>OY740777.1:9566872-10913889 GCA_963513935.1 Aphrophora alni | reverse complement strand
AGTTGGATAATGCTAAGAGAATTTAACTGATAATATTAAATGTGTTATATACATAATGTATTTCCAAATTTAAAAGATTCCCACAAAACTTGTTTCTACGACGCAAGATCAGTGCACATTTCTTACTCACGTGACACAGACACAGCTGTATGCAAATCACCTAATATATTCCCAATATTTAAATTATCTAATTATAATCATTGAATATCATCTTAGTGTGGATTTCTTCCTCCAGGGGGATTGCAAGTCCTGATAGGACCTCCCGATTTCTCAGAATATTTATTGGTACTCATCCATCACATGGTTACTTTAATGAATTTTTTTAGCGTCACTAGGCCGGGGTGTAATATCATCATCTGGTAATATATTCGACGCCGACGCTTTGGGGTCCCGACGGGGCGTCTTATTTCAGTGTCGATACGGTTAGGGGTCACCCCCCCCTCCCTCGCAGTCTGCTCCGTGTCTTTCGGTTCTTTTCCGCAGTGACAAAAGCAAGGAAAATTAAATTCTATTATCCCTTCTTTTTATAATTACTGTCAGTATCGTTGGAGATTTATTGGCGCCGGGAACGGAATATTTGAACACGATATTGTTCGTTCGATTTCCATTAACTGAATATAAGGGAGGTTTTGTTGTTTTAAAATGTCGGAGACATATGTTGTTGACAAAGACATGTGCAAATGAAAATGTAGAATTTATTTCCGACCGTTTTACAAACTTAAGATGGCTTCTTTCTTCACTAATTATTACAACTGTGCAAAAATATTACACAAACTATCTCACTTACCTACCCACAAAAACAAATGTAAATGAACCAACTAAAATTGTAAAATGTTAATCAAAGAATGAAAATTAACTTTGTATAAATTTATACATTTAAAAAGTACAATGAACAGAATAAACACTGATTTAATTCGAGATTTTAATGATGGCAGCCAATTTCTTTTGGTTTTTGGCAGTTATTCCAGAACTCTACTATTTTCGTACTTGAAATTTCCTTCACTGTTTTGGTTTACTTAAATATTAGTAATAATAAAATATTTACGAATTTTCTAGAGCCGATTTTGAGCCGTCCTTTACATGGGCAATTTTTACGAAAATAACTAAAGAAACGGTATTTTTGTAAAGATGACAACCAATGATTGGTTCTTATTAGGCTTTATTTGAAAATAATTGGATTTGGTCTCACTGGAAAGCTTAGAGTCTTAGAATCGGTAGTATATAGTTTTATAGAACGTGACTGTACAACCTAACCTCGTGTCATAAAAACACTTTTTCATGTTTTTTTGACGACAACCTTATTAACGCGCATTTCTGCAGTTCTACCAGACCGATTTTCATGAGGTTTATTTTTTAACATTATTTGTAAAAAAAATTTATTTCTTTTTATAACTAAAATATTTTTTTTAAATAGACTATACATTAACAGCCCTACTCTGCCATCAGTTACAAATCACACCACAGTCACTGATTCCAATACATTTAATGTGATGGATCCAATCAGCTGTTTTAATTACACATTGTTATATTGGTTGCTATGGTAACGCAATTTGTATGTAAAATAACAAAATCAAGTTTAAAACACAATCCAAATTGTTTCACAAGTGTCTATGGTAGGGCTAACTTATTTTTTGCGCAGAATTATTAAAGTAATAAACCTAATTAGCTGTTTTAATGTATGCAATACTTTTTGATTTCTAAAATAACTAAGTTTGTACGTAAAATCGCAAGAGAAAGTTTTAAAGGTTTTCAAAATTGTTTCACATTTACATACCTAACCTATCTTTGTGCGATGAAGAAATCGTCCGTGATCTTTCAATATACAGAGATGGTCTAATTGGAAAGCTTAGGGTCTGAGAATTATTAGTCAATCAGCTGTTTCATGTATACATTGTTATATTAGTTGCTATGGTAACTCAATTTGTATGTAAAATAACAAAATCAAGGTTCCAAATTGTTACACATGTGTCTATGGCAGGCCTATCTTATTTTTTGTGCTGAATTATTAAAGTAATTAACATAAATAGCTATGTTAAGGTATGCAATACTATTTTTATGTAAAATCACAAAATCAAGTTTTAAACATTATCGAAATTGCTTCACATTGGTCTATCTCTATGCTATGTCTAATCCATCTTTGTGCGCTGAAGAATTCGTCCGCGGCCATTCAACCCACACAGAGGGGGATGGTCTCATTGGAAAGCTTTGGGTCTGAGAATCATTAGCTAATCCACTGTTTTATATATATATTGTTATATTGGTTGCTATGGTAACTCAACTTGTATGTAAAATAACAAAACCAAGTTCCCAAATTTTGTTTTAAATGTGTAAGGCCTAACTTATCTTTTGCGCTGAATTATTAAAGTAATGTACCTAATTTGCTGTTTTAAGGTATGCAATACTATTTGTTTGCTAAAATAACTAAATTCTAATGTAAAATAATAAAATCAAGTTTTAAACATTATCAAAATTGTTTCACATTTATATACCTAACCTATCTTTGTGCGCTGAAGAACTCGTCCGCGCCCATTCAAGCTACAGAGATGGGGATGGTCTCATTGGAAAGCTTAGGGTTTGAGAATCATTAGCTAATCAGCTGTTTTATGTATACATTGTTATATTGGTTGCTATGGTAACTCAGTTTGTATGCAAAATAACAAACACAAGTTTAAAATACTTTGTACGCCAATGAGCTCCTCCGCATCCACTCAAACTAAAAAGATTGGGATGGTCTCTTTGAAAAGCTTAGGGTCTGAGGATTATTAGTATATATAGAGAATGACCGAGTGACTTAACCCACGGTCACGAGTACACTTTTGCGGGGTTTTTGAAATTGTTTTAGTGACAAACCTATGCCTATTTCTGAAGTTCTACGATCGGTTTATTTTAAATGAAATTACTAACAAATGTTGTCATGGATGTGACAGATCTGTTTTTACCCATGGAGAATTTTACGTTCCTTTCACCCGGGGCAAAAGATCAGAAGACTTAATGGTCAGTCATAGATGGTAGAAAAAAGGGGAAATGTTTTCTGTCGTAAAATGTACCTGTTAAATGCATAAAAATAATAAAATAAAATAAAAATGGTTATGTGCAATGTAAGTATTATAATTCTCTAATTTATTGCCATATAAGTTTTTATTACTGTAGTTATGATTTTTAAAACGTTATTTTGTTATGGTTGATGTTTAATTAATTTTTTGTTGTTATTACAGTCCATGAAAGAAAACAATCAAATTTGAAAAGCTAGGATTCTAAACGTTGAGGGGACAATAAATTTAATATTCTACTTATACTACAACCTATAAAAATATTTAATAAATTAATTAAAAAATACGAAATAAAAAACGATGCAACACTCAGTAGGGGTAGGTATTGTGTTAGGTCAGTACTTTCCTAACGCTTCCGAAATAGCTGATAACAGGATGTTTTTTGCCTAGTAAATAATATTACAGTAATGGACAATGAAATGGATATAATATTTTCTCACTATATAATCAGGCCTAAAAAAAGTTGCCATATAATTACTGACAAAAAAGATTTTCTACTTATCATTAATTATCTACTTATTTACTAAGGTTTCCTATTAATTTTATTAAAAATACCTTTTATTTGTTGTTTATACGCAGTATGGAGAAAATTAGCAACGTAATGGAACAAAAATTATGTCGAGTTTTGCGCTGAAAAACCGTTGTAACGTTCATTAAACAGAAAAAAAATATGAAATTTGTCTGCCGTTCTTTGTATCCCAAATGAATTTAACGATTTTGATCATGTGGGTATTTTTCGGTTACATCTTGAAATGTTATTTAAAATCTGCTACAAAGATTTCAATTAAATTTTTCAAACATCCTGTAAAGAATGAAATAAAGAGTATTAATTCATGATTTGTTTTTGAAGCTGTTAAACAAATAGAAATTTATAAATATCCTTTCTGCTGTCATTAATAAACTATGAATATATATTGAGCTTGATTCGTGAGATGGTATACTAAAATTTAACGTTGAGCTCGTCCATCACTGATGATGGCAAATTTGTCGGTAAAACGCGTTTGAATAAATTTAAAGCCTAAAATGTTTCGTAAGAAAAACAGTTTTCGCAATATGGTTCATCAAACTTTTAAATTAACGCCATTTTGATATGTTAAATTTAAAATATATTTTTTAAAATAGTACAAAGAAAATAATACTACAAAATAAATTTAGCAATAAATTTGACATTATCTTAATAAGGTGTATATCTTGTTTTTGAAAATAAATTTATACAAACTGTTTTTTTTTTTTTTAATTTTCATGCTTCCCAATCTGATTATTTCACAAAAGTTTTTATAGCTGTAGAAGCTTGCATTATATTTTTTTAAACATTCTATTTATGGTTTGTAATTGCGTTACTTGTATCTATTAATTACAAAGGAAAGATGGAAATGATATTTGTATTTTAAATATTTATTTTTATTTAATACATTATGAATTGTCGTAGTAGCCAGTCAATTTACATTTAATTTTCAACTTTAAAAACAAAATACTTTTTAAATCCCTTAATACAATGTTTTGATACATATTTCTGGTTAGGATTAAAACAGTCACACTTGAATATTAACTTTGAAGAAAAGACGTATGTGTGGCGTGTAGAGGCGGAGGGTGGTAGGACCAGGAAATGAACTGGAACATCCCCCTGACAGGATGCCTAAGGACATTCATCATACGAAGTCGTTTCATTTTAAACATGAGTTTCCACCTCGGAGTAATGCAAAGTAGAACTCCCCTAGGTGAATTTGATGATAATGTTTAAAGATCGGGTGTTCTTTATCATCAAGGACGAATCGGGATGTATTTTAAATTTACAAAAAATGAAGAAAAAATTGTGATTTTTTTTTCACATCCTTAGAGAATATTACTTTTAATATATACGTTTCATTCTATGTTTACGTTTCTACATACGCGACATACGCAAAACACACATTAAAAAAAAAAATTACTGATTGGTAAATTATCAATATCTAGCTTTTTTAACCATATCCATTGTGTTGTCTCCTGAATCCGAAAAAAAAAGATATATTTTTTTAGAATGTCTGCCTATCTGTCTGTCGTATGTGCAGCTCTCTACAAGACAACACGTAAACCTATTTTAATAAAATTTGACAAATGGGCATTTTTCTGATATTTCAGGATTGATTTATGAATTTTTTAACTAACTCCAAATTTGGGCGTAGCTACCGTAAGATGTAAATCACAATTTTCTCATAATCAGCTCTAAAGATATTGATCAAATTTTATCTATAACCCAAATAAAACGTATTGGTCGCCATTTCTCAAAACATTCTGTTTCAAGAGTTGTTTTTTAATTTCTCAAAATGGGCTCTACCGATTTCGTTAAAATTTTAGAGATATGCGAAAATTAATGACTCGGACGTTTGTGCAAAATTTAAAGTAACAAAATATTGCGGTTCTGGAATAATTAGGAAAAATTAAATCCTAACTGCCATTTTTAAAGCTTTATTTTAATGAAATAAGACTAATCATGAGGACTTGTTATATGTAAATATGTTTTCAATGAAAACGTCCATTTCAATTTTTGATTGACAACTTTCGATGTGATTAATTAGTAATGTTTAGTTTTTATTTGGTTTTGAGAATGGTTGAATAAGAAAGTTTGTGTAATATTTTTGCCAGAGTTTATTATCATCGTATTTTTATTTCTTGCAAATTTACTACTTTTATTAATTCCGTAAATAATTTGTGAACATTATAAATATTTTTTAAAAATCAGTATTGAACTTGATATGTGAGATGGTATCATAGAATATAACTTGAACACAAAATCTCACAAATAGTACGTTTTTTATTCAAACGCGTTTCAACGATAAAGTCGCCATCCTCAGTAAAGAAAGAATTAAACTTAACTGTTATAGTTTAGTGTAGCTTCTAAATCAATGAAGAAAAATCATTGTTAGATTTTAGATCCATAAACTGTGCCGTGGATCGTCATTTAATACTTTATTGCATTAAAGTGACAATCGTAAGTGCTAGATAAGTTATAATTATATACCATTATATCTTTGAAACACGTTTGAATAAATAAACGTACCATTTGTGAGAGTTTGTGGTAAGTTTACATATTTTTCATTCATTATAAAATTTTTCATCTTTTATAATTTGTTTGCTTTTCAAATAATTTGTACACATAGAAACATGTTCAACAAGATGCAATGATATTGCTTTTTACAGTTTAAACTGGTTTGTGTTTCAAATTCAAAAACTGTTGGGCTGGTCAGAAATTTAATCGGCAGTATGGATAAAAAAATATCAAAATAATCTAAACTGTTATTATTATTTTTTTTTAATTGTGACAACGCCAATACTATTTGGTTTTAAAGGTTTATAAACACAAAAAATAAACCGAACAAATTAACTGAATGAAATTAATTCTGTTTACGAACTGAGTAGTAGTTCATGATCTACAAAACTAGTAACAAATTATTTATATAAAGTTGTAAATATATATTTGTTGTTATTTAATTATCATTTTAAATATTATTTATAGTAATGTACAGTATGACATTAACTTATGGAAACTGAATGTTAATCTAATACAATGAAAAAGTAGTATTATTGTTTTAATTGTTTTTTTTAATAAAAAATCTGTATAGTTTAATTTGAATAAAACACTTCACAAATAATAAACTTTCTTTACACTAACACACAAAATAATAAAATATTGGTTGATGTTTCTGATTAATAATAATTTGTTGCTGTATAAAACCGATGAATATATTTTTCACAAGTATCATAATTTAATTTTGACCTCTTAACACGCTCTAATTTACTCATTATTTTATTCAAAAATTTAAAAATAATTTTGTTCCATATTTCGATACAAATATAACACATTACCTAATCACACAGTTTATATATTCACAACATTCGAAGCACTAAACACAGCTCTGACTTGAGATATTGGCAACTGTTCTGTAGGCAGAGGGCTGTCTACCATCCCTAAGTATGAAACACCTGGACTGTTAAGGGTCGTGACGCAAGGGAGAAATCGGGGATGTTATGAAAGAAAATCGAATAAATGGGTCACCATACTGGTTACGTTATGTAGAATGACAACCAATAGCAAAGCAACCAACGTGTGAGCCTTGAGGTACACCGTGACAGTGTTTGCGGAAATATGTTTTTGGTGTTATCATATATAGAATGTGATAGAGACAGATTTTTCGAACGGATATTATTCAGAACATTAACAACACAATGGTTAAAAAATCTGTTTCCACTTAAACACAATGTAGAAAATATATACTTCCGGTATTTTTTTAAAACAAAAATCTACTTTCAATTTTCAATGGAACAAAACATTCATTTTAACGTTCCCTGAGTAATTTTTTCTGTTAAGATTTTTACTAAATTTCTCTTTGTACATATATATATATATATATATATATTTATTTATTTACGACATAACCTGAGTAGAACGGAAATCGTTCAACCATTTTACACAAAATTTCTTAAATACTTCTCTTCTGTATAAAGGAAAAATACTGCAATTACGTAAAATTTTTGATACTTGCCTTAAAACCAAAATTTCTAGTTTAATAATAATCATATCTGCAAGTGCTGGAAAAAAATATTTAACAACGTTTTAAAGAACAATTTTAATTTGGGAACTTTTATTCGAAAGTTAATATTGACTGCGATATATTAGTCAAACCATATTAGTTAACTTTTATTCATATGTAGGCCTAAAGGTTAATATGGAACAATTTTTAACAAAATAAGATCAAAAGCCTTGAATGTCGTACTTGAAAACTAGACATATTTTAATACGAAATTTATATTACAGCATATGGTTTTGTTACTGTAAGTTACTTATCTGCGAGTAAAGGTTTTGTTTATAATTTGTTTGGAAGGATCTGAAAATAGTTATTTGTATATTAAGAGCGTATAATGCCCCTTTGTAGATGGAATAAAATTTTAACGACAGCAAATAAGGTATTTTTTGCTCGAGTTACACATAAAAGTTTGCTACAGCTGCAAAAATTAAGTTTAAAATAAAATATAATAAACATTAAACCTCTTTATTTTGAAGTAGGTTACTCTATATTTTAAGTAAATCACATTCATTGTATATACGATTATTAGTTGTTTACACTTGTTTATAATTATTATAACAGTTATTTTAATTATGAGCCCATAACTGTTAAATCTCTTGTGATTTCAATAGTTAATAATGTAAGTTAAAACATTTTTAAAGGTAATTGTTTTGTAAATATTTAATTTTTGATATTGTTGGTTTGGTAAAACCAACTGATAGATAAACATTGAAAAAACGACATTGATAATTTCTTGTTAGTCAAATTGCATTACTTTGCGTTCTAAAGCGACACTAAAACGTTTTGCGTTCTAAAGTGACAATAAACCGTTTTGCGTTATAAAGCGATAATAAACCGTTTTGCGTTCTAAAGCGACATTAAGCCGTTTTGAGTTCTAAAGTGACAATAAACCGTTTTGCGTTTTAAAACGACATTAAGCCGTTTTGCGTTCTAAAGCAACAGTAAACCGTTTTGCGTTTTAAAGCGACACTAATCCGTTTTGCGTTCTAAAGCGACAGTAAACCGTTTTGCGTTCTAAAGCGACATTAAGCCGTTTTGTGTTCTAAAGCGACAGTAAACCGTTTTGCGTTCTAAAGCGACACTAAAACTTTTTGCGTTCTAAAGTGACAATAAACCTTTTTGCGTTATAAAGCGATACTAAACCGCTTTTCCATCTAAAGCGAGAATAAATTGTCTTGCGTTCTAAAGTGACAATAAACAGTTTTGCGTTATAAAGCGATATTAAACCGCTTTTCCATCTATAGCGTCAATAAATTGTCTTGCGTTCTAAAGCGACAATAATCCGTTTTGCGTTCTAAAGCGACAATTAATCTTTTTACATTCTATTAGAGAGCGTAAAAAGTTACTTTCAACACAGTTTGTATGAATCAAAAATGTTTCCAGAATTTTTGATTCAAAATATTATCAAAGAATATTTATATTGAAGGAGAAACACGTAAACATTATATTAAACTAATTTGGTGAACATCTTTTAGCGTTCTGCGTAATTTTATAAATTAATTAATTTTAACTAACGCTGTGTAATTTTTCTTATGTGTATTAAAAGAATATTGTGTTCTTGCTAATATTTCAAGTCCTAAATGATACTGTTTTGACAAATTGTGACGTTGTTAACAAGTATTTCAACAACGGGTTTTCCGATTAACTCAAGATTTAAGTTCGTTGCTGTAAGAAAGACACCAAATGTATCATTGGGTTTAAAACACGATCGGTTGGGGAGTTTAATAAAGGTGTGTTGAAAGTAATATTATAAGTCAATGCTTCAACTCAATACTTTACCGAAAATAATTTGACATAAATTCTAATAAGACAAAGTAAATGTTTTTAACTTGAAACATAGTCCATATCAGACACCAAGTTGGATGATAGTGTACTGGAAGAGGACAAAAATGCAGTTTTTATTCTTTTGTGTAGACAATAGGTTTACTAGGGTTGATCACATAGCATATAACCGCGCAAATATTAGTAAAGGGATATTTATACTAAGAAATTTGAAATTATACTGCAATCTTACTATTTTATTAAGAGCTTATTATAGTCTTGTATATCCATATCTGAACTGTGGAATTCGTCTTTGGGGAGATTCGTCAGTTCGGAACATGCAAAGGGATTTTCTCTTGTAAAACAAAGCTTATGGCAGGTCTAAAAAAGGCTGAGTCATGTAGGGTTGCGTTTAAAGATCTTGGAGTTCTTACACTTCAGAGAATATATTCGTACATACTTGAGGTGATACTCTACTTATATCAGAAATAAATATATACACAGTTCTGTTATAGTGTCAGGCAAGCTAATAATTATCATGCTAGACAGCACAGACTGAATCTATCAGCAAACATCTTTCCCAAGCTGGCGCTAGACTGATAAACAAGCTCCCACAAAACATTAAAAACCTGCAGGATATTTTACATTTTAAAAACAGCCTTTACCGTAGTCTAGATCTTTCTACTCTTTGGAGGAGTTCTGTGTACTGTAGCCGGCCTTGTGATCATGGATGTGTTCTCCAATCATAATACGAATTAGACATATTGTTGGGGGTCTATGATTATTTTTAATTGTTTATTTGAAATATTTGTTTGTTAAATTGTTCAAATTTTTAAGCTGTCCCAATTGTGTATGTTATATTTGTTTTAAAATTGTTGATTTTTAATAATTATTCTATTTAATGTATGATAAATTCTTATCGATTATTATACAATTCAAATTTAATTGCATTTTCAATTTTTAATACTGTCCCCCCTCCCTTTAATAGTTATGATTTCTTATCTTTGTTCAAATTGTACGTTTGGTTACTTTTAATGTTAAGTTATATTGGACGTAACTTATGAATGTCTTGATTGTAACGAATAAATAAATAAAATGGTTGAGCAGAGTGATTTTGTACTTCGTGTGATGAGAATTTAAATAAAATAAACGCAAAATTTATGAATCTTAATCTTTTCCCGTTAAAAATAAAATTGATTTATTTCTCATAACCGAATTAACTTTAAATTATTCTTGGATCTACAAAAAAATATTTAGAAAAAATGTATTATAGTTTTAAAATATTGTATTTATTGACCGATTTTGATGACGCAATAACGATTTTATTCGAATTTAATAGGATTTCACACTAACTTTGGAGCCCAGCTTATTTTTTATTTTAACTCATCGGGTAATTGCATGGAATGATCGCGTGTCCTATAATTACTGACATTTAGAAGTTCATTATGATTAAAACATTGCTCTCTGAGGCTTTACGTGTCTGTAATAAAGCAAGCGTGTGATTGATGAAGGTTATGTTTGTTTTGTAAATAATTATCTGTTAATAGATATAGTACAAGTCGGATCATCTAAAAAATGGCATCGATATTGAGTGGTAACATATTGCGCGGTAACATATTTATTGAGTGGTAACATATTGCGTGGTAACATATTGAATGGTAACATATTTATTGAGTGGTAGGAAATTGCGCGGTAACATACTTAGTGGGAACATATTTATTGAGCGTAACATACTTTTTATTGAGTGGTAAAATGTTGCGCGATAATTTATTGAATGGTAACATATTTATTGAGTAGTAACATATTGAGTGGTAACATATTTATTGAGTGGTAACATATTGCGCTGTAATTTATTGAGCGGTAACATATTTAGTGAGCGTAACATATTGCGTGGTAATATATTTAGTGGTAACATATTTATTGAATGGTAACATATTGCGAGGTAATATATTTAGTGGTAACATATTTATTGAGTGGTAACATATTGCGAGGTAACACATTGAGTGTTAACATACTTATTTATTGAGTGGTAACATATTGCGTGATAACATATTGAGTGGTAACATATTTATTGAGTGGTGACATTTTGCGAGGTAACATATTGCGAGGTAACAAATCGAGTGGTAACATTATGTTTGAGTGGTAAATAATGCGCGGTAACATATTGAGTGGTAACATATATATTGAGAAGTAACATAATGCGAGGTAACATATTGAGTGGTAACATATTGAGTGGTAACATATTGAGTGGTAACATATTGAGTGGTAACATATTGAGTGGTAACATATTTATTTAACATCTATAAAATAGAAATCCTTATCCTTAGTTTCATAAAATAATTTTGAACTGGAACAGAGAATAATTTTTAATAACAAAATAAAAAAATCATAAATTTAAAATTTGGCTTTTTGTTTTGCATTTAAGATGAAAAACCATAAGGATTCATTTATTATAAGTAGTCTACAGTGTGGTAATCCTGTGGTATTCTGGCTGGATCTACATCCTTCTTCGTGAAGTTTTTAGTTAAATACTTCTTTTAATGTTAACTCTCATGTCTCTCTTGACCAACTGTTGTTCTTGTCCTTCCCAGAGGTTATTAAATTATTCAGTTCTTTTTTAAGGTGGTGACAGAACATTTTCGCGCCTTAAAACAAAAGAGAAATGCATTTCTTATGTGACTATTTTCCTCAGTCGTTTTTGTACATTTTTAAAGACTTCTATGGTTTGGTTCTAGCCTCTTCTCTATATTTCCTTGACATATTTAAAAATGGAGTATATATTTCTCTTTTTTAATATTAAAAAAATATATTCGTTCTGTAAAGGAAAACTGAGTTATCGAAATAAAATCAAAACATCAATTCTTGTTAATTGTTTAAAACACCTAAGATTAGCCTAAAAGCAAAATTTGAGCAGGAAAAAAATAACTAATCATTTCGATTTCAATAGAAATTTATTTTATGAAAAAAACTAATAGAAAACAATATCTGCATGAAAATAAATAGAGGCGTTCTTTATAATACTGGCGTCTCTTTTTCCAAATACCATCTTCACCTTGACTCTCTCCAATATTCCATGAGTTGTCGTTAAAAATTAAAATAGTTTTTTTCTTTTGCAAATATTTTGTAAACTTGATGGTTTTCAAGATATTGTACTTTAAAAATTTTAAATAGCTGTCATTTTCAAAGGAGTAATAGAAATTGGTCAATTATTTTTCTCAAATTGGGTTTTTATAACACTAATTAGTATACAAAATTTAAACTCTACATCATTTATCGTTAAAAAGATATGATTTTTTAAAACACGTAATGGCGGTTAGATATAAAACAATTCATTTTTATGAAATGTTTTTATAAATTTTTCCGTAGGTTTTGTTGTTAGGAATAAGCTCCTGAAGTTGTGGAATAATTTTTGGAACACTCTGTGTATACAAACGATGACAATTTTCCGATTAAACCATATTAATGATATTTAAAACCAGAAATATTATATCTCATTCTAATTATATAATTATTATTTCATAATATTTTGTATAAATTTATGACGGCATCCATGTTTCGACCTGAGGTCTTTTAAAACTAATTTCAATTAAAATGGCGACAAAATATGTTTAGTTAATATTCGGACTTGTAAATCTAATGTGAGAAAGTAACTGCATCGTTTTTAAACTGTTTATTAGTATTGTATTATTATTAGTATATTGAATCTTAACTACATAAATACAAACTTTCTTCTAACGTCCTTCATTTCCACCCCCACGCCATGTTTGCTCTTTACACGAGACTACACAACTGTATTCATTTGATTCAAAGACGGATCCACCCCAATTTTTTCCCTCCCTATCCAATCGTCTCTACACTTTCCCACCCTCAACTAAAACTAATCGCGCCCGCTTCCTTCCAGTATTGTTCGTCCCAAGCCGGAACCCACTACCCTAACAAAACTCTAAGTATCTGGAGAATTGATGTGTCCCTGAACTACCGCCCTTAACTTTGAGGGTAACTTATAAATTGACTTTTGTTGCTAAAGCGATTGACGTTTTGTACTCTGGGATGAACCCTGTCTCTGATAAGCTCTGTTGAAATTGCTGAGTGCTATCTGATACAGAGTCATTTATTATCCAAGAATTCGTTAGTGGCAGACGATCCAACTTTAAGTGAAGTCTGGAGAAGCAATTTCTTATTTAAGCATGTTCAGAGATGAAAATTAACATCGAGTGAATTTTCATTAAATATAGTTTGATTTGTAATACAATATTGACGAGCTAAACATAATAAAATTTTCGGTTATACAATAATACACATTGTGCAATAATATCTGGTTCGAAAATCAACAAAGTAAATTTATTATAATGTGAGTTTTTAGGTTTAAAAATACAAAACCCTTTAAATGGGGAACCTACTTTACTACTTTGATTGAAAATGTCCACCAAAATAATTTTTTTTTAAATAACGCCATGTTTCTATGGCAATTTTTTAAAGAATATATAATTTTTATACTTTTTTATTCTTAGGTATTTTTTTATAAATCCAACCGTTTAGTATCTATTATCTCTAACAATACATTTGTTACTTGCCTGAACAATCTTGTGTCAATAGTTATTGACAGTTTCGTCTATTTGTCGGGCATCTTCAGAACTTAAAATTCAGTCAAAAACATTTTATAATAAACTAAATAAGTATTCGAATAAAATTAAAGTACACTTAAAAACATTATTTACACCTTTTCCCTTTTATTATGAAGTGTGTTTGAGTGAATTTTAAGTTCTGATAATGTCTGACAGATAGGCGAAACAGTTGTCAACCAATTATCGACATAAGACTTCTCAGGCAAGTTTAAAAATATATAAAATAATGTAATATTATACGAGCAATCGGTAGGGCTATTACAACAATAAACAATGATCTATGAGAAATTGGAAATGTATTAATAAATATTGAGCTTGCCTTGTGAGATAATATTAGATAGAATAAAACTCGAACACAAGATGTCACAAAAAATACGTTTATTTAATGTGATTTAACGACAAAGTCGCCATCCTCAGTGATACATGTGCTACAATAACTAAAATATATAGCTATAAAATATGTATTATTGTAACTTATTTATAACTGAGTAAGGTTTTACAAACATATTTCAAAATTCAATAAAAAATAATTTTAAATGAGAAAAAATTCCAGATTTAAAGTTTTCCTATCTTTTGTGGCCATCTTAAGTTGATTAAACTGTATTAGGACCACAAGTGGATTGAATGTGCTGAAATAAACTATTAGAAAACAATAACATAAATTATAATATTTATGTATTATACAATATACTGTATATTATATAAGTAAGGTGAGATATTTTGGGAAGAGATTATGAACATTCAATAAATCTTAATTTTTTGCAAAATGTATTAGTTTACAGTGTAGTATTATAATTTGTCCACAAACAATTGTAAAATGGAGTTAGTTTAAGACGAATGTTTATGCTAATTTAAAAACCTCAGAGGGTTCTTTTATTGTTTACGATGTCGACAATTCCGATGTAAACAATTCCTAGCTGCATCTACATCTAATCTTTGTTGGATCCCTTTCAGATTTGACTAATTCTTTTCAGATCCTGATGCTAGTAGAGTATTCCAAGTTATTATGTTATTTTATTCCTTTTAATTATAAAGCAATGATTGGTGAGAGATTTGCCTTTAAACAAAAAGAAATAAAAATTGTTCAGAAAATGTTTATTGAAGCAATAAGATTTTCTTTCATGTATATTAAAGGACTACCGAGATATCCGTAAAAACTTTTTAAAACATTATTGATAATTTACTGGATCACAAAAGACGGATAAGAAGTCTACTGGAAAACGGAAGAAGCTCTCATGTGATCTAGTAAATTACCAGGAAATAGTGTTGTTTAATTTTTACCGATATTTGTAAAATTTTGTAACAAATAATAAAAAATAGTCGTCACCTCCAGTAATAAAAGGAATAACAATTTTGTATCTTGTAAATATTATGTACTACATAATTATCTTTCATAAACCTTGTGATAAACGCCATTTTGAAACTTCTGAGAGAAAAACATTAATATTTTGTGATTGACTGCAAAATGATAATACAAAATGAAATCAGTTCTGTAGTTATATCTTGTTTTATTAAAGGGGCGAAAAACCAATAGGTAAGCATTTTTTGGATGTCTGTTTACTGGAAAACTTTGTCTTGCTTTAATGAACAAAATCATCTTTCAAAAGTTTGACAGATTGATTATGAAACACCCTTTATATCTCTAGAGTCAACATTAGTCTAATAGATGTGATCAGTGCACGTGTCATGCTTTCATGTAGGCGTTTCAACATCTAAGGGAAATTCTTTATAAATAGGCTTGGGAAATAAGGAATATGTCAATATAGGCCTATCGTTCTCAGAATAGAAAAAATGGTTTTTGAATAATCTCTGGGCAATATTTGTGCAATTCTTATATAGAAATGATATATGTTAGTTGTGGAATCACGTATTCAAATCTGTTGACAGAAAAGGGCAACAGTGTTGCAGCATTTTACTCAAATAATCCTTAGTGGAAACGAAAACATTTCATGAACCTGGACCTTTGCCAGAGAGAAATAGTAGAATATAAATGTAACAAGAACAAAAGTTCGTACCGCATAGGAACGGGCAAGATGTAAAAAGAAAAGAAGAGAATGAATAAAGTAGAATGCAACTAATATACTGTCATGATGTGGCTTGAACTTATATTAGATTTGTGTGTGTGTGTGTGTGTGTGTGTGTGCTCAGCTTGATTGTAGATCTCACACCTTCGTATTAATTAATACCCACTGGTCGTCAAGTTCCACTAAATTAGCTGTTTTTAGGATCTCTACATGAGAAATTCCGAACGAAAAAAAAATTCAAACCATCAACAATTTTGCGACCTTTTTTAAAAAAAACATTTTTCAGTTGATAATAACATTTAAATGATTAAAATTAGAATTAATAGTGTTACTAATGCTGATTTTGTTTCCAAATTTTAAGGAATTTAAAAATGTCTTTAAGAATTTGTTTTCACTGTTTCGCCTATACGCAGTATTAAGCTATAAGATGTGGGGTTTATGAAGGAAATATCCATTTTGAAATCTGCTTAGCCTAAAAAGTTTTTTTTTTATTTGGTAATTTTGCGTATTTTTGCCATATCTTGAGCTTTAATAGTTCGATTACTTAAAATTTAGCTCCAATAAAACAAAAAAAAAACCCAAATTCCGTTTTTCTTAAAATCTATCTAAAAAAAACTTAATCGTCTCCTATAATTTATCGCGAAGTAACCAAAATGGATTAAAAACCAAATTTCACAAAATCGAGTTTACTAATTACATGTACATTTTCTTAAAATGTGACAACTGATGACCCAAACCTGTGCGCCAAAATGCAACTCACAATAAATTATTTTTTTAAAGAATAATTGATAAAATATGAAAATGAATCTCCCAGCATCATTTATAACTCTATTTCAAATGTTTCCACTTAAGGAAAGTTTGTGTGACGAAAGCTAAGTGATTCCCTCTTTCAAAATAACTGTTTTTTAACGGTAAAAAATCACACTGTGTTATGGTAAAAAATCACCTTAATTTCTTAGAATAACCATAAAACCAAATTTAGTTTATGTTCATCATAATATATGTTATTCCTATTGGGTCAAACACAAGTGTATTGATTTGTTCTTTTTACTTTTTTTAATGAAATAACACTGCAAAATCTTCAAAATTTAAACGCTTACAAGGAAAAATATAAAAGTATAATTTTTTTTACGAGTCAAGGTTTTTTTTCAATTTTTTTTTCTTAATACTGGCGAAATTAAGATAGTCGTAATTTTGTTATTGTAGCTTATGTATCACTGAGGATGTCGACTTTGTCATTGAAACGCGTTCGAGTTTTTGTTCTACAAAATATTACGTCACAAGTCAAGCTCAATATTTATTTATTAATACTGACGGTCAAGGTTAAAACGCTCGCTCCGCTCCAGTCTAATTTGACGATCTACATAGAAACTGATATCAGACCATAAAACTACCTCCGTGAATTTACTGCTTTTAAATAACGTAGTAAAACACAAACCAACGTAAGGGGAAAATCAAATCGAAGCTTTAACATTGCCGTTCAGCGTCATAAACATTTCGCCTTCTCCCTCCCCCCCCCCCCAGTACCGAGACCACACCGCCAGCAAGGGAAAGTTGCCCCAAACCGTAAGTCTTTTGTAAAACCTTGGAAAAAAAATGACCTTTTCTTATTTAATGTTTTTATACAAAGTCTACGCTTATAAAAGACAGTAACAATGACAAGTGAAATCTAAACATCTTTTGTTGCCCTTTAGGTGTATTGTTCTTTCTGATCTGGAATTTGAAAGTTAGGTCAGTTTGGACATATTTATTGCCGCAGGTAGTGACGTAACTTTCTAAAACTACTACAATGCCTTCAGTTGTTTAGGTCTCTAAGAAACTAGAGCGAAAACTTTCCTTTTCGTAGGTCCAATTCGTAAAGAAATGGATGTATTGTTTTTTATCTACAAACATGTTACTTTGTAAAACCATTTATTTTTTAAACTCTCTTTTCAACTTCAGTGTAATTATAAAATAAATTAGGATTAATGGAGTGATTAACAATTTTGTGAACTGTTTTGTTCATCAATTTGATTATTTAGAGTGAATGATCAGTTAAAAATTGTACAATTGAAACTCTATTTTCTGGTCAAAAAAATGATGTTTACTTTTGAACGATAATCAGTTTTGGGCGCTTTTTAGTCCGTAAAATTACGTCTGTCTATATTATTTGTGTTCTATATCACTAACGAGTGGACAGATTTTAATCAAATCTGGTATGTGGGCATATTTATACCTAGGAATTTTAAATGATATTTTGGTAACTAAAACTTTGGGCTTACCGACTGTACCTACAGTGGACTCTAAGGACGGAAACAAAACTTAATGTTTACCATCGGTAAATAAAATGGTCGAGCGTGTGCTAAGACCACACGACAAGGTCCCTAGACATAATATAAGGACAGTTATTTTTATAAAGTCGAAGTCTTTTGAGCAGCAGTTTAAATTGCACAGACAAACACTTGAAATTATAAGGGTCGTTGGTTTTACCTACTGAACATAATAAAAAGAAACAATGAAAATGCAATTAATCGTTCAATAGCTAATCGTTTAATCGTTAATATTGAATTGTTCGTCTCACATTTCACAAAACATCTTTAAAACTTATACGCTACGCATTTTTCATTGTGTGAATAAATTAAGTTGTATTTGTAGTACAAAGAACTATAATATATGATTTTGAAATGCAATTTAATTTCAAATCCAATTATTTGTTTTCAGATTTTTAAGTTATGCCGTGATTAAGTTATGGGGGGGGGGTGTCTTGGTATCGGACATTTTAAGTTTGGTCTAGCATCAACATTTAAAATATATCGTAAAAAACATACATATTTATAATCGGAATTATACCAGTATTATTTATTACGCCACACGTAAAATTTTAATTATTTAAAAATTTTAACTTCATATTTATTTTATTGTCTCTACAGTAAGGTTTTTTTTGTTTCCGCTATATTTTTCCTATATTGTAGGACAATAAAGAGAGAGAGAGAGAGAGAGAGAGAGAGAGAGAGAGAGAGAGAGAGAGAGAGAGAGAGAGAGAGAGAGAGAGAGAGAGAGAGAGAGAGAGAGAGAGAGAGAGAGAGAGAGAGAGAGAGAGAGAGAGAGAGAGAGAGAGAGAGAGAGAGAGAGAGAGAGAGAGAGAGAGAGAGAGAGAGAGAGAGAGAGAGAGAGAGAGAGAGAGACATAAATAAAAATATTTTTAAAGATATAATCACTAAAACAATATTATTAAAAAAAATAATAATAATTCCGACATTTTTTTAAATTTAGCTAACAACACCAGAAAATAAAACATGATAAAACCTACATTTGAACATTAAACTATTATTTGTTAAAAATTAATTCAACGTGTCATACGTAACCGAAGTGGACATACGCGGTGGGGGGGGGGGGGTGCGTACAACTAAACAAGTCTATTATACTTCAAATTTTCAACTCGCATTACCGCATTACCGTCAATCCCTATAAATTTATCATTGCAAAAAAAACAACGCCAATATAAACGTATCAACACTTTTTTAAAACTGTGTGCATTTCAGTGTAAATATTTTCCATATCTAAATGTAACAGCGATGTAATCAGCCAATAAATTTAACCCCCTTCATCCCCCCCTCTATCCTCTATGCATATTGTGGTGGACAATCGAGTCCGAGCGTTTTGTATAATGTAATGACTCAATCCGAATTCATTACACTCGCATAGCTTTGTTATTAAATTGAAACATTCGACACGATCCACCGAGCTGTGAATTATTCTCTCTCCCTTGGAGTGGGCTTTAATTATTATTCTCATCTCCAAAATATGCAGCTTCAGGGGTATTTCTGTTTGACTTGAATCGATTAATACGGCCGATGTGGAAGGGTGCGGGTGGATGTGGGGGTAGTTCGGAGACCTGGGTAGGATATTGTAATGCCTATTTGTGGAGTTGAATAATGGTGCTGATTAAATTTAGAGTAATTTTAAATAAAAGTTCAAAAGTGAAAAGTTATTGGTTCTGTGAAGAGTCTTGGATGTTTTAACGCATATAATAAATCCTTCTCATGGTGATGCCCAGTCACTTGACGAGGCATAACAAGCAGCAGAAAATAATACCTCAATTATTGTACACGTGAACAAAACAACAGAGAACATTAATGCTTTATTGTTTGCTTTACGATTGTTCAATTATTGAGAACACAGGACAGTAAATTTCTGTATTCAGCTATGTTAAAATGTTGGCTGGCTTATCTTATTAATTAAACCTTTAAGGATTAAACCTTTACAACTGGTAGGCTTCGATGGCAGGTGTTCCAATTGTTTGGAAAACATTAACGATCTAAATACTGCATAATTTTAGTGTGTTTTTAACAAATGTATTTTCTTGTATATTTTAATAAATTGTTTTTTAAATGTAGCTATTCTCTAATGTTGAGGTGACTTTAGTATTTACAGACTACAGTATAAAACATCTACTGCACACTTTAACAAAACACTAAGAGAAATAAAGTACGATTTTTTATTGTGATATGATTTTAATTTGGATCACAGTGATATGCAATACCCTTCGATTTATGTAAATCTTGGAATGCTGGCTGTCTTTCTAGAAAAAATCTAACTTTTACCTTCACATCTGATGGGCTTCGTTGGCTGGTTTTCTAATACATTGGAAGTGTTAACGATCTGACTAGTGTTTATTTTCTACTCTAATTCACATTGATCAATGTATACAAATTACTACACGGTTTAAACGAATTGCATTAAACAATATTTTGTATATAAGTAAATAGTTATGTATTTTATATTTTTGTATAACACTATAAGATTCCAAAAGGTAATAATTTGTATAAAATAGGGCAGAAACTTTTTAGAAAACAATTCAAATTTAATTTCCATTGGATGTTTTTTATGTATTGCTAAGTGTCGTATATAGAATTCTGGAACGCTAGGATTATTCCTAACTGAAAACCCACGACCATTCCTTTGAACCATACAGTGCTAATGTTAAATCGTGGCCGCCATTTTGAAACGGAAAATTTTAAAACCTTGCACAATCATCGTTCAGTAAGTTAGTTAGTAACTTCGTAACAACCACGCAAACAAACATTCAGACAAAATTGTATATTATACTGAAGATAAAACATGATATCGCTATTCTAGGTCAATAAACATGTACTATACATTTTTGATATAGGCTACAAGTTTGTAATAATTTATTCTCGTAAGATTGAAGTTTATTCGTATTATTTTGAATGTCGTAGCAATTATTTTTTTAATAATAAAGTTAAAATTACGTTGCTATATCTCTAAGTTTCATTTCAGCCACCCTGTGTGTATATTTTACAAGAGTATATGTTTAGGTCGCAGTGGGTAAAACCAGGAAGGGTTAAGGGTGACTACAAACAGAGAGACGAAAAAAGGAGCCATAAAATTAAATTGAATTTTTGGATACTTTTAAAGATAGCCAGTAAAATATATTTGTAAAAATAGTAGTCCTATTTTTGAAAATAAGCTGACCACAGCAGATAATAAAAAAATGAAAAAAAAAATCCTTGTTACATAGAGTGTTAATATAGAAACTATACGTTAGTAGAAAACGGCAGCCATTTGCAAATTTGATGATCGTTATTATTGATGTATATATCGAAGAGCACATACAGGATTTTACTGAAATTCAACTACAATTCCGGGGAAGATAACTATATTTTTAATTTGTGTTTAAATAATCAAAACACTGAAAAATATTGCACAAACTTTCTCACATAACCAGTCACTATACGTCGAAAAAATGTCAATTTGGTAGTTGTTACTAAAAAGTGAAAATATAGAAGAGAAATATTTCTAGAACGAAAAAAGAGCCTAAACTTGCAAAGTTTTTGTCATTAACACGTTTTCAGCTTATATAGTATTTGGATAAAATCTAGCATGATGGTGGGCAAGTTTTATACTTGTTTTTTTTCCAATTATTTCCGAACAGTAAGATATTTCATTTGCGATTTTTTCAGGGATTTTAATCTTAATAATTGTATTAAATGAAATCCTTGATTCTATCTTGAAAAATTCTTATTTTATAACAGCCTCATGACCAATTTTGTTATTTCTTTTACCTTTAAGTTTAAAATGTTTTTTTTTTAGAGAGATGTGGTTTTGTCGTTGGTTGTTAGGGATTAGTAAAATTTGATCAAAATCGTTATAGTCGATATTGCTAATGGCATTTGTCTCCAAATTTTGATCAACTGGGAAAATTCCCGAGAAACTGTCAAAATATGTTCACGTACCAAATTTTATTGAAATAGGTCCACGTGTTTAGGATGTAAAACATTTACAACACACTCCAGGCAGACATAAAACATCAATTCAAAAACCATTTTTATTACTCAAGGACCTTAAAACAGATATTCGTAAAAATCGTATAACGTAACCTTATATATATATATATATATATATATATATATATATATATATATATATATATATATATATATATATATTAGAAAAAGTAAAAAGATGATTGTACATTGTTTGCTATTAAATAAGTTAAAAATATAAGCACTAGCTTTTATTGTTTTTAGTTTCGTTGTATAATATCTTCATTAAGGCTCAGGCGTTGAAGAAACGTCTGTAGTTTTACAATTTAGTAGCAAAGGGGAGGGGGGAGTTTAAATTAAAAAATACAACAAAAGAAGAATGCACACAAAGTGCTGAAGGAATATGTCCGGTGTAAACGCACTGGAAGTTATCCTGAAATATATAAAGTTTTATTTAGGAGACGAAAATGAATAACGTTAGTAGTTTTAGTCTGTAAGGACTTTTAACGCTAAATTTACAACACAAAAAACTGTAGCTTCAAATGTTCTACAATTAGGTCTATATTATGTAATAAACTTATAAAAAAAATTGAAATCAATGTTGTTTTTAAAATAAACTGTTGATACATTAGTTAAATATATATAATTATAATTTTAATAATTAAAATCAATTAAAAAAATTACTTAATTTAAATAATGAAAAGTTCATGAAATTGATTTTTTATCATATTTTGAAAAGAACCTAATTGCTCATTATTAAGTCAAAAGTTATTGCATATATTTTATTATTTCACCACTTCTCTGCTTTGCAAATTCAATCACCCGACGTTGGAAAACATCTTTACTAAAGTAAACACAGAGTGTTAAGAAATTGCAGTCCTTTCCTACAGTGTTTTCCATAAAACATAATTTATTATATTTTTTCCTGAAATTTAAATATATTTTCAGGTAGTACTGAATTGTTTATATGATTGAAATTTATATAGACGTACAGTGTGACTCAAAATTTTACAAAAATTGTTCTGTTAGGATTTAAAAAAAAAATAATAAAAATAAAAAAATAAATAAAAAATTATACTAGTTCCAAAAACAATTAGTTTTGGAATTATGAAAATTTATTTAACACCTGACTTTTATATAATTATTGGAGTTTCAGTTCTGGACGTATTTTATTCAATTTTTGAGAAAACAAAACAAATAAAACTGTCAAATTAGCGTTCAAATAATTACAATATGGGTCCATTTCAATCTTGTAACAGTAACCAGGACGTAATATTTCTGGGAACAAAAACTTTTCGAAAGTATATTTATATCAAGGGATTTTGTTATTTTTAACCCTAAAATCAGTTCCGGAAATATTGACGCGTAACTTTGAATCACTCTATATTTTTAGTATAGAACGAGTTATAACACATTACATTTCTTTTGATAACAATTCACGCGATGAAGTTTTTGATTGCTTTTTAACTTTTATTAATTTTTATTCTTTTTAAAAAGTTTACATTTTGTATAGGACAAGTCAAATCATTCAGAGAAGTGACAGTTTAACATTTACAGCAGAAAAAAAGCATTTATCACAACAGTCTTAAAAATGTTTGGTATTCTATCTAGAGGTTGTGACGTTACAATACAAATACAAAAAATGATTACAAATTTCCCAAAATATAAAGTATTAACGCACATATTCCCCTGCCGATAAAATTGATTATCGCTGCACATTGATGCAAATAGGATATGAGAGGAATTAATTGCACAGTTCTGCAAGCATTAGATTTATCACCTCAAATAATTATATAATTTAAACTCGGGTTTAGCATTACATGTTCTGTGTTTATGTTTGGAGACTTTAACGATTGTTAAACAGATGTCAATGTCATAGATAGATATAAAAAGTGTAAGTTTGTATTGTAGTGAGGTTTTAAAATAGGTGAATTGTTACTTGTTAAGAGAGCGGTCCTAAAACTATACACTAGCATTTTGATTAATTAATTGCCTGTCAACTTGTTACAACTTTAAAAATATTTTTAATGATATTTAAAATTTCCTCAAAGGCTCACTCGTCCTATAATGCGGTGTTTAAAGTTAATTTTCGTGTTTATCAATTATTCAACGGTAAGTTTGTTTTACGTGCAATTTCTATCGATTTTTCTTCAAATTTCACTAATATCGGTTGAAAATCTGATTATGATTTTTTAAATGTTAAAAAAACTCCCTAGCCAACATTTTTGGCGAGAAATTAGTTGCATCAAGGTTAAAATGGGTTAATAGATGTTAAAAATATGTCTATAGAGATTACAAATAGTTCCATAAGAGTTACAAATAGGCAACAATTAGGTTATACATATTTCCATAAAGTTTATAAATAAGTCCTTAATAGTTTCAAAAAATTGTACATAAATTTGTGTATATAAGTTACAATAGTTCACAAAATAGGTCCACATAAGTTACAAATAGATACTTAGAGGCTACAAATAATTGCATATAAGATACAAATAGGTCCATATAGTTTACAAATAGAGCTATAGTGGTTACAAATAGGTGAATATAAGTTACAAATAGTTCATTAGAGGTTACAAATAAGTGCATATAGATTACAAACAGGTGGATATAGGTTAGATTTTTGTAAAATTTGAAGAAATCGTTCAAAACAATTTTAAAAAAATGTAAATTTTGCGTTGTGTTATTAGGACAAACTTCAAAACTTAAAGGTATTTGGTTAAATGAAGTAACCCTTCATGATATAACCAAACTATGTCTAAATATTATATTTGATTAAAATCGGCCCACACGTTTGAGCTATAGAGCACTGCACAGATAAACAGATATTATAAAAGTCAAATTTTGTTCCAGGGGAACTCAAAATAGACATTTCGTACCCTATATTACGAGAAAGTACTAATAGCGTACAAGTCTATAATATTATAGTTAATGTAGATGTGGGATTCGTGTCTAGGCTGAATTGAAATACAGCCAGAAAATGGTGCATTCTTGTTGTACCTCCAACATGTAACTGACGTATCTAATGTCCTAGACATTTAGCCGTTAGTTATAAAAGGATTAAAGTTATGCAGGAATTTCTGTTTAAAACAAGAAAGGTGAATCAGTGTTTAAAATTTATATTATGTTATATTTATACATAATACTTTTTAATTACGTGAAAAAAATTATGGTTTGATTTTGATAATTATTAATTGTGTTTTAATCTGATGTTCGTAAAAATGAAATTGTACGAACAAAATGAGTTAAATACTATTATTTCGTTATTTTTGAAAAAAAAACACCTTAAAAGATTTATTACATCAAAAAATCGTAATTATTATTTTAATTGTTGACGTTTAAATAAACTTTTAATAAATAATTCTTTTGCATCTAATTTGGCAGCGTTTTTGACTGTGGCAATATCCATAGAGACTATTGTGCTCGTCATGTAACTAATTCCACCAATGGCTGCCATTTTAAATAGTAAAATACAAATTTTAAAACATCCTTCTATATAAATTGTCCAGCATATTTGTATAGAATTTTATTTCTAAATGTAATAATTGCCATACGTGACGCAAATGAGTAACGCACAGAAATATAAGTTGATAATAAATCTCGCCTAAATCGGTCAATAACAAAGCTAAATATCACCTTGTGCTTTGTATTTCTGTATTATAAAATTATTGTTTAATAATAATACGTTATTTAATTCGTATACAATAAAAAAAACAAATTAATCAATTTAAACGTTGAAAATATTTAAGAGCGCAGTGCAGTGATACTTGTTAACACTTGTTCTCGGCTAAATAAAACAGAGAACGTATTTCAGTATCGTTCCTCGTCATGTACTCGAAAGACAGTATCCAGTTAGTATGACAAGAATCTCTTTACATTGGTTACACCGTGGGGCGGCACCACTACATTAATCTGTTACCGCCACTGCCATGGGAACGTCGGAATGTGCCATCCTGCAGTGTCATCCAACTTTAAAACAGTTTAAAACCTCTTGCAAGTATTTAAAATATCTCCGAGTTAGTGTTAGAGAATATTAGCTTCCTTTGGATTAACTGTTAGACACAATAATTGGAATTTTAAAAGAAGTTGGTCTTGTTTAGGAAAACAAGAAATTATATATATATATATATATATATATATATATATATATATATATATTAAATTCTACGTTACGGATAGGAACAGAGTTTAATCCTTGTATAAAACAAATCTTCGTCAAACATGATAGAATTTCCTTAAACACGAGAAAGGTTAAGGGAATATGAGAAATATTCAAGAGATATTTCTATAATTTATATATTTTTGTATCTAAGTTATTTCTCAGAAAAAGTAAAAACTTTAATTTACTTAAGTAGAACATTCGGCTACTTAATTTAAAAAGCAATTCTCATAATATTTACAGTAATACTTCCATACTATAGGTAATAAAAATTTCAATTTAAGCAGATTGCCTACTTAATTTAAAAAAAAGCAATTTCTCATAATATTTGCAGTAATGCTTCCATATTATAGAGCCTAAGTAATATAAATTTTAATATAAGCAGATTGCCTACTTAATTTAAAAAAAAAAGCAATTTCTCATATTATTTGCAGTAATGCTTCCATACTATAAGGCCTAAGTAATATAAATTATAATTTAAGCAGATTGCCTACTTAATTTAAAAAAAAAGCAATTTCTCATAATATTTGCAGTAATGCTTCCATATTATAGGGCCTAAGTAATATAGATTTTAATTTAAGCAGATTGCTACTTAATTAAAAAAAGCAATTTCTCATAATATTTACAGTAATGCTTCCATATTATAGGGCCTAAGTAATATAAATTTTAATTTAAGCAGATTGCCTACTTAATTAAAAAAAGCAATTTCTTATAATATTTACAGTAATGCTTCCATACTATAGGGCCTAAGTAATATAAATTTTAATTTAAGCAGATTGCCTACTTAATTAAAAAAAGCAATTTCTCATAATATTTGCAGTAATGCTTCCATATTATAGAGCCTAAGTAATATAAATTTTAATATAAGCAGATTGCCTACTTAATTTAAAAAAAAGCAATTTCTCATATTTGCAGTAATGCTTCCATACTATAGGGCCTAAGTAATATATATTTTAATTTAAGCAGATTGCCTACTTATTTAAAAAAAAAAGCAATTTCTCATACTATTTACAGTAATGCTTCCATACTATAGGGCCTAAGTAATATAAATTTTAATTTAAGCAGAGTTCCTAATTATTAAAAAAGCAATTTCTTATAATATTTACAGTAATGCTTCCATACTATAGGGCCTAAGTAAAATAAATTTTAATTTAAGCATGTTGCCTACTTAATTAAAAAAAGCAATTTCTTATAATATTTACAGTAATGCTTCCATACTATAGGGCCTAAGTAAAATAAATTTTAATTTAAGCATGTTGCCTACTTAATTAAAAAAAGCAATTTCTTATAATATTTACAGTAATGCTTCCATACTATAGGGCCTAAGTAATATAAATTATAATTTAAGCAGATTGCCTACTTAATTAAAAAATGCAATTTCTCATAATATTTACAGTAATGCTTCCATACTATAGGGCCTAAGTAATATAAATTATAATTTAAGCAGATTGCTACTTAATTAAAAAATGCAATTTCTCATAATATTTACAGTAATGCTTCCATATTATAGGGCCTAAGTAATATAAATTTTAATTTAAGCAGATTGCCTACTTAAATTTAAAAAAAAAGCAATTTCTCATAATATTTACAGTAATGCTTCCATGCTATAGGGCCTAAGTAATATAAATTTTAATTTAAGCAGATTTAAGCAGTTACACTTATTTGCTACTTAGCCTTTAAGAACAAAAAAATAAATTATTATGGAGATGTTATAAAACAGCTCTACCGATTTCGATAAAATTTCACTAAAGTATAAAGATAATTGATCCAACTCCGTGTGGAAAACGTAAGTTATAAAAATTATTACGGTACCGCAATAACTGACAATAATTGCAAAAGAGAAGCAATTTTAAGCTTAATTAAATATGCAAAAAAATCAGAAACAGCGTCATTCTATCATTTTCACTTTTTAATTGACACCTACTGAACGGAAAAACGATTCTTTTTTATTTGTTTTTAAAGATGGGTGAGCTGAGAAAGTTTGTGCAATAATGTACTTTATATCTGTTCTGAATCATCTTCACTCGTGTGCAAAGAAGACAGATTCTATTTACGAACTATCCTTTTCCGATGAACAAACAGATGTGAAAACCCTTAGCAAGTCGTTGAATCCGAGTGCCAGGTCTCTCTCTCTCTCTCTCTCTCTCTCTCTCTCTCTCTCTCTCTCTCTCTCTCGCTCTCGCTCTCCATAGCAACGAGATGCTGTTGATTTATTGTGACAGAAAATGAGCGAAATGAAGGGCAAGCATGAAGAGGATTGTGAGCAGATCAATGTTGCATTCACTCATAACCTTTGTATCAGTTTGTTTTGTAGGAGAAGAAACGCATTCAAAACACAACTTAAAAATACAATTCTCAACTCAGCGATCTGAACTTAGAGAGTCCATTGGAATCTCTTAAAAATTATCCACCTTTTTTTGTAAATGTATAGAATATATAAAATTAGTCATTATTTAATTTAGACATAACATTTAATCAATATCGATACATAAAGGAGCGATAACTGTGTTGTGTTTTTATTTAGATAATTTGAACCAATATTTTATTGTATTCTGAATTTAAAACAAAACGTGTTTATTTGTGGGTACAGGCTTTAGTTAAATTTGTTTGTGGGTGACCTAGAAAATTCAAAATCGCATTGTGTTGGAGAGTACCTACAGTCAAGGAGTTATTCATTCGTGTAGACTATTAATGCTTCTTAAATACTTTTTACAAGTTCTAAATCTATCATATATTTTAGTGTTAGTAGATTATTAGCTCATAAAACTCAATTTGTTCATTTATTTGTTTAAATAACTTTCTCCTAAAGGACTATACATATCTAAATTACTTTCTTGCTTATTCTTTAGTTAGACATCACGTCAAAAACGATTTCATCTCCATGAGAGATGTCTAAAACGTAAACACTTATTCTTTAATTTGATTTTTGTATAAACTATACTTTTTTATTACAGTTTTTATATAAGAGAAAGTAATACTTTTGATTTATATCTCTTTGGAAACTGTTTTTCCTAGATTACCTAAATAGTCTGAAGCAACCTGAATGAAAGGAACCGGATGTGGTTAAGTCAAAGGAAACTGAGGAAGATTTAAGAGCGCCAGTTTGCCAAAAACTTTGGACAATGTTGTATTTTTAGAATGGTAGTGTAAAGGACACTGACAATATCAGAGAGAAGACTTGCTAGAATTTTTTTCTCTCATTTATCAATCTTGTTGGTTAATTAGGGAAAGATTTATTGCGAGTCTACTGGTTGGCAAAATAGTTTTAAAAAATCATAAAGTCGAGCCAGCTTATTTGGACCATTTGGATTTAATTGTTATTGCCTTTAAAATGATTTAATGTGTGAAATATTGAGTGAAATAATTAGCAGAATAATAAATTGTGTGAATAGTTTGGTAAAAAACGAAAAGAAGCATAAAAAAAATATTAGCCGCGAGCTAAAAATTGCATTAAATTTAAAATAATTTTTTTACAAACTTTTCCACAACGCTCAACTAAATATTTTTAGTATTATTTACCTTTATACAGTACGCCAATAATAATCCAATTATACATTCCAATTAATAAGGTTTCTTATAAACATATTCTATAAACATAAATTACTCTTAATATATTATTCTTAAAAACATTCAGAGCTTTCACATAAAACAATGTAAGTATTCCTTAATATAAAAAATTATTGGAGAAACTCTCATAAAATCAAAATTATGAATTTCTTAAAAATTGGATTCAAATATTTTGATAACACTTACTAAAACATAAACTCGAAGAAATTCTAATACAACTTATTAATCTCATATATTCTAAAATACAGGTTCTAAAGTTATCAGTTTACAAATTTTTAATAAGAATATTGCCGTAAAATTTCGAATTAATCAAAATCGGTTAACGGTTTAAAATATTTCTAACGTAAAACATTTCATCGAATTGCCTCCACATTGTGTGAGAAATGCATTTATTTTTGTGATATTACTGAAGTCACTTAAAACTATATACTCGTGCAATAATTAAAATTATATTTTTGTTTTTAAAAGAAATGGTAAAAAAACTAACTTATATTTTGTTTCTGTGTTACAGGTGTGTACATTAAATACAGTTTCATAAATACATAAGCAGCCATGTTGCCAAGAACACATGGGGTGAGTTTATATTTACTCGTATTTACACATTAAATCTTGTTTATTGTTATTGATTTCGACTCTACAATTATAAAACAATAAATATGCTGAATAAATAGAATCGTGGCTTTAGGTAAATAAATAATAATATAAATCATAAGAAATATATAATAATAATAATCACAATTTAAGGGTGGACAAGTGAAAATCATGTTTATTAAAACTCAGAATTAAAATAAATATTTCAAAACAGACGAATAACTGTTTTGAGTTTATCGTTGATGTTATCAGACAATATGGCAGGTGAAAACTATTATTAATGAAAATAATAAATGAGTTCAAAACTCTACTGTATACTGTTTCTGTTTGTTCATATTTAAAATGTTTTACGTAAATCTAACAATAAAAACTTTACACGTTCTTTTCAAAAGGATTGGATAAGGAAGGAATCATTCTGAAAACATGTCCGTCAAGAATTTGCATTATTTAGAGGTGAGAGTTTTCGCTATTTGAGAGGAGAGTTCATGCTAGAGCGAAGCAGTTTCTGTTCACTTTTGCCATACCGTACTATTTACAAATATAACAATCTATAGTATTACTTAAAAAGGTTTGTTTTGAAATAATTTGTTTATAAAAACCCACAATTTTCTGATTAACCGACTTTTTATTTTTAAACATTAATTAATCGATCGTCAAATGAATCCATAAAGACAGTTAATTACTAATTTACACGGTTAATAACATCATTAATATATTTTAAACAAGGACAACGATTTTTACAATCAACCTTTTCTACTTAAAAATAACGTATCGATTATAACACGAATAAATCGAACCGTTGTTCTCCGTTGTACATAACAAAGTAATCGACTTATCTTTATGTGTTTCTCCTTGACTAGTCGACAAATTACCCCCACATTTAGGGCATAGGTTATAATTAAATCATCAACAGTTGAACTAGGGCCCTCTAATAAAAATTCTTTCGATCGTTCGTCATTCTCGGATAATCTTAATGGGACTAATTGCGATTAACCTTTCATATCGAGATCATCGAATTGATGACAGTAGGAAATGGTTTCTAGTTGGAGACGCCATTAGTTGAAGTGTGTGTCATAAAATATAATCAACAAGCAAAGTTCAGTCGTAGTTTACTTTCGATTTATCCTTTCCTCTACTTTAATATCTTGTTTAAACTTTGTATCCTACTTTAATTTCTTGTTTTATTAGTTTCCCTTGCTTTGATTTGTTAGTTTTATTCATTCCCTACTTTAATTTGTTGGCATGATTTAGACGCGTGTTAGGTTTTAACAGTGACATTTGTTGGGAACTTACTTACGTCAGTTCTCAAGGTTTGGATTATAAACAAAAATAAAGATAAACCAACTTCCTTTCTTAATGTGATGTTTGTTTACGAACTAAATTATTAAGTCATGCATTTAAAGTTTAAATATTATTTTTGCGACATATATTTTACTTTATAATAGCGAGTTTTTGTTTCGTCTATTAATTAACCAAACCATAATATAATGAAAACTTATAAAGTTTAGTTTTTAAATTACAGATATTTAAAATTCAAAAATCTTGCTAAACAATCTGATTAATCGTTGATAGAAATATTTAATGTTTGAGTAATATATATATATATATATATATATATATATATATATATATATATTAATAAATACTATATTTTATTAATTTATATTTTGTAGGTAGTAATCCATAGTTTTATCCACCTGTTTTCGTCCTTGAATTAATTTACGCAAACAAGGTCTTTTTTCTCTTTGAAACTAAATCATTTTTCTGAGTGAAATAATTTTTTTTAAACAATTTTTCATTCAATTTATAATCACTGCTACATTAGCTTATTAATGACACAGTTTATTCTAACTATTAAACGAATACTAGATAATCAAATTAATAGTTGCTTACATAACAGTCTATATTGACCACTGGATGCGCTGACCACTCCGTAAAATATCGAGTAAGACGAAGAGGGAAAACCACATCCTCACAGCGAATACATTAGTCAATCTATAATTGTCGCGTTTCAAACTGTAGCGAGGATGTTTTACGTCGTCCTACACAACAAGAGACTAAACAATAGGATAGATAATGTTAAACTTATTCACAGAAATGTACGTTATTTGTAAAAATAAGTAAATATTGAACCTCAAATGCTATCATGAAAACTCATTATTAAATGTTTTATATTTTAGAATTGTATTTACAACATACTAGTTAACAATAAAATATAATAATTAATTCCCATAAACTTTTACACGAGTTACTTTTCTTTCGTAAGAAATAAAACTATACTAGGTTGTGGTAAATTCTCGTTTAACACTTAGTTCTTAATCTGCATGCCCTACATTGTGACTCCTCTGTTTTTCCCGTGACCTCGGAAAGGTTGCCAAATTTGTCTCTCCTTTTCGCAAATGTTTTCTACATTTTGTTTTGTATTCAGTTTGAAAATGTGAATGGAAGTTGGCTGGGCTCAGGATCTGGGGTTACCAGGCAGACTCAGCTCTTAGAGACTGTACTTCTGTCTCTCTCTTACTTATACACACTCTATATTTTCTCTCTCGCTCACTCTCACGGTAATCGATCTTCTGTCTAATACGATGTCAAGCAGAGCTCCAGGGAGAAGGGGGAGGAGGAGGACTTATAATGGCGGAAACGGATTAAAACAAACAGATAAAGTATGGTCTCTTTTAAAATGTCTGTCTCGACTTTTTCAATGAACGAGTACGAAGGACAGTCGTATATTTAATTTATTATTGTTTGTATATTTCAATTCATTTTATATTTGTTTTCTTAAATGGAAAACTTCTTAAAGTATTTAGGAATCGTCTAATATAATTATAAATAAAATTGGAAACTGAAACGCTGTGGATAGGACAAGAGTTTCGTTATAAAGATGAATCTTTCAATGACGACCTCAACCTTGGTGTCGTCTTTCCAACTGTAGAACATAAACTACCATATATAAATATACGACTTACTGGTAAAATATTAATTTTCGCCATTTTGAAACCGTGCATACCTTCGTTAGTAACAAATGTGATAAATGAGTAAAACGCATCACAAGTACCAAATTTCACTGAAATTCCGACTACTATAGTAAGTTTAATATTTAGTTAGCAGTGTCCTTTTAATGGCTGTGATAAAGTTTGTGATAAAAACATCGCATAATATAAACACATCAAATACATAAAACTATATTTATTCTGAAATGGAACAAAACTAAATAACAATAAAATACCCTACCTATAACCGTCTCCTTTAAAAAGAGATGTAAGTTGGTCCGTCCACAGACCTCTTTCATTATTATGGTTAGTAATACTGAAACACTTCCATTTTATGTACAAAATCAACAAATTTCGTTCACTGCCAGCTAAATGTGAAACGGAGTAGATAGATTAATAAGCACACTGAGACGTTCCTGGTTTAATCGGCGTGGCTATGTTAAAAGTTACGGTGTTAACCCAACATCTCGGGTACAATTAAACAACTGCGATTAGTAGCGAATTCTGGTTGTGCAGGCTAGAACTATTATGATCAAAATTCGAAATGATGACCACACATTACCTAAGTATAACATCTGAAATTATCATCTTTTGTTTACATGTGTAACCCTTAAGTAAAGAATTATTCCCACAAATGTCGGTTTCAGTGTTGACGATAAAAACAAAAAGAAACTACCATGAATTTGGAGAAATTAGGTAATAAGGAAAATATTGGCTTCTGTAAAAGAAACTCAATAAAATTTCATTTACATTCTAGTGCAGCTTATGAAAAAAATTAACCAATCTTAGACTGCAATTAAATGTACAAATATCATTATGAAATGTTTACACAAAACTTGTAAGATTCAATCTTATCTTGAGAACTTATCTCCCATGAAATGTATAAAAATTGGAAATAATGAAAATGAAAATTTTAGCTTTCTCGTGGATAAAGACTTATTTTAGCCTAGTATTTGTGAATAGGTGTGGAGAAAGTTGGTGCAATATATTTGTACCTTTTTTTTATCTAGAGTATATGCACGTAACTAATTACGTGTGTTCAAACTGTTGTTTCTTCTTTCGTTTTTTAATTTTTTTTTATTGTATTAATTGTTTATTTTCCAAATCAAGTGTTTAAAAGTTTACTCTGCATAAATTTATTTTATACTATTTGATTTGTACGAATTTATTCCCATTCATTCTCTAACAAAATAAACTATATTGACTCTTATCTCTTCATAAAACCATCCAGGAAGTAAATATATACAGAAGAAAGATTGAATCTTTTGTTGAGGTACGTAAGAAGTACGACTAAAGGACCATATATCTTAGCGTGCAGCTCGGCAAGCCTCATACACAGCCGGCAAATAAACAAAGAGTTAATATTAGGAGGGGTTGTTTCTGCTCTCGAACGCACATAAAATGTCGCCTTACAAGTTAAACTGTGGGAAAAGCAATAAGGCTCGTTTATATGTAGTTTAACCATCTGATATTGCAGTATTTATTTTATAGCTTTTTTTCTTCTCATAAGGGTGTGATATTTGCCTACTTAAATTGTTAAATATATTAACATTAATTCAGTTATATTTTAAACGTTCATGTGTGTTTGGATATGTCAGTTTTAATAAATTATCATGTCGCAATAATTATAGAGAGAGTTTAATGAAGGAGTAAACTAAAATTTTGATAATTTTTGTATTTATGCATGTTTTGATCGCGTCTCGAATCATTGCTTACAATTTAAAATTTGGTGGTCGTTGTTATAAAGATAAAGCTCAAAATTGCCAATTTTTCTTAAACGGGAGTAACGATTTCGATCAAATTTTTAGCCTTTAAGAACAAAATAAGTCACCAACTTGAAAAAATTCCAATTTCAGAGTTACAGGTATAAAACCAAAACCCCATAGAGCTGTTATAAAAGATATAATATCTAAACATCATTCCACATATTTCGTTCAAATTTTAGTGACAATAAATATTAAAGTTGTACTCTAATTTGTCCTCCGAGTTTTACCGATAATAAATAGCAATGATCTGAAATAGACCCCTTGCCTTAGAATGCTCTAACAACATCAGGGTCTGAAAAGAGCAAAAGTTGTTCAAAAGAGACATGATAGAAAAATGAAAGAGGAATAGAACATAAGAATTGTACTTTAAGAGTTTCCAAAAGAACTAGTTACTAGAACTAGGAGTGCCGATGTATGTAGAGCCTCTCGGCACAACACCGACACCCACCCCAAAAAAGAAGGAGGAAGGAGAATATCCAGCAGCACCACTACCCCCACGAGTTCAACCTCTCACGCATGGGTGACGGAGCAAAGCTCCGCCAGGGCTACCATGCCCCGTGGTACCATTTCTAGCTATGGTTGATTACTCAGCTTCGCTCCGATGCCCAGAATGGTCGCGAGCCCGTGGTTGCAAACAGATCACCATTCACAACCCCTACGGTTTTGGTGTCCCTTCATGTTCCGCCGGGGACTTAACGGAACACTCCAGGTTACCTGGTCTTCCGTACCCACAGAATAAGACTACGTGAACAAGGAATAGATTCAGCTACGTCCTCGGAATTGCTACACCCGTACTCAACATTAGGTGAGCCTCTGAGAAGAATTATCCCCAAGTGGCATACAATCTTGAGTAAAACAATGGTTAGAATATTTTTACATTATTAGAACACGTTTTTACATTTCTTTTCAAGACATACTTTTGGATAGTTTTCCTCGTAAAATGTACATAGTTTTTTAAAGAGTAAAAAATTGAACAACTTCCTTAAAATGTTTCAAATTTGTTGACAATTTCCTCTTACTTTTTAAAATTTTCGAACTATTACATAACGGAAGATAAGGCAAATTACAAAAAAATAAAAAATATATAATTTTTAAACCATTTTCACTCAACAACAAATTCTAATTAGTTATATTTTGTGTAACAACAAAAATTCGAACGTGGAAAATTTTAGTTTATTTTAAGAGTTTTATTTAGACGCTGCTACGAAGCCAATCTTCCTGTTAGATCCTAATTTATTCTCCAGGAGCTTTTAGAAATTAATTTCTAATTAGACTGAACTATTCTAGACAAATCGTGACTAAAAATAGGCTGTTAGTATTTTTACGTTTCCTCAATAACGTCACAATTACCCAGACTCTACTTTAAAAAAAATACAAAATATTAAAAGTATATTAAACACTATCAAATAATAACTTCGATAAGTATGTTAGACCATCATAAAATACAAAAGCTATAAATTGTAAACCAATTGAGGAAGTAAATAAATAATGAACTTCATCGACTGTTTAACGAATAAATATAACGACCGAACTTGTTAGTCTATCTCTTCCCTAGTTAAATATTAAAAAACATAAGAACAAATTACCAATTTAAAAATTGATTTATGATGTTAAAGTCAGCATTTTATAGTCGTTCATAAAACGACATAGAAAGACAAAGATAACTGAATTGCTCTACAAAACTAGATAAGGCTAATTAAGATAGCTCATGTATGAACGGCGTGAAATCGTTGAAGAGACTCTGGCGGTTTGATATACGACCAGAGAGTTCTGTATGTAAATGAGACACGGATATTACTAAGGAAGGGTAGTACACCCGCCATGTGTACAACCCTTTCGTTGAGTCAATATGGATTGCAGGAACAATGAAGCCAAAAGCCAATAGGAGTTGCCACTTTCAACGTGTAAGTTTTGATATAGGAATCGTGGCGGTGAATTCATTGCAGTTAAAAAGTTGAATTTAATAATCTGACTGAACTGGTTTTGAATAAAAATGGATGTGAAATATGTTACCGGTGGAATCGCAGCAGATGTGGTTGTTTCGGACGTTTGTTTATTTAGGTGTTTGTTTTTGGAGCTGGTTTTGTTTAGGGGTAGAATGGTGGTAATAAAAAAAGCGATCTAGTATAGTTTAAAACCCATTGTATCGATATCCAAGTCACAAATTTGAATAAAAAGATTAATTTTTCCGTCTTTTGTAATTTTAGTAAGTTATTTCCTTGTTTATGTCGCGTTTCGGAACTTTTCCATCATCAGATTAAGTCACACAGACGGACAAAATAGTCTTTTTTACATCTATTATATTCATATTTTATCATCATACGTAGAAACTTGTGTGGTGGGTCACAAAAATATGTATTGCGTATTTTTTGTAATATCTGTTTTAATGTGTTCTGAGTCTAAAAATATGGTTTTCAAAATAATGTCTCTCGCCTGAAATGTTTTCAGCAGTCAATATGAGTCAACTGATTTTATCAATTTTGATACGCCTCCTGGACAAATTTTACATTTGGATTTATTAGCCACATCTGGAGAATGTTTAAATTATATAGATTAAAAAAATTTGAGAGTTTCTGTAAACTAAAATTTTATCAAAATTAGATTGAGTTTTTTTTATAAAATATGGCTAAAATGTAGGCTGTATAATTCAAACAAACCTATTGGTTGCTATGTCCTTAAAAATGCAGATACTGGGGTTAACTATAAACAAAATAAAAATAATTAACCGTCAATAGATCTGTTATTAACGCTCCAATTTCTCAAATCCAACTTTATAAATTACTTTAAAATTTTTGTAAAATATCAAAACTAATCACCCGAAAAACTTCAACAAATCTCAACTGAAAAACAATTTGATAGTAAACTGGCAAACAACAAAAATAATGTCACCGTTAATATGAAGTTTCACTCGTGTATGACCAGTTTGTCGCAGAAGTGAAGCAAAGTGACGACATTCAAAAAATGTTTAAAATTTTATTGTGGAAACTTCCTACAGCCATAAAGTCTACAAAATCGTGTGTAGAAACACTTGTAGATAGTAAAGAATTAACAACAAAACCACTTTGAACACAGTTTGGTGAGTGAAATATACAATCGTTTATCTATTGCTCCGTAAAGTTTACTTTTAGTACCCTTTTGGAGACACTATCTCTCTTACTGGGGGTGGAAAGGGGGGTAGTGAAGCTTAACACTTGGATTTACGTTCTAACAGAATGGGTGTAGTAAAATAGTATGCAGGATCAAAGGTTTAGGATTGAAAAACCATAACCTACGCTAAAGTGGTTGAGGATTTACGCCATAGAAGGAAATTTTCTGGAAAAAACAATGCTTTACGTTCCATTTATTAACGTCTTGTGGTTATACTTTCTCAATAATACAGGGTGTTAGAGAAGTCTTGATACAGCTTAATTAATTTTTAAAAAAGAGAGAGAAAATCTGAACGATAGAAACAGATGCAGATGTGTACAGTTTCAAAAATACTATTTTACAGGTTTTAAAATTTTTCGCCATCTTGAAACCGAATTGGATTTTTTAATAGTTAGGTGGTCGTGTATTATGTAATTTTAATTGTAAAATTTACGGGGGAAACGTTAGTTTTACCCGTTATTCAATAACTAGTCCTGTTTTCGAGATATTAGCAATTAATTGTTTTTTAATGCTAAAAAATCAATCTAATGAAGACAATTGTGTTAGTGTTTTACCTCTAGAAAACACAACTAATCTCAAAGCTTTGACGTATTTTACATCATTTTATTGAAGCAAACTTTGTTACAATTTTAAATTTATGTTAATTGTACAATTTGTGTCAAACGTTTCCTCAGTAATGCATTTAGGTGGACGGAGAGATGTTTTTAGATTCCAAATAAAATGGGCTTCTTCACAAATTTCAGTAGGCTCAATAATTTGTTGTTTCTAACTTATTGACTTCCCCTAATCTTTTACTTATGACAATTTTGTTATTTCTTGAAACTTCTATCTTGCAGCACCCAGAATATTCTAATAACCTTTTGTCGTTTTTGAAGATCGCCAACTTCTATGCATTTTCGCGGTTAATAAATCCCCCTCCCCTACCAACATTGATGCCGATCTTTTAAAACAATGTGCAGTATATTCTTCTGGATTTTTAATGTTCAAATATTTTGCAATTTTATTTGGAACGGCTTCAATACATGCAGAGCAAAACATTTTCCACAGCGATATCCATTCAGAAATCTTTTGCACTCCATATTTTGCGGTCTTAAGACAATGCACTTACAATATAAATCAGCAGGAGTGAAAACTACAATGATTACAATTATTTGAGGCTAATAATCAATCCTTTAGTAACGGGAATTAAAAGAAGTATGTTGTTGAAATCAGCGGATGCGCTGTAAATTTGCTGTGTAGTACAAGGTACAGAACCTTCTTGTCTATGAACAGGAAAGAAATCAATTTCAGTAACATTTATTTCGTCCCGCTGCCAATTTCCTAGAAAAAGGAACATTTCGTCCAGCTCAGTTTTACAAATGATTAAAAAAACTAATTACATCATCTCGTAGTATCATCTCGTCCCGACGAAAGTTTGACAAGGGTTGAGGAATAATTTTTAAAGTATTTTATCTAGTTTTACCAAATTCGATAAAAACATTTTCATACAAGAAGTGTTATTACTATTAAAATATTTTTTAAATTTGTAAAAGCAATTATTTTTTATATTATATTATAACCTAACCCAACCTAGCAAATTTTTAAAAAAATTTAAAAACAATAATTTTTTGTTATATTATAACCTAACTTAACGTAACCAAACCTAAGTTAGCGTAAATGCCAGGACGAAATGTTACTAGTGGGCAAGTAGAGAGTTCATCCCCAATCCCACGCTCGTGGAATCGGGACGAGATGTTACCGGGACGAGATGTTACGACACCAGAAAAAAGCAGTATTTTTTTTTTTAAATGAACGTCCTAATATGTACTTTATTTGTCCTTTTAAACAAAGTATTCCGTTTACTAAACCATCAGTTTAAATATGCATATGCACAAAGTCGTCAATTGTATGTATTAAAGTAAGTACCCCTTTGAGTACTTTTAAAATATACAAATTAAACGTGATTAACCATAAAGACGAGCGAAGCGAGTGAATCCTCTATTAAAGAATACAATCCGCTCTCCAAGAAACCAAACATCCTAGAAAGTAATACCCACTTATCGGAGATTTCAACGCCCACTTACTTTCTTGGCTCTCCTCGCCTCGTATTTCCCACAATTTCTAACACATCACTGTGACTGTGCAAAACGAAATGTAAATTGTTCAACTTCCGACTGTGATTCTCTCATTTGAATGTCTTCTCTTAGAGCTGCCAACTATTCTCTACACGTCTCTGTGTTTCGCTGAATATCAATGGACTATTTCAGCACCGGAGTACGAATGTACACAATGCTGTGTGGAGAACGGTTCTTTATAAACAATAAATTCTAGGAAATATATATTTAAAAAAAAAATTAGCAATGAGTTAACGTTTTATAATTCTCTCATTTTCTTTAGGTCATCGATTTTATTTTTACTCTTCTAAAAAAGGCTCTGTCAATGAAGTACCGCGTCACTCAAATCATAAGTGGTCCAACTACTGATTACATATAACCTTAATTCATATTGTGTATGTATTCAAAGTTAATATATAATTTCAATTCTTTTTTTTTTAGTTTTGTGTTGAAGGATCTCACAAAAATTACGTTTACCTGATCAAAGTTTCAACGACGATTTTGCCATCCTCAGTGACACATGAGCTACAATGATTAAAATATAACTAGTTTATGGGCTCAAGAAACCGAATAATTGATTATCGTCATGCCGTCCGTCCGTCCTCATTGTCGTCAGTCGGTAAACACGATTGTTAGGACAAAAATTAAGATAGGAACATGAAATTTGATGTAATAGGTTATAATTTGTTAGTATTTATAAAATCCTATAATAGCGGCCATTTTTAACAGTTTTTATTATATGTTAATATCTCGTATGTAACTCAATTTGAACATATTAGGTTTGATACAAAATTGAAGATTTCAATTGTACGTATTCTCTTTAGAAATGCAAATAGGTTGTAAATATTGTCAAAAATGTAATTTCGAACGTTGATTTCCCAAGAAAATGTGAGAAATTTGTATAGAGACATGAGCAAAGAGAGTGGAAACATTTTAAGACAAACACATTTTAAGACACAATTACAAGTTACAGAAAAGCTGTGTTACAATCGTTTAAACAGACTGAATAAGAGTCTAACTACCAAAACAATACAACATTTCTTGAAAAAACATTTTTTGGATATAACATTTAAGTTTATCTGCTGGAATTATAGTGATATTGTGGCTGGGTAGGTACCACGATGGTGCCCATCTACATGCTTCCAATTGAAATGGGCAACAGTTCTGAAAAAAATTATTCATTTAATGAAAGAAAACAATTTACAAAACAAAATGACAACTTCATGAAAGTTATATAAAGTTCAATAGGAAATCACAGAACACAAACCAGGACGATTATTAAGTAAATAATAATTTTCTTATTTTTTTGGAACTAGGGTTTTAAGTAACAAATCAAAAATTATGAATGATTCACTTCATTTGAGCAAAACTCTATCGCAAAATTTAAGAACACAATTTTCAATTAGAAAATTTATTAAAGACCAGGGGCTCTGCACGAGAATATTTCAGATGCAAGACTGTTTGCACTACCCTAATATGGGTCTACAGACCTACCCCAAACCACGTTAAAAACTTCGTAGCTCTCGGCTTCTTGGATCCTGAGATTTCCTTTAGAGATACAAAATACCGTTGGAGTGGAACATTTTCAAAACCCTTTCTTAGTACGCGTCTTCAGACCTACACCAAACTATGTTAAAAATTTCGTAGCTCTAGGCTTCTTGGATCCAAAGATATGATTTAGGGGTAAAAAACACCTTTGGAGTGGGAAATTTTCAAAAACCTTTCTTACTACACGTCTACAGACCTACCCCAAACCATGTTAAACAATTCATAGCTCTAGGGTTCTTGGATCCAGAGATATGCTTTAGGGGTAAACACCCTTGGAGTGGAACTTACAAAACCCTTTCTTAGTACGCGTCTACAGACCTACCTCAAACCATATTAAATATTTCATAGCTCTAGGCTTCTTGGATCAAGAGATATGCTTTAGAGGTAAAAAAACATCCTTGGAGTGGAACATTTTCAAAACCCTTTCTTACTACGCATCTATTGACCTACCCCAAACCATGTTAAACAATTCATAGCTCTAGGGTTCTTGGATCCAGAGATATGCTTTAGAGGTAAAAAAACATCCTTGGAGTGGAACATTTTCAAAACCCTTTCTTAGTACGCGTCTCCAGACCTACCCCAAACTATATTAAAAATTTCGTTACTCTAGGCTTCTTGGATCTAAAGATATGATTTACGGGTAAAAAACACCTTAATAGTGGGAAATTTTCAAAAACCTCTCTTAGTACACGTCTACAGACCTACCCCAAACTATATTAAAAATTTCGTAGCTCTAGGCTTCTTGGATCCAGAGAAATGCTTTAAGGGTAAAAAACACCTTATTAGTGAGAAATTTTCAAAAACCTTTCTTAGTTCACGTCTACAGACCTACCCCAAACCATTAAAAAAAATCATAGCTCCAGGCCTTTTGATCCAGAGATATGTTTTAGTGATAGAAAACACCCTTGGAGTAGAACATTTACAAAACTCTTTAATAGTACGTGTCTACAGACCTACCACAAACCATGTTACAAAATTTATACTTGTAAGCTTATTTGATCCAGAGATATGCTTTAGGGATCATTTAAAATTTCAACATAGTTACATTCCACTACGCCCATCACAAATTAAACGAATTTCGTCATTTTTTTAGAAATAAAATTTACCAAAAATATTTTCTGAAAGTTTTTGTTTCTAACGATTTTAATGAACGAAAACATAATGTACTAGAAAAAATCACTTTATTTGTTTAACACAAATACAAGTCAACGGTTCAATAACTAAGTCGTAATCTTCAGCTGATAAACGCACACAAACCATCATGAAAGTGGCAGTGTGGTTCAAATATCAATTTATCCCACAACATTTCGGATACGACTATTTTCAAACTCTAATATACCCTATAAATATTCAGCTTAACTTGTAAGGCTGTATACGCGATGGAATAAAATTTGAACACAAATTCTATTTAATACTGTGTTTATTTATTCGAACTCATAGTTTAACAGCTGGTGCATCACTGAAGATGACGAATTTGTCGTGGAAACGCGTTTGAATAAATAAATATATTTGTATTGGATTATCTAAATGAAAGATAAAACCATTTATTTTTTAAATAATGATTTTATTTTTTACTGAATGGTGTGTCAATGAAAACTTCTTTATCTACAGTTTTGTACACAAACTATTTAGCATTGAATTGCGGCATAACTAAAGATGATGACTTAGTGAATGAAACGCCGTCTTGTTACAAAGTGTTTATTGTAAAAAAGTTTTGATAATTGAAGTTGCTCATTTGAAGTGAGTTAAATTACTGCAATTAATCGTTGAGCTTTTCGTTTCGCAAGACAAAACGAACTGATTTGCAATACAAAGTGTTAACTTAAACATAACAACTCGCCAAACAAATCAGCAATCTCCAACTTCCAAGCTCTTAAAAACGCTAAAAACACCCCTTTACGAAACATAAAATCCGAGACTCTTTCACCCCCTTAAGAGGAAAACAAAATATTGCGGCAAAAACATGGGGGCACTTGTCTTCGAGCTAACGTTAACAATTTAAGATGTAGTATTGTTTTGGCCGCAAGTTGATTGGGGAGGGGGGTTGTCGTAAATACGTCTGGAACAGGCAACCCCTTCTTCACCCATCGTATTGTCTTAAGGGATGGAGGGAGTCGACTTGGAAATTGAATCAATTCCACATTGGTGGAACCTAATTGAAAAGTCAAAGCCGGTTGTCCTTGTGATATATTAAGACGCGAATTAAGCGTTAAGTACAAATATTGTTCAGTCCTTAAAAAAGAAAGAATTTTTAGGATATTTTCAAGTCATGCAATTTTATTAGAACTGGAGCTTTGGTTGTGAATATATTGAGTAATTATTGTATATTGTTAAATCTGTTAGTTTTTATTATTAAACTACATCTTACAATACAGTTTGATCAAAATTGGTTTCAGAAATTCAGTTTTTAATGACAGCGTCATAATTTGTCACGTAGGAAACGTTAAAATATTATGTCAAGTGTTTTGGTCTAAGTACGATTTTTTTTTAATGTCGTCTTCTCTATCTGCAGAGCTTCATACCTCAAACGCTTCGACAGATTTTAATCAATTTTCGGTATGACGAGAATTTTTTTACTATATCTTAGGATATTTCTTACAATTTTTTAACTCAAAAATTCAGGATAGCTGACGTAAAATAAAATACATAAACGATTTTTTTTTCCAAAATTGGTTTGAACGATTTTGATCAAATTTTAATCAAGTTTAACTACTAAGGGCCTTAGCAAAACGTATTCATCTCTCAAGAAGTGACAGTTCGTGAGTTAATTCGGCTGTTATAATTAACAGCGCGTTTAAATTTTATTTTGATTGAAATATACTTAATTATGTTTGTAAAATCGCAATTTTACGATTCAAAAATAATTTTGGCTAAAGACATAAATGAACCTTACCCCCCCCCCGTCATTAAAAGCTTGTTTTCATTAAAATCCCATTACGAGGTCGTGTTTATTGTACAATCGAAGCAAGTTTAACTCTTATTTAAATTTATAAACTTTTTCCAAACATAAAAATAAATATAAACTTTAAACCTGTTTTTTAACTACACGTGACTTTTTATATACACCTTATACCGTGAATAAATCACCTTATATAGTGAATAAATCACCTTATATCGTGAATAAATCACCTTATATAGTGAATAAATCACCTTATATCGTGAATAAATCACCTTATATCGTGAAAAAATCACCTTATAAAGTGAAAAAATCACCTTATATAGTGAATAAATCACCTTATATCGTGAATAAATCACCTTATATAGTGAATAAATCACCTTATATCGTGAATAAATCACCTTATATCGTGAATAAATCACCTTATATCGTGAATAAATCACCTTATATCGTGAAAAAATCACCTTATACAGTGAATAAATCACCTTATATCGAACATGTAACAAACGGATGTATCGATTTGTGCTGTAAAATATTAATAAATTTAATGACTAAAACCTGATGAAGATGAATGGAATATGTCGTAATTAGTCTAAACTGATTCATTTTTATTCTCACACCTTCCTTCTTCAACCGGTTTAGTCAAAACCTGTAACCATGTTTCTTTTATAATTAATTACTTTAAAGTAATTGACCTTTCGACAATTACTAATATAATTAATTACAGTATATTGTAACCAATGATATATTCTTATATAAAGTTAAACGACTCAAATTAGCAGTGTTTTAATCAACTGTTAAAATAACTAACATTCTGAAACACCAATCTATGAAATCAAAAACGTATGTTCAATTGTATTTATTTATCGCATATGCTACATATCCAGCATCGCTGTTGTACACATTTGTATTTTCATTATTAAAATTCAATTTTATATAAATGTTTCATTTAAGTACGGTATACATTATTATAAATAAATAAACAAACATTTGCACAGCTCAAAGTATTCACTTACTGAACAAAATGCCCTTTCAAACTCTGCTTACTTTTCTTTAACTCTAAAGTAGATTTACAATGTTTCAAATTTTGTTGCAGTTGTGAAATTTAAAATTAGAGTAGTCAGAGTGATTGAAAAAATTGACTGCTGTTTTAATCGATAAGTACAAATTTATAAAGAAATTTTAATAGATAACTGCAGAATTGTGTGTATTAAAAATAGAGGTATTGCGAAATCTTGTAGCCTATATCATCCGCCATTTTTCCAATATGGCGGCCAGTTTGTCATTTTATAATATAAACAGAACGTTTATGGTGATTTTAGATATAATGCATTATTTTACCACTTTTTTATTCCTGGGTATTTTTCTATAACTCCAACCGTTTAGGAGCTACAGGTACTTAAATGTTTATAACATTCTCAAATTCAACCATTTCCCAGAAACGATTTTGCTTATTTTTAAAACCTAAATTGGGATGAAATTTTAACTAGAACTAGTAGAAAAGTTATAATAACAATATTGTTATTTTTATTTATTCAGTGGGCTGAGGAGTTATCGATAGTAAACCAAGTAAATGATTTTTAATAAAACACCTACTAGTTTACACTAGAAATTGGAGGTATTAGAATTTTAGCTGAAGAAATCTATTAAAAATGTTTAATAATACAATTTGTTTTTAAATGTATCACAAGGTGTATATTTTATAATAATAAAGAGCTGGTGTAAGCTAGTGGACGTTCTAGACAGAATATTTGTATCAACTCTGTTATTTATCAGCCTACAGAACAAATAAAAATAACAGTAGTGTTATTACACCTTTTACACTTTCCAGTTAAAATTTCACTTCAATTAGACTTAGAAAAAATTTATATTTGGAAATTTTTGAAATATTTAAGTGTCTGTACTATATAAAACCGTCATGAGCGTAAATAACATTTGTTTGAAAGATCATCTAATCCTACGGATCCTCATTGGATGCTGAATTGCTGGGATTATCATCTGCTCTTTAATATTGATTATCTTTGTATTATTTGTATTCTTACTGATTTAAAGTCAACACTACAAACGATTATACACTATAACACTACAGATTATTATTTCATAGTTAATAATTTTTCCATCTTCTTCAATTTTTAAATAAATTAAATTATTATCCTCCAATGGATCCCTGACATTATCGAAACCAATATTGCTAACGAAATACCTTTAAATGGCATCTTAATTTTTGGTTCGCATCCCCAGGATTACGTTCGTTTCAGAGTTGTTTCGCAAATGGAAACTTTCAAAGACAAATGGACAAGGAACTGAAATCAGGACACTACTGGCCACCAACTCTTCTAAATACACAATATCCCAAAGAAAGTTATTATATAAAGTAATATTAATAGACCAAGTAAAACATTTGGAGTGTGAATAAGAATTGAGCAATTAGTGGCGGAAAATTAGCTAAATACAGATTTAACCTTGGTAATTCACCAATGTAAGGTGTGCAAAGAAGAAGAGGACATAAATTATAAAGGACAGTTTGAAGAGAAACATCGTATTCAAGACTTAGTAAAGGGAGAAGGAAGAGGAGAGGTATGACTGGGAATAATACAAAGCAATCCTTTTCTCTGGATATTACGGATACAGTTTAAAAGAGACATCGAGATTATGACAGGGCTGGAAACTCGTTAACCAAAATGAAGCATATAAATAAATATTGAGCTAGACTTGTGAAATAATATTAAAATAGAAAAAAACTCGAACACTATTCTGTAAATAGTTAAATAATAAAGTAGTTATAGTTTAGTTATCGTAGCTCAGTCAAAAACAAACTAGTTATAGTTTAGCTATTGTAGCCTATGTATCACTGAGGATGGCGACTTTGTCGTTGAAACGCGTTTGATTAAGAAAACGTAGTTTTTGTGACATCTTATTTTCGACTTTATTTTCTATCTATAAAAAACAAAATGGCGACGGTAAAGGTTCATTTTGTTCGCCATTTCTTCCTGAACTGTGGTATTTTTCTACTTGTAATTAATGTTTACATCTTTATAAAATTTGAAGGAGATTAATCAATTAAAAAATTAAGGCTTTTTAACTCACCCAATGATTGATTTTTTTAAAGTTTCTATTGATTATGGTGACGGTTAAGATTTGTTTTTGTCCTGCCACCTGTGAAATGACACATTTTTTCTCTGCCACCTGAGAAAACCTCCACAGAATGGATAAATTCACTCTTAAACTTCTGTGCAAATAACGTGGCTTCCAAGAAGAAACTGCAGAGAGCATTTTTTGAAAGCGAATGCATTGATAAGGAAATACAGTCTGAGAAAATTTGATCTTCTTAATGGGCAGTTAAATCGTTACAACTGTACTTACTGTTAAACAGTTGAACCTGGTATAATAATTTGGTGTGAAATAATCTGTATAGTTTCTTGGTAAATATATTCGAATAAAGTGTCTAATTCTCGTGGAGTTGAAGATGGCTATGGGCATAAAATCATCTTTCATATACTTGAGACCGAAATAGTCATTGCACTACTGTGTAAAGAAGACAGAGTCTTGTCGAAGAAGAAAAAATTAACGAATAAAAATATTTTGTGTATTTTTTATCGAGAACTTACGATTATAAAGATTGAGGGCTTCCCTAAAAAATACTCTTTTGCTACTAGTGATTATTAGACCGTCAGTAAGTTACTTAGAGAGGTTGTGATGACTTATGACGAGAAATGATTTACAAATTTAATTGCTTTCTTATTAATGAATACTTAAAAGGATAATCAAAAATCTCGACTGCTGATAAATTAATTTGAGCATAATTATAGGTTTCGATTACAACCTTTTAGTCTTTCTCCTTCCATCGAATTTGATGCAGGATGTAGGGCGTTCAAATTTGTAATCAAACTGATTTGAGATATTTTTGAGATGAAGCGAAACTAATTAAAAAGTTTGTGGGCAGTTTAATTGACTTTGTTAAAAATAGTTTAATTTTAAATACGTACCTTTTAAATTTCATATTTAATAAATTGATAATAAGCTTTTAGAAATTAACAATTTTAATATATGTAGTAGAGTGTCGATTCTTCCTAACAGATACAAGAATCGTCCTGCATTGTAATAAATAATTATTTTCATAAATGGAATCGATATTTTCGCAAACATTCAATTGAAACAATGCAACAGCTAAAGGGGTATCAATTGATTGGTAAGAGTGTCTCTTGTTGTCCAGTAGACATCGAAAGGCGTCCTAGATAATTTACTTTTGCAACGATTGATTATAGAGTGATTTAAACATGTCATATTCATGATGTAGTTTTCCGTCTCCAGTACATCACCAAGAGTCGCGTAGTTTAATAGTGTTTGTGTACAGTTAATGGAATTTATTAATGGAGAATATACAGGATGTTTCACGATTAGTGTGCCAAACTTTGAGAAGTATTTCTGGACATCGATATAATATAAGGTTCTTATAAGTAGGTATATCTTCAGAAATTGCTTTATTCGATTTTTAACCGTCATTTTTATGTTGTTTTTTAAGATATAATTATAATATATCAGTACCACACTTTTAGTATAGTTTATAGTATTATTTTTCAGCGTACAACAATAACATAATATTTCATTTTTTCATTTCAAAATGGCGATATTTAAAAATTATTAAATATAATAATTACGCCAAATATTTACCATTTCTATTGTAGATTGATTACTTTTTTATTGTCTTATTAAATATATTAATATTGGTAAAAAAAACTTGTCTTTGTAATTTACTAAAGACTTATATATTTCAATTATCGTGACTTTCATTTAAAACAAATTTAATGTTGGAATAAGACAAGACGAATTTGTTAAAACAACGCAGAAAAACCTTCGTTTTTGCTACTTCTTAAATTATTTGTGATCGTTTTTGGCAATCGAAATTTTTTTCATCGGATTTCAATTTTGGCTTCAGATATAAATGGGAAAAAAATTCCTTGTTTTGTTCTATAAATTCCTGTTCTAAACTCAACAACCGCACACATACATTGATGAAATTTGGAATATAATATCGGTTGGTATGAAAATGATCCTGTTTTAATTTTAAAAATTGGAGTCTCCAAATATTTACCATTTCTATTGTAGATTTATTATTTTTTTAAATTATCTTATTAAATAAATTAATATTGGTAAAAACAACTTTTCTTTGTAATTTACTAAAGACTTTATTGAGGGGGAAAAAACCCATTTGAGAGATTTCCTTAATCATTCAGTATTCAGTATTCAGTATTCAGTATTCACTAAATTATTATTTTAAAAGTTTACTGTTAAATAATGGAAGATCAATGAATGTTTGGTGTCATGTCAATTACGAAATCGTTTTTTTTAGTTTTTAAACCGGTTTCTCGCCTAAACTTTAACATACAACAAAAATAAAGCACTCATCAACACTGAAATAGCTAAATATTTTGTCAGTCAGTAAATTTAACGGTTTTCGTGATATTTTACTTTGGAAAGTTTCCATGAACTCCGTTTTGAAACGGTTCAGATAAAAACTATCGATTTTTCTGGTACACTTTGCAAAATTGTGTTACAACTCAATTCATTCTGGAATTATAAATAGTTAAAAAAGAAAATGACAAAGCATTTACGTATGTTTATAATTAGGGAGATATTTTTATTATACAGTATAATTTCTCAAGTTTGACTCCTACCTACTGGTGATATATATAATATACAGACTAACAAAATTTACTAAAATACAGATAATGTGAAAGCTAGTCTTGCTGCTAATTCTTACACAATTATGAAGTAATCACCGATATTTACACGTGTTTGCTATATATGCTTACTGTAATTATAATTGTATTTTAGTCACCTCTATAAGTTTTCATACTTTGAAATCCACAAACCCTGATATATCCCAACAATCTATTGTAAAACGTGAACTAAAGAATCCACTGTTTTCTATTTCATCTTTCCATTTCTTTCCATAATGCTGCATTGTGAATGTAAAAACGCTTTCAAAGATATTGGATTGGTTGTCACTTTCCAAGGGTTGTGGGGTTGAAGAGGGAGGCAAGGTGACAGTTGCGGGGGTGGGTACCTCTATTCATCACAACTGCGACTTTCAGTTTGAAAAATGATTGTCATTTATTTATCACGTCCCAAACTATGCCTGGGTTATCTCAGGCTTGGCCACCATTTTACATTGGTCTTTGTTAGCGATAACTTCACTGTTGAAACAGTTCGGTTTCGTTTCCGTAGCAATAGTCGTTTCAGTAAGAATTAGAGTTGACGTTGTTTTGAGGGAAATCATGAAGAATATGAATATTCTGTTTGTTTTCGATATTTCCCCGTGTGTTTTACTTTTATCTGTATTTCAAGTAGGTTCTGATCAAGTGAAAAACGCAATGCAGTGAAAGTAATTAAAATGGAAGTAAAAATATCAGTGTTACAATGTCTGGGTGAGTAGAAATACCTTTCTAAATTAAATGTCGACAAATTTGACATTATTGGTTTAGGTAATTATTTTATTTTTCGATTTGGTGATGTAGTGTTAATGAAATTTTCAATTGTTTTCTAGAAAATACATAAATTTTAAAATAAACACTAATTCAGAACCTCTGAAAACGTTTTATGGAGTTTTAAAATGTATTTATTGTGTGTAATGATATAAAACCTTATTTTGGATGTTCTTCTTTAAGTACTTTGGTTGAAAATAAGTCCAATATCAAGGAGATATTCAATACATGTCATTTTATATTTGATTACATTTATTGGCGATTTTTAAAATTATAATCGTCTTGTAAAAAATCATGAAGACATTGCATCATTTGTCTAAAGTCCTTAAGTTTGTTGGATAAAAATATATCCTGTAGAATTAGATTTCTAACCGATTTTAAACTTGTTTCACTTTCAAGGATTATGATTATTAAATTGATTTTGATAGCCTATGTAAAGACAACAAATGTAAGGTTGAATACAAAAATTATTTCTTTGAAATAAAGGTTTAATGAAAATTCAATTAATTATTACAACCGTCGACAAGAAAATATGGAAAGCTTTGAATTAGGCACCAATCATGAACATTTTTAGGTGGTTTCAAAACATGTTTATTATGTGAATGAGATAAAACTTAATTTAATTATAATGTTTCCTCAGTTCTTTGGTGAAAAATAGTAGAAAACAGATTTTATGAAGAATTATCTATCAGTGTGGTATGTGATTATTATTATTGGTACTTATTAAATTATAAAAGAAAGCCCATAAAGATGAATAATTTAAACCTTATTCAAAGGTGTAGATAACGTTAGTATAAAAATATTAAAAAAATTGATTGAAAATCGATTTTTGAAATAATTAACCAGTAACTTTAAAGAATTGAAAATAAACAGAACTAATTATATTTCTTTTAAATTATTAATTGTAAACAAACTCAAAGACAGGCTTATGATAGTAATTACTTAAATTATTTATTGAGATAGTACGATAACTCGAAGTAGTTTTGTGATGATGTTTTTAAAACCAATATCCAAATAGATCATAAATAATATCTTTAATTCAATAAAACTATCTATTATATTTGATTCTATTTTATGTTGTTTTGAATTTACTTGTTTAAAATACGTTTTATGTTTATTAAATGTATTAAAATCTTTGTGAAAATTTCAATAATCAGTCCACATTTTCATGAACTATTTGTAAAATGATTATTTTTAGAAGAAAATTATGTAAAATTGAATTGACAATTTGAAGTTTAAACAATAATTTTCAACAAAAAACTCTTTTTTTTCCAGCGACATATAAATTTAATTCCTCTTTACTCTATCAGGACTTCACGGACCTATACTTTACCGTAAGAAACAAGTTTCTAAGTCACATAAGATATCATCCTTTTGCTCGAATTCACCTAAAATGAAATACAAAAGCGGGCGAAATAAATATTTAAAATATTGAATAGTGTATAATATGAATTGGACGGTATTTATATGAAAAAATTTCAATTTTAAAATTAGTTTGTCAACAGAAATGGTTGTAATCAAATAAAATTTTTAATTTATTTATTTAAAAAAATACAAATTAAAAGGAAAAATAATATGACTGAAAACACTATTTTTTTATTCTTTATCTATATACAACAACAATTAGAGTGAGAGAGAGAGAGAGAGAGAGAGAGAGAGAGAGAGAGAGAGAGAGAGAGAGAGAGAGTGTGTGTAAGGGTCTATTAAGAAAAAGCATAGATTTCATATTATACATGTACATTATAACCAAATTGAAACATAATTATGTGTATTAAGGACTATGCAATGGGCTTTAAAATGATTTATTAAAATTGCATTAATATTTAAAGTTTGTCAGTGATTAAAAGATGTTCAAGTTAGAAATTTAAATAAATATTAATAAATGTAAATTAAGCTATATTGAGCCGGTTTAATAGTCATATAGTTAAAAAATATTGTTGCAAACATTTAGAATAAAACTTTAAAAATATATAATTAAATACAAGGAGGTACACACCCAAAATATTGTTCCTTAGACATCTAGTATATACGCTGCACTATTAGCTAACATGAAATTTCACAATTTAACTAAACTATATCACTTACTAAAACATATTTTTTGGACAATAGATTGATAATATAATTTTTTTCTGTTTACAGTTTGTGAATATGTTAATTCAAGAAAACTTCTCAATATTCAATTAATAAAAGTGAATGTCGAAACTATATCTTGATGAATTAAGATATTTTGGTGTGATTTATAGTGTAGTTATGTTAAAATTATTAAAACAATTTTTAAATGTTATCATATTGAGACAATTCAAGTAATATTTTTAGTTAAATAAAGTTTTGCAGAACCATAAGGAGAATATTAAAGTTTAATAATAATGGTGTGAAAATGATGTGCAACATTTTATTAAAACAATTACGGTAGTGATGTTTTCTTTCAAAATTTTTTGGTTTATTTTTTACCTTAATTTAAGTTACAATATTGCAATTTTTTCTGTTAAATATTAAATATATTAATTGGAAGACGATATACCAAAATTTTGTTCTCTTTAAAGTTTTCAATATTTTCGAAAAAAGTATGGTGAAAAGGTCCTTTAAAGTTAAAGCAAGTCAGCGAAAAATTACGTAGTAAAATAGAAGGGATTATGTCTGAAAATGAGAAAAATTCGGTCATTAACTGCCAAATCTTAAGGAACAACTTTTAGACTAAATTCCAAAAAATGTTCGTTCATTGCAGAGAAAAGACAAACATAATGTTGGTATAAATAGAATGTAAAAGTAAAATATAAGTTATCAATAAAAACGTGAATATCAAAAATGGATTATATTTTGAAGATTATTTGTAATATTTATCCATATTATTTAAGCTTCACTCGTGTCAAACACTTCAAGGTGTAATCAAGTTTAAATGAAGATTAGATTTTTTTTTTTTTTTACGTATTTCAGAACTATTATATATAATTTCGTACACAGGTTGGGTTATTAATTTTTACCAAAATTTATAGAGTCGTTTTTGAGAAATTACAGATTCATGTCCAATTTTTACTTTAACTGAAAATGCATTTTGTGAAGAGTTATTTCGTTTTAGCTGATTTTGAGAAAATCAGAATTTTATATTGTCTTATGACAGTTACTACCCCAAATTTTGAGATGTATAAACAAATAAGAAAATCTCGAGATAATATTACATTAGAAAAATATTACATATTTAATAAACTCTTTGGTCTGCGCTGGTTGCATCACTAAATCTTATTTTAAGGAGGGCTAAAAACCCTCATTGCATAAAAATAACACCAAAAGAATTTCCTAAATCGAACTCAATAACTCAAAGCCACCCATTATATTCCTCTTCACCAATCCTGTTCCACGCTAATAGATCAAATGTAAGTGAGCCTTAATAAAGATGTACTTGCTGTATGACACGGGTAAGAAAATCCATAGAATATCATTCGGATGGAACTGTTCCATGAGGGTTACCCCCGCTCCCTAGCATCGGTAATAACCAATATAGCACGGGGACGGGAAGTTGCGAACCAACTCCGAGAGTGGGGAAGAGTGGGGGGAAACGGTAGCGACAAACCACGTGAAAAAACATACAAGCACACACTTAACAGTTGACGCATAGTGTATCTGAATTGACAGCTGCTTTTCCTTTCTCTCTCTCTTTCTCTTGATCTCTTTCTGTCTGTCTCGGCGACCATGCTTTCAGTGTTTTGTGTACGGTGAAACTCGCAACACGGCAAATCATTTTGTAACATCAATAAAAGTGAATAGATTATTATTAATGTCTGTATCATTTTAGAAATGGAATGCCTCAATGTACAATTATTGGTGAGTAGTTTATGCTTTATTAGACAATTAAATTTTTATGACGCCCAGCAAATTACACTATAATGGGGGTAATAAAACACATAATCTAATTTTAATATTTACTTAACTATCTGTAATTTACAATTAACAAATTTGCTCCACTAATTTCGGCAGTTATTGATTTTGTATTTCATAATGTTCTGTAATTTAAGAGATAGCAATTTAAATTTTATATAGTTATAAATATTAGGAAGAAACTAATTATTCAGTTTATATTGATTTTTTTTGTTTTCTTCTAAATTTGAAATGAATTATCGGTTTTATTTTGTTGATATTTGTGATTTGAATTTTTGTCTTTATTTCATTAATATGATAAAAGTTTGTACATTTATAGTGTAAATTACGTTTTTATGTGATTCTATGTTTAATTTGAATGAAGTCCTCATAGTGGAAATTTAAACAAAATTTTGTATAGAATCACTCCTATTAAATATATCCAACAAAATCGATTTTTTGAAATTCGAAAGTAAAAATAAAAATGTCCAAAACTATTTAATACATTCATATGAATCACTAAAACACAATGAAATTTACAATGGAAAAAAATTCCCCAAAATTACAATACAATTTTTATTGTGGTTTTGGGGAATTTTCTTTCGATTTATAATTTGATAACAACAAAATAAAATAGTTAATTACTACGAAATTTAAAATTTTACAATTATCATAATAAACACTTGAGAATTGAATAATGAGTTGGGGAAAGTTAAATAATTAAAAGGTATTTTTTTCAAATTTTTCTACTTTTACTTTTCATATTTATACTTCATATATATTTTTAAATTTCCGTACATAGACAATTAATTATGTTTAAATATTGTTTATTAGAAAGCACTGCAAAGGTGAAGTTCAATATGTGCTTATTTTTTATCTTTCTCACGTTAAAATAATATAGCAATTGGATTTTTTTCTCCAAATATATGGAAATTCTATATGTGTGTTATTTATTATTTTATATCTACATTACTAGGTGTATGCTTGTGTATTTATGAACACGAAAATGTACACAAATATGACATTAAAAGTTATGTGACTTTACAATGGGTTATGTGCTCCAGAATGTATGTTCAGGCTTAGCACTTTCATATAGACAAATGAACTTTTATTATTTTTAGTATCTCAAAATTAAATGAATGTGCAATTTTTAAAATCTCAAATTTAAATCAAAGTTACAGTTACTCCAATTTAAATATTACTATTTAAAAAATTTATGATATTTTATGAATGTAAGCTATAAGTTTATAGTAGCCCCCTCGTTATAAATATTGTCATTTCAACAACATTGATTGCATTCGATCTAAATTTGTGAGGAATTGACCCACAATTACAGTTTTCCACGTCTGAAGGTCTATTTGAAAATGTCAAGTTAAAATTATTTATTTCTTATCAAACAATAAACATGGATTTTTTTTAAATCTCCATCCTTTTACCCTCTATGTGTTTTTGACAGATATTTATAAAAAACTTAATTTTAAACAAAATGGATTTCCTGAGAACCCTACGTTATTTTTTTGCTAAAGAGAAAATCACCATAGACGTACATTTTATAATTATTTGATTATTTACTTTACTAAACATTTCCTCTTTCTATTCTACCCCTTATTCCTCTATTGAGACAAGAAGGAAAGTATTATTAAATTAAAATATATTCAACATCAATATACTCATTGAAGAGGGAAAACGTTAAATTATAAATATACTTTCATTATAAACTTGGTTAAGTTTTTTAATAATAATATTGACGATTTCACTTTGATTTTTTCCAGCATATTAGGGCCTATATTAACGTTATATTAAAAAAATGTTGATTTTAGTTTTTCAAGTAAAATTTACTCTTGTTTTGACAAAATTTCTGACAGTTTATGTACTTAGATTTTATAACCTAATTATATAAAATAGGCGAGATCACCACCAATTTTTCAAAGATTGTTTAAAGTTTAACTCTATACAGATTATAATTAGTTTGATGAAAAACAAATTGTTTGGTATTGGAATCTTAATATTTACATAGGGTTTTTGTATATTAATAATTTATTTATGATAATTATGCTTGCAGTTTTGCTAGAACATTTATACAGTTTTGTATTTGCTTTGCGTTTATATAGCATACATTTTCTTTTTCCTACTTCAAGATTCTTTTTATCTAATGACTTATATTTTGTTAAGCACAGATGATTCGAATGTCTTTTACTGTTTCTCTTTTGTTTGATGCTCTACAACAGACTTTTCCTTTGGCGTACCTAATTTTATTTTACTTCACTAATCATTAGTTTTTTTTTGTTTTTAATATCATCATATTATACAAATTTTATATTATTTTAAGTTTAGAAGTAGCCTATGTGAAATAAAATAAATACTTGTAAATAATAAATAAATAAAATATATTTTAAAGTAGGGTGTCAATACTTGTAATTCTATAGCCTAAAGATTTTAACGAAAGGACTGTAAATATTTTAAACTCTAAGCTTTTGATCGCGATTGCCAATTTTAACTAACGTCACTCCACAAATATTTATTTACTTAACAAATGGCGACCGGAAGACCTGTAAATAAAATGTGCACATTGGATTCCTGACCGTGAAAAAAAAAATAATAAAACCTTGTCTAACTGGGTTAGTATCCTGGCGTGCCGTTGAGAGACTGGAGTTAATTCAAGACTAGAAGCCGGAATCTCAATGTTGTGCTCGTAAATTTAAATCAAGGGGCGTGCATTTATCGAAATAAATCTGAACGTTCGGAAACCCGTTAGCTCGTTCTGTTCATTAGAAAGCCGAGAAGAAAACAAATCAAGTGACCGGATTCTTTTTATATTTTTATTTATTAGGTTGGTAACATGTGTTTGGGAAAGTATTATTGTCTTTGAATAAATTAGTAGATTTGATTTGGCTACTTTTTCCTATTTATAATTAATTAGTTTTCGTATGCTTGAAGGCAAATTTTTATAACTTGTTTGAATACATTATATTGTATGGTAACTAGTGGTCCACGTTTTACATTTCAAATTAAAATAAAGTCTTTGTTTTGGATCTTTGTGATCCGGAAGTAACTCTACAAGTGTCTGGACACCCTACTTTACCCTTGAATCACGAACGTCTTCCATGTTTTTTTACTGTCAACTTTTTGTTTTTACATTTACTTTTTAATTTTTGACATATATACGTAGTATACGTTTTGTTGTCGAGTTTATGCGGATAAATCTGTTTTTTTTTTTGGTCCCCTGACTCAAAAAAATTGTTTTTTGGAATGATGTCTGACGTATATGCAATGCTGTACACCCCAAATGTGTACTGTAGATTGATTTTAATGAAATTTGATAAGTGGACATATTTTGGCCCGTAGTTGCCGTCTATTATTATTATTATTTTATTTCCCCTGGCAAAATATAAATTATTTTGTTTAATTTTAATTAGGTTAGCTCACAATTTTAAGGGTTTTCCCCATTTCAATATTGAATTAACTCAGTTAGTAGAATAATATCAGTTAGTATCGCCTGGAGTGGTTGTTTTTGATCGATTTCGCCTTTTTATTTTCCTTAATCATTTCTTCATTTAACATATTTTCATTTCTACTATATTTGTGTTTAAATTCTGTACTTTTGATTGATTTAAGTAACCTCTAACACCATTGTAACATACTCTCATCAGAATCGTTGTATATAAAATTATCCATTCCTTAATATATAATTACACTCTCATCAGAATCATTGTATATAAAATTTTCATTCCTTAATATATAATTATACTCTCATCAGAATCATTGTATATAAAATTATCCATTCCTTAATATATAATTATACTCTCATCAGAATCATTGTAGGCTATATAAAATTATCCATTCCTTAACATATAATTATACTCTCATCAGAATCATTGTTTTTAAAATTATCCATTCCTTAATATACAATTATACTCTCATCAGAATCATTGTATATAAAATTATCCATTCCTTAATATATAATTACACTCTCATCAGAATCATTGTATATAAAATTATCCATTTCTTAATATATAATTATAAACTCATCAGAATCATTATATAGAAAATTACCCACTCTTTAACATACAATTATACTCACAACAGCATCATTGTATATAAAATTACCCACTATTTAGTATACAATTATACACTCATCTGAATCATTGTATATAAAATTACCCACTATTTAGTATACAATTATACACTCATCTGAATCATTGTATAGAAAATTACCCACTCTTTAGTATACAATTATACACTCATCTGAATCATTGTATAGAAAATTACCCACTCTTTAGTATACAATTATACACTCATCAGAATCATTGTATATAAAATTACCCACTCTTTAGTATACAATTATACACTCATCTGAATCATTGTATATAAAATTACCCACTATTTAGTATACAATTATACTCTCATCTGAATCATTGTATAGAAAATTACCCACTCTTTAGTATACAATTATACACTCATCTGAATCATTGTATAGAAAATTACCCACTCTTTAGTATACAATTATACACTCATCAGAATCATTGTATATAAAATTACCCACTCTTTAGTATACAATTATACACTCATCTGAATCATTGTATAAAAAATTACCCACTCTTTAGTATACAATTATACACTCATCAGAATCATTGTATATAAAATTATCAATCCTTTAGTATACAATTATAAACTCATCAGAATCATTGTATAGAAAATTACCCAATCTTTAGTATACAAATATACACTCATCAGAATCGTTGTATAAAAAATTAACCGCTCTTTAGTATCCAATTATACTATCAATAACTATTATTCACATTTAATACACTTAACTTCTCAGATTTGAATAAACAAAACACATTAACAATACTCTATATACTCTGAATACAATAGTGTTTAAACTTGTGATTAATATAGGGTCCAGTACTCGGCACCCTATTTTAATGTCCTTGGAGTGGAGAATGCAACGTTCAGAAAGTTATCTTATATTGACTGAATTTATGGTGTTTACCTCTTAGAAGTCGAACGATTGTAAACTTGATAACTTGTACATAAATTATAAATAGAGTGAATACTTTGATTTACTGCATTACACTATTTCGTGAAAAATATGCATACTTAGGCTACAGTTCGGGTGATAAAAAATTGACATCCCATTTTTAAGGAATATAGACGGACCAGATTGAGAATCTATGAAATTTGTAATAGGCTACCCTATGTAAATTACTTTTTATTAATATTTTATTCTTTACATTTTTGCACATGAAATGCGTAATGGTTTTCTAAAAACGAGTATTTTCTCTAAATTAAAAAAAAAGTCCATTATTTTCAATTAAAATAATCGTGGTAAATTTGTCAAAAAACTGATCTTAATAATGTTCCTTCCTGTACGGCAGTAAATTGTAAATTTTGAGAAGAAAGAATAATTTTGAAAGCTTTTATTATTAAATGACTGTAGGCTATAGTAAATATATATTCTTTAACTTTTAATTTTATTTGGTGTTTGATTCTTGGAAATGCTGGAAGTTGAAATATACATAAAATTAGTGTATTTTTGACTAATAGATGTACGAGATCTCACGTTCCATATGTTTGATTAAAAGGATTATACTATAAGTTACATAAAAAACAACAATAAAGGTGTTCTGGATAATCAAATCATTTTCTTATTAAAAATGTTATAATATTAGATCAAATTCCGTTCAGTTTGGTTTCTTTCTGTCCCCAGTTTTGTCACAAAAAAAATTATAGAAAGATATAATGCCCATTATTTCAACCATTAGGCCTATAACATTCCATACAATAGCTTAAAAACAAATGAAATGCTGTTAAATATCTAAAAACACTGTTAATATAAAAAAAAAACTATTTATAAACCTAATTTTATTGATTTATCCTTTATTAATTTTTCTCTGTTTTCGACTTTACCATGTTTCAATATTTAAATTGTAATGGTAAAAACATAAATAAATTTCGTAATTTTATGAAAGCATATTTCGTTCAAAATACAATAAAACCAGACATCTTTGCTGTTGCACCTTTTTATATCTGTACAAAAGAAAGAAATAATAACACAACATTTAAGTTAAAATAATTTCTGTTTTCATTTGATGTTATGAGTAATTACCCTCTACTATTTACATTTTGACAAGCCTTGATTAAAAGGTTACGCATTTATGCCTGCAACCTCTCAGCTGGTGTTATCGCAGCAAGTTTACACCGCTAAAAATAAAAATAAACTTGGCGAATTATCCATCTTTCATTTCTACTCAAGTAATAGCTCAAAATAGTGTTCTGTTTAGCAGTGTTAGGCTTATCTTTCTAAGAGAAATTATCATTTATCCTATTATATAAATTTAAATTTCCCCTACTTAATTTGTTCTTATTTTATTATTCAAAATGTTATATATATATATATATATATATATATATATATATATATATATATATATATATATCAACGAATTTTCTCCATTTTTATAATTTTCCTACTTTATTTTATTTCTTTAAATCTCCTACTTTAATTTGCCTTAATTCTTTCACTATTTTAATTTTCTCGATTTATAATTTACCTACTTTATTTTATTTCATTAAATATAATACTTTAATTTGCCTTAATTCTTTCACTATTTTAATTTTCTCGATTTATAATTTTCCTACTTTATTTTATTTCTCTAAATCTCCTACTTTAATTTGCCTTAATTATTTCACTATGTTAATTAAATTAATTATTCAAAAGGTAGTAAATAATGTGTCTACATTAATATTGATAGAATTATTTAAAATAAATAATTGTTTGAATCTTTAAAAAAAATAAGGAATATATTTTATAGACATACAGATAGTTACGTAATGGAAACATATCAGTATAAAATATATTTGCTGTCATAAATTAATTACGTAATCTTATTTTGAATAATGGGATTATGCAACTAAAATTGATTACATCACACTGAAATGTTATGTTGAAAGATTTTGTCACCATTTTGTTCAGTTTATATAATTTATTTCAACAAAGCATCTTTTTTTTTAATAAATCCGTACGTTGAAGAATTAAACCGACAAATTGTTTGCGTATTTTTATGTTGGTAGGCCCCCTAAACATATTTTTTCTTCTATTGTTAACAAGAATTCCGTGTTAATAAAAAAATTATATTTAAAATTAGAAAATAAATCTTTGTTGAGAAAATATACTTTTATTTAAAACTAGGATGAAACTTACATTGTTCCAAGGTCAGATATTTGATATTTTAGAGGACTTGTCACTAATTGCTTCCTTTAAAATGGGTTTTAGAGAAGTTTAAATAAGAATATAGCATGTAAAAAGCGGTAAATTTTCGCTTTATGTGGGTTTCATTAATATTTAATCATTTTTTTTTGTAAATACAATGTTACTACTGATCAGTGTAGAATAATTTTCATACAATAAATAATACTATAACTACTGTACACTTGAAACAACACATTTACAGAAGAAAAAACGTATAATTTAAGTAGTTTATGGGTGACCTGCTCCTTGCTTAGTGATGTAACAAAAATTAACCTGGAATGCTAATGTCTTAAATAAGTAGGGCCTAATAATTGATTTATCCCAACATTGATGGGCCTCGGTGGCTGGTGAAACCAATCATATGAAGCGTAAACGATCTGACTATTGTTTTATATTATAATCTAATTATGAATGCATTTATTAAAGCATGAACGTTATATAAATTTTATAGAAAAACACACAAAAAACCCTAAATAATAATGTATTTGATGTATTGTTACGACTATAAAAATCGAAAATAATTCAATTTATACAGGGTGTCCCAAAGTTTATTCTTTGGAATAAAATAACGAAAAAAGTTCATGTAAACATAGGTTCAGAAACGCTTCGCTATCTGTCTGTTTGCCATTTTTTATCTAAATATAATAGTAACTTTAAAAAAAAAAAAAATTATATAATAAAAAATATAATATTTGCAGATGAAATTTTGTATATACAGTTTGGATGCTACATTTTACTAGTAGCCTATAACAAGATAACAAGAATAAAATTTTATCTTATAAATTTTCAAATAAAAATTTCAAACACCTACCATTTTGACCATTTTTAAGATAATTTTTTGATTCTTTGTATAATGGTAAAATGTTTGGACTCATTCGAAAAGTATTTTGAGTAGCGTTATTTTAAAACAAATTCAAATAAGAAAAAAAAAACCTGTACAGACAACATTCAGCCTACTTGTACACAACCTTATTTCTAAATTTCATAATTAGTTAACGCTTTTGACCGTAATTGCGTTTCGAACGCACGAACAACTCCCAATCGTGGATTTAAAACAAAATTTGGAATTTCACGGCAATGATTTAATATTCATTTGAATCTTTATTAAATTTGGTTCTAAAAAAACATTCCGAAAAATTTTCCTGAGGACAGCGGCAGGACACTGGTAACATCCTGTTCCTGTTGTCAAGCACTGTTAAACAACAGCAAAGGGCAACTTGATGAGATTAAAGAACTGTCGAGGGTTATGGAGAGGGGGGACAAGTAAATGAATCAGAGATGGTAATTTATGTAGATGTGAAGATGCACAACTGATGAGTTAATCTGAAGAAACCAGTTTGAGATGGTTAGAGATCACGTGACCCTTCCCCTCCCATCTCATCACTGCAAGTACTACCACAACACCGGTGCAAATAATTTGTTTGCACGGGGAATCATGTCTTATGTGAAGTAATTTGAAATCGGAGGGATTTATGTTCGCGTTTAAGTAAATACAGGGTGTTACAGGATTGCGGGAGATGGGAGAGGAAATCAGAAGGAGTAATATGTTTTATGAATATATTACTTTATTGAGAAATGCTTTTATTCGTCCTAATGTTTTTAGGACACTCTTGTGATATAGGCTTACATTTTAAATTTTGCATACAAGTGTTCCAAGTAAAAATAAATTCGTTTTGTTTTTCTTTCTCAAAACAACAGCTGTCTTTAACGTCAAAAGTTGCACAATTTATATTAAAAATAACAAGTTTTAATAATTGGACTCCAGAAAGGAAGAAATCAACATTTCCTTGAAGATGTATTTAGAGTAATTTTGAACTGTAAGTTAAATTACATTTTTCTTCTGACATTTTGTTATTAGTTAAAACAAAAGTTTTTTTGTTGTGTTGCAGGTTGCATAACTAAGTTATTAACGGTTCACCGCCAAAATGTTTATATTAGATTATTGTTTTGGAAGTTTTAATCTAACAAGAATGTTATTCAGTTTTTTTTTTTATAGATAACACTTTCAACGTTTGGAAAAATAGAGTTTTTGGATAATTGAAGTACTTTCTGATCAGTTTTGTTTTTATTTTATTAATTTTAAAAACTAAAAATATTTTATCGTAAAAACACAGTAACTCGGAAGTTGTACGATATTTCAAAGTAATAAATCTTTTCCAAGTCACTTAAGATGGACGCCTTCTGATATACCCTTCTGCATAATCAAGATATCTTATTTAGTAAAAAAAAATGTCTAAAATTATATCCTACAGGGCTGACATAATTTACGACCCTGTTAGGTAATCATAGGTAGGTTGGAAGGGACACTCCCTGCGTCATTAGTCACACTTAGGGCAACCTTGGATCAGTTTTAGTCTTGGGTATCTACTCAATTGTTTTAAAAACAAGCTTTCATGAATTCGTCGTAGTGGCTAATAGCAGATCTGGTCTGTTTGTTGTTTTCTAAGGATTTTAAATAAAGAAACAGAGCTCAGAAGATCTCACACAACCATATTCAAAATTAAATAATTCAAAACAAGTTTACTAGTAATGTTGCTATTGGAGAATTTTGTTTTTTAATTTTATCAAATTTTTATTTAACTTTTATTCTATTAAAATAATGAAAGAGACGAAAGAAAAGAAAAAAAAACTTATTATTGTTTGTTGCCATACCGACTACTGTTAATTATAATTTATTAAATTACTCACCGTCCAGTAGTTTTTTGCGTTTTTTCTCAACGACGGCCGTTTCGGCTATTCAGCCATTTTCAAGTGTTCAGTTTCAGGACATTTACTATTCCTCGTTATAACATAAAAGTTCACAATACACAGTTATACACGCAATACACATACACATAGAAGACACAATAAAACACATCTTGTAGGTTCACTATCTGTATCTGGACTAGTCTTCACAAGATGTGTTTTATTGTGTCTTCTATGTGTATGTGTATTGCGTGTATAACTGTGTGTTGTGAACTTTTATGTTATAACGAGGAATAGTAAATGTCCTGAAACTGAACACTTGAAAATGGCTGAATAGCCGAAACGGCCGTCGTTGAGAAAAAACGCAAAAAACTACTGGACGGTGAGTAATTTAATAAATTTAAAAAAACTTGTTGGTGATCATCTACCCAAATATAGGTTCGAGAATTATTAATTAAAAAGACGAAATGTAGTTATAGCGCTGTTGTAAATATTATATTTCCAAACCGGCGTAATGGATATTAATGAAATTTTTTTGAATTGGGAGTATAAACAAAACCATTGCGTAAAATTGCAATGGAAGTAATGTTATGAATTCTAAGTAATTAAGAGGGGAAGCTAACTTGTCAGGATTCCTATTTTTACTCTATAACCCAAAAGAATGAAAAATTTGATTTTTTTTTTCTGATGATACAGAAGTTTTGGATATTTGGCATAGCATATAAACTTAAAATTCAAATTTTGTCAAAATCGGCTGTAATAATTTATATAAAAATAGTTTATATAGGCTAGTCCTAAACAAAGAATGACCATGTGTGAATAATTTGGAATAATCTTAACTCAAGGTTTATTTCCTTTTTATTTTATTCCAAAATTATTTATCTATCGCAGTTTTCTTTTGGATTATGAATCCTTATGTAGGCTTAAAATTTAATGGAAATCGTTAATGCCGTTTTTGAAATATTCTACCGTTTATTTGAACGTTTAATTGAACAGCTTTAACAGTTCATTTTTCCCCTTTCGAATAACTTACAAACTGGTATTTTTGAAATAAAATGCGACCATTAGATTTAGTTTCGGCTCTTAGAACACGTATTTTAAATAAATATTGTGACAACAGTTGAAGAGCAAATTAAACATTTTAGCAATTTCTTTTTCCCTTGGAGAATAAATCGTCATTATATAAATAAATATTGAACTTGACTTGTGAAATAATATTAGATTTATTTAATCAAACGCGTTTCAACGACAAAGTCGCCATCCTCAGTGATAACTATAACAGTTATAATTTTGTTATTGTAGCTCATGTATCACTGAGGATGGCGACTTTGTCGTTGAATCAGGTTTGATTAAATAAACTTAATTTTTGTAAGATCTTGTGTTCGAGTTTTTTTCTATCGCCATTAGAGCTGAATTTTTTTACATAGCCTATCGTTGCAATTGTGCCGTATATATTCGCACAGAACTACCCCCTCCATTATATTGTACTCCAATCTATAAAATATATTCTCCAACCCCGTAACCCATCGATTGACAATCAATAACAGCAAAAATGTTTAGTAACGGATGATGCCTTCGATCAGGGGATGATGTATTACAATTCAGTATCTCGTAAATCTTCCCAAACAATCCAAACCACCCATGTCTTATGGTTCCTTCCATTGTGGAACACAATCCATGTTCAATTTGTAATCGGGTAGAAATAATTACTACAACCCCCCCTACCCTCCTCAAAGAGTACGACGATAATTTTTTATAAATATATCGATATATTCAACTGTTTAGCAACTCTATTGTACTGCCCTCCGTGTTTGTAGGGTAGATATCGATAGGGTATCAATTCAATTGATCGATGATTTATGGCGTTCAGCGAACAAGATGAAGGATAAGGGAGAAGGGGGGTTGAATGTTGTATACGTTTGGAATATTAAGTGGGAATAAATATACAGTATTTTGATCTTTTTGGTAAATAAATTGTTTGGTGATATTAAAATGTAATTTAAAAAATTTGTAGGGGAGAGTTGCCGATATTGGACCGGCTCCTTGAATGGACCACCATAATAACTATCTTTCGAGGGCATTTACGAATCCGTAGGTTGGCTACACTTACTCTCTAAGAGACAGTGGAGTTCCCGCGCTAGTGTTTTGTTCTCCTTTTGCGTTGTATCAGACGTATCAGAAAACGTGGTTGTTTGTAAGGTTATGTGTGCTGTGTTCGACGAGCGATTTCTTCTTACGTAGTAAGTATTGGTTATATTTATGCATACCTATAAATACATCACTTATTAGGCTTTCTAATGGTATAGTAGGTTTCCTTATAGTTTAAGCTAAATTAATCCCACAAGCATTCGTTTAAATCAATCGTCAGTTGCCGTGATTGGACCACATGGAGTTGTTTAAATTGGACCGGTCCAATCTAGGGAACCCAATCTAGGAAAATAGACACAATGGTTTATATGTGATCCAAAAAATCTACATACATTTTTTTTCTTTCTAGGCGTTAAGATGGCAAAGAGGGGAAATTACGGAAAGTGGTCACAAGATGATTTACAAAGAGCGGTAGATGCTTACAGAAATGGCGATTTTGGATTAAACGAGTGTGGGAGAATTTACGGAGTGCCTAAAGGAACAATAAAAAGACACGCGGATGGAAAAAACTCTGTAGCAAATGAGATTAAGTTATTGGGAAGACAACCAACTTTTGATCATGAAATGCAAGAAGTTCTAAGAAACCATTTGTTAATGTTCGAACAGATGTTTTATGGATTTACTACTTTAGAATTTAGAAAGCTAGCTTTTGAAGTAGCAGAAAAATATGGGCTTCCTCATAGTTTTAACAAGGAAAAAAAGTGTGCTGGAAAGAAATGGTACTATAATTTTATGCGTAATAACCCTCAACTTAGCCTTCGTAGGCCAGAAGCTACATCACTGGCCCGAGTTAAAGGGTTCAATAAAGATAATGTCATGCACTTTTTTGATATCTTAGAGAAAACTGTCAAGGACAACAACATAAATGCAAACACCATATTTAATGTTGATGAATCAGGATATTCAACAGTGCAAAAACATATGCAAAAGGTAATAGCGAAGAAGGGCAAGAAACAAGTTGGGGGTGTAACAAGTGGTGAAAGAGGGATTAATACAACTATGGTATGTGCTGTTAGTGCTTCAGGTATCTATGTTCCACCTATGATTATTTTTAAGAGGAAGATATGGTTGGAAGATCTGAGATTCGGTGCCCCCTTGGGAAGCATAGTAAAAATATCTGATTCTGGATACATTAACTCAGATCTTTTCTTTGAGTGGCTTAGGCACTTTCATAGTTTTGTCAGTTCTACAAAGACAAATAAAGTTCTTTTACTGTTAGATGGCCACACGACACATTGCAAAAACCTAGAAGCTCTAGAATACGCTAGAGAGAATGGAATCATCCTTTTACAGCTCCCTGGACACACATCACATAGGTTGCAGCCATTGGATGTTGCGTTTTTTGGACCTCTCCAAAAATACTTTGTTCAGGCCCAAGATGCTTTTTTAAGAGAGTACAAGGCAGATAAGGTAACTCAGCTACAAATATCAAAACTTTTAAATGAAGCTTACGGAAAAGCTGCCACTGTAGGTAATGCTGCAAGTTCGTTTAGGGCAAGTGGATGTTGGCCTGTAAACAGGAACGTGTTTAGAGATTGTGATTTCGCTGGTGCAAGTGCTTTACAACCAGAAAACCAGATATTGCCCCCTTCTGAAGTTTCTGAACCACAAACACCAGAGCCAGGCACAAGTAAGACACACAACTATATCCAGAATATTTCCAAAAACACTTCCTCGACAAGTTCTGAATTGGACGACACTGACGAAGATAGTGACTATGAACCTGCATCTAAAAAAGTTTCATTTAGAGAAACTCTGCTGAAAGTATCTCCATTACCAAAAAGAAACTTGTTTCAAGCAGTCTCGAGAGGACGTGGACAAGGCCGAGGTAGAGGATGTGGAGCTCAAAAGGCTGTTGTTATTACAAGCAGTCCTTATAAACTGGCTTTGGAAGAGAAAAAAACTATGGCAAAGGAGAAAGAAGAGAGAAAAAGGGAACGTATTGAGAAGAGAAGTGAAAAGTTAAATAAGAACACAGGAGTTGTGAAAAAAGTGGGAAGAGGAAATATTAAAAAGGAAACCAGTTGGTACTGCTATATTTGTGATGAAGCGTCTCATGAAGATATGATTCAGTGCATTAAGTGCCATACTTGGGTGCATACGATTTGCGCAGGTGTTAAAAAAGGAATAAAACAATATTTTTGTTCAAGTTGCCATGAGTAGGTCTAAATAAGTTGATTAATTATTGTTATTTAACTTGGACTATTAGTTTTACTAACCACTTTATATTTTCATTTCTTATTGTTGTCTATTGTCATTTTATTGTTCTTAAACCATAGGCTTAAAAGTAATGAAATAATTTTTTGTTCATTTATTAAAGAAAATTTAACAATTTGTTTTTGTTATTTAAGCTTAATTTTAGTAGTAATACATATGAATCTATTGTATTTATAAATAATAGAAGTAAATATCAAAATTCAAACAATTTTTGAAGTCATTGGTCCATTTAAGGAACCTGGTCCAAATAAGGCAACTTGAAGGTCCAACCTAGGCAACTGGTTTCCTTAATTGGACCATTGACTAGGTTTTCTTGTAATTTTTTTCCCTTTTAAACGTTATGTAGTATATGTCTGTGATTTTTATTTTGTATTAGTAATAAGCCTATTTAAATAGCCATTATTTTTTTAAACTCTAAATACTTGTGGTTTATAATCTAAAAAACAAATTGCATCCAGTGGTCCAATATCGGCAACCCTCCCCTATATTCAATTGAGTTCATTGTTCGGTTACCCCCGAAAATGTAATCGGTTAGAAAATTAAGGAATTATTGAACGATGTTTTATGAAATCTGTTTGCAGGTTGTTTGAATATATTTTATGGTTTTGGAATTGAATTCATTTTATACCAAAGGGATATTCAATGCTTTAAATTTTGATAATTAGAATTTTATTTTATTTTTATGAATTTTAAAATTACCTATCATTAGTCTTTTTTTAAACAAATTAGCGCTCCAGAATTAAAAAAATAAACTTTCTGAAAAAATAATATTAAAACTATTTAAAGTGTAGTTATTTTGTGAATCCGGTGACGAATTGTATATCTGTAAATTTACAGTTCACAAAATTTCTGCCATACTCTTCCAGAAAACGATTTGTTTTTGATTTTTTTTTCAAATTTGATGTGAACTTATTTTGGTCATATTTCGTGATTTAAAAAATATGTTATTTAATAACTCAAAACTTTAGGGTCCTATCATAAAAAACACAATTTACGATATTTCAATATGGTCTTCAACATTTTGATCAATGTAAGGGGTAGCTACCATAAAAAAAATAACGATTTTTCAAAATCGGCTTCAACGTTTTTGGTCAGTTTTGAGGTAGGTGACAAAAAATATAATTTATGGATTTTTTCAAAATAGATACAACAACTTTGATACATTTTTTGTGTAGCTCCCATTAAAAATATTTACGATTTTTCAAAATCAAGTTCAACGTTTTTAATAAATGTTTGTGGTAGCTCCGGTAAAAAACCATAATTTATGATTTTTCAAAATCAAATTCAACGTTTTTGATAAATGTTTACTCATTTTTATCCTCTAAAGACTTATATAAAAAACGTATCGGTCACCAATATTCCAAAAATTCTAATTCGCGAATTATCGTTAAAAAAAAAAAAAAAAAAAAAAAAAAAAATCGGCAATAAGTCTGGTAAAAATAAGTAATTTCTTAAAACTGGCTTAACGATATCTCTCAAATTTTAGTAAAACACACAGAGAATGATGGTGCTAACCCGGTTGGAAAATCGTAAATAAACAAATTTTTTGGTTCAAAAATCGTAACTTAACTGGCAAAAAATGAAAATAAACCCTGAACAATTATTAAAAATTCGAATTCAAAGAAATATAACACTAAGAACGTTTAAATGGCGTTAGTGAAACAAGTTTATCCTCTAACTTAACTGTAAATATCAGTAGGCTATACTGTGTTTCAGATACACAATAAATTAAACAGTTTTTAATCCAACATATAAATGTTAATAATTAAAAATTTACTCTTCACTCTTCACTATAAACTTATATACACAAATTTTCGCTACTTTACGTTCAATAAACGTTTATAAATAGTTTAAATATACAAAATACGAAACAGATTACACATAAATATCTCACCCTTACCAAAACAAAATTGTAATATTTCCACTCGTCAATACTTTTTCCTCTCTACCGTATTACACTCAATATTTTTCTGCTTTCATGCTTCCAGTTATAAAAATAATCCCACGCCATATGAACCGGTCACCAGAAAAACATTTCTAATTTCCGTTCTGCCCTGTCAATTTCCGCGTTGCTTTCATAATAAGACAGGTTTCATAATATATCGATTGTTACAATGATCGATCTAAGTTGTACAGGTATCTATGCAATTACTATTTAGTATCGATAGTATTGTTATTTATGTTGTAGTTTGTTGATTTATCTATTATTTATTATTGGGTTCATTGAGTTCTGATGTTGTAAGCAAACAGCAGGGGGGGGGGAGGGGTAGTGAAACAGTTATTTTTTGTAAATATTAATTTACATTGATTTGTCAATAAGTGGAGTTAACAACAGGTGTTTCTTACTAGATTTATGTTTACGATTTTTAGCCGATATTTTGGATTTAGCTAGTTATTTAGATTTAGGTCTGGGTTGTTTTCTTTAATAGTTTTAGTTTCAGGCACTAAGTTAATGGTTTTCACTTTTTTGTATTTTAAATTAACACTTGTTTACGAGAGTTGATTAAATTCTCGAAACGTATGTATTAGTTTTTATATAGTCCAATATATTCCTATATAAAATATATCAATATTGTGAATAAATTTTAGTGACACTATTACGACAATGCGAAACAAATACTGTTTAAAGATTTTCCATTTATATTGATCCCTTTTACTTACTTATTCAGTGTTTGGAAAACATTTCCCGTGTACAATTAAACAACATTGCATAATCGGCATCCTTGTCAACCCCGCTCATTAGTTTAAATTGTCTTCCTTTCTTTTTAAGTATAAAAATATCATTTATATACACCCGTGGACAAAAAACCTAGTCTAATAAAGTCTTTATTATTCAGGAGTTGGTGATCAATATTACTGTATTTTTGTTTTGTAGATGGTTGTATGAGAAAGACAGTGCATGATTTTAGTCGTTTATTGTTGTATTAAATAAAATAAAATGGGGGAAATTTGTTACAAATATATATTTTATTAGATCCGCGTTTTTTTTTAAAAACTCGAAGCTCCCCTACTTTAATTCTAATTTTCTTTAAATAATTATTAACAATTGATTCCTTACTTATGTGTGAATCAACATTCCCGACATTTGTTTTGTATTGTGAAAAAATCGATGCTCCCCTACTTTAATTCTGATTTTCTCTAAATAATTATTAGCAATTGATTCCTTAATTATTTGTAAATCAGCATTCCCGAATTTATTTTGAAAAACTCGAAGCTCCTCTACTTTAATTCTGATTTTCTTTACATAATTATTAGCAATTGATTCTTTACTTATTTGTGAATCAACATTCCCGAGAATAATTTTGAATTGTGAAAAACTCGATGCTCCCCTACTTTAATTCTGATTTTCATTATGCATATTATTAACAATAGATTAGTTACTTATTTGTGAATCAACATTCCCGACATTTGTTTTGTATTGTGAAAAACTCGAAGATAGCCTACTTTAACACAGATAGGTAAAAACTGTGTTTTAAAGTACAAATACAAAACTGTGAAAAATTTAAACGATGGCAGCTCTTGTCAGTTGCTTGAATGTAATCCTTTGTTTGCTACCCTCCCCCCAACTACTCTGCCTTGCTATTGTGACTTGCTAAGACCCACCCTACTGTCACATCCCCTCTACTCATCCCTCAGTGGTATTTGCTAACAAGAAATCCCTGATTCAGTCTTTCATTAGAAAAATGTCTTCTCAGGTGATAAAGCGGGTCCTAAAAAATTCCTGAAATTCCTTGAAAAAATTTGAAATGAACCAATATATAAAGTCTTCTTCACTTTAATTTAATTTATTATTTGTTACACTAATAAGTCAAATAAATGTAAAATTTAAAATTAATAATTCGTTTATTACCATTTTAATTCACTTTGATACAGGAAACTTTAATAAAAATTTTAATCAATTTTATACTGTTAAAAAAAAAAAAATAAGTTAATGCTATGAATATTAAAAACATTAATTATTATGAAATATTTAAATTAAAATTAATATTGGTAAGACTTCAAATATCCTAACTTATGAATATTAAAATAAAAACATTTTTTTTAAAGCAGTTCATAATATTCAAAACATTGCACACCAGACAAATATAAAGTGTCAGATAGACTAGTATAACCCGGAAGCGATAGTTTGGGGAAATAAGAAGGTTTATTGTTTAAAAAGTATCCTACCGCCGGACAAAAACAAAAAAATTAGGGTTCGACACTAAACTTTTGAAACTTTCGACACGTCGCTCCTGAAACTACTTTTTTCACTCAGGAGCACTGAGAAGGGATATTTCCTTGATAAAATCGACTTCCATTTTAGTTTTCGACGTTTCATTACACTTACACTACTTTCTTTATACCATATTAGGGCCTACGTATCTGTGAAAGTGAAAAGTTAGAAAAAGAGAAAATTTTCGATAGATACAAAGAATAGTGTTTATTTTTCGTTTAGGTGATAATTCTGTTGGAAAGTTTGTGCAATATTTGTACAACAACTTGTTTTCAAGGCTAGATTAAAAAATAATAATCAAAATAATTGTTAAAAGTAGAATTAAGATAATAGAAATTTTGTCTTTTAGCTTGCCTCAGTTTCTGAAAATAGGCTATATATGTTCCGGCGAGCTTATAATTAAAAAAAAAAAAAAAAAAAAAAAAAAATTATATTTGATCAAATAAGTATAAGCAAACTATTTATAGTTAAAACTGTCAGGTTAGGTAGGGAATGCTTTGAAGTTACCAAAGAATTCCAACGCAAGTCACCCATCCTTGTGCGGATCATTTCAAGACGCGAGCCGTCTTTAGATAACGGATCCATTGTCGCAATGTCGCTAAAACAGTTGCATCAATTGAATGTCAATTTGTTTTCAAGGTTAAATTCAGCTTTGTTTGGAATTGTTGATAAGGAATCGAAAATAAAATTCAGATTATAAGTAGAATAGCACATAATTTTTGATGTTTTAACTATAAATAAATATTGAACTTTTCTTGTGAGTTAATATTATGTAGAACAAAAAGTCGATCACAATACTCACAAAAACTACGTTTATTCAATCAAACGCGTTTCAACGACAAGGTCGCCATCCTCAGTGATAGATGAGCTACAACAACAAAACTATAACTAAATTTGTAGCTCATGTAGCACTGAAGATGGCGACTTTGTCGTTGAAATTGTCGATCAAATTAAATTAAATTGTGTTGGCATTAAATGGTCAAATGGTCGGAAATATTGAAAATGGCGGCCATTAGAACGTTTTTTATGTCCGAAAACGTTTCGTTTTTCATCTTTGTTGTCTAAGCAAATTTAAACTTGAATCAGTATTCGGTGTACAAGTTTATAATAACCTTTCACCATTACAATACTAAACACAATAGTTTACATTATAAACTTTGCAAAAGATGCGCATTTAAAATTGTGTTTTATTAAGATTACAAGAAAATTAAAAAATGATACATACTTTTTGTTGTTTTAATGCCAAACAAGGATATTTTAATTTTTATTGTAGGTGGGTAGGCTAAATTAGATAGTATAAAAAAAACAAATTCATACCATAGAGGCCTAATGACTACAACATTAAGACCTTTAAAAAATGAAGTTATTCCTTACATTTTAATGTGAAAATGTTTTAGTGCAGTAAAAAAAACAAAAATATTAAACTTCTGCACTTTGTACTCTGTTAAATTAATTTTTCTGTAATTAACTGGGATTTTTGTAGCTTACAGTACAAAAATATAGAGTCCTTATTTTGTCTCTTGTAAATTTTTATTAAATGATGGACACGTAGGTCTAAATTAAAATTTTAATTAAAATGACGACTATTTTGAAACTATACAAAATAAAGTCTCGATTTTGTATACTGTTAAAAGGTTATATTCTAAATGTTTACCAAATCTAAACTCGATAGGCTTCTCATTTATTTCCAAAGGTTACTTTGTTAAAAAATACAGACAAAAACGGAGTGGTTTTTTATACATGTTATAGGAATTTGTTTTACTAGTTTTCATGTAAAGAAAACTAAATTTTTCCCGTTGATTTCAGGGACATCCTTTACACTATTATCAAGCAAGGGTAGCAAACTAGCTGTGCGGTAACTATTCAAAAAAAATTAATTAAATTTAAATACAATTCACAACCTATCGAACTACAATAATAACACCGGATATTGACATGCATTAATACCTCACCTTCTCTTTATTTCAACAATAAAAAGCTTTCCCACACAAATTGACGTATTCCAACTGACAGTCGGCTGCATTAAACAAACCCATTTTTCAATCACAGCCGATCTTTATCTAGTAAATTGCAAAATTATAGATACGCGTTTAATAAAAAATACTTTTGCAAACAACGGCGCTCCGATGCAGACCGCAAAACATTATTTATTTCTATTTCATCGGTGGGGAGGGGGGTAATTGATTCGCAATGTTCTGCGAAGCGGAAGGAACCGCTTTTTGAATGCGGATTCGTCATAACTTTTACGTTAGTATTTTATCACAGTAAATATGCGTTGATGTAGAAGGTTTATTCAGTTAGTGAACGCTAGCTTCCATTGATTTATACACACACTCTCTCTTCCCTCCCCCTCTTACCTCCTACTGAGGGGAGACTCCCACACATCACCCAATAACCGTCCTCTCTTGTGGGAATTGAGGATGCATTGTTATGTATTAGTTGTCATGGTCAAATATTAGTTTCACTTTGATGTGATCTGGAATTTGAATTTTGACATTTTAAAAATTTTTGTGTATGCGTTCTGAAACAATTATTGAAGGTATCATTTGAGTGATTGAATGATCTCTCTCTCTCTCTCTCTCTCTCTCTCTCTCTCTCTCTCTCTCTCTCTCTCTCTCTCTCTCTCTCTCTCTCTCTCTCTCTCTCTCTCTCTCTCTCTCTCTCTCTCTCTCTCTCTCTCTCTCTCTCTCTCTCTCTCTCTCTCTCTCTCTCTCTCTCTCTCTCTCTCTCTCTCTCTCTCTCTCTCTCTCTCTCTCTCTCTCTCTCTCTCTCTCTCTCTCTCTCTCTCTCTCTCTCTCTCTCTCTCTCTCTCTCTCTCTCTCTCTCTCTCTCTCTCTCTCTCTCTCTCTCTCTCTCTCTCTCTCTCTCTCTCTCTCTCTCTCTGTGTCAGTAGCCTGTATACAGTGATTTACAACTCACAAGCGAGAAATGATTTTAATCAAAATTGGTGTAGCCTATATATTTTGATCATAATATCACGTGGCTTTTTCCTTTTTTAAATAACTGTAAATTTGACCATAAAAAAAACACAAATTACGATTTTCTGAAATTTGTTTTGTTCAAATTTACTCAAGTGTATCATCTAAGGACATATTGTTCCCCATATCTCAAACATAACATGAGTTATCTCTAAAAAAATGAAAAATGGGAATGTTACATATTAGGCTACTAAATTATTCTAAATCGAAACAACTAGAACACAAATAGTAGGTTTATTTATTCAGCAAGTTATATTTTAGCTATTGTACCTCTTTCATCACTGAAGATGGCGACTTTGTCGTTGAAACGTGTTTGAATAAATAAACGTAAAATTTGTAAGAATTTCTTTTCAAGTGTAAATCTATTAAGTCACGAGTCACGCTTAATATTTATTTATATTTTAACATAACTTTTACCATATATTCAAGTTTAAGTGTAATGTGGAGAAAAAAAAATCCAAATACGTGTTGAAATCGAAATTAATCAAATATTGAGCTTTAGGAATGTTAAACAAAAAATAAAAAAAGACCTTCTATGGCGTCATTTTAAATAATAACCCACTCCTAGAAACAGTTTGTGACAAGCGAATCAAGCTTTCTTTTAATAAATACTTTTAGTCCAGGGTTAATTTTCAGTTTTGATTTATAACTATCAACTGACTTTTTTGGTTCGGACGAGTTTTTGTTGGTTTCCATTTGGTTTTTGAGGATGGATAAGTAAAGAGTTTGTGCAAATTTATTGCACCGTTTATTAGAGATCGAAATAAAACAGTAATTGAATTAGTTATTTGAAATTAATTGTGTTTTCATTTTATACTTAGACTACTCTAAACGGAAGGACCATTTCATACAGTCTTCTCTAACTTCAATGAGTGCTGTAGGAGTGGGCTACATGCACCACTAAATTAATAAATTTTTAAACAGAGAAAAAGGTACTAACAATTTTGTAAAAGGAACACCTACTTTTTCCTTTCACTTTAAAATAATTTTACTTCAAGAAATACCATGTTTGATTGTTTTAAACATAAAGTGAGAGAGTTTGAGCAATATTTAATAATGACAAAAAATCTAAATTAATTTTTATTTCACGTTGCTACATTCTCTTTTATATCCAACAACTTAAAACTTATTATAAAAACAGAGACAAAGGTTCTAAAATTAAAGTACAAACATTTAATTAAAATTACTTTTGGGCAGAGTTTCAATAAACACCCCCCCCTTAATTAAAAACTAATTATTAAAAATAGAGTTTTCTTCGCGACTAAGGCAATTGTCCAAGATTTCCCTCCCTTAACTTTAGACAATAAGTCATAAGGCCTATATTTCTATGTTACAAGAGTTTTATTGCCTCTAACGTCTTACTGCGACAAGCTAATAGAAAAAAAAATGTTGCTGAATTCGACTTTTCCCCTCCTTTGCTTTATCAGCTTCTGTGTAAAAAGTCTTTTGGCGCCTTTTCAGATTTTATTTTCTCTATCATTTCTTCGTTTATCTCAAAACTCTTTAAATTCAATTAGGACAGATTAAAGGAACATATTGATTAAGATTTGTTGTACAAGATTAGATAACTTATCGATTCTCTTTAACTTATATAACTTATCTAATCTACTAGATGTTACGTAAATATATTCTAATTTATGCTTACATATTTAGTATTAAAAAAAATTCAATTTTATATATATTTTCTGGTAATTATGAACGAAACCTTTTCTAGCAGTTACAAAAAGGAAAAACAATCCACACGAAAATTTTGTTTTCAACGTTCCATACACTAAATCGCAATGTTCAGCTTTTATGTAGGGGCCTACATAGGTCCTTACGCTGGCTATTGTAAGCAACTGAAGATGACGATTTATCATCGAAACGTCGTTTAGTAAATTGTTTGTCGTGGAAATTTTGTTCTTTTATTTTGTGAAATTGTAAACATGTTTTAGTTTTCTTTTCTTTTAAATTCCTCACATCACATAACTGGCTTTCTTATATAAAATTATGTAATGTGTTTAAAAAATCTAGGTTGTATTTTTCTTCGAAATTAGGCTGTTGAATTCAACAAGATTTATATATTTTTTTTTAATTGTGAATAATTGTTTTTTATAGCCTAAGTGTCGTTTCTACAGTGCTTTAGAATCCAAACAAGGAAGCATATCACAAGATTATTTTATCCATTTCATCCTTATAAATGAAAAATTTATCCGCGAGGACAAAAATACGCCATTTTCTAAAATATAACCTTTAAGTAGAGCCTTCCTAAACTGAACTTATGCTCGTAATTTCACTAATTTTAGATTGGATTAAGTGAAAAACGAACAAAACCTTCATTGAATCTGTATCGAAAACTCGATTTTCAAGATTAATTTGGATTTCCTTCAAATATTGACGAAATAAGAATCATTAACTTAGACTAATGTGAAAATTGCTACGGTTCAAGAATGTAGATAGAAGCAGAAATATATTACATAACTGAATAGACTAGGCCTACATTTCATGAATGTATTATAAAACAAAACAAACAACTGAATTAATTTATTCTTATTTTATTTTTTTAAATCAGTTATAGTCTACTACTTATTTGTTTCCACAGTAGTTTGTCTATTTCTGCTAATTTCCAATTAAATTATTTTATGTTGCTTATTAAAGTTGTTGACACTCGCTGTTACATATGACAAGCTGTTAACGATAAATTTAATCACGTCTAGAAACTTGTCTGTTTTCAAAGATGTAAAACATTCGCAGTCAACGGAATAATGCTCGAGGCATGCCGCAGGGGTCGTATCTCAGTCCACTGCTGTACTCTGCCCGCTGCTACTCCGTGGCCTCGTCGGAATTCTTTGACTAACTCAGAGCATTTACATACTGTACTTCTTAACAATCATCTCCTGTTTAAATCAACGGTACACAATCTTTCTCAGGTGTAGGGCTACTGAATAGGATAGTATAGTTTTGTTTTTAAATCGAAATTTTATAGTATTTGGTTAGAGGTGCATTGTTTTTCTTTTGAGTTAAAAAATTGGTCAAAAGAACTTCATATATTTGATTTAAATAAAGTTTTTATGTACGATGAAGAGCAATACATTTAAATCCATTTGTGGATTACAAAAATTATTTGTTGGGGAAATTGCAACTAATTAATATTTTGCGATATATTTATTAATATACCGTCAACATTGATTAAGTCTAAAATATTATAATACAATCGAAATTTCATCGCTTGGTCTGTATTTACTAAAAAATTCTTGACTTGTACAAAGCGTGAAACTCAAAAACCGTGAAATCGTTTAGGTTAGGCCTATAATTTACTGCACTGGCAGAAAGATTCATTTACAATATTTGTAGATCTACAAATGGATTTATTAATAAAATTTTAACCCATCAGTAATATGTTTTTTTTTTCCTTTTTATTTTTACATTATGGAAAATAAGATAAGCTGGAATTTATGTGTCACAGGCTAGTGTTAAATACATTACATTTATTTTACAACACAAGCCTTTTTTTAAATATTGTTTGTGATATACCTTATTTCTGAAATTTTTTTATCTTTATATACATTGAACATTGATTTTAACAAATAAATTTTTGGTTTACACATAACAGTTTGACAAAAGGACCCTTCCTATGCATCATACTTTTCCACAAAGATTCATCAACATAAACACCAGCTAAAGTAGCACCACTAAATTTGTTCAAATACAAAACATCTCTGTCAGCTAAATTTAATTCATCATTAATTAAAATTCTTCTTTTTTTACAAATCTTGTGGATCTACAATAGCCTACAATAGAATAATCTACAGAAGGATTAGATAAATAATAATTAATTTTTGTAATAGCATATTTCCTATAATAACTAAATAAAGCAATAATCATAGGATTTTGTTCCCATTTGGAAGGATCTGCATTATCAGTTAACAAATTAAATAAATTGACTTCAATAGCTTCAGAATCATGTTTCCCCATCCCAAATTCAGCCTCTTTAATATAATTATCTGTAGGCCTATATTTAACTCTATAAGTAAACATTGATGGCATACGCCCTAAATTAAATTTTTGTTTAGAAATTTATTATAAACTCTCCTCTTCCGAGGATATCTCGAAAACCTCTTGACATATCTCTTGAAATATTTCTTCTTCCGGTATTGGTAAGGAACATATCTTTTCTTCCTTCGGTAAAATATTTGGCTTCAATAATAGCCTACAAAGCCTGTTTATCAATGCCTCACCATTTATATCCATAAAGTTAGATACAAAAATTATAGGTTTACACCAAGTTAAAATTAAATCAGATTTACATTTAACAGGATAAGCATATTGTTTACCCTCACATATCATTTTTAGGAAATTTACTTTATACAAATTAATATCAAATAATGTAAATTATTATTGCCTGTTTTTTTATATTTTTTTTAATGTCTTGAAAATGAATTAAGAATTACAATATTATTTCTTGTTTTATTGTGAATGGAAATATTGAAAAATATAGATTTAAAAACTATTTTTTTTTTTTTTTTTTAGTGATGCCGACATAGATTTGATCCCATCGCAATAATTCCTCTCTTTTAATATAACAAGAAAGAAAAATCAAGGTTAATTATAAAAAAGACAGATATCTAAAAAAAAATAGTTTTAAGTCTAGTACCGGTATCATTAAATTAGGCCTATTACGCCTATATTTAATTCCCTAAGGAATTTCTATACCAGTCGCGTATTTCATCCATAGTATATAGTTTCCGATTTTAATGAATGAGTTGTCAAATTAAACCGTGTTACCTTTAGAGTTGTAGAAAATTGTTTATTGTTATTGGAAACAATAATTTTGTAATAAATTTATCATTTGAATAACATAACTGTTTTGGGTAAATAACATGTAGGCTATGTCGACAAAAATAATTTGAGACAACTGTTATAAATTCTCACTTTTATTTTGTTATAGTGTTTAAGAATTTATAACAGCTGTTTTAAATTATTTTTTGGTTAACTTTAGTGCTTACTTTATTTGTGGGGATTTACGTTGTATTATAAGTTTACTTACTTTGTACAACCTAAACCGTTTATATAGCTTATTGGTAATTTGTGACAATTGTGGTACGAATTTTTTATCTCGCAAACGTTAACTGTAAGTTTACATCCTACAGCATATCATTTACTTTAGCCTATTTGTGATTTATTGCTTACATCTCGTAAAAGTTAACGGTTTATATGGCTTATTGTTAAATTATAAATTTCATGGGAGCTTAAATATTCTAAATTCCGGTCGCAGGAAGACAGCATAGAAACCGTCGAACGAACTTATGCCAATGACAGAAATAATTATGACAAATAAAAAAAAATTTAAAAAATACATTGGATAGAGTTAGAGAGGGTATGGCGATAAAAAAGAGAAATAGTCAAAAAAAGTAAAGTAGATAATGATAGAAAAATGGAAAGTAAAAATTCAAACCTACTTGTATTAATTATTAGCTTGAAAACAGCCAGTATTTGTATGACTATATCAGTCAAAATGTGAAAGTTTATTAAATTATTTGTAAACTTATAAAATTCACTACTTATTCTTGTCTATATTATTCTTGTAATTACTATAAACGTTTATGAATTTTAGTTACTTATTTGTAACAAAATAATAAATAAATATAGGCCTAATCGTCTCTAGCCCACAGTAAAACTAAGTTATTAAAATTAAATTAAATTATTTCATATTTCAAATTTATTAATATAAATGTATTACAAAATAAATGTCTAACGAAATTTAAATATTTTATAATAATATAAATAAAAACAAAATACTGTTTTTGCGTAATGACTAATAGATGTAGGAGTCAATCTGTATGTAGGCCTATTTGTTTTTTTAATTAAAACTTGTATTGCCGTTATAAATCTAAGACAGTTTAACGAGTTTTTTTATTTCTAAATGATAGATACGCCCGCAGCAAGACACAACATTATTAACAGCTAATTAAAGTATAATTTAAACAAGATTATAACGCAATAAATTACTTTAAAACAACATGAGATTCCTATCTGTAAAACAATTGTCTTTTTGCAACCCAATTAATAAGTGATAGTCTAAACAATCAAAACATAGATAGGTTTACATTGAGATAGACAACAAATAAGCAGCCATTCTTATTTGTAGGGAAGCCATTATTGTGACCTGTCATTGCGGAAGATTTGATTGATTATTCTGGGCCTAGGGTGAATTGTTGTTTTGTTTCTTTTGTCAGCCGCCCCTCCTCTGACTCCACCCTGCCATTTCGGTGGGGAGGATACTGACCTTGAAAAGGAGGGGGGTGTTCAAAGTTTCTTGCCCCTTCCGAGAGGTGTCGCTCAAAACATCAAAGTGTCGACACCTGTTGGATTTATTACACACTATGTGAAGAATTAAAGGGAGATTTGAATGTAAGAAATGACAGGAATATTGTCTAAGAAATATTTTAAACTACTGTATATAAAAGGAATTAAAATATAGAAGAAAACTTTTCGAATATTTATTGTAGTTTTTTGAATATAAATAAATGTAGGTAGACTTTTAAACGAGCCAAATTTAACTTTTAAAATAACCAACAACACAGAAATTACAGAATTAAATTTTTTTTTCTCTTCCTGTAGAAGGCTATCTTGTACAACATTAAGGACTTTTAGCATCCTGATGGTCAACAAACGAAACTAGCTGATGTAATCTCTTATTTTCGGAAACATTTACAAATTTGTTAGTTTGTTTAAAAATGAAATCAAATATAAACTGTTGGTATTTTCTAATCGTAAATTAGATAAGGTGGTATCGACCAAATTTACTTTGTCATTTCTGCACTTATGAGCTTCAGCGAACATTTTACAGTGTTGAACCAATTTCGCTCAAAATGAACATTTCCAGTTGTTTGCTTCCTAAAGCAAGATATAATTTTTTTTTTTTTTTTTCGCGTAATTTAACTGTAATGCTTTAAAACGAAAAAAACAAATCTGGATTTCCTTAAGGTCAAAATTAACCAATTTGAACGTATTTTGTCTAAACATATATTTATTTCAACAACAATTAGTAATTATTATCTTTAGAAAACCATAAAAAAGAGTGGTTACTGTACATTTCAGTATTTACCAATTTTCGAGAGTAGAGGTCAAATCTAATGAGCTATACTTGAGGAAACTTTAATCAATAAATGAATGGAAAGAAGTTTTCACAGAAAACTACTTTATTTGTGCTATAAAAATATAAACCGACGTTTCAATGACTAAGTCATCATCATTAGTTGCTTCATACATACAAACCCTATACTTATTGTGGACCAAAAAAAACTTTCATTCTCTTCATTAGACATTTTCATTCTAAACATTCCATTTTTTTGAAAAGGTCGATCATTGCAAAGGAAAAGATGTACTTTATTTAAGCACTTATTATTATAAACCTAAAACCTACAAGCTTTTTTTATAATTTAAAATTAGAATACATATTTTTTTTAAATTTGATAAAGACAAGCCTATGGTTAAAATTTGCCCATATAGAGTTTATAGACATATAATTAATATGATTTAATCCGACATTTTCCATCATTTGCGTATATAAAAATTAATACACGACGTTTCGAGAATAGCAATCAACTCTCGTTATCAAGTGTGCTAACCTAAAGATACAAAACCATTCCAGTAACAATATGTTTGCAATCGGAAAACGTCAAAATCGAATATTCGCTTAATAACTTCGAGCTATTTTTAGAAATTCTGTACTAAAATATTGTGTACTACCCGTATTACAGGGTAAAATTAAGTGAACAATATACTAGAATAAATAAACCTTATTCAACGTCAAAACCAAGTCACTAACTAGAAATAAAAATGACAATTTGAAAAGTATCATCTGTTTTTCATAAAACAAGTTGAGTTTTTTTTGTGTTTATTTAAAGAAACCCCCAGGATTACATAACCAGTCAATCGTGGGACAAGTGTCACACGACTTTGACAGCCTCTTGTTTTGTTGGAATCAGTCAACTGCAGTTGTGTTTACTGAATTCCACTTTCCCTTGTTTACGAGATTTAGTACATTGTTTGATTGTATTTACTTTACTTGTTTATTATCTAATGTGGAGTTTTAAAAAAAAAAAAAAAATCACACATTATGCCTATGAATCAAAGAAATTAAAACCCATTTATGTTTATCATTTTATCATGTTTATTTAAGTTTATGTAAAACTTTATTTATTTATTTTTTAATTCCTGTGTTTATCGTTGCAGGCTTTATTTAAATTAAACCAAATTTGTATTTTTTAAGAAGGCCTATACAGTGTGGTCAAAATACAACTTAGGTTTCATAGTAATATATTCTAAACCCAAATCGTTTAAGTTTGCAAGCTTCTAGTTTTTTTAGGTTTGTTATGATACGACTAGATTTTTGACTGTGTTATTGTATTTTTATCCTAAATGAATAAGATATTTTATTAGACAGTTTCTTTCACAGACATTCTCCTTACAGATATTTCGTCAATTTTCTAATGTCTTCTTTATTCACACCATCTCATTCTACGTTTATCTTTGTCTATTCTTTCCTCCACTTTTTACTAACCCTTAAGATAGGACCTCTTTATGAAATTTGCGAATAGCTTACAGTTTTGAAATGAAAAAAAAAATTGTCTTCATTTTCAGGCCTTTCTAAAAACAAATTTGTTTTAAAAAATCTACAAATTACTAGATTTAAAATATGCATTACTGTTTTACAAATCTGTTTCCTCCTTTTATGCAATTTCACTCTCTCTCTCTCTCTCTCTCTCTCTCTCTCTCTCTCTCTCTCTCTCTCTCTCTCTCTCTCTCTCTCTCTCTCTCTCTCACCGTTTTTCTCCTTTTCATTTTCTCTACAAATTTTTTCTTCTTCTTTTACTCTCCTTTTTTTAATTATCTAGTTTTCCTTTTATTCACTTTTTCACTACCTTATTTTTTTCCAATATATCCTTATCTATCCAATATACCTTTTTTTTGTCCATATATATTCGTTTTCCATCTAAGTGTTCAGTTTATCCTTTTCTTTTATGGTCTCATTTCTCTTTGATCATTTTCTCTACAAATATTTCCCTCATCAACGTCCTGTTCATAGATCCAGTCTCTGTACACTCCTTTCTCTCTAATAAATGTCTATTTCTTTCCTTCCTCACTCTTTTCTCTATTTTGTCTCCCCTCCTCTTTGTTTTTACATTTTCTTATATTTCTACAAATTTCTCTCTTTGAATAATTCTTTTATAGTTCAATATTTTTTCTTACTATATTTTTCTTTATTCTTAACTTATTTATTCTTTTTCTACTACTTTCTTCTCTCTTTTATAATAAACTATTTTCTATGTCTCTCATTTTATGGATTTTTAGTCTCTCTTTTTATCTCTCTGCATGTCCTCTTTTTACTTTTATTTTACTAGTTTTTTTTATTTATTTCACACCATCTTCACTCTATACTCAAATCTTGTTTTTTTTTAACACTATTTATTTTGCTTTTATTATTAGCTTATTCCCTTTCTCTCTCTCTCAAACACAAAACCACAAATTGTATGGAACAAAACTAGAATTGTCGCGTATAATTATGCGTAAAACAATGTCGACGAGAACCGTTACTAAATTTACGCCTCTTGTGGAATTGTAGGTAAATTAATTACAAATTTAAATTTGCACACAATCAATTACACCGCTTGTATCGTGACCGCCCAACCGACCTCAAACAATAGTTTGTGTTCACCAAACACACATAAAAATCTATAGTTGAAACAAAACAAGCGAGGGGGTGAATGTTTGTTACAATTTGTGTCGTACCCGTGCAATGTAATGGAATCGTGTTCTGCAATTAGGGTTGCTTTGCATGTGATTCTAATCGCATGTTGTCGACATTTCCCACCCCCTACCCCTCTACGTTGAATATCGATTAGTTTCCATATTAATGGTGAAAGCATATCCCCTGGACACGCGGAGTTGTGGTGATTTGAGTCTGTATTAATTATAACTTGGCCCTGGAATAATGTTGTCAGTTTTAGTTTATTTTTAGTGAATCTCTTTTCTTTTTATTGATTTATTTTAACATTTAGACTACTGGTTTTTTTTTTTCATCCAGCAGTAGAAAGTAATTTTTTGGAGATTGTAAACGATAAAATATTGTTTTAAAATATTTTTTGTAATTATTTTTGCGTGAATAAATGTTATTAATAAAACACATACAATAATAAATGTTTGGTTTATTACGGCTTAAATGGATTTAAATTACGATATCACTTCTTATGTGTTTACATTTGAACATTTTGAAAATACGATCCCGACCTTTTTATTTTAAAATAACCCATAACTCAAAACGAAAAGAAATTTTTGTGCAGAGATCTTCAAACGTGACTTACTGATAATTTTACAGCTTCATTTTAAGTTGAGCAGTTTGACCGTAATAGACTAAATTAATATATAAAAATTGTATTTACCATTTAAAAATGTATTAAAAATTTAGATAGTTATATTTTTAAAATCATTTTAATTATATTTGAACTGATTACGATATTGAAAATTGATTTAAAAATGTATAAAAGATTGTTGTCTCCATTGTTTTTCTTATTATAATTCGTAAACAATAGACTTCACTAAGATTGTAATAAAACTTATAATTTTATTTTGCATAATTAATTTCTTCTCTCTATAAATTATGTTCATTCCTAATTATTTGTAATTAGATTGTTGTAAAAATAATATTCAATTGAATTTGTGATGTAAAACAAATTATTTGCTTCAATTATTTTACGTATATTAAATCATTTTAAATAAAATGAATACTCTGCATTGTGTTTATTTTAACATTTTATTTGACTACCAAATCGTTTTAAATACATCAAGAAATTAATTCAATAATCAACACAAAAACTGTTCAACATTAATTTTAATTAATAATGTTTATTTCTCAACGCCTTCACATTTTTTAAGCAACCCGCTTTACAGTGTAGTACCAAAAGTTGCCGATATCTAAGTAATTGGTTCACGAATTTTGACAGAGTTCAGGCGTATTCCGCTAGGATCGCTACATAAAGTGTAGTAAAAAATATTTAAAAATCAGTTCTTTCTGTTGTTTTTTTTACGATTAAATATTTAATGATAAAAAACAACATATTCCTATATTAACATCATTAAACTAAAGATTTATCAGTACGTAAATTTAACAGTACTTTTGTAGAATATATAATCGAATTTTTATCTTTAATTAATATTCTAGAATTTTAATTCTATCAAATATAAATTACAAGAACTACATTTTACAAGCAGAATAAAATTATTTAAAAATAAATAATTGCCTTGGAGTAATAAAAATATAAAAAAGATTTGTTTCAGTCTTCGATTACAGTCTATATACTAAATTGTGGTTGTTTTGATAAGAGAATAAAGAAATGATTTATTACACAATTAAGATATTTTTAACTTTAGTATAATTGTATATTTCCATATTTCCACCATTTCTACTCCATAAAGACGTTGATTTGTACAGAGTAATTTATATAATGTATCAAATAATTAATGCATTTCATAACAACACTGTCCCATTTCAAGTTTCTTGAATTAAAAAAATTTGTTTCTGAAATAATATCTGTTTACACTATATTGAAATACACGGATTTTTGTATTAAATATCCTATATAAGGATCAGCGATAATTTGAGATGGTTTTATTTAGAGGAATAATCCAAATGTTGGTTGTCAGTTGTCATAATACAGTTATACAACATTAGTAATTAATTTAAATCAGGTTTAAATGTTTCTACAATATTTTGTTAAAATCTAGGCTACTCCTTAAGGAGCCAAACAAAACTTATCTGTCGCCATATTTCCAAAAATACCGGTTCAGGATTTTTTAAAAAAAATATCCATAGACTTGCTGAAAATGAGATACCTCAAAATGGATTTTTGTGAAATGTAAAAATTATTGATATAAAATAATCTGTAAAATTGTAAATGAAATAAACTTACTTCTGGGCTAATTGAAAGAATTTAATTCTCATGAGGAAAACTAAGGGAAAATATCATAACTACATTTACACTTCCCCCTCTAGTGTGAAATTATACAAATAGCCTACATTTTTAAAGAAATAACAGCATTATTTTTTTCCATTTACTTTTTTGAATAGATAAAGTTATAGTTATATTTTATGACATTTAAACAAATTTTTAAATAATAATTTGATTGAATTTCTTCTGATGCGAAACCAAAGACCGTATAATGCCACCCTCCTATTACCCGTGTTAAAGGGTTAAAACCGCCATGAATAAAAGGCACATAAATTCATCAGTAAATATGCAAGGGGGTAAGTCTATCCTTAACATTGTTTCATCCCTTAGAAATATATAATTATACATGCAATATGCTTTCAAGGGCTTTTAACTAAAGAGAAGGGTGTTTGCTGAGGTCTACATTGTACTTACAAGTTGAAGAGAAGGGTCGATTGTACTGTTTTCTGCAATATGTTTTTAAAAGGAGACAAGTTTTCCAGAGGAAATTGTTGTTTTGGGAATTGTGTGATCGTTTTTTAATAAAATTAATACGGTTTTAAAATATTGAACAAAAAGTTAAGCAGAAAGTAAGAGATTAAAAGTAAATGGTGTAAGATCGTTGCATTAATTTTTTCACCAGTTCAGAAAACCAAACAGTAACAAAAATATTATCTGTTTCTAAAAAATGTCTTTTGACTAATTTGTACTTGCGAAAAAAAAATCATTACATATGAGATTTAAAAAAAAAAAGAAAAGAGATTACATATGAGATCATTACAAATCATTACATACGAGATCTCATAAAAAAATCATTTCCCCCGTGTATTTTATGAGATTTAAAAGATATAAAAAATTTAATATAACTTAGGCCTACTTGATTGCTTCGTTTGATTCTCTTCTTGTTTAAACGCTTAAATATTTCGGCCACGATTGTCTTATAAATAGAAGAAAAAAATAACGTAAAATAAAAACTCCTAGTCCTAGAATACTCTAATTGCGTCAGGTTCGGAAGAGAACAAGAGTTGGTCAAGAGAGACCGGATAGGAAAGATGAAATAGAGGGATATAATCTAAGACTAGACAAACAAAGGTTATTCATCTACAGTCTCTTCATGATTGCTAAGTTTGACTCACTGAAATAACCCCTTGAGATATTTTATACCATATATTAATCCTAAATGTAAAAGTACCTTATTTGTAATGAAGTTTTTCAATATAACAGTCAAGGTACATATTTCTTTCCTTGGGTCATTATAATTCACATTTCACCAAAATTTTTAACACCTCCACGAATGTTTATATTTTTTGAAACGTCATTTTCGAAAATAGCGAGGAAAAACTTTTGTTGGTTATATTTTATTAAAAATTAGCCAAAACTGTTAGAGCATATTTGAGAAAATAAAAGTTTGTTCTAACCTCAAATTATGATCTTGAACCAAATGAAAAAGAGATGTAGCTAAATATGTCCGAAATTTAATTGAAATATTTCCACTCACTAATAACTAACAGTAAACAGAGATATATTCTAAAACTAACCGTTGGGTACAAGGGGCCTTAGATATTTTTACGTAAAAACAGGAAGTCGATTTTATTTTCATCGTCATATGACTATATACTATGTAGGTGTATGAACATAGAGTAAGGTAACAAAGGTAATTTAAAATAATTTTGATATATTTTTTATAAATAGCAATTTCCTGTTTTCATAGTGTGTTATGTATTAAAATGTTGTTTCCTTCAAAATATTAGGTATTCTTCCAAAGAAAATACCTTGTAATATAATTAACTTGCCCACAAAATAATTTAGGATGAGCCTGTGAGGAGTATCTTAAAATCCCCTAGGTTATATTCCAATAGTTACCTATAAAGAAATTAAATTTGATTTATTACTCTTTAAAAAATCAAGTTAGGAGATGAGACTTTTGGTACAACTGATTCAATTATTATATAATATGTTACTACATAAAATTCATATTAACAAAACTAACCTGATAAATTGAAGGCGCTGTGATAAATAAATTAGAAATTAAACTGTACAAATTATAAAATGAGATAGAAGTACACCTGAACCAAACCAAACTTTAAGACCGACTGACTAACTTTTCACAAAGTTAAGGTAGTTTCTCTTTTTCTCAACTACAACATTGTGACATTTTAGAAAGTTGTTTACAAGGGTGGTTTTTGTTTTTTGCATGAAGTGGTTTATAGCCGTTGCGTCATATCCCCTTTAGAAAGTTTCTTTACTGATGCAACTTTCACCCTTAACTTCAGGCTTGACTTTCTACTGCGATGGTAATCCTGGAACTGAATTGTTTTATAGGTTTTGTTTTGTTAAGATGGTTGGGGGGGGATACAGGAAAACATGTATTTACATAAAAAAAATCGGTGTGCATTAGAAACTCTGAGGTTGTAGGACGTGTATTTCTTGTGTTTTTCATGAAAATTCTCGTTTTCTACAGTAACCTTGTCGTTAAAGTCCTTTTTATACCAAATGACATTTCACATTTTTGATTGAATCTCCCAAAAGAAATACAGAAAACAGATTTTGAAATATGTTGGCAATTTTACTATCATCACATTACGAGAAAGTTATAATAGGTCCAAAAAATTTACCTATAAATATATATATATATTGTCATACTGTTTCAAAAACAGCTGTTTTCAATACATGCATTGAGATGCTAAAGTTGTTCTTTTTAATCCTGGCACCCAAAAACATCAGCTGAGGTCGGGGTCATCAGCTTGCTGTTACTTCGTTTTTAGGAATTAATTAACGATTGAAAATCATCTATAAAAACAACCGATACTCTCGATTGATAAAAAAAAAAGTTACCACCGATTTGAGGATATAACAATTTAGTTTTTGTGAAATTGTTTTCCTATTTATATGCAGTATAAAGAAAAATATATTTAATCACATGGACCAAAAGAAGTTTTTCGATTCTCACTCATTTTCAAAGTTAAACTTGAGCTTTTATTGAAAAGCTTCACTTTTGGTCCTGGTGATGAAATATACTATTTGAGATCCTCTATGTTAAATTTTTATTTTATTTTTTAAAATTATAAACACCCATTTTTTGCGAGTAAGGAAATGAGAAGACCAAATCGTTTCTGAACTGAGTGATCCGTTGTCTTTTCTTAGGTTTTGAATTTTGCAACAATATTCCAAGATTTTTCTTATTAGGAAAACAAATCAAATAAAAAACTTTAAAAATCGGGCAATAAAATAATTTACGTTTATTATAAAATAATACAATATTACGTTTAATTAATATTTTATAAAACTAATATAGGCACATCTCTAATGCTACGTATCAACTTGACTGTACTGGGTTACATGGGATCCGATGTTACATAATCAATCATGTTTGTTTATAATTTCGAGTGCAGTAATTAATTACAGCGTTCGGGCTTTGCAAATTTCACACCCCATCACGAGTCCGATAAATGCCAGTAAATCAAGGTTATACAAGTATACCAATTAATACATTTCTTTTCTTTCATTACCTCTAAAATTAATACATCCTTTCATGGACTCTAGTTTCTATCTGTTAAATTTTATAATAGGATAATTTAAAAATCGTATATCTGCTTTTGAATGAGAATAAATTCAATCAAATTTATATTTTACTGCGTATGTAAATGCGTAAGTATGTCACAATAATGCCGAATGAAATCATTATCTTGATGATAGTTTTACAATAACTTTATGTTACTTTTTGATTTATTTTACCATACCTTATGATAATAAACATAATTAATAAAATATGTCTATTGATAATGATAACTCATATTTAACAAAATAAAGCAAATAAAGCACCAACACGATTAAGTATCAAAACGATTAAGTACCAAAACATGTGGCAAAATAAAAAAATATCAAAAATTATTAAAACAAAGTTTAATGTTATTTGTTTGGATTTTAACATAGTAAATGTGGTCATAAGTATATTATTTTTATTAAAAAAAAAATTAATATGTAATAAATATTTTTATTTAAAAAAATTAATATGTAATAAATATTTTTATTAATATATATATATATATATATATATTATGACATAATTATATGAAACAAAATTATTATTATAAAAAGGTACTATTTGAGTGTTGAGTTTTACCTATGTGGAATTATATATGTTCATTTAAAATTTTTTGTATTTTGTACTTCCTGAGGTTTTTAAACAGTAGATTTTGTAGATCTTCCTACAAATAAAAACAACTAAAAACGTCTTTCAAAGATTGAGGGTGTGTATAACTCTATATAAATTATCTCTGCCAATATTGAACACTAATTTATAAACGTAGTTTTCTCAGACCCTGTATATAAATTTAGTATTGGGCTATCCGGTACAGTCTAACATATTTCTACGTGAATTACAAGCAGAGATAAATAATATATTCCTACAGAGTGTTCATAAAAGTTTTGTCAAACTTCGGGAGGTTACAGGGGGTATGAAAATAAAATAAAACGACATCAAAATGTATGCCCTTAAACGTTTTGTTTCCTTCTATCCGCTATTTTGAGTATTTTTTCAATAAGAAGATATAAACTCCAGAAGAATTACGAGATATTATTATTAAATGTTACAGAAAGTTTTGTTCGCATAATTTTTAGTTTTTCATGAAGTTTCACATAACAGTTTTAAAACGGGAGTTATTTGAAATATTTTTTCTTTTGATCTGTTATTAAACATTTAAAATGTATAAGATTTTTTGAAAAAAAACTACCTCAAAGGATGAAAGTTGTACAAAAATAGATGTAAATATTTTTATATTTTCCAGATTTATATATTGTTGAAAACACAAAATACGGTACATACTATTTTTAAAATTTACATTCAAAGTTAGACAAAATATTTTATAAAAACTCAATGTTTATGTATGTGGAGCGATCCATACATTACTTAGAAAGCTATTTCAATCAATTTGTTACTTAATTTATTAGCGTAAGGTATAAATTAAAAAAAGCATCAACAAAACTCTTCAACAATATTTTCATATTCATAAAAATCTATATTTTAAAGATAAAAATAGAAACTGTTACATTTCAAAAAAAAATTAAAAGAATATTTCTTAATGAGTTTTTGAAAAACTCTCCTCCATGGTCGACACATGACTAAAGATGAGTCCCTAATATTCTTTGTCGGTGGCAACCCTTGTCGGCAGCCATATTGGTGTCTAAGAAGGAATGTTCCCATTCGCCATCTTCTAGTTAAGGAACCGACATCTGTGAGACCGCAAGCCCATCTTCAAGGACCTCATTAATTTACGTCTATTTAATTTCAACGAGGCACGGAATTCCTTCAGAAGTGTTAGCTCTCGATAATGATGACTGCACGATTTGTTTCAGTTTTTGTAACAAATGTTGTATATTATTTATTTTTGGATTATTTTATTTTTATTTTTAACATGGAGAATTTTAGATATATTACACAGTAAATAAATCTAATTAGTTTATAGTTTGAGAATTTAACTGTGTGGATGTCACATTCATATTAGAAGTAGAAAAAAATATAATACACAAATGAGTTATTATAATTACAGGTTTCAACCATTTTGGTCATTCTCAAGTGAGAAATTATTAAAAATTAGATTACTGTATATTTAGTAATAGAGACTTTTAATAAAAGAATTTGAGAAAAAACTACTATAGGCCTAATCATTAAATAGATTTAGTTCAGCTAAAGATTAAAAAATTGAAGTGATGAGGACATAAGGTTATTTTAATACAGTCTCATAAGAACTCGCCGAAACACTCTACTTGAATCTATAGGGCCTACCTCATGTAATCTTGAGTTATATCCTTCTATTTCAACATTCCTACAGGTCTCTCTTGACCAACTCTTGTTCTTTTCCGACCCTGACACTGTTATTGTATTCAAAGTTTATGGAACTTTATTTCATGTTTTTTTTTTGTTTTTTTTTATGAACGAGGTATTTTTTGCCTTTAAAACAACAAGAAAAAAATTGTTTAAAACAATCCTCCCACAGACTAAGGGTAGCCTCTCTACTGCAAATCAAAATGGATTTATTGTTGAATGAACAGGGATATTGAAAATTACCCTCCCCCCGGATAACATTATTATTTATTATTTAATTGTTTTTGCCGACGTTTTAGTTGAATAGTGAAAATTTAATCGTTATAAATATAATTTATTTTGTATCACTAAGTTATTTAAATAACCTCCTAAGAGGCCAAACACTCAAAAATATGTCAGTTAACAACGCCTATTTTAGTTTCAGTAATACAAAATATATATTCTTCACGCGATTTTTCTACGCTCATTGAAACCTTTAAAATTATGTATAAAATAATATATCCGTATGAACAATTGTCTTACCCCTTGTCCTACCAACCCCTGAAGTTCAAAATTAAAAACGTAGGCTTATAGAATAGTCTCTCACTACAAAGAAAGATTGTAGCAAACCCTGTTTAACTATCTTAGTTGATAACAAGTTAATAAGAGTTGACACATCCTATAGCTTTTGTGACCCGCGTGGTATTCTTTCTTGATCCTTCTAACGCTCCGTACGAAACTTATGAAATTAACAAATGTATCCAACCTAACAAAAAGAAAATATCTACCGTCTCTGTCTGCATTAGCAGAAGCGATAGATGTTAATTTCTACAAATCGTATATTTCATGTTGTACCTGATTGAGTTTTCATTTAGCAAACCAATTGCTTGTTGCGTTCTACCAGTTCAGGCAGATATCCCTTCAAGATTTGAAGAACAAGATGAAAAATTCCGCCTGTCTACTGTCTGTAGTATCTTTCATGTAGTTTTTAGAAGAGAACTGGCGTCTTTCGTTTTACTTTCACAGGATGCAATGCTGGAGTCTCTTAAACGCAAATTAAAAGATAACAATAATTTTTAAGTTAATTCTTTGAATATAGAACTTTGTTCTAGAACTAAAAAATGTGCTGGGAAAAAATATGAGTGTTTCCTATAGAAACTAGTGATAATAAATGATCATAATAATATATTACAATGTCAATTTTTATTAATCAATTCCTACCCCATGCATTTTAAATATTTCAATATATATATATATATATATATATATTTGTATGTTTATTCTAATACTAGAAATGCTTAGACTAAATTTAAAATTAGAAAGCTCATTATTTTTATTAGCTCACAAAAAAATCAAAGAAATCCACGTAAAACATCCATTTTTATCGGTATATACGATACGTCTAACACGGTAATGTTAAAACACTTTACAATTTTTACAATCACTCCAAGTTGTTTCTACTGACACGTTCGTCTGTAACCTGCCGACACCTGTAAAGTGAAATAATAAAGCCCAGTTTTTTGCGGGGACTTGTTCTTCTATATGGTTAATTGTTATACAACTCGGAGACTAATTTTACCAAACATGGAGACATCTTAGAGGAGCGAGTTTTTTTACACATCATATTCTTCGAACAATATCTTCATTTGTTCCAAGAATGGTTTCTAAATGATGTCGTTACGTCGAAGTAATGATTGTGGCAGTTCATTGGCGGAAGAACTTTGACGTTTGCGTTGATGTGTTTTGTATTGTTTAAACTGCAGCGTGTTTATTTTATTTTAAACTTTATATATATATTTTTTACTTACTTTAAATACCCAATATAATAAAAGACTTTAACGGTGGGTTGTACAATTAGTACAAAAATAACATTCATTAGAAATGATCTTGTAAGAATCTATCCTATATAATTACAAAATTCGATTTATTTCCTTATTTGGAAAATTTTCATTTTCGACGCCCAATTTTTACAATTTAATCGTCTACCCTTCGAACTTTATCTGTTCGATCTCTTTACAATCAAAATTCCGCCAGACTAGGTGCCTAACTATTCTTCGAGATTTGATAGCGTGTCAGGACTTATCTTGATGCGGGATCTATCCTGAAGGCTTGATCGTTATCCTGTCATATCCTTGAATGTGTAAATTTGCTGTAGGTAATATCGTGACTGTAAGGCCTAGCACCTGTGAAACGAGAAACGTAAACTCTACGAAATGTAATCGATTTCTTGGAAAGGTTAAAAGGTTTTGGATAACAAAATCGATAAGTTACAGCAATTTTATATTAAATATAAAACTAGGTAATTTTGTGTTGACTTGTAAATATGACATTTAATTGTGTTCGGTTTTATAGTTACTTATAGTAATTGTTTAATAAGGTTACAATTCATAATTTCAGTGTATCCTCTAAAACGACGTCAAAACCTGATTATCTGATTTTAACAGTTTAATAAAATGTACTTTATTTGCAGTTCACATTATGCTTCAGTTTAAAGAATGATTTCTAGGGTCGACACAAAATATGAAACTGTAAAGTATTTAAATTTAATTTTTTGTCATTATAAGGAAAGCAAATTGTAAAAACAATTTTCCTTATATCTCAACAGGTTTCAAAATGAAGGCTTTAACGAAAACTATAGAACTGTTCTTATCACCATAATTATGATTATTTCTCAATAGATTATAGTGATATTTTTTATTCTATATAATGATCAAACTTTACATAAAGAATTAAAAAAACCATAAGTTCCACCACCTGTGATTACGTTTTTGTAGTTAAAAAACTGATCGTACCAATGAAGTCAACGTTGAAAAACAATCTTTAAACATTTGCCATGTGGGTGTGTAATAATTTATAAACATTAACACAAATAAAAAAATGGTGGTTCCAAAAGAGCGATCAAAAATTGTAAACATAATAAAATCTGCTATAAACTTTATTTAGACTCAAATCATTTAGAAGAATATTGTTAAAACTGTGTGGGTGAACTTTTTGCTATTTAATGTAGTAATAGTTTCAAAATTCATGTATCTGGAATGATAATATCAAAAATATAAGCAGATTTAATTAAAAAATTAATAAATTAGAAATCAAAGGTAAAACCAGTAAACTTTTGATTGTATTTTCCTGTTCTGTTCTGGTGATATGATGAGGTTGGAGAAAGGTGTAAAGAGCGAAAGTGGCACATACAAAATACGTACATACAAAAAGAGGTGGAAAGATAATACATAGCGAACATTCTTCTAATTTTAATTAAAAGTTCCAAATTAAATTGGACTCAGTGGGACCACATTGTATCGTTCTAATGCTTCTTCTTTACCTACATTTCACCCTATCACCTAGCACCTAACCTTACCTTACCTATTGCCTACTTAATAAACACCTAACCTAACCTATTACCTACTTAATAAATACCTAACCTATCGTCTACTTAATAATGACCTAACCTATCGCTTACTAATGAATACCTAACCTAAACTATCGCCTACTTATTAAACAACTTACCTAACTTATAGCCTATTTAATAAATATCTAACCTAACTTATCGCCTACTTAATAAACACCTAACCTAACCTATCGCCTAATTAATCAACACCTAACCTAACCAATCGCCTACTAAATCAACACCTAACCTAACCTATCGCCTAATTAATCAACACCTAACCTAACCAATCGCCTACTAAATCAACACCTAACCTAACCTATCGCCTACTTAATAAACAACTAACCTAACCCATCGCCAACTTAATAAACAACTAACCTAACCTATCGCCTACTTAATAAACAAACGTATTTCGACATTCCTATCAATAAATTAATTGCTAATATATTCAAGTAACGAAAGTGCATCCAACACTGTGCACCTCAGTATGTTTGACACCATTACACTGTAGAACATCCTCACCCCCTCCCGCCTCCATTTCTTGTCTCCGTCTGTCGATCAGCCTCATCAACTCCGACCAGACCACATGACACATGCAACATGACACATGACATTCTTCCCTGTTTAGTTCCTTAGCAGAAATCAGTGCTTGTCAAAAACACTCAGTTTTACAACAGCGTTACAATCGGTTGCATTTTGTAAAATCGAATTATGTAGGCCGTAATGAGTATGGGTTTCTCAAAAGTGTTTTTATTTTGTGTTTTTTTGTGATAAAATGTTTGGTAAATATTATTAATATCTACAATAACAAATATTTTAATAGGCATCATTAGGATTATTATTTATAATTAGTTTTATGATGGTTTTGTCCTGGACCACTTTGGATGACGTCATATAGACATCTTTTTCCAATTTATATATTTTCTTCATAACAGTGTAACTCCACAGAAATGATATACAGGATGTTTCAGAACTCTTGTTGGATATTTTAGGAGATTGTTCCTGAGGTTGAAGGAAACGCAGAAAAACACATGCATTTGTTTGAAACAAGCTTAGTTTTGTGTGCGTTATCAGCCATTTTGTGTTTTGTAACATTTTTGGAAAAATATTTTATTTTTTAGACCTCCTATTAAAAAAAACATAATAATTCAAAAATAAGTTTTAACGGGTATTGTTGGCAGTTGAAAAGGAATATTGTTTTCAGTGTTTTGACAATAATTAAACTTTGAGTTACAGTAAAATTTTTCGTCAATCGGTTTTGAGATATTTAAAGTTAAAAAATTCAAATAGGCGCCATTTTGTAATGAGTCAATGAAATTGGTTGATTATATTTCTCATTTTGGGTCTTTATAACACTAAACAGCATACAAACTTTCAACTACATATCATTGATTGTTAAAACTAAGTATTTTATGAAATATGATTACATGTTGGTTTTGATGTGATGAATAAGCTCTGAAAGTTTTGGAACGATTTTTGTAGATTCGTTCTCCATTTTCGATTTTACTTAGAAATACGAGTATCGAAGGAAAATTTTCTATAGTTACGACTTAAGTTAATCACTTCTCTCTCTTCCTCTGGATTTTATTTTTAGGCTGCCACAAGCTAACTATGAAAAGTTATTAACTACTAAATACCAAATGTCAATTTATTCCTCCAAATATTTTCCTCCTTATATTTAAAATGTTTTAAAAATAATATTTGTTATTTTAAAAATAATATATATATTTGTTTTTAGCTGTTACACAATAAACAAAATTTGGATATTGGATTAATGGATAAATAACAAAAAAATTGTGAATTAAAAAAAAACCATTAAGATCCTGATATATTTCAATCGCTAACATTTCTTTATATGTAAGTTTAAATAAATCATTTTACTGAATGCATTCAAACATTTTCAATTAATAAAGTCTAATTAAAATGAAGCTCAATAAAAAAATATTAAACTTTTTTTAAACTGCACTAAAAACTAAAAAATGAATTCCTCTTCGGTAACCAAAAAATTCTCACACACATTTGGGATGAAAATAAAAGCTTATTCCCTAAACAGTAAATTCAGAACTTTTATGATTAGCAGTTAAAAGAATGATTAAAATTTGCCCAAAATGTTATTTTTCTCACGTGGTTATTAGATATTTTTAGTTATTGAAACCTAATTTTAAATGTTGCTTTTTTGAAATAATTATCTTATTTAATTTCTTGTCAATAAAACTTCATTTCTACCCAGAAAGCAATGCTATCTCTCAGCCACCTACTAAATTATTTCTAAATCCAATCAATAAAAGTATATATTTAACAATTACATATAAAGCAATGATAACGAGTGAAATAATATCTCAGGCAGTTGGTGAAGTGAGTTAATAAATTATTTGCCAAGGAAATGATTAATGATGTTGTTGTTCCCGGCACGTCTTGACCCGGTAAACTTGCTTTATTTCATTGTTTCCTTCTAAACTTACTTTCATCTTGTACAAGTGATTCATTAAGCAATTGAAAAATTATTACATTAAGTAATTTTTTTACAGATTTTGTTTAAATTTAAGGTTATGTGAATCAACGTGTATGACAATAATACTCTTTCTTATATATATATATATATATATATATATATATATATATATATATATATATATATATATATATATATTGAACATTTAAAATTATTGGACCTTTAACATAGAAGAAACTTAAAACTGTATTCAAGTTGTTCTTTTTAAAATTGGCATAACTACTTTTGTTAACTTAATTGTGTAACAATTTGTAAATCGAATTTTACATTTTAAATGACAATAAAATTAAGATTGCAAAGGCGTTTATTAATCAATATATAAAGGGGAAAGATTTTGCATCATTAACTCTGAGAGAGGTATTTCTGACAATTTTAAAATCTTGGGAGTCGAGATTTCTTGTAGGAGAACAAGGTAGCCAGACTTTGACTTTTCACTGAAAATATTCATATTTTACCAAGGAAAGGGAATTCACTTACTTAAATAAATTAATGAAAACTTATTTATTTTATAAACAATAAATAAATAATACAAAATTTTTCAAATTTAAACATTAAATTAGTGTAGTAATAAAATGAAGAAAAATAATTTAAATATAATAAATATAAATATGGAAAATATTTTGCATTATCTCTGAGGGAGGTATTTGTAAGAAAGTAAAAATCTCGGGTGTTGAGGGAGATTGCAGTAGCTAGAACGTAATAATATTTCACTGATAATAATATTTATTTGTTTTTCAGAAAGAAAATTCTCCTACCTTATAAAATAAACAAAAAAAAAGTTTTTTAAATATCTAAATATAAATAAATAAATTTAAAAAAAAAATTATAATATTAAAATAGTGAGAAATTGTATGCAGTAAAAACGAAAAAAGTATTGAAATAATAATATATATTTAAAATAAAGGTTTAAACAATTTACCAAAAATTACATACTGGATTGTAAGAATATTCTACAGTTTCTACAGTTAATTTTCTGTTGATATTATGTATAAAATATTGCTTTCCTCCAAAGTAGATTTTTATTGTAAATTTAATTTAGAACTTCTACATGTCTTCATTATTTAATTCTATTAAACAAACGAAATGTTTAATTCAGTACCCGGAAATGAAGACATTTCAAGGACAGCTGTCGACTTTAGGCCTCCAATAAGTCAGTTGTCAGCTGATCTTTGTGTAAATATGTTTTGAACAATACTCCTCTCCCCACGGCTGAGCCAAAATCTCTGTTCTACACGGATATCATGTGGCGTACTACAATAAAAACATTTGTTACAGCTTTGTATTTGCTCAGCCATTTTGAAATACATTTTAACGGGTATAAAACTTAGCGTTTAAATCAAAATGATCTAGATAAAATTAAATATTATATAATTCGTAAATTACTATACACACATAAATGTGTTTTGAATATTGTTTTAACAGTGGAATTTAAATAAATGTTGTTAACAGCGAAATTAAAAACCTGTATTTTTTATTTGTATTTTGGATGAATGAAATTGTTGGTAAACCTAGAAATTGACTGATTTTCACATTGTTTGTTTTGCAGGGGCGGATCTGTTATTGGGTGTCGAAACTCCAATTGTTGGATCTCTTCAATTTGGAACAAGGATTTTCGAGCTCAGTTTTCAACAAGTCGCTATAGCCCCGTGTTCGAAAAGTGTCAGATTCTTAGGAGGGAGATTGTAGAGAAATTTGGAATTTACTCTAAACCTAATAAAGGCAGACCGAACTGCAAAAGAAAACAGTGAAAGTGCTGTGAGTGATCAAGTGATAACAAGTAGTGATCAGTGGCTAGTGATAAGAGGGATGTTAGTGGAGTGGGTTTTTCAGAGTAATTGTGATTAAAACTTCAAAAATGAGTTCGTACTTTGCTAACTCGTACATGCCGGATTTGAGGAACGGCGGAGTAGTACCCGCAGAGCACCCTCATCAACAGCATCAACATTACGGTGCGACAGTGGTCGCTCAAGGGAATGGAAATCCCGATCCGAACGCTTGCGACCCCTCGGTGGTCGGTCTTCGGCAGGGGATTCCTCCTCACCATTACGGCGGACCTCCAGCGGCTGGACAACCTCCTCAAGGCATGCCTTACCCGAGGTTCCCTCCGTACGATAGAATGGATATAAGAAACGCCGCGTACTATGGTGCACAGCAAGGTGGATTAGTAGATGGTTACCGTCCCGATTCGCCAACAGCGATGGGTCACATGGGAACCGGACAACCTAACGGTCACCAAACACCCGTAGTTTACGCGTCCTGTAAACTACAAGCGGCGGCCGTAGGAGGTAACGGTATCGTAGGAGGACCTGGTAGTCCGCCGGACTTAGACCCGGGACCTCCGATGAGCAATCATCACCACCATCAACCTCAACACCATATGAACCATCAGCACCCTCACCCTCACCATCAGCACCATCCATCGCAACAACAGCAACAACCAAACCATATGATGTACAACAACGTCAACCAACAGCCCCCACCACATCATCAGCAAGTTGTCGTTAGTCCGCAACATCAACAACCTCCAGGTCCACCGACGCAACCAAATCCTCAACAACAGCAACCTGCCAATAATACGAGTTCGTCTCTACCTAGTCCACTCTATCCATGGATGAGGAGCCAGTTCGGTAAGTTGATCGACCTGGAAATATATAAAAGAAACTGTTAGACAAAAATAATTACTATAAACGATAAACAGTAAATATTTTAGAACTCTGGATTATCATAAATTACGACTCGTTTTTTCATCTACTTCTATATCAAATCTGTTAGTAGTAGAAGCAATTTAGTGTTCATGTGTGTGAGTTAAAGCTACAGCTCTAAGGTAACTATTGATTTTCTCTTATGTTTAACAAATTCTTGAAAGATGAAAAGATGAAGATGTATAATCTTAATTAATATCCGAAACCGAAAGTAAAATAAATTTAATTTTTTTTAAATATTTGTGGAGTGCTTATTTATTTAATTTTTTTAAAGGCGAAACACCATTTAAAAGAAAATGATTTTTATTTTATTTTTTTCATAATTCATAATCTTAAAAGAAAACTCTGATTTCTTCCCTCACCTCTACACTACAAAACATTTATATTATTTTGCCAGGGATGATTTAAAAACTGTCAGAAATTGTTGGTAGCTTTTTATGTTTTATGTTTTGCTGAAAAAAAAACAGGAACTTTAAGATCTTCCATTTAACTTAATGTTAGTTCAGTGAGGATAATATAACTCCACCATAATTTTACCAGTTTTATTGGAACCAAAATCGTTCGAACTTTTGAAAAATTCCGATAATAGTTAAAAAATGTATTATATATTGACTATTTAAAGAATACAAAAATTACAAACATTATTGTGCAATTAATCTAACTGTTTTAAGGAATCACCCCATCATTAAACCGTCATTACCCTCATATACAACAGATGTCTTTAAATTGGAAATTTTGTTAAATACACTTTACTTGAAAGCAAGGGGACATAAATAAATTTATTTCGTAATTTATAATTGGTTGCGGTACATCGACAATGTTTTTTGGTATTAAAAGAAGTATAATTTACAAGAAATAGAAGATTTTTCGTTACTTTAAATGCCATGAATTAAAATTATCTGATAATTACTAAGGATATGATTTTAGTTTATATGTACCTTTATAAACATGTGATTATAATCGAAGATAAAATTAGGAAATAATAATAGATTTATTGCTTTAAAGTGCAACTACTTAAGAAAGATATGACTTCTTTTACGAAAATATTATATACATTTTTTTTTATTACTCTAATAGTTAATATTGATCTTGTTTTTTCTTCTCTTTATTAAACTTTTCTCTTGCATACTTTAAATTATTCATTTTTAAATTTAATAACGTACAAATTAATATCACACATATATTGATAATATCAGAGATAGATATGGCTATATGTAATATACATAATACTAATACATAGCAAACCGTTCAGCTATTTCAAGAGATTTTAATGGACAATTTTATTGCATTACGTTCAAAATTGATTTTATAAATTTTAGGCCGTATAGAACAAAAGGATTTTAGGCCGTACATTTTTTTCATATACTTTTCTAAGGATAATGTTAAAATTTCATTTTTATTTTTTCATATATTACTCAATATGAGCTACTTAAAAGGATCAACTGGAAAAATATATCTAATACAATAATCCATTCATAATAAATGAGACATAGACACAGAAATAAAACCTAAGAATCGGATACAAAAGATAAAAATTAAAAACACAAACAATAGCATAAAATAAACAAGTAAGCAGGCATAACCTCAAATACGAAATGTAATATATATTCTTGACAAGAATAGTAAGCATCGTCAATTAAAAATTCGTTTAAGGCAATTTTATAAATGCATACAATTTAAAAGTTTATATTTTAGAGGTAACATATTAAAGAACTTTGTTCCTGTATGCGCGGGCATCTTTTCAAATAATTTAAACTTATATGATTCTATATAAAAATTGTCCATAATCCATATTTTTCAGGAGTGTATTCAAATAAAAAAAGCCTTCAATTATTTAAATATTTACATCCATCACGTTCCAAACGAAAGTCAATTATATTGTCATTTCCTGATTCACGAATTGGACAGATTTTACTGGGGTTGAAAGAATAATTTTCATTGGGTAATATTAGTCTGTTATATTTTTTGCCAGGAAGACGCAACTGTGTAAAGATTTTAAGTTTATAAATCATAATATAATAACTAATAAATAATCAAAATACCAATCTACAAATTTAACATTATTGTTATGACATTAAAATAATCTAACATAACCTAATCGACATATTAACATTTTTTAATTTTTTAAAAATCAGAATAAATAACCTACCCTAACCCAATCAACATTTTTAACATTATTCTTCTGAGATTAAAAATCCTAACCTAATCAACATATTCAACATTATTCTTATGAGATTAAATAACTTAACCTAACATCATCTACATGTTTAACGTTATTCTTATAAGATGGAAATAACCTAACCTAACCTAAACTACATTTTTAAAACTCTACTTATGGCATTAAAATAACATCCTAAACCAATCTACATATTTATCATTAATGTTATGAGATTATAACCCAACCTAAGTTAATCTCCATATTTGAAGCTATTCTTATGACCATGTAATAACCTAACTTAACCCTATCTTCGATAACCTATAAATAATCTATCACTATTCTTACGAGTATAAGACTGAAATAATCTAACCTAACCTAATCTACATATTTAACATTATTTTTATGCGATTATATTATAAACTAACATAACTTAATCTACATATTTAACATTATTATTAGGAGATTATATAACCTAACCTAACTTAATCTACATATTTAATTATATTTTTATGCGACTAAATATCCTAACCTAATCTACATATTTAACATTATTATTAGGAGATTATATAACTTAACCTGACTTAATCTACATATTTTATTTAATTTGTATGCGATTAAATAACCTAATCTACATATTTAACATTATTATTAGGAGATTATATAACCTAACCTAACTTAATCTACATATTTAATTTAATTTTTATGCGATTAAATAACCTAATCTACATATTTAACATTATTATTAGGAGATTATATAACCTAACCTAGCTTAATCTACACATTTAATTTTATTTTTATGCGATTAAATAACCTAAACTAATCTAATCTACATATTTATCATTATTATTAATAGATAATATAACATAACCTAACTTAATCTACACATTTAATTTAATTTTTATGTGATTAAATAACCTAAACTAACCTAATCTACATATTTATCATTATTATTAGGAGATAATATAATCTAACCTAACCTAATCTACATATTTAACATTCTTCTTATGAGATTAAAATAAATAATATCAACAGAGTGATACAGATGATTCCTTTAAATAATTGTACAATAATTCCTTTTCACATCAGGAAGACAAAATGTTTTGCTCCCACCCCACACTTATCCTGTATTTTGTCAGAAATTCCAGAATGAACAGACGTAAGACATGTTCTGTGGGAAGTGAGTGCCTACTTATTTGAGAGTTGTTACTGTATATGAGATGAAACACGGGATCACTCACTATTCTGTATCTGGCTTTTGTTTAAGCGTCGACTCTTTTCAATTAGGTTTTATAGCCTGCATCCTTGAAATGAATTTAGACTTTAATGATTGTAAAATATTTAAAGAAATCTTAAAATGGAAAGAAATCTTTAATGTTTTTCTTTTTAATTTAATGTTTGAAATTGGGGAAAATAACGAATTTCCGTGTTTGATTTCTTAAAAATTAGACTATTTACTACCTTTCTAAGGTTCTAGCTCAAAAACGTGTGGTTTGATGGTGAATTTTATAAATATTGAACCTATTTAGATAGTAAACAGAAAGATCTGATTTTATAAAAAATCGTCAAGTACAAAAATAGAGTTTAATGCAAATTAATTTACATAAATTATCTACAAAACTGTAGGTTGGAATGGTTAAAAAATATGTACTTTTAATATATTATTACCATGTGGAATTATTATAAGTTTGTCCCAATTTGATGGGGGGGGGGTTAATATATTGATCGACACAAATTGTATGTAATTTGAATTATTTGTCGTTTATAAATTTTTATATGAAATTTATTTCGACAATATTGTTAAGGTGGTGCATCAAATTTGTAATTAAGGAAGTTATGTATCATTAGGCATTGGGTATTTATAAGGTAGTCATTTTTTAATTATTTAAAATTAAATTTAACAATTCAATGGCATTATTGTTAATTGTTTTATGATGTACATTTGTTTCACTACTTGTCAACTTCACAAAAATACCATTAATTGTTAAATTCAATTTAAATAATTATAACATTCCCCAAAAACATAAACAAAACTTACAATTGTTCAATCTTTTGAGGGGTTTAGCTGCTAAACGGTTAGGTTTACAAAACTTATACCAAGAATAAAAAAAATCTAAAAATGTTTTTTTAGAATCCAAAAAACACCATAAAATATAGGGAGTTAATTAATAAATAATAAAATTGGCTGCCATATTGGAAAATTCCGGAAGAATTTTCAAATCTAATATTTTTAATGCTCAATAAAAAGTAAGTGAAATCCCTTACTAAACTTAAACTTTGCTGTAAATCTGTAGTGCCAAGGTCACAAATGGGCCGGTTTAATAGGACAATATTTACAGCCAGTACATAAATATATTTAAATATCCACATATAAAATTTTTTGAACAAGTATTAAATCTTCAAAGTGGACATCTTAAGACAGTATATCTTCAAGAAACTGTCATATGACCCCCCCTATATGAGATCTTTTTTTTTGGAAAAATAAAATTAACATTCTAAAATTACGAAACATATTTAATACAATTCATCGTTATAACTCAATCCAAGATCATCTTCTTCTGTAAAACATATAGTCAGATCTTGTTTTGTAAATTTGGGTCGGAGCCAAGAGAGCAAAGTTTTTGGGCAACAGCGCTACTGACGAGCAAGTTCTTGCAACGCGAGGCGGAACCCTTGATACCAGTGAAATATGAGCCACCGTCTCATTAGACCTTAATACACTGGACATTTGCTTGGCAAACACATCTAATTATAAATATAAATCTACAAATTTGATATATTTTGTTATCAGAAGTTATAAGTTGTTCAGATAAAGTCACGTGCAGTGTAAAAATCGATGAAAATATTCGCTGATATATCCCTCAGTCCAGCTTGCGACAGAAAAGATACGCGTGAATTTATAATGATCCTTGGACTATAAAGAAAACTCAATGAAAATGCCTATTAAATTGTTTTTCTGATATCCCACAAAAACTGCTTTTAAAACTTATAAGCTACGCATTTCTCATTGTGTTTTTAAATTAAGTTGTATTCGTCAAACGAAAAACAATAATATATGTTTTCGTACTGCAATTTAACTTCAAATCCAAATATTGTTTTTATCAGATTTTTAAGTCACGCCATGTTTTAGTTAGAAGGGAAAGATATGATATCTGACATCTTAATATTTTTCTAGCTTACATATTTTATTTAATACTTCACACGTAATCTTAAAAAAAACTCGAACTCGAACGTTAATATATCAACTCGATACGTTTTTCCACTCAATGTCATTTTTTCTTTTTATTACCGTCATATTCTTCCTATATGTGGGACCACACAAAGAACATAAATTCAAGATTTTAAATGTATAGGATTTTCGTATTTTCTGTGTAGACTGGTCTGTATAGACAGAAAGAGGGGCAGACACTAGTGTGAAATCATTTGGAGCTTTAGAAACTACGTACCCTAAGAACACAAAATTAAGATTAACAAAAATTTGTCCGTTAAGATTTTGATAAAATATCTCTCACATATGGATACTTAAAACTCCTCCTCAAAAAAATTGGTATCCATCTTTCAAAAAATGTCACTACTAAAAACAAAATTTCCATGGCTCTTACAAGAGACGTAATTTCTAAAAATCAACTATACCGATTTCGTTAAAGTTTTATTGAAATTTGAAGACTATCAAAAAATATTATGTTTCAGGAATAACTGGGAATAACAAAAATAAATCAAGATCGCCGGCATTAAAAGCAAGATATTAATTGAATACTATTTAAGCTGTGAACACGTTTAGGGCACAGAAGAAAAAGTTTAGGGTACTTACAGAGCAGGTTTATGGCACTAGCGGAGCAAGTTTAGAGAACTAACAAAGCAAGTTTAGGACACTAGCAAAGAAATATTAGTGCACTAGCAGAGTAAGTTTAGGGCAATAGCAGAAAAGTAGGGCACTAGCACAGGAAGATTAGTGCACTAGCAGAGGAAGTTTAGGTCAATAGCAGAGCAAGTTTAGGATAATAGCAGAGAAGGTTTAGGGCACTAACAGAGGAAGTTGAGTGCACTAGTAGAGGAAGTTTAGTGCACAAGAAGAGCAAGTTTATTGTACCAGTAGAAGAAGTTTAGTGCACTAGCAGAGGAAGTTCAGGGTACTAGCAGAGGAAGTTTAGGTCAATAGAAGAGCTAGTTTTTGGAACTAGCAGAGCAAGTTTAGGGAACTATCAGAGCATGTTTAGAGCAATAACAGAGCATGTTAGAGCACTAGTAGTGTAAGTTTAGTACACTAGCAGACCAAGTTTAGGCATAAGCAGAGCAAGATTGGGGTAATAGCAGAGCAAGGTTAAGGCACTAGCAGAGGAAGTTTAGTGCACTAGCAGAGGAAGTTTTAAGGCAATAGAAGGGTAGGTTTATGGCACTAGCAGAGGAAGTTTAGAGAACTAGCAGAGCATGTTTAAAGGAAGAGCAGAGCAAGTTTAGAGCACTATTAGTGCAAGTTTAGGACACTATCAAACCAAGTTTAGGCACTACCAGAGCAAGATTAGGGAAATAGCAGAGCAAGTTTAGGGCACAAGCAGAGAAAGTTTAAGGGTCTAGTAGAGCAAGTTTAGAGAATTATACGACCAAGTTTAGGGCACTAAGAAAGCAAGTTTAGTGCACTAGTAGATCAAATTTAGGATACTAGCAGACCAAGTTCAGGTCAATAGCAGAGCCCTGAGCAAGAGAAGAGCAAGTTTAAATATGTGTATGTAAATATTTTTACAATTGATGGTTCATTTTAACTTTTTTCCTGACAACTACTGAATTGACTTTTTGTTGACGTATTGTTTGATTTTGAGGATAGACGAGTGAGAAAGTTTGTGCAACGTTTTCACACAGTTTATTTCACGTGAAATCATTTCCTGTAATTTGTTTACATAATTTTAAATCACCCTGTTGTATATCCATCATCCAACAACTGTGTCTAATTAATCCTAGGAGTAAGGTCGTTGATCATTTCTAACTTCTTATCTAAGCTAAACAACAAATTGCCAATAAACGGTTCCCTATTCAATACTACCTTAGTAGGAGAGACGTATTGGTGACGCATTGCAAAGTTATTTAAAAACCCTAATGACAAATTACATTAGTTGCATCTACTTTGCTTTAGCCAACATATGACAAGTACGAAACAGCTGTTTTGTCCACTGTCATCTGCTCTAAGGTTATGACAAGTGACTTATCATTAATTACGTTTTGAATTCAACAAGTAAACCTCAAGGACACATTCAAACACTACGCACGATCTAAATGCATTACTTAGGTTTCGTCTAATATTAGTTTATTTAAAACAGTCTATTTTACTCCTAATTCGTCATCAGTATCCAATTTTGATCGTAAAGTTTATTGCCGTTTGCAATTAGTGTACGAAAAAATTTCCCTCACCTATCTGAAAATAATATTCAAGTATTGTGGTCTCCAAAAGTTATGTAAAGATTTAATTAATAAAGAAATATATTTTACAATTTCCTAATGCTTCAAATTTTAATTTAACGAGGTCGATGTCGATAAATAGCAAACTCTGAATCTAATTTATTCGTTAATATACATTTAAACTGAGTTTTTGTCTTTGTGTGATTTTTTGTTAATTTGGCTTTGAGTTAATTTTAATGAATCAGCTGTTATTATTTTGTAAAATTGGTTGTCATAGTAACGATTGTTGAAATTGTTTAAACATTTAAAAAAAACTATACAGCAGATTTTTTTTTTTAGTTGTTCTTCTTCATAATAATTAATTCCAGCTTTTGACTCAGGCCAAAATTTAAAAAATGATAGGTTTGTTGAGCTCTAATTACGGGCAACAAATCGTTATGACAAACAGTTTTCGAGAAACACGAGTTTTTTACATTTCGTTTTTACCCTCTACTAAAGGGAATTTCAATCTAAATAAGAAACACCAGGGGCTCTCACCTATTATGTAATCCACAGTAATCCAGAGTACTATACTCTTGTAATGTGGTCTTGAGTTAGGTCCCTCACTTTTAACTTTCCTATCAGATCTCTCTTATCCAACACTGGTTCTTTTCAGACCCTTACCCTATTAGAATTTGGTGCCACAGGTGTTTTCACTATAAAAACATAAGAAAAAATTCAAATAAAAAACTATTTAATATTTTTTTATTATTTCACTGCATTTCTACAAACAAAAAAAAATATACATATATCACATTAATTCCTCGATAATATTTAAATTACACAGTTGAAAACACGTAAATCAGTGTGAACGTCGATAGAAATCACCCTTTTACCTATTGCTGTAAAATCACCATTAGTTCCGTCAATATAGTAAAATAACCTTGGATTGTGGCATTGAAAAAATTCCAAGAATGACAAATATGTTAAAACGTACCTTCGCCACCTGTCGGCGATAAATGAAGTTGTCGCCCTAAAGTGGAATAACCCCATTACTTTGGTCATTAAGGGTTACCTTGTTGTAGGACAGCCATTAGCACACTATCTGGTAGTAGACTAGTCTAAGTGACATGTCACATCATTCTGCAAGGGTATATTTAGTCTGGAGATAATAGTGATTTTACAGAACAGTAACAGTTATTTTATTGAGTGATTTAAATTATTATAGACTGTTACACCCGTAAATTAAAACTATTATCGTGGTTGCGTGTTTTGTACTAAACATTCATAGCCACTCGGTGGAATAAAATTGTATTGTATGAACGACTGTAATCAGATTATGTACAGTGTAGCGATAATTAAAGTTTGATTGGAATCGGAAAATTATATAACAGTCGCAAGGACACTTTTATTTTATTTTTTATAATAACTCACAAATCGGCATTTTTAGAGAGTTTTATTTGGGTTCTAGAAGGCTATACTTCAGTTTAATTTGATCAAAATCGTAACAGCAGGTTTTGAGAAAATCATAATTTATGGAGAGCACTGGAGACAAACAATAACACTCGATAAAAAACATCAATCTTTTATTCCGTCACGTGACGTTTTCTATATGGATGAGAGTAAAAATCTTGAAAAATTAAAAATTCGTGATTTAGGTGGATAAAACTAATGGTGATTTGCAATGATGTTAAAAGTGGTCACTGTAAATCAATAACAGCTTTTTAAAAAGTTATTAACAGTGATTTAAGCACTAAAATTTCACTACCAAACATTGGGGTAATAAATATTGGTTTCTTAAAAAAACTAATCAATTGACTGTAAACCGATAAGTCAATTTCAATATTACAGTAATATTATCTACTGTTAATATAAAGATATTGTTACAAATTGGGTTTGAATTAGAATAAGTAATAATTACATAGCCTAATAAGGAAATCAAGGAACCACAAAATCAAAGAACAAAACTAAGACGTTAATAAATCTAGTTTGTTTATTGTAATACCCTTATGATGTACATTTTGATGACATAGACATCATCCTCAAAGTAGAAATGTACGTATAAAAGTAATATAATAAACATTAAAATCTTAGTTTTGTTCCTTGATTTTGTGGTTCAAGGAATCCTTGCTTTCCTTATTGTTAATATAGCCATAGTGCTCATCGGAGATTTGTTTTTATCATTTGAAATTATCAAAAATAGTCTAGTGATTAAAATAATACGTGGGTGGTAGACAAAGTTTTATTAGTTCAAACTTTAATGGTAATATTATTTGTATCTGGAATATAAATAAATTTAACTTCTTTTCTTACGTAATATTATTTTCATTTTTATAAGTTACTAGAATCAAAATATACACTAAATGCAACTAAGTCTACAACAATACTACTTTGTTAGTAGAGAGACATTGAAAATAACGATTTAAATTTATATCATATATTTATATTTAATTTGATACGAAAACAGAATCTTTTCATAAGAGATTCCCGTGGAGTTCCGAATCATTCTTTATGAAAATATATAAATAGATCACAATGTTTGGCAAAGACTCTTCTACCAACTTATCTACTATAGAGAATTACATGGAGGGGTGAGAAAATTCGGCTATAATGAAATTTATTTAATATTCTTAGACAGAAGGGAATTTTTAAGACGATTCGTCTGAATGTTTTTTAAATTGATTTTAATAAAGTTAATGCAGAGTTTTTGAAACATTTATTAATTGAAGTCTACAAAGTTTGAAAAGCTGGACTAAAAAGATCCATTTTCTTATTTAAATACCTCAACTAAAAATAGAACAAAAATTTGACAAAAAAGACGCCCGTCTCTCAAGACTATTGTCTGGAGTTCCGGGTAAACCTTTTGTTGTTGCCTTTCCAAAGCTCATTGCAGATCTGTCGACCCCAACGTAACATCATGCAATAAATTACTCGCGAAGAAAGGACACGAAGGATGGCTTTCTTCCGGAGTCTTTTACTGACCTGTTCACTGAAACACTGGAATGTGTCTCTGCTTCTAGAAAGTAGGGACTGTTTTGTTATGTGTTGGGTCAATGAACAGAGGAAGAATATTAGCCTAGTTGGGTGAAATTTTTTGTTTTTACAATTTATTTCTCTCAGCTGTGAAATACTATTTTGTCAGTAAAAATAAATTACAACCAATATCAGTTTCTTGTATCTCAAAGGAACGTTAGTTTGTCTGTCTGAATTGTCTAACATTAAATCTGGTTTGATGTTTAATTTAAGAATCTAAATTTGCGTATTTTTTTGAGGTTTTTCCTGTTTTCCGTAAGAGGTTAAAATTTAAACTTCAGTATTTTCCTTTAATAAAAAAATATCCCCTATTACGCGATACTCTATAGCATCAGTGAAAGGAAAACTTGAGTTGGTCAAGAGAAACCTGACAGAAGAGAAGAAAAGTGGCGTCTAACCTAAGACTACTAAGACTATATTAAGGAAAGTGTAGTTCCAGCTAGGTACCTCGGGATTGCCTAGTCCGTTCTCATTGGAGAAATCTTTCTAAATTGTCCTTGGGCTTCTATTATGTCCTTACACTTCCAATAACTTTATGATAAATTGCCTTTAGTCAAAGCTTATTATCCGGTAGAAATCCTTCCACAGGATACATTTGAGTTCCACTGAGACCAAAAAATGGTTTTAGAATGATGTCTGTTGTCTGTGGAGCACTCTAAAACCCACAAAGAAAGAACAAATTTAAATCAAATTTGGTAATGTTAAGAGATTTTTTGATGAATCAAAATTTACCGAAACTTTTTATAAAACGAAAATATAAAATTTCGATAATCTCTAAAGGTTTTGATAAATTTTTCTAAATAACCACCAAAAATGTAGTGTTCCCAATCCCTAAAAATGTATCAGTTTCTGAATTACCGGTAAAAACCAATAATCAGCTATAATTGATAAGAAACGTTTTTTTTTCTTTTCAAAATGTACTCTACCGATTTGATTGAATTTTTGTATGAGAAGATTATGGGGCCTAAATTAAAACGCAAGTAAAATAAAACTACGATAAAGAAATAATTAAAAAGACATAACTTTGATTCGGAAGTATTTTGACCGGTTTATTTAAACTTAGTTTCTTCTGGTAATTTATACGAGTATACCTAAAACGAATTTTTACACAAATGAAGCAACTTTTACTTCAGTTTATAAATATTTTTTGAAATTAATCTACAAAATCTAAGATAGCTTCCAATGTTGATTTTTAACAACTAATGAACTGACATTTTTGGAGACGATTAGTAAATCTATTGTGAATTAGTGTGTTATGAAGTTTGTGCAATGTTTTTGCACCTTCTATTTTCGTTTAGTAATATTTAAATACAGTTTCTTACATTAATACAGTTTCTTCATTGGCTCAGTGAAATGAAAATTTATTATTTCATGATTACAAGATTCGTGATTATAACTCCATCAGTATTTTTTTATTACAATTTTTGATTATTATACAGAGGTGTTGTAAAATTGTGTTTACAAACTTTAGGAAGTGGTTTTCCACATCAAAACTAAAGAAAAGTTCCTATAAACATATTTCCGTAAAAGCTAAGTTTCTCTGATATTAGCCATTTTGTTTTTGTATTTTAACAAAATATGTTTTATTCTCCAAAACGCTTTGATGAATTGAATGGAAACTTGATATGGTTAATAAGGTAAAGAATTATTTTGAAAAAAAATAACCAACTTAAACTAAAAACCGTTTCGAAATTGCGGATGATTAAACTTCTAAATCTAAAGCACTTTGTAAAAGGAAATTTATGAAAAGTTTAAGCAGTTACCATTTCGAAAAGCGTTATTGGATTAGATTTTTTTTTTTTTTTTTTTCAAAATAGTTATTTTGTTTATTAGGTTATTGCCAAGTTTTAATTCAATCCATCAAACCTTTTTGGAGTTAAAAAATAATTTGTGGGAAAAAAAGAAAATACATGAAACATTTGGCAATTTCGGGCGTATATTTATACTAACTTTTCCTTAGTTTCAATGCGAGATACAACCCAAGTTTGGAAACACAATTTTTCAATTTTGCGTAATTATACTTAATTCTAATCACATACTCAACTCTCTGAACTGTCGCAAAGTCATCCTATTGAAACTATGTCATCTCTTTCAAACAATAGAATAACCTAAATGTCCTAATTTGACTGAAACACTCTGTCAAACAATAGATCCTGTGACAAAGTCCTTTATGGCATATCCGCAGTAAGTGATTTACAATACCCTCATTGTTCAAAGTAACCATTGTGCCAACATGTTCCACCATAGTGTAATATTACGTCACTGGTCACTCTTAAGTTTAAGACTAGTGGAGTACTTGCTCTGTTTGTGGGATACTCGAGACATCACCTTGTTTTAAAGGTAACAATTTATAATCTCCTGAGTTTTACTATATTTGTTTCTTAAATTTATTATACTGTCCTCGCTTATAAAAATAAATATTTAATGGTTTTGGAAATATAGTTTAATTAGTTTGTTTTTTGCTGATTATTTATGTATGTTTTTAGTAATGGTGCAAATATAATCTCATGTTTAATGCGAAAAACATTTGTTTAATAACATCATAAATATGATAGTTTAGTTGTTAGGGCAGTTATCTTGTATATAAACTGACATTTTAAAGTTTGTATTAACAAAGTTTTAAATTCAGATTTTTTTAATATAAAACCAGATGTCAATATAGTCCAGGTAAGGTAAAGTAACTTTTAAACTTTAAATGTAGAAAGCTTTAAAAATGTTATTTGTCTAAAAACAGAATATTTAGTGTTTATAATGTAAATTCAATCCCACTCCAAAATGTTATATTTGAGAGAAACTAAAAATTTTCAAACGTAAAGCCCTATCGAATGATACCTTAAATTATATATATATATATATATATATATATATATATATATATATATATATATATATATTTATCTGGGCAAACGGGAAGTTGCTATGTTACTACAACTAAAAATGGCGACTGGTTAAATATTTAAAATAAATCTATTTACTTCAGAATTATAAAGAAAATAATGAGAAAAAATTATAATAACAAATACTTTACTGTTATTTTATTGAGTTTGACCAGGAAATTGGAATACCCCAATATTCAATGAAACTCAAATTTTTTTTAAAAATTTTAAAGTATTTGCAAATTTTTATATTTGGCTAGTCATTTTGAATTGGAGTAAAGAGCTTCTATTAAAATTAATAAGCTCTTTACTCCAATTTAAGTAATAAGATCTATTAAATAAAACTTTTAAATTAAGGTATTACTTGATGGGGCTTTAAATTTAAATATTTTGAGTGCTACCTTAAAAAAAAATAATAAAAAAAAAAAAAATAAATAATAATAATAATAATAATTGTGAAATGGGATTGAATTATTGCTTATTATGCAAAAATATGGTATTTTTACACCAAAGAACATTTATAAAATCTGAGCTTTACCTTATAAAATTTAAAAGTTACGAAATGTCCTGAAACTTTTGACACCTTATATTCGTTTTAATTTTATTATATGAGAAAATAAACAGTTATAATGATGCAGAAAAATTGTATTTTAAACTTTTGGATACAGATTATTTTGATATAGTATTGAGGTTAGTTTGGATTCTCAATTTCTACTTTCTTCTACATGGTATTTGGGTGGGTATTCAAACATTCTATGGGTATTCCAGTTTTGAGGTCCGATGAGTCCAAAAAATTGTATTTATTTTAACTGTTTGTCTGTCTTATGTGGATTGCTCTCCAGCCCAATCGCTGAGACCGAATATAATCAAATTTGGTATATTGTTATATTTAACCTCACACAAAATACAAAAACACAGACTTGATTTTCTCAAAATCGGCTCTAACGATTTCGATAATATTTTACACCAACGTAGCTTTAAGGACCCAAACAAAACCTAACGGTCGCCATCTCTCTAAAAATTCCGATTCATGATTTCAAACTTGTTATAAATACTTAATTTCTCAAAATAAACTTTACCAATTTCTTTTGTATTTAAGTGAAATATGTAAAATAATCACTCAATACCGTACAGGAAATAGTAAGTAAAAAACAAAACAAAAAACAATACTTTACATTACATGAATATTGAGCAAAAACAAAATGAACCTTTTTTTTTGTAATAAAAAGTTCAATTTTTTAAATTAAGATTTAAGCTTAAAAACACTTTTTTATTCCATTGAAAAATTAATATTTAAAGACGATTTACGCTGATGACAGGTATATGTTTCTTCTTCTTATTATTTTAAAGACAATTACGCTGTCTTTTGTCTCTTGCTGGAGAGGTTTTTCGCTTTTAAACAAGAAGGAAAAAATATCGCACAAGAAAACAGACTGTAGTCCTATTTATATAAATATATCTTTTTTTGTAAGGATGGTTCAAATTCGATTTTAATCTTACCACGAAAATAAAATTTTGGTGAGGAATAAATTTGTTTGATTAGATTTGGTTTTTGGGGGTGGGAAAGTGAAAAAGTTTGCATAATTGTTTGCACCATTTATTTAACACAATATTTACAAAAACGAATTAGGCTAAGCGAGGTGGAAAAAGTATAGTTTATTAAATTTGTACGTAAAATACGTTCATTATATCTTTGGTAATAAGCTAACACAAAACATCTTTATTGAAAATTGTAATTATCGTTAAAACAAAGGTGAAATATCTAATCCTTAACATTTATTGTTCTAATAAGAGTATTTTTTCTTTTATATATAAATCAATTTATACGTCTATAACAATATATTACAAGATTTATTTGTAACAGTTTATTTATTATTAAGTTCTTTGTTATTTATTTTATAAAATACGGCTGTTATATTACTATAAATTTGTTTTACATAAATCAACATAAAAACAAATCTTTGCTTAAATCAACAATGCACTTTATACAAGTATGTAACGTTTAAAATTGAAGCTACGAGAGTCTACAGAGTATTTCAGACTACTTGTTGATTGTTGGATTTATGGTGGGTGGGGGGGAGGCAGAGAGGAGGATTATGGAGCTCAGGAAGGCACCATGCATCATATGGGCTTCCCTAAACTTACCTCTTCCACCTAAACGCTTGCCGCTTCTTTTTTATAAACGCCCAGGGTTTAGTTTCAATGGTGGTTTTGAAAACATTTATAGAGAATTTATTTTGTCTTCTATCTTCTCGCATTATGTATTTTAAAGGTTAATGTATTTTCAAATAATATATCTTGAAATATAAATTGACGAGTTTTTAATTTATTTGTGTATTTTACATGTAATTAAAAAAAAGGCCTATGTAATTTAAAAAAAATTATAATTACTTTGAATACATTTTTTTCTTAAAAAAGATTTAAGAACTGGCAACCATTAAATTTCCTGTATTGGCTTATTAGTTTTATTACAATCCTTGTGAGAAAAATCTTATAAATATTGCAATTTTTTTTATCTTGGCAAAAAATTTTTTTTTAAATAAATTGTTAAATATATTATCTTTGCCTACTTATAAATACATTGTTTATGTAGTTAATAAGTTATATTTAAAATTTAAATTCACAACTATTCATTCAAATTTTAAATAATTCCAGAATATACTACATGATATTTGAATGGCGACTTTTAATTTTTTTAAAACTTTTCTAGCAATAATTTCGGAAACAATTTAATTTAATATTTAGTTCATTAGATATAAGTTTGCATTATCAATTTTTTTCACCACTTTACTGTTTGAGCGTTTAGCAATTTTTTTACATATAACACGTACAATTTTCTAAAATATTTATTAAAAATGTATTAATGTAAATTTTAATCATTTACGAATATTAATGTATATATTTTTAATAATTTGTTTCGTTATCTTTTTTACATTTTCATTTCACCCAAGGCAACGAACATTTCTTTACTTTTTCAACAAAAAAAAAATGAATGATGTCATAAGCGAGACGGAAATATAAGGGGTTGGTCACCGGCTACAATTTGGGAGAAATATAAATTGAAAGTTTTAGAATCATTTTTCATTTTTCTATCATTCCTCAAAAATCTGTTTTTATCTAATGTGAATGTTTCTAACATTATTTTTTTACTAATGACGATTGTAGAAACAAACCCTCACTTTTATGTCTGAACATTTTTTGATTGTTTCATATTTTCCTAAAGATAATGTTTATGTAAAAATAGCACGATTGAGACTTTAGTATTGAAACTAAATATTTTCTTATAAAAGATGTGGAAAATTCATCACCCCGAGTTTTATTTTGTTTTTATTCCTTAAAACTGTTGTGATATTTTATTATAAATACATTAGACTATTATTAAAGTGAATAGATATAAGCTCAGATCGGGGGAGGGGGAGGGAATTCTTGTAAAAAAATACGTTGAAGGTCGACTCTAAAAACTGAAAACTCTTCAAATCATAAAATTCTATTTTAAATTTAATATTAGTAGCTCTATATAATTGCTTATATCAACTGTGAATATATTGGCAGCCGTTTGCTATAATATTACATATATATCATTTTTAAAATTAATATTTTTAATGATAAAAAAATAATTAAAATTATGTTTTTTTAAATATTTTATTACGAGTTAAATTTTCAATATTTAAAATATAAAATTCAAAATATCAATTTGAAGATTGGACAACCTCATCCTTGTAGTAAAGAAAAGGAATAAATGAAAATTACTTGTAAACATTTTATCAAAAATAAAATAATATTAATATTATAATTAATAAGTAGATCAAATAAAATGTCAAGAAATTAACTAACTTCAATGTGTATTAAAAAAATAAATTCATTCTTTCTATAATCTTCTATTGAGGTTTAATACCCCCTGTTAAAACCATCACCATTTCCCAACTTCCAATAGTTTCCTTCAATATTATAAAAACAAAAACACCTTTATATCTTGTTTTTGGTTTTATGTCCTTGAAAAGCTACCTGAACTATAAAAAATATTATTTTGTCAAAAATTGATATTTTACTCATAACGAAGTTTTTGTTCACCTGACTGTTCTAATTGTAACTATTTGTAACTTTCAAAGTTAGTTACTGAAAATGTATTTAGACTGGTGACACCTAAAGTGTCGTAAATGTTATTAAATCATATTTATTCGGTTTCAATGAAAACATCTTCATCAGTAAGGATTTTAATTCAGATTCGTTTACATTCGTACCCTTCCCTACCAAATTTTTTAAAAAATATGTATATTTTAAAAATAACACTTATCTCAGTTATGGTAAATATAATATCATAAATATATAAAATAGCTTGTATAGCTTGTATTGAAATAGAAAACTTAATTATTACAACAAAGAGAGAAAAAAAAGAGAGCGAGGAATTTTAACTATGTTAATGATGGTGATGTTTGCTAATTATTTCTGCCAATTTTTTTCATAATTATTTTAAAATTAATAATTTTTACTGAAATGATTGATACAACATTTAGAAAAAAACCTACCCAAAAAAAATATCTAATACAGAAAAATCTTTACATTATTTTGTATCAATTTTTTTTTCACCTGCAGTGTTAATATTGGTAAACATTCCACATGGTTCTCTGTATGAAGCAGCTATCTAGCGGAGAAATAGTTGAACTATTTTGATAGAAAGACGTGTTCCTATTGGTCGTAGAAAGAAAAAGAATTAAAAAGGATTCCACACATGAAAATAGAACGGTAGACCAAAAAAGAATTGGATGTTTGTGGAAGAGGGGAAGAAGGAACGATAGTGTGAAAGGGGGGAAAGGAAATTACGGAATATTCTCTCGGGAGATGAGGAGGTAAGGGGGGGGGGGGGTAGACGCATTTGTCACGTGTCACATTTTATAAGTAAGAAATCCATCAGCTGCTTTTTGGCGGTGCGTTTCTCATTTTAGAATTGTAATTCATCTGGCCTCCCTTTTTTTCTTTTTGTCTATTGTTTTCTCTATCTGGTTTGTGTTTTTGCACTTGTGTTTTTATCGTGTTTCTATACAACATCCTAAATTGGACCCATTGATGACTGTTCATGAGGATTTATGTCAGAATTTTGACTGCAGCGAGAAAAAAATATACGGGTATATTAATGAAAGCATTTAAGTCTTATTTGTTTAGGGGAGTTTTTACTGAAGTCCTTCATAGCGACAAACTTTAAAAATCACTTTGAGAAATAGTTTAGTGTTAGAAATCTGTATTTTTCAGAAGCTGTTTTACAATAGATCAAACATTGGTTCAATTAAATTGGCAGTTATATCCTATATTTTAACTTTGTCCTTTCGTGTGTTGTCAAAATCAATTGTGCAGTTTAATTTGTATGGAATAAATACACACAAAATAATCGTAGTGAATTATAAATGTTTGAAATCAATATTAGTAGGTGTGATAAATTTTTGAAATTTTTAGAAATGGTTGTTGATTTTTATGTTAAAAGTACACTTTTGTGCATAATTTACTTATTGACTAGAGACATTATCAAATATGAGACGTAGTTTTTAGTTTTAAAATTTAGATTAACCCATTTAGAGAAAAAGTTCTGTGGTAGATAAAACTGTTTACGTCAAATGTATACCTTTTAAGGTAACGTAAGCCCGAAGAGTTTTTTGAAATGAGTTTCTCGTTTGTCATTGGAGACCACGCAAGTAAACGTGTTTTAATCAAATTTTGCATTTATATTTTGGCAATAATCAATTTCAAAGCTGATACCTCAGAAGTTCAGACTTTTTGGGAATCAATTCGTAGATTTAGGCTTAAAATGTTTTTGAAAGTACACTTTTAGCAATGAAACTAAATTATATATTTAAATTAAATAAATGTATATATATATATATATTTATTAAAGCTATTATATAAAAAGAATTTCCAAAATAACCTAATCTTCACTTTTTACCCATAAAAAAATGTGTTAATCAACTCTTGTTCTTTTGAAAAAAAAAACATTCATAAAGAATAGTTATACAATCAAATTTTGCATTTACGTCATCCCAAACATAAATGACATAAAAGACTTGCAACAGTCTTCCAGACCTTTTTTTTTAACGACAGTTTTTTAAACAATCATTAATTTAGGAGATTTGAGTTTAAAATTGTTTTAAAAGTAGTCTACACTTTTAAAACAAAAAAAAGTCTTTAAAATTAAAACAATAAATTTCACTAAAAGAGATATAAATGAAATTTCAAGAGCTAACTTAGTTGGTTCCTTACATTTTTGATGTAATTGTGTTAACTCTCTTTCCATCTTTTCTGCCAGGTGTCTCTATACCGACTTTTGTTCTTTTCCGACCCTCAAGCGATTAGAGTATTCATAGGCTATGGATGTTTATTTGATTATATATTTTTCCCTTTTTTGTAACGCGATTATTATCAAGAGTGTTTCTGCCTACAAAAAAAAAATAAAAAAAATTAAAAATATATATATATATATATATATATATATATATATATATATATAATATATATATATATATATAATATATAATTAATTTAAAGAAATTTAATTTGATATGACAAAAGTTGAAAATGTAGGCTATCATATAAATGAACAAAAACAACAATAATAAAAAGAGTTAAAAATAGTTTATAAATATAAAACTTAGTATTGAAATAAAGTTATTTGAAAAACAAAAATTATACGTGATGAACTCGATTTTGAACAAAATCTGAAAATGTGTTCAGGGGTAGTGGCGATATGTGGATTAAAAAAAAAAAACTTTTAAAAGAGAAAAATTATAGACACAACTAAAATACATAATAGTAGACTCTTCCTTATCCTTCTAACGTGTTTCGACACTTCGTGGAGACATCTTCAAAGTTATCTTATTCATCTGTTTTAGAGTTAGACAGATGACCATGGAATATAAACAATGTTTAGTAGTTATACATTTTAATAAGTGTTTAATTGGTGTGTGTATGTGTGATTACAAAGTATATATTACTAAAGTGTTAGCAAGATATAAAAAGATGGATAAGAAAATTTTGAAGATGGCGCCACGAAGTGTTGAAACGCGTTCGAAGGATAATAAAAAGGTGAAAAAGGATTGTAAGTTGAAATACTACAATTATTATAATCTTGTTCTTCGGGGTTCGACCGCGTCAATATTGTCTGCACGTTGAGTACAGCCGACGTTTCGGGCACTTTACAAATGTCCATTCTCAAGGCATAACAAATGTCAAGTCAATTATTACAATTACTACAATTATTATTATTAAACAATTTAGGAGGCTTAACAAAAACGGTGAAAGTTTACTTTCCAAGCCTTCCTTACAAAACTTAAAATCCAATACATTAATGACTTTTTGTAGTAACCCCCTCCCCCTACTATTGATTTACCAAGAAACAGAATATCAAATTCCATCAACGTACACATTGGACCCAAGTGAATAGAAAATCTAAATATCGATACCTTGTAGAGCCAACAAAGTTAATCAAAAACAACACGGCTGTGAATTCGATTACCGCACAGGGCTGTATGGAAATAGAGGAAAGTCCGATAGGGTTGAGGGTTGGGGGGTGAAATGAATGTGGTTTTGAATTAAAACGGAATTACTGTATGGCGGACATGCGGTCAAGCAGGGGTGGGGGGACAGTCAGAATACGCGGAAATGTAGGAAATGACAGATAGTAAGCGTATCAATTAAAACAGAAATAATCGAGTATCTATAGGGTATAAACATAGATGATTTAATTGGGAATCATAAAACATTAGGATTGCAAACCGCGAAACACCGTTTACAATTAGGGTAACAATGAATTTTAATTTTGTGGGCTTTGTGGAATAATTTGGTCACATTTTGTCGAGGCCTAATGATATACATATGTTGTATAAATAAACTGTTAATTTTACGCGTTTAAAATTAAAACGAATTTATTGTGTGTATTTATTGTAATTAAAACTGAAATTAGCTATTAATATTACGTGAGTTGTAATAAAAGTATTTTATTATTTATTAACAACTTTATGTTTTTTTTTATTTTTTACTTTTACATTGTAGTATAAAAACACCTTATGTGGTAACCAGTCTGCGGTTATTATTAATAATATACTTTTGTTTTTCTTTTTTTTGTGAGGTGAAAAGTTATTGCAAAGAAATCAAAATTAATATTTAATTTTAAGTTTTTTTTATCTACGCCAATTAAAAGAATTGTTGTTTTATTTATTTATTTTATTTTTTGTGAAGTGAAAATAGTCCTAAAACAATCATACTTTATTTTAAATTGAACTGTTTTTATTCACTATGTGCGACTACTTAATTAGACGGGTCGTTTATTATTATTGTTGTTTTATTTATTTATTTTATTTTTTGTGAAGTGAAAATAGTCCTAAAACAATCATACTTTATTTTAAATTGAACTGTTTTTATGCACTATGTGCGACTACTTAATTAGACGGGTCGTTTATTATTATTGTTGTTTTATTTATTTATTTTATTTTTTGTGAAGTGAAAATAGTCCTAAAACAATCATACTTTATTTTAAATTGAACTGTTTTTATTCACTATGTGCGACTACTTAATTAGACGGGTCGTTTATTATTATTGTTGTTTTATTTATTTATTTTATTTTTTGTGAAGTGAAAATAGTCCTAAAACAATCATACTTTATTTTAAATTGAACTGTTTTTATGCACTATGTGCGACTACTTAATTAGACGGGTCGTTTATTATTATTGTTGTTTTATTTATTTATTTTATTTTTTGTGAAGTGAAAATAGTCCTAAAACAATCATACTTTATTTTAAATTGAACTGTTTTTATGCACTATGTGCGACTACTGAATTAGACGGGTCGTTTTTAATAATTTTGATGATTTATTTATGTTTAATTTACTTATTGTATTGTAAGGTGAAAAATTTTTGAAAAAATCAAACGTCATTTTAATCGGTTTTATGCACTATGTACGACTACCTAATTTGTCGGCCCGTTTTAAATAATTGTGATGAATTTTTATTATGATTGGTTAATTTTAAATTATTTCATTAACTTTTATTTGTGAGGTGAAAAGTTTTTGAAAACAATCAAACTTCATTTTCATTATCATTTTGTTTATGCAGTATGTACGACTAATTAATTACATATTGAGAGAGACAGTTTCTTTTATTATTATGTTATGTAAATACTATCTGTAGAAATATTTTGAAAAAAAATCAAACATCAACTTAAATCAAAACCATACAGTAATAATATTCAAAACGGAAAATTAAATTTAAACAAAACTTTCTATATTCATCTTTTGGAACAAGTTTCAAAGACCCATATTTCTAAACTGCACAAACCAAGAACATAGAGATTAAATTTCAAATGTAGTTGAGGTTAATGATTACTTCAATCGTTTAAAGAAGAAAATCGATTTATTGCTATATTAAATAAATAACCGATGCATTTGGTCTACTTATTTTTAACTATAACATCTACAAGTTCTGTTAACAACTTTAAATCAATATGGCGTCCATATATTTTTTAAATACCTAAAGTTTAGGTTTTCTACTTTACCACCCTCTAACAAACAAGGGTCTACAACATTCAACCTATTACAGCCACTTCCGAGGTCCCATGTGTTATCCGTCAAGACAGAAACTCCCCTACTCTGAAGCAGGAATCTTTCTTAATTAACGCCGAATTCCATTGATTAAAAATGTCCTTTTTATCTTTTTACAACAAAGCTATTTTGACATTTTTGATACGAAAATGAATGTAAAAACGTGTATAAAATATAAATGGGTAAAAAAAAAGAATTCACAATCCAACTGAAATTAGGTTTTTGTAGGAAGAAGTTGGGTTAAAATTAATTTTGTTTTCTTGCATATGGTCATGAGGTAAAGGAATAAATCTCAGTTTGAGGTTAGGTTTCCTAAGGTCCAAAATAGTTGTTTTTCGAATGATAGCTGTCGCCTGTTTGTCGTGTGACGTCACGTATTCTGTACAAATAAACAAACCGACCGATTTTGATAAAATTTGATATGTGCAGATATTTTGGCCATATATTGGGAAATTTATTTTCGATAACTCACAATCGAAAGAACCGTCACTTCTATCAAATTTTGTCTCTAAAAATTCAAACAAAACGTAGGCCTATTTGTTTCCCCTCCTCTCCCAAAAAACACTGGTTCTAGTGTTATCGGTAGGAAAAACCTTAAAACTGTTTATGTAAATAAAATAAAAAATCTGTTTCATCAAAAATCAACGTGGAATATCGCTACATTGTAAAATAATTAAACCTCAGAAATAATTTTAACACAATAGAAATGCACGGCAACCGATGTTATTGAAAATCTTTAATTCAGTGAAATTTATTTCTATACTAGCGTCTTTGTTGTATTTTACTAATTATAATGTATATGTTCTGAATATTAAAAATTTCCACTTTGCTTTGTGTATGATGGAAATACAGAAGTAGACAATACATGACATAAAGAGGTCACACTGGAGAAAAATATAATGAATTATAAACGGAAGAGAAGTGGTAAAGTTAGGATTTTCTATTGTATTCAGGATCAGTTATCCTTAAAAAAATTACACTTATTTCATGTAACACTATTATTTGAAAATAATATCATTCAAAAATCCAAGCTAGAGATAAAATATGTTACTTATAAAATAAATGGGAATATTGTAAAATGTTTAAAATAATGATTTGATTTTGTTTAATATTTGAGTGACATTGTATAAAACATATCACGGCCCATAAACTGTTAAATAATTTTAAAACCACAAACCAATGTCCCGAAAAAAGTGTATGCATAATTTTAGCAACCATAACTTTCTCAAATGTTTGCTTTACTGATGAAACTGATTTCATGTAATGGAAGAAACAAAACTAAGTTACCAAACAAAAATTTATTGGAAGTGTGATGACATAATCGTAAAGATGATTTAGAAGGGAGTTCTTATTAAGGGCTCACTTACAGTGAGTACTGGTTTAGAAATCCTGAATCTACACTTCTTGCATGTAGTCTTGGATTAGACGCCTCTCCTATCTAGTTTCTCTTGACCAACTTTTGTTATTTTTTTTCTCTGGTACTATTAGACTTTTCGAGGGTTAGGGGTATTTCTTTTACGTTATTTTCTTCCTTTTTTAAAAGGGTATGATGACCGAAAGGTTTGTTGCCAAAGCTGTCGGTCATCAGAGACCCACAGGTGAAGCAGAACTGGAAGATCTTCCATAAATTCTCTTTTTTATAAGTGGTAGGAATTTCAAAATCGAGGATGCTACGCGCAGGGCGTCAATGCGAAAACGTTTGATTGTAGCATTTTGAAGATGGTCCTGATCGGAGAGTTGAATTTTATGAGTGATAGGGTACACAGTGTCACAGAGATCTAATGCGTGTGGGGGGGGGGAGTTACAAAAGATGCAGATGGGCTGCTCATGTAAACGATGAAATAGCATAGGAAATCAAAGGGTAAATGGATAGGAACAAGAAGACGCGGGTCAAAAAAATTGAAAAATCGCAAAGGATGCAAAAGTGTCATGAATTTTATTTTTTTAATAAAGGATGAAATGCTCCTCTTTACGCAAAATTAACATTTTTCAAATTGTGAAAATAAGGTACAAGAAAAAAGATACTATAATAGCGTCAAGGTGTGAAGAGAAAAAAATGTTCAAATTTATATTACAAATGAAAAACAGGGATCTAACACAAAATTAAATGAAGAAATGTTTCAGCCAGGACCTTCAGGATTGTCGCAACTATACTCACTATAAGGGTGCCTCTAATGGGTAGAGTAGGATAATAGAAACTGGAGGAGTACAGACTTTGAACGAGATGAAAGGATGCAGATATCGACTTGAATTAAAATAGTAGTACTAAATGCGCAGGATACACAGTCTCCGAAAAAGATTTTCTGAAATTATGAGGTCTTTAAAAGGTTCGGGTAATCGAACAGTCGAATCTACTGGACATCTCAGGCCTCATACCTCTGCACTTTTTTTGAGTTCAAAATCAGAGATATTATAGTACAAAACTTGCAACAGATTCATCAAAATACCAGACTATACCTATAATCTGGGTTGTTTCCATTTGTCCACGGTGCCAACATTTCCTGGTCTAAAACAGACATCGAACACCTGTAATAAACTAAAACAATCTGCACTTGTCTACATTAAATTCTATCGTAAAAAGTTGTCTTCTATAAACAATTAATTATTAAGCACAGATTCTCTCAATTAATTATCAAACGCGTATCGACAACAACGTCGCCATCCTCAGTGGTACATCAGATACAACAATGAAATAACCTTTCGTGGTTATAAACAAGTGTATAATCATTTAAATTATGTAAACTTTTTGAGATTGCAGTTTTACTTCCAAACAGGAAAATATGTGATAGCTCAATGGAGTCTCAAAAAGTATATTTTGGAATTAGCTTCGTCTGTGCTTAGTGAGATATCAGTTAAAAACAAAACAAATCGGTCATCTGGCTGTTAAAAATACCTAACAGGTTAACTGTTTCCATTGAGATTTTACTGATAAGAGAAAAACAATAACCCAAATCTTTTTGTGAAATCGGACGTAAAAATTATTACCGTTCAGGATTAATTTGAAAAACTAAAGATGATTTTAGACTGACGTCATTAAAAAATTGATTTTCATCAAATAAAAATTACGCTGTGATCATGTTCCTGGCACACGGCTAGCAGGGTTACGCCCTTTGCGGTTTTGGTTCATTCTTACTTTTCAACTGACAACTATTGAACGGAATTTTTTGATAACGAATAGTTTCACCAGGTTTTTTATTTGATTTTGATGATGTGCTAGTGAATTTGACTAATGTTTTTGCGCTTTTTACTTCATTGATATGTCGACAAGAATTACATCTTTGATTATTTTTCATCATCGTACTTTCTGCAGAGAGTGAAACAATAATTAAGTGAACAAATATTTACGTTTCATACTTCATTGCAACACTAAACAGTTACAAATATTGTACTATTATGATGTTAATATTTCATTAAAATTTTTAAGATCGTAATTAAAACAATATCAAATTCCGCTGTATATCGCTTTATTACAAAACAATAATTATTTTTTAATTTGTTTAAAAAAATTCTTTTGTATCAATACAGTCGACTATATTTAGCTTTGCGCTACATCTTGTGAAATACTTTTTGAAATGAAACAAGAAAAAGAATTCCCCTCTCTTTCTCTCTCCCTGTGGCATGGGAACCGGCGCAACCTAAGTCAGCTGCAAGCTCATTTCTTTCTTTTTGCTTTCTGCCAAGCTAAGGCGCCATATATCTTCGTCATTCATGACGTAATGTCTACAGGCCTATTTCTCTCTCTCTCCCCCCCCATCCCTCCATCAGCTCCCTCGTCATATACACTTGGCCATAGGCAACATTATATTGTATCAATACTGTAGTACAATCCGGTCAAATTAAAATAGTTTTGTGTAAGATTAATTTCAAAATATTTTTATTCCAGCAATCGTGTGACACTACAAATAAGTCTTTACAACACCAAAATTACAAATTATTTAAATATACAGTCATTCAATATTGCACTGCAATATTTCGGGGAAATTTAATTTTATAAGAATTTAGTTTGGAGTTTTTATTTGTAAATATCTAGTTTTACCAAATTAATGAAACTAAAATATTAAATAATAAATTAGTCATAAAACACCAGTCGCCATTTTGAAACCGTTAGGGAAAAATTGCACGTTTAGTGCATTACTGTGCAATGGAATATAATATTGTTATTGTTATCATAATTTCATAATATTTGTTTTTCATTTTCACATTTTAACTGCCAACTATCGAACCAATATTTTTGATGTCGTTTATTTTATTGGGTTTTGGGGATAGATAAGTGAGAAATTGTATGGAAGGTTTTTTTCATCAAGGTAGTAGACAAAAATATATACCTTAGTTTGATTGATTACGTTTCCAACATGGAGTGAGGTTATTTATTCACACGATCATTAATAAATTGTGGCATTTTCTTTTGCCAATTATTATAATTATCAGTATTATTTTGAACTTACTTATATTCATGTATTTATTTGAGGTTATTTATTCACACAATCATTAATAAATTGTGGCATTTTCACGTGGCAATTATTATAATTATCAGTATTGTTTTATTTATTTTTTATATTTTTATTTTCTTATTTTTGTGAAGTGAACTTACTTATTTTGAACTTACTTATATTAAAGTGTTTATTTGAGGTTATTTATTCACACAACCATTAATAAATTGTGGGCATTTTCACGTGGTAATTATTATATTTATCAGTACTATTTTGAACTTACTTAGTTTAATATGTTTATTTGAGGTTATTTATTCACAATCATTAATAAGTTGTTGGCATTTTCACGTGGCAATTATTATAATTATCAGTATTATTTTGAATTTACTTCTAATAATATGTTTATTTTAGGTTATTTATTCACACAATCATTAACAAATTGTGGGCATTTTCACGTGGCAATTATTATATTTATCAGTATTATTTTGAACTTACTTAGTTTAATATGTTTATTTGAGGTTATTTATTCACACAATCAATAATAAATTGTGGCATTTTCACGTGGCAATTATTATAATTATCAGTATTGTTTTATTTATTTTTTATATTTTTATTTTCTTATTTTTGTGAACTGAAAACTTTCATAAAACAATCAAACGTAATTTTAAGTTGAACTGTTTTTATGTACTATGTACGACATTTAATTAGACGGTTCGTTTATTATCTATTAGTGTTGTTTTATTTTTTTATTTTTTTTTTTGTGAAGTGAACTTACTTATTTTGAACTTACTTATATTAATGTGTTTATTTGAGGTTATTTATTCACACAACCATTAATAAATTGTGGGCATTTTCACGTGGCAATTATTATATTTATCAGTACTGTTTTGAACTTACTTATATTAATGTGTTTATATGAGGTTATTTATTCACACAATCATTAATAAATTGTGGGCATTTTCACGTGGCAATTATTATATTTATCAGTATTATTTTGAACTTACTTAGTTTAATATGTTTATTTGAGGTTATTTATTCACACAATCATTAATAAGTTGTTGGCATTTTCACGTGGCAATTATTATATTTATCAGTATTATTTTGAACTTACTTATGTTAATGTGTTTATTTGAGGTTATTTATTCACACGATCATTAATAAATTGTGGGCATTTTCACGTGGCAATTATTATATTTATCAGTATTATTTTGAACTTACTTATATTAATGTGTTTATTTGAGGTTATTTATTCACACAATCATTAATAAATTGTGGGCATTCTCACGTCGCAATTATTATATTTATCAGTATTATTTTGAACTTACTTATGTTAATGTGTTTATTTGAGGTTATTTATTCACACAATCATTAATAAATTGTGGGCATTTTCACGTGGCAATTATTATATTTATCAGTATTATTTTGAACTTACTTATATTATTGTGTTTATTTGAGGTTATTTATTCACACAATCATTAATAAATTGTGGCATTTTCACGTGGCAATTATTATATTTATCAGTATTATTTTGAACTTACTTATATTAATGTGTTTATTTGAAGTTATTTATTCACACAATCATTAATAAATTGTGGGCATTTTCACGTGGCAATTATTATATTTATCAGTGTTATTTGGAACTTACTTATATTAATGTGTTTATTTGAGGTTATTTATTCACACAATCATTATTAATTGTGGGCATTTTCACGTGGCAATTATTATATTTATCAGTATTATTTTGAACTTACTTATATTATTGTGTTTATTTGAGGTTATTTATTCACACAACCATTAATAAATTGTGGTCATTTTCACGTGGCAATTATTATATTTATCAGTATTATTTTGAACTTACTTATGTTAATGTGTTTATTTGAGGTTATTTTATTCACACAATCATTAATAAATTGTGGGCATTTTCACGTGGCAATTATTATATTTATCAGTATTATTTTGAACTTACTTATGTTAATGTGTTTATTTGAGGTTATTTTATTCACACAATCATTAATAAATTGTGGGCATTTTCACGTGGCAATTATTATATTTATCAGTATTATTTTGAACTTACTTATATTAATGTGTTTATTTGAGGTTATTTATTCACACAATCATTAATAAATTGTGGGCATTTTCACGTGGCAATTATTATATTTATCAGTGTTATTTGGAACTTACTTATATTAATGTGTTTATTTGAGGTTATTTATTCACACAATCATTATTAATTGTGGGCATTTTCACGTGGCAATTATTATATTTATCAGTATTATTTTGAACTTACTTATGTTAATGTGTTTATTTGAGGTTATTTATTCACACAATCATTATTAAATTGTGGGCATTTTCACGTGGCAATTATTATATTTATCAGTATTATTTTGAACTTACTTATGTTAATGTGTTTATTTGAGGTTATTTATTCACACAATCATTAATAAATTGTGGGCATTTTCACGTCGCAATTATTATATTTATCAGTATTATTTTGAACTTACTTAGTTTAATATGTTTATTTGAGGTTATTTATTCACACAATCAATAATAATTTGTGGCATTTTCACGTGGCAATTATTATATTTATCAGTATTATTTTGAACTTACTTAGTTTAATATGTTTATTTGATTTTATTTATTCACATAATCAATAATAAATTGTGGCATTTTCACGTGGCAATTATTATAATTATCAGTATTGTTTTATTTATTTTTTATATTTTTATTTTCTTATTTTTGTGAAGTGAAAACTTTCATAAAACAATAAAACGTTATTTTAAGTTGAACTGTTTTTATGTACTATGTACGACACTTAATTAGACGGTTCGTTTATTATCTATTATTGTTGTTTTATTTTTTTATTTTATTTTTTGTGAAGTGAACTTACTTATTTTGAACTTACTTAGATTAATGTGTTTATTTGAGGTTATTTATTCACACAACCATTAATAAATTGTGGGCATTTTCACGTGGCAATTATTATATTTATCAGTATTATTTTGAACTTACTTAGTTTAATATGTTTATTTGAGGTTATTTATTCACACAATCATTAATAAATTGTGGGCATTTTCACGTGGCAATTATTATATTTATCAGTGTTATTTGGAACTTACTTATATTAATGTGTTTATTTGAGGTTATTTATTCACACAATCATTAATAAATTGTGGGAATTTTCACGTGGCAATTATTATATTTATCAGTATTATTTTGAACTTACTTATATTAATGTGTTTATTTGAGGTTATTTATTCACACAATCATTAAAAAATTGTGGGCATTTTCACGTGGCAATTATTATATTTATCAGTGTTATTTGTAATTTACTTATATTAATATGTTTATTTGATGTTATTTATTCACACAATCATTAATAAACTGTGGGCATATTCACGTGGCAATTATTATATTTTTTATTATTATTGGAATTCACTTATATTAATATGTTAATTTTAATGTTGGTTTAAATAGAATAACTTAAAGAACTATCGTTGTAGAACGAAGTTATTTAATTGAAGTGTTTGTCACATTGTTGTTATTATTTCCACAGAGAGGAAAAGGGGCCGACAGACGTACACCCGATACCAGACATTAGAACTTGAAAAGGAGTTCCACTTCAACAGATATCTCACAAGGAGACGGAGAATCGAGATCGCACACGCTCTCTGTCTAACAGAAAGGCAAATCAAAATCTGGTTCCAAAACCGACGAATGAAGTGGAAGAAAGAAAACAAAACGAAAGGGGGCGACGGTCAAAACGGTGATGGTAGTGATATTACACCACAAACTTCGCCGCAATAAAGATAATTATTTTTTAAAAAAACATCCCTTTAAAATAAAATCCTCCCTTAACTATGCTGGTGAATAATCTAAGTCAAATAAGTGTACCATGAATAGGTAGCTCCTCAACCCTAACATAAGACAGTATTATGATGTACAGCTAATGGTCCATACCATTCTATCAGTCATTATATTATTGTTAAGAGAACACATTTTGCCATATTTTTGTTTGTTTGTTAAGAAAAAAAACCTTTGAAGGCTGTACGCGTAGAGACAACGTGCCAAGAGTTTATTTATTTATAACCTGTAAGTATGTAAGCGAAATATTTCGGTTTAAAAAAAAATATATAAATATAAAAAAAGTAATAAAATAACAAAGTGCTAACGAACCAAAGCATAAATTATAGTACATGTTCATTTATATATATAGATATTTTGTCCATTTTTGTGCAATGTATAGAATTTGTACGGTGTACACAATTTTATTTTTTTTAAGGTAGATTTTACTCGTATTTGCTTGTTTGGACCGTTCATTTCTAAGTAGTAATGAAGTAAATATTTTTATGATGAAAGATTTTTAGTTAGTTATACAAGTTTGTAAAGTTGGCAATAATGATTTATTTGCTGAAGATTTTTACTGTGAAGGAAAACACTACGATTACGGGCTGTTAAGGTTGGTAGGATGACAAATATAGTGTTTTTTTTTTTTTCTTTTTTTTTTTTTTTTTTTTAATAAGCAATTTATTGATTTATTTTTATCAGGTAATATAAAATCTAAAACTATAAGTTGTAAATTTGATCTTTTAATTTTAAAATTATGATTTTTTTTATATATTTTTTTACTGAAATATCAATACTTTTTGAAACAATCAAACGTATTTAAAAAAAAAAAATTAATTGTTTTTTCCCCTTTTTTTTCATAGGTAATAATAACCATTTATGTATGTAGATGTACATATCCTAAAATATGTTTTAAGATAGCTTTTTAAAAATATTTAGTGTAATATGATTTACATAGGTTTAGGCCTACGTACAAAAATAAATACAGCAATAATTTAATTAAAAGAAAAGGAACTAATTTAGTTGTAACAAATAAAAAACGAAACAATAATTTTGGTTTATTTTAAAATATGTGTGTATTGTTATTATTATACAGTATTAAACAAAAAATTTCGGGTGTTAGTTAACATATAAAGATTTTTGACCTAGTGTTGAATATCATCCACATAGATGTAGCCTATACGAAGAAACGATGTTAAAAAAATAATATTTATTTTCACTCTAAAAAACTAAACTTTCTTTTTACATTTTTTCTAATATATACGGTAATTACATTGTTGCTTTTCGTATATTTTTTAAATTTAATAATTTCATTACAAACTGATATAATGAGTTCCACATCTTAAAGAGTAAAAAAATCATTTTTGGTTCGCCATAGAAACTCACACAATCAGATTTTAAAAACTGTATTGTATTCTCTTTAAAAATAATTCCATACTCGCAAATATAAATATGAAATTACATTTTTGATAATTTTTTAAACATTCTATATTTTTCAACGCAATTTTGGACATTGTGTACATAGTAATACAATGTTGAGTCAAAAGTCTTAAGTGAAATAAAAGTGGAAATAAATATTATATTCTTGATTTTTAACCAACCCTTTACTTCAAAAAAAAATTGTGTATATAATTTAATTAATATAATAAACTACATTCAAGTTTATAAAATACGTTAGAAAAGTTTAATTTCATCTGAAAATAAATATTGAAGATAATTTTCTATTTACAAACACTTTTCCTAGTAATTGACTGATAGAATAATAGTTTTGGCTTAAAATTTGTACTTCTGAGTTTACTTTTATTATTATTAACAACAGTGAATGAAATAATTTTGAAAACAATTCACAATAAAAAAACATACATTTGTTATTCCTTCAAGACGAAAAGTTACCAAGTGTTCCCAAAAAATAATTTTCAGTCTATAAATCATTTTGTTTATTTTTTATTTTTACCAACTTAAATAAATTTGTATAACTATCTAGTATCAAAAGAAACTGTTTATATTTTGTAAAATTAAAGTTAGAGAAACAAAATACGTAAAATGGACATTCATATAAATATTCAGAGGTTCAATAGATCTACTACGTGTTGTGTGTTGTCTTTGGATTAATGTCACTTGCTATATATATAGAGTTCTTTTAAAAACAGAACTTTAATTTTTTGGTGAACAAATGTTACATGTCTTTTATAAGAAAAAAAATAACTGAAATTGTATAAAAAAATACCCTTTGTGTGTTGTGTGTTGATAATTAAGGTATAATTTGACAAATTTATAGGTAGTAAGGTGTTCAGGAATTGAAACAATTAAAAAAAATATATTTTATTACTTTTTAGTAATTCATGTTACAATTAATTTCATTGCTAAATTTCTGTATGATTTTTTTTTTTATAAAACTTAATTTTTTTTTACTTAAAATGATTTATTTCAATTTAATCCTACTGTTTCTCAAACTAATACGATGTAAAAACATTATATATACGTAATGAAGCCTTTGATGAAATTTCAAGTATACGTAATAGTGCAAATTTTCGTATAGTTTAAAAAAATATAAATAGATTTTCATAAGCATTTAAAAGAAGTATGTCTTCGGCGTAAAAAAATAATATATAGCAGGTTTTCATGTTTACAATTTGTAAACAAAATTGTTATAAGTATAATTTTGGTGAATTAATGTAATTAAAAAAAATGAGATTGTATAAAAAAAGTTTGCCAATAGTTTTGGCAGAAAATCGACAGTTCCTTGAAACATTGAATGAGAGTGATAATGTATATTGTTGTGAGAGAATGTAATGGTTGAATGTTTATTTTATAATTAATAAAATAATGTAAATTAAAAGTCAATATTTGTAATTAATACTCATTATTATTATTGTTTTTTAAGATCGTTTTGGTTATATATGATTTTCCCAAGTACAAGAGTACTTACCGTGTGGTTTCTCCCATACGATTTGGTTTTGTAAATTTTTCCAACATTTGTTTTTCAGCTCTAAAAGTCAATGATCTCATAGCAGAATATAATAATGTTATTTTACTGTTGTTATAAAATATAGGTTTGTATTTTATACAAAATATTTTTAAATATTTTCTAGCTTTCCCCTCCACCAGGTTCTTAATTAACTCCAAATGATGGGAATCCATTTTTTCCATTTACTCATATCTAATTATAAAGTATACGGTGAAACTTGAATTGCTCATATGTGTTACAAAATATATCATAATTAGTTCTAAATGGAAGGATGATTTTTGTTTTTAATAACTTTTAGATCAGTAAAAACTGGTGAAAATACAATCTTGCATTGAGAAATATTATTTTAAGGAAATAAAAAAATATAATACTAAAAAAAGTGTAAAATAAATAATATTTAAATTGGTTCATATTATATTTAGAGAATGCATTTATATTTTCAAGTATATTAATAATTTTTTTTTTTAAAATGATTGCTGAAAAGGAGCGCAAAAATAGTTACATTGTTTAAACCACAATTTACATTAAACTATTTGCTAAAATATAAATTACAATTTGCTTTTTTTATATATACAGAATGTTTGACAATATATCTGCCAAATTTTTGGAAGCGATTCTAAAGAGAAAAAGATTTTTTATTATGATGTATCCAAAATATTTCGTTTTTTGTTTATCTGTCTCTCTTCTACTAGGTTCTGCAGATAACAAATTTTTCAGATTATTCATACTACTATTTACCAATCTACCACAAAATATGACAACTGTTCACCGTTTCAAAATGGTTTTAAACAGTTCAATAACAAAACTTTGAAAAGTATTTACAAAATACAAAACATTTAGTTCTTTAAAGATAAATGAAATAGCTTTATTTTTGTAGGAGTGTATAAATATTGATACAGAAGTATTTTAAAAATTATTTACTAAAACATTCAAGAGCTTTTCGTCGTCTTAAAGCCCTTACAGACAGATTTTTAAAATAGTTAATAAGTTCAATGCAGAGTATTCCATAACTTAGAAAAGCTCTTGTGGTCTAGTAAATAGTCTAACAGTAATTAGTTTTTTCATTTTTTGACTGATACTTCATTTATCTTTCCACATACAATGTCAATGAATATTTCATCTTGTTTAGCATCAAAAGGACTAAATATTTTGAATATTGAAAATATTTGTTTAAATCAATGATTTCCGCCATAGTTTGTGGTATACTGGAAACTAATAATATAAAATATTTTGTACAATGGGGTATCGATCTGTTCTTGTAAAGAAATAAGCAGACAGATAGAGAAAAAAGGAAATACTTTTTTTACATAGGTATGTTTACTGTAAAGTTTTTCTTTTTTTTTCAGGATCATTTAACAAAATTTTGGGAATTTAATCGTGAAATAAGTTATATAAAAAACAAAACAATTTTTTTAATTTTTTTTTTTAGAAATATAAATATACGACTATGGAGTTGTTTTTAAACTGATACAAAATTACATTACATACATTTAGTAAAATTACATATTTTGTATCCCAGCTGTTAATTATACAATAATTAATTCCTTCCATTTTAAGCCTACTACAACAATATAACTTTTATAAACCAAAACGAAATTCTCATTTTTATTAACTCCAAAGGGCAAAAATAAATTCTTTCTAGAAATACCTCGTCCTCGGATACGTAATCATAGATCAAAATATTTAGAAAGAGTTTAGTTGATCAAGTCACAGATTGTCTGTTAGCGAGCTCTCTTTTTCTCTAATCTTTGACTACAAAGTTTCTATAAGTTTGTCATAGATAGAGAAACCTATGGTTTTAGTCTAGCCCTTCATCTATAATTAAATATTATTATTATTATTATTATAGTCATTGTAAAATGGTAATATTTGTAAGTAATTGTACACCATTGAAAAGAAAAAAAAATGTCCTATATAATTTTGTGTTTAAAAGAAATTTGAAAAATAAAAAAATATAAAAATATTTAAAAAAAAATCTTAAAAACACAATAAATGATATGTGGTTGAAATATGTATTGGTTTTATTTATTTATTACCTTTTGGTTTTTTTTTTAACAGTTTGAATTAAAAATTAACACTATTCATTGATGAGAAATAAATTGAATATATATTTTTAAATTCTAATCTTAAAGAACCAGTATGGAAAAACAACCCATAGTCAAAATCTGGTTGGACAACTATTCTGCTCCTCCCTCATAGAATATTGATTGTTTTTGTATTAACCCTCGTCAAGAACAACCCTTGTTTTGTTCGACTGATGAAATAAAATGGCTGCTTTTATAGAGGATGATGAATCCTCTGTTAAAATTAAAACAAATGGCAGAAATAATCCTTTTCATTATAAATCATAACTTTACAGTTAACAAAAAGTAATATTTTTTTTTTTGATTTTAATGTTTTATTTTTGAAAATAAATGGGTATTGTAATTAAAAATTATAAATTTGGATACCCAGATATGTATAACAATTTTTTAATGTGTTCTTATATAGTATGTTATTATATATAATGTTTGAGTTTGACTTGTGAGATAATATTATGTAGATCAAAAACTCGAACACAATATCTCACAAAAATTACGTTTATTTAATCAAAGTTTATTTAAAGTTTTGTTATTGTAGCTGATTTATCACTAAGGATGGCGACGTTGTCGTTGAAACGCGTTTGATTAAATAAACGTAATTTTTGTGAGTTATTGTGTTCGAGTTTTTGTTCTACATATGTAATTATACAAAAAAAAGTATTATTTATATAAAAGTGAATAGTGTTTATTTTTAAAATTTTGATTATATATATATATATATATATATATATATATATTTTTTTTCATTTTATTAACGATTGTATTATGTAGCATGAAAGTCAAAATTTGGAGCTATATAGTATATTCGCACAAAAAATAATATTTCTAATAAGTATTATTAGAAGTGATAAAAAAATGATTTCTAAAATTTCATATAACGTTAAGTCTAAATTATAATTTTCTTTTTAAACTAATTATTTTTATTGACAAAAATAATTTACAAAATATGACCATTCATATTATTGGTGGTTCAAATATTAAAGAGTAGCCTTTTATTTATTTTTTAAACGTACATTTTTAGTATTCTTCTTGACTTTCTGATATTAATTATATAATCGTCTATAGTAACTGATATATTTTATCTTAATACGTGCAGCTGTTTCACCTCTTACTGTTGGTATTTTCAAGCTGATACACATTACATTATATCAAAAACATTACCCATATATACACATTGAAACGTGTTCGAATTATGTGATTTCTATCAGCTTGAAAGTCCCACCTGTGAGTGGCTAAACAGCTGTCGTTCTTAACCAAAAATCAAGAGATAATAAGTGTATTGCTTTTTGTATTTAATTAAAAAATATATGAATGAAGATAATTTATAAAAATGATTGTAGAATTTAATAATATAGATCATATCGAGAGAATATAATTACAAAATTCTATGTCAATTTTAGTGAAGCTTACTATAAAATCATATAAATTTTGGGTCACATCTAAGATACATGAATTAAAATCTTCAAAACTCAAGGTTAGTGAAATTTATTGTAGGGTCCAGTATGTACAAAATAATGATAAAATCAAACTCTAATTGAAAATAATTATAAATTAAGATGAAAATAAATAAACCTTTACAAAAATCTTTGGCATAGGGCCTATATCGATTTCTAACAGGACGCTTTAAAGCCAGTTAGAAAAAAAAAATCCTTCGACGTTTGACCTTGAAAAACCTTTCAAAATTGCCACTGTGTGCTTCATTCAGAAGTCATAAGAGTTTTTGTAAAATTGAAATACTTACATCAACACTTCGAGCAAAATAAAAAACAGTGATTTTTAAAATTTGTTTACTAAATTAAATATACCAAAATTCTTTTCCTGTTGAAAAAAAAACGAAATAAAAACTATATAACTCACTAATCATAAGGGTAATAAATTGTACTACAAATGTCGATTTGAAACACAGTAGTCACTATCGATTTATTCCAGATGATCGACCACGTTAAGTGCACTTTAATTTAATAATGTATCGATATGTATATGCAACCGACAGTCACTAACCACAGTCAAGAAATTACTATCAACTAGATAAATTATAAGTACATTTTGATATACGAGCGTCATGAATAAACTTATTGGTTTTTTTTAGCCATTAAATATGCAGGAGTACGCTTTCTGTCAATTAAAATAGACTTTATTACAATCATATTTTTATTAATTTACAAAATAAAACAAGATTGTTGTCTGCATATTTATGTTACTAGAAATAATGTTATTAAGGAAATGTTAGTAACAATTTATAAATATTTTGAAAATATTAACGACGTGTTTGTTTAGATATGACCTGAGTGTACTATCTGATAGAAGAGTTCTGGTTGGTTGAAGGTTATTGCACAAATTGCCGGCATTTAAGAGACTTTAATGACTGCAAGGCTTTTAATCAAAATAATTAATAGTACATCAATCATTTCAATAGGAGATGACGAATTGTAACAAATTAGATCATGTTTCTCTTTCGACAGTAGATTTATTGTTTAATTTTATTATGGAAAAAAGTGTTTTTATTTCTTTTTTTTTCTGTTATGTTACCTCTGTTTATAAAATTGTTCTCTGACTATTCAGCGTGTATAACATTTTAACATACTAAATAGTAGACTGCTTTGTAGAAAGCAACAATTTTACGTGATGATGGCGATACAGTCGAAACCAGCTTTTGTATCCTGATCAATTATACATTTACCGTAGTACTGAATAATTAAGTTTATATTATTTACACAAAGCAAGAAGGTTAACCTGATGATGGGGTTCTAAGGTTGAAATCAGCTATAAGTTTTAGTTAACCAATTAACATGTATAAAATTTTAACATAGTACTAAATAGGGGAATGATATTCTTTACAGAAAGCAAAAAGGTTAACTTGATGATGACGTTGTAAGTTCAAAATCAGTTAGAGTTTGAAGTTTCCTAACTAATTTACGTGTACCAAAAATATTTTGTTGCAGTATCAAGATTTATGTTATTTACAGAAAACAAAATGTTAACCTGATAATGACGTTTTAAGTTCGAAACCAGCTAAAGTTTAATAATGTGAAGGGATATATAAATATTTTAATATTAAATTTTTATTAAAGTTTCATTGTGATAATAAAGTGCCAAAAGCAAGATATAGCAGATAATTTTATTGAACATAATTATGTCCTATTGAAAGATAGAAAATTAAAATAACTTTTTTTTTGTATTATATTCTATAATGGTGTAGTTTTTAGCCCTGCAATTCTTTCTTTTTAATATTTTTATAATATCTATTCTTGACTATTTAACGTTCTAGATAAAAAAAATCCTTAAAAAATAAGGAATGAAAATTGTTTTGGCTACATAGAAAATTATGCTGGTGATTAAAAAGTGATAACATTAAAAAATATTAATTGATTAAAATGTTTTAGGATTTTTTTCATAATCTAAATTGTTTTAATTTGTTTTTATTTTTATCAGTGATGTCATATTTAACTTGTAGGTTGAAAAAACACAAAAGTGCTAGTGAAATGCAAGTGAAAAGAAAATTTACTAAAGGATAAAAAAAACATTATGACAATAATTTCATTATGTTACTAAGTGCGAGGAAAGTGCCGTTTCGAAATGTTCGAGTTCGGGTTTTTGAATTACCTTGCGGGTTTTGGATACATGACATCTTCAATTGGTAAGTCAATGAAATTGCATCTTGTTTGTTTTTAGTTTAATTGTTTGTTTATTAATATTTCTTTCTTTTTTTCTTGATATGTCTTGCTTTGGTTTTTATAAATTTGCGTATTTTTTTAAAAAAGATGCATGTTTTAATTTTAATTTGCTTTATTTCATTGTAGTGATTTGCGATATTATTTTAAAATTACAGTTGATTGTGAATTTATTTTGACTAAATATATCAAAACTTGTATACTTGTTTATAATACACTGGATTTAAAAAAAAATATAGGCTATATATATATTTTACATTTACAAGTGTATAGATACAAATGTGATAGATTAAAAAATTACTGTCGAATTTATGTGTGGATATCTGTTTGGTGGTTCCCTGAATAAAATAGTTTTTCATAAAGGTGTCTGTCTATCACTCTGGCATTTATCGTCTGTCCAATGTACAGTTCCCGAATTCAAAATTTAAGGGTAGTTGTAGACTATATATATAATCGATTTTACTGAAATCGGATCTAACGGTTTTAAAATTTTTTTACTCAAGTGTAGCCTCTATGGACTCAAACAAAACATAACCTATTGGTCACCATCTCTCCAAAAATTCTGTTCGTAATTGAAAAATCGGTCGTGGGGCTGTTATAAAATACGTAATTTCTCAACATTGTCTCTACAGATTTTGATCAAATTTTAGTCAAAAGTGGAGATCATTGACCCTAACTCTCATGCAAAGTCGCAAGAAAATTTTAATGAAAATAATTATGTATTATAAGGAGCTTATATCAATTATGTGGGCAATTTGAAAGTTATGTAGGCTATGTACCACATTAGTAACTTTTAAATTGCCGTCTATGTTAATTTGACAAATATTCTAATATTTTTTCCGGTTTAGCTAATTAATATTCACACTTCACCTAAATTTGCACAAAACTGACAGAGCTCATTTTAAGGTTATGTCTTTATAACAGGCTCATTGCCAATTTTTAACAGTTTTGACCGATAATTTATTGATAGGATTTTTAGAGATAGAGAGACCTATTTTATTGTGTTTTTATAGGCCATATTTGAGTAAAAATTAGTCTAAATCGTTGTAACAGATTTTGAAAAAAAAAACTGAATGTTTTCTTTTTTCTTACAACTATTACTAAATTTTGAGATAATCGAAAATAGGAAGAAAATTCCGAGATATGACTAAATTTGATTTGTTCTGACAACGTTTTTGGACTGTAGAGCACTGAATATATCTCAAACGAGAAACAGAAGAAAAACGCAAAAAAAAGACTTTTAGAACACTCTAACCTGACCTAACCTTACTTAACCTAACCTAACATAACCAAATATATGTTAAGGTAACCTAACGTAATCTAAGCAAAGTTAAACTAACGTAACCTAACCTACCTAACGTAGCGTACCTATCCTAACCTAACCAACCAAACCTATATTTCTATGTGAATATGTACAAAATCAGTTTAGAAGATTTTCTATTAAGTCGTTGATTAGATACCACTAATTAAGAAAAAATACTTTTTTGATCGATTTATTGACGTATGATTATATAATTATGAAATGAATTTATAGGATTCAAATTTTGCTAAGACATTTAGATTAATGACATTCACAAATATACTACAAACAATACATAATCATTACGTGGACATTCTTGAAACTGTCCTACATAATAAAATAATAAAAAATTATTAGTCGGCATTTTCCAAAATATTTATCCTTAGGTCATCGTTCAAAAATTAAAAATATATTTTGACTTTTCTCTTAAAGTATGTTTTTATTCAAAATTTGATAAAACTATTTCCGAGAACTGACATAATTCCAATAACCATTTTATTTTATTTTGAAAACATCAAAAATTTTGTTACAGTTGAAACTAAACTAAATTTTTTATCTATCTTGTGTAACTTTTTTGAGATAGTAAATGCTTAAATTCACCGGTAGAAAAAAAATCACATTTCGTTTGTAAAAATAATTTGATTAGCTACATTTCATACAGACATAATCCATACCAGACGATTAAAATGTGCAAAACATCGCTGTTAATGTTTATAAGTGATAATCAATCATTGCACAATCATTGTGTTCTGTTTCCAATCCAGTCTGGGTTAATGCTCAGGCCTATTTGTTTCATGGCTACAGTTCTGTTCATTGACCTACAAGTCTGGCGTCTGAGTCAATTGAAGATACAAGTGTAATAACGCCTACAATGTGGATCAGATGCTTCACTCTTGAAAGACATATGGGAAATGTAAATATTTTTGTGTATTTGTATCAGAAGACAATACATAATAATTATGTCGGTCGCTTAAGTAAAATTAAGAACATTTTTCGGAATTTCAATTCCACGATTTTTCTCTCTTTTTTAATCGAATTCCTTTCATTTTGTTATAAAATGATGTTCCTAACACTAGGTTTGCAAGAAGATTCCAAATAGGTTAGGTTAGGTGGTTTATATATATATATATATATATATATATATACATCGAGTATACATGGTTATATATATATATATAACCATGTATACCCGTGGATAAGTTGTTAAAATGAAGTTAATGTGCAGAACCATTGTCATAACAACTTTGTCTCTGTTTACTTCTTTATTCATTTATTTATTCTACATCCATTCTATACCTACCAATGACGAGTCAAATTAAACACAGCACAAGCATCTAATGTCTTGTAAACCATGGAATCAGCAATATTAGTTTCATTCGTTTTTTTGCTCATTTTGTTGAAAGACCCGTTTGATTAATATTCAGTTGAGAACATCATTTTATGACAGACGAATGGAATTCTATTAAAAATCAAGCGAACATTTGGTATGAAATTGCGAAAACGCCAAAATTAAAATAAATTATAATAAACTGTGGAAAAACAATGCATAAACTCTCCCACTCACCGATCTAAAAATTTAATTAAAACGAACGAAAACCTAGGAACATAATTAGTAGGCTACTTTTGGATTAGATCCAAAACTGATTTCCATCGTTAGGTAGGCTGTTTTAAAATTCAAGTATTTTTGAAAAGAATTATTTACAATGAGTGGCATGAGCTAATTCCTCATTTAATATTGAATCCATTTTTTTTTTTTTTTTTCAAAACCAGTATCTGAATTATTGCTTTCTATCGATTAACTCGTTAAAATCGATTTGCAAAGTTGATCCGATAAAGTTTTACCAAGAAAAATAAAATTATTTTGATTTAAAATAAACTGTGCCAGAACAAGTCGATAACTTTCTCACTCATCTATTCGCTTAAACAAATAAAAACTAACCAAAATTTATTCGTCGCCAAATACGTCATTTCAGTACTTATCGATCAAAAAATAAAAAAATAATATTTATATATTTAAAAACGCCCTAAACTTCCTTCGCGTATTTAAATCCTCAGTGTAATTTGTATTTGATTAAAATCAGCCGAATTTTTTTCTTTACTTAATTTTGTCATAGTAATTAATTTCCATATTTCAATAAAATTTGAACGGAATTGTTAGAGCCGATTTTGAGAAAGGGTCGTTTTTTGTTTTTTTATGGACAACTCACAAACTTGTATATTTTAATAAACGAAAAGCAAAACGTTTTGTTTGTTTCCTGTACGTATGTTGTACTATACACGAGCAAAATTTCAACAAAATCGTTACAGTTGATTATGAAAAAAAAATCGTAATTTTGTGTTTTTACAAACCGTCTCCACACACTAAAACTTGATTTAAATCAATCTACACGATTAGTGCTGTAGAGCTCTGCACAGGTGATGGACATACATAATTCCTAAAACCACTCTCTTGGAATCAAAGCGGATATATCCGCAAAAAAACTCATCAATTTTTGACCCATCCATAATCTAACTTTCCTGTATATTATGTAGCCTATATGTGAAAAGAAATAATGCAATACCCCGATATCACGGGATTATAAGCATCTGAAAAAAAAAAAAAAAAAAAAAAAAAAAAAAAAACACCAGTATCCTTAGACTGAAGAACTAGGTTGGGAACGCCCCTGACAAAGAACAAATAACGTAATAATAGGTCATCGAAAACAGTGTACTTGATCAAATAATCAAGCATAATATTAAGGTAAATTATTTATGTATATCAAAGGATACTGAAACTAAGCAAGTGTTTTACATTATTAAGTAAATTTCAATAAAGCAAATCCACCACCCCTTTGCTCAGCAAACTTCTAGGAGAGTCAATCTTTAACCAGTGTTATCACACCAGGAGTACAGTCCCTATGGCGGTAATGATTCTTTATCTTAAACAGGATAGATCCTGGATTTTCGCAGCGTATATGTCCTTAAAGAAACCGCAGAAGAAAACGTCCAGATGGAGGTTTTTTGATGGATACAAAACAGCACTATTTCCTTCAACCTAACGTCCAAGAAACTTGTCAACTACATTGATACTATAATACAATTCCATTACATTTTGCTGATAAAATATGCTTATTTCATTTCCTTTCTGTCATCAGTTTATGGGGAAATTTAAAGTTCCAGGATGTCCGAATAAGCTTCATCTGTAATCTGTAATAATTTTCTCAGCAAACAGGAGATGACTTACTCTTTCAGTCATTATATTCCACCAATCACGAACATATTAGAAATTTTAATTTGGTTGTTTCATCATCGTCTATTGCATTCAGCATTGCTCAAGCAAATTCAATAGAACGATTTTCTTGCTTATTTTTTCATGTGCAACCTGGTTTTATAATCATGCAATTTTGTAAGAAGCACGCGTTCTGTAGGCTACAGTAGTTTCAAGAATGCAAAGTTTCGTTAGATTTTGTAGCTACACAAATACGATTGTATCTAAAACCACAATAGTGGTTGTACTGAAGATTTCATGCTGTTCATATTTCATCAGCAAACTATAAAAAAAATGTCTCTGTTTCCAATACTAAAGTGACTACTCCTGAGTTATGAATGACTAATAATATGTATAAAAATAAATGTTCTGACTTAGCCACGTCAACCCCAAACCCGTAGAAACGCGAAATTCGCGAGTATGTTACTTCCATTATGGACTTACTGAGATTATTTGTAAAGTTACCTTCTAAAACGTCTTAAGTTGCCTCCAAAAACCCAAACAAAACTTATCCCTCACCAAATAACTGGTCGTGGGTTGTCGGTAACAAACTAAAATACGAGCAATAGGCAATAGAGCTTTTATAAAATAAGTAATGTCTCAAAATAGACGCAGCCGATATTGTTCACATACAGCGTGATTAAAACCGTTGTCACTGCAGTTTTATTCAATAAGTGGAAACATTAAAAAATATTAAGAAGTAAATATTCATAATTTTTGAGTTAAAATTAGAGGTACTATGAAATTTTTGATATCACGTAGCATTTTCCCTATCTGGTGGTCAGTTGTAAATTTTCTTGTGGATAATTTGGATAAACTATATTATTTTAAGACTTTTTCACTCATAGATATTTTTCGATATATCTAGCTGTTCAGGAGCTACAAGCACTTAAATGTTTCATAAATTCGCAAATTTTTACCCAGAGACGTTTTTTCAAAGTTGAATTCAGATAAATTTAAATTAGAGCTAGGGTATAAGGTGTAATAACACTACTGATTTTTATTTGTTTTGAAGGCTGAGGATTTATTGATAGAAAACAAAAATCATTGTTTTGTATTAATTGCCAGAATTGGCTTATCAAGCCCTTTATTATTACTAAATGTATAACATCTTGTGAACTAAGGACAAACTGTATTATTAAACACTGTTAATACATTTTATTCGGGTATAAATATCTTATTCACAAGGTCTAATACATCCAGTAATAATTACGAACTGATGTATGTCAGTAATTTGTTCTAGACAATTATCAGAAAAGTTCAATAAGAGGAAGTCTGTAAAATTTGCCTCTTTGAAAAATGTCAAAATAATTTTTTCAATCTGCTTTTCATTTTAGCTATTTCAGGGAATAAAAAAAATATCAACTACCGGAAATTTATAAACTTTATTACCAAAATTATTTTTGTCCAAAGGAATGATTATTAATTTCTCAAAAATGTTACCATTTTTTAAAAAGAATAAGTTGTCAAATTGTTAAAATATTTTTTACAATCTATCCATGTTTCAATTTTATATTCGGTTCAACTCTTTTAGGTACGAAAATGGATTTCTGAAATCGCCTTTAAACTTGTATTTTCACCTCTTTGGGCACTTAAAAAGCCTAAAGAATTAAAGATATTGAAAAAGTCCCAAGGATAAAAAATATTAAAATAATGTGTTTTATCAAAATCGTCATAAAAAACAGGGGCCCAAATTTAGAGCTGACCACCTTATTGAAAAATGAATGGTGATATGAAAAATACGGTAATAATTTTTTGTAGTTTTAACTCAAAAACTCTGGGGGGTTATTTTTTAAGTTTTTTGTAACTTTTGTACATATCGAGTAACACAGAGGTCACACTTGTGTGAAGAATTATGACCACAACATCTGTGCAATATTTATTCAAACTTTGCCAAAAACTAACCTTCCCCAGCATTAAAAGCTTTATTTCAGTCAAATACGTTTTAAGGATAAAATAAAGCAAAAGCTTAAAGTTTCAAAATATTTTAATAATATAAATGAGCTACAATTGTTTCGCTTTGCGGCATCATCGGGCAACTGATAATTAACAGGTATAGACTACTATTTAAACATACAGAAATTATTAAAATATTTTGAAACTTTAAGCTTTTGCTTTATTTTATCCTTGAATATGGAGTTTTAACAAGAAATATCTGCTATTACATTAAAGTTAAATACGTTTTAAGCTGATAACGTGTTTATACTACAGGCAAAGCAATTTATATCGTTATTTAATGTTGTTGTTTTTCAAAATCTGCATCCATTGGTTTCACTTTTTGTTTAACAACTACAAAACTGACGTTTTTATTGACGATTATTTTGTTTCGTTTTTATCGGTTTTGGAGACAGTTTAGTGAGAAAGTTTGTGCCATGTTTTTATGACTTTATCAATTTGTTTTGATAAAATTTAATTCCACGTGTATGTTTTGTGTAATATTTCTTTACTACAAATAAAACATTATATTCACAGAAATGTAATAAATTCCGCTCACTTTTAACACAATTATAAATCGTACCACAGAACAGACAAAACTTCACCGGTTCCGTGAATAAATCACGTATACCTGGCGAGATGATTTAGTATTAATGCATAAGCTAACTTTTTTGACGACGAGCGAGTTACCTCCGGCGGGAAAGGGGGATGATGAGCCACAAGGGGGCGAATAAAGCTACGGGAGAAATAGGAGGCGGTTGGGTGGGGGGGGGAGTAAAATTTATGGAGCACCCCTTTATCACTTCCACATCATGTGAGTTACCAAGTAACCCGTTTGATGAAGTCAACCTCTGTATGTGTCGTCGAAGGGATGGGAGGTTGGGAAGGTTGCCGATATGGAAAAGTCATTTCTCCCGCTCCAGAAGAATACGATATAAATCAATGTACCCCACAGTCTCTAACCCTTTCACTAGGCGAACTTATTTTCTGGTGATTTTTCAATGACGTTTTTTAATAAATCGTAGGCTTACATTTTTAGATATTTAATGTTTGACTTTTCAATGGAGTGTTTAGGCCTATTCGTTTTTTTTAAGATGATAACTTTTTTTGTTTATCACCGTGAAATATATTATATAATTGTTTGAAAGAACTATAAAATCTGCAAATATATATCTTAAATTATTATTATATCTGCTAGGATATATAATTAGTTCGAGTATAATGCCAATCCTAGTATTGCCTTTTTGTTTTATTTATAAAGTAGTAAAGTAGATTTTGAAGATGGAGGAACTCTGAAACGCGTTCACGAATATAAATAATAAGACATAATAGGATTGGCCTACTCAAACTAACCTTACTTTATCACATATACAACATATAAGAATACCTAAAAAGTTGAAATTATCTGTCATCCTTCTCTGTAGTGTAACAAATACGGGCTAATTATTTAGATGCGATTTTGTTAAAATATAACATGTAGACCAACTGTATCTAAGATTTTTATTTAATAAATAGTAGGCTTACATTTTTAGATATATTTTGTTTTACTTTTCAATGGAGTGTTGATTTGTTTTTTTAAGATTATACTTTTTTGTATATCACCGGGAAATATATTATATCATTGTTTATAGAAATATTAAAATCTGTAAATAAATATCTTAAATTATTATTATTATATCAGCTAGGAATATATAATTAGTTTAAGTACAACGCCTATCCTTGGATTGTCTTTTAAAGAGCAAGAAATTTTTCACTAATTTAAAGAAAAGTCCCTTTCCAGAAACTAAGTTTTTATTTATGATAGGCTAAATACTTACAAATTTGTGTGGTAATTATATTTTATCAATACGAACCCAAAAAAATCTATGAAAAACTTTTGATGGTTTTCGGAAAAAAAAACGAAGTAACATATTGACATATATTAAAAAGGAGTGAGGGCTCAGTGAACTCAAAAGGAAATTACCCACGAAATCGATTTTTCCCCCATTAAAATTTATTTATGTATCCAGTAGTCAATAGGATAATTTGATAAAAGTAAAAAAAAATTATCTACTTTTCTTCAACTGATAAGCACGTTTCATGATAAAGATAGGAACATGAAAATTGGAAAAGGGGGGTACAGTGTGCTTATATAGAACACTATTAAAATTGAGAGAAATTAAATGAAACGTCAAGATGGTGGGCAAATTAAACAGTATTTATTTCCCAACTTATAACACTGTAAATTAGATACAAATTTAGATTTCAATTCTGTATGTAACCTAACCTCACCTTTATACTATGACAAATAGCGAAGTTATTGTTCAAATGTAATTTAAAGCCCAGATCTTTAAAGAAAATATGTTGTTTGTATAGCTACAAGATCCACTGAGACCTCCATAGTAATAGAGCTTCGAGTACCGCTTGGTCACAGAGCGAAGCGAATTTAGACTTTTTAATATTTTATATACCTATGAAACCCGTTACAGCCCAGGTGATGTCAAGTAAAATTGCGAAACACCCAATAATTACAAGGTTTATAATGTTTTAAACCTATTTGATAAGATCCCTTGATCTACAAATACAATTAAAAATTACCTACAAGTCTCAGAAACCAACTTTTGTGGATTCAATTTAGTGGATTGCTTGTACTACATTGTATGATGGGGCTGGGGAAGTACCATAATGGGATCATTAAGTTGTTTCTTATATGCGATTGAATTAGAATTCGTGGTAGAACTACTGTATTAATGACAAATCGATAAATCAGAGTGTGTGTAAAGGTAAAAGATATGTTTAAATAATCTTATTACGTTTAATCACTATTATTAAACCTATAATTTTGAAAATATTCATCATCTGTATTTTGGAAACCCTCCTTATTTTTGAAAGATTAAAAAAAAAAAACGAAAATTGTAGGCCTATTACATTTGCCAGATTGGTTGGGCATAAATCTACATTTCACTAAAATTTTATGTAAGTTAAGTTTGTTTAGTTTTTAATTTTTTTTATTTTGTTATTTTATCTTCTATAACACCACACACGTTTCAAATTCTTTTTCTTCACTATAACTCCAGAACGTGCATTGTCCGTGGATAGCGACCAATACATTTCGTTTACACCCTTTATATTGATCCTGCCAATTTATTTATTATTTTTTTAATACTACCTTTTCAATTTAGTTTTAAAGTTGTATTGAGTTTTGCATTGGATGTGAGAAAGATCGTGTTTTTTTTTTCACCCTGAGGACCAATTCTCAGAACCTACGAAAAGTCTCACAAAAGAATGCAGTAAATTTACAAAAGAAAACTTCCAATGCAGCTGCAGAATTGAAAATGTGTTCAGGCGAATATCACAAAACGAATAATGTTTAAATTTATTAACAGTTTTAAAATAATAAAACATCACTTAGATACGATAGGTTCCATTTGGTATCTATAAGGTACACAAGTTATGGTTCACCATTAATAAAGGAGAAAATAAAGTTACAAATTGTACAAAATGGTTTCGGAAGAGAATTTATTTTAGTTTTACCAGGAAAGTTGACAATTCGTAGGTATATTATCATAAAACAACGTAGTTAAATAAAATTTGGATATATAGAGGGTGTTTGAAAATTACGTTCCAATAAGTTACTTCAGGTTCCTTGGGTCAATATAAATACAAAAAATATAAATATGGGACAAAAATGGTTAGTTTTCGTCTGTCTGGTATTTTGTGTTTATTTCCAGTTATAGCCTACATAACTGGAAATAAATTAGATATTAGGTACAAATTTGGTAAAAATATTTTTAATATAAAAAAATCATTAACTTCACAAAAATTTTAAAATGACCACTATTTTGAAAATAAAGCACAATTTTTGCTAAATTGTTAAAAGGCCACACAAAAATGTAAACCAAACTTTATATTCTGTATCTAATTTATTTCCAAAAATATAATGTTTTTTTTACAAAAAAATAAATGGCCGACAGATGGAAAACTGAGCGTTTTAGGACATATGTTCACAGGAACTTTCTTACTTATTTTAACCCAAGTGACCAAATCTTGAAGTTTTGGAATGTAGTTTAGAGACACTCTTTATATAAAAATGAAATAACTTTACGAGATAAATATGATCAAAATAAATTAAAATCGATCGACACGTTTGTGCAGTAGAACATTCCACATACGACAGACAGGCAGACACAATCCAAACCCACTTTTTTCGATACAGGGTACCTCGAAATTGACTTATCCACAAAACATTCAACATTAATATTTCGACTCATACCATAACGTTTTCTATACAATTCATGTAGGCCTAAAACAATTTATACTTTTTTTAAATCACAAATGAAAGTTCTAAAAATAGTCTGAAAAATACTTATACTTTTGACATGAAGGCATTTTTATATGAGGAGTAGCTGGTTTCCTTTGTAGCTATGTCAAATGAATAAAGTAATCTATACTTTCTGTCCCTTGGGAGTATATTTAAGTGAGTACAGACTTGGCAATCCCAAGGGAGCCTAGCTAGATCACCGCCTTTTTCATGTAGTTGTTTTAATTCCTCTATTTCATCTTTCCCATCTGGTGTCACTTTATCCTTATCTTGTTAGAGTATTTCTCAGCAGGGAATATTTAATACCCTTTTTTTCCATTTTTATAAAGCAATGATAACCAAGAGGTATTTCTTTTTAAAGAACAAGAGAGGGAAAAAATAAGCTATTTGACTTTGTTCCACTAAAAATTGTATTAATTAAATTAAAATCTCTTTCATTGTAGCACCTATATTTAGGGTTTAATATTGTCCTATTTATGAACACACCAACTAAAAATTGTTGATTTTAATATATTACACATGTTTGAATTACGTTTTTCTACAATGATTTCATTTTAGTTAGGGGGGGGGAGTAAGGTTCTCACTAGCGCCATGATCGGTGAAGTCGTGAACTGACTATAGTACGGGACAGAGAATGGCTATAAATCAATACAATCTCTCTCCCCCTCCCCTCCCACCAATGTTTGCTCTCTATTGAATAGCACTAAGTTTCAACATCACCAAATTAATACCCCGTTTATTTACTGCTTCTCTACAATTATTACACGAAATAAAACAACTTTTCAAAATCATATTTTCAAATTAATTTTGTTGGCTATGTTTATTTATTGTTTTTCCTATTTATTTTATTATTCGTATATTGAAATTATTTAGGCCAAAGTAGCAGATAGATTTTAACCATTTCACAGCCGATTCTTTTTAATTTTCTTCACTTAAATTTCAGGGTACCTTCTGTAAACACAAAACTCACGATTCAGATTTTCTCAAAAACAGCTACAATGATTATGATGAATTTTTTTTCAAACGTCTGTATGGATTAAAATAAAAAGTATTAGATGCTATCTTCGTAAAAATACAAGTTTGTGCGTTACCAATAATAGAAAACTATTAAAAGACGACCATGGATAAGTTTTAGACATAATTTCTCAAATTCGGCTCAACCAATTTCAATAAATTTCGTATTATATTCAAACTCTTGACCCAAAGTAATAGAAAACTACATTTTAGGAATAATAACAACTTATTTCAATTTAAGCTTACTAGAACCAGCTTATGACAAAATAAAATAAAAAATAGATTCGATTTAAATACAAATGTTTTAGAATTTTTGTAAATAATAACGGATTAAATAAAGCAATAAAGCTAAAATTTCTAAATTATTTTGATATAAATGAGATAGCTCATTTTAATATATTTAAGTTAACGGAGTTTCAACAAGAAATATCTGCTGTTACATTATATAAAACATAATATTAACAGTTAAAATTATGGTAATACGCTGGACCATTAATTTCGTCCTCTTATATGAAATAAGATATAAAATTTACATTAATACAGAAAATTACACTTTACATGTAATCTATGAATAGCATATTATACATTTTTGGGGGAAAATAGCTACAGAATTTTCACTTTCTGGAAGGTGTGTGAAATGGTTAATGCAAAGTTGTGTACTGTTTATCGTTTTGGGAAACAAAATGTGTTCATTAATTATTATTTAACTCATGTAATATAGAAGAGATAATATATTTTTATAATTTAAACCAATTTGAAATTTTTTAAAGTGTACTATTTTTTAACACCCACTTTTTAAAACCATCCTGTGTGTGTAAGTAACGAATTCGAAGAAACTTTAAAACAAAAGTTTTGTTACATTGTAATAAATATTTGAATTAAACATACAAAAGAATCAACATATATAAAAATCTAAACTACAAACAAAAATGGACTACACATAAGAAATATAGAATTGTACTAAGGTTATGGTTGTATTTCACCCTCTGTTAGATTAAGTAAAAATAGAAAAAAAATGACAGTAGGCCTACCTTTTTAAACTAAATCAATAAAAGAAAACATTTTGGTAAGAATTATTGGGTTTTGAGGAAAACCGAACTAAAATTGTAAAAATAAGAAACAATAACCAAATACTTTTATTAGTAGAGAAAATTAAGCTGTAATGAATACATTTAAAATAGTTTACTTTTATCGTAGCTGAAAATCTAAAAGTAATTCCGTTTCATGGTGGAGAATACATAAACATTGAAAAATCATTGTACAATCTGATAACAATAACAATTTTTTTTATTGTTGTTTAAGAGAGATAAACATCTCAGTTATCTAACTTTAAAAAAGAAGAAGAAAAAGATAAAAATGAAGATCCTTAACTTTCCAATCCTCTAATAGCTTTAACTTTGAAAAAAAAACCAAGAGTAGGTCAGGTAAGTCCTGATTGTAACGAGAGGGATCTAATCCAAAACTATATAAAAAATCTGTAAATCTAACTAGGGAGTTGCCACGCCCGTTTAACAAGAACTTGTCGCTCGAAACTATTTTGAAATATTTGGAAAATTTACGTTCAATGAATTAGATTGAGTTTTTGACTTAGGCTGTTAAAGTTTAATTTTCGTCAGATAGGCCTACTTTCTAATACATTTACTTTCGATTTGGCACTTTGAGTATCCTTTAAGTTTTATTGAAATTGGTAGAGTTGAGTTTGAGAAAAGACTTTCTAACCTGATAACCGGTTTGTTAGGGGTGTTTACTTTGCTTTGCTTCTATCCTTTATCGGTACATTTAAATAAAGTTTTATCAACATCGTTACATGATAGACTATTTTGAAACAAAATATTTTAAAATTTTGATATTAATAATTGGCGTTTTTAATACCTTTGGGTGTCTCGTTACGGAGTCAATATATCTTCAAACATTATTTATTAATTAATGAAACTATACAGAGTGTTTCAGAACTCTCCTTTCAAACTTCAGGGTATTGTTTCTTCTGTAAAAAGAAGCCATAAATATAATGCAATCTGTGGTCTATCTAGTTTCGTTGTCTGTCTGTCCGTTCATATGTTTTTCACTAAAAAAAAAATTTTTAAAAAAAGGCTCTCAGAATTCAATCAAATTTGGGTGTATTGCGGGTACAGACAGTTCCAGTTAGGAAGTTATGTTAATTATTGTAACACAAATAGTTTTAAAATGGTGGCTATTTATTAAAAATTGATATAACTCTAAAACTAACCATGAAAACAAAAACGTACAAGAACGACTTGTTTTAGTAAATGTTATGACAAATCCATAAAAGCTTTTCTTTATAAAATTTATGTTTGTGTGAAAAATAAAAAAAAAAATTTCGAATTTCATGTCCGGTCGTATTTGTATGTTCGTGTCCTGTAAAGTGAATATTTCAAACAGCTCATTTTGTACTGGAAAAAAACAGCTGATTTCATTGTTGATACATAAACACTAAACTGTTCAGCCGATCTATTACTGTGATAATAGCAGCTGATTTGTTGAATTCCTACTATCAATAATAAACTACATAATTTCTCACACTTATTTACTTTTATTAAAGACATTTTTGTGCAAGTATATTTTGGCATTATACTGTAAATTCTAACTCACCCGAAAATTGTGTTTTTGGGGCAACTCAAAATTTACAAATTTTAAGCCCCATCGAGTAATACCTCATTTAAAAGATTCGTTAACAGAAAATACTGTGTAAACTAGAGGTCGATATCTTAATCCAATCTGAATTGGCGCCCTGTCAGATATTAAACAAAATCAATTCACTTTAGAATCTACTCAGGAAAATAAGGAAACAAAATTAAAACAGCAAACACTTGACTTTTATTTGATTGAAATTTGAAGATTGTCTTACTGAAGTTGCAATATTCTAAAATTTTAATTTAAACTCAAATTTTAGAGAATAATATCACATTTTTATATTTATCCGGTCGCCATTTTGAATTGGAGTAAAATAGGGACCTACAGTTTGCCCAGTTAGTTTCTATTAAATTGAACATTTTGAATTACCTTCTAAAACACGATTAAATATACCTTATATTTCCAAAATATAGTGTTTTTACACCAAAAACATTTTAAACTTTAATTTTCTACTTTTAAAATTAGTCCCTGGATTTTTGTTTGACACCTGTATAATGGTGTATATTAGGTATTCCACGCCATTAGCGGTCAAAAAAACTTTTTAAAATTCTACATGGCTACAATAATCCGTCAGGGAAACCAAAACAATAATTCCTCACTATTTTATAAGAAGGGAGACACAAGAATTTTTTTTTATTACAGAATTAAACTATTCAAGGATATTTTTTATAGTAGTTATTGCAACCTACTATTATAATTGCCAATGTTATTTATATAGCCTATTAAAAACGGGTTAAGATTTCTTCCCTTGTTTCATAAACTCACTCAAAATCTAAATAGTTTTTTATTTAAATCGAGTTTTTGATGAGAGCAGTGAAGGTTTATTTTATTTTTTTCCTATTAATTCTGTTATTTTATATTAACTGAGATTGTGTACACGGGTATGGGTCGTTAATATTCACCTTTCAACTTAATGTGAACGGAATCGATTGGTCGATTCTGCGAAATTCAATTTTTAGAAGAGGAGCATGATTTTGTTTTGTTTTTTTACCTATTCCAGAATTTTTCGTGGCGTCCATGTTTTATTCAGGTCTTTAGAAGTTAATTTAAAGAAAAACTTATTTAAAATGAGGTCTGAAAAATTAATAAAAATACCCTTGAGATAATAACTACTATATTATATCCAAATCTAATTATGCTCATTATGCCTGTAGATATCAGACTCAAAACCTACTCCTTTGTGTTTAGGGAACTCAAAAATTTCCGCACAAATTTGACCGAATTTTTTATCTATTATTCTAATTATAAAATATTATTTGATCACAAAATCTTGTAGTTTTGGTTTCATTTGAATTATATTTGCTGAAAAACCACTTTGTATTTCTAGAAAATTGATGTTTTTGAATTGAGATTAGTAATAATTGTTTGTAAATATGTTATAGTCTACTAACTATTTTATCTAGTTATGTATTGAAGGATACCCTTGGTAATGAGATTTACCCACTCAAGAAGTTCTACCAACTGTTAAATCTTTCCCAAAAAATATTCCTTATTATCTTTCATTATTAGAAACTTCAACTACATTCTAACAGTTTAAACTTGGCGCCTTCCAAAAGGTCAAAGAGAAGCCATGATTATTTTTGGGTGGATTCCTCAGCAGCCTCCTCCCATTTCACTTAGTCCTTGTCAAAGAGTGGAGCCGCCCTTGAAAGCTCATTGGCTGCCGTCTGTGGGTAATATGACAGAGGCTGTTCGGTGAAAAGTTGGAACCTATTTATTATAAGCAGGAGGAGGAGGGGGTACAAAAAACTAGGTTGTGTTGGTAAGGAAGTGCTGCCGCCTGCTGGATAGTGTTGGAACGAAAGGTAAGTCTGGAATATTATTATTATTATTTGTGTAAAAAAAACAAGAAAAAAAAACATGTTTTGCACCGGTTGTTTATATTCTATATAATATATAACGAACGATAGTTAGCATTGCGGTTAAAAAGACGAACTGCTAATTCCGGGAATATTTTGAATTCAATGTAGATTATGTAATACAAAAAAGGTAAAAACAATAAAACAAACTATCGATTGTTACCATTGCGGTTAAAAAGACGAACAGTTAATTATTGGAATATTTTTATATACCCTACATGAATTCATTGTATATAATACGAAAAAGGTAAAAACAGAAATTTAACCCATAATACAGGTATATAGGCTACAGTTTTTTTAAAAAAACTAATAAAACCTATACGGTGAATAAATAAGGTAATTTAGACACTGCCTATTTGGGAGACCGATGCTTACAAGTAAATTTAAGAAAACAATTTTCTTTACGTTATGTTTAGGCTACATTAAAAAAAAACTGTTTTCTTTTTACTTTCTAGGATATACATTAGATAGAAAAAATATTATGATAGGTCTAAAATCTGTGACTTGTTTTTTGACGATTAGGCCTATATACAATTTTAAAACCCTTGAGTGCAAAAAAGTGTTTTTCGACATACTGCTTCAAAAACAGCTGTTTTCAATACATGCATTGAGATGCTAAATTTGTTCTTTTTAGTCATAGGACCTAAAAATATCATCTGACGCCGAGGTCATCAGCTGTTACTTCGCTTATAAGAATTAATTAACGATTGTAAAGAATCTATAAAACAACCGATACTCGCGATTGTAAATAACTGATACCTAAAACAGCTGTTACAATCGATTTTATAAATAAATACCACTAACACAAATTAAACAGTAGTACTTTTAAAGGTAAATAAATAGGTTATAACATTTTAGTTTTTGTGAAATTGTTTTCTTATATTGTTTGCAGTATAATGAAAAATGAAGTTCATCGCTTGGTACTCCAGAAATAAAAGTTGTTTTATACCTTAAATAACTTAGGTGAATTTACGCGTTTAATATAAAAAAAAAAAAAAATGTTTTAAATAAACAGAAAGGAATTCTAAAAAAAAAAAAATAAATAATAAAATTTGTCTTACTTTTTTTATTTCATACAACTTCATTCACACACATATTTAATCCCTATCCAAACCGTTACCAGATTTTGAATATCCTGCAGCACCAATAAACAAATTTTACTGTAATTTTATATGAAATTCCTTTACTGAATTGATCGATTTTAGTTAAATCAGGCAACTGATAATATAAAAAAGGAAAAATAAACTGTAAAGATTTCAAGAAAATTTCCAATCTCGGCTTTGGAATAAAATAATTTAGATTTTTACTTATACCAAAATGATATTTTTAGCGGCTTTTTAGATAAAGAAAATTTTCTTAAATACAATTATTTATAAGTATTTCAGAGGCAGGACATTCAATGTCATAAAAATTGGAAGCGAAGGTTTTGTACTGGCTGTTTAGCTACAATTAGTATAGGCCTAATTTTCTTCTAAGGAACTGTTGATTTTAAAAATATGTAAAGAAAAATTTTAAAATTATTTACCCAACTTTTAAAAATTAAAAATTATTCTAATTTGTCTCGCATAGTTAGGTTAGTATAGAGAAGTTACGTGATCTGACAAAACATCTGTGTCTGTGGAAATATTAGTTTGAGAGTTTTATGAGTTCAAAAACATTTTTTGTAAATGATGTCTGTTAATCGTCTCATAACAATGTAGAGTACAAACCCTCAGTTTAGATTTAAATTAAATTTGATACGTGGAATATGTAAAATTTAGAACTTACTGAGATATTATTATTATAGATAAAACGAACATTTGAATATATAAAAATGAATACATGACGTTTCGAGAGTATAAATCAACCGCCATCATCAAGTGATATGCATAGAATACGAAAACAGTGAAAAACGCTAACATAACTTAGTGATGTATTGGAAACTAAACAAGTATTATTTTGACAATATCGGGACTGTTTAAAAATATATATAAAATAAATTTAGGGGTGCCTGTTTTAAAAACACAAATTTCGTGTTTTCTCAAAATCAGTTGTAACGATTACGGTAAAAGTTTCCTTAAATGTAGCCCTTAATAATTATTCAAACAAAACATATTGATTATCACTCCAAACATACAGGTTCGTTATTAACAGTAAAAATAAAAAAATTAAAAAAAAAACATCGGATATTCATCCTGTTATAAAAGACATTTCTCAAAATCGGATCCACCGATTTCAAACACGATTTGGTTAAATGTGAAGATTAATGTCACAAACTAGTATTCAGAATTATATTATTGATCAGTGGAGTAAATTTTATTTGTCAATTAGTGTGTGAGAAATATTTTCTGTAGCCTACTGTTTATTTTGATTTGACTTTTTTTATTTTATCAAACTAATCTCTCCTGGAATGGATTAGCAAGTCTTGTAGACACTAAATACTCTTCTTTCTTTTTTTTATTCGGTGATAGATTAATATATAGTAAAAACACGTGTTATAAATAATTCCTACAGCTTATGTTGTCCCAAAATACTTTCCCAAAGATTCCCATGAAATCTTTTTGAGAAGCACAATTTACAAATATTTTTTTTTGGTTAAATAATAACAACTTTAAATGTTAAATAAAATTTTTCCGTTATATATTGGAAACTAATAGAATACACAATCATTCAGGACATGTAGAGTGGTTTTTTTAATGTCATAACTCATTATCGGTTTAAATAGGAATAAGTTCATTCCATAATAATTAGATTGGTAGGCATCGTTTTGTAGATTTTAGAAATAAATATCTAATGCTTCAAAAGAATTTTTATAGAGGTAAAAATTATAATTTCATAACAACTACTATGCAAGTAATTTAATAATTGATAATAAATTTATTCACTTACCACCAGCAATGTTTAGTCTTTATTATTTAAGACACGTGTGTTGGACTTAATAGTACATCGTCAGGTTCTTCATAATACGTTCATTAATATACAAATACGATTTTATAAAACATAATTACAAACATAAACAACAATGTATTGAACATGAACGAATTTATGTCATAAACTCGCGTACTAAATAAATAAAAACACTGAAAATATGATTTCTGGCGATAGCATAAATAAATATAAATTTATTATCATCCATAATTATAAGTAAATCCGGAAATTCTAGTTTAACAACAAGTAATTTAAGTTTATATTAATGTTATTCTTATAGGTTTTAAATTAAAGGGCGATGTTTGGAAATCATTAATTAGGTAAGTTTCTTTATTATTTAACTTGATAAAACAATTTCAGTTTTTATTGTGTGTTTCACGAACAGTCTACCAAAATTAGGAAGGAATTTAATACAGTTAAATAAATCAAAAAAAGTTGCAATTAACGTGTGTCCAAACATTTTTCACTTTCATTTGTCTCTTTTTTTCAAAAACAAGGTACGTTTGATTTTCATAAGTACAACATATTACAAGGGAAAATAATAATGAAATAAAGCACATAACTATAGTAAAAAGAACGGCCCAAAAACAATGAACTAAATTTCTCTCTCATCCGTTCCAAAAAAAAACAAAGTAAAAACGATTCAAAAGTTTGCGTTTCCAAAAATATTTGTTCGGTAGGTGCCAGTGAAAAAGTAATTTGAAACAAGATCACTGTTAAAAAAATAACAGGTTATATTTAAATAGTTCCTACATTTTCATCAAAATCTTTAGAGACGTTTTTGATAAAATTGTAAAGATTTTTGTGTTATTTTTACATGTAGGCCTACCTATGGCATTTTTTGTATCCAAAAATAAAGAAAAGCCCTGTGACATGACTAAATATGCCTATATAGAATATTTGATTAAAATCGGTTGGATAGCATTTCACAGACCATACATCCAAATATACAGACAACATATCATATATAATTGTATACTATATTATTGTGTGAGAATGAAACAAAACGTAACTTAAATATGTTGTTTTATGAATATGAGAGTGTGTCAAAATACATGCATTGTTTTTTAACAGTTTATTTAATTGTTCGCCAAAGAGCTCCAAAAATTAAATAATAACTATTAGGCCTAATTTATTTTCCCATATTAAGAAGGAACAATTAGTAAATTGTACCATATTTGTTATTTTTCTTTTACTATTATATTGAAATGTATTTCAATTCAATTTGAGAATACTTAATTTATTTTGAAAGTGCTATTTAAATATATGTTGTTAACACATTAGTTCCCAATGTAATCTATTCGTTTTCGGTGATTTAAAAACTTGACTTAAATATTATTAATAAGGAAAACAAATATTTCCCAAATTGAAAAAAAGTGTTTTTTTATGCTTCAGAAATTCTTGTTTTCCATATTGTGAATATCGCCACAGTGCTCGTAGTGTATTTGATCTAAATAGTAAGATTAAAGCAGGTCAATAAATAAAAATTTAATATTTCTTCTTTTCTACGTACTTTTCCTTCTAAGGAAAAGGCTTTGTTAAAGACTACTGCAAAATAATGCTGTTTAACAATTTAAGTGTAAATAATATAAAATTGTTCTGATTAGCTAATGTCTTAATGAAGTATTTGATTTATATTTAACAAAAGTGAAGGCTATTCCATGTGTTGAATATTTTTTTTAAATTTATAACAAAGCGTTTTTGTTCTTACATAGTAGGCCTATTAGTTTTTAGTTTTGTTTTTGTTCTTACATAGTATTAGTTTTTAGTTTTGTTTTTGTTCTTACATTGTATTGTTTTATTGTTTTGTTTTGTTCTTAACATCACATTATTTTTTTAGTTTCGTTTTTGTCATTACACCGTATTTTAATTTAATATTTTTTTTTTTTAGTTACGTTTTTATTCTTAATTATTATTATTTTTTAGTTTAGTTTTTGTTTTGACATCGTTTTCTTTTTTAATTAGGTTTTTATTTTTTCTTATGTAATATTCTTTTTTAGTTTCGTTTCTTTATTACATCCTAAAGTTTATGTATTTCTTTATTTCTTTTAAAGTTTAAATTTTGTTCTAAAGTCTTATTCGTTTTGCTTCTTACGTCGTATTTATTTATTTTATTTTTTTTAGTTTCTTTTTTTCTTCTTACGTTGTATTCTTTTTAAGTTTCTATTTAGTTATTATATCCTAGTATATTTTTTACATTCGTTTTTGTTCTTTCATTTCATTTTATATAGTTTAGTTTTTGTTATTACATGACATTATTTTTAGTTTGATTTTTGTTCTTACATGGGATTATTTATTAAATTCTTGGCAAGTATTTTTACTACGAAATATACGCTTATTACAAAATTATTATTATATTACAATCATAACAAGTATTCTTTAATTAATGTAAACTTAAGAAAGAATTATTAATAATTATAACGCTGTCAAATTAGTACTTTTCTACCATAATACTAAAATATTATTTTTATCAAAACCACTTACTTATAACAGTTTTCTTTTTAATTTGATACCTACGAAACTCCTACTAATTTACTCAATTACATTTAATAATCTTGACTAAAATATGTGTAACAGAAATAATTCTGAAAATTTATATCCAGAAGTTCAAAACAACACGAACCAACGCAAAAAGGATCCTGACACTTTCCTTATGTTATTATAAAATTAAATTAAATATTATACACACTTAATTTAGCATATTTTTATGAAGTTAACCAGTGTTTAACAGGAAGTTTAGTTAAGCATTTTAAAGGAACTAGATCTACTAAAAATCTAATCGTAGCTCTTGCTATGGTTAACCTTACCTAAAGGCCACAACTGCTGCCAACCATGTTGTACCAGAGTCGGTTAACTTAGGTATATTAATATAGCTTACCTTTACAATATAATACAGACAATATATGTTTAAAATTCTTACAATGATATACGTATATTATTTAATAGAACCGACTTTATTTTATATTGTTTATGTTATTACACAATTTATTCGATATGAAATAATATCGGTAACTTATTCTGGATCTGTTTCCGTTGGATTACAACTTTGAAAATTTGGGATTTAACACTAAAATAAGAACAAAAATAAAATAATATTCTTTAAGAAATCTCATCTTCGAACCTAAACTCAAAGGAACGTATTATTCACAATTTTGTTTTACTGTGGTGTGTTTAAGAGAAGCTTTTTTTATTAATTTTATTTAATTCCTAACCTAAAAAATGTGACGACTAAATAAATAGGTTATGGTCACCATCTTTTTGAACTTTTGAACACCAATTCTGCGTTTTAACTAAGACCCCGGTGTGAGAATAACCAATTCAATCATTATTGTTTTTTGTTGCACTATTTAATGACAGATGTTATCACAACCTGTAAAAATATGTTTCTTCTTGTTGTTTAAAGGCAAAAACACCACTAATAAAAATCACATTATTAAACAAATAACAGAACATGAAATAAAGTCCTCTAATTTTTAATAGCTCCAGGGTCGGAAGAAAACAATAGTTGGTAAAGAGAGAAATGATAGGAAAGGTAAAAGAGAGGGAAACAAACAAACAATACAATAAAAATAGTAGATACAGCTAGGTTACTTCGGAATTGTCACTCTTGTACTTACTCTTGAGGGTTAAAACTTGGCAAAATTGTGACTTTAAATCGTATTAATATATTTTGTACAATAAAATGATAATGTAATGTTTGTACTTTTTTTAGGCGTTGGATAACGCTTTCACATTGAATTTAAAATTGTTTTTACTAAAATATCTATACATCTAAACATATGTATAATAAACGCTATTTCTGTATTTTAACTTGTTTGTATTCTTAACGTACAGATATAGAAAATATTGCTAACAATAAAATAAAATAAAAACACAACAAAACTCTATGTCGAATACAACAATGTATAAATTCTATTTAAATTTTTATTTATTTTTTATATAAATAAGTTTAATATATATATATATATATATAAGCATTTCAATAGGGAGGTATATAATATAAAACAAATGTTAAAAAATCATCGGCTATAAGTAGACACAGTAAATTAACCCAAAATGTCTCGGAACGCTTAAAGAGTATTTAAATTTTCAACGGCGCAGAAAAATGAAATTGATTTTACCGAAATATTAAAAAAATTATTTCAATCGAAAACAATGAATTAAAACTTTGTTCACTCTCTAATTTTATATAATTAACACGTATTCTATATTAATATTCTCCTAGGTTACTAAAATATATATGTTTCTTGTACGACAAAATATTGACACAAAATATACTTCAACTAGGTTTATAATATATCATCCTAACTTATATTTATCAGTTTATAATAGTCTGATTTTTATCAAATTTCGCATAACGACGGACATATTCAAGTTTATTGTTACTATTGTTTTAGCCAGTCTATGGAGACAAAATTTTAATTTTGTGTAATTTATTCCATCCTTTCGAGAATATTCTATTTTCAAGTATTCAAAATGTTTTAAAATAGTTAATTTGATTTTGGGTAACAATACATTATTTTATTGTGTGAATTTTTCAGTTGTTTCTTGTATATTAAATTTTATATTTAAAACTGTGTCAGAAAGATACTGTTCAAAACCATCAATCTAGTATGGGTTTTAATTTGGTAGAATCAAATAGATTGGGGGGGGGGGACATCTGCAATATTTAATAATATCTGAATTCAATATTTTTATTATTACACAAATTGTTTTCTACAAGTAGGCCTACTATGTTTAAAACGAAATTTATAAAATTGTTATAACCAGAAAATTTATAACTACACATGAGGTATTAGTTATTATAGTACTAAGTTTTAATTAGTATAAGAACAATACAGAAACAAATATCCCTTGGCATCATAAATTAAAATTTCAGACCATTTATTATTGACATGTTAAGTACATGTCACGGTAGGGCTATTATTATAAATTTTATACCAATTAAATAAATGAAGAGGTAATAGCCTATATATATATATAAATGTTTGTCCTAAATATAAAAGGGAAAAAATTAAACTTGTATAAAATTCTGTATGCAGAATATCTTTAAAACTCAATTTTTTTAATCATATTATTTTTATTTATTTATTTTATTTCATTCCCTAATTAATTATACATTACAAAATAACACACAAAATTACTATGACAAAAAATTACAATTAACAAATTACGTTATAAAATAACGCAATACTTTACATGTAAAAATAAAAGATAATTTTCATAGATTAAAAAAAAATATACACACTCATATTTTAAACTAACGTACAACTAAAAACTCCATTAAATCAAAAATATACTTTTAAGCGAATGAAGTTTTAAAACCTCAATAGCAAACCTTTGAGCTTACAGAATAATTATAGAAGAAGGTATTTTTGTATAGTTTATCCACTACAACAGCATAAGTTGATAAATTTCCAAAGTTCTTTAAATATTGGCGATAGCTTTACCATTTTGATAATTAAAAAGAAATATTAATTAAAATGTTTCCTTGCTACTAGCCTTGGCCATTCTGAGCCAAAACAATGATTTTTATATTTTATGTTTTAGCAACAACATATTTTCAACTTTGAAACTTTAATTTTCTTAATAATTGAAACTTATCTAGTACACATGTTTTGTGAAAACCCCTTTACACTCATTGTTCTAGTGCATAGACTACGAACGAAGTTGTAAAAATATTGAAGTATTTTAAGATGGTGGGTCTTAACCTGAAAAAAAAAATCATGTCAAAAGATGTAACATCTCATAAATTTATAAATTGTTGGAAAATTATACTAAAAAGATTTTATCTGAGAAAAAAAATTAAAAAACAAGAAAAATCATTCTCTTTTAATAATATTTATAAAGTAGTTTCCTCATGTTTTAAAGAGTTTTAATAAACATATGATATAGGACTAAAGGATGTAATCGAAAGCTTTGTAGGTCAAAATAAACAATAAGCTTTCAATTAATATATAAACCTGTGTTTCATTACATTATTGCAATATTTAATTATAGGATGCAAATTTGTTATTGATACTCATACAGTTAGTTTCTAAATAAACGTTTAGAAATAAATAAAAATTTCAAAATGGTTTCCATAAAAACGTTTTCATGTCAAATATTTTTAAACTGGCAACGTTGCCAAATATTAACAAAGACAATTTGTATCCCCTTTCAAGTATAATATTTTACAATATGTGAAAAAAATAATCTAAATGAATATGAAAAATGATTTCCTTCTATTTTATTAGGCCCTATAATGATTAATTAAGTATAAATGATATACTAGAAGACATTAGATAAAAAAGGAGATAAAAATTAAGTTTGAAAAATTTCATTATTGTGTACAATTGCTGAATTTTTTTTTATGTTTTAAGTTATATTTAAACATCTATCAATTGAGGAATCCAAAACAATGTATGAAAAACTATAAAAAGATTTGTTATTTTAACAGTTAGGCCTATTTGTATTCCAAATATTCAAGTGCGAAATTTCAAATGGTTTAAATTTTAATACGGATTTTATAGAACATTATCGATTTTTATAAATAACCAAAAACTGATAGATACTTTATATTAGTTTCAAATTTTTTTCCACAATGGTTTTTTATTAAGTACTTGCTTAGCAATCCCGAGGGAATGTAGCTGGATCTAATCCTTTTTCATGTAATCGTGGGTTAGGTCCTTTCTTTCATCAACAAAGATTACTGAAAGATTTATTTTCCTTTGAAGAAGAAAAAATATACTCCATATCTCAATTTATTATTGCCATAATTAAAATTTAATAATTATATTGTACTCAAACTTTCTTACACTCAAAGATGAAAATTTAGAGAGAAATTGGAAGTAAAATATTGATTTTATTAAAATTTGGCTTAAATCTAATATCCAAGAAAACAAACAAAACATATTTGATCCAAGTTATTGGATTATAGTTTACACGGAGAAAAAAGAGAAACAAACTTCATGTCAGGGTTCATTTTGGCATTTTCAAATTACTTATGAGTTGTAATTCTATTTTGGTTGCTGTTTAGCTGGTTGGTTTGTTTTCATATTTCACAAAAATTCAATGATATTCGTTAAAACAATTTTGTGAAATATATTCTTTTACGACCACCTTTTGTTCATGTTTTTCAACCAATTGTTTAGGAAGTGATATTTTTAGAGATGATTTGGATCCTTGAGACTACATTGCAGAATTATTTTATCAAGATACGTGAAAACTTTTTCCATAAAAAGGTTTAGGTTTAGTCTCATTACAATCGAACCCCCCCCCCCTCTAAAAAACACACTTTTGACCAGAATATTAACTTAATTTCATCAGAATGAGGTATAGAGTACAAACATCGTTTTAAAGAACACCAGATATGAAGATCTCAAACTCTATTTTATACCCATCATATAAAATTTCTATATGTAGGCCTACTACAACGAAAATCTAAGCAAAGAAAAACGCTAAAATACAAATTGGACTCTGTTCGTTTTAACCTCCAAAACACACAAAATTTTTAAATTATTTCCTTTTCAACGTGTATATTTTATCTATAATGTTGAAATCAATGATACACCATATGTATAGAGGAAGTCGGTCAGAGAAAACACCTGATGCTGGTTTTAGAAATAAACCAACCAGCCACATTGCTGTCTTTTCCTGTCTAATGAGGAACCGTTATATCCATTTCATTACGGCAGCTCTATTATAAACCACTCCATCCAGAAACTCTCTTCCTAAAACATCACCGGAATAAAATCTGAAACACAAAACCAGGTCAAAATTATGCAGTTCTTAAAGTTGCAAAAAATGTATAAAACTAAAATCACGACATTGACAAGGCTACCAACCGCAAAGTTCAATGTTTTACCTTGACATCTCTGTGCAACTGTTACCAACGTTAAACAAACAATTACCCTACTTTAGATTCATCTAATTTTTTCTATGAGAGTTTATGTTTTGATAATCTATTTTTTTACGCGTTCATTGTGCGCTAATACGAGGATACCAGAACGAACTGCCGCTCCAAGCGGCAGTAATAGAAATTAATTTACAAAAAAATAAGGTTTTACCTCTAGCAACCTTAACACTAGTGTCTGAAATTCATAAGAAAGATAAAATCCTCAAGATGTTTGGTTTTTTTAAACTACTACATCTTAAAGTAGTGTTTTGCCCCCTGTCCATATATAAATACCATTATGTAATATTGACAATTTAAAATTTGTGTTTTGTACAAATGATAGTTTGGTTGTTTATGAACATATTCCCAACTGCTAGATCTGATAATCTTTTCATTTCAATAGGAAAGTGGTAAGATTTCAGAGAACTGTATGGATAAGTTTCATTCTCATAAGCACAGCTTTATTGTCCGTCTACCTACCCTTATATTTATCTAAAAAATACAAAAATGATTTAAATAAAAAATGATACATTTTCCCACTCTTTAAATTTTTATAATAAAACGCGTTTATTTTACTCATTACTCAAATCTCCAATATTTTTTAATATTATATTTACAAAGATATTTAATTATTAATTTAAATACTTAACATCAGTGAATTTTAATTTATTGCTTATTTAACCAATAATGCAACCATTTGGTGCGTCATTAATTATCAATACGCCTGTATTATTTTCTTCTTAGTTGAAGGGGAAAGACTTACTTGGCCATCATCGTCTTTAAAACAATAAATGCTCAGGTATTTTATTCAGTACGGGCTTAGCAATCCTACATTGACCTAGCTGGATCTACACCTTATTTCATGTAGGCTTTGGATAGACCCTTTTCATTCAACTTTCCTATCAGATGTCTTTTAACTAACTCTTGTTCTTTTCCAACCCTGATGCTATTAGATTATTCGAGAGATTTATTTTGTGATCTTCTCTTTTTTTATAAGACGATGATGAGCGATAGGTTTTTGCCTTTAAAGAGCAAGGAAAACTGTTACAAAGCAGCATGAAATAAAGACCCCTTTGTATTGAATACTGTATTAATGTCAGATTCGAAAAAAAAGAGTTGGTCAAGAGAGACTTGATAGGAAATATCCTAAAGGGGGATCTAACCTTCCTACTTGAAGAAAGATGTAGCTCCAGCTAGGTTATCTCGAAATTGCCACGCCTATTCTCACTATAAGTGGGAAAATAATGACTGCAAAAAAAAATAATTTAACTAACCTTATTGGTAAAAAAAATATTATGTTTTGATACACATTTCAATTCCCGAAGCCCAAACACTGCCTCATAGAGTGTACATTTTCAGTAGGGATTGTACACCCAAGTTTGGGTTTTTAAATTTAAGACTTCTATAAAATTTGAACAAAATCATTAGACCTGATTTTAAGAAATTAAGTAAGTATTTCATAAGAGCATTTTCACTGATTTTATGGATTTTTACCAATAACTCGTTAACTGGCATTTCTGAAGATATGGTGACCAAAATGTTTAGCGTGGGTGCTGTAAGGCTATACTTGAGCAAAATGTAATCAAACATCTAGAGCCGATTTTGAAATATAGTAATTTGTTTTGTTCAACTACCCACAATTTTGAGTTGTAAAAAAATATATAGGTCTATATATATATATAGCCCTAACGTTTCCGGGCACGTTTCCCTAACATACCAAATTTGATTAAAATAAAAAGGTCTAAGCTATTGTCCTGTATGGCACTGCACATACGACAAAAGTGTGATTATTAAAACAAAAAAAAACACCTTTTTGGAACTCAAAGCGTTTATATCCTCAAAAACTTGACTACAGTATTTTGACTTAACTTTCATTACTAGATAGAATAAAACTCGAACACAAGATTTAACTAAATTACGTTTACTTAAACAGACGCGTTTCAACGACAAAGTTGCCATCCTCAGTGATACATGAGCTACAATAACATAACTATAATTTGTGTTCGAATTTTATTCTTTCTAATATAATCTCACAAGTCAAGCTCAATATTTATTTAATCTACTAATCTGAGAAAGAAAAACCATATCCCCTTTTATAATCAGATTAAAGTTTGATAGGGTATTATAAAAAAACATTCAAAATAATTGTTTAAATTAAATAAATTTATATTACTCATACGCTCGTTGATAATTCAAAACTCCAAAAACATATTCCAAAAACAATTTTTCCTTAATTCTAAAGTCCCCTTATTGACAAAAGAAAAATAAGTGCGATCAATTCTAGGAGGATTTCACGAACGAAACTGATTGCTTCGAGACGTTACAACCCTTGCGACAATAAGGGTGGGTAGACATAAACACACAATAAAGACAATGCGATGAGAAACTTGGCTGGAATACAAAACAGTTGCCTGGATTGACAGCAGGCTTAGGACCTAATCCTTATCGATTTCTAAACTCTGCCCAATTACAGGAAGTTTTCAAGTAAAATAACATCGCAGAAGTTTTACTGTTATTCTGATAAAGTAGACAGGAAAGTTTGGAAATGAGTTATATTTTGTAACAATAATAAGGCCTACAAGGAGTTGGAAATATGGGGATATTTTGAAGACGTTGTTTTGACCCCATGTGAAGATGAAACATATTGTCGTTAATATAAAGTAGATTTAAATATATTACGTAAAGGAAACTTGATATTCACCCTCATGTGTAAATTAAAGGATGCAAAAACATTGCAAACCTTTTCACACAGCCATCCATAAACGAAATACTTACCAAACAAAAGTATTTTTGGAAAAAATGCGACTTTGATAGTTGAAAAATTGAAAATAAAGCCGATTTATACAAAACATTTTGAAGTATATATTTAAGTAGAACGGAAAAATAATACTCTTGTAAACAAAAAAGAGTGTTTTGGCTTAAAAGTTTGATCAAAATCCAGTTTTTAAAAAACGGTTGTCAAGATTCATTTACCAATCATTTCTGAACTGTCGTTTTGTTTATATTCAATTTCAGACATTAATTTGTATTTTTAATCAAAATTTAAATCATATGTATACATTTAGTTTTTTATAACAGTATCCATAAATAAATATTGAGCTTGACTTGTGAGACAGTATTAGATGGAATAAAACTCGAACACAAGATCTCACAAAAATTACGTTTACTTAATCAAACGCGTCTTAACAACAAAGTCGACCTCTACAGTGATACATGTGCTACAATCACTACAGTTATAGTTTAGTTATTGTAGCTCATGTATCTCTGAGGATGGCCACTTTGTCGGTGAAACGCGTTTCATTAAGTAAACAGAATTTGTGAAAGATCTTATGTTCGAGTTTTATTCTATATAATAGTATCTATGATATGATAAATAATACTTTTAGTTTTTGCCGATTTCTGGTTTTTATTTACCGATAACTCGATGAAATATTGATAGGATCTTTAGACGATAGGCCTACGCTGTATCAAAATTTAATAATAATAATTAAATTGTATTTTACGAAAATCGTAACTTTGTATCTTTGTTTAATTACAGGTCACCTAACGTTGGGGTTTTGAAAAACGAGGGAAAAAATATGCCCAGAAAGCAAAATCGGTCCATTCATTGTAGAGTGTAGAGAATTGAAAAAACGGTAACATTTAACTTAAAAACGGATGTTCCTAAACAATATATATAATTTTATTCCGTCATGTGACAAAGTAAATATAAATTTAACCAAATTTGCTGCCCTTACACTGTACAATCATAAGATCTTAGAATTTTATATTAATCTATTCTTTTAAATCAAATTTTATAAGTTGTTTTCAAAATATTTTTCAAAATGTTACTACAGTACGTAAATTTGAACGATTTGATTAACTATTTCCTGAGGAAATTTACTTTTAAAATGATTTTAATAAAGTTTTGTTTTTGTAGGTATATATATTTGGTTTGAATTGGTTGATCCGTTTATACATTACTACGTTTTCATAACCCAACCTAAAATATATTCCTAATATTGAAAATGTTGTTAAGTTAATGTTGTTATTTTGTTATACAACAAATTACAAAACATTTATTATATTAGATCTCCATTGTAAATATAGCCACATTTAATTTGCTTTAAACACACTAGAAATAATACAGGATATTAGGTAACCTCCTTTATTGGAAAATAACTACTAGAGCGATTTAATTTCAGAGCGAATACTATAAAATATACATAGTTTTTGACAACCAGAAGATCCCTTCATTTCCATTTATATATCCGATTTTCACCAAAATGAATACGGACTTTTGACAATGGCTTAACTATAACTGGAACCTATCTTAAACTGATTGGGAGTATAATGTTTAGGGGATTATATATATGTATATATATATATATATATATATATATATATATATATATATATATATATATATATATATGTTAACTTAATAAGTTAGGTCTTATCAGGAAAATAAGCAACATAATTTTTTTTTGTAACCTAGAGACATCACAGGATTGTAAAATTTGGCAGTTTCTCTTACTGGGAAATACCTATTAGAGCGATCTATTTCCAGAGAGAGTACTATATAAATTGTACAATATATGACACCCTGAAAATTCCTTCGTTTTCATTTATAACTATCCAATTTTCATCAATATTTGACCTACACATAACTGGAATTTATATTAAACATATTGCAATTGATTTTTCGAATTGTTTTTTATCGATAAGATTTTTATTCCTTCTTGTTCAGCTTTAAAAATTTGTTCCTTGTAAAATTAACGGTTTTCGACTTGATTGACGTGCAAATTTAAATTAACGCAATTTTGAAACGGTTGAATAAACAATTATGATATATTGTAGTACACTGCAAATAATTAGTATGTGATAATTTCCAAAATTTGATATCGCTACTTCAATTCATTCTGGTGATAAATTGTTTTTGAATAAAAAACAAACCGACATAGAGACGGAAAACAAAGTTTTTTTGACAAATGTTTTTATTTTTTTATTTCGACGTTCAGAATTACTTCCCATAGTTTGAGACTGTATTTACTGGACACCACTACCGAATAAATAATAGCGTCAAATTAGTTCAAATATTAGAATAACTGAACGTTTATTTATTGCAATAACTTTTCTGTAGAAAAACTTGTGTCTTTTCATTTTACAAACTTCACACATCCAACAAGACACAACATCGTTTCCCTGTAGGTTTCGGTAAAAGAAAACATTCTAAAATCAATCATACCTCCCACAGCATAGGACGTTGAATGATTACTTCTGTTGAGAACTGTGCAAAGCTGTTATAAGAAAGTTTCTTTTATATTAAATGTGTCAAGAGGCCCGCACACTAGGCTTGTCTCTCGTCACACCGGGATTATTTTAAGTTATGTCACTTGAAAGTCAACTCTTATCATCAACAAGATGAGATGAGCTAATATTACTGAGATAGTATTTGAGAATATCTTGATTAAATTTTCTGTCTGTATATATCAGAATTGAAATAAATTTATTTCTTAAGAAGAAGACAAAACAATCCACTGGACTTTTGGGCAAAATATATAATAAATAAATATATTATTAATAAAACAGAATTATAAAACTTATCTAAACTAATTAATTTAAAAATATATATAAAATGGTAAGTTAATTAAAACATTAAAAATCAAAGATAACAAAATATTATACCTAATCAGATTGAAGACAAAAGTGCTGATATGATTTTCTAATATTTTGGAACGTATTGTTTTTTTTCAATCTGGGAATTGAAATAATAAACATTGACTTGGTAACAATGACAATTGTAGATCGTTATTTTGTTTAACTCTCGCCATTAAAAACAAAAAACAAAATGTACTTTAAACACGTGGATTAAATTTGGCTCAATAGTAACACTCACACTAAACGTATTTTGAACAAATTCGTTAAAAACTAAAAGTCAACCAATCTCGCTCTATAAATGAAGTTTTGGAATATAAACTTTTAGACCAATTATGTTATAATTTGGTACATATAGTATAGCTTGTACTGTAATGAAGCAAATTTTAAGAGCGTCTGAAAAACAAATAAGAAGAAAACCATAGAAATCAAAAAACCATATATATATATATATATATATATATATATATATATATATATATATATATATATATATTTAAAATTGGATTTAACATTTTTCATTAAATCTTCAAAAAAGTCAGACGAAACCCAATGTTCTCTCGAGACATTTAGTAAATGAATATGACCCCTAGTTGATGAAACTGTTAAATTGGTTTTTAAAAAAAATTACGTATGAGTAAAAACGTACAAAAAATCAGTTTGGAAGAATGTATCAAAACTAAGATTATAATATCTCAAAAAGTAATTATTTAAAAAAAAAATTAATACAAATGGGAGAATAGATCTATGAGGGAAAGTTGATAGTACATTTGCCCCGTTTCACTGATGGATAATTTACATTTACTTTTGTATTTAAAATGTTTTAAATTAACCTTCTGCTGAAAATAATTTTGTCATCATTAAAAATCCACCATAATTTCTTTTCTACAGCCATTGTTTTAGTTAAAAAAAATTCGGCAAATGTCTTTATAACTGCAGTTGTTTTTGTAATTTATTTTACAAAGTGATGAAATACAAATGTTTAAAGAAAATGTATTACATTTCATTATAGATTTTAATGCATGTAAAACTAAACTGAAGCTAATAGTGTTGTAGACGTTATTAATAAGAATTAATATTATTTGTGAAAGGAAATGGGTTAGGACTCCAGAGACTTGCACAATTTATGGCATTGGAAACTTCACACTACTGCTTTCTGGTGGTTTCTTATTAAAATACACCTCTGAAAGAAAGCCAGTGTTTTATATTCGTGTTATTACATATTTATTTTATATAGACTACTTATTATTCAGTAGAGAACTAGAATATCCACTGTATGTGTAAACTAGCCTACTAACTATTGACATTATAAACTACTGTTTGTTATGAGTGAATATTCATAATGATTTAAATTTATATAAAATTTGTAGATTAGATATTGTTTGAATTTTTCTATACTCCAATTCTTTGTATGGTTAGAGTGTGGCAATCCCGGGTTCCCTAGCTGGATGTAAACCTTCGTGCAAGTAGTCATGGGTTAGATCACTATCTTGCGTCTCTCCTATCAGATCTCTTGACCAACTCTTGAGAGATATTATACCCAGATGTTATTAGAATATTCAGAGGGAGTCTTTATTTTATGTCCTTTTCTACTTTTTTAAATAGACGATGATGACGAGAGGTTGTCTGTCTCTTAGAAGGAAATACAATCCTTCTCTACCTCATGTTCTTATTTCTTCGACTCCCAGCACATTTTTATCAACATCTCTCTCTCTCTCTCTCTCTCTCTCTCTCTCTCTCTCCTCTCTCTCTCTCTCTCTCTCTCTCTCTCTCTCTCTAAGTATTTGTTACTTTCTTTAGCTTTTATGTAGTAATAATAGTGATTTTTAATTATGTGGTGTCTTTTTTAAATGTTATTATGTATGAATGTGCTTGTGTGTATGTGTGATTGTATTTATCTGTATCTACAAGTGTAAGCTACAGTATTTCATTTTATTTTATTTTTGTTTCTAAATTTTTAATTTTATTACGTTGTTTAAATTTAAATTTGTTTATTTTTAGTTTATTTTAAGTTATAACTTTCATTTTGTCACTTTAAATTTAAGATTGTTACTTTTTATTTTATTTTAAATTATTAATTTCATTTTGTAGCTAATTTTAAGTTTGTTAATTTTTTATATTATCTTAGTTATTTTTAATCGATTTAATTTTTTTTTGTTATTATCAAGTTATATTTTATATTTTTATATAATATGTTGTTATGTTGTATGGGGTTAGGTGGTAGAGAGGACTATACAGTCCCCTCCGCCTCCCTCTCTCTCTCTCTCTCTCTCTCTCTCTCTCTCTCTCTCATTCTCTCTTCCTTCATTCCTCCTCTCTCTCTGGGGGGGTCTCCTCTCTTCTCTCTCTCCTCTCTCTCTCTCTCTCTCTCTCTCTCTCTCTCTCTCTCTCTCTCTCTCTCTCCTCTCTCTCTCTCTCTCTCTCTCTCTCTCTCTCTCTCTCTCTCTCTCTCTCTCTCTCTCTCTCTCTCTCTCTCTCTCTCTCTCTCTCTCTCTCTCTCTCTCTCTCTCTCTCTCTCTCTCTCTCTCTCTCTCTCTCTCTCTGTCGCTCTCTCTCATCATCATCATCATCTCCCTTATAAACTCTCCTCCTTTTCCCTCACTTCTTCCCTCTCACTACCCACTCTGTTCTTCGTCTCTTTCACTTTCTTCGTACTCTATTCTGCATCCTCATCTCATTCCACTTCCTTTTTCTGAACCTCTCTCATCCACCACAATACTTTTCTACTCATTCTTCTTAATCTCCAGCACTCTGTATTCATTATCTTATTCTTTTTCTCATATCTTGACAACTTCTCTTTCCTTATAACTCTTTTGGAGTCTTTCTTACTACCCTTCCCTTCATCCTCTATAACTTGCATTCTTTATCTTTTTTTTACCGCTAGTGCTACGCACTTTTACTCTCTTCCCACTTATTCTTTTCATCCTCTTTCCACTCCCTTTTTGTTCTTTCCCCAAGTTCCTTATTTAGAATTACTAGTTGCCATCTTATCCCTATTACCTTTCTCAGATATTTATTTACGAAAGCTTGAGTAGCATTGCTGTTTCGGAGAAACTTCTTCTATGTTTTACAGTCATACATGAGTACAGGCTTCAAATTTGTTGCGAATAGTTTCAGATTAAACAATCTGTCTTAGTCTTTATGGGATAGATGAGTAAAAGCGCCTTTGACTTTATTATTGTGTTAATCACTTCTTCATGTGTTACTCAACAACTGAACACAATACGCCCCAAGTATCAAAATTCCTCTACAACTTCTACTTCATCCCCTTCTGTGATAATATTTCCTCAGATTTGTTGTTTATTCTGAGATAAATAACTTTTAATATATTATTCTTTAAGCTCACTCGAACAGCTTTCTCTTTCAAAATTTGCACCTTAAAGCAAAAGGTAAATGTCTCCAAAGTTCAGATCCCTTACATTCACTAGACCCGCATTGAATATCTCTTCTATGTCTGCAACACCATATTAAACATTTTCATTGAGTCCCTTCACATTATTTATTATTTTCTCGACATTCCATACTTCTTTGCAATACTACAGAAATGTTTGTCCGTTTATATTATCAAAAGATTTCTCAAAATCAACAAATTTCCAATTCACCGGTGACTAGAGCTCCAGAAATTTTCAGAAACAATTCTTAAGGTATGAATATGGTCTACACTGGCCTACAATGATCTACCAGGCCTACAAACAGCCTTCTCTCTCCTAATTATTATTTCATCGATATTTTCCTTTAAAGTACCCAATATTATCCAAGTGAATTTTTACTTCAATAAAATTGACCATTTACTAATTATATATTTGCCACTTGAATAGTCACACATTACGTGATTTCCACAAGTCTGTGATAAATTGTGAAATTTACCTTTTACTTTCATGGTTACACAAATAATGAACTCATAAAATAAAATAATTTTTTCCACAGCGTTGGATTTGTTATAATTATAAGTAGAATATGAGAAATAAAAAATGAAAAACATAATATTATCTTCGGAATATTTCTCCTAATCAATTCTGTCTACTCTACAGTGATATTAGAGAATAAAGTTTTGTTTTTATTCTTGTTATTTAATGACGTCAAACCTCTCAAGGTCATCATTGCCTTGTAAAATAAAAAATAATAAAATAAAGAACCTCACTAAAATATTCTGATAGCGAAAGATAACAAGAGTTGGTTAAGTGGAACCCGAGGAAAGATGGAAGAAAGAGATCAACTCTAGACTACATGAAAAATTTTGTAGATACAGCTAGGGTCCCTCGGGAATGCAGCGCCGTACTCATCACTATAAGTGAAATGCTGAGGGTTCATTCCATTCTAACGGGTCAAAGTGTAATCCAGAGAATTCTTTACATGGGTTTTTCACGACATTAGTGAATACTCCTTATTCAAACTAGAAAATAACTAAAGGTAAAGAAGAAACAATGATAACAAATAAGTTAATAAGTATGTTAAACATGAGATACCTTTAAACAAACGAAATTAATAAATGATAATTTAGATTTTTCGGTACAATTTTAGGAAAGTTAGGTTAGGAAGTTTGAAAATCTCAATCTTTATAGACACTACCTGAGGAAGGATACCGTGGGAAAATGGCAACAGTCAGGGCACACCAACAATGGTGAAGGAAATAGGACCATGATGTAAATACCTGACTTAAATGGCTAAACGAGAGACATGGTGAAGCGAATTATTTCCACAGTCTGACATGGTGAGTTTTGTTAATAACTCCATAGGTTTAAGTTTAGGTAGGATACTGGATTCAGTGGAGCATACACAGTACCATTAAATGAGGTTATGTAAGGAGCGAAATGAATTAAATAAAATTTAGAATGTTGTGACATCTCTGGAGACACTTTTTCACAGAGTGGCCCCCATGTACCCTACTACGATACTTTGAGTTTGAAGAAAGCATTACTTCAAGTAGTACGCTGTTTATTTTTAAATTGTCGTCCTATTGTACGTTAAGGACGCATTTATAGCATAAGAGGATCAAGCATTCGCTTTTATGTCGACGGTTGATTCGACAGAATATTTTTTTGTTTGTTTTTTGTGAAAGAATAGTTTTATTTATTTGGTTTTCGGAATGGGAGGGGGAGAAAATTTGTGCAATGTTTTTGAACCATGTAATAAATTATAAGAAGATCAGCCCCGACAGCCTATTCGTTAATTCTGGAATCAGGAAGCATGATGTCCATTTTGTAGAGGAATAGTTTGACCACAGAATGATTTCTCTCCCAAAGACTAATATTTTCCAAACTTGAACTAACATCGTATCAGAAAACGATCCTTAACTCATTAGACTGAAGTCTTGGTGATCAACCCCTAAGAAAACCCCACCTCGTCATCCACCCACTTCCATTTAATCTTTCTTTTGAGGGGATTTGATGTTCGCGGGGGGTCGCTCCAGTTCTCATCTATCTTTCCGCCCCCTTCTCTCCACCTCCACCCCCTCTTTTTCAGCTCTCCCGTGTTTCCTTCCGTTTCCTGAGCCCAGGAGGGGTCTCTTATATCCCGCAAGGTTTCTCCATTAAATTCTATTCTCTTTTGTACACTGTGTCATCCCTGTGAGAGAAAAAATAACCTCAAAACTAATTAAAACATATTTTGTTTATTACTCCCCAAGTTAAAGGATAATTGACATGTTAAAATAGTTGCAGAATCCATTTGGTCTCATTAAGCTTTACGGCGCTTCTTTTAATTACGGTAGTTCGTGCATTTATTTTGAATCTGGGGAAAGCGGATAAATTATGATGTTATAATGCATATAAAATTCCATTACACGATTGTAAACAATGTCATGGTTTATATAAAACTATTATTAAAATATATTATCATTTTTTTTATAATTAAAAAGACTTTCTGTTTAAAAACAAAATTTCGGATTTCATTTTTGAAATAGAAGTGCAATTCAAGAATTATTGATGAGGCTATAATTTTTCAGTAAACATTTTTATAAAAATAGTATGTTTGATTATATATAATTTAATTTTTCCCAAATACGATGCCCATTTCTTTTATTATTAAGATAGATTTGTTTTTAAGTACGGATAAAATGGCCCATTTACCACCTTAATTGGTTTACTTTATAATGTTTAATTAAACTGACAATTTTGACTCAGGTGTGCAAACTAATTCACTAAAAGGAAGAGGTTAAGTTGAATTTGAAATGTCGTCTACAAACTAAAACAAGCTCGAATTTAAAATACTGGCATTTTTCCTCATCTAAAAATCAGAGGTTACTTATTTTTTATATATATTTATTCAAAAAAATGCTCTATTTAAAATTATGTTAAATTTTAATTTATAAATATTTACAGGAAAACGAATTTGAAATGTCTGTTATAAATTCAAAAATACGTTTTATTTTGTTTGAGAATGTATAATAGCTACATTTTGTTTACAAATACCATAACTTTATCTATTTTACGTATAGAGTAAAAGCTAAACATTTTTTAAACAATAATTTCTCAGTAGCATTAAAGATAATTTTCTGTATGTGGTATCATTGTTGGATAAATTTTGTTTTGTGTTTGTGTTTGTTCAAATGTGCACCTTTTATAAAAAGATTACTATGCTTGTGTTACGAAAGCCGATAATACATAAATAGTTTTGTCAACTCGTTTTGTTTTATAGGAAAACCTTCATCAACTATAATACTATCACCTTCAGGGGCTCACTTTATTAAGTACGGGTTGGCAATCTAGAAGCTGGATCTACAAACTTTTCATGCAATCTTTGCTGTTTTTATCTTTCATATCCGGTTTGGACCAACTCGTGTTCTTTTCCGACCCTGTCGCTATTGTACCATTGGAGGGGTCTTTATATTTATCTTCTTTTTTTTATATAAGGTGATGATGACCGAGAGGTTTTTCGCCATTAAACAACAAGAATAATATATAGATAACGTTATCAGTTAAATTTATACTAACCAAAATAAAGACATAATTGAGTCTTAAAGAATCTCAGAGTCGTAGAATTATGGGCCAATGGTACAACCAGTTCTCCTCTGGTATGAGTGTGTTTATTGTCCTTGTACAACTTCTTTCAGTTACAACATACATAACTCATAAAGTCCGGCAACGTAAAAACATATATCGGTGAGTAAGATACTATTCAGTTTACACACATTGGTTTCTCTTGTAGATGTATGCCGTATGATTGCAGGCTGTTCGTCATAAATGTTTTTAGAACGACGCAATAACGGACGTGTGAAAGTGAATTAATTCCTCACTTCTGGTTGTAGAAAACTAACTTGATATTTCTTTCGACTTTTCCTTCACTCTAAAAGTAAAATGAACTATTTGCATGTGTAAATAAAGAGAAAAACTAACTTTGATTGTGGCATCAAAACGTTCTCTGTGTAAACTTTATTTAATTAAAATCAAGATAAGGTTCATTTTGGTTTTTGAACATTTATTCCCGAACTGTAGTTAAGTTTTATACATGGTATTTTACACATGGGTTTGGGTCGTGAATTTTTAAATTTTTACGAATTTTTTGGAGAGATAGTAACCAATAAGTTTTGTTTACGAACTTAGAGATTACACTTAAGCAAAATTTGATTTAAATCGTTAGAGTCAATTTTGAGAAAATTGCAACTTTTTTCTTCCGACAGCTATCCCCAAATTTATATATATATATATATATTTAAATTTCTAAGATAAGGAAAAGAATGTGCCCACACAGGCTATAACATTTGAGCTTTAGAAGGTACAAAAGACAATGGCAGACGGAATAAATTCCAGAAACACATTTTTGGACTCAGAGTACCTCCTGATTTCTGTATCTCACAAAACTTCGACTTTTTTGTATTCCGAATCAAAGCAACTGATTCTGTGAATCGTGTCTGAATTTTTTAAGTTGCCGCCATTTTAAAAATCTCATTTTGTTGTAACAACGTAATAAGCAATAAAACGACATGCGAAATAGTCAAGTTGAAGCAGGATTAAGCTTGCCTAAACAAAATTTAATTACAAGTTATTTTAAAAATTCCCTCAGTGACTCATTCTAGTGAGTTGTGTCAATCCGGTGGGCACTTTACACCTTTTTCATATAGTCCTGGGTTAGATTCCTGTCTTTCACCATTTCTATTCGATCTCTCTTGACTAATTCTTGTGATTTTTCTACTCTGATACAATTATATTATTCTGAATCTAGGGGTTTTTATTTTATTTTATTGTTTTTTATAGCAATGATAACTGAGAGATTTTTCAACGTCAAAAAACATGAATTAAAAAGAATGAACTCTTATGTTTTATATAGTTTATTTACTTTCACCCCAAAATTGCCAAGTTGAAATAAAACAATTTTGAGGGGGCTGTGCAGTAAGTCCAAACGCCATGGAGCCTAAATGTACACTTCATTATTTATTTTCAACAAAAATGACAGTTAAACCGAACTGATATTTCTGGATAAACAGGGAATGAATAACTTGTTAACTATTTTGTTTTGTTGTTTCAGATAGTTATTATTTGACAAAGTTTATTTGGAAATGTTAAAATTAATTATCCACTTACGGAGATCACCACTCTCTCTAAGCATTTCAAAACCAATGACGGATTATTAATTTTACGTTTACATTTGTTAATATCAGGTTAATTAAATTCATTGAATCCTAATTCTAATTTTAACCAACATCTGGGTTATGTGCGTATCCAATGTATGGAAACATGTCTGTTAGGGTGGAAACATTAGGGGTGGGAGGTTTGACTCCTGAAGACAGTAGGGGTGCATAGCAGATGTGACCATCGTAGGATAGTCTTATTAATTTCATCTGGCGTTCTTGACTGACCCTTGTGTCCGCTCATCTGCTCTTGTGCATCTTTCGTTATTACTTTTGTACAAAGTTTTTCAAAAAGATAACATTTCTCAGGGTTGATTTTAGGATTTAATATGTTACCAAATATGTTTATGTTATATACACAGTTTAAGTATTTACAATTGTATTTCTATTTTGTAAATAAATTTAAAATATTTTAAAATAATTGAAGACTCTACATCTAACTTGATTTGAGTCATAATAGGTGTTTAGTATTTCAGGCACGTGTTGAGATTTAATCAAATACGATATAGCTTGAAGTCCTGTTTATAGTAGGAGAGAAGCTTGTTTAGGTTCTTCTTTCATCAAATATTTATTTAAAGTCGGCGTCCAACGTTTATTTTTAATTTTTGTTTTTATATTCTTTTGTCGATTGGAGATTGAGAAAGCTTGTGCAATTATGAACATCATTTATTTTAGCAAAACAAAAAAACAACATTTTTTGATATATATATATATATATATATATATATATATATATATATATATATATATATATATATATATGTACAGTTTGTACCTAATTAATAGTTATAATTTTATGTACATGGGATTGGAATGTATAAATGAATATTTTGATTAAGAGATTAACATGACGTTTTGAAAAAGTATAATATCATATCACATATTATCCTATTATGCAGAACTTTTTTAAAATTAAATTTTATATATTTCTAGCAGTCATTAAAAAAAAAACTAAGGCAAAATGTTTGTGGTTTTAAAACTCTTAACCAAAGTATTATATGACCAAAGTTATTTATTAAAGTTTTTGAAACAGAACTATACTTCTTTAAATTCGTTATTTTGGGGTCCAAAGAAAAAATTATTTAAAGATTAATTACATTTAATTTAGTGTAGTTAAACTTTATTTCATATTCCAAACTTAAGTTATATGCTTACAACACAGCACTGGTCCTCTGTTACACCCTGTATATATAAGTTCGTTAAAGTTTAGGCAGCATTTCTTTACATTTAAGTATTACATTTCAAATAAAATAAACGTATAAGATTTCAGTTTGGATTAAAAGTTGCTTAAATAATTACGGGGTGCATTAGGTGACATGACATGGCCGTCACTTTGTCTCTGTCTGTATAACCCTCAGCCACCCTTCTAGGACGATTAATCATCGATCAGAGGTCCAGGACAGGCGTCACTTCGGCCCTAGGTTGTCGCTAAGGGGGAGGTTCAAACATGGCGTTCCAACCACTGCCCACACCAACAGCCCCAACTTACAACTCTACTTTTGGTCACTGCACACAAAAAAATACATGGAAAGAAACGTTAAGAATGATTTGCTCCAACTCTTAATGGAGTTGTTCTTGGACTTAGGTTGCTTCTAAGTCGTAAATTATATCTTAACTTTCAAATAAAAGCTATATATTTTGAAAAATAAAGTTAGATTTGTTTAATAGTTGTTAGAAAATATAATATATATTATTTTGTGTCTGTTTACTAAATTGGCAACTAACGCGGCGTAAAAATAAATAAATAATATAATAAACGCTACTAAAAAACTGCTGTTGAGCTAGCCAGAATCAAAATAGATTTATTCTAAGGATAGAACCCTTGGTATTTTGTTAAATTTAGTCTAAATTAAAAAATATGGTATATTATACAATATTTTAGATGACAATAAAGTACCACATACTGAGGTTAATTTTAATGACTTGAAATTATGTTTTCATGTATAATAAACTATACAAAAACATTGCTCAAACTTTCCTAATCACCCATCCTCAAAGCCAAATAAAACCAACATAAATTATTCGTGACTAAAGATGTTAGTTTTATAGTTGTTATTCTAAAATAAAAATGTAAAATAGAAAAATAATATTAAACTTGCTTTATTTTTTACCTAGAACATGTTCTCAGTGTATATCGTACTTGATTAAAACAGAGCTTTAAAATGTTCTATTTTTTGCCATCCATTTCTGCACAATAATATTTGTTTAATTGATATTTTTCATACGATTTCGTCATTAATCTTTGTATCGCACTAAAATTTGAAAGAAATAGGTAGAGCCGATTTTGAGATATTCAATTTTTATTTTCGGCCCGCAATGTTTGTAGAGAAGGCGACCAACTTTTGGACCTTAACAGGTACAATTTTATCAGAATCGTTAAAACCAATTTTAAAAAAAAATCTCTTATGGTATCTACCTTTAAATTTTGATAATGAATTTGACAAAGATTTCTTTACGTTTAACATAACTTTTTCTACACTACGGTTAGAAAGATTAGGTATAATACTCTTTGGTACACCCTAAAACCCAATTTCAAACATAAGAAACCCCACATTTCAAGAATATTAAATAAAAAGAATGATGAAATTACTAACAAAATCAAAGATATTGCAAAATCCAGCATATTTTGTTTTAAATGTTTTACGTTATTTTCTACCATTTATAAATGACAACTGAAAAAAAAGAAAAAAGAAGAAAAAAACCCTGACTGCTCATTTGGCTTTTCTTTTAGGTTAATTGAGTCGAAAAAAAATATGGACTATATATAAAAAATGGTCCATGTCTCACATGGATGCTCTATGTCTCTACCCAATACTCCACAACCCAAAATCAAATTTATGTGGTGTAGCTGCATACAAAATTCACAATTTCCTGAAATTGGTTGTAACGATTTTGAACATATTTTTTACCTAAGTGTAGCTTCTAATGTCTTAGATAAAACCTATTGGTCGCTATAGTCCTAATTATTTCGGTTCATGAGTTATTGGTGTAAACTGCAACGCGTTTTGATTGATTGGGTTTCAAACTAATAAATTTATACTAGTATTAGAGTTAAGCTAACCTATGATTGGGTTAAATAGATAAAACTTGCTCAACCATTCACTACAAGGTCTAAATTTCTCTATCCCTTCAGAACAAATACCACTCCATATAACCAGCTGTTAATGAGTTAACTAAAGTAAATTTATTTTAATGACTTACACTTAAATATAAAAATAAATGCAAACAAACTCAACTTGTCATTGAATTACTGACTCACCCATTTAAATATATATATTTCCGCGGTGCGATACATTATTTCGGCCTTTACGACAACACAGAAACGCCATTTACCGAAACTTAGCGCGACATAAAAATATTTAAAAACAATCCTGTGAATATAAACCGACTAATTCGGGTGACTTGATACCACAGACTTCCACCCTAAAGTTATTCCTAAGTCATATGGTTTTCTGTGTCAGCAGCTGATCAGCTGATCCCAGCCTTCAAGGTAATACAGCTGGTGATTCCGATTACAAATAAGATTACAATCCGGACCGTAACCAAGATACGAGACTGATACAAACCACGATTCAGAACGCGTTGCAAAACAGTTATATCAGTTAAACAGTACTATCCGGCTATGGGAATTATATTGATCGAAAAATCTGTTCTACCGATTTTGTTAAAAATATAACGAAATGTGACGAGTAATGACTCAAATCTTGATGTAGAAAAATATGAAAGTTTAGAAATAATTAAAACGATAATATACCTTCAAAAGCTCGATTTTAAGCAATTACGAGTTACGCGACGGACATGTTTACGGCGGAAGCGTAGCAAGGTTAAGCCCTAATCAATATATATATATATATATATATATATATATATATATATATATATATATATATAGTAAAAGGAAGTCTAGTATGTGCGTGCCGGTAAAACTCAAAAAGAATCCCGGTACAATCACAGGGGGTATATGGTATGATAGTCCTCTATTGCTCATCCGTGAATAAGGTTTCCGTTTTGTCTCTAAGGGCGTTCATTGAGAGATAAAAGGGCCGAACTTATGACCGAAAAAATATAAGGGAAATACAGTATTTATCCCCAGAATACCACTGATATCGACTGAATTACCTTTCAAATTAAAGAGACTGCAATTGTAAAATGAATCCGTTAACTTTTGTAAAATATAAAAGTCAGACCAAATTGTTACGCATTAACAATAAGCCAGATAAACCATTACATTTCACTAGATGCAAGGGATAAATCAGAAATAAAGTAAGTACTATACTGCATGTATTGTAAACCAAACCTAACGTAACTAACCTAACCTAACCCAACTATAACGTTTATTTACCGTGAAACACGATATTGTTTTATCTCGTTAGAAGTATTGGAAAGGAAATGATGTCAACATGTTGGACAACTTGTTCCTCAGACAGATTCCATTTATTAAAGTATTCTGACATGTCTTGGTTGTACGCTACGTTTGGATATTATTCGAAAGCCATAATCTTGTCTGCTTTAACGAGCCTTGACATTTCTGATTAATTATGTAAGCTTGGGATTCAATGAGAGAGATTCAGGGCAGATTATAAACCCCTTTCTCTCCCCCCCCCCTTCATACAACAGCCACCATGTTGCTTGTCGAGCTGGTAGGTACAGAATATTGGAATACAGCCTACAAGGTGACTTCCCTTGATATTGAGTGAATTGTTTAAAGGGTTTATTCAACAAGGAGAATACTGGTGGTGATTATTTTAGTAGTAGGGTGGGCTCAGGTATTTCAAACGAAACAAAATGTTACACAAACGTACGGTAGAACAAAATGTATTGATAACAAAAATTTAGTACTGGACACTAATAAATATATGGGGATACGTTAGTATAGAAATGAAACTATTAATTTTTTTAATAATATTTTGATAACAAAAGTTGTTTTCGCTTGTCCAAAACGGAAATCAAGTTGAATTGAAATTTAAATACTGTTTGTTGTTAACGTGTATTTTTATTATTATTTCTTATTATTTATTTTTTTTAATCGTTACAATAGTTGCAACCGATTTTGACGTAATCGAAATTTTTAGTTATCTTATGGCAGCTACAATAAAATTTGAATGATCGAGAAATGACAAACAAAATAAAACTGACATATTTGAACAAAGCATGCATATATAACAGTCCACTAGTTTCGGTTGCTCACCATTGCACGGACGACAGACATTTGTAAACGACATTCTAAAAATGTAGTTTCTTAGGATCAGTAACGGGGATATTTCCGTTTAAATTATAAATTGATTTGACCAATATTCTCTTTAGAGTCTTATATTTTTAATATATTTTGTACAATTTAAAGCCTTTAATAGACGAATCACTGTACGTTTATAAAATTTTAAAGTGGCTAAAATTAATTAGTAAAATTTAATGTGTAATCTATTTTGAAAAATGTTATAAATTCAATGTCATATTTCACCAATTTTTATCAATTATAAAAACAATAATACCATATAGTGGTAAGAGAAGTTTTAAATACAGAATCCCCACACAAATATTACGGCTAGTTACAATGACATTGTTGCACACTGACAACAGTTAAAATACAAAATAACGTAAAAGATTATTGTGAAATCAGTCAAGACAAGGTATGATCTCTACACAATTATTTAATATAGTTTGGGAAAGCTTATTAGTTCCATTGAAATCAATGATAATTTTCCCTTTAACAACCAGTTATAATCGGTTAGAGTTTTGTTATTGTTGCTCATGTATCCTGAGGATGGCAGCTTTGTCGTTGAAACGTGTTTGATTAAATAAACGTAATTTTTGTGAGATCTTGTGTTCCAGTTTTTTTTATTTAGCAAACAGATCAGCAGATAGAGTAAGGGATGATGTTGAAAGATAAATTGGCACAAGTAGGACTCTCAGTAAATGAAAGTAAGATGAAGTACATGCTCACTACTAGTGATGAGCAAAGGTTTCAAAATGTCTTATACAAGTGGATAACCAACAATTTAAAAAAAGTATCAGATTTTTTAGGTGCTGTGCTGACGGAGAGGAATGTAATAGCGAAATAAATATTTGGGAGCGAAAAATAGAGAAACATCTTTGTACCAATTTGAGAAAATGGCGTGGGGAATCAACATAGTGGTCCACATAAAGGTGATGAGGTTGAAAGATGTGGAAAGGATAGATGATATATTTAGAGTAAAGAGGGTTTATTCAGTTAAAGATGGAGAAGAGATGATTGCAGGGCGTGGGGGGTGATTTGAAGGCTGTCGTTGTGATAAGATGGAGAACGTTCTCCAGTGAAATACATAAATAGTGGCGAATCGTAAGGAGGTCAGGATTAAGGTATGAATCCTTAAGGATTCTCCTTAGATAATGGGTAAAGTAAGTACGGTTAGTAATATATGAGAGGTGGTAAATTGTAAGGACAGGATTAAGGTGATGAATCCTTAAGGATTCTCCTTAGGTAATGGGTAAAGTAAGTACGGTTAGTAATATATGAGAGGTGGTAAATTGTAAGGTCAGGATTAAGGTGATGAATCCTTAAGGATTCTCCTTAGGTAATGGGTAAAGTAAGTACGGTTAGTAATACATGAGAGGTGGTAAATTGTAAGGACAGGATTAAGGTGATGAATCCTTAAGGATTCTCCTTAGGTAATGGGTAAAGTAAGTACGGTTAGTAATACATGAGAGGTGGTAAATTGTAAGGACAGGATTAAGGTGATGAATCCTTAAGGATTCTCCTTAGGTAATGGGTAAAGTAAGTACGGTTAGTAATACATGAGAGGTGGTAAATTGTAAGGACAGGATTAAGGTGATGAATCCTTAAGGATTCTCCTTAGGTAATGGGTAAAGTAAGTACGGTTAGTAATACATGAGAGGTGGTAAATTGTAAGGACAGGATTAAGGTGATGAATCCTTAAGGATTCTCCTTAGGTAATGGGTAAAGTAAGTACGGTTAGTAATACATGAGAGGTGGTAAATTGTAAGGACAGGATTAAGGTGATGAATCCTTAAGGATTCTCCTTAGGTAATGGGTAAAGTAAGTACGGTTAGTAATACATGAGAGGTGGTAAATTGTAAGGACAGGATTAAGGTGATGAATCCTTAAGGATTCTCCTTAGGTAATGGGTAAAGTAAGTACGGTTAGTAATACATGAGAGGTGGTAAATTGTAAGGACAGGATTAAGGTGATGAATCCTTAAGGATTCTCCTTAGGTAATGGGTAAAGTAAGTACGGTTAGTAATATATGAGAGGTGGTAAATTGTAAGGACAGGATTAAGGTGATGAATCCTTAAGGATTCTCCTTAGGTAATGGGTAAAGTAAGTACGGTTAGTAATACATGAGAGGTGGTAAATTGTAAGGACAGGATTAAGGTGATGAATCCTTAAGGATTCTCCTTAGGTAATGGGTAAAGTAAGTACGGTTAGTAATACATGAGAGGTGGTAAATTGTAAGGACAGGATTAAGGTGATGAATCCTTAAGGATTCTCCTTAGGTAATGGGTAAAGTAAGTACGGTTAGTAATACATGAGAGGTGGTAAATTGTAAGGACAGGATTAAGGTGATGAATCCTTAAGGATTCTCCTTAGGTAATGGGTAAAGTAAGTACGGTTAGTAATACATGAGAGGTGGTAAATTGTAAGGACAGGATTAAGGTGATGAATCCTTAAGGATTCTCCTTAGGTAATGGGTAAAGTAAGTACGGTTAGTAATACATGAGAGGTGGTAAATTGTAAGGACAGGATTAAGGTGATGAATCCTTAAGGATTCTCCTTAGGTAATGGGTAAAGTAAGTACGGTTAGTAATACATGAGAGGTGGTAAATTGTAAGGTTAGGATTAAGGTGATGAATCCTTAAGGATTCTCCTTAGGTAATGGGTAAAGTAAGTACGGTTAGTAATACATGAGAGGTGGTAAATTGTAAGGACAGGATTAAGGTGATGAATCCTTAAGGATTCTCCTTAGGTAATGGGTAAAGTAAGTACGGTTAGTAATACATGAGAGGTGGTAAATTGTAAGGACAGGATTAAGGTGATGAATCCTTAAGGATTCTCCTTAGGTAATGGGTAAAGTAAGTACGGTTAGTAATATATGAGAGGTGGTAAATTGTAAGGTTAGGATTAAGGTGATGAATCCTTAAGGATTCTCCTTAGGTAATGGGTAAAGTAAGTACGGTTAGTAATATATGAGAGGTGGTAAATTGTAAGGTTAGGATTAAGGTGATGAATCCTTAAGGATTCTCCTTAGGTAATGGGTAAAGTAAGTACGGTTAGTAATATATGAGAGGTGGTAAATTGTAAGGTTAGGATTAAGGTGATGAATCCTTAAGGATTCTCCTTAGGTAATGGGTAAAGTAAGTACGGTTAGTAATATATGAGAGGTGGTAAATTGTAAGGTTAGGATTAAGGTGATGAATCCTTAAGGATTCTCCTTAGGTAATGGGTAAAGTAAGTACGGTTAGTAATATATGAGAGGTGGTAAATTGTAAGGTTAGGATTAAGGTGATGAATCCTTAAGGATTCTCCTTAGGTAATGGGTAAAGTAAGTACGGTTAGTAATATATGAGAGGTGGTAAATTGTAAGGTTAGGATTAAGGTGATGAATCCTTAAGGATTCTCCTTAGGTAATGGGTAAAGTAAGTACGGTTAGTAATATATGAGAGGTGGTAAATTGTAAGGTTAGGATTAAGGTGATGAATCCTTAAGGATTCTCCTTAGGTAATGGGTAAAGTAAGTACGGTTAGTAATATATGAGAGGTGGTAAATTGTAAGGTTAGGATTAAGGTGATGAATCCTTAAGGATTCTCCTTAGGTAATGGGTAAAGTAAGTACGGTTAGTAATATATGAGAGGTGGTAAATTGTAAGGTTAGGATTAAGGTGATGAATCCTTAAGGATTCTCCTTAGGTAATGGGTAAAGTAAGTACGGTTAGTAATATATGAGAGGTGGTAAATTGTAAGGTTAGGATTAAGGTGATGAATCCTTAAGGATTCTCCTTAGGTAATGGGTAAAGTAAGTACGGTTAGTAATATATGAGAGGTGGTAAATTGTAAGGTTAGGATTAAGGTGATGAATCCTTAAGGATTCTCCTTAGGTAATGGGTAAAGTAAGTACGGTTAGTAATATATGAGAGGTGGTAAATTGTAAGGACAGGATTAAGGTGATGAATCCTTAAGGATTCTCCTTAGGTAATGGGTAAAGTAAGTACGGTTAGTAATACATGAGAGGTGGTAAATTGTAAGGACAGGATTAAGGTGATGAATCCTTAAGGATTCTCCTTAGGTAATGGGTAAAGTAAGTACGGTTAGTAATACATGAGAGGTGGTAAATTGTAAGGACAGGATTAAGGTGATGAATCCTTAAGGATTCTCCTTAGGTAATGGGTAAAGTAAGTACGGTTAGTAATACATGAGAGGTGGTAAATTGTAAGGTCAGGATTAAGGTGATGAATCCTTAAGGATTCTCCTTAGGTAATGGGTAAAGTAAGTACGGTTAGTAATACATGAGAGGTGGTAAATTGTAAGGACAGGATTAAGGTGATGAATCCTTAAGGATTATCTTTAGGTAATGGGTAAAGTAAGTACGGTTAGTAATACATGAGAGGTGGTAAATTGTAAGGACAGGATTAAGGTGATGAATCCTTAAGGATTCTCCTTAGGTAATGGGTAAAGTAAGTACGGTTAGTAATACATGAGAGGTGGTAAATTGTAAAGTCAGGATTAAGGTGATGAATCCTTAAGGATTCTCCTTAGGTAATGGGTAAAGTAAGTACGGTTAGTAATACATGAGAGGTGGTAAATTGTAAGGACAGGATTAAGGTGATGAATCCTTAAGGATTATCTTTAGGTAATGGGTAAAGTAAGTACGGTTAGTAATATATGAGAGGTGGTAAATTGTAAGGACAGGATTAAGGTGATGAATCCTTAAGGATTCTCCTTAGGTAATGGGTAAAGTAAGTACGGTTAGTAATACATGAGAGGTGGTAAATTGTAAGGACAGGATTAAGGTGATGAATCCTTAAGGATTCTCCTTAGGTAATGGGTAAAGTAAGTACGGTTAGTAATATATGAGAGGTGGTAAATTGTAAGGACAGGATTAAGGTGATGAATCCTTAAGGATTCTCCTTAGGTAATGGGTAAAGTAAGTACGGTTAGTAATACATGAGAGGTGGTAAATTGTAAGGACAGGATTAAGGTGATGAATCCTTAAGGATTCTCCTTAGGTAATGGGTAAAGTAAGTACGGTTAGTAATACATGAGAGGTGGTAAATTGTAAGGACAGGATTAAGGTGATGAATCCTTAAGGATTCTCCTTAGGTAATGGGTAAAGTAAGTACGGTTAGTAATACATGAGAGGTGGTAAATTGTAAGGTCAGGATTAAGGTGATGAATCCTTAAGGATTCTCCTTAGGTAATGGGTAAAGTAAGTACGGTTAGTAATACATGAGAGGTGGTAAATTGTAAGGACAGGATTAAGGTGATGAATCCTTAAGGATTATCTTTAGGTAATGGGTAAAGTAAGTACGGTTAGTAATACATGAGAGGTGGTAAATTGTAAGGACAGGATTAAGGTGATGAATCCTTAAGGATTCTCCTTAGGTAATGGGTAAAGTAAGTACGGTTAGTAATACATGAGAGGTGGTAAATTGTAAAGTCAGGATTAAGGTGATGAATCCTTAAGGATTCTCCTTAGGTAATGGGTAAAGTAAGTACGGTTAGTAATACATGAGAGGTGGTAAATTGTAAGGACAGGATTAAGGTGATGAATCCTTAAGGATTATCTTTAGGTAATGGGTAAAGTAAGTACGGTTAGTAATACATGAGAGGTGGTAAATTGTAAGGACAGGATTAAGGTGATGAATCCTTAAGGATTCTCCTTAGGTAATGGGTAAAGTAAGTACGGTTAGTAATACATGAGAGGTGGTAAATTGTAAGGTTAGGATTAAGGTGATGAATCCTTAAGGATTCTCCTTAGGTAATGGGTAAAGTAAGTACGGTTAGTAATACATGAGAGGTGGTAAATTGTAAGGACAGGATTAAGGTGATGAATCCTTAAGGATTATCTTTAGGTAATGGGTAAAGTAAGTACGGTTAGTAATACATGAGAGGTGGTAAATTGTAAGGACAGGATTAAGGTGATGAATCCTTAAGGATTCTCCTTAGGTAATGGGTAAAGTAAGTACGGTTAGTAATACATGAGAGGTGGTAAATTGTAAGGTTAGGATTAAGGTGATGAATCCTTAAGGATTCTCCTTAGGTAATGGGTAAAGTAAGTACGGTTAGTAATACATGAGAGGTGGTAAATTGTAAGGTTAGGATTAAGGTGATGAATCCTTAAGGATTCTCCTTAGGTAATGGGTAAAGTAAGTACGGTTAGTAATATATGAGAGGTGGTAAATTGTAAGGACAGGATTAAGGTGATGAATCCTTAAGGATTCTCCTTAGGTAATGGGTAAAGTAAGTACGGTTAGTAATACATGAGAGGTGGTAAATTGTAAGGACAGGATTAAGGTGATGAATCCTTAAGGATTCTCCTTAGGTAATGGGTAAAGTAAGTACGGTTAGTAATACATGAGAGGTGGTAAATTGTAAGGTCAGGATTAAGGTGATGAATCCTTAAGGATTCTCCTTAGGTAATGGGTAAAGTAAGTACGGTTAGTAATACATGAGAGGTGGTAAATTGTAAGGACAGGATTAAGGTGATGAATCCTTAAGGATTATCTTTAGGTAATGGGTAAAGTAAGTACGGTTAGTAATACATGAGAGGTGGTAAATTGTAAGGACAGGATTAAGGTGATGAATCCTTAAGGATTCTCCTTAGGTAATGGGTAAAGTAAGTACGGTTAGTAATACATGAGAGGTGGTAAATTGTAAAGTCAGGATTAAGGTGATGAATCCTTAAGGATTCTCCTTAGGTAATGGGTAAAGTAAGTACGGTTAGTAATACATGAGAGGTGGTAAATTGTAAGGACAGGATTAAGGTGATGAATCCTTAAGGATTATCTTTAGGTAATGGGTAAAGTAAGTACGGTTAGTAATACATGAGAGGTGGTAAATTGTAAGGACAGGATTAAGGTGATGAATCCTTAAGGATTCTCCTTAGGTAATGGGTAAAGTAAGTACGGTTAGTAATACATGAGAGGTGGTAAATTGTAAGGTTAGGATTAAGGTGATGAATCCTTAAGGATTCTCCTTAGGTAATGGGTAAAGTAAGTACGGTTAGTAATACATGAGAGGTGGTAAATTGTAAGGACAGGATTAAGGTGATGAATCCTTAAGGATTATCTTTAGGTAATGGGTAAAGTAAGTACGGTTAGTAATACATGAGAGGTGGTAAATTGTAAGGACAGGATTAAGGTGATGAATCCTTAAGGATTCTCCTTAGGTAATGGGTAAAGTAAGTACGGTTAGTAATACATGAGAGGTGGTAAATTGTAAGGTTAGGATTAAGGTGATGAATCCTTAAGGATTCTCCTTAGGTAATGGGTAAAGTAAGTACGGTTAGTAATACATGAGAGGTGGTAAATTGTAAGGTTAGGATTAAGGTGATGAATCCTTAAGGATTCTCCTTAGGTAATGGGTAAAGTAAGTACGGTTAGTAATATATGAGAGGTGGTAAATTGTAAGGACAGGATTAAGGTGATGAATCCTTAAGGATTCTCCTTAGGTAATGGGTAAAGTAAGTACGGTTAGTAATACATGAGAGGTGGTAAATTGTAAGGTTAGGATTAAGGTGATGAATCCTTAAGGATTCTCCTTAGGTAATGGGTAAAGTAAGTACGGTTAGTAATACATGAGAGGTGGTAAATTGTAAGGTCAGGATTAAGGTGATGAATCCTTAAGGATTCTCCTTAGGTAATGGGTAAAGTAAGTACGGTTAGTAATACATGAGAGGTGGTAAATTGTAAGGTTAGGATTAAGGTGATGAATCCTTAAGGATTCTCCTTAGGTAATGGGTAAAGTAAGTACGGTTAGTAATACATGAGAGGTGGTAAATTGTAAGGTTAGGATTAAGGTGATGAATCCTTAAGGATTCTCCTTAGGTAATGGGTAAAGTAAGTACGGTTAGTAATACATGAGAGGTGGTAAATTGTAAGGTCAGGATTAAGGTGATGAATCCTTAAGGATTCTCCTTAGGTAATGGGTAAAGTAAGTACGGTTAGTAATACATGAGAGGTGGTAAATTGTAAGGTTAGGATTAAGGTGATGAATCCTTAAGGATTCTCCTTAGGTAATGGGTAAAGTAAGTACGGTTAGTAATACATGAGAGGTGGTAAATTGTAAGGTTAGGATTAAGGTGATGAATCCTTAAGGATTCTCCTTAGGTAATGGGTAAAGTAAGTACGGTTAGTAATACATGAGAGGTGGTAAATTGTAAGGTCAGGATTAAGGTGATGAATCCTTAAGGATTCTCCTTAGGTAATGGGTAAAGTAAGTACGGTTAGTAATACATGAGAGGTGGTAAATTGTAAGGTTAGGATTAAGGTGATGAATCCTTAAGGATTCTCCTTAGGTAATGGGTAAAGTAAGTACGGTTAGTAATACATGAGAGGTGGTAAATTGTAAGGTTAGGATTAAGGTGATGAATCCTTAAGGATTCTCCTTAGGTAATGGGTAAAGTAAGTACGGTTAGTAATACATGAGAGGTGGTAAATTGTAAGGTCAGGATTAAGGTGATGAATCCTTAAGGATTCTCCTTAGGTAATGGGTAAAGTAAGTACGGTTAGTAATACATGAGAGGTGGTAAATTGTAAGGACAGGATTAAGGTGATGAATCCTTAAGGATTCTCCTTAGGTAATGGGTAAAGTAAGTACGGTTAGTAATACATGAGAGGTGGTAAATTGTAAGGACAGGATTAAGGTGATGAATCCTTAAGGATTCTCCTTAGGTAATGGGTAAAGTAAGTACGGTTAGTAATACATGAGAGGTGGTCAATTGTAAGGACAGGATTAAGGTGATGAATCCTTAAGGATTCTCCTTAGGTAATGGGTAAAGTAAGTACGGTTAGTAATACATGAGAGGTGGTAAATTGTAAGGTCAGGATTAAGGTGATGAATCCTTAAGGATTCTCCTTAGGTAATGGGTAAAGTAAGTAACGTTAGTAATACATGAGAGGTGGTAAATTGTAAGGTCAGGATTAAGGTGATGAATCCTTAAGGATTCTCCTAAAGTTGGGTAAAGTAAGTAAGGTTGGTAATACATGAGTGGTGGCGAATCGTAAGGAGGCCAGGGGATTAAGGTCATGAATCCTTAAGGATTATCCTAACGTAACGGGTGAAGTAAGTAGGTTAGTAATATATGAGTGGTGGTAAATCGTAAGGACTTTAGGATTAATGTCATGAATCCTTAAGGATTCTCCATAGGTAATGGATATAGTAAGTACCGTTAGTATTAAAAATGAGGATTTATTTTAAGTTAATAGTTTTAAACTGTTTTTTTTTTTAACTTTATATTTTGAACTTTCTGGTTCAAAGAAGGTATTAAAGTTTTCTAGCGAAAACTTATTTTGAATATTTTATATAGCGTACTTGCATGTATAGCCTTAAAATAAAAAAAATAAAACTTTTTGGAGGGGAAAGTTGTAGAATAAAATTTAAATAAATAAAAAGCTAATTTTTTATTTATAGTTTGGAATTGTTTAAATTAAGATTTTATATTTACGGAAAATTAAGTTTATTGGTAACCCACCACAAGTTAATGACGATCTGGGATAAACCATTGCCGAGTGAGGTACATAATATTACAACGTCTTTGCGAGTAAATTAACTATTTGGATGGAAGCTACTAGCTCTAAATAAAATTTATGAATATAAATTCGTAATCATTCTTAACCGTTAAAATGAGTGCCTTATTTCTTTTTTAAATATTCTTCTTTGATTTATCTAGCAATATTAAATCCGAGCAAAGCGAGAGGGGTTCAGTTTCACAACAACATAATTATGAAGCGAGTACGTTTTGTTTATTGAAAATCAATGCAAAATTTTAAATATAGTAATAGATTTCTAATAAAATATCATGTTTCTTACTGTTATTCAGAATAAAATATAATTTCGGCTAAATATATATATTGGGGGGGGGGGTGTTCATGCCTTGCCTCAAAAAATAGACTAATGGAGCGTGGTCATCATCATTTTCATGCTCGGAAATATGATAATGAAACCTGACTCGGTCAATAAAGGATAGATTTCACACTCAACTTCTGAATTTAAAACAAGCTCTTTTTAGAAATTGTTATAAGGATAGGGATTAATCTGTTTAAAAAAATCGAATAATTTTATTACTGACTTTAGAGGGAAAAAGTATTGAGCTAACTACGCCGCTATTGAATATGTTTAATGCCGCTATTTTTAAAATGTATAAATTAACATTAAGATATGTTATACTCGTAAAAGTGTGCATAAAAAATGTGTACACCAAACCTGAACTCAAATCAATATTTTTATAACAAAATAAAAAAGGAACCGACAGTGAAAACAAAGATACAATAATTTACTGAATTTGACTCCAATAATAAATTTAAATCCCAATGAATTGAAGATGTTTAAGGGATATTTATTTAAACTCTTTCCCACATTTTAGCACCGAAAATCAGTTCACGAAACTTAATTAAATTATCTTTTTGAAATAGTGAAAAAATAACGTACTTCCTATGGTACATTAGGCAGATAAAAACTAAATCAGGTTAAGGGTAAAATCCGAGCACGTCCTAATAGTTCAATCTGCAGAAAAAATATAACAATGTTTCCTCAAGGTCACAGATAACAAATCTCGTTCTTTCACATTGGTTTAGATTAACAGGATCAATCTGGTACAGTCCAATCTATGGTTTTGTCCTACCCACAATGCCCCCTAAATCACGGTACGTTTTTCAATATTCAAAAGGAGGGATGAAGGGTTGTGTTACTTAACACGTTCCTCGGGCGTAAGTACAATGAAGGAAATGAAATGATGGGGGTGAGAGGGCGCTATTGTAGAGCGTCGCATCAACGACGCTTGGATTTATGGGCGCTCCATCAGCATCTTACGTCACAGCGTCGTATTGTTACAATACACAGGAAATGATTAACATAGAGGGTGTGGCTTAATCACGAGCTCTTACTGTGTCACTTTTATATTTGTATCTGGTCTCAGGTGGTATAAATTTAACATTGTTCAATTCTATGTCGATGGATTTATTGCAGATCTGATCCCCTACTTAATTATCTCTTTTGTTTATCTATGTTTCAAACTTTTAACAGAAATGTAATTTAATACAAATGAAATAAGGTGAACGAGTATTTTGTATGTACATATAAAATGGTGGTTATCTGTATTATTTATTTTACAGAGTGAATAAAATTGTGCATGTTGTTATATCATACTAATAGTTTGTTTATTGTTCTAAAAATAAAATTTACAATAATTGTATAAAAATACAGTCAAAACAAAGTTAAATTCAACAAATACGAATGAAAAATCAACATAACATGGAAACTTTTTTTTGTAATCTGCCAAGTTGGTAACATTAACAAATATATAATTTTTCAAAATTAATATTAATATTTAAATTTCAAAATTTATATATTAAATTTGTCTCTATACAGGGTTATTTAAAAAGAAATAGATACTTTTTAAAGCACCCAGTAAAATGGTTTTAATCAACAACAAAAATAAATAGTAGCATTACAAAGAGGACATATCAAAGTTTTTGTACAGTATTATAGATGTTCTATATGAGCCCCACGGGTTACACGGCAGACATAAATTCGATAGTCAAGTTCCGACCAGACTCTGTTAAGGGTATCGAAGTCGACACTCTCTATAGCTCTTTCTGTGTATCACAGTCCAGATTTGACCCCTTGCAACTTCTTTCTGTGGGGTTAGGTTAAAGATAAAGTTTTTATCCCCCCATTACCATTGAGCCTCTTGGAATTAAGGCAGCGCGTAACAAGAGCTATAGAGTGACGTTGATACCCTTAACAGAATCTGGTCAGAACTTGACTATCGGATTGACTATCTGCCTTGTAACCCGTGGGGCTCATATATATCTATAACACTGTAAAAATCTTTGAAATTTCCTCTTTGTAATGCTGTTAATATCATTTTACTTTGTTAGATAAAACGTGTCTATTTCGTTTTGAATAATCCTGTATATCAATGTTCCAAGCACATATTTTATCAAATTATACCAATTTCTTCGTTTCATTATGTTACTATTTGTTGTTTCACAGATACTCTGCCTCCAAAATACACTTGTATAATTTTACCTACAGTTAAACATATACCGAAAAAATATACAATATTTTCCTCCTCTTAAGAATTACACAAAGAATAGTCTTACACTTTCTTCTCTGCCTGGTCTATGGTAAACGGTAACATGACGCTACTAGCTTTTTATATTATGCTAATGTTACTCCTTGAATATTTGCTATTTGTGAGCCTCAAAAATAAAATAGAATTTCTTGTAAATATTATAAAACTAACAGTCATTTACACCATCCAACCACTTTTTTATATCTTCTAATCACACTAATCATAAAATTTATAAATTTCTTTAAACCACTTATTTCCTTTAAAGAACTTTAAATATTCAACCCCTATTTTTTGTCCCAATACTTACCAAACTTTAAACCTATTAGTTTTCCACCTAATAATTTCACCATTGTCTATGTCCATTTTCTATCTGGTAAACGTAAAAATTATATTATATATTTAAAATTGATTTTTAAAACCTGTGAGCAAAACAACTTAACATCTGTCTCTAAATACGAGTATCTATATAATTTTATACGTTTGTATAAATTTGAAACCAAATGAAGTTTGATTCATCACAGTCTATGATGTTTGAAATTTGTAGCCATTTTAGACGTTTTTCAAGTTGTTAAAATGGTAACAACGTTGAGTTGTTACAACGCTGAGTTGTTACAACGCTGAGTTGTTACAATCTTTTACAACGCTGAGTTGTTACAATCTTTTACAACGCTGAGTTGTTACAATCTTTTACAACGCTGAGTTGTTACAACGCTGAGTTGTTACAATCTTTTACAACGCTGAGTTGTTACAATCTTTTACAACGCTGAGTTGTTACAATCTTTTACAACGCTGAGTTGTTACAATCTTTTACAACGCTGAGTTGTTACAATCTTTTACAACGCTGAGTTGTTACAATCTTTTACAACGCTGAGTTGTTACAATCTTTTACAACGCTGAGTTGTTACAATCTTTTACAACGCTGAGTTGTTACAACGCTGAGTTGTTACAATCTTTTACAACGCTGAGTTGTTACAATCTTTTACAACGCTGAGTTGTTACAATCTTTTACAACGCTGAGTTGTTACAATCTTTTACAACGCTGAGTATATGGTACATTCAACTCTTTTGTTACATGTTTCTTATCTCCAGATTTTCACTCTGAAACTTAACTTTATTTTAATACTCCTGTATTTACATTTAATGTTTTAAACTCTTTGGAACATGTTCATACACAATTCATCAATCATGTCAAATGTGGGTCATGTTCTTCAGTATCTAATTTTATTTTAGCTATTCATATACAAAACAAAGTCATACATGGTTTGAATTTGTTATAGTAAAAATAATTTTACAGTATTGAGATTAACTTCGATGTTTCATGACGCATCAAGTGTAATAGTTAATCTAAAACGTAAAATTTACCTTTTGAATTAATTAATCTGTCAAATTTCGGATAGTTTTTAGAAATACAGATATAAAAAAAACAAATAATTATTCAACCAAATTCAGCAACGAAAACCATGTTACTACTTTTTAAATTCACACCAATATGATAGTGAGAACTTTTAAATATCATAAAACTCTTTAAAAGGGATCTGTTATAATCTTCATTGTCCCTAAATTATAACAGTAATTGTGGGAAGAAAGGAAGAGGAGGAGGGTATGTTTAAGCCACTTTCTATATAAGTGATGATATCAGAAGTTAAATAAATTCTAAATTACTAACCGTATTGTTTGGTAAGACGCATTTTATTATTGTGATTTTGACCAAAAATTAGGTACCTATTTTGGCATAAAAGTTGTGTTTAAAAAAAGTTAAACTATTGCTATCGTTTCTAGAAAATAAGTTGATAAATTTGAAACAATGGAAATGTCTTAACTTTGTTTGCAAGTTCTTTTTTTTACATAAGGATCCTACATTTCATAATCTGTATAAATTTATACCTCGGTTGACAATTCAAAGTATCGACTGTGTAGAAAATATTTTGTTCAATTGTGAATAATTTGGTCAGAAATTGTGTTAATTGTGGTAAAACATTAACTACAGGAATGAACTACATCCAACTTTCTCTAACATTACGGTTTCTGAGAAAGAGAAATGATCATAAACCACGTCGTAAAACAAAATGTACAAACAAGTGCACTCATAATAAAAAAATTAAAACAAAATTCAACAAATTCTGTATAATAAAGTAAGTGAATAATTTATGTTCCAATAAATTGTCTCCAGTATAACTTAATTTCAATTCCGCTAATCCGAAACTATCGCAATTATAATCTGCGTTATTTAACGTAGCCAAGACCTTACTGACCTTCCGCAGAGAGCAATATATCATTACTTGTTGATCTCTTGAAAGATTAAATTGCAGTGAAAGGTATCACTTACTACCTTGTAATAAATTAATAGCCAACTGCATTCAGGAGCTGTTCTGACATTAATAACAATGGATTTAGCATGCAAATAAAGTGAGAACAAAAGGCGTTCAAATATATAGCCTTGAGGAATACCGAAAGAAAATAAATTATTATTTCATATGGTAAAGTATTTGTAATATATTTACTTAAATGTGTAAATAGACAAAGTTTTAATTAAATTCTTAGGATAAAATGCTTAATTTTACAAATGGGTTTCAAAAAGCAATCCCCTCATCCTTACTGCTACTCTACTTTCACCAATAATTTGTTCCCATTTTTTTTAAGATTTCTAAATAAAAGTAATTATAATTTTAAAAAATGAAATTTAGAATTAATGTAAACATAAACTCATAATTTTACTAATTAATTATGAATTGAAAACATCTGTCATGACGTGTAATTCATATTGATCTGAACTATATTATACAGATCTCTATGATTTCTTTATGGAAATAAAAGTAACAAGTTTCATACCTGTAATATATTTGGATATTTTGAAAACTTTTGAAAGATAACAATCGTGCAGGTTTCTAGAACCTGGAAAGGTTTAATAATCTTATGAATAATCTTGCCTGTTTTTTGAAAACATTATTTGAATTGTTCATAACTTTATTGAACACATCTAAAACTTTATTTGACTATAACCTTAGAATTATGTTGGGTTAAAATCATCTATTCAGACATATCTTTTGGTATTTACATTACACCTATTATACTGATCTCTATGAACATTTTTTTGGTGTTAAAAAAATAATATATTGCATCCTTGTTTTTATAATAGAGAATTATATATATTTATAATAATAATAATAATTATTATTATTATTTGGAAGAGTTTAAGACAGAGTCCCTAGAACCTTGAAAGCTTCAAAGCAAAACCATGTAAATTATGCTTATCTTTACTATTTTTATAAACACGTTATTCAATTGTACAAATTATTTATTACCTTATTGATGTGTTTAAAAATTGTTTCTAAATATAAAAAAAAAATTATTTTCTCTGTAAATTGTACAAATAACATAGCAAAAGACACGAGTAGAAATAAAAGAAAAACACTGCTTTCAAATATACATATGAGGCATATGAGGAAAATAATTACAGTATATACAAAGAAAAATAATAATAAATTAAATCGGACCTATAGAAGATATTTGTACCCTTGTCAATTGACGTTTACACTCTTATTAAAAATATGAACAATTTTAAGGATTACACCGGAAAATATCCGTTGTCTGGAAAAGTCATGATCTTATATTTTTCTTTACTCCTACCTGATTTTATTCAGATTTTTTTGACACTTTATATATACCACAAACCATTTTTGAACTTTTTAAAATCTCGATATCTACGAAAACTTATCTAAAAAGAATCCTTTAACTGGTTATTATTTACTGGTTGGTATGAAAACAAAATCTCATTAATTTTATTGTTTAAATGAATTATAAACTTTCTTTTGTCCGACATTTTTGTTTCTTTAAGTTTTGTTTCAAATTTATTAGGAAGAGATAGATTTTTTTTTCAATAACTTCTGGAGATTTTCTAAATTATGCCTCACTTTGACTAATCTATCAAAAATAATATTTTCTTAGGGATGTTATTTTTAATCAGTATTTCAACCTATTTATAAAGTTTCGATTATTAAATTAAATCCATTTTATAGAAATTAAAACTGAAGCAGGCAGAATGATAACATTCTTTGAAACTTTGCGATTATTGTAACAATTATCACTACTTATTCCTGAATCATTGTGTATTTACGTATATACAGGCTGTTAAATAAAAAAATCAATCTTCGGTTCTTGGTCTTAATAAGTCAGTTAACTTAATATTTTAGTTACAAAATACACTTCTGAAAAGCTATAGCTCTCAAATTCGTAACTATAAATTCAATAAATGATAATAATAATAATAAATAATAATGATAATAGAGATAAAAACATTTAAATTAGGTAGATTTCCAATGAATTTTCGCATGTTCATTCTGGTGTACGTTTCAGTTTATATAACTTTGTCAATGAAATGGGTGAGGCGTAATTTTGGAATTTCCTACTTGAAAAAAATAAAATAAATAATGTTATTTTCTTTTGAAGGCGAACTAATTTAAAAAATTCTAATTAAAACAAAAATATATATTACAAGCAGTTTATGTAACTTTTTATAAGGAATGTTTCAATTTGAACTGTTAGATCAATTAAACTATTTTAAGGCATACGGCTTGTTTCGCAATTTTTTTTAAATAGTCTATATACAAATACTGCTAATATTGGCTTTTCTTATTTTTACAAAGACAAATAAAACCAAAATTCTGTTCATGGCCATATATAATTTTAGTTTATTAATAATGGCTGAAAAGAAAATGTAACATTTTTCATATCTCGTGTAACGAAAACTCTAATACTTGTAATCCTAGTTTGTGATATATTAATGTAATTCTAATTAGAAATTATTTTATTTTGAGAATAAAATGCTTGGAATTACGAATATTCATTGTTATCTAAGTTATACAGGGTGTTCCAAAATTGTGTTTCCAAACTTCAGGAGGTGGTTTCCCACAAAAGTTAAAAAAGTTCCTGTTAAAATATGTCCGGAAATTCCTAGATAACCAATTTTGTTTTCACAAAATATTTTTACATCCATAACGGTTTGATGGCTTCAATTGAAAGTTGGGACGATCCCTAATAAGGTGAAGATGTATTTAAAAAACCTAAAACCTTAAAATCAATCTAATCCAATAAAATGTTTTAAATTGACGATATATTAATTTAAAAAATGTAAATAACTGAAAAACTCTAAAACAATTCAAGCAGCCGCCATTTAGTCCAATTTAAGCAATGATTTTATCCATAGGAAGGTCATAAATACTTTCATCCCTTGCCTCCGCCACAATATTTTAAATTTCCTTTAGTGAAATAAAAGAAGTGAATGGATGCATCAATTTTCATGAAGTGAATATACAATTTGTATTTATCTCTGCAAACGAGGTGCATAGCGAACAATTTTGCTCCGTAAATAACAATTTCACGTTTAAACTGTGTTCAAAAAATATCTTAGAAGGAATTATAATCTTTTCATTAAGTACCCCTCTCTTAAAAACCTCCTCAACAATATAATTCTAACAATAACCTGAACCAATCAGCGACGCAGAAATTTACCTTAGCGCGTCCAACCAGCGCTAATAGATCAATTATCATATCACAGCCTTCGTTTAAAATCAAATGAACTGAACTCGTGGCATCTGTTCTAAAATATATATTATTAAAATATAAACAAGTTGGTATGAATATAATATATAACGCGTGATCTGATTCGTGGTTGAGAGGTTAATCTATGGAGCGTGATTTCACGTGTTGGGATAATGAGTCAATCCCGCAACAGAGGTAGCTTAAGGTTGATGAGGCTGTAATTTGGTGACCGGAGAGAGTAAAATATGGAGGATCGTTATGGTAAAGACTTTGTCGTGCACTGCATAAAGTGCATCCGGGTTGTTATGTGCATTCGTAAAGTGCAACCGTATGTTGAGTATCCACAATGGAGAAATGCATTACGTGCGAAATTATATTTCAAGAATTATTGTTGATTTCTGAGCGCTTTTGCAGCAACTCTGTTTCTGTAATGAATGTTTTAAAATATATTATATACAACGTGATGTGTTTCTGATTACCTAACCTAACCTAATCGATAACGTCAGAAAGCTATTTATGGAATGTTTTCAGTAGGATATACCGTGGAAAGAAATGTTTTAAATAGTATGTAATAATAATAATCTAAATTAAGTAATTTTTATAAATAAATTGTAGTATTTTTCCCTTTGGAACTGAATTCCTTTTTACAGCTGAACTGAATGATCTAAAGGGTTTCTTGAACACATGTTCAATTACACAGGTAGACTCATTCTTCCGCAAAATTATCAGCTTCTATATTGATTTAACTCTGTTTATAATAATTATAAACTAGAATGATTATAAAACTAATAACATGATAATTTATAGCTGGTAGAACTAATATTGTCCAAAATATTTCGGTTCTACTGAAAATTGAAACGAGTACGGAAAACTACATCCTCAATAGAAAATCTATAATTACTTTACAAAACATTATTGTGCTTGAAACTAATGTATTTGAAGTATAACGAACGAAATTCCAGTGCGACCTTTTGATTAATATGTAGATTACAGTTGAAATAATATTAATAGTCTTATTTCGTTCAGTATTCTCTAAATAAAGAAAGGATAAAATAACCGGTAGTATTCTGATTCTCTAGCGTCTAGTTCGGAAGAGAAACAAAGTCAGTTAAACTTTATTGGAAGGAATGATAAAAGAAAGGAATATAACCCAAGATTATCTTGTATAAATCTAGCTAGGGCTTTCAGGATTGCCAATCACGTACTAACTATAAGTGAGCCCGTAAGGTGACGACTAAAATACCCTACATTTATAACTAATGGTATTGGTCTATAACAATCCATTTAAATATTGGTGATTAGTTTCAAGTCACCAATAATAACAATGACCATAAATACTTACAATTAACCTTCCCATTATCTGTATTTTAGTCTCTCTTAATATTCTGTTTAATAACAGGAAAATAGCTGGGCTACGTAAACAATAAACTAATATGAACGAACAACGTGCTTGTCACTCTTTACTGCAGAGTTGAAACAAGGGAGGAAAACTACATTTTAAATATCATGTTTATTGTCACTCTATAACCAATAATTGTGCAGGAATATACGTTTGTGCGAGGACGTTTTTCGATGTTCTAAATGATAATACTAAACTGATAATGGTAAACTATTAAATTACTTCTCAATTTAATATTTACAGAAATTTTGATTGTAAAAATAATTTATTTTAGTGTGTTTTTTAAAGTGCAGGATTTTTTGACAAATTTAGTAATATCGCTAGTTTTAACTCAAAAAAAATCCTGGGGGTTACTTTTTAAAGTTTGTTTGTATAACATGTCGAACGGAACAGTTTTTTATTATTTCTATTGTCTATCCTTACATTTCCCAAACATCCTTTTATGTGGTTGAGGAATAATTGGTAATGAAAAAATCGAAATGGAACTTAGTCCACCGTCATGTAAAGCTTAATTTTATTCTAATCCGGTTTGCACTGAGGACGCATTTAATGCACAAATGAATTGAGTTTAGGTCCTATTAAATATGTAATATTTTTTTCAAAGTCTGAATAGATGTTTTATTTTCACTATTTGACTGTCAAAGTTGGGTGGATTTGTATTTAGTTTTGAGGATGATTATATCAGAAAGTTTGAATAACGTTTTACAACTGTATATGTTTTGACTTTTTGTTTATTGCTTTGTTTTGAATATAGGTATGTGAGAAAGTTTTTGCATCATTTAATTGATAAACCAGGACAAACCATTGAAAGTAAAACTGAAATCTATCTCCGCTCCAAGACATCCCTTCTACGTTTATTAATAACTGAGTTGACAATGGCGAAGTCTAGTTTAGTTAATATCTCCTACACCATTGTGATACATCTTTTGTCTTTCATCCCTCGTCAAACCCACCCCCACCCACTCGTAGTTGGGAAAACATCCCCCTCGCTTCACGCAAAACAAAGGCCTACTAAATCATCCGATTGTATTCAACACTCGCTCGCAGAAGAGAGAGCAAGTATAATTAATCAAACCACGCGGAGTTATTCATTGTGATTAGGGGGTGACTACCTTTTTTGGAGAGAAAAAAATTGTTTTTCACATTTTTTTTTCGGAAAAACAAACTTCTGTGAGGAAATTTGTAGTTGGTTGACAAGTGTCAAGTGCACTGCACGCATAAGTGTTTTATGGTCGGCTTTCGAGTCTATTGTTTAATTTGTGAGTTTGTGAACACGAATAAACAAAACTGGTTACTTCTAATAAACTTTAATTTTTTGAAATATAGTACGAAATTTGTTATATGCTCAATTACAATCTCAGAAACAAAGATGTTTATTGGTCAAAATTTCCCGGTTTAATTAGTAATAAAATATCATCATCATAATCATCATCGTCGTCGTCATCATCATGATCTTTTGACAATCATGATCTCTGCAGACCATTTGACACCATCTCTTCAATTCCTGAAATCTCTCCTCCTCCGTCTGTATCCAGTCTCTCTTGGCCTGTATAAAAATACTCTCTTGACCTGAACATAAATATTCTATGTAATTCGTTTCCTTTTCATCAGTCATAATCCATTTTCTCTAGTACTCTTTTAGACATTCTGAATTCCTTCATCCTCATTACGTGAATACAAAATTACAAACGTTTTTCTTTAAAAATTCAACCCCAAGGTTGCCTGAAAAGTCTGCATTCCATCCCTTGTAACTTCTTCGATTTATATCAAAAATCTAATCTATGACACCTGAAGTCTACTCAGATCTTTTATTGATCACGTCCACGTCTGTGACCCACATGCTAAAATTGGTTGATAGTGGACTTCAACGTTATTTTTACGCCTTCTGTATGTTACATCGCCATATATACCCTTCGTCATCTAATAAAGTTTATCATTTTTCGATGATACCAGTCATTTGATCTCCATTGGAAGTGATCTCGTTTTCAATACCATTAAACCTGTCTACTTGTAAGAACTTTACCTTCCAGTGACACTTCCTTTTTAGTTCTTTTCTTACCATCCACCATCAATACCTTTATTCAAAATTAAAGAAAGCTAAAATAAATCAGAGGTATCCAGAGAAGAACGGGATCTGCTACACAGATGACTTCAGGTTGGATAGTAAGGAAGTAACTGAGGCAGTTGTACCAAGTATAAAACTGATCCTTCAATTTGAGACAATGTACTCCATTTTTTTTAAAAATTACACGTCAATGTAGTGATAAGTTTACTTAGGCGAAACAAGTCAGAGCATATGGAGTGATAATGATTTTCTCAGATATTCAAGCCGTTTTCATAACTCTAACTTCGACAAGGGTTGGAATCTTAGTTGTGGATTTCTGGGAAGTAAAACACTGAGTCGGTTGTTGAACCTGCGGTACTCTGGAGTCGAAGAAAAGGAAAAAGAAATCGGGCTGGGAAAGACGACTCCATAATTTCAATTATACAAAATCTTACGTCCAGAAAACCATTTGTAACAAGGCCTCGAAGGTCTATATATAACATTTAACATGTGCACAGATAGATTAAGGAGAGAATGGGTAGCTTGTGAGAGGACACGATGAGACTCGAGGAAGGTCACTCAACAGGATGTACAGGAGCAAGCTTCGGATGATGTTTGATCTGGTAATAGGTTACTGTTTCTTATCAAACATCCAAACACAATAAGTTTGAAAAAGATGCTGAGAGAATGGTATTTTCAAGTCATTTTTTAAGGATTGTTTCTTGAACGATGATTGCGTTTGGAGATGTGAAACTAATATAAAAGAATCTTTACAAGATGGCTATCCTGGATTTACTGAAGTTCATGAAGAGTACATGTAGTTATGGAAAGAGTTGCTTAGGGAGGTATTTAGTTAGAACCATAATTTCTAACTATGAGGCGTTTACCAGCTACAAAGTAAATAAGAAAAAATAAACCACGAATTCGGCGTATACATTTATAATTCTCAAATTTTATTTCATAGATTACGACTAAATATTTCTAATATAATAAAAATATTAATGTGAAGATCCAAATGAACAGAATAGAATCAAAATTCACAAACATTACATTACATTTTTCATTCGCACATATAAAAACGATTACCTAAGTAATCAACATTTTAATTTATTAATTGTCTGTAGTTTGATCAAATTGTAAACTGAACAACGGTCGCCATCTTGGAAAATGGAAAAACTCAAAATCGGCTAAAGCAATAATACACTATATTGGGGAAATTTGAACATTTTAGTAGATTTCAATTGTTCTCAAAACCAAAAATTTTAGAGTTTTTGTGACGGATATTTTTTGGAGAAATTATGTGTAAAATTTTTAAAAATGTTAAAAGTAATTTCACAAGAATCAGTTATTAAACTTAAATGGCTTGCTTTTTAAACGAGGAATTTGAATTGGAAAATGCTATCATGTTATTTTCTTGCTCTTCAAAATATTATTACCTTTTTTTTTATTTCCAAATCATACACTTAACACTAAATCCATAACAAAAAACAACTGTCTGGACGATTAGATATATCGTCTACAAAACTGAATTAATGTTTATGCAGTTTTAATTAATTTATATCTAATTTCGGTGGTACTTTTAGTAATCCGAATTTTGAATATTTGTTTTAAACCAAGAAAAGAATTGAAATTTTTTTTTTATTGGTGTGAAACTACTTTACCTAATTTTCTTTTCATCCATGAGAAATTAGTGGGGGAAAATTTTTTTTTATTTATGTGTTAAGGGTGAAAATACATTCCATAAAAAGTAAAGTGTAACTTTAGACCTTTTGGATAATAATAGTGTTCAACACTTTATATTTCGAAAAAAAATTGATATCGTTACGTCTGATTTTAAGATGACTAACATTCCATGACCGTGTCAATAGTTTGTTTAATACTTTGGAACCAACAACGCTATCTCGGTATTTTCAAAGACATAAAATTGAATAATTTTCGTTTGCAAAGGCTCTGAGTATGAATGTGTAGGTATAGACGTGTATAAGCAATGAGTGAGTAAGAATACGAGTGCATCGTTTTGTTAAACGTACATAACCTCCAATTCCCATCTGTCATATTCATTTAAAATGATTAATGCTTTTACATTTTTGTTGTTTTATAAAAACTCTCGATTAATAAGCGTTTCGTATATTTTGTCTGACCCCAAATTCAAACGTCCCAAAAACATCTCAATCAACCGGCTAAACCGAAGAGACTAACATTAATATTTCTGAGAGAGATGGAGAATGTTTGTTTTTCTTAAGAAACATGATGGAAGTTAGACTCTCAAGGAAGGAGAAAAGGTAGAGGGGGGACTAATGGCTTCTTCAATCAGGACTCGCGTAATCAATCTAAACCGAGGAACTCGCTGGAACATCTTAATTCTTTTTATTCCCTTTTACATTTATTCTTCCAGGGTGTTCATCAATTTTTATGAAAAATTGCAACGAGAAGCCTCGTCTTGTGCTTTCGCGAAATCTAAATATAAGTGATGCTTTTGTTTTGGGGTCATGAATCTTAAAATAATTAAGGGGTGAAATTCTAAATTGGAATTTAAATTAGGAACTTAGTTATTGTGCTAGGTAAAAATTAATTATTTTCTTCTCAGAGTGTTTATAAAGATATTGGTAGTACAAAATAAATATCAGAATTATCGGTTTTATTTACGTTTTGGATTTACATTTACATTTATTTAAATTTTATTTAAGGATACTCAATAGCAGGATGAAAATGTTCTGCGCAACCGTTTGTAATATTAAAAATTATAGAAGTGGGAAATTTATTGACAAACATTCAAACTATTATTTAATAAATATACAAATTTAATATTGTCAATATGGCTTTAAAATATTTGGAAAAACACTACTTTAAAGCTGAAGTAGTTAAAACAACCCTTATTGATTTCTTCATATTTACAAATCATAAATTGAAGTTGTTTGTTCAAATCAACTGTTACATACAAGTGTCTAAAATTAAAATCTTTATCATTTAAAGGATTTTCTACACTGTATCATTGAGCACTATACAGTGTTTTGGTTCATCTCTGTTACGTATCACTTATGAACAATCTGGAGATGTAGTGACGACCTCGCGTTTTAACAAATAAAAATAGAAGCCATTCATCTTCCATATATGGCTTAAATTTAAACAGTGTTAAAAAGGTAATGAAGATTAAGAAAAAACAATAAACTCCAGCAGTTGCACGATGAAGCTGAAATATTCGAGAAAACTGTAATGAGTAGGGCATTTATCAGGTTGTCTGATAGTGACAAAAGCCTCGGATCCCTTGATAACTAACTATCTAAGAACACCAAAGGAAAGAATAGTAAAGAAGATATTGTAAACCAAGAGGATTAAGGACTAAGTAGAATATGGCTGCAACCTTGAGAATGTAATGCCAATGAAGTCAGAAGAGAGTGGAGGTGCTGAAAAAGATCCGAATCCTGTAACGGCGAGTAAAATAACAGAGTAAAGTTCATACAAATTGGTTCAGCCATTTGGTTTATAACGTGCATCTTTTATGTCAGATAGACTAATTGGGTAGAGAAACCATAATAAAATAAAGAAGACCACTGGGTTCGAAACATCTATCTATGTTTCACATTAAATGTTCTTTCTTGTTTTTTTGAAAATATAAACAATTATATTCGTGTCTTCTTTTATTTACGATAAACTATAGCACACGTTACGATTAAAAATTTATTACACAATATCTTTTAAATTTTATTTTATTTAATGAAAATCAGGGGAAAATTACCACTTGTGTTGATCTTCCAGTACTCTTCTCTTAAAGTTAATACGTCGACTCTGCGTCGTAGGGTAAAATGGAGAGCTACAAATTTTGGTCACGAAAGCCTGAAATTCGATGTGCTAGCTCCACATCACTCGATCTAAAAGCTACGCAGCCACAATGGTCTGTTGAGTGTAGAATTTATTTGTTTTTATAGGTGTTAAGTAATTAAAAACAACTCACTTATTAATTTTAAATTATCAGTGCCATGAAAATTTGTGTACATATAACAACCGAAGATAATGCAGTTAGTCATCGACATATCGTCTTAAATAAACAAAGCGTGTGTTTTTCTTTACGTGGTAATTACTTCCTACTCCAGCCAACGCCCATCCTTAGCATCTCTACTACCGTATGTCGTGCTTTCCAGTTGGCGTTATCAATGAGATCCTGTGATGGTTCATGTGGGTGAGTGCGTTGCAAGCTAAAAGATAGTTGGTGTCCTATCTCCCGTTGTTACAGAGTAGGTATGTCCGTGATACAACATCCGTGGAATTGAGTCCGTTGCACCTTTTACTCTTGATAACAGCAGTTTTCATTGTTTTTCAAATAGTCGTGTTCTTTTAGATGCGATTGTACTGCTGTGATTTTTTTTAAACTTTACAAATGTTAGTGAGACTTAAACTACAGTTTTAGGACTGATTTTATTTATTTATTTGCTAGAGAATAAACGTGGTAATTCCTCGATACGTCGACATAAATGTTGTCTAGTGTACCGGCTGTGTATCGTGCCATGCTAAGTCGTGATAGTAGTTATCATTATTCTTGAGAAGTATTGTCTGTAGTCTGTTTGTGTATAGCCACAAATGACGTTGATAGCGGACTAAAAGTGGATAAGAAGGCAACCTTCTGTAATGACCTATGCTTCAAAATTCCTTATTGTGGCTACCACAGTTATGGCGTCCTAGAATTTTTTTCGTAGAAATCACCACCTGCAATTCCTTACTGTGGGAGTAAGTATCCATTTGCGGAGCCAATCCTGTTCCAGAAGTAACGTTTTCATAACGTGGAAGGTCCCAGAACGAGCAGATCGTATTTCTTGCCACGTGGTGAGTGAGGCGCTCACCAAGAATGGTTCAGTAGATGTTATGAGAAGTGACAAGTGGTGTTGGTAGTTCTGGTGTCAAGTGATATTTATAAACATCAGTAATGAATTGACTTGGGGCTTCTCCCTACAGTTCGAGTTACCGCCAGTGTTGGTGCGGTACACAATTAAATAAACACTGAATATAAAATGTTTTATGTTAATCTAACACGCATCGCCCTAAGTTGTCATTCCTCCGATTAAGAAACAACTGTATGAGACTAACTCTGCACTTCCGGAGGGAATATTTTCCAGTGGCTGCTCTTGTGAATCTTTAAATACAGAGGAAAAGGTCAACAGAAATGATAAAAAATGAAGTCAGTAAAGCATAAAGAGGCATCTATACTTAGCCTTTCACGTTTTATTTCTCATTTGGAGAGAAAGTAATTTCAACGTCGAAATATTAGATGAAGATTTTCTTTTGCAAGTTATGATTTAAATAAAGCTTGCAAGAACAATGTGATAAAATTCAATATTATAGGATATGGATTGAAATCACACCCAATACCCCAATTTAACAAAACAAACTATTATTTCCTGATATTAATTTCAATAACATAGTTACCATCCTCAGAGGTTGAGTATTATATTAACCTCTGTAGTAATACTCTACCTCTGAGGATGGTAACTATGTTACTGAAATGTACATCAGGAAATAAAAGTTTGTTTTATTAAATTGTGGTATTGGGTTTGATTTTAATCTTTATGTTCGCCACAGTGTGCTCATAATTGTATTATAATATAGGATTTGTTAATAATTTTTCACATTGATGTAATTTTGACAAAGTTAAGTGTTGGATCAAAAACATTTATGTCCCCTAAGTCCAAAATTGTGTTTTTTAATTTAATTTTGTCTGTTTGTAGGTCGTATGTGAAGTCCTAACGCGTGAGGGACTGGTAATTACACTTGGTACATGGGTTTATTTTGAGTTTTAATACTGGGATATTTTTAACTACTCGAAATTTAGGAGCAGAGGCCATAAGAAGAAAATAAAAACAGAATTACATCTCTCCGACAATTCCAGTTCGTGAGTGAAAAATCAAACCATTGACAAAGTGGATGTTATAAACACTTAATTTCTCAAATTCGATTCTAACGGTTTCGTTGAAATTATATTGGGGTGAATATTAGTGGTCCAAAACCGTGCAAAATCGTAATTAAAAACCATCATACTTCCGGAATAATTGGCATAAAACGACATTGACCAACTTGCTTACGACACAAGCGAGGCGAGTTTAAATCTTTATATATATATAAACGATATGAAAAAAATGATCTCATTTTAAATTTTTTATTGACAACTTATGAAATTACAATTTTTTTATTTTTTTTTACTTGACAACGAAAGTTGATCAACAATTTCGAAACATAGTTGTAGTGAATTATTTCGTATATATATACACATTATGGTAAATATCCAACAAACTCTAACAACATGTGAAAATCCATTCGGAAACAAATTAGATAAGAGTTTAAATTTAAGTTTTCATTGTGGAAAGTTTAAAAAAAGAGCGTAGTTGTGCAACTACGAGGCTCGTCAGGGCCAATACACTGAGATGACTTAAGCTATTGTAGATTTTTTTTTAAATTGAACCTTTGGGATTACACTTAGAGGATCTGCTTATTGTATGATGGGGCTGGGTATGCACCATAATGGCGCCAATCAACTTCCTTTTTCTAACGATTGTTAGTTATGCTTAATTACATTAATGTATTTAATAAATCGGAACGCCCGTTGTGTTCTTGTTCGGAGGACCAGATTTTATGGGTTCTAATCAAGCAATATTAAAAAATAAATTCCTAAAACTTCAGAAACCTTGTTGAGAAATTTAATAAAGAATGATCAACGCGTAATAAAAACACAAATAAACATACAAACAAAATGCCATAACAAGATCGGTCGTCTCGTCCAATAAAATAAGAACTGGTAACTTGTCACTCTGATTTCCTCACCAGTAAATTACCTTTCCCAATGCCTTGTAAAGTTTACACCTCGAAGAAAGGGTAATTAAGAAGTGTTGAAGAAGAATAAGAAAACAGTCATCAAGAGACGCTTAATCATGTCAACATTGGTAACGTCTAAAGTAAGCAGTCACTTTAATTATAAGCAACACACCTTCACACCATTACGGTTAGGTCCGACACTCTTCCAGAATCATTTGTCAAAACTTTCCTCAAAAATTTAATCCTTTCCGTCAGGCATTGTTAACAACCCTTGGAAATATCACACCTTTTAATTATAGTGCATAAATCCTTTATTGTGTTGGTACGCCTTCATTCCAGTTTTAATTGTAGGAGAGAAGTTTCTATTGTTTTTCTTAGATTCTTTGCAATTAATTGTCTTATGCACTATTAAGTTAGATTAATTGAGGTGAGATAGCATTGTTTTGAAATGACCAGCTTGGAGATTTGAAATATTTGGTGGGAAGGTGGTGTTATGGTTCCACTCACCGTATTCACGACTTTAATATTTGAAGTCTTTTATAAATTAAATTTATTATTATTATCCTTGTATTTTATTTTTGGTATTGACAAAAATTAAGTTAAGATGTTGTTTTATTTTGAATGATATTTCGTCCAGAAATGGCATAGAATGATACAGAGTATTTATTTAATATGTATTGAAACTTTGACTAACGCCATTAACAACTCGGTGTCTTACAAATCTACATTTGTGTTTATAATAATGTTTTCCCTTATTTCGCTGTTTGTGTATATATACAGAGTGTCCCGAGACTCTCTGGACTCGATTTGTAGAACTGTTCCTTAGGCAATATTGTATAAAAGTACAAATAAACATAGATCCAAAACAGCGTTGATTCTCTTTTATCCGCCATTTTGGTTTAGATATAAAAACATTATATTTTTTATAATTAGATAATACAACCTATGGGGTCAAATTTAGTATACACTTCTGTATACAAGCCTTTACCAGGATACATAAAATCAGAACGTTCTCTTGTAAATTTTCATAATGGCGGCATTTTAAAAGTAGTTTAAAGTTTTTAACGTTAAGAAACTCTTAAATTTTACAAAAAATTTACAAGAAAAAAAACTTTTTATTGTCAAATGAATTGGTTTTTGTATTTTTTCTGTACATTAAAGGATAACCGAATTATAGGCAAAAACTAAAAATTTAAGTCCTTGGTAGTTATCTAAAACATAACCACTTGATCTATAACCAAAATATTTCGAAATTATGTAAAATATTACCAATGACGACCTTCAACTTGTTTGCACTACTTCAATCCTTCAAGCATAGACCGCCAAAATAACAGTTTTTGAGTATTTTAATTTTCAACTTTTTAAACAGACGATATTTTGCAAAAGTTAAAATAAACATTTTAATTTTCAAAAAACTTCTGATTATATAATTTATTATTGTTATTAATTAATTACGTTAAATATAATTTAGAATTTTTTTTTTTATATACCAACTGTTGGTGTTGTAGCAACTACAAAGAAATTAAAGTTTTAGTTTATGCCCATAATTTGGTTATCCATTAATGTACAGAAAAAATACAAAAACCAATTCATTTGTCATTAAAAAAGTAAAGTTTTTTGTTCCTTGTAAATGCGTTGTAAAGTTAACGGTTTTAGAGATATTTAAAGTTAAAAATTTTAAACGGCCGCCATTTTGAAAATCAACAAGTAAACGTTCTGATATTTTGTACCCTGGTAAAAAGCAACATAAAAAAAATTGTATACCAAATTTGAACTCAATATCTACTTCCAAAGATATAAGGATTTTAATTAAAAAACATATGGAGGATAAATGGGAAACTTTTTCAGACCTATATTTGTTGGAACTTTTATTTTATTTTTACTTAAGGAACAATTTTACAAAGTGGTTCCAGAGAGGTCAGTTACACCCTGTATATGAAGTAATAGACTACGTTTCGATTCTAATAACCAACGCCTGTTATCAAGTGATTAACATAGAACATTAAATAAAGCTAAAAACACCAATATAACATAGTAACATGTGGCCATGTTGTAAACTAAAACTAGTAACAAAACTAGTCCTGCGCAATGAAAATATCGAAACATGATCAGATAAACAAATCACAAATCAAAGTCTCGTGTCCTCGTCCGTCTGTCAATCCGTATGTATTTATAAAAAAAAATTGTTTTTTTATAAAACAGCTCTAGAGAATAGGGATGCATTGTTTCGATGTTAAGTTGCAGATAGTATGGTAAGTTTTATTATTGTAACCCTAATAGTTTCAAAATGGCAGCCATATTTTGATCAAATTTGAAAAAAAGTCATCTTTTTCAGTAGCCCTAAATTGGAGATATCTCTATAAGCCAATTGATTGTTACTTTGTCACATGTTCGTAGTCTAGTGAAAGTTATATGACGGGTCGAGTTTTAGGTTTAAAGTCAACTGAGTTCATAATTGACTTATTTGGAATTATGTCTATCTGTCGCTGTCTGTTTGTCTTCTTTCTGTTTCTCTGTAGTCTTTCGTACTTTATGTGAGTCAATTATGTTATGTCAAAACCCTTTGACTGATCAAGAAATCTCTGGATCCAAGAAGCCTAGAGCTATGAACATGGTTTGGGGTAGGTCTAAAGACGCATAATAAGAATGCGTTTTGAAACCGTTCTACTCCAAGGGTATTTTGTACCCCTAAAGCATATATCTGGATCCAAGAAGCATAGAGCTATGAATTTTTTAACATGGTTTGGGGTAGGTCTGTAGACGTGTACTAAGAAAGGCTTTTGAAAATGTTCCACTCCATAGGTGTTTTTTACCCCTAAAGCATATATCTGGATACAAGAAGTATAGAGCTATGAATTTTTTAACATGGTTTGGGGTAGGTCTGTAGACGTGTACTAAGAAAGGCTTTTGAAAATGTTCTACTCCATGTGTGGTTTTTTACCCCTAAAGCATATCTCTGGATACAAGAAGCATAGAGCTATGAATTTTTAACAAAGGTTTGCGGTAGGTCTGTAGACGTGTGCTAAGAAAGGCTTTTGTAAATGTTCTACTCCATGGGTTGTTTTTTACCCCTAAAGCATATCTCTGGATACAAGAAGCATAGAGCTATGAATTTTTAACATGATTTGTGGTATTTGTGTAGACGCGCGCTAAGAAAGGCTTTTGAAAATGTTCCACTCCAAGGGTTGTTTTTTACCCCTAAAACAAGGATCATATCTTTGCTATTTAGGCGTTCATTTTAATCAAAATTGGTGTGTTGCTGTATTCGGACATATTTACTTCCATAGCACCACCTAAAACGATAGGGTTATGCTAAAATAAAACATTTCTTTGTAAAACTATCTCAACTATCCCCAGGTGATATGTATATGTGATAACTATCTCTCTATCTTATATGTATATTTCAATATTTAGCGGTAGTGGTTTAAAAAAAAACTCAAAAATCCGTTTTCCTCTTAATCGGCTCCACAGATTTTGATCAAGTGAAGGGTTTAAGTACACAAAAAAAAGTATTGCTAGTCACCTATCCAAATATCAGTAAGATTTCGGTAAAAAAAATCACACTTTTTAGTTAAATTTGAAGAATAGAGACCTAAACTCTAGTGTGTAAATTATTAACACAATTTACAGTTTTAGACTATGTGGCAAAAACCAAAATGTCCGTTTTTTTTAACAATTGAACAGTTATAACCCCCCTCCCCTAAAAAAATCGTTAAAAAAATTACCGCAATCTGTTCATTAAATCTTGACTTCCGAAACGTAGTAACCAATAACTTTTGTTTGTATCTTTTAAAAAACTATTTTGCATTGGAGAATAAACATTATGAGTTTCGACCTTAGACTAGCTTCCCCTCTACATTTTTTACTCAATGATAATTGGTTTTGTGTGGATATGTATAAGAAAGTCATGACTTATTCATAAAGTTTCAGATAGAAATAAATACACCCGGACACATTAAAATCGGTCCAGGCGTTTGGGCTGTAGAGCACGACAGACGGACATGATTCTAAGAACTACTTTATTGAACTCAAGGAATCTCATAACAAATATATGTGAAAATTATTCGGCTACAATTTTTAGACCCATCGTATAGTTTGTTCTATAGTAAGTATATGTCTAAATGTAAAATTTATCGATAAAGTTGTTTTAATTTCTAAGTAATTGAGGGTAACATTTTTGACAAACAAATCAAATCAGGTAGCTTAATTACTCAACGTGTTCCTAGGAAAATATTTTGCTTTATGTATCTTCTTTCAAAAGGTTTATTTATGGTTGGAAATTATTATTGAAATTAGATTTAGGAAACACGCTTATAAAATATTTTCTAAGATGCGTAGAAATCATTCTAATTTTATATGAATTGCTTTCAAAATGACGCCTGTTTTAAATATTTGATACATATAAAACTTAATGTGGTTTTGATGTGAGGAATAAGCAACTGAAGTTTTGGAAACACCCTGTATATTAATAACGATTATCCCAAATTTCGAATCTCAGAAATGTAAAAAGTTGTTACGTTAAAAACAGCTATAGATAGATTAAATCTCAGAGTTATGGTTAGATTAGGTTATCTTAGAAACAACTCTGTTCGTCCGAAAGAAGACGCTTTTTTGTCTTTGGAGAATGTCAGTAAAGGTTTTATACGAGAGTTTTAGGAATGAAATAATTTTGGGATACAACTTTTATTCCACCTTTCTAGAATATAAAAGATAAAAGATAAGATCAGTAGGATATTCAAAATTATAAATATTAGATTGTGTAGAAAAAGATAGAATAAAATTCGAACACAAGGTCTCACAAAAATTACTTTTACATAATCAAACGCTTTTCAACGACAAAGTCACCATCCTCAGCGTTACATGAGCTACAATAACTAAACTATATGTTTAGAGTTTAGTTATGTAATTTATGTAATATCTTGTGTTCGAGTTTTATTCTATCTAATATTATCTCACAAGTCAAGCTCAATATTTATTTATTTGATACTGATGTTTTGAAAAAAAACAGAATTTTTGAAAATTCAAAATTTTTTGGTAGCTACAATTAAAAAATTACAAATATATGATTTTATCAAAAGCTGCTATATATGTGCAAAGCTCAACGTGTTGAAAGATTTTAATTAAATTTCGTATGAAAGGATATTTAAGAAACATCACCGGAACTTTGTTATTTTTAATTACTAAAAATATGAGGCCGTTAGAAAAAATTGTATAAATGGTCTCTAACCATTTAATAAAGTTTTGCTAATTTTTTATTTATAAGCACCCAAACAAAATGTATTGTTTGCCATCTCTCCAAAAATCGCGGTTCATAAGTTATCAGTAGAAATCTAAATATTGTTCTTGAGGCTGTTATTAATAAGTAATTTTTAAAGATATAATTTACCGATTTTATTAAAAATATAGTAAATTATAAAGAGTGAAATAAAATTACAGTTAATAAACACTCTCCAAAAAAAGAAAGAAAACTTAACCTATCCCACTCTTATTTAAATATTGTTTAAAATAATCTAAAACATCTTCCAAAAAAGTAGGGCGTTATAATAGATGAAATTTGTCCAAATATGATGTATCCATTCCATTCAAATTTTCGTGAAATATAAACACTATAGATCAGTGTGTAAAATTGTAAGTAAAAATATATTCAAGTTTAAGGATAATTGTCAAAAAATGTAACCTTGTCCATAAATCGAAGCGAGTGTAAGTACTTAATGATATATTTATATTTTTTAAAAAATCAAAGATGGTTTATTTTCACTTTTAGATTAACAACTGATGATTTTCGGCCGATTTTTATTTAGGTTTGACGATTAATGAGAAAGTTTATGCATTGTTTACGCCCTAACATAAAATAATTAATAATACACATTAAAATGTTTGGTGAATTGACGTTTGCAGACATAGCAATAGTTTTTATTTAATACACTCTGATTCCAACTGAATTAACACAGTTATGAATGAAATGCATTACAATGCAGTAGCGTGATTGCCAGCCATTGCGTTCAAGATGTAATCACTGATAAACAAACCACCACAGTAATGGTATTTTAATTGTTAAACTATGCTATCGTGAAAATACCAACAATTACATAAGCAAGTACAATGTTGTAGGCAGGACATGATAGTTAACATTAATTCAATTCAATTCTTAGTTTTACATGAAGTATTGTAAGATAAAAAGTCACATAAAATACAGCTTTATGTCTTATATTGTGTAAACATCGACAACTGAGTACATGAAATGTCCATCGATCATATGCATTGGAGTGATGTGATATCAATTTAGATTTACAGACATCTTGTTGTTTAAAAGGAAAAAACCAATTCAGGCATCATCGCCTTTTAAATATAAATAAACAAAAGAAAAGAACACAAAATAAAGACCCTTACCCCTCGGGTACTTAGCTTTATGATAAACGTTTTATGACAGACAAAAAAAACTGATATAAAACTTCTCACTGATGTTTTGTTTGATAATTTGTCATTTAGCAAGACCATCTTTGTGTGCTCTCTTCTTGTAGGAACGTCGACACATGTGGCCATGAAATGTCCACCGATCCTTCGAAATGGGGTGTTTTGACGTCAATTCTGATATACAGACATATATTTCTCTTCTCCTTTAAGGGTGAAAAAACTCTCTGTCATCATCGCTTTATAAACATAAAAAAAACAACGTAAAATAAACAATCTCTGCACTCGGATACTCAAGGTTAGTGACGCTATTGCACGCTCTCTGCAATAGCGTCAGGGTCGGAAAAGAACAAGAGTTGATCAATGGATAGGTGAGTGGAAAGATGAACGAGTTCTAACATAAAATTACTTGACATAAGGTGTAGATACAGTTGAGGGTCTACGGGATTGCAAAGTTCGTAATCACTCTAAATAAAACCCTGAAGAGTCCTCTAACATACAATGAAGTGTTCTGTGCGTTTACGTGTAAAATGTGAAGTAATGTAGTGTATGGAAAACATTAGTGAAAGCCACTTCCAAAAGAAGTGCAAAAGATCGTCCCTGATTAAAGAATTTGAAGATAAAATGAAAATAAATATTTGCTAAATACATAATCACGTAATAGAAAAGAGAACTCATTTTAAATTGAATGTGCGAAGAAGAAAAAAGTGGATAATTCGTGGTTATAAGACGGCATCTACTCAGGATATAACAAAAGATTCGGAAAAGAAGATTCAAGAGTAGAACTCCCTCAGAACTGCATTGAAACAGACTTCTAGATAACGAATTTTCGTCACTTATCAAATGAACAGAAGATCCGCTTCTGCGGGAAACACACACGGGTTTTTCTTGTTTAAAAACAAAAAACCTATCGGTTATAAACGCCTTATAAGAAAAGAAACACAACATTTGAAAAATCAAGACCACATATCCTTTGAATACTTTAATAGCCTCAGGGTCAGAAGATTGCAAGTTTAGTGTTGGTAAAGAGAGACTTGATAGGAAAAATTAAAGGAGAGGGATCACGACTAAGTGAAAGAGGGCTCACGACTAGGTGAAAAAAGTCGTAGATACAGCTAGGTCGATCGGGATTGCCAAGCTCTTAGTTACTTCAGATGAGTCTTGAAGAGGCTAGATATACAGCGAAATGTTCTGTGTATTTAAGTGTAAAATATATATGAGTTGGAGGTGTATATGAAAAACATCAATGAACGCTGTCTCCACCATTGCACTGGTACAATTTGCAACTGCATGATAAAGAACTCCATCTTTTTCATTTTCTCTGCTGATTTAAGGTATACAATAGGATCCCTTCTGCTCTTTGTTGGACTTCCGATGATGATGATTCATAAATTCATATTTAATTACTTATTTTGAACCTCGAAAAAACCAAGGATGGTTTTAGAGCGTCTCTTATAGTTCGATAATCAGTCAACAATAATCGTATTCTATGAATCGTAGCTTCTTCACACCTCTCGTTTGTTCTTTTAAAGATTTCAAAGACATCACTCAGTTGCAAGATACAAAGCAGTACACCAGCATTTGAATATCCAGCATTTTTTATCATGATTATCGTCTTACTGGGGAGTCGTACTCATCTTATGTATTGTATGCTTAGTAAGAGATGATAGTATTAAACATGTCAGACAGTACTAAAATATATATAAGCCATGGTTGGTAGGAGATAAAGGTCAGAGGTCGGTGGTAGGAGTTTCCGGGAGGTCTATCGATCAGCGAGTAGACCGAAGGTAGGTTAGGTTATGTTAGGTTAGGTTAGGTTAGGTTAGGTTAGGAAAGGTTATGTTAGGTTAGGTTAGGTTAGGTTAGGTTAGGTTAGGTTAGGTTAGGTTAGGTTAGGTTAGGTTAGGTTAGGTTAGGTTAGGTTAGGTTAGGTTAGGTTAGGTTAGGTTAGGTTAGGTTAGGTTAAGTTAGGTTAGGTTAGGTTAGGTTAGGTTAGGTTTGGCATCTACATCAATGTAACTGGAAGAGAACGGTTCAGGAAAACAAATACCAAAAAGGATTTGTTAACATCCAGAGGTGAGAAAGCTTCGTGTGTATTCTGTGATTATGTTGACTTCGTATGGATCAGCCTGTAACAACAGGGTTCGAAATTTTTGTCGCAACGTTGTTTTCGCTCTGGGTAAAGGACAGAAATTAAATCCTTGTAATTAAATTAAGTAATCGAACCACAACTCTGAACTAACAGCTATTGAGAATTCCATCTTTTTAATTTTGCTCTGATGGTGGTGACCACATATTGGATAATTTCAACCTCTTGTTGAATTGTTTTTAATCATCCTTAAGGCATTCACATTTAATCTATCATTATAAACCACGAACAACCCTACGATCCTTTCATCAAAGTCCGTTTTACAGTTGGGGAAACTATATGCAATAGAAATGACTTTACCATACGATTTTCAGGTGGACCTCCTTCCAGCGTTTCAGAAAGTCACCCAGAGAAACGATCCAATAAACAATGCCATAATCATTATAGTTTAGTATAAATAAATATGAACAGGTAGATTGAAAGCTACCACATATACCTTAAGCGAAGGCAACTTGCTCCGGACTCTACCCTGTCAAGGATGAGATAAGTTATTATTCTCTCAAGATGAGGCTTTCCATGTAACATCCTCCTAATTACAAAATATGCTGTACAGAGTGGTACTCCTTCTTGACAGCTAACAGAAACAAACCTTTCAAAAATATCACACACAGACTACTGAATAATTACCCGAATAGTGATACTTTGAAAATAATGTTATACAAGTAGGATGACTTCAAAGATCGATGATGGTTCCGACTTGACGTCAAAATATGCAATTCAGATCTCGTCTTAGAGATAGGAGTATCTCAAGGATCAGTCTTACGCCAGTTATTATTCTGTACCTTCTGTACCCTTTGTGTTTATTCCTTTTCACCGATTATCTTAAATTACGCCAATCCTAATAATGGTACAAATATCATCCAATCTAAGTTGGATAAACTTAATCCATGACGTCATAAGTAAATAACCGCTGTAAATACAGACAAAACTGAAACTTTCTAATTCCCGAGGAACTTTGTTTCAATAACTCAACCATAGAAGGAAAACACAAGACAGATATTTTGTCATAATTTTTGGTACCTTTAACACTCATGTCAAGTACATTGTAACAAAAAACAAGACAACTAGCTCCAGAATAGAATCTGTCATAAATGGCAAAACCTCTTCTACTCAAGACTTTTCTGTCCATGTACAATGTATCATAAGATACGCGGCCCAGTTGGATACTCAGTTCTAATAGTAGAAACAAACAGCTGTACTCTTTCAAAATCACCCTCAGACGACTGAAATCCTCCCTATGATACGTTAAAAACAAAACCACATTCATCTGAAAACTCCCACACTTTAGGAATTTATCATACAACCCACGAAAAAAACTGTCTGCTCAAGTAGAAAGCTTGTTTCAATCGTATCTGTCATCGATAGTGATAGAATCTGTTACACAATTTGAAATCTCCTCGCTTAGTATTCGATCACTCAATAATTTAGTTAAATATAACACTTCTATCAGTATTATATACATTTAGAAACATACTATTTCATTATTTAAAATAAACACCCCAATCTCATCTCCTAATATTATCACTAGTAGTAAGTAAGTTTTACCGATAAACTATCTTATGCAGAAGCTGTCATTCAACCCTAGTTACGTGGTAATTAAATATATCTTGATTTTTCATAACAAAGTCATTCAGCTTAGCCAATGAGAAACCTCGCTGACTAAAAACGAGAGAGACCTTGGCACAAAAAAGTTAATGCAATACGAAAAATTTGTTTATAAAATGGACGGTGGTAACTTTAGTACAATATTCGACAACAATTACTCCCCAGCCAAACATTACTGTAGTAACAGCTACAATACTCTCTTGCATTGCGAAAACACAACATAAGTGCAAGAGGGTTGGAGTGACAAGGACGGAGATATATACTACAGAAATTGATTACACACATTAGTCCCTGACACTATGGACACTTTTATTAATGTCTTTTCACCCCCCACCCCCTTACTTCCTCCCACTGTGCCTTTTTTCCCTTCCTAAAACTCACCCCCTCCCTCTGTTTTACTACTTTTATTCCGATTCATTCTTTCTTTTACGTTGCACGCATCAATACACTGCTTTTAGCCGCCATTACTGAAAAAAAAAAAGTAAAAATCGTTAAAGAATTCCGATAAAATAAAGGCGCGATGATTTCGCTAGCGTTCACCATTTCTCACTTTCCCTATATATAGAAAGAGTATTTAGATTGAGAAAAAATTGATTTGGAGATCTTTAGAAAAAATTTTAAATTTAGGTATTTAATTCCCCTTGTTAAAATATCTGTAATTTCGATGTAATTTCTCAAAAACATTTTCACCACTATCGGTGTATTTTATCTCATAATTTTGTGCTTAAACTTTTAATAGTTATAACTAAAAAGTTAAGATTAACAATAAGGGGATGGGGGGGACATATAAGGAATTTTACTTAAATATAGCTTACCCAATAATGTTCCAAACAAAACATATTGGTCGCTATCTTCCTTAATATATATGCTCTTGACTGACCGGTAAAAAGTATTAAAAATGAGTTTATTTAGCTGTAACAATCCGCCAAACGTTTTTCAACATTGGCTCTACCAATCTCTCTAGAACTCTGGTGAGGTGAAGATTAATATTAAAACTTATAAATGCGTATAAATAATGTTTGCCCTTCTTTACAATTCATTTGTTGTTTACCTCACTACAGTTGTTTCGCCGATCAATGCGCCATTATCAGGTGAAATCTACAGAATAAGGCAACATATACGTTAACTCAAATACTGGATATTTAAATTGGGTTTCGATCGAGTACTACTTATTACAAATTAAATGAAAATAAAAATGATCCACCTTCTTGTTTTGTTCTTGTTGCTCTGGAAGTTGAAAGTGGACTGACGGTTTAATGTTTTGCTTTTATTAGATTAATGCTTTATCTGACATTGGTTCAAATGTTTGTTTTGATTTATTTATTTATTGAGCATATTGTGACATATTAGATACAAAACTCAATTTCTCATTTACAATGGTTTTAAGGTTATTTTTTTATTGAGTATACACACCTTAAAGTATTGAGTATTATATCATATTCCATAAATGTATTGAGGGAATCGACTAGTATTGTAAGGTTAGATTATATGTTGGTATAAGTGTGATTGCTATTTATTTGAAGTTTGTCTATTGGTAATTTTAGGTATGTGTTCTTGAAATCATTGTTTGAATGATCTTCCAGTTTGTCCTATTGCATGTCTCAATGATCGGTAAACTTGGTTCATATTTGTTTGGAAGTTTTGTTCTTTTAGCATATTCCTTATTTTTTTCTTCTTTTTTTCGAATAATGGTATATAAGGTTGTATCCCTATTTGTAAAAATATCCATCCCTGGGCATTCTTCTAGCTGGTTATATTTTCATGGTTACACATTTTTATTGTTTGTTGTTTATGTAGTTTTTTTAAACTTTTTTTTTCTTTTATTGGTATTCTGTATATTGTGTATTGTAGGTAACCATTTTAAATTCTATTTTTGTTCAAATTTTGTTATTTTAGCTAAAGATCCTTCACATTAATTCATGGTACCTAATTACTTTATTATGTGAAGGCTACATATAAAATGCTTCCAATCAATTTTAGAAACTTTAATAATTTTTAATATGGACAGATGGACGTTATCCTGGAAGCAACTTTTCCGATTATTAGTTTTCACTATGTATATACAAATTAATAATTTTGTGAATCGCGTCAACCTTTTTGAGATAAAATACAGCTGGCAGAGTTTTATTATTATTCATTCAAAAGTACTCGAAATTTGTTAGGATCTGAATATACCGAAATGCACGATAATTCCTTACAATTGCAATTACTGACTTTAGGACGTAATTTTAAAATAACACGATATTTAAATATCTTTTAAATTTTAAAAAATCATTTTCACGAAACATACATTGGCGGTATTATAAAGAATTGTAAATACAAGATTTGCATGTTACTATTATCAAATTGAATCTTTTCAAAATTTATAGACTATATTCATATATTTGAATAAAAATATTTTAATGCTGCTTTTTTTTTTAATCCACAAAATGGATGGACACGTAAGGCACTTTAAAAAAAAAATCAAAAGCCACCATTTCTACATTGGAAAAGATATTGAAAATAAAGCTTTTGTTAAAACGTTAATTTTAATAACATCTTTAGAAATAAGACATCTCTTGATTTTTGTTTATATTTAGAAAAATAAGCATCTAAAAAAAAATGTCCGTTTAGAACATGAATTGAAAATATCCATTACGTGTAAATGAACCACTTGTTATCATTTTGAAACAACAATACATCGCCTGGCGAATTTTGATAATACTTTTTTGTCTGTTGATTTGAATGATCCTGTATATTTATATATTATTTCTATATTCCTAATTAAATAATTAATTTATGTACGATTTATAAACACGAAAACTTGTAAAAAAAAAAAAAAAAAAAAAAAAAAAAAAAAAAAAAACACTACAATATAAACATAAAAATATAACTCCATAATATTCCTACAGTATTTATAAATAATTATTGGGCTTGACTTGTGAGATAATATTAGATTGGATAAAACTGGAACACAAGATCTCACAAAAAAATACGTTTACTTAATCTAACGCGTTTCAACCACAAAAAGTAAACGTAATTTTTGTGAGATCTTGTGTTCGAGTTTTATTTTATCTTCCTACAGTGGTACCATATAATTTATATTTTAAAAGAAAAACATTAGACATTTAAAACATTAGACATTTCCTACCGTTGTAAAATTACGAACGATAACCAGACCCTGGGTAAAAATTACTCTGTAAATAAAATAATTTGGTTAAAAAATTTAATACAGTAACAATAGTAACAATATCTGGAGGAGATACAAAACAATATCATTACAAACCAAAATATATTCAGAGCATAGGAATTTCATATGTATCTCGTTAGTGAAAAATGTGGAAACAATCCGTTCAAAACGAAGACAAGACAACAAATCCAAATTCTTGGGTAACTGCAAAGGCGAACAATTACTCGACAATGTACTCTGATCAGTTTAAGCAAATTGTTGCCTGAAATTTTCTCAATGGTTGAGAATTAATTGTTGACAGTACTTCAGTTTTTTACTAGTGTTGACCAAGACAGGATTTTTTTTGTGTACTGGAGCTAAGTAAACAAGAGCGTATGATCGGCTGCCATTTTAGATTAAGACCTCTAGTTTTTGCTGTTTTTTTTATTTTATGAAGACTTTTAAAATTTGATGTCACTTAACAGGGGTTTATATTTAGGAGTTTTTTAACAACTCACAAAATTCCCGATTTTGTACAAGAAAAAGTAAATTTTTATGCCTTATAAACATTTCTTGAGTTTGATTTTTCCCTGCTCATTCTTTAAAAAGTTAACAGAATCTTCACAACATATTTTACTAACTCGGATTATATATCATAATACATAATCTACAATCAAATACTAACTCCTACATACATTTATCAGTGACAATCACACATATAGGCCTACCTACTACAAAAACACAGTTTATATCAGTCATATTTAAGAGTAAACTTGTTTTGTTATTTACAAAGTTGTTTAAGAAAAAAATAATACTTCCACAAATTTGGAAGGAAACTAAATAATGTTGGTGACATTAAGCAAACGACTGCTTGTAACACATGAAACTTGGTTTGGAATTTCAAATGATCTTACCGTATTCTGAGATTTTTGTTTTTATGTGATTACAAGAGTGAAGTTTTAACATACTAGGCATTACGAATACAAACAAGTATTTCAGTAGAAAAATAGTTAACAAAAGAGATGAATGACAATACAAGCGAAAACGTTATTGATACAAATTTATCCAGGTTTTCAATAATAAATTCAAAGTACTAATATTTCCTGATACGAAAAAAACCATACTATATAAAATGGATTTTTATGTATTTAGTTTTTATACTTTTTCACAAGGTCGTACTAGACTTAGGCTGTATTAAAAGTTTTGTGATAGTTCAAAATATTTAAAATAGGTTCATTGTAGAAATTTTTTTTGAAATACCTCAGCCTCCAAAAATGATTTTTGAAATTATGGCTGTCCAGTTCTCTACAGTCTAAACTAGTGCAACTATTATGACATATTAAGTGTAAAGGGTATATACAATGACCATAACTCAAAATTACAATTTTATAAAAATTGACTTAAACGATTTTGAATAAAATTTGTTAAAATGACACCTTGAAAAAAACCTAACTGAACTCTCGATTAAAAAGATAAAATTAACATTGAACTTCATAAAAGTTAAAATATTTCCAAATCTGTATTCTAAAATTCTTGATGTAATGTGAAAATTTATAGTCCAGATTAACAGAAAATAAAATAAATTTACGAGTTTTGACTTATGAGAAAAAAAAAAACCAATGAACTGAGATAGCCATAATGTTTGTGTTGTTTTGTTTTAAATTATTATCAAACCTAAAAATATTTTATTATAGTTCTTTATACGCGATTTAGTTTATCATTTTCAAACAATTTTACATATCCAATACATTTGACACTGATTTTCTGAATTCTGAAACACTCTGTATAGTAATATTACACTCCTGTCCAATTATAAATAACATAACTTAAAAACAAATCTAACCGTAATTCGAATAAACAAAATATTTAGAATCACTCTCTCATTTATTAAACCACAAATAGTTCAGCTAGGATTGCATATAAAACATTTTGCGGTTGTAACAGGTAGGCAAGAGCCGTTCATCAATTTTGCAGCGCTCTCCCACATTACCAAGACCCCTCGTGACCTTGACTTACTTCAATCGGCCATAAAAGTTGACCTTGACAATTTATAGGCTCCTCCTGTAGAGTTGCTTTCATTAACTTTATTTATCGTCCTAATAATTGTTGGATAATCTACGCTAGGTGACCGCTTCAAGTGCCGCGCTTAATCTACCACTTTAAACGTTACTTTTGCTAATGCGAGTTTAAAATGGTGGAAATCTTTTTTGTTTTAATTTTTAAAGTGCGTTTTTTACTTTTACAATCTTCTAGGTTATAATTCAATCGTATATTTGGAACGAAAGGTTATTAATCATTATTGTAATTTGCTTAGTTTCTTATATATAGGTTGATAAGAGAAAATTACGTCATGGATCAAAATATAAAAATTTAATGTTTTTGATATAGTTTTCGTCAACAGCCTAAACCTGAACGATTTGATTATATTGTATGTATGGGCATATATTAGCCATATATCGAGGAGTTTTTATCCATTCATTTGTTTTTAACTCAAAATTTAATCATAGAGATTAAACTCAAAATTAAAAAATTGTCAAAAACTACTGTAATGATTATGATGAAATTGTGGTAAATTGTAGCTTAATTTAATTATAGAAAAAAATTAAAAAATCATCCATCAACTATAAAACGAAAAATTTAATTTGTTCTAAAATCGTGCGAATTTATTACGGTTCGGGAAAATTGATAAAATTGAAAACCAGCCATTACAGTCAATCCATAAAGCCTCAGCTTCAATCAATTATAATTTACAATTGATACAAATTTACGACAGAATCAAAGTTGGTTAAATATTTAAATTATAATTTAATTTTTTAATATTTACTTATTATTCAATTTTTAAATATAAGGCTGGTTAACTATTTATATTATATTTTGATTTTCAAATATTTACTTATTAATTTCTTAAATATAAGGATAAAACTCATCTAAAATTTATTTTCCAAAAGGAGTAGACTAAATAAGTAAAAAAAATAATAATAAATAAATAAAACAAAGAATGTTCCCTCCCTACAGTGTAAGTAGAACCTTCTCTGCAAGTTTTCTTTTATTTTATCCGATTTTTTTTTACATCATTCATGTATTTAATCCAATGATTCTTTCGGCGACAAAAATCAAAGTGTAATATAAAATTATTGAACGATTGTAAAATCCCTAAATTTAGTTTTTTTAAATCTAAACAATATCACAAAAAGTAAAGTATACAATATTAATTTAATAAAATGAAATTCTTAGTACAGACTATATTGAGCGATAACATTTTTATTCATATTTACGGTTTTTTCCTTACAATACAGTATTTTCAAATCCAGCGAGTCAATCCCGAGGTAATCGAGATGGATGTACACATTTTGTGTAATCTTGGGTTAGATTCCTCTCTTCCATATTTTCTATAAGTTCTCTCACAACAAACTCTTGTTCCTTCTCGTACTGACGCTATCAGAGTATTTGAGACTATGGAACTATTCATTTCTTTATAAAGCGTTGATGAACCTTTAAACAAAAAAAAAAGAAATCAGAGATAAATATAAGTTTTTGATTATTAATTAAAGAAACGTTGTAAAACACATTTGCTGTGTTGTTTTATCACAGATATATTCAATAGAATCAAACTCCAACACAAGGTCTAACAAAAATTATGTTTATTTAATCAAACTCGTTTCAACTACAAAGTCGTCATTCTCAGTGATATATGAGCTACAATAACTAAACTATAACTGTTATCAATAACAAAACTGTAAGTTATAGTTTAGTTATTGTAACTCGTGTATCACTGAGGATGGCGACTTTGTCGTTAAAACGAGTTTGATTAAAAAAACGTTTTTTTTTAGACCTTGTGTTGGAGTTTCTTATTATGTAATAGGCCTATTATCTCACAAGTCAAGCTCAATATTTATTTACAGATATAATCGTTAGTTTTTATGACCTTAATCATGAAATTACTATATTTGACGCTTAAGCTACAAAATTTCAGATTATTTCCTCTTGAAGGACCAATCCTAATATGTAAACACTTCAACGGCCGTCATTTAAAAAATTGTACTACGATTTATATTATTTGCGATATATTTATTATAGAAAATATTCATTTAAATATCCTGTTTTTGAGTTATTTAGATTTTAAAAATTTAAGCAATAGCCTATTTGAAACGGAATATTGGATTAGGTTGATTATTTTTTTTACAAATTATCTATTTACCTCATTAGTTACCATGTTAAGTTTCAATTCAATCGAACAAACCGTTCTGGAGATAAAATATAATTTGTGAAAAAACAAAATGGCGGATATTTGGGAAATTACTAATTCCAAACATATGTTTACAAGAAATTTGTCGATGCCGGAAACCACCTTTCGAATTCAGAATCACAGTTTTACAACACTGCGATTTAAAATAATTTAGTCCCCATTTTATCGGGCGTAAAATTCTTTCTTTTATCTTTCAGTTTTAGTGCACTAGACTGTACTAAATGAGTTATTAAATGCTCATTAAGCCCTACAGTTGAGGTAACGTAGGCTTTTATCTAGTTTTGAAAAACCTTGGTTAAAATGGTTTTAAGAGAGCAAATTACCAATTTTGGAAATTCTAACGTAACTAATTTGTCTAAAGCAGAATTAATATTTCTGCTCCTAGAGTAAACATTGTATATTATTATTAGTCAGTATTGTTTAGAGTGGCAACCACGACAGTTGTTAATATAATAGTTAGTTATTTTGAAAGCTTAGACAAAGTCTAGCGTCATTAATAAGGGTTTGTATAATTGATGTTAAGGGGTACTTTATGTTAGTAATTATTAAGAAATATTCAGATAAATACAGGTAGGTTCAAAATAGTACTGCAATATGTTTAGAGATGGTTCTAGAACTAAAAATAAGAATAATGTTTATGTAATCATAATTTCCATCTGTCGGCCATTTTGTGTTTAAAAAAGCATATATTTCAAAATAAATAAGATACAGAGTGATGATTGGTGAACGCAATATAAAGGGTAAACCAAAATCCAAGACTACCAGAAAAAGAATACTTTATTTTGTATTTTCAAAATGGTGGACGTTTAAAATATTTAATGTTAAAATACAAAACATTTACAAGAGAAAAGATTTTTCTAACTTTATCAAAATAAAGAATGCATTTTAATCCTTCTGCAGTTCTAAAGATAACCGAGTTATCAATAAAAAAGTAGAAACCTAATTACTTAGTAATTATATGAAAGAAGTAATTCCCAAACCACAAATAAAACACAAACACAATTAACATTAGCAAGTTTAATAAACCTTTATGTACATTTCGGTAACTTAGCTACCTTCCTGAGAGAGTTATATACATCAATAATCCCTCAATTAGTGAGTAATTGTTTAAAACTACCGAAATTAACCTAAACTTATTATCGAATTATGATAATTGTTAATAATATAATCCATTAGGCAGAATTTAAAAAATTGAAAATGTATCTTTAACAGTTTAAAAATGGTCTTTTAGTACTAATTTAAATATTTTATATTTTATTCAATAAGTTTGTGCAATTATATAATAACAAATATAAATTTCACACTAAATTTGTAAAAAATAATTTTATTTGTCCGTATGTAATTTTGTAAACTCATGGGGGGGGGGGAATGTTTCGCCATTTTGAAACTGTTTAATAAAACATTATTTTTTTTTATATTTCTGGGAGATGGTTTATAATAATATTATTACCAATTATCATAATTTCATAATATGTTGGTTTAGGTTAAATTTGGGGGTTGTACACAATTAATTCTGTTTTTAGTTTTGGTAATGACAAAGTTATTTTCAAAAAATGTAATTTCGAAACTTGACCTAATTAAAATCTGATACATGTATAGTTACGAAGCCCGTGTCAGTACGAGCGTAGCGAGTGGAGACACCTCCACACATGTACAGCTTTGAGGCCAGGTAGGACCGAGACATTGCCACGAGCGAAGCGAGTGGACAATTGTAATATATACGAGGCTCAACCTAACCAACGGTGAAAAATAGTTCAGAACACTTGTGTAACAACTGTTTCAAACAAATTTACCCCATCGGTTAAAAAAATCAAAAATATTCACAAATAGTACGTTTATTTATAACTCGTTTCAACAATAAATTCGACATCTTTAGTGATGTACGAGCTACAATAACTGAACTATAATCGGGTAAAGGGTTTAAACAACTTATAGTTAAGTTATTGTGACTCCTGTATCACTGAAGATGGCAACTTTGTCGTTGAAACGCGTTTATAAGAATTTGTGTTCAAGTATTACTCTATCAAATATTTAAGTTTTCATACAAGATTTAAAAAAAACAAATTCTGTGTTAGGCTATATTTAGAGGATGTGCCTGCATTATTTTGTGTGCTTGGTCGGGGCGGGGTAAGTACCATAATGGTACGCATTCGTTTCTATCATTCTATACTTAGTACCTAGATAATCTAGAATGAATGTCTACAAATCTCTCTCTCTCTCTCTCTCTCAAACAACTTTATTTCAGTCTTATATATCGCTTCTAATTTATCCCCCATGTAAATTTACTTATTGTTTTTGTTAAGTTTGCGTGTCCTAGCTGTAAGATAAGATACATTCCTTGTAAGTTTAAGATAAAAGAAAGGAGAAAAAAAATAATGGCGGCAGTATGGATCGCTATTCCGTCACACGACGTGCCATGATTCATAGCCTGTGAGACGGATGATCCATTTCCACCCCCCACCCTTTAGACAGAAACATCCCTTCCTTCTTCAATACACCAGAGTGCTGGAAGCCCAAGGGGAGGGCAAAGAGGGAACACGTTTTGATGCATCTGACCATTTTTCAACCCCTACTCGCGCTCTTTCTTCATTCTCTTTCTCTCTTTCCCTGTCTCTGTTTTCGGACATTGACAAATCTTAGTTTTTTATACAAAGATAGAAGCGAGGCCTGCGTGTATTGTACCGGGCATTGATCATACACTCTAACGTTCCCTCTATGAAAAATCGTGGTTCTTTTAAGATGAAGGTTAAAATGCAACGTGTATTTGTGTAAGGGATGATGGAAAATAGACAGGGGTTGTGAATTTCATGTCAATAGCAACTTCACAATAGAAGGGCTGGGGATGATTCCCACACATGATTTCTTAGACGTTATTGATTTCTCTTCAAGGAGAAACATTGTATTCTCTTCTACCCTCCACTCTTTGTTTGTCTCTTGGATTTAAATATATATTCGGTGAATGTACAATGATTTGTCATCGAAACATCTGTTATAAATTATATTTAAATAAACGCTGAAAACCTTCTCATTCAACCCCCCCCCCGCCAATAAAAACCAACTAAAACCATATACAACATTAAAAATAAAATTCAAAAATTGAGAATTAAAAAGTGAAAATTATCTATGGACGCCGACCTTGAAAATATATGTCTATGTTTAAAAAGAGGGCTAAACAAGTTTTGCTTATGACATAAATATGTAAGATAGAAATTGAGTTTTTAATTACGTCTGCCAAAGTTATATTTTTTGTTTTTTTCCAATTGTTCTAGAAATAGTTATATTTTTTACAGTGGTTTGAGTCATTGATTTTTTTTACAACATTAAACCAATTTTGAGCAATTAACTATTTTGTAATCCCTCGTGACTGGTGTTGTTTTTCATCGATAATTCATGAACCGCCTTTTTTGGTGAGATGCAGTGAATACATTTTGGATCCTTATGAGCTACACTTAACATCGTTTTGATCAAAATCGTTGAAGCCGATTTTATATAACCATAATTTTGGTAAATGACATGACTGATAAAGTAGGCCTACTTAGTTTGAAGCTATCTCACTTTCTATTGCAAACAACGATCAACCTAACCTAACCATTAACCTAGCCTAACCATATAGGCCCTACATTAAGCTTCGAATTAGTTGTGTAAGCAATGTGGCTTACACGGTACATTAAACACATGTTTGATGCCATCTCACTTTCTGTTACAAACAACGATTAACCTTACCTAACCTCACCAACCCATTAACCCAACCTAACCTAACCATTAACCTAGCCTAACCATATAAATTAAGCTTCGTATTAGTTATGTAAGCAATGTGGCTTACACGGTACATTAAACACTTGTTTGATGCCATCTCACTTTCTGTTACAAACAACGATTAACCTTACCTAACCTCACCAACCCATTAACCCAACCTAACCTAACCATTAACCTAGCCTAACCATATAAATTAAGCTTCGTATTAGTTGTGTAAGCAATGTGGCTTACACGGTACATTAAACACTTGTTTGATGCCATCTCACTTTCTGTTACAAACAACGATTAACCTTACCTAAACTCACCAACCCATTAACCTAACCTAACCTAACCATTAACCTAGCCTAACCATATAAATTAAGCTTCGTATTAGTTGTGTAAGCAATGGGGCTTACACCGTACATTAAACACTTGTTTGATGCCATCTCACTTTCTGTTACAAACAACGATTAACCTAACCTAACCATTAACCTAGCCTAACCATATACATTAAGCTTCGTATTAGTTGTGTAAGCAATGTGGCTTACACCGTACATTAAACACTTGTTTGATGCCATCTCACTTTCTGTTACAAACAACGATTAACCTAACCTAACCATTAACATTAAGCTTCGTACTAGTTGTGTAAGCAATGTGGCTTACACGGTACATTAAACACTTGATTGATGCCATCTCACTTTCTGTTACAAACAACGATTAACCTAACCTAACCATTAACATTAAGCTTCGTACTAGTTGTGTAAGCAATGTGGCTTACACGGTACATTAAACACTTGATTGATGCCATCTCACTTTCTGTTACAAACAACGATTAACCTAACCTAACCTCACCAAACCATTAACCTAACCTAACCATTAACCTAGCCTAACCATATACATTAAGCTTCGTACTAGTTGTGTAAGCAATGTGGCTTACACCGTACATTAAACACTTGTTTGATGCCATCTCACTTTCTGTTACAAACAACGATTAACCTAACCTAACCATTAACCTAGCCTAACCATATACATTAAGCTTCGTACTAGTTGTGTAAGCAATGTGGCTTACACCGTACATTAAACACTTGTTGATGCCATCTCACTTTCTGTTACAAACAACAATTAACCTTACCTAACCTCACCAAACCATTAACCTAACCTAGCCATTAACCTAACCTAACCTAACCTAATCATATATATTACGCTACGTACACGTTGGGTGATTGGGTAAGTGATATAACTGACAAAGTTCATTAAACTTTTTTTTAAAAAAAGCTATTACACCCTCTATTACTAACAACTATTAACCTAACCTAACCTTACACATTACACGTTGATTAAAGATATGTCTGACTACGTTCATTAAATACTTGTTTGATGCTATCTCACTTTACATAACAAACAACTTTTAACCAAACCTAACCTAACCATACAGATTACGCTACGTACAAGTTGGGTATGTAATATGGCTGATAAGGTTTATTTATCACTTTTTTGAAGTTATTACACTCTCTATTAGGCCTACAAACAACTATTATAATCTAAACTAACCTAACCTAACGTAACCATCTGTTTTAATCTGCAAATTACTACAGTAATTAATTTTATATTATAAGATGCACTTAAAATAGTTAAATTATTATAAGTCTAAAAATGTATTTTAATTTTTTTACTTGAATATCCGTTTGAAGAAAATGAGTTCAAAAAAATCTTTTTCAAAAAAAATATGTTTGTCTTATATAGTCTACAGCTTTAAGGAATGGAACAATTTTCATCACATTTGGTGTATTAGTTGTTGTTTTTTCTTATATATATTCCTCCAAATTCCTTATTTATGTATTTATGTATTCCTCTAAATAAGAACTTATTGTTCAATAGTTGAAAATGGATAATGTTGATGGAATACTGACTATTTCAAAATCAATCCAAGATATTTCGATCAAAATTTAGGAAAGATTTATGAGTCAAACAAATGAATCAAGTATAAAGAAGAAATTAACTATTGGGAAATAAATAAACACATATTTTTTATTTCCTATTGAAACTACTTTATTTTATATATTATACATAATTTGTTCGACTTTCTTGAATTGTATACATTATATAATTAGGCTACTATAATTTGTAGAATGTTTTTTGAAATTCTTGATTTTGTGAATAATTTTAACACATTTCGCTATTCTCTGACAGCTTCCACAGCCGGAAAACCATTTAACTTAAATTATCACATATATTAAATTTACAAAAACACAGAACTTTGAAGTATATACAAACATTTAAAATACCTAAAACATTATAAAAACATCTTATGTTGACAATACGATCAATGCCATTGTTTTCACATGAGAACAATAAATAGATTTTAACAATGGGTTCCACTCGCAATATTATGTTACATGTATTTTTAATTGTTTGTATACTTCAAAGTTCTGTGTGTAAATGTAATATATGTGACAATTTAGGTTTGGTTGTTTCACACCTGAAGAAGTTGCGGTTAGTAGCGAAATAGTGGTGTAGTAATAATAAAATAAAAATCAAAAATTTGAGACTTTCTACAAATAAGGTAATTGTTTTGGAAACTACACCAAGCAATCAGTTATTAGTGGTTACCAAATTAGCTATAAGAAAAAAAATGAGCTAATCAAAAATTGAAAATAAACCTTAACTACCGCAATCATAAACTAAATTTCAATAATCTAGTCTACTTATTACTTCATTCAAACTGAGAAAGCTTCGGTATTAAAAATAATATTTTGTTCAATACACTAATAAACTGAATCCTTGTAAACCAAATTATCTATATGAAAAAAATGAGGTAATCAAAAATCAAAAATAAACCTTAACTACCGCCATTAAAAAGTAAATGTGAATAAATTAATTATTACACTTAATTCAAACATTTTGTTCAATACATTAATAAATTGAGTCCTTGTAAACCAAATTATCTATAAAAAAAAACATGAGGTAATCAAAATTCTAAAATAAACCTTAACTACCGCCATTAAAAACTAAATGTCAATAAATTACTTATTACTTAATACAAGCTGAGAAAACTTGGGTATTTAAAAAAATATATTTTGTGTCAATACGCTAATGAATTGAATCCATGTAAACCAAATTATCAATAAGAAAAACATGAGGTAATCAAAAATCAAAAATAAACTTAACTACCGCCATTAAAAACTAAATGTCAATAAATTATTTATTACACTTAATTCAACCAGAGAAAGCTTGGGTATATTAAAAAAAAAGTTCAATACATTAATAAATTGAAATCTTGTATATCAAATTATATATAAGAAAAACATGACTAATCAAAAATCGAAAATAAGGATTTTTGTTTTTCTTACGTGGAATACATAGTATATAGTTGATAATAGGGATGAATTTTCATATTTGTGAACGGGTAAATAAGAAAGTTTGTACAATGTTTTTTCAATTTAAATTTCCGTCAACAAACACTATAAAGCAAAGTTCAAAATCAGAGTATCTCATTAAAGAAATAATAAATGAAGACAAAACATCACAATGCTGAAACAGAAATTGTTCCATTTCCTTTTTAACCTGTTCCTTCATCGCTGATCTTATTCTATTAAGTCCCCCTGTTTGGATTCGAGGGCATCCGACATCCAACGAAGTACACCGGTTGACCAAGCGTGAAAAAACGAAATGTAATAATTTATGTGCGACAGTGGCGCTCCGGTGTTTGGGACGGAAATTGAAAATGATATCTCAACTTCACTTCTAAAATAATCAAGCAGTAACCCCTTTCCATTCTCCTACCCCCTGTCCTCATTGTTCTGTGTTTTCTTCCCATTTATATCCCCGAATTGTGTTTTACTCAGCCTACAAGTTTGGTTAAGATGATTTAGGGAGAAATTATTTTAAGGAGTAAAAATAATCAGAAAAGATAATTTATAAAAGTTTTGTGTAATAAATATTTGTTTTAGAAATTTTGTAGGTCAGTTATTCTCTCTCTCTCTCTTTGTTTTTTAAAGGCTAATTACCTCTCGGTCATCCTTATGAAAATGTAGGAGAAGGTAAAGAGAAGAGTACAAAATGAAATTCCTTTAGCTCTTGAATTCTCTAATAGCTTCAGTGTTGTAAGAGAACAAGAATTACCCAGGAGACATGGATAGGAAAGATGAAAGGGAAGTCTAGCCCAAGACTACGTGAAAAAGGTGTAAATGCCAGCAAAGGCCCTCGGGACTGCCATCCCGTAGTCACTATTGTGAACAGCCTGGTGCTGTTACTCTACATAGATGTGTAAATCAAACTAGTGGCAAAACAACTAATTTTTGCAACTCTTCATGTCCTTCGTACGTTATTTTATAAATTGTCGTTTCATAGGGTATAACTAATAATTGGAAGGTGATAATACTTCAAAGTTTTTAAAACAAAGTTTAAAATATTATTTCTTTTTCTAACAACTAAGTAGGCCTACATAAGCTTCTCTACCAACCCTTACAAATCCCCAACTTTCAGAAAATCACTTATAGTGATATATATATCCAAACCAAACTCTCCAAAAACAGCTTCTTTGAAGAGATAGTGATCAAAATGTATCATTTGGATACTTAGGGATACATTTTACATATTTTTTATCAAAATCATTGCAGCCGATTTTGAGCAAATTGGTATTTTGTGTTTTTTAAGACACGTACCCAAAGTTTTGAGATATAGAAAAAAAACTCAAAGATATCTAATTTCAATGTTTAGAAGTATATTTGTATTTTTGAACATATTGTATTTTGATATATTTCGTTGTTATTGTATTTTCTTGTAAAGAGAATATATATTTTTTTAACCCTTCTAGTTAGGGTTGCATTAATAATTCATTACCAATCCCTCAACCAAAAAACATATATGTATAAAATAAAAGCTGTGATTTATATATTGGTTATAAATATACATACTACACTGTAATGCATACATGGAGTAGGCCCTATGTAAAACTACCCTATAAAAAATACCGGAATTAATTTTTCTAATAAATGTATGAACTAACCCACCATTCTAAATCGCTGCATCGCTGTGAATCGGTGGTTCTGTTAAACTTTAGATGAGAAAACAATAAAAGGAAGGAACAAAAAAAAGAAGCCATTTTCTAACAAGATGGCTGAGCCGACCCCTACCACTTCGCAGCCTCCGGATATATAATTACAGAGTTGAACGAAACCGGCCTCTGATGTGTGTTGTGTGTGAATCTGCGAAGTCAAAACAAAACATGAAATTCTTTTCTTGAGCATTAAAGTTTCCAAAGTTTTAGTATAATATTGTTTAATTAAGATTTGTTGAAGAAACCGAGAAATAATTCTAGCATACTCAGATCCAAATAATAAGTCAACTGTTTTCGTCCCCTATAATAACTGTTAGATTTCGTTTACAAAATGAATCGATTCTATATACAGTCATATATTTCAAAATTATTCGAAAGTATTTACATAAATGTTTGTGAAATGTAAAGGTGTATGATTTATACTAAAGTAATAAGTTAAAGAAAATTAAATTTAAGAGTAGTAAGTTTGTCTTTAGGTATCTTTTTGAGTTCATAGGCTTGGAAAATGTTCATATACAAATTCAAAATAATGCAATAAAGCAAAATTATCAAACAAGATTTTTTTTCTTATTATTTAAATGCTTAATCACCTCCTTGTGTGTGTGTGTGTGTGTGTGTGTGTGTGTGTGTGTGTGTGTGTGTGTGTGTGTGTGTGTGTGTGTGTGTGTGTGTGTGTGTGTGTGTGTGTGTGTGTGTGTGTGTGTGTGTGTGTGTGTGTGTGTGTGTGTGTGTGTGTGTGTGTGTGTGTGTGTGTGTGTGTGTGTGTGTGTGTGTGTGTGTGTGTGTGTGTGTGTGTGTGTGTGTGTGTGTGTGTGTGTGTGTGTGTCTACTGCCGAATCAAATAAAAAAATCTTCAAAAGAAAGTTGGCAATCCCAAGAGATACCACCTGGATCTACACCTTTTCCCATTTAGTTTTGTGTAAGATCCCTCCCTAATAGATCTTTCTTGACCAACTGTTGTTCTACTCTGATGCTGACTCTAATAGTGTATTCGAGAACTAGAAATCTTCATTTTATGTCCTCTTCTTTTTTTACAAGACTATGATGACCCCGAAAGGTATTTTGCGTTTAAAAAACAAAGAAAAGAACGTTAAATAAAAAACCGCCACAATTCGAATACTCTATAGCGTCAGGGTCGGAAGAGAACAAGATTTGGTCAAGAGATACATGATAGTAAAGATGAAAGGGAAAGATATAATCTATGACTGCATGCACATGGTAGAGCCAGCTATGATTGGTAAACCCGTACTGAGCGTAAACTCAATAAAAATAATCCACTGAGCGTTATCAAACTAGAAACCACATACTGTGTTTTGTAAAAAGATCTAAAATTAATTATACTTTTGCGATTTCTTTATTGGTGTCAAAATGTACATTTTGGACTTACATAAAGTGCATTTTTCTGCCAGATAATAGATGTTCAAACATCTTTTCTCTGGGCGTATTACAGAAGAGAATTTTTTGTTATAAAAACTAGACTAATTTATGTGACATAATTTGCCCCTAGCTTGTTTAGCAATTGCATAATATGAATACTGAGCATATAGGCTATTGGAAATTGCTTAAATCAAAAGTATGAACCCTTCCTTATAAGAATCATTGTATTTAAATACATTTAAATATTGAATACATTTTTAATAATGGAAAGTTTTCAATTATATATAAATAGCTAGATAAAATCTTTTACAAAGCTAATTGATAGGCTACAATAAATATTCATTTTTATCAATAGAAAGTCCTTCCTTTATCTGCAATTTAAAAGAGGAAATTGTATTCAGATATACCTAGTTCCTGTTTATTGTAGCTTAAAATTCATTTGTAGGAAAATTTTTTGAGTGATAAGAATTGTAAAGTATAGAGTTGTCAGTGCGTGTTATTATTGGTATAGTTTAATTAATGATTTTTGATTCGAAGAATTGAAATAAGTATTTTAGATTTAAAATGTTAATATTTATGCTTTCTCCACTTAGGGACTAATTATAATGAGTATAGATACAGCAATCCCGAGGTAAACTAGCTATACCTTGCTTCATCTACTTTTATGTTGGATCCTATTCTTTCCTATCAGATCTCTCGACCAATTCTTGTTCCCATCCAACTCTGAAGCTATTGAAGTATTCCAGATCTACGTATATTGTTTCTTATCTGCTCAATTTTAAAATTCGAATAACGCAAGGATTCAATTTATGAATGTATTGAACTTAATCTTTTTTTTTTTAAATAACCTAGCTTGTATTAAGTGTAATAAGTATATTATTGACATTTAGTTTTAATGGCGGTAGTTAAGGACTATTTTCGTTTTTGCATATTATTACAAAACTGTATTTTTCGATTGTTTACAATTTACAACACTACTTTAGATAATAAACCGTTCAATTTTTTTTAAAAATTATAGGAACCGCTAAAATTAGCTTTTTAAACTAATTGAGGAACTATTTTTTGTTCACGATTCAGTAAGATTTGTTTGTCCATATTGTCCAGAATTTTAATTAAAATCGACGGGTTTTGAATTTTTATTTTGGTATTACCGCCAAATTTGAAGTTACAGAAAAAAAATTAAATAACTACCCAAAATATTCCCCATACCATGTTTGATTAATATATTTCCACTCCTTTATACTGTAGAGAAATTCACAAACTATAGATGACATCATTTCACAATAAAAAAAAAATTTTGAGCTCAGTAGATTGTGTTAATTTCGACAGTTTTCACCCATCTTAGGTTTATTTCTGAATAAAAAAAAACTCTTGATTATTTTATTATTTTTTTAAAAATGTTTGGAGAAATCAAAACCCTCAAACTATTTAAAAAGGTATTATTTATATTCATCAAAAGTCCACGTAACAACAAAGATTATTAGAAATATTAATGTATGAATTTGTGTTTTTTAAGCAGAATTATATCAAAATGTAACAAAATTTTGGAGCATAATTATATGAAACTTTTATAGCAATATATTCCGCGAGGATTTTCGCAGTTAAACTTCAGCTAATGCTATACCTACACAACTAACAAAGCTGTTTTGCTTAGACACTGAAACTTGTTTCCAAAATATCTTCCTGTATTTAGTTATTACATATGTTATGTGTCTCCAACATAAATTTTATCGATAATTTATTCCCTAAAATATGCTTTAATACACTTTTATGTGTGGGGAAAAAGCCAACAAGATTGATGCATAATCAAAGAACTGTCTTGAGTTCAGTAAATCGCAAATCATTATTGATCGAAGTTTCATGATTCAAGATCGATTCAAAGATAATCGCGGAGATGAAGTCATTATATAACCAGCAGTAATCACAATTACTGTAAGAAACGGAATAAAAGAAGTTTACAAAGAAAGGTGCACTCTTTCATTAATTAAATTTACCGCCAGTCGTGAAATGGAAGGAAAAAATTAAAACTTAAAAACAATTAAAGTGATGCCAGAAGGGATTTCAATATTCTCTTTTATTAATTTTAACAATGAGAACATCGTTGATTCATCAACACATATAGTATAGGAAAGTTACGTGATTTATCTAGTTTGAGGTTCGAAGAAGTGGTTGTTGAATTATGTCGGATTGAAGTAAGTGCAGTTCTATTTAGTTGAAACGCGTGAATTTATTTTAATCTAATTTATTATGTGATCTAATTTTTTTTTAATCTCGGGAATTTAAAATAACTCAAAATTTATAAACGTAAAAAAACACAAAATTACGATTTTTTTTCAAAATATAGCAGTATTGATGAATTTTTTTTCAAATGTAGACTTTTAAAACTAAAGCCAACCGTTTGGTGCTAATCTATCAATAAAAAGCTGATATTTTCCTTGGGGTTTCTATAATATTCAACCTTGAAAAAGTATGACCTTTTTACAAAAAAGATTTCTTAATAACAACGTTCAAGGTTTAAATATACAGTGTTGAGAAATTTTGTTTCCCAACTGTAGGAGATGGTTTCCCACATCAAAAATAAGAAAAAAATTTTTAGGTCGGAATTGCTAGTTTCACAGACATCAGCCATTTTGTTTTTTTCTCAAAATATTTGTTATTTCTAGAACTGTTTGACGAATTGAATTGACATTTGGCATGTTACCTAATAAGGTAAAGATGTATTGTGAGAAATAACCAACGTAATCCAATAACCTGTCTCAAAATGGCGGCTATTTAAATCTAAAAAACTTATGGCCGGATATCTAGGAAACTAGGCAATTCCGGACGTATGTTCACAGGAACTTTTTATTAATTTTGCTGTGGTAAACCACCTCCTGAAATTTGGAAACTCAATTTTACAACACTCTGTATATTAACTAAAAAATATGCTTCAGTCCATTTAAGACAATTTAGTTTATTGTAACATAGATGATTACTTTTTGTATTTTTTAAAATAAAATCTTGATACATGTAGCCTATTTATAAAAATTTCAAAATTAATGTTTTCTTTATAGGATGCTTTGTAAAGGAAATATCACGGCAAGATATAAGCTGAATGAAATAATGTTATCTCGACAAAGAACACTAATTTTATTGCGCCATTTTAAAATAAAAATTTAATTTTTCTGTAAATAAATTATCGTAATTTTATTTCTTAAAAGTAAGACATTTTCCTCGTGTGATAATATTTTCAACCTTTAACAGCTGCACAGAGAGGGAACCAATTTAACTCCATTAAATATATATATATATATATATATATATATATATATATATATATATATATATATATATATATATTATATAAATTTGAAAGCCGTGTGTACCCGAAGATATATCTATTAACTCCGTCAAAAGAAAATAAAATACACCCATCACTCATTTTTTTCCCCTGCACAAATTTACCTTCAAAGAAACCACTCAATTCCTAAATCAAACGCCTCAAGACCACCGAGACTTTATTTTAAATACAGTAAGAAGAGTTTTTTTAATTGCAAATATTTCTTTAGCTTTTTGTTGAACAAATCAGGCATTAAGAAGCCGCTAGCCCGAGGTCTTGCAGAGTAATGAAGGTGATTTGCATAAGGTAAGCAGAACCGGATTCATTAACAAGAGGTGTGTTTGTGTGTGAGTGTGCGTGCGGGTGTGTATGTGTGACATCCTATCAGCTAAGCCAGTGTAGAAATAAGGCCGTTATGGGTACGTTTATTAAAAACTGAATTGAAAATTTATTTGTTAAAATCTCCAAAAGGAGTAATTGTATGATATTATGTTGAAATATTAACATTTTGGTTTTATATTTATTGTATAATAATGGATTGTTCATATTTTTTAATATAGTCTATTAGGACATTTCAACTTATACTCTTTACTTGGATGTATGAAATACAAAATACTGTTATGCAACACCACTTCAAAACCAAACCTCAAAATGTCACTTAGGATACTAAAAAGAGTATTGAATGTATTAAATGCCGAGACAAGAAGATCTCTAAATATAAGAATTAGTGATCACAAAAAGAACTAGAAAATCGGCTTAGTAATAAAAGCAACAATAAAGGAATATATTTTGCTAGAAAATAATAAATTCAATTGGGGAGGGGGAGAGGTTATGGAGTAGGGGGAAAAATATATAGATAATAATTGAAACGACATTGGACAATGTTATCAGACAAACCAGTGTATAAATAAGGTCATTGTGGCTTCCGTTAATAAAAGTGAAACGAAAATAAACATTCCAATACTTTAAAAAAGGATGAATTTTTTTCCATCAAACCTCCACAAGAGGTGAACACAAGGATAAGCATTATTTTTTTTTTGAGAGAGGGAACAAAAAGTTGTTGTCCCCGATAAAACTGTTAGATATCCAAACCGATGGATTGCAACCAGAGTTTTTTTAGTTAACCAGTGTAAATTTTGGATTAAAAAGTTGAAAAGGACGAATTTCTTTATAAACTTTTGGTATTTTACCCCCCCTTCCCTAAACAATTTTCGTCATTAATATTAGATAATCTGATTTAATTTAACTTTAAATCTGGAACATTTAAAACCTTACATGATGATATAATTTGTTTTTCGCGATCTTGGAACTGCCATTTTGAATTTTAAAAGTTTTAATAGAAATATCGTCGTTTGATATTGCTTTTCAAGGCTGAATTATGTGTTACAATCAGTTTTCTGATATCTGTCCCATATCCTAAAGATACTTACAAAAAACTATCGAAATTAGTGAAGTTACCTCTTTTTTAATAAGGGTTTAAAATTTCGGATATAAAATGTCCAAATTTTTATTTTAGTTAATTTCTTCATTTTTATTATTGAAAGTTATGGTTGTTTTGTTTACGGGTAAAATCAAAAAGTTGACAAAACTTAACATGTTTTTAGTTTAAATACAGTATTACATAATTTAGTTTAAAATTTAAAATGTCGCCATTTTGAAACATTATAGCTTTCTACATGTAAAAGAGTACATCCGACATAATGCTAAAAAAACAACTATGTCCAACTTACGTAACTAAAAATTTAATTAGAATTATCAAATAAAATACAATACACATATTTTTTTCTAATTTGTACGTTAATAATTTTGTTCTAATAACACGATCAACATATTGACAAAACATATTATGTGAGGTTTATGGATTATCGGTCACTAAGTGAAAATGGACTTCTTAGAAAGTAGAATATTTCAAATTTGGTTTGTTTGTATATTTAAGCCATATCTCGAGAAATTCGTTTATTTTCAGATAACTTAAAAGTTGAGAGCAACTACAGTACCTTTTTCTCAAAATGACTTCATTGATTGTGATAAAGGTTTGTTAACCTGTAGCCCCTAAGCATTCAAATCAAAAATGTTGGTCATTTTCTCTCCAAAAATCCTAGATGGGGATAAATCGGTAAAAACAAAAAATCGGCCATGATTCCATAAAAGATTATAGTTGCCTAAAATCTACTCAAACTATTTCGTTTTAATTTTTGCATATTTGAAAAAAAAAATTGTCTTTTACCGTCGTCTTTTAATTAAATACAATTAATGCTGAAAACGTGTCTATGGGACGAGGAAGCAAGTTTACATTCTATTAATAATTTCAAAGTTAATTTTTTATGAACCGTTTTAGTTGGTTTTTGGCGATTAGTAAATAAGCGTTATCCCAATGTTTTAAATATATATTTTTTTACGAATACTTTCTGCTAGCACTGAATTAAATTTTTGTAATATATATTAATCGCAATTCCCTATAAGCTAATAATTCAATCTAACATTATAAAACGCTTGGCAAGTAGGTTTGTTTATAATTAATATAACCTAAGTGCAACATATCTCTCATCCCCAGTCATTAGGAACACATTATGTTCACTGTAAAGCAGTTGTATATTACAAGAAGACTCCGCCAATGTTAAATTTCTCACAGTAAATCTTGTTGTACAATATTAAAACAAGGAAATAGAATATTAATATGAATTAGTATTTTGTATGAGCGGTGAACCGCGCGCTGCGACAATTAATTCTGTTCAACTTAATCCACCTCCCATAATCCATGGTACAGATGTATTTTTACAAAACGTTTATCAACTGTACTGTTAACGTTCTAACGTGAATAACGAACAGTTTTTTTGAGAATGTAAAACTGCGTGACCCTCCAGTCTGTTTTCTTGTTGCTTTAAGGTGAAAAAACTCGCGGAAATCACCGCTTTAAAAGATATAACTACTTATAATTACACCCTAACATTCATATACTCTATTGGCGTCAGATTCTAAAGAGAACAAAATTTGGTCAAGAGATGATTGAAAAAATAAGAGAGAGTTATAACAAATATGAAGAAAGGTGTAGATCCAGCTAGGTTACTTCGGTATTGCCACATTTGTAGTCGTTATAAGTGAGTCTAAGAGTACCTAACCTTCCAAGTATTAAAAAGAATTGATAATATAAAGTTCCAGCGTCGTTTTAAAACGCGTAGGTTATATGTTACTCTCATAAGAAAAATTATATTATCTTTTACTGATATTAAATTAGAAAATAGTAATTTCATAACAATAATTGTGTATTGTTAAATAATCTTACTAATATATGTTAAATACAATAATAATTAATAGCATATCTAAATATTGGTGACTTATTAATGACATATTTTTTTATGAAATAAAAAACAAACAATAATAAATTACACAGAATGGTTGGTTGTCCAAAATTTACCATTGGCGCGCATTTCACTCTATACTAGTAGTGACAGTTAGAAAAATACAATAATGGATCTACGAGCAGTTGTGATTTAGAAAACTTTATCATGTAAAAAAGAATTTCCAAATTTTCTAATCAGCTGTCTTTAAAAACTCTTTTAAGCTAGGTTTTATAAGAGTTCTAAATGGCCTCTGTTTTCCGATAGATTCATCTCATAAAATAAATATTAATATTGAAATTAATAATAAAGACCTTTAGAATTTGTAAAAAATATTCACTATTCCGCCCAACTCAGTGACAAGAATATGTATTGTTTATAAACGTGTAACAGGTACAATTTAGTATATTAAAAGAAAAATTTCGCCACATATAAAAGAATCGCCCGATTCAGCGACGATGTGTTAATTTTAAAAGAGCAGGATGACGAAAAATTGTATATTCGGCTAAAATAGAATAATAAATAATAATATATTAGTTGTTATATATTAGGCTGTGTTCCGAATATAAATCTCACCACTGATATGTTTGCAATTCTGTAATACTGACAGTTAAGAGACTATCATAATACTTATAAAAGGAGGAATTAAAGTTTAAGAGACATTTTGACACTAAAACTAGAATTTCCAAAAAAATTAATTTACTATATCTTATAACTGTTGTATAGACATGCAAAAATGGCCTACATTTTTAAATAGTTCCAATTCATCGATAGGTGATAACGAGCATTTAAAGGAATTTTGTTTGATGCATTAAAACCAAAATGAAATATGTCACGTCCAATCCAGTACAAGCTACGTTTATTTTAATACGCTATGGAACTGTTGAAATACAAATACAATAATAATTAATAGTAATGATGCATCGAATTATTGGTGATTATTATTATTAGCAACGATATTTACTAATAATGTCCACATTGCGACTCGATAATTATTGTTGTACTGCAAGAATGATGAACCAGTATTGACCACTGGTATTTGCCACTGTCTACAGTAATGAGAGTTGAGTTGAAGATGGATAACCACATCCTTAATATGTATGTAATAGTCAGTTTATAATCAATCGTGCGCGCACTCATTTAGTAACGCACCTTAGCGAAAAACGACGAAACCTTTCAATGTTCTACATTGAAACTACTAGTTCTGAGAGTGATAGACTTAGCTATTTAATATTTAAATACATTATGTTTAAAGGTCATCACCACCTTATAAAAAGGAATAAAAGAACATAAAATAAAGTCCGTTGACACTTTATTAGCGCTAGAGTCGGAAAATAACACATATTGGTCAAGAAGGTCCTGGATAGAAAAGGTGAAAGAGCCAAGACTACATGGAACATGATGTATGTCGCTAGGTACCCTCAAGATTGTCAAATCCTAAATATTGTGAATCCCTGAGGGTACCGGTAAATAATAACACAGTTACTGTACATTTGAACAAAACACCAATCACATGGAGAAATAATAAAATATACCATACATTGAAACCGTGTAAAATGGAAAATAAAAGAATAAAAATTGTAAAGTAAGTTGTAAGGTAGTTATTTTTCATAACAATAGGTAGACAGGTTTCAGAGTAACTGGGTACATATCACACAAACATACAAAATGACGTAATCTCAAATATTAGTAAAAACAATTCTCAGATTCTCTTGATCAGCAGAGAAGAACGTTATTAAGATTTAACTTGCTTCGCTCATATCAGCATTTCAACCTTCTTTTTTTCTATTTAAATGGAGTTTTCATAACCTCGTTTCACGAATAGGTTTAAATCGATATTTTAAGGTCTTATATGGAACACTGGAATATGATATTGAATTCGGTCGAGTAAATTCATAGATTTATTTGTTTTTGAAAATAATTTTTGAGGGAGATGTTGCTAATTCGTATTGTTTACCCATTTTATTTATAGAATCTAGTACAAATACTTAAAGAATATTGTGGCACTATTTTTATTTCAATAAATAAATTGTTTATAATCAAATGTGTTGTCTTACTGTGTATTAATTGTAGGAGACTATTTGAACATAGTGCATAATACTTTCATAATTTTTCTTTCTAATTTAAAGAGTAGGAACCTGAACTTGGTAATAACTTTCTATTTTGTTAGAAACTTTACTGCCCCATCGGTTGTTAAATTTTACTTTTGATTTTTTTAACCCCTAAAATTAAAATCAATCGAGCGATGAAAATGCAGTTCAAGGGGTACAAATAATTGATCCGACTCTGGTTTTACAAATTAAGGGATGGTGTCTTTTTAAATTAGGCTGCTCATTAGTCCTTCCACCCCCGTTCTCCACTCTTGAACCCCTCAGTGCAAACTTCAGACATAAATAATTAAACTGGGCAGTGTTTCCTGCACCAAAGCGGAAAATCCGCGTGAACGGGGAAAAAACCGCCATAGGAAGTATGCACGATAACATAAGATCAGGGTAGTGCGACGTTGTCCTTGTTACACACAGCTGTTAACAATCTGGCAACGTTGTAAGTTTTTTTACCGTAAAATTAAAGATTTTTTTATGACCAGATACAGTAATCTAGTTTTTGGTTACGGTAAAACTCCTTATACGGATTTAGTTTCACGCGTACATCAATATAAACGAGAGTTTTTCAGGAGACTCTCTGTCTTGAGCCAGAAAAAAAGTAGTTTTTGAGTTATATCTCTCCGTAATCTGCACTGCGTGTTACAATACAAACTAATGAACCAATTTTTGTGAAGTTTAGTATATGGACGTTAATTTCCTTCCCTTTAGTTATTAAATTACCCTTGTATGTGAACAATATTAAATGTAATTTTAATTTTATTTTGTTCAAATTTCTTATGGAATTTCGCACGAATTTTTAGTAGTTAAAAGGAAAATCGTGTTCAAAAGGTATTTACCAACATTTTTTTGTAGGTACATTCATCTCATTTGGTATGTGAACATATTTAGGCCATGTCGGGACTTTTCAATATATGAAAATTTTAGGGCAGCTGCGATAAGAAAAAAAACAATAAATTACAGTTTCTTAATAGTAGGCTAGCTTAACCGATATTAATGAATTTTTTCTCAAGTCTTCTAACGATCCAAAGAGTTGAAAGTAGATTTTTTGGTCGCCATCACTGAAAAATACCAGTGAGAGTTATCGGCAAAAAGTAAAAAATCAAAAGTGAAACTGTTTTTTCTCAAAATCGATTTTACTGATTTCGTTGAAATTTTAATAAAAATTATGATTACTCTCAAAATCAGTGCGAAAAATTACAAATAATAGACAAGGAGGAATTACCCAAAAACAAAAGGTAACTTTGACAGCCTTTTTGTAAACTTCATTTTCTTTAGATAAATTTATTAGTGAAAGAAGTTAGGAATTCATTGAAATATATAAATATTGATTAAAATCAAACAACCAATACCACAATTCAACAAAACAAGTTTTATTTCCTAATGTAAATTTCAGTAACAAAGTTACCATCCTCAGATTTAGAGTATTAAACAAACAAACAAATCAGTGTTTTTTTAATACTCAACCTCTGAAGATAGTTATTATTTTACTGAAATGTACATAAGGAAATAAATCCTGTATTATTGAATTGTGGTATTGGGCGTTTGAATGTTCGCCACAGTGTAGTTCACATAAATATTGTTTAAAATATTCTACAAAAACTGTCAATATTGATTACGATATTTTACTAAAGTGACATTTTTGGCGATAGATTTGTTTATATCAATATTATTGTTTGTTCGGAAATTTGGCACCATTTGTGTATAAGAAACAATACACGACGTTTCGAGAGTATAAATCAACTCTCGTTTTCAAGTACAGTAACGAGAGTTGATTTATACTCTCTAAACGTCGTGTATTGTTTCATACACACAAATGATGGTAATTGTTCAAACGAATAACAATATTAATACAAATATTACATCATTAAGTAATAATTTTGAAAATAGTTTTGTTTAGTTAATGATTTGATTGTGGATATATGTGTGAAAAACTGTGCAATATTTTTGCACTGTTTAATAAATTTAATCTAAAAGCGAGATAGTTTAACACGACGCTTCATTTATTAATAAATTTAATCCATTTTAACGGGACACGATTATACTCATAATTTTCATATTCCTTATTGCCGTTACGAGAGAGACAGAGAGCGTAGGCTTGTTTGTAGGCGAGATTTAGATAGACGACATTTGGCACGGTGAAATCATCAGTTTTTATCTGTTTCAATTAAGTTTGTGTGTTCGAATTGTTTACATAATCAACTATTGTGCAGTTGTGTGTTTGTGTGGGTATTGATGCAGCGTTGATTGATGAGGCATCAAAGTCTATTTTTAGTTGATTTAATCTCCGAGGAAATTCATTTTTAGAAAATTGTATCTAAATATAATAGTTGAAGAATTGTATTTAACTATTTTTACTTAAATATTATACAAAGTGATTATTGTAAATATTTCAGTCAAGAAACCATCTTTTTTAAATGATTTTTTCTAGTGCTTGAACCAGCGAAGCGAGTAGTTACTTTCTTATCTTTCAAATTTATCAATTTTCTTTTTCTATTTATTTGTATATTCTGGTGTTTTATTATATGTAGTAAACGTACGTACTAATCTGTATACAAATCACAAATTGTTTCATACTGCTCCAAAAACAGCTGTTTTCAATACATGCATAGAGATGTTGAACTTGTTCTTTTTAGTCCCAGGGCCTAAAAACATCAGATGAGGTCGAGGTCATCAGCTGTTACTTCGTTTATAGGAATTAATTAACGATTGTAAAGAATCTATAAAAAAAAACCGATACACTCGATTGTAAATAACAGATAAAACAGCTGTTACCATCGATTTTATAAATAAGTACCACTAACACAAACTAAATAGGCCTAGCTGTAATAGCTGCAAACTTGTGTAACTTGTCCAAACATTTGAAGGTTAATAGGTTATAACATTTTAGTTTTTGTGAAATTGTTTTCTTATTGTTTGCAGTATAAAGATAAATATAGTTCATCACTAGGACCAAAAGAAGCTTTTCGATCCTGGCTCATTTTCTGGCTTCGGCTCCGCCTCGGCCGTTAAACTTGAGCTTGTATCGAAAAGCTTCACTTTTGTTCCTAGTGATGAAATATAGGTACTATTATTTGCATATTTCATGAAATATGAATGTAGAAGATTAACGAAATTTTATTTCCCGTTTAAAAAAATACATTACTTAAAACAGTAGCCTACTGTACAGTTCTAACGCATGGAGGCGGAGCTTCCGAAGTAATAAATACAAGTGGTAACAACAAAATCAGTGAACAATTAAATGTCAAGAGTTTTTAAAAACCTTCTCGTAGGACGTTCATATCTGGCCAAAAACAATAAAAAACCTTATGGTATATTACTTTTTCTAAATTTCTATTTCTGAATCCTTGTTTTATAAGGTTAAAAATCAAATTATTATTTAAGGATAAAATAAAGCAATAAATCTGTTTAATAAAGCAATAAAGTTTCAAAATAATTTAATAATTTAAATGAGCTACAATTGGTTCGCTTTGCTCATCATCGGGCAACATTTATATTATTAAATTATTTTGAAACTTTAAGCTTTAATGCTTTATTTTATCCTTGAAAACGGAGTTTCAACAAGAAATATCTGCTGTTATATTAAAAAGAAATTATTATTTACTTATGAGATACACTCTTCTCTTTGATTTCATAAAAAACGTATCTAGCTGAAGGCCCCAGTTTCACCTATGAAACTGGGGCCTTCAGCTATGAAACTGGGACCTTGGTGAGATAATGAGATAGTTTTATAAAGAAATATATTTTTTTTAGTATAACTCTAATGGTGGTTCTATGGATATAAATAATTTCCAAATACAACACACTAGTTTTGAGAAAAACGACCCTTAAATAACAAAGATATACTTTTTTAGGTGTAAAAAACACCTTTGGAGTGGAACATTTTCGAAATCGTTTCTTAGTACGCTTCTACAGACCTACCCCAAACCATGTTAAATGCTTTTTCGATCCAGAGAAATGCTTTAGGGGTAAAAACCACACTTGGAGCGGAACATCTTGAAAACCCTTTCTTAGTGGCGTCTACAGACCTACCCTAAACCATGTTAAAATGAACATAGTTCTAGGCTTATTGGATCCAGAGATAAGCTTAAGGGGTAAAAAAACCTCGGAGTGAACATTTTCAAAACCCTTTAAAAAAAATAGTGGATTACATCAGATTCACTAATATATTTATTTAAAATTTGTCTAAGAACAAATTAAATATTAATAAGACTAGAAATTTAAAAAGCTATAATGTGCTGTTAATATTTAAATTTAGTACGCAAAATAATACAGTGTTTAACATTAGTCTATAATATAAATTGTGATAGAAAAGAAAATGTGTAAAACTGGTTGCTAAAAAATCTTAATTTATTTAACAAATTTCCATAGCCAAATTTTATTTTACAAAAGCTATAGTATTACAAAAAAAATCGTCAATATCGATTCCAGAATTGACATCATTTGGTCATAATATAAATGATATTCAAGGGGTTACTTAATATATTCACAAATCCCCCCCCCCAATATACAAGATGAATCAATTAAATTTGATGTTAAGCATATTTATATTTTACTGCTACCTATTCAATTTGTAAATTTAGTTTTTTGTACTAAAATGTTATTTAACGTTATCAAATTTTACCAGCTACAAAAACGGCAAGGGAATATCGTTAGATGTAAAGGATCAAATAACATTCTAGATACAAGGATAAAATAAAGCAAAAGCTTAAAGTTTCAAATATTTTAATATAATATAAATGAGCTACAATTGTTTCGCCTTACGGCATCATTGGGCAACATCATGATGCCGCAAGGCGAAACAATTGTAGCTCATTTATATTATTAAAATATTTGAAACTTTAAGCTTTTGCTTTATTTTATCCTTGAATATGGAGTTTCAACAAGAAATATCTGATATTACATTAAAGTTAACATTCTAGATATTTATTTCGATATCGATAGGATATCATGATATTTCGATAGTATCGATAGGAATCTTAAGAAAATAACGACTTTGTAATTTATGTAAACCTAAAAGCTATAATTTGTATAAAGCATTATACTAGAACACAACAAATAATGTGTGTGTGAGTAGTTAGTGTTGTATTTGAATCTGTGTACCTAATTTTGAGAAAATCGAATTTGTGTTTGATCTGAGGACAAGCTAAATACAAGGTAATTTCATCGAAATTGGTTTTTCCGTGTTTGTAGTATCATAACGCACAGATGACAAAAACCACTTTTTGTATGCATAAGCTTAAAACGAGCATTATCTTGTATTGGTGAATTGGACAATGACATTTTGATAAATCACATAGCTCGAGAGAAAAATTCTATTTCAAGAAAGATCATCGTAAATAAATATAAAAGTGAAAATAGAAAACGTTATTAAAGAGTTTACATTTGGTAATAGGAGAAAATAATTGTACAAAAGGAAATAAAAAGATAAAAATAGCTAAATAAAGAAGAGTTGAGGTACTTTTAATAAAAAAAATCACTTAGTAGTACATTTTAGCAAACAAAATTTAGAAAAAGATTAAATTTACTGTTTTGATCTCATATTTTGGGTTATACAAAAATGGAAAAAACAGAGATATGATTATACTTATCAATCGTCATTAAATTCAGATATATTGATAAGAACTCAAAATTGATACATAACCAAACATATATATATATATATATATATATATATATATATATATATATATATATATATATATATATATTTACTCAAAAAACTACTCTCGTTAATATATACATTTAGAGAAATATGAAAGTTATCAAATTCAAGAAACCTTTAATAGAAATATAATTATATATTTGGACCACATAAAAGAAGAAAACAGTACAATAAGACAAAATAGAATAAGAACGCTACTTTTCTAAAAAAAAAGTAGGGAACCTTAAACCAAAAGACGCTTTCTCTAATTACTGACTGACGCAATTCTTGACAAGGGTCTACCTGAACTAAATTGCACCTTTTCTATTTAGTTAACCATAACAAAAGGCATGATGCAACTACTGTATGGTCGTCTTTGTACGGGGTGATCAGATCAGTTCTACCGGCGTCTCTGGCATCACCTCCCGCCAAACAACGCTTGTCAAGACCCCCCAATATTGCACAACCGACGTTCACTTTTGTTCTCTTCGGTAACAAATCATCCTTTGACTTTTGCTTTATAAATGTCAATGTCAGGGACATGAAAGCTGTTGCGTTGAAATCTAGGAAAGTGTCTTGAGAGCTTTTGAATTGTCACGGTTTTAAACTTGGTAGGTCTGTCTGATAATGTCCTTTTACACAAACATGAGTTTTACATTTGGTTGGAAAATGTGATTTTATGTAAAATCTGTGCGGCACGACTTTTGTCCTTAGGAGCTACGAAAGATTATGAATTTCTTTATAATTAAAAAAAACTTTAAAATATATACAATTAAAGGAGTCTTAGAAAACTATTCTAGATATAAAAATTTGATTAAAAAAAAAATGTGTTTGTTCATTTACTGTTAAGAGCAAATGTTGTTTTTACATGATCACCAAAGTTCCCGCTTAGTTTAATCTGGTGTCAAATGATCTAAATTCAGCGTAAACAAAAAATAAGATGCATAAACCAATTGATGATGAAATTAGTCCCGCAAACTTTGCAGGTCTGTAGTGGTGTGTTTTATAGAATAAATTTGCTTTTTTAAACAAAAGTGAAAAGCGAATAAAATATGTGCAGAATAAACTATGAAACAAAATAAAGTTAGTAGAAAAATAATTATGTTGAACCTGAAAGGAAAAGACAATAATTATTGTAAAAATGTATGTCTCTCTTAATTATAATTATTTTAGGAAAGAGATGTCTGTGTTGTCTACCAGTGAAATCATACATATGAAAAACAAAATAAAAAAACAAAACAAACAAAAACAAAACAAAAAAAAAATTAAATAACTAACCAACCAACAGTAAGATGGGATATGCTACGCGTTGACAGATAATAATAATAATAATAATTTATTTTTTTAATTATGTCCTATACTCCTATATTTTCTATTGTAAATCGAAACATACATAAAAATATACAAGCTTAAGTGTATAGCAATTATTATCTTAATTATTTTTTAATAATAATAAAGTTTGTAATATTTCTTTCTTTATTTATTATAACGACCCAGTAATTCCTCCGCTACTTTTCCCGTTCTTCCCAACTTGGGTATTAGATATTTCCAAAAATAAATTTATGTAGCCCATAAAATTTTACTGCCATATCTACAAGCCAAGCAGTTCAATGTATATTATGGAATTTTCTTCTACTAATTTCCCTTTTTTAGCCGGTTCAAGATTAAGTATTTAGAACACAAACTTAGTGTAATTATTGTTTACTTTAGTTTAATCAGACATTTTCAATCATTTGTGTATATAACTGACGCACAACGTTTCGGAAGTACAGATCAACATTTGTTATCAAGTGAAAATTTAAAAACATGACAAATATGAATATGGTAAACACAGCCCCTAGTATCTAAGGATTGTGATGGAATCTAAAACATAGCCTAGTATCCTAGGATTGTTTTTGAAATTAAAACACACCTAGTATTTAACGATTATGTTAGAAACTAAAACTAGAACGATAGCGTCCACAAATATAAAGAGAAAAACGTTTATTTTAACATAGAAGACTACAGTGTGCTCAGATGAAACTCTATCGAAATTTAGAAAAATCGAATTAAAAATTGTGAAACTTTTTAAACATTTTTTTTTGTTCACTTTGTGTCAGTCAACATTAAATTAGTTAAAAAATACGCAGTTTTCAATTCTGCAAGTAATGATACCAAACCTATCTATCGAAGTAGACAAATGGCGATGTTATTTTCAAAAATGTAATTCTGAATCATAACCTTCCAAGAAAATGTGATATTCGTATAGTTATGATATCCATCAGAGCCGAATTTCAACAGGAGCTTAGCGAGTGGAGGCTCCTTCACATCTTTGAGGCTCACTAGGGTCGAGACACTGACAAGAGCGAAGCGAGTGGAAACTTTTTAATATACATCTAAGAGCCTAGTAGACGTTAAGGAAGTAGTGATAGGCTATACACAATTACAAGGTGCAGAAAACCTGTGTAACAACTGTTTTAAAGAAACACACTACTAGCTACAATTTACCAATAACTACAAAGCTCAAAAGAGCAACTTTTGGATATTACATTTAAATGATTTGTTTATATTATATTGTATTATGGCGCCTAACAACTTGTTTCTTTGTAATGGGAGCTATATTTAGTAACATAGTTAGTAAGTTAAATGAATCATGTATTGTACCCGCCTTGGGGAACGAATACCTTAAAATTACACAATTGAATATACATACTTTAAATATTTAACATGGCAACTGTAATCTTCAACTACTTTCAATATGTTCTGATTTTGATGAAACTTGTTTCCGACATTTTTTTTTTTTTACATCGCGATTTTGATCTATGTAGATTCAAAATTAAAATATCAAATATCAACCGTAATCATCCTCTAGGTAGGCTACACTGTACATTATTAATATTGTAGTCATTTAACTTTAGTAAAATATTTTTTACATTTTTACTTAGCTACTTTAAATCAAACAATTTTAATATTCGGTTTTTTTATACTGTTTTTAACAGAAACTATTAAAAGAAAATTAAATACAGTAATATAAACATCAATGAAAGAAATATTTGTATAAAATATAAATATTCTGTTTTCATACATTTTTCTTTTAATTGTAATGGTATGTTTAAACAACTTAAAAATACTTGCAAAAAACTGAAGGAAAAAAAACTTATATTATTTTAATTTTCGAATTGTTAAGAAATGATCAAAAACAATTGAAAAGAGAAATAATGTAACAAAAATTGCTCTAAATTTTGATATTCGTTCTAGTCTTAACATAACATTCAAATTTATGTATATTGTGCAAATATATAATATTTTATTTTATTTAGAAGTATTATTTTACACGATTTTTTAAATGTTAACTTAAATCACTTATGTTTAAATAGAAGTGAAATATATTTAATAAATCGACATAGAGATTTATACTAAACTGTTATTATTCCATCTTATTAAATTGTAATATTATGAATATGTAAAGGACAACCAGGTATAATTAAATAAAAAGAATTATTTCTAAGAAGTAGTTTGAATTTATATTAGTTATTCTATTTTATTATGTTGTATGATATCTTATAAGTTGACAAATTGGTCTGCTTGATTTAAATAACTGAGGAGATATTTTTATATTATTATACGTAAATAGCGAATTTTATCTTCAAATTTTATAATTTCATTCTCCAAATATCATGGGCATTGTTCTTTTACGTAAATTTATTGCAAATAACAAATATATTGTTGTATTCAACAATATAAAAAAATATAATTATTGTATTCAACAATTTAAAAATATATAATTGTACTTACGTACATCGCTCTTAATCCATATTTTGAAAATTTAGAAGTTCAAAAACCCTGTTTTCTACCCGTCGTTACGAAGATCTCCATATCTTCCTTTCTATAGATAACTAAAAATTGTGATAATAATGCAATAGATAATTAAAAAAGTAATAACTATAACACAATCCCTAACGTGCTGATATTCACTCGCCTATTTTAAAGGAACCAAAGGTGACTTTAACGCTTAAGAAAGTGAACTGACAAAATTATTCTTCATACCCGTGACTCGACCATAACCTTCAAATGTCAACGAAGAAGGTAAACAAATGACAGCCAATAAAACCCTTTTCATGGCAAATCAAGTTAATGAACACACAGGTAAACAGGACAAATTTAAAAATAGTCCTTAAGAAAGATATCTATTGAACCTTTCAAGTTAACCTCAGTAATGTAACTTTATTATTTCTAATTAGTTTGCATTCTTTTTATTATCTTAAAATCTATTATGAAATATAACCAAAACTGTTTAAACAATTTACTCCAACCAATGATACAAGTTGAATTTTTGATTATTGTAACTAAAATGATTTATCTTACAAAATATACTTAAAACAATATTTATAATAATTTTAACGCTCGGTTTGTATATAATTTTTTTAAATGTAAACATGATAAAGAGTTGCCTTAACTTAATGCTCTTATCCAACAAAACGTTTTTAGAAATATTTCTCTCCATTTCAAATTGCTTGACTAAAATCTACACAATATAGAACTTTATGATTTATAATTAGTTTGCGTTGTTTTAATTATCTTAAAATCTATGAAATATAACCAAAACTATTTACACAATTTACTTTAGGCATAACAATCATACAAGTTGAATTTTTGATTATTGTAACCAAAATGATTTATCGTACAATATAAACTTAAAACAATATAAAAAAAGAAGTTAACAGTCAGTTTGTACAACCTGTAAAATTGTAAACATGATAAAGAAATGCCTAAACTAATGCCCTTAACGAAAAAAAGTTTTTGGAAATATTTCTCACTATTTGAAATTGCTAGAGTAAATTTGCGCAATAACTACTGACTACGCTAGTTATCATATAAAAAACAAAATTGTCTTAAAATAATCAAAATTAAAAGAGCATTCCAACAATATACATTTGATCACGTTTTTGACTGATTATTGCTACAAATTCCAATTTTGGAACATTAAAATATACCTTTTATGGTATTATTGTTAATGGAACGATCCAATCAAGCCTTGACGCTGTACATATGTGAAGAAGTCACCACTCGCTATGTTCTGTTGGCATCTCAGCCCTAACGGATTTCATAACTAGAAGAATATCACAGTTTCTTGTCAAATCAGAACTCCATGTTACATTTTTTACTTCTTCGCTACTTGTTATATTAGATTTAGTAGCATTATATGGAGAAGTTAAAGCTACTAGTTTTTATCTAATTTAATACGTTCTAAGTGAAATAACACGAGATATTAAAAAAAAAACATTAAAATGTCCTCCTGAACAAAGTCCTGCGAAGTATTGTAAAGGCTCCGTGGTTCGTTCGCAATGACAGTCTTCATAGTGACCTTAGGATAAACACTGTCTCAGAGGAAATCAAAAGATTTGCAGAGAAACACAAACAATGACTTCTACAGCACGAGAACAAGGAAATAGCTTGCTTGTTAGACAACTCTGGCGAGACCCGTCGCTTGAAAAGGACGAAGCCTCTAGAACTTTGCAATGAGAAAGTGTAACAAATCACACATGAACATCAGGAGTCCATCGGTAGGTGTTACTTCAACAAACAGTGACATTAGTATCAAATGCATATTACTAGATACACTCTTATTGCCTAGTTGTAATTCTGTAATAAAAAATAAAAAATAAAATGTCCGTATTTGACAAATTTTATGAATACTAATAGGGTTTTGTGTGAGCACACTATACACCCTTCAAAGTTCAGATTCATATCTTCATATTTGTAACTGGTAAAGTTACATACAGACTTCGAAAGACACTTTTTCAGTTTCCTCGGGTCATTAAACCTGAAGCTCAGCCCTGTGAGGATGAAATTACAGTAAAACTGGATCACTGAAGATAATTGTAAATATTTAAAGACTTTTCTGTTACCCGAGACAACTTGAAGATCAGTCAAAAAAGGACTTTGAATTTTTACTAACCTTATCTCTACTTCTTATATTGGGTAAAATCAATCATAGCGATTAATTTGGAGCTTACAGAACGGTATACGTCGTTTAAATATGGCAACCTATACGTATTAATTTTGTTCCAAACGCGGCGGTTTCATTTAACATGATTTTAGAGTCAAAAAACCTCCTAGGTATAAATTGATAAATAAGTAAGTCAAAAATCTTATAAGAGTTTCTTTCTGTACAGAGTGATTCAAAGTTTTGTAGTTAAACTTTTGAAAACGATTGTACGTGAAAATAAAATTTTACGGACGGTATGTGAAAATTACTTTTGTTGTCCTGGAGACATGAAATTTGAAAACCTGTAAAAAACGTAAGTCGACAAATTTTAGATTTGTCAAAAAACCCGAGGTTAGTACAAAGGAAGAAAAAATACTCTAATAGGGTTAGGAACGTTTTAAATTTCATATTAAAAAAATATCGGTATTTCCACGAACGAGATTCCAATAAATCTTTCCTAAAATTAAAATAAAACCAAATGATACTCTTTTAAACAAACATGTTTTCAATCTGTTGAACATACTTCACAGCCTCGCGTCACAAGTCCGTTAAAAACCCATAAAACCTGACCTCTGAAGTGATAAAGAAGGATATAATTCAAAACGGCGTTACAACCGATTTGAAAATAAACGCTGCGAAACAAGAAGTTGAATCGTCTTCCTCATTGCTCGACAAATTTACGACCATAGAGCAGAAGAGAAGGAGGGGGACTAGCTGATGGTTTCATTCCCCCCCCACTTGTTTTGTTTATTACCCTATTCCTCCACATATGTCTTGCACTACAACGGTAGTTTAGTTTTACGATGTGTTAGGATAGGTTAGGTAACGTGACATAATAACCGACTAATTTAACAACCATTCTGTTTACGTTTATGTGTTTTTTATGAGGTTTCGACCCTTCCTCCGTCTTCTTTATGGCTTTGGTTTATTGGCCGTTAAACTGTCGTTCGGTGTGTTTAGCGTCGACGCTTTTGGATCGACAAAGATAAGGGACGTAAAATGTTAACTTATTGCTATTTAATAGTTCCTACCTGTTTGAATGGGATTCTGCGACTCTGGGAGGAAAATCCGAACGAGTTAGTTTAACTGAAGGAAATCTGGGAGAGTAAAGTTGTAGGTTATAATTAACTGTGCATAATCTTACACAGAATCAATTAATAATAAAGATAATAAGCTGAAAAAATTGCACAATCTTTCTCACTTGCCCATCTCTAAATCCAAATAAATACGAAACAAAAATAATTGTCACTAAAAATGTCAGTTTTGTAATTAATTGTTAATCGAAAAATAAAAAATGAATCATGGGGTTGCCTTTAAACAAAATTAAGGACGTAAAATTGCTTATTTTTATTTTTTTACCTAAACTGAACTGTACTAATTACTTGCAATTTTACACAGAGGTTTGAATCGTTAATCTTAACATTTTACTGCCCTAGGTAGCTCACTACAGTTAGTACGAGCAGCGAAATCTCGAGGGAACATAGCTGGATGTACACATGTTTTCATGTAGTATTTAGTTAGATTCCTGTCTTTCAAATTTTCTATATTGTCGAAATTAACCAATTCTCGTTTTCTGTGACTTAATTTTAATGAGTGTTCGAGAAAAAGCGGGGATGACAGTGGTCTTTCAAAAATAAAAATTACATTTTACTAAAATTTCAACGAAATCGGTATAGTCCATTTTGAGAAATTACGTATCTTATATTATCTCCAAGGGCAAATTCAAGTTTTATTTTGTACCGATTCGGCATTTTTTGGGGGTTCTTTGAATCAAAATTCGAAATAAAGAGAGATTTCTCTTGTGCCTTCCAACCTCAAATTTTGAATTAAAAAATATGAAAAAAGCTACTCAAACACACTACCAAATATAAATAAATGATCAGCTTGACTTGTGAGATAATATAAGATAGAATAAAACTGGAACACAAGATTTCAGAAAAATTACTTTTATCAATCACCGACAAAGTCGCCATTCTCAATGACTAAACTATAACTACAAAAGTTTATTGAAATCGGACCACTAATTTGAGCTATAGAGTACTGTACATATAACATAGACATCCTCCGACGGACATCATTCGAAATACTACTCAGAAACATCATAAAAATTTCAACTAAACTTATATTCAAAAATATTGCACATATATAAAAATGTCCAACGACACAACATTTAAATCTTTTTAAATATATACTTCCGCACATTTCAATATATATTGTATGTTCAATTATATATTTTGTGTACAAATACCTCATTACTTTATTAAAAGTGACACGGGATAAAACAGCAGAACAATGGAGTGCTCCATTTTGTTCTTGGAAATATGCTTGGAAATACTTAACAATTTTTTCTGGTAAACTTTTTTTAATATAACGAAATAAACTATGCTGTCTTCGTAATATTTTCGTTATTTAGGAATTACTCACAAATTGTAATTTACATTGAATTACACTAAGACAAATTTGGTTTAGTTTTATATCTTCACATTTCAACAAAATCTGAATGAATTTGCAGTAACCGATTAACAGATAATTGGGAACTCTATTTTTGGAGAAATATCGACTGTTATGGTTTTTGAAGTCTACATTTTAGTAAAGTTATATAAAATAAGCCAAATTTGAGAAAAATGTAATTTTGAGTACTACAAGCTTCCCGTTTAAATTTAAATTTCGTTATTGACTTTCAATTTTTAAAATGAACTTTATGTTATTCTTTAAACTTTGGCATCATGTAAGATGTTAATGCACAGTATATTTTACAACATGCTAGCGGTCATTGTACTTTCCTAGTAAAGATATTATCACCCTGGACGTTACAAAAGAGTTGTCGGTAATATTTTACTGTCCTTAAATTATTCTAAAACTACAATACTCAGGTAGTGTTTGACCTTCAGGTGTCTTTCATTGCTCAGTAAATAATGTGTCCGTTTGTCCGCCAAACCCTTTACACAGGTAGAAATAGAAAGGATTCGCAAATAGGTTTTTGTTCCTTGTAAGGTTTTGTTCCCCTTTTACTCTTTTGTCTTCGAAATATTACCAAACTCAGTAGGTGCAACATTTGGAATATGTCGTTAGTTCCCATAAAAAGTAAGTTTTGTAAAGTGTTGAGCGAAATTTACAAATACCATTTTGAAAAGACTTGAATAACCAGACGTGTGATTAACTTATTTTAATATTTAATTTTAATTTGTTTTATTTCGTGTCATTTTTTAAAACAATTTTAATGTTTTTTTTTTGTGACACTTTTGCTTAGTTAATGTTATTTTTATAATATTAATTTAGTTTTTATTTCATGTGGAATTATTAAGTTGTGTCAAGCTAAGTGGAAAAGAGATTTTGATGATCTTAAATTCTATTTAAAAAGTAAAGATATTTTATCTCTCCTCATACAGTCGAGTATTCTTTAACATTTTTTAATGAACGAAGAATAATTATGTTCATTTTATTTTTTTGTATTTAATTTAACATAAAAAGACGATTTATAAAACACAAAACATAGAAACTGTTGATACAATTCCAAAATTGTGTTGAACAATACCGGAATTCCGTACACAGATCAAACCTTTGAGTGATGATAAATGCGCGATATTCTAGAGTGCATACTAGTTGACAACATTTCAAGCCGAGTGAGAGAGAGAGATAATATCTCACTCTGTTCTGAAATTCCATTTAACCGTGCATTTCAGGTGACTGAGTAGGAGGCGACACAAACACACATCATATTAAACATCCCCCCCCCCCTTAGAGTTGATGTGGAAATATGTACTCATTCATTTGGCTGTTACTCGGCACTCCCGCGCGTTTGTTTTAATCATTGGCAGCGCAGCCCATTAGCACTACGACCAAACCGATTCTCAGTAGCTCACGTAACAAAATTTCCCTCCGTCAAAACATGCGGAAATAAATGCATAGCAATTATTCATACGAAACGTTCGGATGTATTTTGTTGGTGTTTCTCCCACTTTTCTCCCCTCAGTTTGGCAAACCTGGGCTTGGCATTTGGAATGGATTACAAACTAACTGTGCTTTATATTTTTTTATTCTCTGTTTTTTTTTCTCGTTTGTTTTACTATGTACTGGGCAAGTATCATCAGATATTGAAGCTTTATACTTACAATAAAATTACTTAAATTATTTATTATATTTTAGTAAAGTTTAGTCAGATTTATTTTATTTTTATTTTTACAAAATGTTACAACTGAGCTTATCTCATCTAGCAACTTCCTATATGACAAATTCACTGTTTGATTGGTAACAGCCCAGTGGTTGTTCCCATATAAAGATTACTGAACTACATCAGATCCGCTGGTTTGGTTCTCTTAAGCCGTCGAAGTGTACAAGGTTCATCCACCATCCTTCGTATTTCAGTGTTCGGATGTCCCTGGAGTCGCTGCTGGTGTCTTTCTGCGTGCTTTTTTATTACTTCTTCAACCGTTTCGATCTTCAAGTCTCTGTGTATATCCGAATTCCTGATGTACCAGGGTGCATTCACTATACCTCTGAGCACTTTGTTTTGAAAAATCTGAATTAGATTTCTGTTAGTGGTCTTGGTACATCTCCATAGCTGGATGCCATATTCCCATATTGGCTTTAGGATTTGTTTATATAGGAGCACTTTATTGTAAGTGCTCAGCCCTGCACGTCTTCCAAGTAGCCAGTGCATTTTCTATATCTAATGTTTAGCTCGTCCTTCTTTATTTTAACATGCTCCTTCCAGCGCAATTTAGCATCTAGCGTAAGTCCCAGGTATTTAGCAGTATTGCTATAAGGGACAATTTCTTTATTTATTTCTACTGGGAGATGTTGATATTTCAGATTAGTGAAGTTGATGTGTATTGATTTAGTTTCATTCAGCTTAACCCTCCACTTTTTAGTCCAGTGATTTACTTCATTCAGAGCTCTCTGCAAGATGCTAGTTGACTCTGCTATAGAGTTTCCCACTGCCACCAATGCTGTATCACCAGCAAATGTTGCAATGTCCACTCCCTCCGACTTTGGTATGTCTCTAGTGTAGAGCAGGTAAAGTACTGGGCCAAGTACGCTGCCTTGCAGTCAGATTTAATAATGTATTTAAATACGAAAAACCTTCAGGTCATCATCGCCTTACAAAAAAGAAAGGTAAGAATGTAAAATAAAGAACTTCGAATGCATTAATAGCTCCAGAATCGGGAAGAGATGGCGAAGAGAGAACCGGTATTAAAGATGAAAAAGAGAGTTCTAACGCAAGGCTACAGAGATAAGAAAAGAGGCCTCTACGCTTCTACCATTCTAATAAACTAGTAGCGATAGCTTCGGAAGAAACAAGAGTTAGTCAAAAGAGACCTTATAGGATCAAGATGAAAGAGAGGGATCAAAGTTAATACTAGATGAATAAAGGTGTAGATACAGATAAAGTACCTCGGGATTGTCAGTCCTTTACTCCCAGTAAGCCTGTCAGTTGGTAAGACCAAGAAAACTAACTGTTAAATTTACGTAATAACTTTTTAACAACAGTGAAAACATTTTTGTATTTATGTAAATTAAATTTACGAGTATGTGAGTGTTTATATCTCTAATTACTCTCTCTCTCTCTCTCTCTCTCTCTCTCTCTCTCTCTCTCTCTCTCTCTCTCTCTCTCTCTCTCTCTCTCTCTCTCTCTCTCTCTCTCTCTCTCTCTCTCTCTCTCTCTCTCTCTCTCTCTCTCTCTCTCTCTCTCTCTCTCTCTCTCTCTCTCTCTCTCTCTCTCTATATATATATATACATATAAAAAGGACATTATTGTTTTTCAAATTCTAAAAACATATTCCAAGTACAAATTGGGAAGTTATACCCAAAACATTTTAGCTTGGCTAATCGATATCTTAATGTAATAGAAAACATTCACAACACAAAGTCATCTAGATGATTTCCTGTAATAATAAATAATTGTTTTTATTTTTAATAGATTAGCTTTGTAGCAAGTTGAAGTTTGAAGAATATGTATAGGAATAATGATGCAATTTGTAATTTTCGTTTTTAATGAGACAGCGTTATGTTTTTTTAGTGAAATAGACTTATTATTATTTTATTTGTTATAAAGTACATTTTTGTGTATATTTAGGCTATGTATGTATGTATACAAAGAATGTACTTAATAATAAAGCTTTTTTTTTTTTCATTTTTCAAGTTATAAAAAGGGAATCGGGAAGGTGCACCCAAGACAGGATAGTTTAGCTAAAGGGTTACATAATTTCACAGAAAACATCAATAAGGCAGTTAATGAGATGATTTCCTGTTTAAATGATTGCGTAAGTTATTTTTAGTGTGTCAACTTTGTAGCAAGTTGTAGTTTGAAGTACGTATAAGCTTTTTCGTTTTTAGTAAGAAAGAATTTTGTTTTTCAGTGAAATAAACTTACGATTATTTATTTAAACATGTTATTAACGTTATTGTTTGGTGTGTATCGTGAACCAAATTATGCAATTTTGTAACAATAGAAACATTAGTTAACTGAAGGCGATTTTCGTATTGTTGTTAAAAATTTTAGATTTAAAGAGGCAATTTAAAACATTTTTTTTGTATACTGTTTGGGTAAATTTTCAAAAACACCATAGACACACTCCCAGAATATTCTAATTGCTTAATTAGTCTTCTTTTCAAATTGTTCCAGGATTTGATTTAGTGATCAACTATAACCCTCATTTTAAAAGGGTGTCTCCCTCATTCTTTAATTTAAGGGTAGTTCTTAATCTTGTTTACAGTAAGAAATTATTCTTTCTTGCACCCTCATTGGTAATTTATTCATTGTTGTTTTAAACAATGCTATTCTTTAATTATTGAAGTTTCAATTCCCTTAAACAATTATAAACTCGTAGCCACTGCGCACACGTTTTGAGCAATGATTTAAACATAACTTTAAAATATGTTTGTAAATTTATAACTATTGTTTTGGTTTTAAAATTATTTGATGATTATAGTTTGTTCAATGTTTGTCATCATTTCTGTATATGAAAATAAATACATGTCGTTTTGGAGTACAAATCAATTTCTGTTATCAAAATACAGTTGGTAACATTTCGTCAAAACCAATTCTAAAAAATAGCTCTCAGGATATTCAAAATTCTATTTAAAGTAAATGTTTCAGATACAATAAAACAAAAGATCTTTAAAAATTAAAATTAGTGAACTACAAAAGAACATCCAAATTGGCCTGGAAGTATATTTAGCAGAAAATCAAAAATTCGATTGGAAAGAGGCAAAAATAATACACTGAAAACCTTATATAAATTAAAAATAATTGAAAGCTTATTTTGTATAGATTTAAACATCCAACCAGTATATAAATAAAACTATTATGATTTAATTTATTACAGTTAAAAATTGGAACAATTTCCTCTAATTTAAATAAGAGTTAATGTTTTCCGGTTAACTCTCCACAAGAGGTAATCACAAGGTCACATGCTAAGCTTTTACGAAAGTGTACAAACAATTATTCTACTCGACAACACTGTTAGGCAACCACGCTTTTGGCATGCAACCCTCGTTTATTTACTTTATCATTGGAAGTTATCGGGTGAACTTGATGCTTTTGTTGTGTAGTTTTGCGACCTGATTTTTATTAATCTCGTTAATGTATCATCGTATTTATTTTAAAATCTTAAGCTTAGCTTTTAACCTTGGGTTCTTATCTTAGATTATTAAATAGATCTTTGATTTTAGGTTGTTGTGTTTTTAGTTTTAATTTACAACATTAAAACTAGAGTTTGTTGATTCTTTTTATATTTCTCAAGGTTTATCATTTAATAACTGGAGTTGATTGATACTATAGAAATTTCATGTATTAGATTTTGCATACACATATGATGATAAATCTTTGGTAGACTATATCGATAGTTAAAGAGCTGATTAGTTAAAAACATCTGTTAGATATGTTGACGAGTAAAATGGTAAAAATAATCTGTTAGATTCGCTGTAAAATATCAGAGTTGTTTGTGATTGCTGAGTATATGAAATTGTGATTATGGAGGTATACTTTCTAATTACCAAGCGTCAGTGTAAGACCCCAATGAATGGTTTATACGAAATCTATTGACGAAGAACTGTTATTTTCATTCTTTAGGGCAGAGATTTCTCAATTTGAGAATTAGACTATTCACTGTATCCACGGTAATATTTCGGGAATTGACTCTAGAGATAAAAATAAGAAAAAAGTTTTATTTAAACATAAATCCTGAAACGCTATTTTTCCCATCTGTCTGCAATTTTGTAATTTTTACAACAAAAAATTATATCTTTGGAAATAGATTAGATATTGTGTGAACCCTATTGTTTACTAATCTTTTAACAGTATACCCAAACACTATGACTTTATTTTCTGCATTTTAAAATGCCGGACGTTTAAAATATTTAGTGGCAAATATCTCGAAAACCATTAACATTATAAAATATTTACAATAAAAGAATCATTTACCTTTTTTAATTAAAAATGAAATCTTCAAACAATCTCTCTGGATGTCAAAATATAACTGAGTTTTCGAAAAATAAACTAATTTCTTGATAATCGTCTACAACACCTCAGATTAACCTAAAAAATATATTATGGAATTATGATAATTGGTAATATATTATTGTAATTCACTGTCCAAAAATGAATAATTTACCTAACAGTTTCAAAATGGAGGCTTGCATTTTATAAATAATTTCAATATTTCATATTATTGTCGATAACTTGGTTATGCCTTTACCAACAGACAAAATTTAAAAAGTTCTTTGATTTTTTGTTAAAACAGGAAAATCTTTTGTTTCTACTACATATTTTGATATTTAATGAATTTCGAGATATTTTAAAAGTCCACCATTTTGAAAATAATATCTCGGTTTTCTGGTAGGCTATACTGTTAAAAAATTATGTAAGTAATGCATATTACAAATATTCATTCAATATCTTATCAAAGCACAAATTAGCCGATGGACGATAAGTGAAGACTTTTCGGACCTACATAAACATTTTGTCTTATTTTTAACACTAGAAACAGCTTCCTAATATTGAGTGAAATTTTGAACCACCCTACATTGACAGTTTAATAAACATATTTCACAAGCCCACGAATCTTTCAAGTTAGACGAGCCAAATACGGAAATACGCGCAGAACTGAAAATGAGAAGGCAAGAAATGTAATAACGTACCTATAACGCCACCAATGCACTAGAAAATAACTATTCAAAGTATAAAATTATCTCGATAAACATCTTACACGATAATATGCGAGCGTTGAAGTCTCTGAGCTGTATTTTGTATGATCATTATAGCCTATGATATTTGGTGCGGGTGAAATTGACCTTGTTAACTTTACTGTGTTTGGATTAAGTAATTTGAATAGGCGTGTGCTAAGAAGGCGATTCTTTCAAGTCATGGTTTAATATAGATTTAAGTATTGTGTATTAAAGTGTAGGCTGAACAAAATGTGTTATTTTGTTTGATAATTTGTGTTTTGATTTATTTAATGTTTTGTTTACGTCAATTTATTCTTCTGAACTGCAATTTCAACAATTTAAAAACTATTTTAACAGGATTGCAGATTACATTTAGGAAATAAAACAACTTTTTTATAAATAAAGTGGTGGACTGTCCAGATCGAAGTGGACGTATTGAGTAATCCTAAACAACTCCACCAATCTAGGTTTTTAACCTCTTCCTTTCGTCATGGAATTGATGATTGCAAAAAAGTACTCTTTACAATCCAGTTGCTTCCTTACGAGTTAAAATTCTACAGTGTTGGTGGATTCTTCCGCTCTCCTTCAGTTACTAGCTTATATTTCAGTCTTTGAAGTTTCTCTTTCTCTCTGGCTCTTCTCATTGTTTTAACTACGATTCCTTCAATTTTATTAATTTCTTTGAGACTCCATCTCCATCTCAGTAAGGCCGTGTTAGCTGATATATCTCCTCTCCCAAAAGTGACTTTTCTGATTAACTTCCTCTCCATAAATTCAACTTTTCAAAAAATAAAATAAATCATTTCTTTTAGTAACGGGAAAAAATTGAAATCATCGGTTATAAAAGACGTAATATCTCAAAATCAACACTACCAATTTTATACAAATTTTGATTTAATGTAAGACTTAATGACACAAACTGATGCTCAAAACTGGAATTAATGTAAAATTACCAATAAGGAATATTTCCCCAAAACAAAAACAAACTTTCAGGCCGTCTTTTAAATTTGATCTCATCCAATATTTATGTTTCAAACTAGTTTATGACAAGTGAAGTAAGTTTATACCTTATTAAATGTATAAATATTGTTAAAAATTATCTACAACACCGAAAATAAACATCATTATTACTTTATACTAACAAACTGATTTTGTTGCGACTGGTTATCATTTCTATTGTGAATAAATGAGTAAGAAAGTTTGTGTATTATTTATTTTAAACATTTTAATTTTTATATTTGGATTCAATAACAGAATTCGTTATGAACAATCTTATCTCGAAAATAATAATGGATAAAATGATAAATTATTTGTTCTCTCGCCTTGACAAGTTTCTGAACAACCCCTCCCCCCCCCCAGAGGGGGTTATGTGAACTGATACAGCTGGAAGATATTGATTATAAAAATTATTTCACTTCTAACATGGAAAGAAAATGTACAATTCCAACAATAAAATGTATTGGAAGATTATGTTTCATTTTAATAACTATACAATTTGTAATTTTAAAACTGCAATTTAGAAGTGTATTTTAATTAAATTATTTTCAATTGGATAGTCATGTTCATTATTTTTGTTTTCTGATTTTATAATTTGATTGATTTTTTTATACTAGTTGATCGAGTGAATTGAGTTCTTGCTTTATCTCGATCGTTTGTTTTTTCGTCAATATGTTTCTACGTGTTTGTTAGGTAGTGTTAGACGTGTCAACCAATATCAATGAATTTAGCAATAAATTTTGCAACTAGAATAGTTTATTACAAGTATTTTAAATTTGTCTTTACTGCTTTAAAATAGTGGGCACTTGAAACAGTTGCTGCATTGATGCCAATGTTCTGATTATGAACACATAAGTTATATAAAATAGAAACGTATGAACGAAGAACACGAACACTATTCAAAAACAAATTGCTTTTTAATTAAAAAAAGAAGTAAAATCAGTGGAAGGGTTTTGTACAAGAAGATTAAACTAGTTTAAAAATAAATAACTGTTAGTATTTAAACAAAAATATGTTTATTTGATATTAATTTACACTTCTTCCGGTTTTATAGATTTTACGTAATTATTATTTAACAGTTAAACTATGTTTTTCCTTCAGGAGCTAAGAGTGAGTAGGGGTGTAACGATCCCAAAGCCCATAGCTGGATCTACACGTTTTTTCATGTAGTCTGAAGTTAGATCTCTCCTATAGTATTTCTTGTCAGGTCTCTCTTGACCAACTCTAGTTCTCTCCTGACCAAGACGCTATAAGAGTATTCGAGGGCTGTGTCTTTATTTCATGTTGTCTTTTGTATTATAAAGTGATGATGGCAATAAGTTAAATTCTACATTTAAAATAGTAGAAACATCACTATTAAAAATATTACAAAAACAACTGTTGCTGGAGAAAACATATTGTAACACAAATGATTTCCTACAAGATAGGGAACTTTTATAGTGTGTAATGTATTTTAGGGGTAAAATCTAAGAAATTATCAATCATGTATATATTTGTTAGCCTACTGTTATGTTTATTGATTGTTTTTTGCTTTTTTTTATGTGTGTAAATGCAATGTGCTCATCTGTATGTATGTGTATTTTTAAAAATATTTAATATGTATTTCTTGAACAGACTATAAATATTGTAGAGGCATTAACGTATTGATATGAACTATTGTGACTAATTTCATTCTTAGTCATGTAATGTTAAATGAATATTGATTATAGTACTGTAATTATGTGTTATTTGTGGACAAGCTGCCTACCTGCAACAGTCTCAATTTTATCCAATTATGTGTAATGCAGTGAAATAAAATAAATATATGACAGACAAGTTTTCGCTTTTAAACCACCAAGAAGAAAGTGTACGACTTTATCGGTTATTTTTACAAACTCTTTCGAAGTGGTTTCTTTATTAGATTTCAACTATTTAAACTCGAAATTTAGCATGGTTAAGCTTTATGAGAATCGTTTAGTTCTATTTTTTTTTTAAATATATGAATAAATTATTTGCTACAGCTAAATGTTCAAAATAGATTTATGTAAATTAAGGGCATCTCTTTGTCTTTGTAATTTTCATTAAAATTTTCATAACTAACGTTTTCATAGGTTCTATAGATCGCAGATCTATTGAAAAGAAGATATTAAAAACTTTCGATAGCAATTTATACTCATATCCAAAGAGAAACTAATTTTATATATAACTTTAAAATGTCACTTCGACCCGATTTCAGGGATAGCAACCGTTAGACCCAAAATAGTTTATCTTATTTTTTTGACTAGGTAGTAGGCCTACTGTACAGTCAAAACGTCCTTCTTCTACAAGCTATGATCTGTTACAGCGTATGTTGTATTAAAAACATCCACCCTCAATTCCCAAAACATCTCGTCACAAATACTGACAAAGGAACCGCCAGTATCAGATAATAAGCGTATATGAACGGTTTATCCATTATCCAACAAAAAAACATAATTTTCCAAACTTTAACGTCTCTAAAACAACCCCAATGTGCAGCCGAAGAGAAACCCTTTGACGTTGTTACTTTGTTTCTTTGGCAGGTTGGAAGTTCCCTTTTCCTGGAGCGGAACAACCCCATGACAAACAGATCGGTCTTTTGATTCGAATCCTTTATATGTCAAATTATTAATTCGTTCTGACCTCGAATATTGAACTATTTAACTTATACTGTGAGAAAATGGTGGATTTTAAGCAAAATCATTCAACCGCGGAAATTTTAAAACCCTTTGAGAAACAGATGTTTTAAATTGTTTTTGTAGTTAATACTGCTCTATAGGATAGTATTCAGTCTAGAATGTGGTAATACCTTACGAATTTAGAAAATATCTCAATATATGAAAGAATTTTCTTTGAATACATTGTACACAAGCTTACTCAAGCATCCATACAAATCTAAATATTAAAACTAGTTCAAAATTCAGGGAGAAATCATATTTCTGACCAAATCTATAATTCTGAGTTTAAACAAAATTAAATTAGAGATTTTGAGAGAAGAACAACGAAGAAGTATTTGTCACAATCTCTAAAAATATGTCATTTAGAAAGTTTTTTTTTTTCAAAAATGATAATTAATCAATGTTAACGTATCTATTTGTACAATTGGTACAATCGAATTCGATAATTTTTTAGAGAAATTTAAAGATTTATAATCCAAACCAAAATACCACAGTTCAATGAAAACACAGTTCGCGTTTTGAGTATTTTATAAAAATCTTAAAAACCAACCGTTTTTCTTTTACCATTTAAGAGATAGTCTACGTTTTGGTTATAATTATTTACTTAAATAATTTAAATTCAGCCATTCTTTTGTTACGGACGTGACAGTTACATGTATTACAACTTGGAAAAAAAAGAAAAGTTAATATTATTGGTTTTGATGTATAGTTCAACTAATTTGGAGTTACGGACGTGACTTGAAAAGCACTTGTCTTCTGACATACTGTTACAATTGTTAAAAAGTCTGTTAATTTCTTGGGAAATTTATGAATTAAATTTTTGTCAGCTTATCTTAAGATAAATACCTTCTTAGAAACATTAGCGTTCAATCATAAAATCCTGTAATATTTCAATTAAAAAATTGATAAAACGTTACGGACGTGACACTGGTTTGTTACGGACGTGACAATAAACTCAACAGTCTGTTAAAAGTAGACTACTTTATTTTACAATAAAAAGTTTTCAGTGCTCTTCTTACATTCATTTTAATTAAAGTAAGACTTATTTGATCTATAAATGAACATAAACAAACTTAATTACATCTTAAATATGTGTTTGGATCAAGAGGAAGTATTGTGAAATTGTTAGGAAAATGTATTAATTATTAATGAAACAGTTATCATGTTTGTAAGCCACAATAACTTGTTCATAACGTTCACTGATATTCTTGGTAATTTACTGACAATTAGTCACTGATAAGTATAAAGTGACTAGATGTATACCAACTTCAGAGATGAAAAAATCCACAAAATAAAGAATTCTGCTACAAGATATTGTTGGTAATATTAAGTTAATATATCAATAAACTTTTTACTGAGAAATTCAGAAAATAATTTTTTTAGTGTTAGGTGTATGTTTGTAAAGAATGGCTGAATTATGATAGAGTGGATTTTGGAATAAGGTATAAAAGTTGTACATTTTCTTCTTTTAAGCAAAAAGGTGGAAAACCTCTCTGTCATAATCACCTTAAATTTACAAAAGTTATGAAGGGCCATAAAATAAAGTCTCAGCCTTCAAATACTCTATTAGAGTCAGGGTCGTAAAAGAAGGGTTGGTCAAGAGTAATCCGATAGAAAATTATAAAGAGGGGGATATAAACCAAGACTACATGAAAAAGGTGTATATCCAGCTTGTTCCCCTCGGGATTGTCACCCTTCCTCACTATAGGCGAGCGCGTGAAGGTTTGAGAATATAGGCACTTAAATTTAATTTAATTTGTAACTTTTGTTTAATACTTTACGATTCAGAAGAAATATATTTTACATGTATATTTTATTAATTCGGAATTTTATATTAACTGTTTCAATATCTTAAAAGTATTGAAAAAACAGAAAACTAGAAAACTGAAAAAGTAGGGTCGACTTGGCTATCTACTCCACTAAAGCTGCCGCGTCTCCAGTTACGTTACAGAACATATTATTGAGACGATCTTCATTTATTTATGGCAACTTTTTATAGCATTTTACATCGTATCGACTTTCTTCTCTTATATATAGAAAATATTGCTTCACTGATAATTTTATTAAGCTACAATTTAAAAGAAAATTAAAGTTTTTACCACCCCATAGTTTATTTCTACAAGGTCACTAACGTCTTTGTTTTTGAGAAAAATACTTTTTTTTTAAAAAATATTATAACTCAAAATTAACTACATCTTACACTCAAGTTTTATTAAATTATTTTAGCCTCATTTCTTTAAATTAGGCGTGCGAGTATAGAAGGAAATATTATTGAATTTCACAAAGTCCTCTATATTAGAACTATATAAGATATTGACTTACAATTTCGCATACATGTGTATATTATTATTTTTAGTTGTTTATGAAATACAATATTCACTACAATTTTTAAAGCTAGTGACTTATTTTATCCATCTATTATTACAAATTCTATTAAAATTGTGAGTTCTGCAAACATCTTATGACATTGTTCCACAATACGAAACAACACATTCTCTGGGTAGTAAATGATGTAGCTGATATTTTGGTGTTAAAGCAATTAATTGTACAATAATAGATCGTTCACGTTTTGACAGTTTCAGCCTAAGTTTAGCAATGCATTCCTTCTTAAATTGCTAGATTTTGTTTAGTTTCCAACATGTCTATGTGGATTTGATCATAATTGTCATATTCTATGTTTCTCACATGATAACGGCAGTTGATACATACTCTTGAAACGTCGTTAATTTGTATAATATATATAATTAATTGACTAAACTAAATGAATAATTATTTAGTTGACAACTTGTTAGCTAAGTGCAGTATTTTTTTTGATTTTCGTTAAGGAAAACTTTTTTTATTTCTTGTATATTTTTTCCTTAGATAATATTTTTCATGATAAATATGTTTTAGAAATTTTAAACGGCCGCTATTGTGAAAATATACGAAACAAAATTTTGGTTTTTGGTACACTTCTGTAAAACAATCCGTTCAAATATGGACCTATCTTACCTATAACCAAAGTTATGTTTTTTGTAAAAATATAAATGGCAGATAAATGATAAACAAACCGTTTTCTGAGGTATGTTCATAATATTATTTTATTAATTTTGACACAAAGAATTATTTTTTGAAGTTTGAGAACATTATTTGTCACCACTCTGTAGGCTACATTAAATACTGAACTAGCTCTAAGTTGTAATTTAAACTAATCAAAAACAAAAATTCATAATCTAAGTTTGATTAACCTAAATAGCTAAATAGCCAGAATCATCCCTTCCTCACACAAACCTACCCTTATTTAATTGTTTTATAAATCTACCGTAATTTCTCAGATTTTAATTCATACCCAACACGATAGCATCAACACAATTTCAACTTGTACAACTCTAATCAAAAGTGAGTAGACAGTGTTATGCACTTAAGACCGGGAGCTGAGGGTTGAGGGTTGTAGAAAGTTTGCGGGGGTGTAGATCGCAGACAATCAGTCATACTGACTGAGAAGTCATTAGTCATGTTCCAATATGGCGTCATGGAAGGGAAATCGTAATGATGTGTCAAACGTAGTTAAGTGCAGATTGTTTTGTATCAAATCCTAACCTTACACTGTTTTGTATGCTATGTGAAATTCCTTATTTTTTCCTCTCTCCGTCTTACAGATTCCCCCCCCCCTGTTTCCCCTACTGTCTAGAGACCCTTTCTAAAAAAAGGTTTTCCCTTGTTCAAACTACGAGAGTTGAATTTTGGAATGATAATATCGTCTTTTTTTTTAACACGACTAAAAAAAAAAAGAGAGAGAAAAGTATTTTGATGTTGTAGCGGATAAAACGAATGTTCAAGCCTAGATTTGTCAATGTCAACGTGGACCCGTTGTGTGGCCTTCCGGCTTGTAGGTTTTGCTGCATCATTGCTCAACTATGCGGACATCTAGAATTAAACATTTTAAACTTTAGTTCGGAGAATTTCGTTTTGAGTTGTATTAAATTACATAAAAGTATAACTTTAAACTGTGTCGGGGTTTTTTTTTTGAATTATTTACGCAAATTAATCTGTTACAACGAGGAATATGTTTTTGTAGAACGAATTTGTACTTTTTTATAAAATATGAGTAAATGTACAATTGAAAAATATTGTACAAAATTCATCACCATATACAAATATCCGGATGAAATATATTCCTTTTACAAAACCCAAAAATTGTTTAGTCAAAAAGTGGATTCAATCATTGAAGTCGTTAAAAAAAAATATTTAGCCTAATAATAGGTTCTAAAGGTGCTTTACTTTTGAGGTAAACGCGTTTTTAAGGAAACCGTATTTAATTTAAATAGAGTTTTTTAATGACATCGGGCATAGTCATTTATTTTATTTTATTTTTTGCCAATTATTCCTAAACAGTAATACTTTTGCTTTAATTAATCTTCACATTTTGTTAAAATTTGAACGAAATCGGTGTAGCAAATTTTGAGAAATTACCTATTTTATAACAGCCATTTCACCGATTATTTTGTTTTTAGTCATAATTCACGAACCGGCATTTTTTAGAAACATGGTTCTAAAAACCATGTTCACAACCTTTTGTTTAAGCCCTTAGAAACTACACTTAAGCAAATTTCCATCTAAATCGTTACCATCAATTTTATTACAAAGCTATTTTTTATGAAAGCAAATTCATTAGATGTGAACGAAATTTGTAAAGCTGATTTTAAGAACCTGTGTCTTTTATAACAACCAAATTTAAGAATTACCACTCCCCTAACTCACGAACTAGTATTTTTAGAGACATGGTGATTCATGTTTTGTTTTGATCCTTAGAAGCTATTCTTGAGAAAATTTAAATCTAAATCATTACAACCTATTTTATAAAAACAAATTTATATGATGTCGAAATTTGTAAAGGTGATTTTGAGAAATTATCTCTTTTACAATAACCAAATTGCCGTTTCCACCCCCCCCCCCCACACACATAAGATCTTATCTCACGAACCAACATTTTTTGATAGGTACGTTTCCTGTGTGTCCTTTAAAATGCCTTGAGCAAAATTTGATCAAGATCTTTAAACTCAATTTTGAGACAATCTTAATTTTGTAATTTTTTAACGGCAGCCTATTTTCGAGTTGTCCAAGAACGAAAAGAGTCTCAAGATATAGCGAAAAATATATCCGTATAACTAAATTTGGTCAACGCGTTTGTTTCGTAGAACACAGAAAAAACGACAGCTGAAAGAGGGCAGAGAGATACCATTACAGAAACCGTTATTTTGGACTCAGGGGGTTACAAAATAAACCCTCACAAATTCGACGTCGATTTTTATTCCGTCTAAAACCTTTTCTATAATATTATATGCGAGAAAATATTTTGAAAAAAATCGTGTATCCTATAAAAACTTATTTTTTTGTTGTACCAATTTGGGAGATAGCAGATTGAGCAGGTAATTAATTCTATATAGGTAGAAATTAAAATGTTCGACTTTTTGGAGAATCAGATCATTGAGCAACTGAGTTGTGCAAAGTTGGTACATTGTTTGGGTCTTGTGAGATCATGGTATTTATTTTATTGAAGTATTGAATAAACTGTTATCCAGGAATTTATGATGATTACCTTTAGAGACACTCCTGCATATTTACAGGCGGAACCATCCCCACGTCTTTGAGGATGATTGCAATAATCGTAACAATATAAAATAATGTTTTTGAAATGGATAATTCTTTTTTACTATCGATAGATTTAATTTTGCGGTATCGAAAGTGGTAACTTAATTTTCTGAGCAACTGTCTCATTTTGTTATTCTACTATGCCCCCTACTAAGATGGTGGTCAGTCTTTATTTAATGCAACCCCAATACTAATTGGTGTCCTAAGATTTAATGCAACCCCAAAAGGGACTCTTACATTAAATACGTAATGCATCCAATAGATAAAAACTTGGCTCTCGAAAGTAACTTTAAAATTTAAATTGGAATGGGGTCGTGTAATCGTAAGTTTTTACTGAAATTTTATTGTAAAACCAAAACGGTAACCCGTTGCCGTAACACATTGTGGTAACCCAATGCGGTAACCCGTTGTTTAATATCTCATTTCGTTCATTTTGAACACATTGGTTTCAACTATATTAGAGCAATGTTAGTAGCTATGAATAAAGTTTTTTAAATTTTAAGTAGGGTTGTTTTGTGTTGATTACGCCCTAACCGTTACAAGTGGGTCACGTGACGGCAAGATTCTGGTATGGGTTACCAACTTATTTATAGGCATTAAATCCCCCTATTTAAAATTTAGGCTATTGTAATCTCGAGTTTTATTTTTTTTGGTTGGAGTTTTAAGGAGAAAAACCATTTCGGTCATTATCACCTTAAAAAAATTTGTCAAGATGATGCTTTGCCAAAAATAAAACTTTAAGAACAATAACAATACAAAAACAGGATAAACACAAAAGAAAATAAACAAGAACATAATAAATTACAAGGCTGTAAAATGGCCCTGCAACAACTTAACAATTACAATTAACAACAATTAAAACAAATATTACAGGACTGTAAAAGGACTGTACAAAGCAATTTAAAAGAAAAAAACTAAACATAATATGACAGAGTTATAGAATGACTCTGCAGTAATTAACTAGATTTTGAATCGAGTTTTAAATGAAGGGTGTCAGAGTGTATTTTCGTTCATTACTATTTGTTTTAATTGGTGGTTTTCTTTTACTTGCGATTTATCAGACAGGTTTTGGTAATTATTTTCATATTGGATCAAAATTCATTTATTAATTCAATTAGGAGAAATTGTTCTATGGTAGATTTTTTAATTTTTTAAATTGTACTCATGATTTTTTTAAACAGATAAACAGGTTTCTAGAAGAAAATTTAGGTTTTTAGTTTAGTAAAATTTTATCAAAATCAGAAACAGGTTTTTGTCTTCTGTCCCAAGTTATAGTTAACAATATATCAAAACAACTTTTCAAGATAAAAATAGGACCAAAATATGTCAAATTTGATCAAACACAGTCAGTAGTGAACAACTTAATCGAGTGGACTGTAGGCCTACATACATTGACAAATAGAGACAGGGTGATTGTAAAATTACTTTTTTTTTTGGGATCAAGAGAATTCAAAATGAATATCCACAAAACCCTCGTTCAAATTTTCGACTTGTCGCTTAACTTTGACCTGTATACAAATGTAAGTGAATATAACTAAATCATTAATAGAAATTAATGGACGTGAAGCGAGCGTACACTAACATCAACGAAATAGATTTTACAAACATCAAAATCCACAAAACAAACCTACGCTGTTGATTCAAGAATAAATGCTGCGGGAAGAATGGTCGGCCAACAATAAAACATTGTGGAGAAGTGTTAAATAATTCCTTGGCAATAAGATGGCAACTTATATCGGGCACCATGTTGCAACTGCCATTCTTAATGACCTCACACATTGGTTGAGGGATGGGAAGGTTTTTAGGGGCTGAAAGTTGGTAGGGGAGGTTACGGGGGTGGGGAGAAGGCTTTGCTTGGCTCAAAACTTGGAAAGAAGTTGAAAGAAATGGCATCAAAGCTCAGTTGAAAACTTTTGATTTGTTTACTTACGTTGCGCCAGACGAAATTTATATTATAGGATAATAAAGTGTTGGAACTGATTTTTTGGGAACAGTTTTGTTCGTGCATTAAAAGTGGCTTTTATTATGTTACTTGAGCATTGTTATTCGAAATATTGTAGAAGAAAATTGTTTTATCAAATCCCTTGGATTTTTGTTTATTTTATGAGTTTTGTTTTTAAAAGAATAAAACTTATTTGTGTTTCGAATTAAGGATACTCATTACAGATTTATTAATGTTTATACTGATGAGCGGCGGTACTTGATAGAATTCCATGTTATAGAAACAAATTAGTTTTATTTGTATAACATGGATTGCTATCATGTACCGTCGGTCATCAGTCTTTGTATAAGCCTCGTCAATGCCGTAACTGGCGAAACCTTGGTCGGCTAGACCAATAAATTGTAGAACTAAAAAATAATAATTTGTGTGTTTTATTTACATTACAGATTTCCTTATGGTCTATTTAGATTTCTCCCATGTTGTTTAAAATTAAAAAAAACTTTCCTTCATCGCCTTATTAAAAAATTAAGATGAAATAGCAAAACTATAGGTGAAATATCATAAAATAGAGATGAAATATCATAAAAAAGACAAAGTAAAGATTAAATATCATAAAACAATGATGAAATATCATAAAATAAAAATGAAATATCATAAAATAGAGATGAAATATCATAAAAAAGACAAAGTAAAGATTAAATATCATAAAACAATGATGAAATATCATAAAATAAAAATGAAATATCATAAAATAGAGATGAAATATCATAAAAAAAGACAAAGTAAAGATTAAATATCATAAAAAAATGATGAAATATCATAAAATAAAAATGAAATATCATAAAATAGAGACGAAATATCATAAAATAGAGATGAAATATCATAAAAAAGACAAAGTAAAGATTAAATATCATAAAACAATGATGAAATATCATAAAATAAAAATGAAATATCATAAAATAGAGATGAAATATCATAAAAAAGACAAAGTAAAGATTAAATATCATAAAACAATGATGAAATATCATAAAATAAAAATGAAATATCATAAAATAGAGATGAAATATCATAAAAAAAGACAAAGTAAAGATTAAATATCATAAAACAATGATGAAATATCATAAAATAAAAATGAAATATCATAAAATAAAGATGAAATATCTTAAGAAACAGATGAAATACCATAAAAAAATATCAAATATTAAAAAATAAAGATGAAATATCGTAAAATAAAGATGAACAATCATAAAATGAAGGTGAAATATCATAAAATAAATATTGAGATCTCCAATACTCAAATAGCGAGAGTGTAGGGATAAACAACAGATAGTGAAGAGAGACCTGATAGAGAAGATAAAAGAGAGAGATGGATCTAACCCAAAAATGTAAGACAAAATGTGTAGATCCAGTTAGGTTACATTGGGATTGCCATGCCGGTATAAAATGAGCCGTTGAGAACCTCATTCTTTTTTATATTCACAGCTCTAGTTTTATTTTTCCACTACTAGTTTTTCAACATAATAAAATCCGTTATTCTTTTGATTCTTTGAGAAATACTGACTTAAAAATAAAATAAAAAATTTGTATTTTCTATTTATTCACACCAAAAACGTCAAAAAATTTATTAACTGTTTAGAGGATAAAATATAAGTAAAAAAAAAAAAAAAAAAAAAAAAAAAAAATGTTATTCCTAATTAAAAGTTTGCTAAAACTTTTGTTTAGCAAGAAATGTTTTGACTCGGTAATCGTAAACCTACCAGTAAATAAACGGTACTTTGCACTAACTTTCTCAGAAATCATTTCGCAAAATCAAATTAATATTAATAACCATTTCCCATAAAATATCTCTAGAAATAAATATACATTTTTAATAGAGAGATAGTGTGCAACGTTATAAAAACATTGTACATGCAATATTTATAAATAAATCAAGAGTCTAAATTTTGCTATCCTTATTTCAAAAAGTGATTCTCAGTTTTATCGTATTAAAATTTACAATGAGTTGTTAATGTCGACCCTCAGTTTGTTTTTGTTTTTGAACCGTCAAAATGTCTTACAATTGCAGTCTCCCACTACGATGTGGGCAATTATTATTTGTATTTCACAATGAGTAAATTCCATTGATTTTCAATTACAGCTCCAATGACGACATTCTAGATTTCAAACCTAAACGATTAGTTGTATCATCTAAAAAAATAAATACACCACGTATTAGTTTCTAACCGAAACTTTGCAGACAATACACGGAGCTAATATATTGTTTTGCTCAATTTAAATAGGCCTACACGTTGATTCAATAAATTCCTGAATATTCAGTTTGGCATAGAACAACGCATATCACCCTCTTCTATTAATACAATTACACCCCTCATTAATCCGCGTCGGGATGCTATTCAACCGCTACGACGCCCGGAATTTCTATTCAAACATGGCGGGATTTCTGGATCGATTACACGAAGAGAATGCTACCAAGAATTTGGTAAACACGGTGGAGGAATGTAGAGGGTAAATGGCTGCAATACGCAGGGAGGGGGCGGGTTTGACCCTTGTATGTAATCAAGGGCTGAGGACCGGTTATTAGCCCAATCTGAGACAGTCAGGTTCGCCCTCGGTTAAGTTACTTCCAATCTTCACAGAAAGGAGTCCATTTTATGTTACTTTACACAACTTTATCAGATGTAAACACGAAATACAAAAATATGCAGAAATGTAACCGTCAGTAGCCTACAGATTGAAAAGTGGTGTAAATATTGCACTGACACTCATCTACAAATAAAAACTTACAAAAACTAAAATTTCTCACCATCTTCTCACTATTAATATCTTTCTCTTGTGTTTAAAGGTTTGAATTCTTGGTCATCTTTTAAATTGAAAAAGAACAAAAGTTCATAAAATAGATACTCCTAACTTTAAAATACTCTAATTATGTCAGGGTCAGAAAAGAACAATTGTTGGTCAAGAGAAACTTTTTTAATTAAGTTATTTTTAATTAAAATATTAAGAACTTAAGTTAAAATGACCAAGGAGTACTGTGACATTTACAATAAAAGAAACAAGGATTTCCTTTCGAATTTTGTGGTTTGGGGTATCGTTACTGTCTTTATAACTACATGTTCCATAAATTTTTGGCGTGGTTTATGAGAAAATTTTTAAAAAATGGAATACTTCATGTAGTCTAATAAAAAAGAAAATTAGAAAAAAAATACTTTTACATTTCCTACGTAGAAAATAATTGTAATAATTTATTAATTTATTGTAGAAAACATTGCACAAACTTTCTTATTTACACATCCCCTAATCCAGGAACCAAAATTAAACCTCAGCTTCGATAGTTTTTCCATTTTGGTTTTTAGTTTCCTCGTTGTTTAAATACGAAAACTTCAGTCACCATCGGCTTAAAATAGACACCCTAACTATCTAGTCGGAAGAAACAAGGGTTAGGTCAAGAGAGACATTGCAGAAAAGACGAGACAATCCTAAAAGTCTACATTTTGGGAAAGTTTGATCAAAATCGTTCTAGCCGATTTTGAAAAAAAAGCGGTATTTTTCGTTTCTGGTTTTGACCGGTTGTCAATACTGTAAGTTAATAATTTGAGATATGGTCAAAAAATGCTAAATCGTGGTTTAATCGTTTTACAAGATTGCACTGTACAATTTGACAGACAAACATCATACAAAAATTCTCTCTTGCACTTAGAACACTTCAAAACGGATATATCAGCGAAAAAGACAACCATCAATTTTTGGCTCATTACATAACTTTCTCTATAGCCTACAATATGTAGGCCTATATGTAAAAAAAATAATATTTATTACAAATAATTGTATATTTATATATCAGAAATAATATCCGAACCAAGATTTTAATTTAAATTAAATATGGCACAATTTTTTAACTAATTATTTTCACATTTTACGAAAATTTATTAAAATTGTGAGAGGTTCATTAAAGTTTTTCCTATAAGCTATTGATGGTAGTACAGAGAGATATATACAAAAATCTATGACTATCAGAAATATTTGTTTCAACGGTTCCTGAACCACAAAAAATTGTTTTAAATGTAGAGTTTACCAGTATATATTGAACACTTCTCTCCACCTTACACGATTGAACTGTATCTAAATGAGTTGTTTTAATTTTTCAAAATTCATAATTTGAGCGTAGGTACAATAAGAACAAAATTAAAAATTCCCATTTTCTCAAAATTTAAAGTAAAAACAACAGATAGTTTAAGTAAAGAGTAAGTATTGCTAAATTTTTTGTTCTTATATTCAAAAAGGCAGCATATACAAAACTAGACTAAAAGTTTTCATCTCTCCAAAAATACAGAGTGAAAGAATATTAGTTTTAATTTTTACTTCCAATTCACTTTCAAGTCATTTTCACAAACTTGGGCCCAAGCTTTGGCTCAATGTTTAGGTCATGAACTGTCATATTAAAAATAAAATTGATAGATTCTTATTCGGTATTTTTTGATATATTCAATCTTTTTTCCCAGCTCCGAATGCTTATTTTCATTGTTTAAAAGATAACTGAAAACTCAAATTTTCTATAGATTTTACCAGTACATCCTTTTTGGCTTATATCGAGAAATAATGATTGAAGTAAATTTGGGGGAAATGATCATTTTAATACATAAATAAAAGAAAACACAATTCTACTCAAACAATTTATTTCCAACAAGACGAAGTTTCATTAACTAAATCATCTTCAGTTGTTAGACGTAAACTAACTTTTTTAGTACTGATAAATCTTTATAGTTTGTGTACATGACATAAATGAAGTACTTGAATGTTTCCTGCCAAAAATTGTGATTTTTTTTTAAATTTAGAGATTGAAGTCTCCTTAAATTTTTATTATTTCTATTAAACATATATTTATATTTTGTTTTTAAGACAGGTAGGTAATTTTCAAAACGCTTTAGAAAATTATCAACACATAAATCCTAAGAACCCCACACAAAAATTTGAAAAAAATCTGTTAATTCTTTCGTCTTGTAAAAATATGTACAGAAGATAAAATATCACACTTTTTATCTCAGGGAAGCCTAAAATTGTTATAAACACATTTATCTAAGAATCAATTACGTTGAAAAAACCAAATCCCATCTTGATATTTCTTGTGTTTCATTGAAAATATTGCCCTTTCATAGCCCGTTCGTTTAAACGGTGCAACCTTAAGGAGCAATTCCCTTTGTAAAAACAAAAAATATTTTAATTAATCATTAAAAAGAAAACTTGTTTTAACTCAAAACATATCAAAGATGTTTATTTAACTAAAGACTCCTTCAAAGTGCTTTGCATCATCGGGTGCTGCTATCTATCGCCATCTACCAGAAGTAGTGTTATTAATAAGTATAACCTTGATCTACTCGAGACTTAGAGTGAGGGGGGGGGGGATAATGGGTTCATCTCGGAAGATCAAACGGGCGCCTCTGATTCATCATATGGTAAACATTGAGAAAACAGAAATTGCGCGGATATCATTGAAAGTGGTTTTGTTCCCCAAAATATCTCTATGTGGGTCTAAATATAGGAAAATATTTTGAACTGGTTGAAATCCGTTGATGCCGTAGGGTGGCGGTGATATTTCAACAAAATCGGAATCAGGCAAAGAAATCCAAAGTTAGTTTGTGCAAGATTTTGCTATTGCTTTCGTTGTTATTGTTGGAGAGAGAAACAGCATTTTTCTTGTAGAGTAAAAAGATATTCACGTTTATATATTAATTCCGAGACCAAAATGTGTTTTTACTAGCGTAAAATGAAATATCGATTTTTTAAGGGGAATATCAGATAAAAATAAAATGTGTTTTTCCATGACGTCATAGTTCATGTAGTGTTGTGGAGCCCAAACAAGTGTACTGGTTTAAATCAAATTTGTATACGATCACTCAGAATTTAGTGGACGTTTTCATAAGGAAATCGACTTAGAAATTAAAATGAACTAACGATTTTGATCAAATTTGACTTGAATGTAAGCTTAAGGAATGGAATGTTTTTTATGGCAATTCCTCAAAATTCTGGTTCGGAGGTTATCATGGGAAAAGTCTTTTCCCACCAACCCTGAGTTGTTATAAAAGATGTATTTTTCAGGTTGTTTGAAGACGAAAAACCTTTCGGTTTTCAACGCCTTATAATAAAAGGAAGAAATGAACATAAAATGAAGACCAATAGGTCTAGAATACTCTAATAGCGTAAGTCTTGGAAAAGAAAAAAAGTTTGTACGTACTAGGAAAGATGAAAGAGAGAATCCAACCTTAGACTAAATAATAAAAAATGTAGAGCCAGCTAGGTGCCTTAGGGATTGCCAAAGACATAGTCACTATAAGTGAGGCTCTGAGGGTGTAATGAATGATGTAATTTTTCAATATTCACTCTACATTTTTGTTCACTTTTTACCAAAATGTGAAGATTAATTTTGTTGATCTAATCTTACCTAACCTTGTTTAACTTAACTTATCCTAAACTAACATAACCTAACTTAACTAGTCTAACTTAATCAGACCTAACCTAACTTAACAAAACCTAGTTCCGAAACTAACTTAACCTAAACAAACTGAACCTAACCTAACCTAACTTTATGTGACCTCGTACTCTAACCTAACCTAACCTAGCTCCGAAACTATGTTGCCAACCTAACCTAATCTAACCTAGATCGGTGTTTTCCAAATCTCAACTAAAAGAACAATGTAGGCCTACTTAACCGTCACAATGAAAAATTTGATTTAAATAAAATGAAATATGGATTAACACGAGTCACATTTTTGGAGAGATGGCAACGAATACTTTTTTTGGTTCCACTTGAGAAAAATTTGATCTACTTCGTTGGAGTTAATTTATATATATATATATATATATATATATATATATATATATATATATATATATATATATATATAATTAAATCGTAATTTTGTGCTATAGCAGCTAACCCTAACTATTCAGTTATCCAAAAAAGTCCCGAAGTATGTCCAAAAACATGCCAACATATAAAATTAGATTAAAATCAGCCAGCTCGATTAAGTTATAAAGCTCTACTTTTCGAAGCCGGAGGATGTTAAAAGGGATATTTCGGGGGGGGGGGGGAATTTGACATCATATAATTTTATATCACGTATATGTGAACAAGTTAAAAATATGAGAATTTATTTATTATTTATTTGGTAATAGTCTGTATATAAACTATAAAACCATTACATAACGTTAATTACAAATCAACGTAAGTTCTAAACAAATTTATTACTGATCAAAAATATGAAGGCATCTTTTATCCTAATAATTTATCGTATTCATAAACGATCAGAAAGAAATATAACCAACCACTCAACCGATATTGATACAACATTCATCATCAACAGAAAGACAAAGTGTTACAAAAAAATAAAAACAAATTTCATTCGGAAAGAATAATTCACATATAAAACGTTGTGAATGAAAATGTGGTTTTATCATTTCTATAGGAAGATCACAGTAATTTTTCATAAGGGATTGAAGAAGTGGGGGTCATCTCCGCAAAGCGGTTTTTGATCTCCATGCTTCCAACTTCATCGCTAAAGGTAAATCCTCATCTTTTTCTAAACAGACAACCCCAGTCGTCATCGAGGGGATAAATAATGCATCAACCTCGCTTCATACTTTGTTAGAAAAAGGACTCTTGAAAGGGTTCATATTTTTATTCCTTATGAAATACAATTCGTTGGTCTTTTAAATGCATTAAGGGAAACGAGGACTTCTGATAGTAATACAATCCAATATAAATCTGAAAAATTCAAATAACAAACAAATAGCAAATTAAAACATTCAAATCTGATATTTGATAAGGGTTTATGTAAATAAATCTGTCAGGTTATGTTTTTCTTAAATAATATTAACTATCTTCCTAAGAGCAATGCTTGATTTTTTTATTCAATTTTAAAAGATATTATCCGTGATCTGTTTTTTTCTTATACATATGATGGACGATCTTATACAGACTTGCACCTCAGGGGCTGATTTAGAGTGAGTACGTGTTTGGCAAACCCGAGGTACATAGCTAAATCTACAGAGTCCTTTCACCTAGTCAGTTTACATCGTTATTTTTTTATTTTGCCTATCATGTCTGACCTGATATTCTTTATTTTATGTTTATTTTTTATAAGGCGAAGATGACAATGAGGAGTTCGATTTAAAACAATATGGAAAAAAATCAGGTTTCTTCATTTGGAGGATAGTTTGTATTTTAGTTTACTCATACCACTTAAAGTGAACCAATTTTCTTATTAACAATATGTCTGACAGCTTACTTCTAATGGAGCATTCGCCTTACTTTTACGTGACATTTTTTTGGAGGTATTGAAGTTTTATCCTACATTTTCCAATATGGCGCCCAACTAGAAAATTTATTGTGTGATTTCGGATATAAAATGTAATTTTAAATCTTTTTCGTCATACTGCTTCAAAAACAGCAGTTCTCACACATTCAATGAGATGCTAAAGTTGTTCATTTTAGTCCTGGGACCTAGAAACAAGGTCGAGGTCATCAGCTGTTACTTCGCTTATACGAATTAACTAACGTTTTTGATAAATCTATACAAAATACCAATACTCTCGATTGTAAATAACAGATAAAATAGCTGTTACCATCGGTTTTTGACCACTAACACAAACTAAACAGCTGTAATAGCTGCAAACTTGTGTAACTTGTCCAAACTTTTGAAGGTAAATAAGTTATAACATTTTAGTTTTTGTGAAGTTGTTTACTTATATTGTTTGCAGTATAACGAAAAATATAGTTCATCACTTGGACCAAATGAAGCTTTTCGATTATCGCTCATTTTTCTTTAAACACGAGCTTGTATTGGAAAGCTTCACTTTTGGTACTAGTGATGAAATATAATATTTTATTTATTATGTTTTTTACATAAACTTAATCGTTTTGCCACTCTTTTACGTCATTTTGACTTGCAGTGTTTTGGTCACTCAATATTTCTTTTAAAATTAACTTTGTCTTGAAATCTAGTTTTGTGCATCTTGATAGAAATAAATGTACCCTGTTTTATATAATTTCTTACAAATTTCATTAATAGTAAACTAAATGAAAAAGCACTTTTTAGTTTATTCTATCATTAATGACATTTTCCAGAATCTACAAATTCAAAAATCGAGTAAATCGAAAATGGAAAACAAAAACATACAATCAAGTTCTTTTATAATGATTTAGGCTTAAAAACTCGATTTAAAAAATATAAAGTAAAGTTATTGTAGAAAAACAACTAAATACTGTTATTAATATGGTTTAATTTGACATTCATTTGTGTATATAAAAACTAATGCACAACGTTTCCAGAGTATAAATCAACTCCCGTTATCAAGCGTTAAATCTAGAACGAAGCTGCTGCTAAACGATATTTACCAATAAGGGTTGAAATTAATGTATATTTAAATTTGTCAAGTTGTATCATGTATAAACTTTTGCTAAGATGTATATGCTATTAATTAATTAATGTAGCATTTTAGTTATACACACATTAAGCATTTCTCGTGTTAGTTTTTATCGAATAAAAACATCTATGTTAAAAAAGCAGTAATTTCTATGTAACAGCATTAAATAAATAATAAATAAAGAAAAATATTTTATGAAATAATTTTCTCACTCAACCATACACAAAATAAAGCACATCTGTGAGAAGTGGGTTCAAAAAATAAAAATGTACTATTTCGATAGTTAGTAATCGAAATAAGAAGTGGATAGTGCCATCGTGGTGCTTACCCAGTCCCAGCAATTCAACGCCAAAAACTGGGTTTATTAGAACATGTAGGAAATGTTAAATTTTATTGGTAGAATCTATTGATTTTATTGGTTTAACCCAAGAGGGTAAGTTTGTATGAAACAGTTGATACACAGGTTTTGGTGTATTATATGGACACCCCTTTTTTGTACATAAAATATCAGTTAATAAAAATAATACTGCAATATATATATATATATATATATATATATATATATATATATATATATATATATATATATATATATATATATATATATATATAATAACCTAACCTATTTGTGATGATTCCAGCCACCACAAATCTGATCTACATTTTTGTTTACCAAAAACTCTAGTAGGTTAGGTTAGACAAGGTTATGTTTTATATTTAAAAGTCTTATATAATTATTCAGTTTATAATGATTCTGCAAAATAACAACACAAATCCCTATTAAAATACAAAGAATGATTCCCATAAGAGTGTTGCAGTAATAATGGCCGAACTTCAAACTATTATAGAGGAGCTAACGAAAGTCGCAGTTATGTTGTTTTTGTTTGTTACGGCAATAGACAGGTGACAGTACCTAAAAATACTCGCAAAAGGTTGAACTTAAAAATAGGGGTTGAGGGTTTAAATAGTAGAAAAAGCAAGGATTTATGAACCTCGTAATTGTGTATATCACTACTTTCTTACTGTTGGTTATTCCTTAAAAGTCTTCGTAGATGTGTATACGAGAGGTCATTTTTTAAGTAAGAACCGTTTGCGCATAGCAACCGCGCAGGCTGTCACGTGACGCCCGCTCAAGGGTAGCCACTCTTGCCTAGTCCCCAATTATGCAGTCAGTTGATTTCATGTCTGCCACTGTTGGTTCTATCGTAACACTGATTTATTTGTCGCCATGTTAATCACGTATTAAAATGTCTTCACTCGCTACGCTCGTATCAGTGTGTTTCCATAACCTTGTGTCGGTGACGCGCCATTTTGTAACTACAAAGTTATCACATTTTTGGGGGAGGTTGGAGTTTGAAAATACATTCCTGACAATATTTGTCATCGAATAAATGTGGAGTTTATAACATTACATGAACTATTTAAATCTGCAGACTTTTAACTAATTTAATGTGGTATAATGAACGAGATATGAACACAATACTGCTAAAATGACCGCCGTTTTGTCCAAATTTCATGTTCCTACCTTAATATTTCGGTCCGCTATCGTGTTTACGTACAGACGACAACGACGACGGACGGACGGTGTGTCGAAAAAATCTTTCCCGGTTTATCGAGGCGATTAAAAATTTAGATCGGTCATAAACCCGGGAAAACGAATTTTTGCCAAACGTACTCTACAGTATACGGAATAAGTAAAACTTACGAAAGTGATTCCATAAAATGTTGATAACACAAGATTTAATATTTAAATCAATGATCAACATATAAACTGATAAACTTTTTATATTACCTGTTACGAGTAAAAACTAAGAAGTTATTTTAAAAATTGTGAGAAAAGTTATATTTTTCTTTTTCATTAAAAATGATGAAATATTCGTTTCGTTTGTAGGCTGGAATGATAAATGAGTTATTGATTAAAAACAGAAAAATATTATATTGATATTTGACCGCAACACACAAGTCTACGATATGGGGTGAATAGTTGTAAAATTTTGGATTTTTAAAAATATTTGAGTTTTAGCTCAATATTTAAAACTAATTTTGTTCGATTACTCCTAACCAAACCTAACTTAAACACATTTAACCTAACCTAACCTGACCAAAAAGTAGCCTAACCTGACCTGACCTAACCTAACCTAAGCTGACCGAAAACTAACCTAAACTGACCTGACCTAACTTAACTCAAATAAAAATGTGTAGTGTTTGTCTTTAAAAAGGAAAAAAAATTCCATTAGTTTATCGGGATGAAAAATGTTAATTGACCTAAAATGTTGTCGATTTTTTTTAAATACCCTGGTAAAGGTTTTTGTACAAAATAAGACCACTGAACCTTGACTCAAAATTTTACTTCACAGATTATAATCGAGACAAAAATGTCTAACAGAAAATAAAGCTTGTTATAATTACAGCAATGACTCACGATATTTAAAAAAAAATTCTGTAAGTATTTATTTATTTATTTCAAACTTCAGTTATTTACTTGTTTATTGAAGTTTCACTACTTAGTTTTGGTTCCTTCTGTACATAAGTAAATAAAAGAAAAATTCTACAAATAACAAATTACTTAGTTTTTAAAATTTATGATAAGTAATGTTCCTAAATATACAAATAAACACATATTTATAACTAAATATAAATTCACGATACTAACCTAACCTCTCAACCATGCAACACAGCACAACCGACCCTCTTGAACAATTTGCAACCAACTGTCGTAATACTAAAACTGAAGTCCTTAAACATGTGCAACTCGAAGAATCCATAAATTAAAATTAGACCGTAAAACCTAAACATTTAAGCAGAGCAGGTACAAAGTGTTTGTTGTTTCCATGTGTTTGCGGTCAAAGTTTGTTCGCTTAGTGTCAAAACATGACCTTGGTAAAGATTTACAATGGTCGCAGAGGGTGCACTGTGGAAACATTACCAGAGTTACCGTATTAAAAGTCGAAACTGTCAACGAGAGTTTTTCCCAATGTGTAAACGATATTTATGACAGTTTGAAATAGTTCGATGGAATATGTCTCCCTGGATTTATGTTAGAGATGGGAAAATATTATTAAACAGTGCTATGTAGAGGATTTTTAGAGATAAAATTGTTGGAGTCTTTTTTTTTTCTTGTTGTTTTAAAGCGAAAATCTCTGGATTATATCGCCTTATAAATAAAGTTAATACGTAACATCATAGTACTTACCTAGCTACATCATACAATGTAATATAAACAGATCCTCTAAATGTATACTGGAATTTTGGATTCTTGGCCCTTGTTGAAAATGTGCAATTGTATTGATAGATCAAGGAGTAGTACACAGTAGAGTAATTTGGTTTTGACAGTTACAGTGAATGTAAACATTTGTGTACAACTTTGGTTTATTTGATAATTTTGATTCTTAAAATTAGTAGCCTGTATACAAGTCCTATGAGAGATAACTGCATGCAGTGTTCGATAACCACAGTTTATTTATTAAGATTTACTATTTATAGAAATTATTACTTCATAATTACGTACTTAATAAAAGTTAGAGTTATTATGAAAACAATACTTTTTTTTACTTTATTTTAGGTATGAACATTCCTTTAAATTATAATATATAGGCTACCAAATTAACAATTGACATAAGATATAACATTATGAAAATTTACAGTACAAAGGTTACATTTTAAGAATATAGACTGTAAACAAAAATGATCCTTAATTACATAAATTAAGAACTCGATGTCAACACGCCCTCTCTCCAACTTAGCTTTTAATTGTATAGAATTATATTTTCATGCTCGAAAGTTCCTGATATGTTAATTGTAATCTAGTTTTATAGTTATTTGATAATGATGGCTTGTTCATATTATTAATATGGTTTAATCGAACACTCGCCATCATTTGTGTGTTTTAAATTTATTACGCGACGAGGTTTAAATTGATTGCTTGAAACGTTGAGTGTATACAAAAATGATGGGAAAAGTTGTTAATTTAATTTTCGGAATTTCTTCTAAATTATGAAATATATTGATTTACCAATTAGCAGAAAATATTTCATTAAAAAATACTGATTGTTTTAAAAATAAAAATATTGTAAACCAATCTTAACAACATTAATTATTATTTGGGTGTCAACTAATAATTTTTTTTGTTAAATTTCAATATAATAATGATTTAGCAATCGGGGAAAATATTTCATTAAAAAATACTAATGTTATGTTTTGAAAATTTGAAAATTAAGTTAATGTAAGCAAATTTATACAACATTATTAATTGGATGTCAACTAAAAATGTATTAGATTTTATTTGAAATAATTCTATACATGAGGGGTCTTCACAAGTTAATTTTAGTTTTATACAACTTCCAAAATACAAAAATACAAAGTATTTCAATAAAAATACTAAAGTTACGTTTTGAAAATAAAATGTTTGTAAGCAAACCTCAACATCATTATTAATTGGATGACATCTTAAAATATATTAATATTTATTTGTAATATTTTTAGATATATGAAAGTTCCTCACAAAAGGTAATTTTAGTTATGAAATTTCTTCGAAATTATAAAATTAAACGATTTAGCAATATTTAGAAATATTTCATTAACAAGTACTATAGTTACATTTTGAAAATAAAATGTTTATAAACTAACCTTAAAAACATTATTAAAAGGATGTAAACCAAAAAATGTATTAGATTTTATTTGAAATAATTCTATAAAAGAGAGGTCACAAGTAAATTTTCGTTTGGAATTTCTTGGAATTTATATAAAAAAAAAAAAACTTAACAATTGCAAAAAAGTATTTCATTAAAAAATAAAATTACGTTTTTAAAATAAAAGTTCGTAAGCAAACCTTAACAAGATTATTAATAGGATGACAACTTAAAACGCATTAAATTTTATTTGTAATATTTCTATATACAAGAGTTCCTCACAAGTTAATTTTAGTTATGGAAATTCTCCGAAATTATAAAATGTAATGATTTAGCAATTGGGAAAACATATTTTTTAAAACACTAAAGTTACTTTTTGAAAATAAAATTATTGTAAGCAAACCCTAACCAATATTAGTAATTGGATGACAACTAAAAATGTATTACATTTTATTTGTAATATTTCAATATAAAAAAGTTACTCACAAGTTATTTTCGTTATGGAATTTTTTCGAAATTATAAAATACAACGATTTAGCAATTGGGAAAAAATATTTCATTAAAAAATACACAAGTTACATTTTGAAAATAAAATGTTTGTAAACCAACCTTAAAAACATTATTAATTCTATTTCAACTATAAATGTACTAGATTTTATTTGTATATTTCTAAACAAGAAAGATACTCACTAGTTATTTTAGTTATGAAATTTCGTTTAATAACCCTATCAGTATGTAACTATCAGTTTATATAGCCTAGTTATGAAGCGTTGGGGATGTAGTAGGTAATTAAAACTATTTGATTTGAAGATTCAATCAACTGTTACTAAATGTTGAAGTTTTATTGGTACGGTAGTAAATATAAAACGTAGTTTAACTAAACATACAAAAATCAAGTTTGCAACATCTTGGTATCATCGTGCTATATAAAAAAGGAAGAAAAGAACAAAATAAAACCCTAGTCTTCGAATACTCCAACAGAAAAGGGTTGAAAATTTAAAAGAGTTGGTTATGAGAGAACTGATAGGAAAAACGAAGGGGACGTATATAACCCAAGACTACATTATAAATTGTGTAGATCCAGCTAGGTTCCCTCGGGATTGCAAACTGCGAATCCTTAGGTTAGCTTAATCTTGTAGCGAAAAGTGTGCTTAAAGGGGTATACTAAAAGGATCCTTAACTACTAAAATAAAACACTCGATGTCAACACCGCCCACCTCCTCAAACTTAAGCTACAAATTGACAAATTGTACATTTTCTAGGGAGGTAAGGTACATCGTAGAAAGGTGGGGTTGGTACCAATACAAGCAGAATTGATATCTCCAGATTTTTATTTAATTTCGTCTATTACTAATTGAATAACACAATGATTTGAACAAAAGTCTGTTTAAAGTGGTCGTCATTTTAATATAATCAATTCGATTTTGATGAATTTCAATATAGTTCTTGTAGTATATTTTATATTCGTATATTAATTTTTGTGACCGCTATCGTGCTTACGTACTCACGACTACACAATGTTGAAATCACATTACTGTATTTGTTTTTTGAAGCCATGAAAGTGAAGATGAGTTAAAAAAATGAGGTAGATTAAAAAAAATTACTTTGATAATGAATAAGCAAAAATTAGAGATTAAATAATCAAAATTAAAAGACATTCTTAAAAGTCTATACATTTTTCAAAAGTAATAAATTCCCTCCCCCCCCATATTATAAATGATTTAAATAATCAAATAAACAATTATATAAACAAATACCCTTACGTAGACATTAAATATTTTTATCTGTAAACCAATTACAAAGTTAAATAACGCAATTACTCAAAGTATGAAGTTTTTTTTAAATTCCGATCAGCCATATTGAATTTGTCGTTTCGTATTTTATAGGGTTGAATTTAAATTAAAAATCAGGGAACTTAACCCCCCTCCCCTAACCCCAAATTCATCACTTCATGTTTATTATTTCAAGGTTTGTTACTATTTATTTCACAAACGGCATACTTTCGAACTGGGCTAAATTTTATCGAGATTAAATTGCAAATCAAATTAGTTCAGTTTCATCAAAATCTGTTGCAGGTTTAACAGGGCAAAAATATCTCGTTTATTTTACTAAACTGTTTCAATTCGAACACATCACGAATGTTAAATACTGTGGACTATCGTAAACATGTCGATGATGTTTATTACAGGGAAGTATTTTTTTTAAACACCGGACATAGACTCTTCTTCGTGCTTAGACATTTCTCAAGCAATTCGCTCCGCTCCAAATTGCGTCTGTCTTTGTTCCCACCCTTACCCAAAGTGCAAGACCCCTGGTGTGAAGACGTAACAATGCTGGTTGTCATAATGGTCTTATTCTTCTTACCATTGTGCAGAAACTTCCTTCAGTTGTGCAAATCGATCTATATGACCTTGTTTACAAAAACTGTAAATAATCGTGAAATTACACAAAGGGTTTGAAGTTTTGCTTTTAAATAAAGCTAATGAGTTTTCATTGCTATCTGGTTCTTGGTATCTGGTTTCTGGAAAGGTGGGAGAGTAGACTAATTTTGAATTGGAACTATAACTAAGTTAAGTAGTGGATGGACAGATTGCAATCTTTGTGGAGGCTGTGAATCGGATATGCATCCATTAGATATCTTTGCTTTTTTTTAAGGACGAAAAACCTGCCGGAATTGAACTTAAAATAAAGACTCCTAGCCTTCGAATACTCTAGTAGCATCAGAGTTAGTTTAAGGAGACCTAATAGGAAAAATGAAAGAGAGGTATTTACTTCAAGACTACTTGGAAAAATGTGTAGAACTAGTTAGTATCTCTCGGTATTGCCAAACCCATATTCACTTTAATGAGCTATTGGCTCTGTTAACAGAATACAGAGCAACTATAAAGTTATGGTGACAGTTTTTCAACAAAATCAAAAACAGATTTATGTCAGGATATTAAAAGAGCTCAAAAATCATCAAAGTGAAATTTAAAAATAGGTACAAGATTTATAAAAAAATTTAAAGAAAATTAACCAGCAGATGTGCGTGGTGTATCACCGAATGATGCTTTTAAGACTGTATAAGATTATTGTTTTTATTACTGTGAATGATTGAGAATTAAAAAAAAAATTCTTGTAATACCTATTATTAGTCTAGTAGCTACGAGTTTAAACGTTTGCTTAATATATATTTTGTAAACAATTGATTTAGTTTCTTGAAGTTTAAAGAATGATGATACCGATATCGGTCATCATCGCCTAATAAAAACAAGGAAGAAAAGTACACAAAATAAAGACCCCAAGTACACTAATATCTTCAGTGTAGAAAAAGAATATAAGTTGGTTAAAAGAAACCTGATAGGAAATATGGATCAAAGTTATAAAAACAAAAACTACGTGAAAAGTGTGGATCCAGTTACGTTCGCTCGGGGTTGTCACGTCCGTATTCATTACAAGTAAGCCCCTAAGGGTAGTAATAAATTGGAGGAGAAGGGTATAGGTTATGTGCGATATGGATTAAAAAAGTTTATCAATTTTAGGAATGAATATCTTAGTCATTAGGTTAGGTTAGGTTTGTAATGATAGTCATAAAGTATGATTTTAACTTTGTATTATTGGAGTAGAGTGTTTGGTTAGGTTAGGTTAGGTTAGGTTAGGTTAGAAATAATAGTCATAAGACAAGATTTAATTTTTTTTTATTATTGGAGCAGATTGTTTGGTTAGATTAGATTATGTTCCGTTAGGTTAGGCTAGGTTAGGTTACGTTAGGTTAGGCTAGTTTAGGTTAGTAATTATAGTGATATGGTATGATTTTAATGTTGTATTATAGGAGCAGAGTGTTTAGTTAGGTTGGGTTAGATTAAGTTAGGTTAGTAATGATTGTGATAAGGTATGATTTTAATTTTGTATTATTGGAGCAGAGTGTTTAGTTAGGTTGGGTTAGATTAAGTTAGGTTAGTAATGATTGTGATAAGGTATGATTTTAATTTTGTATTATTGGAGCAGAGTGTTTAGTTAGGTTGGGTTAGATTAAGTTAGGTTAGTAATGATAGTGATAAGGTATGATTTTAATTTTGTATTATAGAAGCAGAGTGTTTAGTTAGGTTGGGTTAGATTAAGTTAGGTTAGTAATGATTGTGATAAGGTATGATTTTATTTTGTATTATAGGAGCAGAGTGTTTAGTTAGGTTGGGTTAGATTAAGTTAGGTTAGTAATGATAGTGATAAGGTATGATTTTAATTTTGTATTATAGGAACAGAGTGTTTAGTTAGGTTGGGTTAGATTAAGTTAGATTAGTAATGATAGTGATAAGGTATGATTTTAATGTTGTATTATAGGAGCAGAGTGTTTAGTTAGGTTGGGTTAGATTAAGTTAGGTTAGTAATGATTGTGATAAGGTATGATTTTAATATTGTATTATAGGAGCAGAGTGTTTAGTTAGGTTGGGTTAGATTAAGTTAGGTTAGTAATGATTGTGATAAGGTATGATTTTAATTTTGTATTATAGAAGCAGAGTGTTTAGTTAGGTTGGGCTAGATTAAGTTAGGTTAGTAATGATTGTGATAAGGTATGATTTTAATTTTGTATTATAGAAGCAGAGTGTTTAGTTAGGTTGGGTTAGATTAAGTTAGATTAGTAATGATAGTGATAAGGTATGATTTTAATTTTGTATTATAGGAGCAGAGTGTTTAGTTAGGTTGGGTTAGATTAAGTTAGGTTAGTAATGATTGTGATAAGGTATGATTTTAATTTTGTATTATAGAAGCAGAGTGTTTAGTTAGGTTGGGCTAGATTAAGTTAGGTTAGTAATGATTGTGATAAGGTATGATTTTAATTTTGTATTATAGAAGCAGAGTGTTTAGTTAGGTTGGGCTAGATTAAGTTAGGTTAGTAATGATTGTGATAAGGTATGATTTTAATGTTGTATTATAGGAGCAGAGTGTTTAGTTAGGTTGGGTTAGATTAAGTTAGGTTAGTAATGATTGTGATAAGGTATGATTTTAATATTGTATTATAGGAGCAGAGTGTTTAGTTAGGTTGGGTTAGATTAAGTTAGGTTAGTAATGATTGTGATAAGGTATGATTTTAATTTTGTATTATAGAAGCAGAGTGTTTAGTTAGGTTGGGCTAGATTAAGTTAGGTTAGTAATGATTGTGATAAGGTATGATTTTAATTTTGTATTATAGAAGCAGAGTGTTTAGTTAGGTTGGGTTAGATTAAGTTAGATTAGTAATGATAGTGATAAGGTATGATTTTAATTTTGTATTATAGAAGCAGAGTGTTTAGTTAGGTTGGGCTAGATTAAGTTAGGTTAGTAATGATTGTGATAAGGTATGATTTTAATTTTGTATTATAGAAGCAGAGTGTTTAGTTAGGTTGGGTTAGATTAAGTTAGATTAGTAATGATAGTGATAAGGTATGATTTTAATTTTGTATTATAGGAGCAGAGTGTTTAGTTAGGTTGGGCTAGATTAAGTTAGGTTAGTAATGATTGTGATAAGGTATGATTTTAATTTTGTATTATAGAAGCAGAGTGTTTAGTTAGGTTGGGTTAGATTAAGTTAGATTAGTAATGATAGTGATAAGGTATGATTTTAATTTTGTATTATAGGAGCAGAGTGTTTAGTTAGGTTGGGTTAGATTAAGTTAGGTTAGTAATGATTGTGATAAGGTATGGTTTTAATTTTGTATTATAGAAGCAGAGTGTTTAGTTAGGTTGGGCTAGATTAAGTTAGGTTAGTAATGATTGTGATAAGGTATGATTTTAATTTTGTATTATAGAAGCAGAGTGTTTAGTTAGGTTGGGTTAGATTAAGTTAGATTAGTAATGATAGTGATAAGGTATGATTTTAATTTTGTATTATAGGAGCAGAGTGTTTAGTTAGGTTGGGTTAGATTAAGTTAGGTTAGTAATGATTGTGATAAGGTAAGATTTTAATTTTGTATTATAGGAGCAGAGTGTTTAGTTAGGTTAGGTTAGATTAAGTTAGGTTAGTAATGATTGTGATAAGGTATGATTTTAATTTTGTATTATAGAAGCAGAGTGTTTAGTTAGGTTGGGTTAGATTAAGTTAGGTTAGTAATGATTGTGATAAGGTATGATTTTAATTTTGTATTATAGAAGCAGAGTGTTTAGTTAGGTTGGGTTAGATTAAGTTAGGTTAGTAATGATTGTGATAAGGTATGATTTTAATTTTGTATTAGAGGAGCAGAGTGTTTAGTTAGGTTGGGTTAGATTAAGTTAGGTTAGGAATGATAGTGATAAGGTATGATTTTAATTTTATATTATTGGAGCAGAGTGTTTAGTTAGGTTGGGTTAGATTAAGTTAGGTTAGTAATGATAGTGATAAGGTATGATTTTAATTTTTTCTCATCGGAGCAGAGTGTTTGGTTAGGTTACATTATTCTACGTTAGTTTAGGCTAGGTTAGTTTACGTTGGATTAGGCTAACTTAACTTAGTAATGATAGTAATAAGGTATGATTTTAACTTTGTATTTTTGGAGCAGAGTGTTTGTTACGATACATCAGTTATTCTGTGCTCACCTTGTATAACGGAAACTGATAAATGAAGAAATAAATAAAAACCATAAATATAGAAATCTTTTCAATTTCGAATTATGATTTTTGTGGACACCATATGCATTTCCAGTTACCTAAGTAATAAAAACATGTTAAATTTATCTCAATATTTTAAAAATATGTTTTATTACGTGTTTCATAAAAAAAAACAAAAAAAAACAGAGTTTATATTTTGTTCTTTTATTATTTTTTTTATTGGCTAAGTTATCATCGCCTTATAAGAAAGAAAAAGAAAAACATAAATTAAATACCCCTAGCTTTAGAATACTCAAACATTTTCAATGGTTTGAAGATAGAAGAGAGACCTGATATGAAAAATTAAAGAGTATCTAACGCAAGACTACGTGAAAAAAGTGTAGATCCAGCTAGGTTCTCTTGGGATTGCCAAGCCTGCACTCAGTAAAATGACCTTCTGACTATAATTAAAATGTTTCCACGCTTATTTACTTTGTAATATACTCGGATTTAATTATATCCTTAAAGAGCCGCATCTCTGTGCAAGTGTTACTACATGATCTCCAACAAATCACAACTTCACTCACATTTGGTTAACAGTTTGTTAAAGCTCACGTCACAAAACCACAGACAAACAGACATAATTATCAAAACCACGTTTTAGTCGCTTCAAAACTGACATTTCCATTAAAAACAAAACCGATTTTTTCTCTACTATGTATATTGGAGAAGGTAAACACATTAAACTAATCGCTAGATTAAACAACAGCTGATCGTGAGGATGTATTTTTCAGCTCTTTTAGGTAATAAATTAAAGGATGGTTAAGCCCACTAAAGGCTATGCGTGTATGCTGTCGATAGAATCATTACTACCCTTCTCTTTCACCCCCTTCCCCTATTTAGGGAAGTATTTAAAATGTTACGTAAAAACAACTTTGGTGAGACGTGACGTGATTTGTTTTCATGTAATATATTAAACTCTTGTTTTCTTTATGTGCTTCTATCCTGAAATGGGAGAATTTTTGTACGTGTCCTTATTTGTTTTATCAACGTTGGTATTGTTATTAATTACTCACGATCAGTGTTCAGCACATTTAGATTTTCGTTATGATGAGTAATTGAAGACGATATTTTTAATGTACAATACATTTTTATTTTCGGAATCGTACTTGAGAGTTACAAAAACATGAAAGCTTAAAATTTTTAACAATTTCTAGATAACAGGTTTGATGACAGTGTTCATTATCTCATTCTAAAGAGGAATAACCAATACAGCAATTTATAATAGTCTGATTATTCCAATAGCGCCGCCATCTAGTTACGTAAGTCGCCGTGCCGCGCGGCTTCTAATTATTGTAGCTCTGAAATCCCTTGTTCTAGCACGTCGTATGAAGTGTCGTTTGATTTGTCTCTAGTAAGTTCTGTAATATGGGGGGGGGGCAGGGCGGAGGGGAGGAATCAAATAGTGAATTTTATAGTAGGAAGCAGTGTGAAAAGTCTTTCTTTCGAAATATGTTGCGACATACATCCTTGGCGCTACACTTCATGTAGCACCCTGCACACCAGTAGGACCGCCCTCCACTCTGCTTTTTTCAGCAATACTCCTCAACCAGATCCATCTTCTTCTCAAGCTGTCCTCTACATCTACCACCAATTATTTCCTAAGTCATTCTCTAACTTTTCTTCCCTCTGGCTTTCCATGAAGACTTTTTTAGTAACTCATGCTTTATTCATTCTATAAACGTGACCTGGATATGCTACTCTAACCCTTTTTATTTTAAGAAATCTCCCACACAAAATGTCGCAATATATGGTCAATAAATAGATTCAAAATTATCCTAAAGGTTGAGATGATGTTGCCGTTCGTCGGAATTCCAAAAAGTTCAATATCACCAATTGATAACGACAAAAGCTATGGAAAAGTGTTAAAACCGCCGAGCGTTGTGAGATAAGTTCCACGCTAGTTGAGCCACACTCGAGCACATTTAGTAGACCAGAGAGGGGTACATCACTTTGTACTGAATGTGTGTAAATTATTTTAGATTTTAGAAATAAAATTCTGAAATTTAAGATGTCAAACCATAGCGACTAGATACTTTAATTCGACTATACCCAATACTATTCTATGCCAATAAAACTTTTGGTGGAGACCCCAACAAAGGTCCTTTCGTATTTTTCACAGTTTAATAAAACGGATTCTCTTGAAATATTCATTTCCCCCCTTAAAACAATAAGGTTTCTACAAGAAGTGGTACGTAGAATGTATACTTAAGTGGTACGTGAAAAGGCCGGAAAAATTAATAAAAATTGCAGATTATAACTCGAAAAAGAATTGGATTACGGCGTGGTAAAAGTGTCCGCCATGTTGGATTTGAAGTCCCGTAAGAACAATATTAAAGCGTTTCCAAATATGGCACTCTATTGTTGCGGAGTAGGATCTGTATGCATGGGTAACTCAAAATAATCTCTTTCAATAGTTTGTAAAACTACCTCAATTCAGCGCAGTCGACAACGAAATATATATATTTTCCTTTCCATATCTTTTACAGAAGAAAATGTGGTGCCTGAACACGTGGGAAATAGAGAATCTTTCATTGGGATGACCAACTTTGGCATCAAAGAGAAATGTTTTGTGTTATTTTGGATGACAATTTAAAAGAGTATCCAGCCCAACACAAGCAATCTTTGAAATTCTTGATTCTTTTTATGTCTACCTAACTTTATAAACGTGAATTTTTTTTTAAACTTAAAGTTTATATTAAAAATTAATACAAATGGAATTTCTATTGAAAATGAATCTTTATTGAACAAATGCAGAACCAAGTTTTACATTAATTAAATTTGTCCCAAATATAGTGTAAAAATACAAATATATCAGTTAATACTAAGTTAAAATGTTAAGCTGATATTGAACCCATTAAAAGTTGTTTAAATAAAGCTATTCCTTAAGGATTGTGTAGAATGATGTGCTACATGGAAATAAAAGGTTGGTAGCTCCTGTCTAAAAGTATCGTATAGTTTCTTCTGTGCTCATTTAGGGTATTTAACTGTGAAACAAAATTCACAAAAATCCAAACAAGAGTGCCACTATTTCTCAACCAGTTTGGAATTTCAACGCTTCCTTTGTAATCAGAAATATCAGCACCATGTGTGGTTGAATGGTTGTTAATAAACTAATTTAACCGTAATTAGAATCGGTTAATTATCTTGTTGTAAAGAAATTATCTCTTGGAAACAAAAGAATAAAAAACAGAAGTGTCAGACATTGATTGAGATGGTTGTATGACATGCCGACGGCTGTGCCTTATACATTATCCTTTCCTGACCTCATAATCACACTAGTATCTGTCAAAAGTTGGTGAAGTTTTACACATTTGGTTTTCATCATTAATCCACGTTGCTTCGACCACGTGCGCGTCTCGTAGGTTTCCATTTTTGGAAGTTTTACTTTTAAGGGAAGGGATTTTTTTTTTTCGTGGATGTTGAAACGTATTAATTGCTGTGAAATAAATGTGTCGGTAATTTGTAAAGATCTTTTATTTTGTAGCCATTTTGAAGTGAGGAATTTTAGATGTCGAGTTTCTTTTAATTAATGTAATAAATGTTAATTATAAAATTGTAGTAATAAATTTGGAGAATGTGTTAAAATGAAGTGTTGCCAGTAAATTAATTAACAATTATACAGATATATTTTCTAAATTTTAATATAACAGCAGATATTTCTTGATGAAACTCTATTTTCAAGGATAAAATAAAGAAATAGAGCTTAAAATTTCAAAATATTTTTTTGAATATATATATATTATTAAAATATTTTGAAAATGTAAGCTTTATTGCTTTATTTTATCCTTGGATATATTTTCTAACATATTTGTCGTATTAAAGGGAAACTTTAAAAATTCAAAAATTACTAATTCTATTATATTTTCTTTTATTATATTATAATTTTTGTGTTAGAATTAATTTTTATTTTCTCACACATAAGTAATAGTTTGCTGATATATCTAATTTAAAATTTCATGAGTTTAAAGTATGCGTTTTTGGAATTATATCTGCATGTCTACTAACGTTTGTGCTTTCTCTACAGCTCTGAATATTGCAATAATTAAAATTTTATATATAAGCCTTGGGACTAATAACTAAATCGACCGTGGAACCGATAAAAAACTCAATTACTCAAAACCAACTCTGTCACCTATTGAAAAATGTACTTGAAATCGATTGTTGAACGTGAACAAGGTCTTTGAGCCAGTTTCTATATTAACTTTGTAATTTGGTGTATTTCTAAGGTCGGAATTCGTTTCAAAAAACATTTTTGAATGTTTTTCAGAGTGTCTCCTATTTCATAACCTCAAATTCCTATTATATCGAATTTTCAGAATATTTATTTTCTTTTTGACTTACTCCACCCATTAAAGTCTCAACCAAGTCTGTTAATTTAAGTAGTTTTATAATGTAATGTTTTTTGTTAGTGATTATCGGTGCATGTACATTTCGATGTAAAGTTAACATGTACGTATTAACTTAATGATTTTAACTTCATACATTTGGTACTGGTTTGTTGATCACTTCTTTGTTGGGGGTTTCTGGCAGATTTTATGTTCTGTGAGTAAAAATAGCGATTCTAACATGAAGAATATTCATATACAAGGTGATAACGATAGTTTTACTGATGTTTCTATTACAATGCCTAGTTTTAGGCATCTGGTGTTAGTGCGTTTCGGTTTTGTTTTATTTTTCAGTCATATGTCTTTTTGCTTGTCATATAATTATTGACTAAATTACTAACCTTAAAACCGCTTAATTCTGAAAATGTTGACATGTTATTTCTTGTATAGAGAGTTATTACAAACCTACTGTGCTTATATTGTTCAGTATCAATTTATAAAAAAATAATTGTAAAAATATTATAAATGACCACTGTTGAGTGCCAATCAGAGAACCAAAATCTAAAATATCTTCATATTTATTTACGACTTTTGACTACAATAACGCAATCATTCTGTGAAAAAAACAAGTAAATTAGAGATGAAATATGAAGAATAATGACTCAAATTAGTGTGCAAAATTGTAAATAAAAGAAAATCACAAGTACCAATAATAACAAAAATGAAACTGGACCGGCGTTACTGAAACTTTTATTTCATAGAATGCTACTCGTAAAAAATACTTTTTGTATACTTTGAGTGAAGTTATGATAAAAGCGAAGGTAGGTCAGCTTCTATTTTAATATACAGGTTGAATAGTGAACAATGCACCAAAGAAAATTAGGGTGATAGTACACTTCATTTGCAAAGAAATTTGCCACAGTAAGACTCTTATCTTGGTTCATTCTTAGATATAATGTTAAACGTGACAATTCAGTTATAAATTCAATTCTCTAACTTTATTTTTCACCTCGCAAGTAAAGTGACTCCATTTTGAAAAAAAAAATGTATTAACTTTCCTATAACATCAGCAAGTTTTTTATAAAACTGTGAATATACATTATTTACAAGCTCTCAAACATTAAAAAAGTAAAAATGTTTTTAAATCGTTGTTAATATTAAAATTTCTTTTACAAACAAAAGTCTACGCTACTACAGAATGTTTGCGTCCATGAAATCAAAATCGAAAATACATTTGACTTTTGACATTTAGGACCCCATAATTATAAGAACGAAAAAGTAAATTAGCAATTAGCTTATACCGTTGGAAAGCTTATGTAAAGCGGTAGTTTTTGTGATATTTGAACACATATAGGTGTAGTTGTTTGTGAAGCAAGTTTGAAAACTTTTAACTTTTTTCATGTTTGAGGGCTTGTAAATAATGTATATTCTCAGTTTAAAATACTATATGCTTCTGTCTTATAGGGAACGTAATGGAAATTTTGGAAATGGGGTCACTTTCCTTGCTAGGTGAAAAATAAAGCTTGAAAATAGTATTTTTTAACTGAAAAATCATGTTTTTCCTTAGAATTGGGAAACAATTTATATTTTTTAAACATTGTTGATTAGTATCCAAATCACACTATATACAATATTTATTTTTACCTTATATTATCCGTCATGTGAATTTGTTCGTCTAGGATTTAACGTTTCGGAACTATGTTCCATCATCAGATTTTTTTCACTCGTACAGGTCGTCAAATATTAACATATTTCAACACAATAAAACACAATTAATTATGTTTAGTGTTGTGTTTTTTTGGTTAAAATATCTTTATATTTGACGACATCTAAGAGTGACAAATTTCTGATGATGTAACATATTTCCGATACGCGTCAACCCTAGACAAACAAAGTCACGTGACGGATAATATAAGGGAAATATAAATATAATAGTTTGTATCTCGGAAACTAAACTACATGGGATGTGTGTTACTGTGGTTAATTTTGTTACAAATAAAGGTTAAAATCACGCATATGTTTTAACCGCATTGTTTTACGTTTGACCCTGTATAATACTTTCGAAATTGTTAAAATCAAATTAGTACAATTTAACAAATTAAAAAATAAAAATTAGAAGATACACATATAAATATGTGATGTGTGAATGATGATTGTACATAATTGAAAGTAAATAATATGAATATATTTGTGTAAATGAAAGTAAGGTTTGTGAAGTTTTGGTTACGGTGCTCAACACAACATCTTTATTATTTTTAACTTTTTCGTTCTTCTAAGAATCATTCCATTATAGCTGATAAATAAAATATGAATATCCTCAGAGGGTCATTAAAGTGAGGTAAGAGTGGGACAATCCCGAAGGATCAAAGCTGGATATACTCGTTTTTCATTGAGTGAAAGATTCCCCTCTTTGTTATTTCCTGTCTGGATCTTTTCTTGTTCTCTTCCGTCCCTAATGTTATTGGCGTATTAGTGAGTTTTTTTAAAAATTTATAACGCGACAATGGTTGAGAAGTTTATTGCCTTTAAACAGCCATACAAATTAAATTAGTCTTTAAAATTGTGGAACCTCAAACAAGCATTGCCTTTGAGGGCCTATTTTCTTCACAAGCAATATTCGAATTGTTACTTAATGTATTGTCCATAAAATGCCTCATCTTTTAATAAGTGTTATTATTTTTATAAGTGTCTGTATATTTGTAATAATCTTTAATTTTTGTTTTTAACCATTTGCTATAAATTTCTATTTACTGTTTTGTTTTGTCTTCTTAGGAAATAAGTTCATTTCATAGAAAAAAAAATCTGCGTTTTAATATCCGCGCAAAATTAACATATTGTTAGAGGAGAACGTTGATTTTATAAAGTTCCTTTTAGGTCCTGTAGATTCTTAAATAATATTATTTATAAAATGGGACAAAATTTATAACTGATAGATTTTTATGAACACCTAAAGACCTGTGGTGACACATACAAATATAGGTAGTTTTATATTTTCTGTGCATCTTACTTTCCATATGGACTTCCCATTAACAATTTCCATATTATAAATTCGATAAAAATCCGAAAGAGATGGAGTAATACACTGCAATGAGGAGTGGGGCAGAGTGATGGATTGCCCAAGGCTTGGATGTTTCTTATTTTCAAAAGAAAGGAGACGAACATTGAGGGGTTGTTGTGAAGGGTTGAAAGGGGATAGCAAATGAGATTTTTCAGAAGCAGCAGACCCCCTTCCCCATCCTACTTAGAACAGTTCTATTTTTATAACAGACGTTGTTGATCAAGATAAGGTTTCCTTTTTTGTAAATGTAAAATTAAGGACTAAAAGAAATAAACGTTGCACCAAGTAACGTTCTCACATATATATCGTCATAGGTGCGGATTGGGTGAATAAGTTTATTTAAAAACAAATTGCTGTATTATACAATAGAAAACTAAAAAACAATATTGTAAGTGATATCTTCAAATGATGACGTTTCTACAAAGATTTATAAAGTGTCTACCCTCTCAAATAGGGATGTTAAAAAAAGATTTCGATAGACCAACTTGCTAAAAAGGTACACTACTTTTTAAAATTATTTTTACTGCTACAATTAAGTTATTTTTATACAGCCCATCTACACTAGATATGTAGTTCATATTAGTATCACAAAGATTTAGTAAACTATAAATAAAATATTATGCAAGTCATAGAATGATATGTTGATTTGGGATCACAACTCCAGAGGTTTCTTCAACCTTAAGCGTCGCACCAATTCAAAGCATCTCGTTACCTTATGTTGCAGGAGTCTGCCTCCCTGACTCCCTGCATACCTCTATAACCTCCTCTTTAACCATGTTCTTATTAAGATACCGATGAAAGTCATCATTGCGAATACAACACTATGCACTTAAGATATTCCACAAAACGTTATTCTGGGATCTTTTGAAAAATTCAATATTTGTTTTATTTAGAGAGCCCCATAACGTTCCACAAGTCTAAGAAAGTTTTAATATTTTAAATAAGTTTATTGTGCACACTGAAATGCTTAGGCATACAACTACGACAAAAAACCATAACTATGAATGTCCTGTCTGCTGTAAGACAAACTTAAAGGGAAGAATCAAAAGACAACTACTCAGATAAAAATGTAGAGTGAGATTCATGACTCATGAGAAGAAAATAAGACTAAAGCGAGAAAATAAGCAGAGGCAACATTCCGTATTTACACGGAGCATGACTGTTTGGTAGCAGACAATTTTAGACTCCGACAAGTGTACACTGTGTCAGGAAACAAATTCAGTTATGAACAAGGATCTTATGTCGCAAGCTTTACTCAGACTAGAGCATTACGGAGAATGATAATAAATTATATTTGCTGCAAGACTTCTGATTGTAAGGTTCAAAATGTCGTAATAAGAATCCATCCAACGTTTAAAAGAAGACTAAAACTAAAGAATTGATCAAAAAGTTTGCTTGTTTATCTGAGTTCTGTTGACCACGTGAGTAGCTCTCCAAACGTTCAAACGATGTCCCAACTTTTTCCTTACTCGATATAAAACATTTGGATTTATTGATACCACCAGTTCTTGAATTCTTTATCTCAAACGGTGGCAATTACGAATCGTTTCAATGGTGACGTTTTGTTTAACATACTTCCATAAATAAGCGTATAAATCCTCCTCATAAAATCCATTGTTGAGAACACTTCTCATTAAGGGAATCACGAACAAAGTTTGAACACAATCTGTATAAGACCTAAAATATATCGAACGCTGTTTGTATCATTTTTAAATCTATAACATGTTTTTGGTTCACCCTGTATATTTTTATCTGGTAACTAGTTTCGAAATTTAAATTTATCCATCAGGTGGAATAGATGTTCGCATGTTCATTAGTGAATTTCTAAAAAGGAAGTGTGATCACTTTTATCCAACACTAGAGAATTAATATTAAGAACACCCTGTATATGTTTAAGATACCACTTTTACTCCAATTAATATAATACATTAATTACAACAAAATAACATATCTTAAAAATCGATTACACCTTGCTACTAGAAGACAAAACAAACCATCCTTACTACGCTGTTGTTTTCCCAACAAAGACATCATCCTAGATGGATTTCCTCTCCACCATTGTGATGCCCTGATCAATCCTAAGCCATGGGGACTCCATCGGCCTGTCATGTTGAACATCATTAATCAATACAAGCATCTATCAAAAATGGAGGTGAGATTAGCGATGGACGTGCTACAAAATGGCAGTCATGTATTTAAGTTATATTGTAGCTGTGTGTTTAAATTTATTAAATCATTTATTATAATTTGTTTTGTTTTAAAGAGTATTTTTTATATAAATAATTAATGTATCTTAGTCAATGGAAAACGTGGTTTTACTTTGTGAATATATTTTCAATATGTATACGTTGAATATCCAAAAATACCAAATGAAAGGAAATAACTTTTTTCGAAATATTATATAATATATGAAAATGAACTTTGATCACAACCATTTTAAACTTAGTTTCAATCAAACAACATTTAAACTTAGGAGTTTGTGGTATAAATGAAGGTAGTATTTATTTATTAAGGAAGGAGTCTATTTAAATATATACAGACTATTAAAAAAACATATTTCAGATTAATAATAATAATACAAATTACATGAACTTTGAAGCGGACCTTTCAGGACCACTGTATCTCCCAAAATAAATAATATAGTAAGTACAACCTTGCCGATCCTGAGGTACCCTAGCTGGATCTAGATATCTTCACGTAGTGTTGTTTTAGATCCCTCTCCTTTATCTTTCCTATAAGCTCGTTCTTAGGATATTTGTAGGGGATCATTTCTGGCTTTTCCAAAACAAATCTATACTCCTATGTCGCCCTGAAAACCTTGGCAAATCCAACAAAATAAATATATTGTGATTTCTGAGTCATTATGGTATTGAAGAAGCAGACAGTTGAGCCAAAAATGAACTGAATACCACTTCGTTGCGGGGTATACTATACTTCAACATAAGTTTTGTAGGAATACTAGGAGTTTTGTGAGAGAAAAAAGGGTAATATACAGTCTAAGTGTATAGTCAAGGGTCGTTAAGTTACATAGAGGGGACTCTTAGACTGAAAAGTACTGATCTGCGGGGAATGACTGAAATCCTGGCCACTGGATATTCCGTAACCATCTACACAAAATAGGGTTAAGCACACCAGATATTTTGGATAGGACATGTGATGGAGCTTTTGGAAACAGTTCAACTAAACAAATTTCATGATCAATAAACGATTTGAAATCTTAGACACTCCATTGGGTGAGGGACATATAGGGAAACAGGCCAACATCATCGGAAGCATCTCACGGTTTTTTCAAAAACCTGAGACCAAATTTTGTTCTCTTCCGAACTTTAGGATATTAGAGTATTCAAGAGCTTAGATATATATTTTTTATATAATAAAATGTTTTTCGCCTTCAAACAACAGAATTAAATTATACAAAATACAATTTATTCTGTGCACCCGTAAATGGTATTATCGAAACAAGTTTAAGCTTCATGAATATATATTTATAAATACATTGTGAAGAAATTGGCGAGAATTCGACTCTTATAGAGTTGGAAGGAAAGATGGGAGAATGTTAGTAACGGAAGACACATAACATGGTTGGCGACCTAAAGATATGGTTTACCAGAGACCACAGAGAAGTAACCATAGAGACAATAGGGACTCAAGCTCTTACAGGACACGGGAGTTTCAACCACTACGGCGGGCCCCGCTATAGGCAGCATCTGCAGTAGTGGAGTAGACAATGGTAGATAGATGGCGTATTCCTCCTCGTTGGTGATCATTGGGCAACTGTGGGTTCCCTCGAGACAAAAGACAAAACATAGTGTTCGATACTGAAAGTTCAAAACTGCAATGAGCGAAAGTTTCAGGACTGTCAAAACACGAGAACTGTCAATTAAGTAATAATAATAACAATCTCTACTGGTTCAAAAAGACGAAATATGATAGTGGAGCAGATTCAGACGATGCACCCCACAAGCTTTTCAGGTATTGAGAAATTGTGATCTGACATAGATGGAAAATCGTGATTTTAAGTCCATCAAACATCAACCCCATAAGCGAGGAAGAGAGATGTGTAAAAGTGGGTATAAACGGTTAGGATAAGACTGAGAGAGGAGTTCTGGCAAACCGAGAAGTTTTACTATTGTGTGAACCTGGGTTCAAAAAGAAGAGGTTTAAGAGAATATTTCATGTATACTCTCAAACATAGGGTCTTGTACAAGTTGAAAGGATGCCTGTAGTTTAAGCTTTATGTATTTCCATCCACGTTGCAAATAATAACAAATAACAATAATCCTAAATTTTAAAAAGTAGAAAACCCATGGAAAATATAAATATACAATAAAAAACATAACAATTATTATATTAATAATAAAACCAATATGAATTACGTGTAAATTCAGGGATGTTTTGAGAAACACTTATATATTAACCTTCCATCAAATGTTTTAATGTATCTTAAACAATTTGATTTTATTCGTTCCTTAAACTTTTCAGGACTTTTTTCATAAATAACTCCAACTTCAGCATTTTTTTTTAATACTAACCTACTTCTGCTGGTGTCTATATGAATTTACATCAATATTACGAAATGAAGAGTTTGGCAGACAACTGACTTTCACTCGGAATGAGTTAGTTGTAGTTTAACATATTTTTACCACAACGGTCGACTTAAAACCACACTGTCCTCTGATTTCTCTCAGTTTCTCCTGAAAAATATATCTATTCGTATCATGGAAATTCAATTCCAAAAATGTACGGAAAGTGACAATAACAACATTCTGTGTATACGGTAAGAATAAGCTAATGTTAAACTACTCCAATCGTGAACAATTCTCCGGTGTCGGGATTGCAATAGCTAAAATGTATTTATTTGAAATTTGTAATAGATTTTATGGTAGCCAATTTTGAACACTATGGTTTTGGATGTGAATTCAAATGCCGCTGATTTTATTTCCTCCTCACTCGCTTTTATAAATTTCTAACTTACAACTTCAATAAATTAAAAAAACACAAATGTTTAATTGAGACATTATTTCCCTAATGAGTTGAGACAGAAACAAAATGTGAAACAATTTGTCTATGCTTGTAGTTGATATTCATGCGGGTATGGGTATGTTTTGTTTTTCACTTCCCAATTAAGATGTTAAGGAAATATTGTGGTAGACATAACCAACATGTTAAAGTGGTTGATAGATATTCCACTGGTAGGTATATATTTTAAAAAATATTGAAAAGTATCTCAAGTTTACGGTGGGAGAAAGACTCACAAACTTGAGTTTTCTTTTTGTTTTAGTAAAAATAGCTTTATGTTTTCGGTACAAATATTAGCGAGTTAAGAATGATTGTAAAATGTATTATTGTTCCTTTTTACGTTTTTCAAATAAATGTATTAATTAAAAAGTTTACTGATAGACAAAAATAGATTTCGAGATATTATGTTTTGAGGGCAGTGAGTTCAAAAACTTTTGGAATATTTGACAGTTTTTATTCTATGCATGTGACTACAGCCAAAACGCATTGATTAAATTTTGAATGTGGGTATATTTCGGCCAAATATCTGAACTTTTATTCATTGAATGTTATCTAACTTACGTCAAACAGTCGTTATTTAAAAGGTTCTTTTATTTTTTTAAAACAGCTGTTTCGGTATATGGTATACCATCATCAGGTGACGAAAACAATTACACATACTGGAAATTAATATTAATTGCACAAAAAAAAAATGAATACATATAATTGGTTCTATAATACACGTCTAGGTCTGTAGTACAAAATGTTTTATTATTTATTTTATCACTTAAAATTAGTGTGAATTTAAAAAAAAAACAATATTCTCAAAATTCACTGTACGAATTTGATCAAAATTGGCTCAAATGTATCTTCTATGAACCTCAAAAAACATATTGGTCGTCACCGATCTAAAACCGACTGTTCATAAGATATCAGTAAAAAACAAAATGTGGCAGTTATGAAAGTGTGTAAATTCTCGTAATCTATTAAAATTTCGGTAAAATATTATTTAAATATGAAGAATAACGACCCAAATTTGTGTGAAAATCGCAAGTAAAATATAAACCATCTCCATGCTTAATTTTTACTTTTCTATTGACAACTCTAGAATCGATTATAGTTTGTAGTTTTGTTTGGTTGAATTTAATTTTATTGGAATGGGTGAGTGAGAAGGTTTGTTAATGTTTTCCCACAGTACATACAGCGTCCTTAAGGTCAAAATATTCTATTTCTTAAATAATTACAATGAACTTTTTATTTTTGTTATACAAAAAATCTATTTACCTACATACTTATTTGTTTACTTACTAAACTATTTAAGAATATATATAAACTACTTTATAATGCATACTATGATATTAGTATCAATATGTATCATGTTCGCTTCGCTCAACATGTTAAAAATAATTACAATTCCTGAAGACCAATTAGGGAGCGTGGGAACAGTCGGTTGTTAGTAAAGCAAATGTTAAACAAACAAACATTGGTCGCACAAATGAACTAACATCAGTCTTTAAGTGAAGACGACCATGAAATTACTATGTAAGTATTGTATGTACCTAATTAGGTTATGGTTATATCGCATGATAACTTAGAGGGAAAGTTGACTACATTTCCGGGATTAGAAGATACAAGTATTTGTAGTTTGTAACGAGCAATTAATAGTTGACTTGTTTTACAAAGAAGGTCCTTCAAGTTTCGTTCATTCCATAATATACAGAGTGTATTAGTAATGTAGTATATAGGGTAATAAAATTAAGATGGCCTCAATTAGGATCTTTAAAATTATAAAAGGTACAAAAATTGAGGAACGTTTTCTACAAAGGAAATTTTTTATCGGATTTCAAAATATTCTATCCAAATTTTTAAAAGTTATTAGTCATTTTCTAATATGGCGGCCAACTTCATGTTTAAATTGTAACACAATGTTTGTTTATCGTGTAATTTGAAAACTTTTTTATTTTTATAAACCTATCCATTGTGATTCTACTGTTTGAAATATTGTGACAAATAAAAATTACAATAGAATAAAAGAAACACATGCAATTTTAAAGATAGTAGTTTATTTTATTAAATTATTGCACATTGTCATTATGTTTACATTGCCGTATTCAAACTACGTTTCTAGCCTATTTATGTTGAAAACTTTAAAGAGTAACTACTTTTTTTCTATTGTAATAAAATGTCGTATTTGATTTTTTAAAGTTTAGCGATATTTTCCAATATGGCGTTCAACTTAAAAAAATATTAAGGGAAGCCCCAATGTTGCATTTTGATTTTAATAAATTTTTATTCTTGAGTTTATTACTAAATTACTTACGTCTTAGCAATCTTGTGTTTAGTACTTATTTATTAATATTTCATTACAGCTGTTTCGGTATAACATATACCATCATCAGATGAAACAACACGTTTACACAATACAATGATACACATTTCACAAAAATAAATAAACCTAAAATGTTTGGTACTGCAAACAGAGTGAACAGTTGACCACCACGTTAGAAAGATGTGGCTATATTATCTAAACTATCTAAACTTTATTTTTTATTATTTTCGACTTGTACTGCAGTACCAAACATTTTATGTTTATTTATTTTTGTGAAATGTGTATCAGTGTGTTGTGTAAACGTGTTGTTTCATCTGATGACGGTATATGTTATACCGAAACAGCTGTAATGTAATATTAATAAATAAATACTAAACACAAGATTGCTAAGACGTAAGTAATTTAGTAATAAACTTATTTTAAAGCATTCATAAGGCAATATGGAATTTATTTTATTCTTGGTTATGTTTTTATATTCTTACTAGTTTAAGAGATACAAGCACCGACAATTCACCAAAACTCCGTTTAACTCACATGTTAAAATACATGTGAATATTTAAAAAAATCTTAATACACTTGTTTTAATTTTGGTTATATATGTATTGTTTTACGAATACTGTTTAGCGTTTGACAGGAAGGAAACTTTTATGCAGGAGAAAAGTATTTACGATTCCTAGAAAACAAGTTGAAGAACTGATTGAAAACAATCCACTTAATATTAGGGATGTACTTTATGTGCAACCAATACGGATCATGAGCTCATATTTGTGACGTAGATGTACAGTTTTTGAAATGCTTGTTCCTAAACATTTTAGTAGCCGGTTTATAACCAGTTTAGATGGCTCCTTAATCTTTTACTTAATCTAACCTAACCTAAATAGTGAACTGCATATAGAAAGTTATGCTTCGGTCGAGGATATGAAAGGAAAAAATTTAAGAGATCTAATTTTCAAATTCATTATAACACCATTCAAAATCCATCAATAATTGTTTTGTAAGAACTAATGCTTATGTTCAACAATGGTGGAGATTCTGAAGATCAACTGTATGGCTTCATTGTGTCCGAGCTTTAAACAAAAAATTGATTATTCACTTAATGTAAAGATAACAAATGTTAAAATAATAGTCCATCAATAATATACAATATTTACTATTTATGTGTGTTATAAAACCCTAAATTTATCAGTATTCATAAAACAATACATGCATAATAGAAACTAAAACAACAGTATTAAGAAATTGGTTCTTATTCCAATCTATTTTACACGAAACTTTGGCGAACTTTCGAGGCTTAAATTTTGTAAACGAGGAAGAATGTAAAAAAAATACTCAAGAATAAAAATGTCTTAAATCTAATGTCAAATCACAATTCAACATAAAATAGTGTTTCAATAATCAACTTTAAATTTGGCTGTCATATTGGAATATGACAGTTTATTTAAATAATTCAAATAACATTTTAATAGATGAAAAATGATCTCTGTGGTGAATCCTATAATTCAATTTTTGTCAAAGTTTATTTGTGTTGTGTTATTGTATTAACTTGTAGTAGGGGACTTGGTGTTTACAATTGTAACATTTTATTAAAAGGAAAAAGTAGCTAAGCTCTCCCATTTGAAGTTTTGCTTAAATTTTACAGTGTCAGAGATCTCAGTGTTGGCCCAGTTAAAAAAGACACTCTGAGGGCGTCTCTGACACTAGTGAAGTAAGTTTAGCCTTTATTTAACTATATATTTTCAACTACAGCAGCCAAGGTTTGTTTACACTTTTTTATTGACAACTACCGAACTGATATTTTTTGATGTTGATAGCTTTTGGTTGTTTTTTATATGATTTTGGGAACAGATAAGGACAATGTTTTTTTTACGTTTATTACAATTGTGGGTATCGTCATGTGAGTCTTGATTTCACATTGTTTTTCAAAGTTTACTTTAGTGTCACAATCTGTTTTTCTATCTTTTTCTCGAAAAAAGATCTTAAATTTGAATCTTGTTTGTCGGTATAGATTTTAAACACAACTCTGAAAAAGTCAGATAGTTGTTGTTGTTTTTATCAAATGGCTCCAGTTGGCTCACGCCATCCTCTGTCGCGCCTCCCAGTAAAGACCAAGCAGATCCTTTCTCCTCTGCTTGTCCATGTCCAGCTTCCTGCAGAACAGAAGATGATCCTTGTTCATGATGGAGTTCGGGCTTTCACAAAATGAAGGGCGACCAAGTTGATGGCGTCCGCAGCAAACGATAAGCTGTACGTGTCCCCTGGGTAGTGCTAAATGATGACTAATTCTTCCCAAAGCCAAGACCAAAGAAAATCAGACAGTTTTATAAATGATTTAATAGGAACTCTTTTGGTTTCTTAATCTTATAACAGCTTCAAAACCATTTTTAACGTATTAAATTATAAAATATATGATTTTTTTTTAATGTAATCTATTTGAATAGAGTAAATGAAGAGATGTTTATAATAAGAAACACGTTTCTTTATGAGTTTATCCTTTAAACTAATTTTTTTGAAGTTTACAATTATTGGCTACCATCTCAGCTTATGAAATTTGGTAACGTTTTTACAATGTTTTTTAACACGGACTTCAGTGGAATATTTGGTGTTAGTTATCCGTACCTCCACCAATTATCTAAATGTCTAAATGTAAAAAGAGATTGGTGAAATCACAACTTTTTAAATTTCATTATAGGCCTACTTATTATTGAAAAGTTATGTGATGAGTATTTGAGTATAAATATATTTTGAAATTATCCGAGTTAAACAAGTAAGTTGTTTTTAGAATGATGTCTGTCATCAGTCATAATATGAATAGCTCTACAGTCCAATAGTTGATTAATTTTAACCAAATTTAATTTGTGTGTCATATTTTGGTCAGATCTAGGGAATTTTTAAACTTTTTTCAGAACTAAAAATCTAGAGGAAAAAACAATATTAAGATTTTCTCAAAATAGGTTTTGATTACATTGTGCTCAAAAATAGCAAAGGATCCAAACAAAACATACTGGTTACCGTTTATATAAAAATTACATTTAAAGATTTTTGAGAAGAAAACAAAATATGAGTCTGTTTTAAAATACTTAATTTCAAAAAACCGGATCTCTTGATTTTGTTCAAAGTTTGGTGATAAGATTAATGACCCAATCATGCGTAAAAATTCCCACGTAAAAAATTTTGTGGATAAAAAATTATTGGCAAAACACGAAAATATCATCTTTAAGTTCAGGACTTGTTATTTAAAATTTCATAAATAATTAATAAAAGACTATTAACCTCAGGCAAAGCAAGTTCAGAGGTCCTACTTACAAAACGGGTCCTTCAAAAGGTGATAATTTTAATATACTAAATATTTTTTTTTGTTTATAATTATAATCTTTGACTCTATACTACTTACAAAAAGTGGGATTTGATACCCTTAATCAAATTGTAACAAAATCATGCCATATTTGGCATACTAAGTGTCCACCATTCTGCTCCTGGACAAGCATCAACCTTTCCTGCTCAGTGTGGCGGCATTAACCAAGTTATCGAGACTAATTGCTGCCACTTCTTGAACAATTGATGTCTTCAATTCTTGAGTGGTTGTTGTTTTTAAGAGATAAACTCTGTCCTTAGATTGTCGCATAATCCAGGGAGTTCAAGTCAGGAGATCTCAGAAGCTATGACACGGCAGACTGTCTTCCAACTTGATAGTTTGTGTGTGTTTTTAAGTGTGTGTGTGTGTGTGCTCCATGAACAATATATTCTCAAGACCATGGGCTTGCAGTTCTGGTGTCACGTTATTACGGAACATATCTAAGTCACGTTTTTGTAAGAAGGTTTTTGTTACTCCATTTTGAATTCCTTTTTTTGAAAAAATACAGATCAATGATAAGTAGGAGAAACTTAACCATACTGTAGCCTTCAACTAATAGACTATAATCGTTGATCAGGTATTTTCTGAAGGTTAATGAGCAATATACAGTAATTGTGAGTGTTTACACAGTCATTCAAATGAAGGTCTACTTCATCAGTCTATAAGATCTTACTAAGCTTTTAGGAAAAATCAAGTGTCTTAGGCTTAACAATATCTTTCTGTTTGGATTTAATAAAGGTAGATTCTCAATTATCTTTTAATAATACACCACACAGTTGTGTTACTCAAATCAAGATGTTCCACAATTTTCTTAACAATGCTTTCAGAATATCGACTGTTATAATTAATTAGTAACTTAATTTTTTTGCATGCAAAACTTCGCCAACTGCAAAATCGTTTTGAACTGAAAGTCTTTCTATTTTTTGTTTTTATTTTATAGAACCAGTGTTTTCAAAATTTTACACAACATTTTATAGTTAGTTAATCCACACGAGCCATTCCTCAAGCCTTTGGAGGTACGAAAACGTCGTAATGCTGCTGTAAAGTTTCTGTCACGTTCATAATAGCTCTGAATTTGTGCGATACGTTTTATGTTGGTAACGACATAATAAAAAACAAACAATAATAAAAAAACTAGAGTGTTAATTTAATGTTAAATACAAGTAATACTTTTAACCTATACAGAGTGTAAAATTCAAACAAACTGTTTGCAATGACAGGAATGCAATTCTTATTTTCTTTTTTAAACAGCTGATTATAAAATCTCGAACGCCCCTCCATTTTGTTTTGAGATTAAACTAAAAGTAACTAAACATAAATCTCTTTGAAACTTACTTTTTAAATACCCGGTATGTTTAAATACTAGCTAAATACAAGGTTGATACCATTAATATTTATAAAGAAGTTAATATTTCCTAACAGAGTTTGGTTCCCTGGAAATATGTTCATGATTAATCTATGCTAAAATATTATAACCTATCCACTTGACCTGTTTGCCGCAGAAATAACAACTCGATGTCCACCATCATGGTACTTACCCAGCCCCATCATATAATGTGACACAAGAATCATCTAAACGTAATGCCTAAAATTTGATTCCTTGCGTCTTGTATTTAATGTTTATTTGTATTGTTAGAACAAGTGGTGTTACCCAGTAGGGTAAGTTGTTTTAAAACAGTTGTTACACAAGGTTTCTGATCAATATAATTGTGTACATCATTACTTCCTTAACGTTGGTTGGTAGCCGTCTCTACTCGTCGCTCTTGTCATTGACTTGGACTCAACTCGCTACGATCTTGTCATTGACTTGACTCTGGATATAAAAAATATAAGAATATCAATTTTTCTAGACATTAAAATTATCTTTACTATTTGTCATCGTAGAGAGATATTAATGATACCTCTATATGCAGAATTTAAATTTGTAAAATTGTATCTATTTTAGTCTTACAAATTGAGTAACCCACGAGATGTGAACAAAGTACTGTTTAAAATGTACGCCATTTTGACATTTTAAATTTTAATTGTCTGTATTTCAATATGGACGGATGCCATGTCGAAAATAATTTTCTGGTTTTCTGAAGGTATGAAATGTGAATATCAGTAAAAGAAAGGAGCTATATTGGTTTACGATACCCTAGATTTTGTATATTGTTTAAGACAAATTTTTTAAATATTCTGTCTGGAATTTTGGTTCCTAATCGAGAGATAATTGAAAGTGATAAATTAGTTTCTGAATATATAACTAAATTTTTAGATTCTTTTATATGAACAATACAGATAAATCAAGTTTATACACCAAAAAAAAGAATAGTAAATGGATTCTAACATGTCAACGCGTTTGTGAGTATTTTTTATTTATTTAGACTTGAAAACTATAAATTACAGCCTTTCTGCCCATCCTGTGGATATAGTCGGATATTAATAATTCTTTTTTTTTATGTACTTATTTATTCGGCTTAGATCAAAGAAAATAAAAATAAATAAAACTTGACCCACGTTTGCACAGAGACAATACTTGAAATGTACTGGGGAAAAAATAAAACCTAAGGATCTGGCAAGTGTCTCCACCTTGCGGCCAGTTGGCAAACTATTACACTGCACATAAATAAACGTTGAAGTATGCAGTTCTTCATTTATCAATTTGTACTTATATTTTGTAAAATTTACACATCATAAATTTTAACTATTGCAAACTGTATGTTTCTCACATATTTTTCATCACAATTAGTTCAATTCTGTTTTAGAAACAGAACTTTTTAAAATGGAATTATTGTTTTAAAAGTTATTTTGACAGCGATATTTGTCAAGTTCTGACTTAAAGGGAGTACTGTATTTAGAAAGTTACGTGATTAGTTAAAATATCAAAGTCGATTTTTGTGGGGAAAATCTGTTTTGAGATACTTGAAAAGGAAAACTTTTTTTGGATCGATATCTGCCTTTCTGTTCGCCACCTGTGATAGCCATAACGAATGGACCAATTTTTATAAAATTTGGTATGTGTGGATATTTTGACCCTATCTTACACATTTTTTTCATTTTTTATTACTTACAAATTCGAGGCAGGTATAGAAGAAAAAATACACAAAATTAGTATCTTATCAAAATCGGTTCAACTAAAAATTTTCACAAGTATAACTTTTAAACACCTCATCATGGGTTAGTGAGTTATCGTAACAAAGTGAAATATCGGCAAAACTGTAATTTCTTAAAATCGGCTCTACCGATTTCGTACAAATTTTAGTGATGTGTGAAGAATATAATGGAATATCCGTTTCAAAAATAGCAATTAAACATAATTGCTTACAGAACAATAATTATACCCACAAATTTATTTAATTACGATTAACGGTGAAGGCAGTTTTTTGTTAATTTTTTTTTCAATTTTTTTTTTTTTTAAGAAGCCATCCATAATTAATATATTTATTTTTCACTGACAAATACAGAATTGACATTTTTGGTAAAAACAGTTTCTTTGATTTCGAGGATCGGTGAGGGAGAAAGTTTATGCTTTCCGCCGTTTTTTCCCCCACCATTTATTTATATTTTTTCACATATATAATATATTTACATATTTATTATAATAATTATATTACATATAATTATATTTAGATATAATTTCACAAAATGGACATATAGCCGCAAAAGAACTAAATATTAAATTTTTATCCCAGACATTAATTATCTATGTGAGAAGAAAATAAATAAAACTGGTATTATTTAAGTTCAAGATTTTCAGAAAATTAAGTGTCATTTCCCGTTTAAATTGGCCACCATTTAAAATAGTAATTTACAGTTTCAAAAAGTGGATGTTCCTTCTAGGAATACATATTAATCTTCAATTAATAAAGAAAACGATGTGAACAAAGCAGTTTTGTACGAAAGAAAACTTTAAAATGAAGAAATCAATTTGAAGTCTTTTCTACAATTTTTCTGCAGAAAAGTTTTTAATCTTGATTAGAAATTTTATTTTGTAAAACTGTTTTCATTCATTAGATGTTATATATATAACTGGCCATAACTTTCATATATGAAACATGCAAATACAAACAATAGTCAGATTGGCTACTATTGTATCACCAGCCAATGCGACTTACTAGTAATTGGGTTAGATTAGGAGATTATATATGTCGTTAGGTTAACTCAAGGGTGCATATGTATTGTAGCAATCCCGAATTTTCTAGCTGGTACATATTTCATCACATAGTCTTGAGTCATATTCCTCATTCCTATCATTTATCTCTTGACCAACTCTTGTTCTCTTCCGACCTTTACGTTATTAGAGTATTCGACTACTAGGGGCTTTATTTTAATTTTTCATCTTATTGTTTGTAACAAAGGCTTTCGCCTTTAAACAACAAGGAAAAAAATGTATGGTAAAACACAATCACAATGTATGAAATAGCCTACCATTAATATGTATATTATTTCTTGCTGCAAGTAGTTTTGTGTGTACAATAGCTCTGGAATTACTGACGAGGGCTTTGCGTTACTATTGAATTTATTAGAAAATCCAACAATCTAATTTTACCGTTCAGAGAACCAATAGTTTAGTTCTTTATGTTTTTGATAAATGTGTTTATTTTTATATTTAAACAAATTTATCTTTATATTTTTTTATATCTGTCTGACGAAGCTGTAAAGTCTCTACTTTACGGTGCTAAAATCTGAAAAAAAACATGTTATTTCCAGCTTAGCTCTTATTCTATCAAAACCAATTATTTTTCTTGTTGTTTAAAAGCTAAAAACTTCTCCGTCGTCAGCGTCTTATGAAAATGAAAAAGAAGAAAATAATATAAAGACCACTAGTCACAGAATACTCTACATCGTCAATTCGGAACTGAATAAGTATTGGGAGAGACTTGATAGAAAAGATAAAAGCGAGGGATCTAACACAAGACTACATAAACAAAGTTGTACATTCAGCAAGGTTATCGTGGGATTGCCCAGCCCGTACTCGCTATACTGAGCTCCTGTGGGCGACCAAATGATCATATGTTGAACACATGTGATTCAACAGATGTTATGAAAGCATACATGTAACGCATGCAGGAAGAGAGTACTTGTTCGCCGAAATATTTACCCACTTTTTCGCACATTTCTTGGTATTTTTTCTTTCAACTGTTCTACGAAAGTACAAACAAATGGCGGCCAAGGATAAACATGTGTAAGATGTAAGGTCAAAATGAGGTCATGCTTCGGAGATTAGGGAGAGTAAGGTCTGGTAGATTTTGTACAAGATGTTTCTACTTGTTTAAATATAAAGGCTGTGTCAAAAATCCTGCCCAACTTTGAAGCAGCTGTTTTGAAATTGAAATATTGTATCTTTTTCTTATATGTATCGTTTAGATAAAGCAATATGGTGGGTGAAAAAAAAGTTAGCTAATTTTATCGAAAAAATATCCCTTTCTAGTTATAGCCTACGTTTATAGTTTGTGCAATGTTAGATAGACATGATTTGATGGATTTTGATGAAATTTATTATATATTGCCTATATCTCCAGAAGTTTCGCGATAACTTTTATGATAATTAAAATCTAGATTTTACCTAACATAAGACAAAACTACTAAATTTCCATTTTCTTAAAAACGCCCATTTTTTAAATTTGTATTCAAACGCAAAACTATTAGGATAAAACAAACAAATTCGTGATGAAAAATGTCAGTAAACAAGTGAAAAAGAACCATGATAAACAAATTAAATAGAAGCTAAACATGCTTTGCTTGTCCACAGAGTAAATAGTATTTGATTAAAATGAAGCTTTTATTAACAGCTCATTTTTATTTCTGTTTAACACGTAAGACACTGACACGTAAATATAATGCTATAAAATGAGTTAGAAGGTCTTTTCTCTGTATCTCTTATTCAAAAGTGAGATACCGTTCTAGAGGGATATTGAAGAGTTTTAAACAGTGTCTTAAACAGCTCGTCAAAATCACCTTTAAAACATTTTGAGAGTTGACTTTACCACCGTTCAAGGTTTGAAGTTACTGAGTTTAAAGTAAAAATGAAAAATTCTCCAAAATAAAAAGTTAAATATGTGAAACACGTGTGTTTGGTTTTCAATGGGCCACCCGGTGTATTTGTATCAGTGTTACCAATAAATATGTCTGCTATGAAAAAATCACATATCCAGAAAACAAAGTACAGTATTTAAAATCATGTTAGGGATTTCAAATTGTTGTCGTCCTAACATTGTAGGTATATAAAACATCGTTTATTTTATTAGAAATTGGTTATTGTTGTGCCATTTAATCATATCATTTTATTTAAAATTAAACTTTACAACCGTTTAAAGAAGAGGACAGTGTGTTTACAAAATTCAATTTTGTAACTTTAGTTCAATTTTTCGGAGTGTGTTTCATGAAGAATCTCCACAAGGAAATAATAATGAGACAAACATTTGGAAAAAATGATGTTTTATTACAGACAAAGTCTGGTGTTCTAATGGCTTGTCAGTCAGAAAGGAAATGATTGAAAACATACGAAAATGTTTTTACGATGTCCACTTAAACTATTCGAGAATGTCCTTCAGAACTAGGTGATCCAAAACACATTACACATAGTTCAGAAAAGGGCTAAGTTTTACAGGTTCAGTTACTGTATGCTTTGTGGTCAGGAATAAGCGTAAAAGTTCTGACTTCACTGTCTTGATAAAATTGAAGCTGATAACAATTTTCTGAACCGAGTTATGAAATTGAAGTGGTCACTTTTCATTCTTCAGGACATGTACTTCACGACGTTTGAATCTGGGGAAATAAAGTCCTTCACGCCTTGTTGAACAAGAGCTTTATAACCCAAATCGAATGTTTGCTGTACTCTTGCTTAGGATCACATTAGTGACGGTTTTTTCTTTGCTTACATCCACTATAAGTGGATATTAACATTGATTGTTGGATATAAAAATTGAGTATGGAAAGTTGGTTTTTCATCAACATTTTGCACCGCTATGCAATGATGATGGTGATTTTATTGATGAGTTTCGTCAACGTATTGAGGAGGTGGATGGAAGGTTTCCCAACCACGCTCATCTACAATACACCAATGCATTTATTTTTCTTTGAGGAGGATATATTTAAAAAAAAAAAGCCTTCACTGAAAGTGTTAGGAGCATGGAATATTTGAAACGTCTAATTTAAGACGAATGTGGCATCACTAACTCCATATGTTCTAAGTCAAATGTGGTAACAACTGTAACACTTGGAGGATGCAGAAGTACCGAAGAGGTCAACATATAACACAGATGAATGTCTTTTTAATCTGTTCTTTTATTGATTCATGTTTCTTTAAATGTACACTTTTATAAATGCATTTATTCAAAACCCTACAACGTTATTCTGAGCAAACTGCGAGTAAATTGTACAATTGTTATACCAAAATAATATATATTTAAGAAGAATAACAGCTATCATTGACTTTATTGACAGAAGTAATCAATTGACCATGTGCTGTTAGGGTTAACTTTGATTAAAAGTTTGGCAAAGTTTCGAGAAGTTTTGAAGCTAGCATACTGTCCAAAGTTATAAAAACTGTCCATCAGATGAAATTTATATCTTTCTGATGATTTTAGATTCAAAGGGTGAACATAATCAATAGGAAACTGACCAATACAACCTTTTGTAATTTTGCCGTTTTTCCGTTGAATTTTAAAGGACACTGTTGTAATTGACGGAATGATCAAAACCATCAAAAATTTTTATTTCTTATTATTAACTAATGATATTATTACTCACTTTTTAAGATGTCAGATACAGTGTGGTCTTTCTCTTCACAAACCTAACTGTGATCTAACTAAATCAGGAAACTTGATACTTCAAACTGTAGCAAACTTCAACAGATTCAGGACGTGCAAGCTTTGAAGATCCTTATATGTTGGTTCTCCAGCTCCAAATAACTTCAAGAAATACGGTGACACCCGAAACACGACTTCTTTAAATTACTTGATCTTTCTATCCACCCCTCCACATATAACACATCCCTGTTACATATTATGAATAGAGAACATTGCTCTGACAACAAACCAACCTCAAGTCTAAATTTCCCCTCAGTTTCAATGTAGTGAGTTTCAATCTCTTGCCTCATCCGGCACACTCACCAATTTCTGAACTAGTGTACATGCATCTCACATACATATAATGTTGTTTACAGTACATGTTAGATGTAGTCTCTGACATAAGCTAACACTCCATTAATCTAGGTGATGTCCCTACCTTTCATCTTTCCTATCAGATCTCTCTAAACCATCTTCCATTCCTCTATCAACGCTATTAGACTATTAGAGACCTAAGGGTCTCCATTTTAAGCTCTATATTTTGTGACGTGTGGGGAAAACAAAACGGTATATCTGTTTTGAAGTCCCCTAAGTCCAAAAGATTTGTTTTGGGAATGACGTCTATCTGTTTGTCACCAAACTCACTTAGAGCGATGATAATCTTTTTAATCCAGAACTACGACAAAACTTTATACTACAATCCACACCAAACTTACTTGCACTTACTATCAAGGTTCCATACTTAACCGATGCTAAAACATTCAATGTCTGACTGTCGCCATTTCACTAACCCCACTTGCTTTAAGTTCATGTAGGAGTACTGTAAGATTTCACATACAATAGATTGGAAGGCTGTAGTATATTCTCCCAATGTCAAGACGTCTTCAACTCTATATAAGGTAAATAAAATATTGACCTATTTGTTTTTTTACCTTTGAACCGGAAAAGATCTTCGTATGATATCAAGCTACCCTGATATTCCTCCTGGTGAATCACTAATACTTTACAGTCTCTAGATGATATCATCAGACAGAACAAACGGGTAACCAGCCACCTCTTGTAACCACTTACATTGATCTCAGATCACAGTTATTATACCAGTTTGACCCCTCTTGTCATAACTGGGTTATCTTAAATAGGCCGCTGTAACCTCCTCCTTACAACATCCACTGACGACAGGTCCAAGAGCAGCTTTAAGCTGTACGGTCTTAGACTGGATATGAATGGTATACAGAATCGCCAGTCTTCATATTCTTTCAGCTTCCTGCTCAAAATCGTTGCTTGCAACCACAACGATATATCATACTTTGATACTGGGTAAGATAAGCGTGGTAAACCCAGTCCTTGTAAGGACTCATTTACAATGCCACAAATAAATTACCGTTTAGTATAACATATCAATATCAATTTCCATCTCAGTTTTTTTTTTTCAGAATGACCCATAGATATTCACCTTTTTTATTTAGTTGCCGTTGGTTTTCCTATAGCTGAGTTTCATTGCCTTGTAAGAGTAATATCTCTTCCTTTTACACTATCCATAAAATCGTTACACAGAAATTGTCTAGGTGCATCATGAGTAAAACTCTATCATAAAGTGTGCTTCTACATACATACTTAATTATATTTACATATACATATAAAAATCGATTGGTGCTATCATGGTACTTACTCCAACCCGATCAAATTATGTAAGCAAGCGCATTCTTTAAATATCATTCCCAAAAGTTGGTTTCCAGAGTCTTGTAGGAAATATTCGAAAGTATTTGTCTTAACCAATTAGTGTAAATTTATTTAAAACAGTTATTATACAGTTTTTCGTATTGTTTTATATCACTTCTCTCTTGGTTTAGGGATAGGGCGTTCGGGCCTCACAGATGTTGTACAAATTACAAAGTACCAATCATTTCGTTGTTTTCAGTGCCTGGACCTTCGGGGGCTTCGACGCGGTACACATATGAAGGAGCCCTCACTCGCTACGCTCTCATCCGTGACTCGGCCCTGCCGTAACTCTACGAATATCCCTTTATCTTGGTTTTGAAATTAGATTTATTACATTAACATCTCTGTTACCGTAGAAATGTGAATAAAAACCTGCAAATTTTTATGTAAATTATGGTGTTATAAATTTAATAACACTTTAATACTCTGTCTCTACTTTATATCAAGTTACTATCGTAATTTTTCTGACTGCAATGGTGCCCAGACGATAAACGACATCGTTGAGTGATAGAGAGTGTGCCGTAAATACTGTTTCCGTTTTCCTGAACCCATAAAGAGAAGCTCAGTCAAAAAACGGAGGTGTTCATTGTACACTGGGTTAAGTAAAACAGAGAATATTGTTAAATTTTACTGTGCATTTAAAAAAAAACATGCAAATAAAAAATAATTTGTATTGACCTATCAATTTTGTAGTTGTAAACTTTCGTAAATATTTAGCTATTGTCTTACGTGATTTTTCCAAACATCATTGACCTCCTAAACTGTATTTTGAAAAAATCTCTTATACATTATGTTTTAAATTCTTTAGTGATTTTTTAAAATGTGAGCGAAACATGTTCAAAAACCCTCTAAAACTGGCTAAATTACCTTACTCAATGGTAAAACAACATAACCTATTTTTAAATAATTTTATTTCAAATAACCTTACTCTATTGATATTTTACTGTAAAATCTGATAAAAATATTTAATTCAGGTTTTTAGGTTTTTTTAAAAGAAAAACAGAAATTGGGTTAGTTTTTTCTTTTTAAATGATGTTACTCCAAAAACTGGACGAATAACTAAGTTAATATATGTTTTTGGAACCCTGAATTAAACATTAAGGGAAAAAATTTGGAGTACAATTTTGGAAATTGGCACTTTTTTATGTAACAGAGGTGACTTACAATACTGTTCTTTATGTTATATATAAGTTATTGAGACCATTTATAATCAAAATGAAAATAATTTCTTACAGAGAGATCATGTAAACATTTTAATTATTATTAAAAATTGTTAAAAATTAACACACATAGAAAAAAATAAGTCAAGAAATATTAAAGATGACTAAATATACAAACTTGGGATGGTCACATGTCGGCTTGTTTCAATATTGAATCGAGAGCTCTCTGTCGGATATGTCAACAAAACAATAACTTAGCTTTGTTGTCGGGACAAGATGAATTCACATGAAGAAGAAGAAATAGCAGGAGACATTGAAAAAGGAAGAAAAAACATGTGAAAAGGTCCTGTTTGATGGAGGATGAAGGAAGGAAGGGGAGAAGATCTTGGCGACGTCAGCTTGATGATGTCATTACGATAAAAGTAACTTCAATTCATGGGATTGTCAAGTCTTTGACGAGCTTTGTATTTATTGCAATGAACAATGAATTCGTTTTGTTGGGTACAGTCTGATTTAAAGTTTTCCTACTTGAATCGTAAAGTTTAGTGATTTAAAATTATGCTAATTTCACTTAAAATCCGTTGCGGTTGATACATCGTATTGTATTTTATTTTTTAATAATAAATTGTAATCGGTTTTTAAAACTTTATTAACTGTAAGATGCTTTAATAACAGACGTCTATTTTTAGAAGTTCAAGTAGATGGCATATATTCTCTAACTACCCTCTATATATTCATCAGATTCAGCTATTAGTAATTAGTTGAGCGTCACATAATGAATTCAGCTTTCACACGTTATAAAAGAACAAGACAACAATTTTCTTTTTGGGGTTGGTAAACCTGTATAACAGTTTTGACCATGTTATTTGTGTTACTGTGCTGTATAGTTAAAAGAATATGTATTTAGTGATTGTATATTTTAATTTTTTTATACCAATGCAAATATGTTTCATTTGTATGACAGTGTAATCTTTTAAACAAAAAAAATTATTGTCTGAACATTTGTGTCCTGTGATAGTGGTAAAAACTAATTTCAGTAGTGTATTTCATTTTCTAAAAAATAAATTCAGGTAATTTGAACATTTGTTAAACATGTAATTATACTCAAAGTAAGTTTACAAATATGCGTATAAAACCTTAGATATGATCTGGCAGTACTGGGCGGAGTCGACTACACCTTAAGCATTATTAGTAATAATAAGTATTATTTTTGTAAAATCTGTATATATCCTTATTCAGTATAAAATTATGGATTTTTTTGTCCATAATGGAATTCTATTTGGTAATATTTATTAACGCTGTGTTATGTGAAAGGGAGATTTTTCGTATTATTTAGGGTGAAAAAAGAAAAAAAAGTTAACTTTACTCAATGTTAAAGTTATACTGAGAAAACTATATACAATACTTTAGTTTTATTTTATTACAAATTTATAAAAATAAGCTCACCATACTACTTGGAATTTAAAGAAATTTATACCGAGTCAAATGCATAAAAATATCAAGCAACCAATTTAAAGTGTGTTTTTGGTAACATAAAATTTCCAAAATTCTACCTAACCCTATCAACGTCCACGAACACCATCAACCGTCCATTTAATATGGGCCCTTCCTCCCCCTTTTAACAGGTTAAGAATGAACTAACTTTCACAGATAAAACATTGTGTGGGTGTTATTTGAACCCACGATATCAGATGTAATTTTTGTCGTTAGATAAGTGACACCTTTAACCACTAATGTACCAGAATATTTAGAAATATTTACTTTTTTCACAATATGAGATTAGTAAGATCCCAATTCTTGTGAATGTTACCTACGTTTAGGTTGAATACTTAATGATCACAGGTTCTTAGATCAAGGCAATTACTAGAAAATTTGTTATACTAATATTAAGTTTAATTAAAACAAAAATATGTGGTTTCCCACAGTTAAAATCTATTTTACAAGTTACAATGTAATAAAGAACCCCTTGTCAATCAAAAAAACCATTTTATCTCTAATGTATTACACTTTCATATTATTTTAGTTATGAAAATTCATCTAAAAAACCTGGTAGTCTAAAAACCCAGAGATAAGATATTTTCTTAATCTAGTTAGTTAACAAAATCTCAAAAGAATTTTCTTTGAAATGAATCAGCTGATATTAAAATTGTAACTTTGGTTGCTATGGTAATGAATGTAAAGCGTGGTTTAAACAATCGATGAACATATGATTTTTCCTGACAATTAGTCTAAGTTAATCTTACGTGGTAAAGTGTATCTTTTAACTGCTATTTTTGTCGGGTGATGACATAGTGATTTTAGTTTTTTACCCAGACGTTGTCACCTAATGAATTCAGTTCTTATACGTTATAAAACAACGAGGCAAGAATTTAGTTTTGTGGGTTGGTAAACCTCTTTAAAAGTGTTTTTGTGCAGTTTATTTTTGTTACCGTACTGCATAACCAAAAGAATATGTATTTAATTTGTATATTTTATTTATTTTTCATATCAATGCAAACATGTTTCATTTGTATGCCAGTGTAACCATCTATAACTTACTGTGTGAACTTTTGTATCCTGTGATAGTTATAAAAAAACTAATTTAAATAATGTATTTGATTTCCTGAAAACTAAATTTATGTGACTTGAACATTTGTAAAACATGTTATTTATAAGAAAAGTATGTTTACAAATATTCAATCTTTTGAAGATAATATTGCGTGGAAATGTTTATCTTCTATCGGTATTTCTGTAGTACGATTTTCATTAATTAGTGATTTCAGCCCAGAACTTTATTCGTGTAAAAAATGTAAAAATATTACGAACTAACTAAAACAATGCAGAATGTACACTTAAAATGTATTGAGTTAAGTGTTTTAAATATAAGATGTACATGTTTACATTTTCTTAAGTATTATTAACCCTTCATTTAATTTATAATCATTTTGTAACCTCAGATAATGTCTGGGAATTTGATGTTAAACTCGATGTTAACCGCTATACTTCTAATTGTTTACGTCATTTATATAATTATTATTTAAAGAAAACCATATTGTACAAAATCAAATAATTTAAAAATGAATTGAGATTGTTATAGAAAAAATTCTAAAAAACAAATTTGTATAATAAATTAACTTATGTAGTCTGCAAACGTTCAAATGTCAAAAATGTCAATTTTTTTCGTGCATAATTGTGAACACAAAATTCGATAATGACCTTGAAAGTATCGATAATGAACAATATTTATCCAAGTCAATATAAACTCAAATCTAAAATTAAGATGGCGACAAATGTGTTTAAAAATCAATATACGATGTACGAGGAATAAGATTTAAACTTTATTTGGTACTAAATTTGAAGAAAAGTGTAGGGAAAGTAAGGGCTCTTTTAGCTACCCGGTTGTAAACAATTTAAAGACAAGTCACATTTGACTTGTGATAATCAGTTGACAATATATTGTTTGAAATATAGTGATAGTACACCTGGAGAAATAACTTCAACATATGTCCAATAAGAAAATCATTAAATATTTACAATCGAATCTGATAAATCCTTAAAAAACTTATTTCACAAACAGTAAATTACTACGATCCTTGTTTCTGTGAGACCCAACTCCTGTCAGCATGCAGTAGTAGTCTACAAGACAGAAACAAACATTCCCTTCTCCTTTATAATCTTAAAATAACATCAAAGAACAGCTGTCTGCTTTACGTTGGGATTGATTTTCGCGCGGATTATGATGAACGCGTTGCGATACGTCAGCGCGTTTCCGAACCGACGCCGAGCGTTAATTACAGAAACGCAGGACAGGTTGAAAAATCACCTGAGACCAGTGAAAGTTCTTTTATTTTCGGAATTGTGCTTTACAACAGAGACGTTGATCGAGCGACGTTCATTAAAAATACAATCCTCTTTTTTTCAAATTTCTCTAATAGTGCCAGTGGAGGGGAGTACGCTCTAAATTTGTAGTAAATATATAAAAATATTTTAAATATATTTAAAAATACATAACGTACTTAGCTCTCACTGCTTGCCTTTGTATAGAAAATAGAAGAGAAAAAATGAGAAAGAGGAAAAAAAGTGTAACAACCCGAGAGAGCGCAGGCTGTAATCCATCAAGAGCTCGGAGCGTGGCCCCCTCCTCGCCTCACTTCTTGCACAACGTTCCCATTTTTCTCTGGCCTTACTTCGCTCAATCATTCCCTGTCACACCCGTCCGCCTCCTCTCTCCCTCCTTCTGTAGCTCTCTTTCTACAATTTTTCCCCAGTCGGAATTCGACAAACGACGAATGAAAAAACACTAAGTCATTCCCACCCACTTTGGTGTGTTTTTTTCCCAAAGCACAAACCTATCTTTGTACTAACCAGATATCAAAATTTTAATCGGTTTTGTAAAACATGTGTATGATTATTTCAAAATTGAATTAAAAATTTTAACATGTTTAAAACAATAATAGTAGGTTTACATAAATATTGGATCTTTAATTAAGAACCGATTTCATATTCAAGTACGAAAATAATGGAAACTTTGAAATTGATATTTGTATTGGAAAATTAATTTACAAAAACAAAATATTTTAAACATTATATCTATCAGCTAGATTGGCTTGTAGTGAGCTCCATTTTATAATTTTTTTAACAAATCTCCACCATTTTTTATTTACTTAATAATTTTTGCAATAAATATAAAATTTAAATTATAAATATGGGGAAAAAATTAATAAAAGGGCAGAGGGTAAAAATTTATCCAAGTGACACGATCTATAAAATAGAGAAATTTATGTAATGAGTAAAAATAGATAATGAGGTTTTCGTAAAAATATCACATTCGAGGATTCCTAATTGATAAAGAACTAGTGGGTCTGAATCATAAATTGTTTTAGTAGTTTTGATTGGAGTAAAATGGCCTCGGTAGTGATTAGACTTTGGTACAAATCGCATAGGGTGTAACGTAGAGATTGAGCTCGAAATTTTAATAATTTTTTAACCCTACATTTTAAATTAAAAGTAATAGTAAACCATGTGCTAAAACCACACTACTTAGTGTCCTTGGCATACAGGGGCAGTTATTTTAATGAAGTCGAAGTATTTTAAGCTTAGCATCGACATTTCTCCGTCAAATATACATACATATTCATAATCAGAATAAGTTGTAGTTTTATTTTATACCCTACACATTATATTTCTAAAAACAATTTTAACTAGATAGTTTTTGTACTAAGGACATTTTGTTTGTTACAACTGTATTTTCCTACATGTGGGACAATACAAAGAATATAAATCCAAAGTTTGAAATATATAGGATTTATCGTCTAGTCTGTGTAGACAAAGAAAGAGACAGACGGACACTCGCGTGAAATTATAAGAGTCCTTGTTTAACCTCCGGACCCTAAAAATGGTACAGCTAATTTGAAACTGTTGACTATTATTATTTTGTTTAATCAATTTTTTGATCTGAAGCGAACTAAAAATGAATATTTTTGAAAAATTACAAAAACGAGAATTTTTACGATTATATAATTATTTTGTTTTAACTTATAACGCCTGTAAATTTCTCCGATTAAAAATATAATGATTGAGTGTCATCTTAGAGAAAATTGGTATTTTGTGTTTTTTTAATATGTCAGTTAGGTTTAAAATAATAACATTTTTACGACAAAAAATCCTGCATAAAGGAAAAAAGTTTGATTTGATTTGTCTCCCAAGACGATTAAAAATTGACAGACATTTTGTAAAAATAACTTTTAAAGACTCAAGTAAAATCTAAATAAATATTTCCCCTCAAAACCGATTATTTCATTTTGTCTCATATACCTACAGCACTTAGGAGAAAGTTAGGTGATGTATGAAGAAAACGATGTCAAGTTTTTCTGCAAATGTCTCTTGAGATAAAAAATAAAAAGTCTTGTAAACTGTTTGTATATATGTAAGACTTCGCAGTGTTTTACAGAATAAGTGAGTGAACCGATTATGCTTAAATATGTATTCAGTATGTTTTGGTCATATCTCGATAAAGTACCTGCCATAAAACAAAAACACATCATTCCGTTTTTTTTTTAAATAAACGACTAAAATGATTTTGGTTAAATTTTTCTAAAAACGTTGCCTTTTCAAACAGTATTTGATTGCTACGTTTCGAAATATTCCTATTCAAGTCCTATCGGTGTTAAAAAACTATTTTTTTTTTCAGATAACAAAATCAGCATAAACAATGTAGATGAAATATTTGAGTGAATAGATTAACTACATGTGACCTAAAATAATAAAATTTCAACTGAATTCGCAAGGAACGACAATTAACATCGAGTGATTTTATTAAAATATATTTCAATAGTACAACTTACGCTCTGTCAAGCCATTATATATAACCATTTAAAAAAAATAAGAAAAATTAATTTTCGGGTTGAACAGTCACTTTTAATTGCCAAAGTTTTAACCACATTTCAATGGTCTTTTAGAATTCTGGTACGATTGAAGCCTTGAAACAGATCATTCGAAAAAAATTGAAATGAGGGCAATTAACATAGAAAAGAAGTTATTTCTCGCCATAAAGCTACTTCCCCACTCTCAACATACAATGTAATACAAGCAGATCCTCTCAATGTATTGCTCAAAAGTTAAGTTTTTTTTTTATATCTTTGTATATCACCTAGACGTTGGCTAGGTTCTAACAGACCCCGTATATGAGTATTTTAAAGTCTCCACTCGCTTCGCTCGTGTCAATGTCTTAGCCTTGGTGCGCCTCGAAGTTGTGTATATGTTAAAAACCTTCACTCGCTACGCTCGTATTGGTGACTCGACCCTGACAAAAAATCTCGTAATTAAACTAACAGGCTATACATTTTTTTTTCGGGGTGAGGGTGGAAATTAAATTGTGTGTAAGGGTTGGTACATATTACATGCACAATTGGAATCTACAAACGTCTATCTAACTTACCGTGTAGGCTATATGTTGAATAACACACAACATATTTAAAAAAAGAACTGCCTAAAATGGCTGCCATATTGAATTTCAATAGGGTCCTACATGAGCACATTATAGATACTTGTACCATAATTTGATGTTTTTATCTTAAATTTAATGGCCACTATCGTGGTAAAGTACACATGAAGGTTGAACGTCATGTCGAAAATTCCCTCTTTCATTTTCTTTTGGCCATGTAACGTGCATCAGACAAAAAAAAAAAAAAAAAAAAAAAAAAAAAAAAAAAAAAAACGGAACTAGAATTTTCGACGATTACCAAATACAGCGTATAATCCATAAATCGAATTTTAAAATTTCCCACTATTGCTCTAAAATCCTAAAATCATTCAAAATATTTTCTTAAACTCCAAAAAGTTGATAAGGTGAGATCTTCTTCCCAGCTTTATCCCTTATAGGCCTAACTTGGGTAAAAACTTAGTAATAAAGAAACTTAGTAGTTTCTCATATGAAAGTAATATAGAGATAGTTGTACGGGCCTTCAAGGTCACACTATAGTAGCAATCACTAGGAACTTAGCTGGATCTACACATTTTCACGTTGGGTTAAATCCCTCTCTTTCTCTTTCTATCAGGTCGCTCTTGATCATCTTTGTTCTTTTTCGACCACTGCAATATTCAATTATTCAAGGGGAATGGGTTTTTTAATGTTCTTTTCTATTATTGTGTAAGATGTTTTCGCTTTTAAATAACATTAAAATTTGCAAGGTAACATTTTTTTATATACATGTAAGAAAGTCGTTGTAATATTTTACACAGTTTGTTTTAATCACTGTTATTTATCTTTAAAACGTAAATGTTTTCAATAAACATATTTAGCTGGTTTCAACTCCACCTCCTTCAAACTCCCTCGTATCACACGTCTATTTCACTACATGTACCTACATCCAGCCAGACAGTCAGACTAATTATCAACATGGAGTTCCACTATTACGATTGAGTCGTAAAACCGACCTTATAAAAGTCGATTATTAATTTCCGACAAGTGAAATCGATCTGGTCTTCCATTTCTTATCCTCCTTGATGAAGACCTGGGAATATACAGACTGTAAGGCTTTTAGAAGATACGTTGGCGCCTTGTAATGTTTGACACCAGATTAATTCAACACTTTGGATCTTGTCTTCGAAGGAAACGACTATATTTTATAAGTATAGTAAGATGGTTTAGATACAGCTGTTTTGGAAATGTCGTCGTAAGTGAACTGTGAAATAGCTCGATATGCAAGTGATTCAGTGGACTCGTGTGAAATTATTTGATTAATTATGTAACAATACTGTACTTTACATTAATGCTTACATGTGTCTACAGTCAAGGTGGACACAATGATCTGTTGGACTACTATAAGACAAAAAATACTTTTAGTTGATGGGGGGACAGCTTCTAAGAAATAAATCGTTACTTATAATTTTGTTTATTTTTTAAAACAAAGAAAATGATATATGTTCATAGTTGTTTTAATAACCTCCAAATTTATACATGACTCTTTTAAACAAATAATTGACAATTACCAATATCATCTGTAGATTTCAATAAAACTATAAGAACCTATGCTTGTTAGGAAAATTAAGAATCATGGTCAATTTTTATTTAACATATTTGAAACATAACTTAATAGGTTCGAAATAAGTTTGATTCTTTGTAGATCAAGTGAAAAGGTACTACAGACTTGAATTTTTTAAAATTTTCCTTTTGAAGATAAGAAATAATTTTGAAAGTCCATTTTTCATTGGAATTTTGAAAAAATTAATACTGTTTTATAACTTTAAAAAAAATTAAGACTTTAAAAGAAAATCATATTAAAGAAGTTTAGATATCTTGTATTATACTATTTATGCATTTATTCGTAAACTAATAGAAAGATTGATGTAAAATTGATTTTGTTTACTACTCACGTATAAAAAAGAGGGAAGAATTATTTGCAAATAGTTTGTCTTCAGACAAAAAGTGCATAGTGACTCTACAAACTATTGAAAAGGAAATGAATCATACAACAGGGCAAGGTAAAAAACAAAAACATAAATGAAAAAATTATAAATCTAATACATAGATCTGTTTTTGGTGAATCAACTTAAATCAATTTATTTATTTACGACACAAATTCTAAAACGATTGTGAACATTTCGTGTTCGTCAACCTTGAATTCAATAAATTAACTTTATCATCAAAGTAATAACTAATTAAAGAAAAACCATAATTGACGTCTTAACATAATCATAAACTTGACTTCATTTTTGTGAAATATAAGTTATCGATAATTCAAATATAGTTTATCCACACTTTCAATAATAAAAAGTTATTATGCTTATACCATAATTGCACACTGATTTCTATATTTAAGAGGTTAAACTCATGTAAAGATTATGTTTTGTTAGTTTTCAAATTCAAATATTTAATTAACTAATTTATTTTTACCTTTATTTAAAAGTCGACCTATTTTGTACATTCACCCATCGGCAGGTCATACACGAGATTCTGCAACAAACTCTGTTGATTCTAGCTCAGTAGATTAGTCTCCTTTTGAGTTTTAGCATTAGCTCGTCCATCGAGAGTTCCTCAGGAGTTTGGAAACCAAACACCCTGCGCCTCTTGCTGGCAAGAGACACAAATTCATAGATTATAAGACCTGCAGTTTCCTCACCTAATGCACATAACCTACACTTTGTTTCACCATGTATACTCCTAACATGTACTTTGACCCTCAGACAACACTGTCCCGTGATTCGTCTGTGTTGCGCTCTACCTATATCAATACTGTCCCTTTAAGTCTACCTAAAGGGACTTATATCCACAGTAATTTACTATGAGAATGGCCTGCAATACTATCTCAAATTTCTTGGTGTCTTACAGGTATCCCTACTACTCTGGTTCAACAACTCAGATACAGATCCCTGTTTAGCAAATATATCTGCCCCTTCCCCCGACACCCTCGTACATTTCTACCCAGTAAAAAGTTACCCTTTTGACCAGAGACAGAGCATTGAAGTTTTTCCGGCATTCCTATACCAAAATAGATTTTATATTCGTGTATGAACTGATACACCCCACAGACTCCACAGACTCATCGGTGAACATCACCAAGTCCCTTGAATTTTCTAACAAACTATTCTCCTCCCCATAGATCAGCTTGTCTTTTAAAGGGTTTCAAAAACAAGAATCTATATCCACCTTATCGGGTGGAGGATTATTCTAGTAAATCTTGCACGCTCCAGGATTGAGCACCTCCAGAAACCTGTCAATCTCCTTGTTAGATGACAATAATTATCATGAATCTGTGATCGCCACCAATTCCTATTCATAATGTATCTCACTAGATTATAAAGGTTAATCTTGAATCTATCCTCATATATCCATTAGGTCCCCATGTATTGTTCCTAGGATTAATAAAATATTGACTAAACTATTTTATACTCGGAGTTCAAATACAATCCGTCTATGATTCGACATACACCTCTCACCGATAAACACCACTTGCTTAAAACAGCATTTTATGTCATTAGTTCCGAGTGTAAGATCCAAAACAAAACATCTATCCTTTGTAACAAAAGTATATTTACCTTATAAAAAGTATAATTTTAAATGCTACAATATAAGAAAGTAAATACTCACCTCTGTCGTTCCTGTCACTGATCCCTCACGATGTGTGATGTGCATTGACGTCTACTCACACCAGAAGTTCAACATCCCCATGTATGCAGTGCTTCATCCCTTACTAAAGTTGATAGGCGGAGGGTTTTCAAATGAGTCGTATTGTCAGTATCCGCCAAACGTACGTCAGTACTAACTACTATAGTCTGTGGAAGATAAAGAAGACAAAAAAGTAGCTCAATATTGTTCCTAACGACTATCCAGGTTCTAGGATTATTATTGGTTCTGTCATAGACTACCTTACTCCAACCACGGACAGCCCTGTGATCCTGCCACCGGAAAATCCTGGTTATTGTATTAGGGCTACATCGGCACTTCCTGAAGAAAGCAGCGGTTGCCGCCTTACTGTAATAAATGTTAACTTGAACAACCCATCATGGGTCTTTTAAGTGGAGATGACTAAAAACATCTTTTGAGAAGCCTAGATATAACTTGAAACCCATTGCTTGAAGTGACATCAGTGAAGCTTCATCAATCAACATCCCTAGGGCCTGGCTTCTGGCTTAGTTCCTGTAACTTTATATCAACAACTGTCCATTCCTGCGTATTTAGCTTCTTGTTTTGCATTTTCATCATCACTAGTACTTGATCTGATGAAAGTTTTCCTATTGTTTTAGGTATCAAAACCAACACTTTCATTGTCGTGAGCACATCCCTTCTATATTTATGAGATCCAACAGGACCGGGTCTCCGATACGATCGTAGCGAATGGAAGTTCCATCTCATATGTATAACTTTGAAGCCCGGTAGGGTCTAAAAAACGGGTTCGTGAAAAACTAGCTGAGATACAACAAGTAATGTTATACACAATTTACAAGATTCAGAAAACCTGTGTAACAAGAGTTTTAAACAAATTTACCCAACTCAAAAAGAGCTGTTGATCTACCAGTAGAATTTATATTTCCCATAAGGACACAGAAAACCAATTTTTGTGCATTACATTTAGAATATCTGCTTGTATGTCGTCTGGGTGCGTCCCATGATGGCGCCCTATCTACACGTTTTTTCTTTACTATTAAAATTAAATAACGGCGAGCCTCTCAAGAACTAAGTGAGTCATGCTTTACCAAATTAAACAAAATTTAATATCCGTACACAGTGAGAAAGTTTATGCATCATTAATTTAAATTTCGTTTAATAACTAAACATTTTAATTAACTACGTTAAAAATGCCCACCATTAGCTTTATTAAATTCACCTATGAAATTTATTTACGTGTGTACGGGACACCTTTCACTGTGTGTATTTTAATTTAACATTATTAAAACTAATGTGTAAGATAAACAAATGCAGTTTGTATGTTGGCGCACTGTACAACTTCACTCTGTTAATGTGGCAACACTGTTATTCATGATCAACATTTGTCAACCCGACGTCGCGTCCGCTGAGAACAGAGAAAAATATGAAAAAGCAAAATGAAAAATTAGATCCATACTTAAACAGTTATGACCGTCGGGCCGAAGTTTAAGTTAACACGTGTCTTGCTTGGCAGTTATTTTTCTTTTTTTTACTAGTTGTCTTAAAAAAATATATTTTCACTTTAAATTATTATAATTTCCTCAATCATACTTTACATAAGATACATAAAGGTATTAACAACCATACATTACATAGCAGAACTTTATAGAAACTTAAATGTATCAGTCATACATTAAATAGCGGAGTTTTATACAAACATAAAAATATTTGCACTCATACATTACATAGCGGAGTTTTATATAAACATAAAAATATTTGCACTCATACATTACATTGTGGAACTTTATAGGAACATAAATGTATTAACAAATATGCATTACACAAACATAAATTCATTAACAATCATATTTTACATAGCAGAACTTTATAAAAACCTAAAAGTATTAACAATCATACTTTACATAGCGGAAATTTATAGAAACATAAATGTATATACAATCATACATTACATAGTGAAACTTTATAGAGAACTTAATAAATGTATAACAATCATACATTACATATCGGAACTTTATAAAAACATTAATGTATTATCAATCATACATTACATAGCAAAACTTTATAGAAAAATGAATGTATCAACAATCATAGATTACATAGCGGTACTTTATAGAAATCTAAATGTATTAACAATCATACTAACTTGCAGTTTTGGCAAGATGGTCACAGATTTGTTTTGTTTTATGCTAAGAAGATAATTTTTGTATTGAGCTTGTTGGACCTCGTGCCTGTTTCTAAATAACTGTGAAAACCTTAACACCAGCAGTAACTCTCCTTGCAAAATTAACGAAAAGAAACTATGCAACAAACTGCTATTGAAAGCAATCATCCTTCTCAGGACTCTAGATATGTTTCACCACAGTAGAAACGAGAAGGTAATGTATATATGGCGTGTGTGTGACATTGTCGAAGAACTAACGGTGAGGAATCAAGGAAGAGGATTAAATAGAAGAGTGGACGCATGGTGCTCTTTGAAGACTTTGGTAAAGATAAGTGTTCAAATTCAACCAACTGAAAGGGAAAATCTATTACAAGAGAGATGGACATAATATATACATAGGCCAAGATCTTAGAGAGAGAAATTAAAAATGCAGATATTTGTACCTCATCCAGGAAGTGGGACAACAATTAAACTAGTTATTATGCAGTGTTATGGAAGATCAGGAAAGAGATCGAATGGGAAATAGAGAAAAAGGACGTGAGATAGCGTGCATATCTTCCTTACCTCGAGGTTCAAAGTACCACCAGAAGTTTGCTAATTATAGGATTGTTAACCTAAAGGAAAATCGGAAGTAAAGTTGGGGTAGTCTCCATCGTGCACTATTGACAGTAAATGGAGCACAATGAAATGAAAATCTCTTCTGAACTCGAGTACAAAGCAAGAAATATGATTTTCCAGGATATTAGTATTAATTTATTTAATATTTATATACAAGGACATTCAAGAAAAAGAATTAGAAGACATAAAAATGAAAAGTTACAACATGTAATTGTCGGTGACTTCAAAAATAAGCATTATAATTGGAACAGAGATGCAGATAACAGAAACACATCAGTGCTTCTGCAGACAACTGGTGGGTTTTAAACAAAATAAAATACTACTCATCAGACACCATATGTATGAACAATAAAGTATCCTTGATTTAACAATAGCATTGCTATCAATGTGTACAGCCATTAAAAAGTGTTATGTAGAAAGTGATCAATTTCCAGTGTTTGGTTGAACATTGGAGGCTAATGGAGAATGAAAGTATAGTATATTGTAAGTAAAAAATAAATAGTTTGACTGGGATGACTTCCATGGGGACACAGAGATATTGGAGAGAGGAGGAGGAGGAGGCTGGCACACTCAATGATACAGAGAGAATCATATACAAAGCTGCAGAAGGATCGATTCCAAAAATAGGAAGATCTGAAACTAGAAGACATGTAAACGATTGGTGGAGTGACGAAATAAAAAAACTTGCAAAGAAAAACAGAAGGGTAGAAAGAAGGGAAGAGAAGCGGCGTACATATGAAAATAGATTAGAGTACAAGTGCAATGCTATTCTGAGTAGAGTTGTTTTAACAGCACGAACGTCTTGACTGAATTTGTAGCTTCAATTAATGGAAAGACTCCTTGCGGCAGAGCGAGGAAAACGTTCAGATCCACAAACGGAGCAAACAGACAAAAATATCCACAAAAAAAACAAACAATAAAAATGGAGATATCTTTCATAATGACAAAGGTAAAGCAGAGTCTTTTGAAAACTTCTAAAAAGAAAAACCAGATCAAACCTTGGTCTAAATTCATAAAACCCGTAGAAAAGTTTCTGACAATTCGACTTCAAATGTGGCAAAAATTATTCAAACCGTTGTAAGATAACATAGTATTGAATCAAACATAAACCATTTTCACGCTTTCCCATTTAAGTGTAAATGGAAAGAAACACATACAAAATTACCAAAGATACGTGTAACAATTATTTTACCCAGTGTTATGTGGTATGTGATTTAAATTCAATAACGATAAAAACAATCCGCAATTATTACACAAATTTATCACTTAAATTAGAGAGCTTTAAAATTTTAATAATATACAGATTTTTATGAACTCAGGTGTTTAGTGTTTTTCAAGAAGTTGAACAGGTTTTTATCACTAGTTTGGTATAACTTTAACTTAAAATATTAATTGATAAATGGTTCGTAAACTTTGCACAAACATTTTCACGTATCCTTTCATAAAACCAAATTATAATGGACCAAAAATAAAGCTCATCATACATGTCAATTTTTTAATTGTTAGTCAAAACATTAAAATGAACCCATGAGACGCCTTCTTTTACAAAATATTTAGATATTCAAAAAAGTCCTAAACTTGATTTGCTTGTTCCACAAACACGTCTACAGCGGAAGTAGTATTTGGAGCAACGTTGAACTTTTAACGACAACAATCTATTTATTGTTTACCAAATATTCCTGATATTTTCCTGAAATATATATATTCCTGAACGGTGTTGTTGTATATACGATTTTGTGTATTGATTTCGGTTATTAATATTAAAATTTAAACTAAACACAGAAATGATTTATTTATAATAGCCAAATAGCTGATATTTTGAACCCACATGTTTGGAGGATTTATTTTCTTTTGGTCCTTAGAGACTCCACTTTAGGGAAGTTTGATCAAAATCGTTAAAGATGATTTTTAAAAAATCGTAAATTTGTGTTTTTTGAACCGGTATTTTATGAGAGGTTTGACCAACCCATATGGGGGGGGGGGGGTCATTAGAAACTACACTTGAGGAAAGTTTGATGAAAATCTTTAAAGCCGATTTAAAGTATCGTAATTTTGTGTTTATTGAACCTATATTTTAGGAAAGGTTATGACCAGGCCCTTTGGAGGGGGGTCCTTAGAGGCTACACTTGAGGAAAGTTTGATCAAAATCGTTCAATTCGATTTTCAAACATCGTAATTATGTGGTTCTTGGATCGACGTTTTATGAGACATGACCAACCCATTTTGTCCGCGTTCTTAGAGGCTAAACTTGAGGAAAGTTTTATCAAAATCGTTAAAGCCCGTTAAAAATATCGTACTGATGTGTTTTTTTAACCGATATGTTATGAGAGGTCATGACCATCCCATTTTGCTTGATTCCTTAGAGGCTACACTTAAGGAAAGTTTTATCAAAATCGTTAAATTTGATTTTTTTTTAAATTGTAATTTTGTGGTTTTTTGGATCGACATTTTATGAGACATGACCAACCCGTTTTGTTTGGTTCTTTAAAGGCTACTCTTGTGGAAAGTTTTATCAACATTTTTAAAGAATATGTTTTCAAATTATAATTTTTTTTTTTTTTTAGTGTTTTTAATGGAAACTAACTATAATTTCTTGGTTAACATAAAATGAAGGATGTAAAAAGTCCCATGATATGGCCAAAATATTCTCACGTACAAATTTGATAGAATCGGTCCACGTGTTTATGCTGTAAAACACTGTACAGGCAACAGACGCAAGAGAGACATGATTCCAAAAATCACTTTTATTTACTAAAAGACCTTGAAACGAATATATTTCCAAAAACTCAATATCGATTTTTTTGACCCACAGCACAACTTTCTCTATACTTCGTAAATATGGATAAGTAAAAAATAAATTGAAAATAACAAACTGCGTCTATTAGAAAACATTTCTATTTGTTTATAAATTGACGAACGATCCATCGCAGTGGACAGCTGAGGGAAAATATTTTCCAAATCTGTGCAAAGGTAATATTTTGTATTTTCTCTTCTTGTCAAGTTACGATAAGACTCCAAGAACTATCTAGGCTAAGAATAACGAGCACCAATATTTCACAACACTTCTTTGTCGGTTGATGTTGTACAGTCATCTTTGCTAATGGCATTCAAGTCTCCAGCAATTGCTTCCTTATTGCAAGATGACGTGCCTATTGTTGACAACCAATACATTCTCTTACTGAAAAATATCGCAAAATATTTCACCTTTAATGATTCTCATACTTTCATTGTTGTTTATATAACATAACGTTTAGTGTATTTTGGGGAATGTTTAGGAGTAACATTTAGGGAAAGGTCAGGGCGTGGTAAATTTTAAATTACTGGCGGGACGCGTGATTGCCAGTTAGTGAGAGTTACTGGTGTGGTATTACGCCAAGAATAATGTTCGTAGGCGAAATAAAAGTAATTTTGAAAATTACTGTAAGCTACTGTGGTATTATCCTGTAACTTTACTTAGAAAACAGTTCATGGTTAATTTTAGATTTCCATTTTTTAATATATTTTCACTTTCTAACATGTTACTAGAATAGAGATAGTTATGTGACGATTATAAAAATCATTTTCGTCATACTGCTTCAAAAACAGCTGTTTTCAATATATGTATTGAGATGCTAAAGTTGTTATTTTTATTCGAAGTATCTAAAAACATCATCTGAGGTCGAGGTCATCAGCTGTTACTTCATTTATACGAAATAATTAACGATTGAAAAGCATCTATAAAAACAACCGATACTCTTGATTGTAAATAATCGTAAAACAGCTGTTGCCATCGATTTGAAGGTAAATAGGTTGTAACATTTTAGTTTATGTGAAATTGTTTTCTTATATTATTTGCAGTATAAATAAAAATATAGTTCATCACTTGGACCAAAAGAAGCTTTTCGATCCTCCCTCATTTTCCGGCCTTGGCCGTCGAGTTTTTATTGAAAAGCTTCACTTTTGGTCCTAGTGATGAAATATACTATTTTATTTGTTCGATGTAGCCAAAGTTAAACATATTTTGGAATATTATATTTCCGCCGTCCGAAAGATCAACATGTGTTATCCGATTTTAATCAAGTTAGGTTTTTCGGTATATTCTGAACATATTTCGGAAAGTTTTTTTTTTTTTGTTCAAATTTAGCCACCACAAGACAAAACCAAATAAAAACGAAGCAAAATTATTCTTCAACAAAAATGTCATTTCTATAGTTGTCAATCAATGAGAAAAATTATTGAAGAAAAAAAAACCCATAAAAAGAAAATTAGTACTTACATGTTATATAGATAAAGAAGTAAATCAAAAAAACTCTAGGTAGGGTCCAAGACACTTAATTACGAATTTCTTATATAATACATTTTATTTAATAAAATGAAATTGCCGTTTTCTATGTACCATAAATAGATTTATGAATGGGTTTATATATAAGAAGAGAATCTTCAGAGGTACGAAAGGGGAATCCCGAGGTACTAGCTGGATGTACTACATATTTCATGTAGTCTTGGGTTAGATCCCTCTCTTATATTTCATAGCAAATCCCTCTAGATCAACTCTTGTTCTCTTTCAACTCTATTGTATTAGAGGGCTTTATTTTATGTTCTTTCCTTCTTTATTTTTAAGGGGATGAAAACCGAGAGATTTTTCGCCTTTAAAAAACAAGAAAAAAATATATAAAAAGAGTGGTTAGCTTTAAAATAAACATACATTATCTATTAAAGTTTTGTTGTACAATTTGAATATTATTTGTTTATTTTGTCCAACTTTTTAGTTATGTTTAACAACTATATAAGTTATTTATTTTATGGATGTATTTATTTTTTGGTGTAGCTCGTATATCACTGAAGAGGACGACCTTGTCGTTGAAACGCGTCTGATACTTAGGCTATATTTTGTGAGAATTGTGTTCTGTTTGTTTGTTATACTGTATAATTTTTCTCATAAGTCTAGCTCAACATTTAATATATGGATGTAATGTTTATTATTTTATTTTCTTATTTAAACTATAATACCTCAGATGCAAACTTGTATCTAACTGTATACAAACTTGTAATTAAAGTATATTTGTAGAAAGAAAACACATAGATAAAAGAGTAACAGGAAAACGAAATGATAATCATGGCATGTGAAAGCCCATAAAACTTTCTAATTATACTACAACTTGAAATAAAATATTGTACATTTTATATTACTCTAAATGGAGCAATACATCAAGATAATTTTTAAATATGGAAGTAGAACTTTTTTTTAAATCTGTGACGAGCTACCATTTTGCATTATCTCATCTGAATTACATTTTCTTTTCACCAACTTTGTCTACTAATCAAGTCCGTTGAAATGATGTATCTTACAACCCCCCACCCCTTTTAATATTTAGATATTTTATTAACACCTTACAGCTCTCCTTAAGTTATACAAAAATGTCAAGGGTATACCCAGATTATAACTCCCAAACTTTGGATTTTTTATTTCAATTATTAACAAAAATAAAAGTACTGGAACTGTATGAACGTACTGTTTCCAGTGAGAAAGTAAAAAAAAAGTCAATTATGCACAGTTGGGACACGTCGCGCATTATTTAATGAAGCTATTCTGAATGATACGTTAATCCGAATGTTTGGACAAGGGCGTGAATGCGCGTGCGAGAATGCGACAGCGTGAAATGATCACCGGTGACCCTTTTACAGTTAATCCTCAAAATCCAAACTAAATACTGTTACATCTGGAGTGTTATGAATTTTTAATCAGTTTAACAAATGGATTATTGTGAGCTGAGTTTGAAATATCTATTAATTACAAACTGGATATATAGGGTGGCCTGGAAGTACAGTGCAACAATTTGTATTAGTATTTTGGATGTTGGTATAAACACGTACACTAAATCAGTTTGTTTGTATGTGGCTGTTTTACTTTCTGAATAAAGTTGAACCAAAAAATAATCTCATGATAAAACGTGTAGACACTTCATGAGCTTTTCTATCGTTCTTTTTATTTCTTTATATATATATATATATATATATATATATATATATATATATATATATATATATATATATATATATAAGGCTATGATAATCAGGAAGTTTTTCACATTTACTACAAGAAAACAATGTATTTTTAATCATATCCTCTAAAAAAATTTTAAATGGTCACCGAAAATATTTTCCATATTAAACTAATTTTAAAGTTGCAATTTAATTTGCTTTTAGTGTTTATCTTAACTTGTTAGCAATGACGTAGACAAGGATAAACAACGTTCAAAGTCTAGATTAGTGGCACTAGTGTGATAATGTGGAACCACTACGCCCATTTTATAATTGCTGTAATTTCTTCTTTTTTTGTATTTAATTAGTTTAGTTATATCTTCAAATTTACGCAAATGCATTTAATAGTGCTCAAACGATTCTCTGAAAACTAAATAAAACCATTGTATATTTAGGTCTAGGTAGTTAACTAAATATTAATAAATATAATAAAAAGCAATATAAATTAGTATAGATTGTTTTTTAGGATAGACTACTAAACTCTAAAAAAAAAATATATATTTTTTTTTTATCAAAATAATCCTTCATCTCACTGGGCAGAGACTTAAAAAACTGTTTTCACCAACTTGCAATATAAAATGAATTACACTAAGACGGAAGTTTTCTCACCAAACGTGAAGAATTTCAGTGCAAAATTGATAACATTTGACGTTTGGTGTTAGAACAAAATATAATCAACTACCCGCCAGGAAAAAAAACAATATACATAGCTGTAGCACAAAATGTAGAGTCCCAATAAATGTATTTTTTTAGTCGGTCATTAGGGGGACATCCCAACATAATCTTTGACGTTTGGGGATTGCACCTCTCCAAAATTCTACCGATCCTATATTTCCCTTGAAAATAAAATACAATATTTATTATTATAATTTATTACCATTTCTGGTTCTCTGTATATATATATATATATATATATATATATATATATATATATATATATATATATATATAAATTTATTGTAGAAGAGGATAGTTGTTTGATCGAATCGATACAAATTTTAATATAAAAATATTATTTATATCTACTCAACTATATTAAAAACATTTGATTAATTATCTTATTTGTTTGACAAGAAAAAGCAAATTAAAAATAATTTAATTTCATTTGGTTTGTTTTAAAAACCACTCTTTTACTACCCTTGGTTTTTTTCCGTAATTGATACATGCTTATTTGGGGGTTAGTATCCATCTTAAAAAAATCGTTTTATTTAATCCACCTCTTTCAATATTTTATAATTCCCTTTTATATAATATATTAAACATTCCGATTTTACTACTGTATAAAGTGACCAATTTTCAAGTTGTGGTATAATAATGAGTTGGATAATGTAAAAAATGTATTATTATTATGTATTTTTTTTTAAATTTGATAATGGTTTTTAAGTAAATCAAAACATGACTGAATTTTAATTTTATTGTTCTATACATAGTAAAATATATATTTTTATTATTAATACAACCAAAATGTGAATATAATATGAATAATTAATTAGACAAAATATATTATAAATTTAAATAAACTTTATATAGCCTATTTCGGTTTCTGCGTTTATCAACAAAAATGAAGATATTACACCTAATTGCAATAACCTAATTAAATTAATTCTATATTATTCTATACATTTGATAATGGTTTTTAAGTAAATCAAAACATGAATGAATTTTAATTTTATTGTTCTACACACAGTAAAATATATATTTTTATATTTAATATCACCAAAAGGTGAACATATGAATAATCAATTAGATAAATAAAGATTGTAAACATAAATAAACTTTAAATATTTCGGTTCTGCATTTAGCAACAAAAATGAAGGTATTTCACCTAATTGCAATAACCTAATTAAATAAATTCTATATTATTCAAGAAAAGAGAAATCATAATATATTAAAGCAGTTTGAAAAATTAATATTTCAAAATTGTATTTATATAAATATATACATAATGTATACTTTAATAATAGCAAACAGTCTTACAGATGGCATATTTAACCCAACTGTGCTCGAATTCGTTATGTATAATAAGTTTTACAAACCATAGAACAATTTTGTAAATCAAAAATCTGTTTATGAAATTTAAAATAACGAAATAAAGTCATATTTTTAAATTTCAAAATTCTTCTTTCAGATAAACTAGTTATCTGAAACTTAGACTAATTAAACTAGTTAACTTAGACTAATAATAGTTATTTTGGGCATGTTGAGAGGATATACAAAACAACTTTAAAAGAAATTCATATACAGTATTTTCATGTCAATGTATCACAATTGTTTCCAGTATTTTAAGTTTATGGTAGTGTTTATAAATAAATCTAGTAAAAACATTGCACAAACTTTCTCTCTCTCCCATTCTCAAACCAAACAACATGGACCAATACTAACACCCACCAAAAAAAATCAGTTCGGAGTACAGTTTTTTGCCAATTATTCTTAAAGTAGGCCTATATAATGTTTTTAGTTGCAATTTAGCATAACGATATGGGTAATTAATTTTAATATTATATTAAAATTTGAACTTAATCGGGACACCCAATTTAGAGAAATTAATTATAACAGCCAAATGGGCGATTTTTTATATTTAGCCCATAATTTATGATTAGAGCTTTATTTCTATTAAAATATTCCAAATATTAAAATTTGAACGGAATCGGTACAGCTAAGTTTGAAAAAAAAACGTATCAGCCACATGACAGATTTTTATTTTTTACTACTAACTGTCGAAACAACCAATATCTTTTGTTTGTGTTCTTACACTTGAGCAATATTTTGTCACTTTTTATAAAGCTAATTTTGAATAAAATATAATTTTATGTTTTTTTTTTTGTTTTTTTCCCACTAATAAAAAGTGGATATTACAAAATATAAAAAAATTGTGTTTTATTATCTATAATTATGTTTTATATTATATCAGGTTACACAAATTTTGAACTCTTAAGACAATGAAAAATTCCACCACGACACATGACGAAAATAAAGCCACATATAAATCGTTCTACGTATTTGAGTTCTAGAGCTTTGCACATACGACAGAAAACAAAGACACATTTGTCCAAATCCATGTTTTTTACTAAGTTGACTTTTAAATTTTGGTACAGTCAGTCAATTTTGGTAAATTTTGCATTTTACAACATTTTTTGTTAATTTTATGATTTTTTGATAATTTACCATAACTTATGAGTCGAGCTTTTTAGAGCAAGGTACATTTTTGTTTATTGCCAATTATTTTTACATCGGTATATTATTTTATTTGTGATTTTAATATCTCAAAAACGGCAGCATCAGTTCCATTCAATTTTTAAAGAGGTATGAAGAGTAATGACTTCAAATTCGTAAGTCAAATTGCAAGTTAATTATTTTTACAATTTTAGAATAATTGTCAAAAAATAATCCTTAAAAAAAGCTTCATTTTAATAAAATTCTATTTAAGCTGATTCTATTTTAAGTGTTTAGGTACACAATTAAACCAGGTTTAGGCGCTTAATTTTTATATTAAAAAACTGAGAACATTGTAAATTTTTACTTCCTGATTGACACATACGGAGCTGACATTTTTGGTGACCATTAGTTTTTGTTGCATTTTATTTGATTTGGGGGTGGTAAAATGAGAAAGTTTGTGCAATGTTTTGCATCATTTATCAAAGCAAGAAAAAATACTATTGATTAGGCCTACTATTTTCAGTTTTGTTTTACTAAGGAATATATGAAACACAAACACCAAAGTCTGTGTTAAGCTGCTTCGTAAGTATTGTAACTAGAGAAACCATGGTCGCCAAAACTCAATAAAATGTGTACAAAACATATTGTGTTTGTGTGTTATTTAACATAGAGACCTACTAAGTACCTTACAGGGTGATAGTATACAGGGTCCATTGTATACAGGGTGATGAAACATCTGCGACCGCTGTTTTGTTCGATGAGTAAAATGTAAGAAAAACAACTTAAAAAGCCAACCCCAGGATTTTTTGAGTTAAAACTAGGAGTAATACTAAAATGTTCACATCAAGGTGGAATTTTTATTTGATTTATGAGCTGAGAAATAACAGGGTTATCGATACACTGTTCATAATTTTCTCCTAATATTCTAAAATATCCACTATCTAGTTCTTTATTATTATTAAAAATGTATTACACCTTGTGAAATAAGGATAAATTTTATTGTTACAGACTGTCAATTGGAAATTGCTTTTAACAATTGTTTTAGTGATTAAATACCATAGTTCGAGATTGTATTGCCAACATAAAAATACTATCCGAAAATATAATGAGGAATTCCACAAAAGTTACCATTTTTAGTGCTGTCATATGAGTAAAAAATAAATGTTGCTTTTCAACTTTTAATACTTTTAAAATTACAGTTCATGTTTCAATTTTAAATTCGGTTCTACTGTTTTAGTTGAGAAAAATGGATTTCTGAAAACGAAGAAAACCTTGTATTTTCATAGCTTAAAGCGCTTGTAACTCCTAAATAGTTAAATATATATAAAAAAATACTAAAGAATAAAAAGTCTAAAAATAGTATGTCTTATCCAAAAATCGTTAACATAAGAAAATTTAGAGGTTACCTCATATACTAAAAACGGCGGTTAATATGTAAAATTTGGTAATGCTTCTAATTTCAACTCCAAAATTGCTGCAGCTACCTTATAAAGGTTTTGTTGTAACTTTTGCCCTTATCGAATAAACTAGAGGTCACACCTGTTTCAATCGCTCTACGTTTAAGAGAATTACATTGTGATAGACTTAATTTTGATTATTTCACCAATTATATTATTTTTATTATTGATTAACTAAAAACAATTGCTTTTATCTACTACCAATTACCTAAACCAATCAATAACGTTTTCTTATGTAAACATTCTTTGTTTGTCACATTGTTTAAGCTCAGTCATGTCGAATCAAGCATATTACCATGGAAAATAATCCTGTAATTTGTCTTGCAGTTGTTGGTAACACTGTGCCTGCATCGACCAATCAAATTCAGCTCCAGGCCGCGCCGAGACGTTGATAGATTATGACGGATTACGCAACGTTTTTTTCTAGAGAAATCTCATTATAACGTTAGGCAATGAATGTTGGCTTGTACAAAATACCAAAACAGACGTATAAAATATATATGTGTCATGGGAGTCTTGTATTTCTAAACACGTGTTGTATTATCCTTCATTTTGTGTTTAACTTATTGGGTATGTAATGAAAATATAAAAATTGGAAGAAATATATAAGTTTGTACGCCATTTTACTTTAAGTGTCCCGCCAAACTTACCGAACTATCTAGGAAGTCTTACTTAGCTCATGTGAATTCTGTGGGGACAATTACTCACTATAAAACTAATTTTTTCACCATACTTCATATAATTTTATTGAAACTAGTTCATTTTGAATGGTAAATAGGCGGAGCGAAGCGACGGCCTCTTATTCACAGCTTGGAGACAATTTTTGGCATTCTACTTCTTAAAACATACCGATTGGATTTCGATAAAATTTAGCATAAATATTGCCTCTTTTAATCTTAAGTATACATTGTTAAAAAAATACAGCAAACTATGTTTAAAATTAACCTCTCAAAGTAAGACCCCCTGAACAAGATTTTTGATCAGATGGTTAAATTATGTCTATAAATATTTACAAATAAGTTGTTTAGTGTTATCAGATACTTTGATCTGATCACATGTAAACTTTGATTCGTAATACTAAATACAAGTTTTGGTATTGATTATTTGTTACTTTGGTTTTAATAATAAGTGATATTTGTTATGCTTCTTTTGTTATATCAGACTAGTATTATTTTTATTGCAGTCTGATTTTAGTGTTGACAGATACTTTGATCTGATCATATGTAAACTTTGATTTGTTATACTAATTACAAGTTTATCATTTGTTTAATTGTTACTTTGGTTTTAAATAATAAGTGATATTTGCTATGCTACTTTTGTTATGTCAAACAAGCATTATTTTTATTGCAGTCTGATTTTAGTCTTGACAGATGCTTATATCTAATCAATGGTTTACGTTCCTTTTTTTTAGAAAGTTGTATGAAAACTTAAATTTTTTAACTTGGCTTTATTGTCATTTATTATTTCCAAAAAAAAATCTTATCTCTTGAAGTTACTTTTTTTGGTGGGAGGGGAGAGCAAACATTATTTTCAAACAAAACTAAATTGATTTACTTTCTCATAAATGATGATGGATCAAAACACTCAATGTCAAGATTTTGGCAAATAAATATGACCAGAATCAACAAAATGTTTGTGGAATAATATTTGTTTTTGTGTCCAGGTCATAGGTGATACCAATTGTCATAAATTATTTAATAATCCGTGCTATATCTCGTAAACTGTGTTTAAACAAAAATTTATTAATAAATACATATTATTCATTACCTACCATAAAAAAAACTTACAAATATGATTTTCTCAAAATTAGCTTTACAAAGTTAAATCAAATTTTACGTACTATGTTGCTTCTAAACGCGTTCTTAAAAAAGTATTTTTAGCTAACGGTAAAATTATCTGTTCTTGAGTTATAGGTGAGAAACAAACCCAAAAAAAATCGCTTATGGGCTGTAATAAAAAGAACCGCTTAATAAATATTTTTACTGGACGAAAATTCTCCAGACAGGAAATTTGGTGGAAAGATAGGTTTAGGCGTCACTTTAACTATGGGGAAATCTGACAATTAGCTTACCGCTGGGCCCTTCTGGGGGGGGGGAGGGGTAAAAAGTTTAAAACAAAACTTGTAGCTGACTAAATTTCCCATCTGAATGGCCCTTAGTAATTTTTGTCAGACGCACTGGGACAGATGTATAAGCTATCAAAGTTGAGACTTTTTTTTTACATTAGTTCGTATAAGACATTTTTGACGGGGGAGAAAAACTTGCATTTATTAAAATTCACTCAGATTTTTTTATAGTAAATATGGGTATGTGCATGTTTTTAAATGTAATACCAAATATTTGGATATACATTTTCGCATGTATATATTTATGCACATACAACTACAACTAAAAAAACGTGCATTTTCACATTTCGTACATTTACATGCATATACTGACTAATCAATGTGTCTAGATGTGCATTTTTGGATTTAGACAAGTATAATATATACACGTGAAATATTTCTACACATAATTGCACACACACACGTATGGGTGGTGTGTGTGTGTGTGTGTGTGTGTGTATGTTTACGTGTATACAACTAAAAACCCCTACGTTAAAAAATGCACGTTTTTGTAGTTGTAGTTTAGTTATAATTAACAATAAACACCGTCATCGAAAGTTTGTTTTAATAAAATAATATACAAATAGGAAGATTTTATGGCAGAAAGCTTCTTTTTAAGTAAATAAATATATTTTCAAAGACAGTATCAATTTTCACATTTAAATGATAAATATCTGTCATTTTTGCCCATTAACAGTTTTTGTTGAATTTTATTTACTTTGTGGATGTGTAAGAAAGTTTGAGCAATATTAACGTTTTACCATTTCATGCATTTATAAAATCAATCTGTAAAAACATTAATGAAAGACAGTTAACTACATCTTACGAGCGAATATGCATATCAATCTAATTAATCAATCTCATTGGATTTAATATCTTTAAAGTAGTAATTACAAAATCTTAACGGATTCATTGTAATAATCATAAAGTAGTATTTTTACAGTTTGATACGCCTTAAATGAGGCCTCCTTTACAAAATAATTCCAATATTGAGCCTGAATTTTTTTTTTTCAAGTTTGTACTTTTAAATATCATAGCTATTGAAGGCCATATGTTGGTGTAATATATTTAAAAGATCTTATAAAATAATAGCCTACTTTTTAAATCATCTGAACATGGAACTCTATTCATAATTTCTTATATTTTTAGTTTCTATAACTTTATTAGGCTAATTGGGTTTTGTATTTTTATTTTAAAGTGAATAATAAACATTAGTTAAGCTCTTAAGACGTATGTTGTTTTTTATGGCTTATGTCCCTATCCGATATTTGGGCACCCCTACATCCGATATTAGGAGCACATTTTTCAAAAGTAAAAAGTGTAAGCTTAAAAGAAAAAATACAAAATCGCTAAAAGTTTACAGGACATTGCTACCAAATTGGTAAGTCTAATTCAGAACAAAGTACATTTAGTTTTAAAATAAAAATGCAATAGAAAAGGCTTTTTAATTTTTTTTTAATGTAAACGAAAAGTATCCGATAATCGGCTACTTCCCCCTATTTGTTTACATATATTATTTTAAAGTCGAATTAATTGCAAAATTATAATTTCAAACTATTAAAAACTCATAGTTATAGTTAAATGTAACCTGTAAAACACTTTTTTGTTTAAAATGAAAACTTACCAAGGTTCATTACTTAAGAGTTTCCAAGCTATGTCCCAAAAAATTTAATCTTATATAGTACTAATAATTTTTTTTCTGATATTTATAATTTTAACTACAATTACTTGTAATGTTTCATAGGTTTCAGACAAAGTTTTACCAATGCTTTAAAAAATTGTACAATGAAATGAATTATAATTTTCTAACAACAATTACTAAAGAAGTACAGGGTCTTTCAAAAGTAAGTGAAACTTTTATGGACTATATATTTTTTTTCCACAGAACAAAATAAAGTATATATATTTTTAATAAATAAAGGGAATTTATTGTTATTATTTTCAAATTAAGTCAATTTTGTTCTTGTTAGGGTTATTAAGACAGGTTTTCGAAGTGGCAGCCATTCTCTTCTTGGAGAAGCAGTAATATTCCCCCTATATTTACCCTATACTATAAGTGTCATTTCTTAACGTTTTGACTTTTATCCGCTTTGTTTTGAATAGTTGTTTCTTTCAGTTCTTCATCTCTTAGGTTTGGAGGTCTTCCTGGCATCTTGATGTCTCCAACGGATTCGTCAGTTTCAAACATACTAACAAGCTTTTTACACCTGACTACAATGCATACTCCGTCCCTTAAAGGAAACTTTCTTAACCCTTAAACTCAGTTTACATTCATAATAACACTAAATCAATGAGACGCTTGTAAATACATGATGGAATAAAAGAATATCATATAATTGTAATCTACTACAAGTTTACCACCTCCTAGATTCCTGTGATAGTCAACAATGGTAAAACCCGTTACCATGGCAACAAATACATATCAATGGCAATAAAATCTATTTTTAAAATAAATCCCAATTATATCTGCATATAATAAAGAACTTTCCTCTGTGACTGGACAACAAATAAAAATATGACAATAATTTAAATATTAACTTACTTTTGAAAGACCCGGTATTTTAACTCACATTATTCTTATGAGGTATCGAACCTTGAGACACTAAAATATTTATCGATCATATACGTAATAATTTTTTGACTCCAATTTTGCAGGCTGTATGGCTATTTAGGCCCTGTTACAAATCATTTAAATCAACTCTAAATTAAGCTGTAATTGTCAAAATGGCAATGTTTTAAACAATTTGTCGTTAATATAATTTCAACTTTAAGTCCTACAATGGTCTTGAATAGCTTTAAAATATGCAACTATTTAAGTTCATACCATTTTATTTGCTCTTCTCAGAAGTCTGGTGACATGGCTTATACTCTCTTCCCGGTTCCTCAATCGAGAACACTATATGGTTTCAGAGGAGGCGTTACAGAGATATCCTTTCCGTCAGTTGAGAACTACACAAAGGAATTACATGTTACCTGATCAGTAACAATAGATGCAGCACAGTTTATTAAATAGTATAAAAAACGAATATTTACTCGGTTTGAAATTTTACGCAATCCTTACTGATATACAGGATGTAACGAAAAAGTTGGACTGGCTATTCATTATCGGATTATATACATCAAAACAATCAACAAAAAATCAAATAACATATAGTCGAATTCCACTTCATTTCTCGTCTATCCGCCATTTTTTTCCAAGAAACATTAAAACTGTAGAAATAGTAAAAATATTGAGTTCAAACTTAGTATAAGTATTTAGTATGTTACGTTTTAAAAGTGTATCAAACAACAAGGCTTTATTTTAGTAGTTTTGAAAATTTGCAGTCATTTAAAACCTTTAACCAAAGATATCTCAAAAACCGTCTACTTTACAAAAAACGTACAAGAGATTTATTTTTCATTCCTAACGAAAAACAAAATGTTTTTCAACTTTTTCTGTAGTTTAAAGGATAACCAAGTTATCGACAAAAAAGTTAAAATACAATTACTTGGCGATTTTCTACAACAATAAAAACTAGTCTAACTAGCACATTTATGAATCCATGGAAACCAAGAAAATATACTACTATAATTTAACAAACAAATTAATAATTGAATAAGTTACATTTTATTTTAGAATTAATAATAATGGAAATATGACAAATAACGCACACTGTGAAACAAATCACAATTTGATCTGAAGCACAGCTACTTAAACTGCATATAACAATTAAAAAAAAAAAAAAATATTACTACTAATTCAGAAAAACATTATTATTGCAACATTTAATTTATATTTTCTTGGTTTCCATGGATATAGAAGAACATAATTAAAAAAATGTGTTGGTGTTAGACTAGTTTTGATTGTTATAGACAATCGCCAAGAAATTGTATTTTTAGTTTTTTTTTGTCGATAATTTGGTTATACTTTGACCTAAGGTAAAAGTAAAAAAAAAATCATTTTGTCAGTCGTTAATAAAAAAAATTATAAATTTTGTCTCTTGTACGTTTTTAATAAAAAAATATATAAATTTGCGTCTTGTACGTTTTTTGTAAAGGTAACGGTTTTAGAGATGTATTTCTTTTAAGATTTTAAATGTCTTGGTGTTTGGTACACTTGTAAAACGTAACATACAAAACACTTTTACTTAAATAGAACTTAATATCTTTACTATTTATACAGTTATAATGTTTTTAAAAAATAATAAAATGATGGATAGACGGAAAATGAAGAGGAATTCGACTATATGTTATTTGTCATTTGTTATTGGTTTTCATGTACGTAATCCGAAAACGAATAGCCAGTCCACGTTTTTCGTTACACATTGTATAAACTAGGATGATAAATCCAAAGGGGTGGGGGTTGGTTGTAAGAGCTGTTACTATATCTTATAGATTAGATTGTTATTAACTCAGCATTTTATTAAGTTGTTATGTTAATATTAAATCTAACACATCATAAGCTATTTGTATTATGCAATTTTGTTGATATTTCTCAGATAAGGATGACGAATCGAAACAAAGATTCCGACTGTACGACAGTTAAAAAAAGCAGTTTACAACGTGGATGAGTTTCTAATTAATAATTATTGCTTTCCGACGATCTACAGCGAAAATCGGGACGCAAAATAAATGTGAACAATTAAAAAATAAAAGTAATTTTAACGTGTCATTGTACAAACGTCCGGACACTATAAGATGACGTTCATTAGTGTTTACCATTTCAGATTAGTTCCTTTGAATTGTCCTATATACTACCATCTCTATAAAAGACATATTGTGCAGAAGCTATTTGACAAGAAGAAAATTTTCTGAGTATTACATTGTTTTTACACAGAAAGATACAAAATTTCCAAATCTCTTAGAGGCTTTTTAAGCTCTTTGGTTCAGTGAATAAACAAAAGATGTGATACTGAAATGAAAATAATCCCCAAAGAAAAATCTCCATTTAAAGTTTTGTGTGGAATATATATATATATATATATATATATATATATATATATATATATATATATATATATATTTATATATATATATATGTCACATTTTGTTTACCCGAAATGTAGATGGTCGATATTCAGATTTTCAATGAGCAGAAACTTGACACATTTTCGACTGACAAATCGATAATTAATTATTAATCGAAATTTTAAATTTGCGGAGCGACTATATCAGTTCAGTCACGTAAGTTATATTTTACTTATGTACAGATGGTGTACATTTACCGAGAACATATGGCGCTCAAATCGCAAGTTGCATTTAATCTTTGAAGTTAGCCATCTCATTTAAGTACACACACAAACTTTCAAGTAGAACTTCCAAATAGAAAATGTTTGTCAGCTTTACAAAATGTTTTTTGTTTATTTGCTGCAATAGAAAACAGACGAATTTAGTCTGCTGATTGATAAAGCAGTTCTTGTGTGTGTGAGAAAATTATTAAGGATAACGTAGGAAAACTATAAGTGTATTTGGAGACGTTGTTCCTTCGAATAGAATTTACTGAGTTGCCTTAGTCTTACAACCACGAATGATGCCGCGTATCCGTGATGTTCTAATGAGATCACAACTTATAAAAACCGTAAGTTGGTTGGACGGCCATCAATTGAAGACGTGACTTAACTATGATATGAAACATTTTAAATGAACGTGGTTTTGATATCTTTCATTGAGTAAAAGAAAGCTCAAGTTAATATAACTATATTTGCCCACAGTTGAATAAAAACTGAATTGCTCAACCATTTCGAAGTAGTGTTTAGACTGTGAGCACAATCCAAATGAGTTTTTAAACTTTGGTTCAACTAATGATGAAATATGAGTCCATTACAAAAATGAAAGACCAGCCAAAATAGTGAGTTTCTCTGACCAACACGGTCTGATGAAAATGAAAAGGTTCCATAGGTTTGAAAATCACGTAGCATAATATTCATAAACTATCTAGAGAAGAGAAAACAATCACGTAATATTGTGCGTTTTTATTGAATGAATTTAACAGTGAATTGATGATTCCTTGTTGTTTTAAGGAGAAAAACCTCTCGGATAAAAAATAGAAAAAAGCGTCAGGAGGGGAAGAGAACAAGAGTATGTATATGTAAAAGAGACAACAATATGTATATGTATACAAGGTATATATAACAAAAGAGACCTGATTGAAAATAAGTAAGAGACGGATCAAACCCAAGATTACATGAAAAAACGTTTAAATCCAGTTACGGTATCTCGGGATTGTCACGACCGTATTCAGAAGTGAGCCCTTCGTATTTTTTTGGAAAGCTTAAAGAAGTTGGAAATTTTTTGGATATAATGTATCATGTTAAAAGAAAATCCAATAGAAAAATAAATTGAATTAAGAAACAACAAATCTTTTAGATAGAATAAAACTAGAACACAAGATTTTACAAAAAATACGTTTATTTAATCAAACACATTTCAATGACAATTTCTCCATCTTCAGTGATACATGAGCTACAATAACTAAACTATAACTTATTAACTATAACTATAACTCTAATAAGTTATAGTTTAGTTATTGTAGCTCATGTATGACTGAGGATAGCGACTTTGTCGAAACGCGTTTGATTAAGTAAACGTAATTTTTGTGAAATCTTTTGTTCGAAATTTAATCTATGTAATATTACCTCACAAGACAAGATCAATATTTATTTGTTAACAAATCATTCATCCAAAGACACTTCCTTATAACTGCCTTCGTATAACGCAATTAATATATTTTTAAAGATCATGCTTTCATAATTGTTCACAAGCTGTACCCTAACAGTTACTTAATATGTAAATTCTACGTTACATTTATTCTGGATGATGTTTAAATAATAACGCCTCCACAAAATAGTAAAACAGTTCTTTACCATCATTATAAATACAATAGGTCACTTTTTTTTTTTTTTTATTCGTGAACGTTTTTTCTCCTTAATGTACTTTTAATACGTTTTCTTTTACTTATTTCGCGACGTAATGACGTGCATTAGTAAATAAATTAATAACAAAGTTCAAATGTAGTAAATAAAAAAAACCAACAAACAAGGGATATTAATGACAAAGCAAACAGGAATAGTAAATAAAAAGCGCATCAAATACTTTACTGAACTGTATCGTTATATACTATTTACATATTTAACTAGAAGTCAAATCAAACATGGATGAGGTAGCAATGGCCGCCGTGTACAGGTGTAGTATCATAATGGCTGCTCGAAACACGCTATTCCGTAATCAATGAGTTAATGAGTTTTTGATTATACATAGTTCGCAAGTCACTCGGTTGTAACTCCATACCGATATGCCGCCTTCAAAGTTGATGGTTATTGTTGATTAAAAATATATTGTTGGTAATCGCAGCATTGCCTTTCTGGGTACCGACTAATGTCTACTAATGGACGCAAGTTACCACCTCCTGCTATTCTTTGAATGAATTTTTATTACAATAGGATATTAAAAGTTTCTATGATTAATTTTAATTAATATGATAATTATACTGGTGTATTAAAATATTCACACGATTAGACTCCATATTGGTATAATGTTTTTAGTTAATATCTTACACTTAAATGTTAAGCTTAGGAAAACTTTTTGATATAAGACGGGAGTTATTTATCTAAGATTTCATCGAAATATCGTTCTATCTTAAATGGCGAAATCTGATGTTCTCTTTCACTTCTTAACCTATAACTCATGAAGTGCTACTTTTGAGGCAGCGGCGAATGAATATATATAGTTTGTTTAGTGAAAATCATGTTAGTTTCATTGTAGAGTGCCCCAATTTTCAACATATTGATTATTAAACTAAAACTGCTTAGCTGTGTCTTACAATATTTTCATGAGGAAAATAATTTTTAAGGGAAATCCGGTATCCCTAATAATGTGAGATTCTCCTCACTAAAAATCACCCCTCTTCTTCAAAACGAACAAAAACTGCTTCGCTGTGTGCTTACAATATTGTCACGAAGAAAAACTTTTACAGGGATGTGAGATTCTTCTCACTAAAAAACCACCCCTCTACTTCTTCAAAAAAATTAAAAAAATTGCTTAGCTTTGTGCATACAATATTATCACGAAGAAAATCCGATACTCCCAATAATGTAAGATCCTCCTTACTAAAATTAACCCCTCTTCTTTTCCTTTTTTTTCTTTAGAGCATGGAACATCTTTTATAGGGAAAATCCGGTAGTACCAATAATGCGAGATTGCTCTCACTAAAAACCAACCCCTATACTTATCAAAAAACAGAAATTGGTCAGCTGTGTGCTTTACAATATTTTCACGAGGAAAATCTTTTGTTGTTAAAATCCGGTATTCCCAATATTGTGAGATTCTCCTTACTAAAATTCATCCCTCTTATTCTTCTTTTTTTTTAGAGCGTGGAATATATTTTACAGGGAAAATGCAGTACTCCCAATAATGTGAGATTCATCTCACTAAAAATGACCCTTTTTCTTAAAAACAAAAACAAAACCTACTTAGCTGTGTGCTTACAATAATTTCAAAAGGAAAAAAACTTTACAGAGAATAACGATAATGTGACATTTATTCTTACTAAAACGGACTCTTCTTCTTCTTATTATTGTATTTCTTTTTTTTGTAGGCCGTGGTAAATCTTTTGGAGGGAATCCTGTACTCCCAATAATGTGAGATTTCTTCTCACTATAAATCACCCCCGCTGGTACCAACCATGGTCGGTATGTTTTAATACAATTTAAGATTTCTAGTAAATATGGTATTTTATTTTTAATAACATGGAATACCACCAAGGACTAACTCTCTTTAGCATAAATACGAAATTTTTCTGTGTAAACAAGGTAAGCGAATTTTATATTATTTTAAGCGGAAACAAAAATGACATATGAAGAACAATATATATATATATTTTTTTAGCAAAAATCATAATAGTTATATAGGAAGATTTATCAAAAATGGCGATTACAAAATTGTGTGTTAAAAAGAGAATGAGACTGCGATCAGGGTAAATTTTAGTATTTTGCAAATAAATCAAAACTTATTTTTTGTAATGAAAATCGTACATAGGTCTACTGGGTTGTATAATCTTCACATTTTACGTAAAGTTTTGCACCGACTATGGGACACTCCAACTTGTACTACTACGCCCATTTTTTAATTTTCCCCATTACCTTACTAAAAACCGGTGTTTTTCGGGAAACGGTGAATAAAACGATTAATTTGAGTCAATACAGGCCCACACTTTAGTAACATTTCAGAAAATCTTTAAGCACTGATTTTTAGAAAATCGTAATTTTATTATTTTTTGTACAGATAATACTAACTCTGGAGTTATCTAAAAATAATAGACTAAATCCCTGTTCTCTTGACTGAAATATATTGATAATATTGACGTAAGTTGATCAAAATCTAATTTTTATTAATTCTAATAAATTACATCTCACAATAAGGTCAACAAATAAACAATAGTAAACTTTTTTGAACTTACCGTCCAATAGTCTTATTTAAAACTTCCAACGACGGCCGTTGGAAGTTTTAAATAAGACTATTTAACTGTAAGTTCAAAAAAGTTTACTTAATAAACAATAGTCGGTATGGCGAACATAAACAATAATAAATAAACAATGCAATAAAAATAAAATAATAAATGATGTATGCTAAGAATAAAACTATACAATATTAAACGTAAGATCTAACTTAAATGCAATAATTATATTAAACAATATAATAAAAGAAACTTTAAAAAAAGAGTTGCTTGATAATTTTACCTACTTTTACGTAATTAGAATTAATTCGGTGGTCCAAGGCTGTTTTATAGTTACTATCAAGGGATTTCAGACTAATGGCAGAAGCAGAAAAATAAGTAAATACAACGCTAACTTATCGATAATAATTTCAGTACAAATAGGTTAAATATGAAAGTATTTCAGCATCATTAATTAAAATCCAATTAAAAGTATATTTTGTAAATTTACTTGGAGAGTTTAAATACAATACACTAGCTTGGGCTGTGGAAAAGTTCAAATAGATATAATTTCAATACCATTATTTAGGAGTTTGGTCTGTTAAAACGGATTTAAGCAAAAAAATAACTAAATAAGATGTTTTTGTATTCCCCCCCCCCCCTGATTTCAGTCTAAAAACAATTGCATTTCCAAAAAGCCAGGTTACATATTTAGAAAAAAACTTTAATTACGTTCAACCGATTAATCGTAAAAGTTAAATAAGAATAAAAAAAATGAAATAGACTAAGTTGAAAAAAACGTTTAAAACCAAATAAATAAAATTAATGATGATGAGTATATAATGAATGCAATGGGAAGCGAAGTTGGTGAGTAGCTTAATGGTAGAAGGTGTGCGTGTGTTAATGGGAAAGATGTAGTCATGATCGTGTGGTAACCATGAAGCCGCGTCTTAACTCTCAAGTATAACCTAGTTACAGGTGTAATTAGTGATTACTTCTAAATAGGCGAAAATTCACACACAAAAATTGCTGGATAGACTGTTGGTGATTTTGGAAAAAAAAATTCTTATTGATTACTTTATTTAATTAAAATAATAAAATATAAATATAGTAAAAAGAAAAACTATTTTGTTATAATAGATTAAATATTAGTTTTGTTTTCTATATCTCAAAAACTGGTAGCACAAAAAAATGCTTAACTACACCATGTTCTACGGGATTACACAAGGGCCTTACAGACAATCTACTGGAATTTTCTTCAACCTTTTCACTGACATTATTCTCAAATCCTCATTTATATCTTATAGCCATGTTATACACATAATCCTCCATGTAAGCTTTCCCCAAAAAAGTTACTTGTAGATTAGTTGCATTATCGGACGACAAGAAACCCTCGTTCCAACATGGCTTAGCTGTCTTAATTTGTTTTAAATTGTTAAGAGCAAATCGGGTTCTTTATATCTATAAAATAATCTTCCAATATTGGAATCGAGTACTGATATACCATTACTGATGAAATATATAACCTCTTACAGATATTCAAATCCAAATCTAATCTCTATAGACACACTGCCGTATTCTACTGTCTTAACGTTGCCCTGCTCCGCAATAGAGTTTTGAGAAAACAATTTCTCTACTCCGAATCTACAACTGGTGAACTTCGGATGATAGTTAAGTTCCTACCTCACTTAACCAAACTTGATTATAGACAGTATCTACAATGTTCTTATCTAGGAATATAACAGTTCCGTACAAGAATTGATGAATCATTATTAACAAACACAAAACTAATCTAGACACTATCACAAACTATACAATACAACACTCCAAGGAAACTACGCTTATTACAGCAAACACCTACACTGTTTATAACACTGTAAAAAATGAGAAATAAAATAAATTAAAAGTTATCGCTTTTAGAGCCCATCCTCGTCTCGTCTGTCTGCTCTTAGAACTACGCCCCTTGTCACCACCACTCTTAGAAAAACCTTTATTCCAAGCCACACAGTAGTTAAACCTAATACTAATAAACAATTCGTTCTTCTAAATTTAAAAATTTTATTTTGAAAACAGCAAGAAAGATTTTGTTGAAATTCAGTCAATTAAAACAGTATAAAGTTAATTGAATCCTAAACTTTGAAAAAAATCTTTAATGGTATTTTTTCTCCATTTTTAAATAGAAATACATTTCACTATTTAAAAAATACAATAAATTCCATTTAAAAAATAGGGTCATTAACGCTTGTTGCCTTTTAGGGGTTGTATTACAAATATTTACAATTAGCAAAACAAATTATAAATCGAAATCAAAAGAAAACAAATAATTACTTTCATACCTGTTAGACAAATCAAAACTAAATGTTAAACACAAAGCTTCCAGGTACAGTCCGTCAAATACTAAAACTATAATATAATACAGACAATTACTAAAAATACAAAAAACACAAATTTAACTATATCAACGACATTGTCGAAATCTTCTTGAGGTACAGTAATTCAACTATAAATATAGTTACAATGAAATAAATAATTATAGTTAAATCATTGTAGCTCATGCAACACTGAAGATGACGATATTGTCATTGTGACGTGTTTGAATTAATAATTGTATTATTTGTGAGAAATATTTTAATTTAATTTCCTAACAACTGACAAGTGAAGCTAATAATTTATTTATACATTGTTAAAATTTTTAGAAGATTGACCCTTTTAAGAAACAAACAAGTTTCTTATTACTTATGTAATGTTACGGTAATTCTCCCGGCTGTACTTTGTTTATATTACAATAAAAATGTTCACTTAGATTGATTAGGTTAAATGTAAATTAACGAAAATAATTGTGCATGTGCAAAATAGATTTATATAGACACTCCGGGAGATCAGATGCTATTAAACAAGTAACTACTGTTTTTAGAAGAGATATTGCTATTTAAGTTATCTCGACTTTGTGAAAACGCATTTAATGTGAGAAACGCCTGCACATACCTGCAAATAGAATGCAGTTTATTTATAAGGAATTATATTATTAAAACTATATCTGCAAGGCGCGCTATAATTCGCCGAACTACATAACTTAGTGTTAGAGAATTTATTGTTTTCATTTTTAATATTTGCGTTTTTGGAAGTAAAACAAATGATTGTATTGGTCGTTTTTAAGTGTATAAAATTGTACTTTTTTATCTCTCTCCTTTTTAACCATGATATAATTTGACAGTATCCAGTGTATAATTTATTATTATAATGTTTTGCGAAATATATTTATAATGTTTAATAGAAATTACAAAAAATGCACACCCAAATGATGTAATGTGGGGTAGGGAAAAATAACATAAATAATATGACGAGTTATTCTCCATTAGCAAATTTTCAATGTTGGTCCAGATGCTCGTCTAAGATCGGTTGATTTAGTAATCATTTTTCTGATTAGTGGATTCATTTGATTTTGAATTTTGTTATGAAATTTCCGATAGTGTAAATATGCTATGTTCACTAAATGGAGTCTTGAGGTCTGTGTAGAGTTAAGTTACTAACATGTGAAGGTGCGTGTATGATGTTTTTTTTTCTTAGCTGAGCCAAATAATCATATGCCATGTGTCCCAATAGGTCTGAGCAAATTTGTATTAATTGTTAATTTTTGACGAAGAGAAAGAACAGATGTTAAAAGTCGATAGCAGTGTTTGAGTTTTGAATTTAAAATTAAATGCTTTGTTTTTATTTAATGACTTCACTCCTGTCAAGCTTTAGATACAAATATCCTTGTTGTCTTGATGATTTGGTGTGATGTTTAAATATACTGGTGGACATGTTTTCCTGCTAAGAGTAAATTGGATAAGATATAATTTTGCTCCAACTTTGGAGGTTAGTTGTTAATTTCATTTTGGAGATTCAGTGACACGTTCTTCCGGTGTATCACAGGATGCAAGTACAACTGAATCATCGAGTAAGTAGCAATTGATGGGGTTGTGTTTCTGGAAGGTCAGCTGTGTAGATGTTAAACAGAATAGGTGATAATATGGAGCCTTGTGGAACTCCAGCTTCAATTGTTTGTATTTTGAATATTTTAATTTTTGACGGACCGTAAAAAATCGATCCTTCAAGAACAATTATTGCAGAGAATTTCGTAAACCTACAATTTAAACGTTCGTGCGAAATTATATCAAACGCTCCATTGAGATAAAAAAATCATGACAGTAATGTATTTTTTAATCTTATTATTAGATTCTTCTATGATTCTATGAAGTTGAAGATTGTGTAATGATATTTTCTGAATTCAAATTGTTGGTTTGGGACGACATTATGGTTTTTAGTAGTGGAGATATTGTTGAATCAATACGTTACAAACAAACAAAACAGATAACTCGTTTTGATGTTTGTTCTTCGGTAATTTGTCTCTAGCTCGATTTGTATTATTAGTCTCGGCTATTTTGACTTAGTATTACAAGCTTTGGAAAACAATAGCAAAATTAAAATTACTCACACCTACCGAGATTTCCTTTTACTAATGAAATAAAATTCTTTTAACATAAAAATGAAAGCCTCCAAAACATAAAATAAGTCTGACTTAGAAGTTAGCCTTGCGTGGCGTGGTACAACTGTAAATCTGTATATAATAACACAGAAAGGGAACTGTAATATCTACCTTTATTATGACAATGACTTTTTAAACATGGACGATTAAAAGTCCATCAAGAGTAACGAGAGAAAGAGGGGGAAGGGGGGAACTCTGAGTTGTAATTGGTCGGACGAGAATCCAACAAGCGTTCTGCGGCGTAGACTTCCCTGTTTTTAATGTACTGTTAATCTTTTTGCTTCGTCTTTTATTGACTTTTTATGAAGTTTCATTAAAATGTCATAAGGTGGTATTGTGAAATATCTTACACGCAGTGTGATTGCGTCATAACTAGAACATGACCATTCACAGATGAGAGGTGATAAAGCCATTAAGTGTGCAACTATGATTATGTGTGTTAATTTCTGTCTCTCTCTTTCTTTCACTCTCCTCAATGGCTACTCGTAGATTTTAAAACGCGTAGGAGATAGGTTACTTCTGAGGGAAAAATTATAGACAAAAAGAGGATGCATTAATATAACCAGTATGTAATAATACATCTAAATATTGGTGATTACTTACTGGTCACGTAATACTAATTAGCAACGAGATTTATAATTAACTTTCATATTACCTTTATTTTAGTAAACATCATTTTTTACAAATTATAGTAAATTAAATTAGCTTTAAATAAACACATCGAGAAGAGATAGTTGGATTATCAAAATAATCAATTAATACTGATTACTAGCAAGTTTACCATTTTACACTGTAATGATAGTTGAGATGACAGAAAACTACATCCTCAATATTGTGTCTATTGTCACTCTATAATCATTACTATAATAATTTACTCTCGTGCAACTAGTGGTAAGGATTCATTGACGCATTTCAAATGCCTACAATTCATAGTGCTCTAACAATGTATACACAATTGATTACTACTTTTTTTATAAAACTTATTTATTTATTATGTAAAGTATTTTTTTAAAGTGTTATGTCCTATAAGGAAAAATAGGATTTTTCTCTTCGTCACAACTTTCAGGTCTTGGATACAATTATTATTTGGGATGCTATGGTGAGGAGTTTCCTATTTGAAAATAGTGACATGTGGAGTTCCGCAGGGATTTTTTTGGGGGTCGTTATTGTTGTTCCTCATGATAGGCTAGATGAAAGTTCAAGTTTTTGATAAATAATAACGACAATTAAAAAGAAAAAAAAAAAAAAAAACATAATCCGTTTGTTTAATCACTTGCTATGACTCAAACGGATTTATTAAGCTTAGGGTGTTTCGTAAAATCGTTACAAAATTTCAGGAACTTTTTCCTTAAATCAAAACCAATGATAAAAGTTTATATAAACATATTTAATAAAAAGTTTAGTTTACTCTCTAGTAGCCATTTTGTGTTTCCAACAAAAATATTAATATCTTATGAACAGTAAATTATATGGAGTTGAAATTGTGTATACTATTGAGAAAAATAATCAACTGATTTCCTTCAGTTATTTCAAAATGGCTGACATTTAAACTTTTTTTGGTAGAACATCTCAAATACTGTTAATTTTATAACATATTCACAAGAACAAATAGTTATTAGTTATTACATATTATTATATGGTGTGTCTATTATAACTCAGTTGTTTTTAACTTACAGAAAGATTTAAAGATACAAATTTGACAAATACAAGCAATAATTTTGGTTTTAGAATACTCTTGGGTGTTGTAGACAGTTACCAAGAATAAATGTGTTCAGTTTTTGTCGACAACTGAGTTTTTTTAAAGCTACAGAATGAATTTCAAAAAACCAGTTTGTCGTTAATAATCTATGGGTTCTTCTGAAATTAACGGTTTTTTAAATTTTCGACTATACAAACTTTAAATAGCCGCTATTTTGAATTAAGTAAAGGAAATAGGTTGGTTATGTTCCTCAAATTGCATCTTCATAAGAGGAAGTAGCATACAAAACTTCAACTTTATATATGTACCGTAAGAAAGATATTAATATTTTTGTTAATTAAATTCACAATATCTCTACTTAATAGTAAACTAAGCTTTTTAGGAAATATGTTTCTGTAAACTTTTAATTGGTTTTGATGTGAGGTAAGCTACTGAAGTTTTTGAACGATTTTTTGGAACATCCTGTATAATAATAACGATTATCCCAAATTTCCCAGCTCGGAAATGTAAAACGTTTTTACGTTAAACTATAAACTAAGCCGTCTATGTTATAGTGCAGTTGAACAAGTTTCTTAATACATATTGATTACAAATAAACAATAAAATATAAAAATCTTAAAGTTCTCATTTGCAGAATTACGTAGTAAAATTAAGACAACTGAAGTAATCTATTGAACTCTTCTTTTCCTAGTGAGAGTTCGTTTTAAAAAGTTTTTTTTCCATAGTTTTATTATATAAAATAACTAAAACATACAGATAGGCTTGTATTTGACACGACATAAATAATATGATGAAAATATTTTATGGATATAGTTGGTTTTTTTTGTTTATTTTACAAGAGGGTAGCAACCGTCCGATTACGTACATTTGGAGGGGTCGTTATGTGGGAACATTTAAAAGTTATGTGGGAATATCCTTATGACAACCCACTAAAAAAAAAGTACTCTTCAAAGACCTTCGATGTATTCTGGGTGTAGCCCATATATCACCTATAGCTTCTTGACTAGCCAGAGGCCGATTCGATCTCTCTCATATTTCTTCTGGAGTCAGATTTTTAAGTTGGATATGAGCCTTTCAACAACTCCCCAGTTCTATTCAGACTCCATCATTTGTGGGACCATGTTGCAGGGGTCAAAACCATTCCCAGATATGTGTTCATGTCTATTTTAGTCAAGATATTACCTATAGCTTCTTGACTAGCCAGGGTTCGATTCAGTCTCTCTCATATTTCTCCTGGCTTCTTAAGTTGGATATGAACCTTTCAATTACTCTCCAGTTCTTTTCAGACTCCATCATTTGTGTGACCATGTTGCAGGTGTCAAACACACTCCCAGACAAGTGTCCATGTCCATTTTAGGAAGGAAATTACCTAACATAGCTTCTTGACTAGCCAGACCTCGATTTGGTCTCTCTCATATTTCTTCTGGAGTCAGATTCTTTTATCCTCAATAACTTGGATATTAACCCTTCAACTATTCTCCAGTGCATTTTAGACTACATAATTTGTGGAAACATGTTGCCGAGGTAAAAACCATTCCCAGACAAGTGTTCATGTCCACTTAGTGTACTTGAACAAAGTCCTGCCTGTCTTCACAATAATCACATTTACCTAATTGATTTATCATGAATCGCCTCTGACAAACCTAAATGCATACATATTTAGGACATGGCTTGGGTCAAATATTGTGTTTTCAGTGGTTGAGGATAGTTGGTTAAACTATCCTCAAATTGATTATAATGTTATTGAAACTGTACAATTGGGTGTTTTTGCGAATTTAAATGGCTTAAACTATCATGAGAGCTGATTTTCTATATGTTTAATACTAGATATTAAAATTTGTTTCTCAATTATAAAAGCTTTCGTCACACACACTGCCAAATTTTAACTAAATGCAAAAAATCGTGTTTAATTAGTGTTCGAAAAACAGCCTTTGTTACATTTCATTTTCAAACCTCTCTGCTAAAGGATCTCATCTCAATTGGATTACTCCGCTGTAATTTCCATTTATTTGGCGTTTCATTTTCCCATAAGTGATATTCTTGGTTGTGTTTGACACTTTTTCCGGTGACTCAGGAGTCAACATTTTTAAATCGACTTTATGTTTCCTTTGCTTCGTTGCTGTCCTCTATAATACGTAGCATGAAGAAAATGACTTAACATTGTTGTCGAGCTTTTTTCGAACACGTTTGAGGTCTCCTGAAAACAAAAAAAAAATCATTTTTAGAATACTGTCAGTCTATCTTATATCACAAGTGGACCGCTCTACAGCACACGTAGACAAATTATAATAAAACTTGTAGGCCTATGTTGACATATTTTCGACTAATAGTGTTTTTTTTAATTAAAAATTTCAGGTAAACTGTCAAAAAAAAGTACAAAATAAAATTTTCTCAAAAACGGCTCTAACGATTGTGATCAAAACTTGCTCAAGGGCAACCTCTAAATAAAACTTATTCCTTGCAATTTTACCAAAAATGTCCTTGAGTTATCGTGAAAAGCTAAAAACTCGGATTACAAATAGTGAATATCACAAAATCGGCTTAACCAATTTCGTTCACGTATTAAGGAATGTGAACATTAATGTGTAGTAAATAGAAAAAAAAATATTAGGGACAAAAATTACCTTTCACTGCCGTCCCTTTGAAAGCTGTATTTTAATGAAATACAACTTTCGCTGAGGATGTCTTTGTGGTCAAGGGAAGACAATTTAGGAGCTTATAATTTTTTTTTTTTTTTTCAAAAACAGTTTTCATTGTTTATTTACACTTTTTGATTGACAACTACTGAATGACATTTTTTGTGACGATTAAAATTGCTTCGTTTTAATTTGGCTTTGGGGTTGATTGAGCGGGGAAATTTGTGAATTATTTTTGCACCTTTTTAGGTGTTATATAAATTGCGATGTAGGTACCTTCAGGAAGCCGAGGGGAGGGGGTATGCGACAAAGATCGCCCTATAACCCTCAGTATAAATAAAGCCAGCCATTAGTCTTTGTATAGTTGAATACAATAATGTCCTCGAGTTAGTTTCAAAGTGAAGAAATGAGTTGTTGGGTGGGTGGGGTGGGAGGGGGGTTGCGACGTAATTTCCTGAGGCCGCAGTTTCTGACAGTGACGGATTCACAAACATGCGTCATAGGGACGCCATTGCTCAGCCACATCACGCCCTGAAACTGAAATATCAGACTCACTTCGGTAGACTGTTTTGTATTAATATTTTACGAAGGGAGGTTTTGGTGGGAAGAAGAAAACAATTCGTTAACATTATTTATATAACAATTGAATGTAACATAACAATTTAAAAGTCGTGGATAAATACTCCAGAAACTAGCATAATGTTTCGTTACACAAAATACACAGGTAATTTTTTATTTTTTTTTTTGTATTATATCCTCACATTTACATACTATAATACTATAAAGAGAGTTGTACGATGGGTCAAAAATAGACGGTAAATTTTTCACTGAGTTGTAGTTTTTCAATTTTTTTTTGAATTATCTCCGTCTGTAAAACTATCGTTTGTACAGTAAACTACTCTCCAACAAGTGCACCTTCTTTGATCAAATTTGATATTTCATATATAGCAATCTCCGTTTCATATATTTTATAATTAAAAATTTAGTTATAGCTGATCTAAATATCAGCTTAAACGATTTCTGAATACTAAATAATCTCCCTGGAGTTTTTATAAAAGCCTTAATTCCTCAGTTAAAATATCGGAGAAATATGAAGAATAATGTCCCGAATCAGTGTGATTTAAATAAACATGGTGAATGGTAAATAATGTACCAAACAAAATCAGGGTGACAGTACACTTCATTTGTTATAAAATTGACCACATTATGCCCCATCCTCTGTTACTTTGTTTCCAAAGCATATTTTTTTTTAAAAAACGGGAATTTTAGTTATAAATTCCATTTTCTTACTTTATTTTTCACCCATTAAGTAAAGTAACCCCATTTCAAAAAATAACTACATTAATTTTCCTATAAGACAGAACCAACATCGTTTTTCCAAATTGAGAATATACATTATTTTCAAGTCCCAAACATGAAAAAAGGGAATATTTTGAAATCTTTGTGAAAGTTAAAATTTGTTTTATAAACAAACGAATATAGAATTATTGAGCCCAGAAAGTCAGAATAAAAAATACTGACATTCTGGTCGCAGTAATCTATAAACGAAATAGTGAATTAGAGTTTCGCTTATATCGTTGGAAAGCTTATGAATAGCGGTAGTTTTTGAGAAATTTGACCCCATAGAAAAGTAGTCGTTTGTTTGTAAAAGAAATTTGATTTTTAACAACGATTTCAAATAATTAACTTTTGTCATGTTTGGGGGCTTGAAAATAATGCATTTTCTCAGTTTCAATCGATGATAGTGTCTTTTAAGGAATTTAATCTAGTTTTTGTTTAAGAGGTTCTTTTATTCTGTCTCGGGTTTATTTTAATCAACATTGGCATGAGGGCGTACTTTGGCAATATATCGAAAAGTTTTTTTTTTTACTCAAATTTTCGGAGTAACTGCAATTAAAGTATTTACGACTATCTCAAAATCAACTTTATGATTTTGCACATTTCCTTAACTTTTACCCTATAAGGACCTAAATGAAACCTATACGTTGCCATCTCTCCAAAATTTGTGTCCGTGAGTTATAGGTAAGAAAACACAAAGATATTTCATTGGTGTTATAAAATACTCAATTTCACAAAATCATCTCTACTTACGCGTGAAAAGCTTGATTTTATCAAATACGACTTACGCTGAGGACGTGTTTATGGCATAAAGTAAGTTTAGACTTTTTGTAATGGTTCATTTTCATTTTTTTGATTAACTGACAAACTGACATTTGAAGTGACTAATGTTTATGTTTATGTAAACTGTTTATGTGATGTTTATCCCCAATTATTTTCTTCGTTGCATGTAAATAACATAATATTTTACGAGATTATTTTTAGTATTTCTTTTTTGGATTCATTTGTGATAAATTATATATATATATATATATATATATATATATATATATATATAATTATTATTATTATTTGTTCATTTATTTATCACCTAAAACTTTCGTTTCTGGTCAATTAATGTTATACATGTCCCATTTCGCCAAAGTCCGTTTTGTTAAAATCAATCTATAAATAGTAAACTACACGATTTTTTGTTAAAAATTTTGATAATTTTAAAATCGACATCTTTGAAGTTTTATTGACGAATACATTTTCTTATGAGCTATAATAATTAATCAAAATCGTACGTCCGATTTTGTGATCAAGTTTCTGGGTTTCATTCTTAAAGTAAGAACTTCACAATTATGAAGTACAACTATTATATTTAAGGCCTACTTGAGTGAAAAAAGCTTTTTAGAAAATTTACTAAATGTGTAATCATTTTGCACTATTATTTCGTTGCAATTAACCTTTCTCGCAAATGTAAAGTTTAGAAAACTTATTGTATTTTCACAATAAATGTTAAAGCTAAAAAACAATAATAATAAAATATATAATGTCCTACACCGATTTTGATAGAATTTTATATCTAGCTATCGTTTCAGTATATCAAAGTCAAAAAGAAAATATTAGATTTTCTTCGAAGTTTTGTTAACACGAAATGTAGCTCAAAACCTAGAAACAAATTGAACCCCCAAAGTGAGTTACCACATTTGTGTTTTTTGCGTGTTTATATATATTTTTTAAACCAGTAATTTTAATTTCTAACAATCGGTTTAATTTAATTTTGTTTTTATCGATTAGAGGTTTAACAATCCCGAAGCACTCTAGTTGTATCTACATTTTTTTCGTGTAAACTTGTTTTACATCCTTCTATTTCCTCTTTCCTTAAGTCTCGATAGAATACTTGAACTATCACAAAGTACGTTTATTTATTCAAAGCATTTTAACAACAAAGTCACCATCTTCAGTAATGCACGAGCTACTAACTAAACTATAACTTTTTAACTCTATATTACTGAAGATGGCGACATAGTAGTTGAAACGCGTTTGAATAAATAAACAAACTATTTGTGACAATTTGAATTATACTTTTATTCTATCAAATATACCACCTGTCAAATCAAGTTGAATATTCATTTATATCAGGTCTCTTTTAACCAAATCGTGTTCTTTTCTGATCATGACACTATTAGATTATTCGACTGCTAGGGTATTTTCTGTTATTTTTTATAAGGTGTTGATGATCGTTTTTCGTCTGTAACAAGTAAGAAAAATTGTATTTATTTTGACAGATAGATTTCAAATCAAAATTAAATACTCCAGTTACATTTTCTTTCCTAAAGACTTAGTTTTCTGAATGAGAGTTGCAGTACAAAGTTTTTCTAGTTTATTTACAATACAAAGAGAGCACAGCAGAAGTTCTAATTATATACTTCATCGGTCCGTTTCCACTCTGAAAGCATTTCTAAGGAACGTTCACCGTGAGAAGGAAGCAGGTGTGTAGACACAGGGTATTTATCAAACTCAGTCTTCATTAAACCCACTCACTCCCGAATAGTTAAAAACAGATTAGAGAAAATCACGATACGCATTTGTTGTAAATGAAAATACAGAACTCGGTGGCATTTAGGATTCTCTGGTTTACAATTAACGAATTTAATTAAAGTTTTGTATTTGTTTCGTAAGATTTTCGATGACGTCAATTTGTGGAATTAGATTTTCCATTGCTCGGGTCAAAGTCGAACTGGAAATAAATCTTAAGTTTTTAGTTCTGTCCATCAATCAAGTTTATTGTTTTAAAATTGTTTACATTTTAGACAAGAAGATATTACGAAGTGTGGCCTTGTTGCTTTCAAAACACATAAAAGATCGAATATTTATTTAAATAAAATAAACAAAATGTTTCCAGTATTTTAGTTTTTACGTGTCATCAGAAGCTGTCTTTAGTTTAGACAAGAATCCCTACCTGGATCTACATCCTATTTATTTTAGTTTCTACTTCTACCTATCTTGTCTCTTTTACCAACTCTTCTTCTTATCGAACCCTGATTTTTACCTTCACCTTTTAGTAATCCAATGAAGAACAATAGATTTTAGGCTTTTCCAGGATAAAAGTTTCTTACATGTTATAGAATAAAAATAATAACAAATTACATTTATGCCCTTTTAATCATATATTTATTTAGATTGATATTATTTATTTATTGTACATTTGTATTGTAGAATTTTCTAAAACCATATAGTAGCAGTGATGAGGAGGTGAATCCGCTGCGACCTATAGAGATGTATTCTGCCACCTACTTCTACAGAATTCCCACTAACCACCGCTCAGTCCTTAAGGAGTTGCAAGACGTGAAGCCCATACTTCTAGCCTTTTAATTTTAAATACAGTAGTTTATAATATACTGCAAACTGTATAAAACGTTTTAATTAATTGGCAATCGATATCGCAGTTGATTTAGAAGTTTTTTGTACGACAAATAAATAAAAAAGAAGCATTTCTAGACATATGTTTACGGGATTATCCAAAATAAAGAAACGTGCTTAATTACATTCTAATTTTTATTTATTTAATCATACGACTTAACTACAGCCTTGAACTATTTATTTAATATTTTCAATAATTACCTTTAATTTATAATTTAGGCCAAGGATACTTGAAAAGAAATAAATAAAACTCGACTGCAGGTAAAATCAATCATTTTAAAACTTTAATTTAGTGAAGGCATCATATATATAACTTGTTAATAACCGACTGTGGCTAATGCTGGACTAATGTGGGGGCATTTGTCTTCTGTCTTTAAGCCGGGGGGGAGGGGGCGAATAACAGAAACTGAAACTGTTGTTTCATCTTCGGGCATTTTGTTTTCGATTCATTCGGTTATTTGAATTCGTTCACAAGGTCTTTGTGGATGGATATTGATTTGACAAGTGTTTACGTTGTATTAGTTATAAATTAATACGGTATTAAAACATGATCGATGTATGCGAAATATAGTTCAGTAGAAATGCAATATATTAATTTAAGCAAGTTAAATTTCTTTACATTGAAACTGTGTTGTTGATTTTTTTCAGTAATAACTGAACGGATTTTAAATTAACTTTAGTCGTGTTCCTTATAAGGCTGTTGGAAAATTGTTTGATTTTTAAGTAATTTGTGTTTAAACCTTTATTTGTAAAAATATTACGGAACTGTCACATACTTTAATCACGCAATAATTTTAGAAATAGAAGATTTTAACGGTAGGGTAAAAGAAGTATTTATATTACAAATGAGAATAATATATTTTAAGTATTTCCCCTGGACAGTTCGAGAATTGTTCTTCAAAGTTGTAATTTATTTCGCTACCGTCTATGATCCTTAAATATTCCCATATTAAATCATTTTCCTTTAGCTTGTGTAATAAATGTATATTCCAAAAGTAGTAAAATTTAATAATTAGGTAATATATATATATATATATATATATATATAAGGAGAGAATTTTGAAATATGGTTACATTTCTTACATCTGAAAAAAACTAATGACAAAACGACAGTTAGAATTCCGAAATCATAAAGAACATGGAGTAACTTTTTTTACTTTTTACTTTTATATTACGATTGTCGTAACAGGTTTCTTTTTTACATATTACCTCAAATTCAATTTTAATATCTTTTAAGAAAATATAAAAAGTTGGGAATATATTTTCTACTTCATGTAGAAAGATATTATTTTTATACGTTCAAATAAACTTCATTTATACTGTTCATGAATTTTATAAACAGCTTGAAATCATCTTAAAATTAAACAACTCTCCATAACTAAGGGGTACTAGTTGAAAACTTAAAAGTTATGGAATACTCACATAAACTAATTTTAAATACATTTTGTTAATTTTAGATTCTGTACAGACATGTTTACACTTTATAGATGTACTTTATTGTACTTAAATCTAACGTGATAGAAGTTTATATAGGAAAATATTTAAAATATTTTTGTTTCTCAAGTCTGTGTATTACATTTCATTTAATTTTAATTTTTTTAATAAATAAAAACAGTATTTCGTGAACAGTTTGAAACTTTGTTGTGACAAATAAAGTGAGCTGAAAAAATTATTTAAAAAATGGCACCTAATTGGGAAATATTCAATAAAATTATGAATTTGAACTTTTTACCCATTTTAGGTATTGAACAAGCTCTCAGGATAAATGATATTAAATGATAAGTGCAAAACAAGTTTATTTCGGACCAGAAGGATTTATTAATAATAAATGAAAATAAAGCATTGCACTAACTTTTTCAGACACCCATACTCAAAACTCCAAAAACACTCAAAGTCCAAAAAATAGAAAATAATAATCATCGTCTCTATTCTCAGAAAAAAATATAAATAGTGGAAATTAAACCCTGGACAGTTTCTGAAATATCTAACATTTAAAAATTGTAATTAATCTCTTCCTTCAAATTTTGTTGACAAGTGAAGTTTATATTTTTTTTTGTGTGAAAAGAGCATGAAAATCGGTTTATATGTAAATTTATAATTGACCAAATCAGCTAGTTTTTTTAAGTTTTCAAAAAAAAATAGTAAGATATATTGACTATCTTAGTTTGTGGGGTGGGGGAAACGTTTTCAACAAGTATATTTCTTCTCAATTTGTTAGATAAAATTATATTTATTTTTCTATTTTAATTACAATAAAATGAAAAATTTCAACAGAGTAAAGCTGTTTGTTATAAAATTACTTCCAACATAAATTCGTCCAAGTTGTTTTGTTTTTTGTTCTTTGTTTAGGCCTACTATTTTCAAATACAAAAACTACCACTAAATTTATTATTTTTTTATTGGTTTTTTTACGTATATGTAGACCAAAATCTGTCCCAAAAGATGAATTGGTGTTATTTTTTAATATTTTAATGTCCGATGTAAGCCTGCAGGATTTTTATGTAATAAATATAATACAAGCAAAAGATTCATTAATTCTTACAGAATCAAATACTTGTAAACGATAGACTTCAATCAAATAAATTTAATTGTTTTTAAAATAAGATCGTTACTTTTTCACATGAACATATTATACAGAAAGTTATATGATTGGTAAAAACATGTATTGTAAATCTCTTGTGTTTCAAAATATTTATTTCAGGAATGATATTTATGAAACGAGTAGATTGGTTTTGATCATATTTTGTATGTGGGGATATTTTTGGAAATACGTCGATGCATATTTTTCTCCAAAACCTTTTGTAGTTTTTATAAGGGAAAAATCCCAAATCCTTATATTAACAAAATCTACTTTTATGTATTCCTCACCATATCCCTAACAATTCCTGTTGGATAATCTAGGATACACATTTTCAAATCGTCCATGTTGCTAATATAAATTATCTCAAAATCGGCTCTGCCAATTCCGTTCAAATTTTAATGCAGTACAACAAATAAACCCAAACAACTCCACCATACGTTCATGAATATTACGGTACAGGAATAATTTAATAATCTAGAAATTAACGTTGGCCCTTGTTAGGTAGAATTCAATTCTAATCAAATACCATTTAGTGGGTTTATAGTTGCAGCTAAGCAAATTAAATAATATGAATTTCACAAACACAGGTTCTCGTCACACTAATTTACCTTGCATAAAAATATAATATCAAGAATTATTTAAATATTCAAAATAGAAATATTATTTTCTTTCTCGCGTTCAAATATTTATTATTGACATTTTTCATATGGAAAATTAAGAATATTTGTTTTGCATAATATTTGGTTTTCTATGTAGTTTTGTGAGAAAGTTAGTGCAATATATTTTACCAGTTAACGTTACGAACACGCAAAACGTACTGTAAATTAAAACACACACACGCAATCAAACGCACAAAAAAATAATTACGAAAGATAAAATGTCACGATTGATATTAAAATTCAAACCCTGCTTTATGATATCATCCACAACCTTTCACTTATTACAAAAATATTTATCAACGAACTGAAAGAAAAAAATAAATAATTCATATTATAAGATAAATTCTAGTCAGAGGAAATGATATAATCAAAGAATCGCCCACGACTTCATTCGCAAGTGAGAGGGGGGAATGAGTGAAGACTGGAAATGAATCAAAGACATGTTGTAAAGGAAATTTTGATAGAATGCCAGAAACCGAGGTTACAAGGTAGCAACACTCGGAAGAAAAAATACAAACAAAATGTACATTAAATAGAGTACATGTATCAAGATAAATGTACAACAAGGGTACACAGATTCCACAAAGCGTTGCCTACTGGGTTTTGGAAATGACGGATCGATCCTCATAAAAACTACAAGTCAAAATACATTTAATTTCATTAGTTTGGGTTGTTGGTGTTGTGACTTAATAAAGGTTTCGGTCAGTTGTAGCTACTGCCTTCTTCTTGGCAAGGTTTATATGTGTGATTTATGGAGTTGTAGAGATACATGATCTTTGCGGAAAACAAGTTGAGAGAAATAATTAATTAGCAATGCATTTTGGCGTAATTAAACGTTTTGAAATTGAATGTAATTGTTTTAGGTTATGTTTAAAAATTTTAAATTGTTATGTGTTATATTAAAAGTAAGAAATGAATATTGCCTTGTTTTTTTTATAATAAAAGGCGCAGAAACTTTTGTAACAAACAATGTTACATTTTTTCGTTGTTGTTTAAAGGCGAAAAACCTTTCTGTCATAATCATCTTATAAAAAGAAGAAAAAAAAACAACATAAAATAATAACTGCTAGCCTTGGAATACTTTAATAACATCTGAATCGCAAAAGAACAAAAGTTGATCAAGAGAGACTAAATAGGAAAAATGAAAGATATAAAGCTCTAACCCAAGACTATAGAAAAAATTGTATATTTAGCTACGTGCCCTTGGGTAGCTAATTAAGGTAAACAATGGTACAAACCCTTATGACCAATAACATCGTCATCAGTGACTATTAAAGTGGTTTACAAAATCTGAGCATTAAATGCTCCTAAGCGAATAATCAACAACTTTATCAAATAGAGAAGATAGGATGACATAAGACATCCTTATCTCTCGTACACCCTTAAAAGCTTCAGGGTCACAAGAGAAAAAGAGTTGATCAAGAGCGACATGGTAAGAAATATAAAATAAAGTAATCAATCTCTATAATAAGACAATGAAATATGTATATCTAGCTAGTGTAGTGCGGGATAACTTATTAATCTTTATTCTAGGGAGAATATTCTTAGGAAGATAACACGTAAACATGAAAATAACCCTTTTTTTCGCTGGTAAAGAAGAATATCAATTTGGGTTTTGTGTTCGAGTATGTAAGAAGTTCAAACAGTAAACAGTAAAATACAATTCCAATGATTCGTTACTCAACAAAATATTAATTCTAAAAAATAAATAACCATCATGTAAAAGAAAACAATTTATAAAACATGAAAATGTAAAACAAAATGTGTAACAGTTGTCTAGGATGATAAACTCGCCGGTCTAACAAGGGCACGCTTGGTTCTAAACAAGGCTGGGCAATCGCTCATCCGTAACGAGCACTCATTGGTCAAACCATGTGACATAACTAATTGTCGGTCTCCTATTAATGACGAGTGTCTCTAATTACTCTCACCATTACTCCGCTGATAATCTCAATTAACAACAGATTTCATTTTTCCAAATACATCGTCATTGTTAGTCCCGTAGATGTTCATCAGAGATGTTTTATGAACTTTTCATTAAAACATCATTACGAATGATATCGTTTAATCCTGCAGGAAATGGTCTAATTTATAGACCACTTCAACAATGTCATTAGGTTTTTATTGTGGGATTGGATTTCACAGCTGATTTAAATTAAATCGATAAAAGACGTTATGATAAATTAATTTGTTTGGAAATTTTTATCAAGTTTTTTACTGCTTTCATATTTATTTAATGGAAGAAAACAATTGTAATATACTGAAACAAAAATACCAATAACATGTCTTTTTATTACGCGCAATTATAATTATGTAGTTTTTATATAAATCACTACAACCCTGTTTCGTCACGCACAGTCGACATCATCAGGTATAGAGTAGAGTTGTTAATATACTTAAACACTGACACTAAATACAACACAAAATATAATAATCGAAAGTATTTTATTGTGTATTAGTATTTAAGTTTAAAGTCATGAACCTACGCTTGATGATTCCGGTTTGTGCGGCGAAACGTCAATGTAGCGATTTCTAAAATGTAACAAAATTAGAATTTCTACGCTGCTTTAAAGACGAAAAACCATTCGGTTATCATCGCCATGTGAAGAAAAAAAAGACTTCTAGTAGTCTAATAGTGTTTAGGTCGGACTAGAACAAGAGTTGTTCATGAGATATGATAAGAAAGATGAAAGAAAATGGACTAACTTAAGAGTAACATGGAGAGGGAAAAAAAAAAGTGTTTATCTAGCTAAACGCCTTTCGATTGCTACGTCAGAAATCACTACAAGTCTACAATTCTAATAGAAAATTCGAATTGCATTAATTCAAAAACAAGGTAGACTATCTGTATCAATAAAGCGAGGAAATTTGAAAACAAAAATTGGGAGTAATGACGCTCACTTGAGTCGTATATTGCAAATATACCAAATATACAAAATATATGAAATACTTAAAAATACAACAATAAAGAAACAATGAACAACAATAACAAGTAGCTTAGACTAAAAGAAAATTAAACTAAAAAAAGAAACCATACAAGAATACATACCTTTACAAAAACGTATAATGAAAATATATATCATATTAGGTGAGACTAGAAACGCTTGCAAGAATCTCTTCCTACCCCGATAACAATTTTAAAATACCCCATTTATACATATTAGTTTTTTAATGTTGTAATTATCACAGGTATTTATGTATTTTATCCGAGTTTGACATTGTTTTGCTCGTGTGTGCGTGTATATATATATATATATATATATATATATATATATATATATATATATATATATATATATATATATAACTAATACACAACGTTTGAAGAGAATAAGTCAACGCTCCGTTATCAAGTGATAAACATGCAAAAATGAAAACGCTAAGTTAACCTCTATTGGAAACTAAAATTGACTATTAACTTAAGAAAAGACATTAGAGTTGAGAAATCAAAATAAATTAAGATTAAATATAAATGAGATAAGAAAGAATGAAAACAAAAAACGTATCAATAGTTTAATCATTCCATCGCTATCAAATAACTTTTAAATCATTATTTAGGGACAGGATTTGTGATACTTAATAGGAGTGAACAACCGAAAGGGTTTTGAACAACTTTCGTATTCTCTTCCTAGTTGTTTGTTATTGACGCGTACATATTGACGATTTAAAAAAATAATTGAGTTTATTATTCTAAAATGTACCTGGACAGGTGTACTGATCAAATGGTGAAACCAAACTATGGACGTCGATTTTGAAGATCTTATATCTTAAAATTGGTTTAACCTATTTTGTTAACATTTAGGTTGGTGAAATACTAAAAATTTGGTTTTCCATGTGTGTATGCTAGAAAATTAGTTCAACGTTTATTTCTTATTATTTATGGACAATTGTTTTAATAAATTATATAATTATATTTAAATAAATATAAAACAATTTACCAATAAAGTTTGATGAATACTTCATAATTAGTATCACATGGGGGGAGGGTATATTGTGTGATACGTAAATAGTCCAAATGAAATAGAAATTAGTATACTTCTTTAGGTTGTTAACAATATATCTTTTTAAGCTGCTAACCTAGTAGTTAACATGAATACATGTCGTACTAAATGGAATGTTTTTATAGTTTCATAAATAAGTTAAATATATTCACTTTTAAATAGAATATGAGTCCATAAAGTTGTATTTTGCAGAATTATCTAAAATATGGAATGTTAGTCAAACTATTTAAGTTTTTTTATTGATATTTAATCCAATTTTCAATTTTTCTTTTTCAATTACTGCACCATGGATATGTAAAAAAGATATTTAAAATTTAAATACATAGATTTCAGTCATAATGAAACAATGTTTTCAAATCCTCACTACTTTTAGACCAGCATGTTTATATTTTTCTGGATTTATGTAGACCACGTCGTCGCAAAAGCTATGGTATACATAGAAAAGAAAGCTAAAATAATTGTTAAAAATAAAACCTGGCAAGTTTTGAAAATAAACCAATTTCCTAAATTTTAATTGCTCTTACCAGTTATATTACAAGACTATTATGTATATATATATATATATATATATATATATATATATCACTTTTTAAAATAAAAACTTAATGAAAAACATGGAACAAATATTGAGTAAATTGTAGGAAACAGATTTTATTCAAATAAAAACGTTTTTAATAGTTTTAGTAATATTAAACTTTTTAGACATTTTTTTTTAAATACAACTAGACTAAGATAGATTTTACGTAAAAGTACATCTACGTTTAAAAATATTTATTTCTCAAAAAACAATTAAAATCAATCAATCATAGTAACTTCTCTTAAAGTAAAGTTTAAATAAACATAAAACCTACAGAATAATACTCAAAAAGCTAATATAGAAACAAAACTGTTCTGTAGTTTATTTGTTTTAAATATTTAGGGCCTTAAATATAATGTCTCTGTGGTAGACACCATTGAGTTTAACAGAGAGATATAATCATTAAAATTTAATTTCAACTTAAAAATTTTTAATAAGTACATGTTTAAAAATAGTTTTCTTATTGTTGCTGGAACCTTTTTAAGAAATCAATTACTTACGCTACGCTTCAGTTAATGAAAAAATGATGTGAAAGTACACACAAGACATGTTGATATCTCATATTCAAAACGTCTGCCTTTTGTTGTCTGACAAGTGCCACTCGATGATAAATTAGATTGACTTAAGTTTATGGCATAAGCTCAGGTTCCTGGACGATTCCTAATCTTAAGATTTTGGGGTATTGGTCGGTTTGGATTTTGGGGTACTGTTATTAAACAAAAAACAGTACAGCTTTTGAAGTAGTATTTTTGTCTTATTACTAGACTATTTTTCTTAGGTTATAATCTAAAGTAATTGGATTTTTAGAATATTTGACCGACAGCCATTTTTGATCGAAGTAAAATCTCTAGTTTGTTTAGTATATTATATTATATTAGGTAGTGCTTTAAATTTGAACGTTTTAATTTGACTCACAAAAACTATTTTGAGAAGGAGGTAAATATACATTATATTGCAACAAAAAATATATGTTTATATATTTGTATATACAGTATTTCATCGTTTTAGCTTTTTACCTTTTTGTCTTTGAAATAACTCTAGATTATATCATTATTATCTACTAAAAACGATATGTTAAATGAGGTATAACTTGATAAGGCTTCGTATTTAAAAATGTCGTTTTGTTTCTCAAAAAAACATTTTGGGTAGAAGTGGATTTATATCACAATCCCCCAAAAAATACAACTTTAAATATTTCAAAGTTGTAGCTTTTCATCATTTCAAGTAAAATTTTTTCATCTTTACAAGCTTTTTATCATTTCAAGATCGTTAGTTTGGATAGTTTTTCGTATTAACTAAGACATTTTTAAAGGTAAATTTACATTTTAAAGCTATAAACATATTTTTTTAAGCAAAAACATTAAAAGTTTTAACTTTTTCCTTTTCAAGTAAAACTGTACCGGTATGTGCTTAGCAGCTCCAACTTTTGTACTATTACTTTAAATTTTATCATAAGTATCTATACTCGTTTTTGTTTAAAATAATGTTTAACTAATGTTTTTTTCGTAGATTTCCAAATGTATTTATATATTTTTTGCGATAAATCACTTTTAGTACAATAAATGCAGTTCTAAATATCTCAAAACCTAAATGTCAAAAATACTATGAGAAGGTTCTTTACTTAAAATACTCCCTTTTTAACAAATCAATTGGCTCAGTATTCTCAGGAATATAGAATTTCAAGAATAGTTAAAAGGGTTAAAAATCGTTTTTTAATTATCTCCTAAATTATAAATCTTACGAACAAATATTACAGACAACTTTTAATGATCATAATAAGTACTATATTTTTATATTTTTTTACTTCTTTCGATGGGAGTAACACAAGTGCCTACGACATTTACTCGCTTTAATTGTTAATAAACATACTTCGTTATCTGAAATTCCAAGATAGAATAAAATTCAATCACAAGATCTCACAAAAATTACGTTTACTTAAACGCGTTTCAACGACAAAGTCGCCATCCTCAATGATACATGAGGCTTAATAACTAAACTATAAAGTTATAGAAAACGAAACTGTAGTGACTTCTTGTTTTCTAGTTTCTATATCTCACAAGTTAAGTTCAATATTTATTTATGCAATTTCAAAAACAAGTATTTCTAAATAATAAATGTCGACTAATTTATGATTGAAGAAAATATAAACACGCCATCATAGTACTTACCTAATCTCAGACTATCTACATAATACAAACAGATTCTCTAAATATAATACACAAAAGTTAGTCTTTGGGTCTTGTAAGAAATGTTAAATTGTATTGGTAGATCAAATAGTCTTAAGATAAGATTGTTTAAAACAGTTGTTACACAGGATTTGCTGAAGTTCGTAATTTTTTATATTACCAACTACCTTCCTTCTGTTGGGACCTTTCGGGCCTCTAAGCTGTACATATTTTGTGAAGAAACCTCCACTCGCTACGCTCTTGTAAATGACTCGTCTTTTGTTATACGTTGAACTCTTGACTGAACAACAACTAGATATGAACAAAACATGTTTTAAATGGCCTCCATTTTGACATTATTATATAATTTATCTAAATTTCAATAGCACACTATCATCTTCTATACCAAATTTCTACTCTTAATCTTAATTTTCATGCTTAGGTTAGGTTAGGGTGAAGTAACGACCACATTTAGAAAAACATTTTTTAGTTTCTTGAGGTTATGAAACGTTAAGGTCATAAAAAACGGGTGACAAAATAGTTGACTATGTACTAAACTTCTATACTTTGTTTTCTAAATAAGTAAAACAGTTGTAGTTTAAAAACACTGCTAAATATTTCTATTTATTAAATATTTTTCGATAGCAGAAAGTAAAAATATACAGTAAACAATACAATAATATAACAATAGATATATTTATATTAGAAAAATAATTAAAGTGATTGTGTTCAAACTTTTTTTTTTTTAAAGGAAAAAGAACTTATGTAAAATTGAAGACTTAATTATTAAAATCGTAAAATTTCTGTACAATATACTTAACTTTAAAATGTGTTTATTTAAGCCTTCTCTAAATTTCGATAGAAGCATAAGTTTATTTGATAATTCCATTTATTTAATTGTCAATTTCTTGCATAGCAATTTAAAAAAAAATGTTTTTTTAATATCACATGATACACGTGATGAATAAAAATATCATAATAGGCAAAATGTAAATTCTTGAGCACAGTAGTACAACCGGAATGTCGATAAGTATCGAAACAATATCAAGAACAAGGTTAGGCGAAATAGAAAAGAAAGAAAGAAAATTCCTGTGTAAATTTTCAGGATTTACTAAAACGTCAATGGAGTTTACATATCAAATCAGAAAAAAATCAGGAACTTTGCGTGAAATTTGAAAACATTATTAACAACAATGCCCTAGCGGAGAGTGATTTTCTACGGACATCGAATAAGAATGGGGAGGGCAAATTCTACTGTACCAAGAAAATGAAAAGGTTCAAATACCGTGGATTTGAAATGTAAGCAAAGATAAAACTTACGAATTGTAATTATTTTCACTTAGTTTTTTACATGGGATTGATTTATAAATATTCATAGTTTTGTTTACATTTTATCGATAACTCATGTGGAATTTTCAAGACTTTTGAACTTTTATGACATCTTTCATGGTTTACTTTTTAACCGACAATTCCCCAATCAGTATTTGTACAGAAAAGGCCACCAATAGTTTGTATCGAGCCTCCATTGTAACGAAATTTTATTAGAATAGTTTTTTTCATAAAGCAGAATTTAGTTGTTTTTTAAGACAGCTACTTTAAATTTTCCATTATTAAGATTTGTTTTGAAAACGTTTGATATTTCCGCCTACCTTTCATATTTATCAATATCAATACAAATCGAGACGTATCAATTTGTAATTCGACATTAAAAATAATACCAATCTATTCTAATATATTATTATACTTCTATAATACTAATCCATCAGGTAGGTGTGGTAGAGCACCACAATGCGGGGGTTAGAACAGCAGGCTTCTAAGATCATGTAGGCAGTTGCTTCCGTGCAACGCCAGTTATGATGCATTCAAAATGTCCTGGATTTGATTACGTGCATTTCTCTTATTTGTTTCCACCGCTAGAACTATAAATTACAAACATTAGGTTTTCATAGTCGTAGCGTTAAAATAAATTATTTATTTTGAAGGCGTGACATTATTAAACGTATAAAATATTTTAGTAATGATTTGTATTTTGCCGTTGACGATGATAAGTTTAGTTTGACGATGAGGAGGCAGAAGAAAGTTATGTTCGTGGGGTAGGTCAGTCCGCCACTCTTCCTAATGAAGACATTATCATAATGAGTAGTTCTTACTCAAATGGTTGTTGCACATTCACTTCTATTGTGTTTAATTTTGCCGCGTTCAGAGAAATGATTGGTCTAATCAGCGGCAGCTTGTATTTCAAATTAACTGCATTGGAATTCACCATACTGATGCACTGGAATGATGGAGTATTTCTTTTTAAGGTTATTTGTGTATTAACGTGTTACAGGTTAAAAGTTTGGGAGGACAAACTAATCATTCGTTTTATAATCTATTATATAGGACAATTGAAATTGCACAGCAAATCTAGCAGTGAAAAAAGAAACAATCATTTACAGGTTGTTTCAGTAATGCGCGGAGAAAATTCAGGGGTCGATTGTATGTGTCAAAGTAAAGAAAACAATTCCCCTAAACATATATATCCGTAAACGCTTTTTTGACCAGGTACCCACCATTTTTTATTTTTACTAAATGATTCATATCTCTATACCAGCTTAACCGATTGAGTTGAAATTTTGTGCATTACTCAATAACGTAAAGATCTAGTTTGAAAAAATAATTAACGTGTTCCAATAATTCATTTTAAAACGGCGGTATTTAAAAAAAATTAAACTAAATAACTTAAAGGTGTTAATTTTTTAAACAAATTAAAATGACCACCATTTTTAAACCGTTTATTGGAAAAAAAGGGTTGTAGTTCTTTATATTGATGAGTACCGTACAAAATAGAGCCTTTCTTGGTAAATCTAAGTCTATGAGTGGTCACCAAGCTCCGTATATGACACATTTTACCCTGTTCTCTTCACCCCCATCAAAATGCGTCAGTTTACATTGTGGGGTTTGTACCGAAGAAAAGGAGGAAGATATAGATATTTTAAAACGGCGTTTATTATTTTTTTTAAAAAGAAGTGACAATAGATAAGATGACACACCTGCACGGGAATAGGAAGTAGTGGAGGTTACAAGAGAGACCTCAGAACAAGATGATGATTAAGGATCTAAGGAGACTGTTTGCAGTCGATTAATACTGGAGGTGAGTTCGCAAACTCCTTCAACAGATTAGAAACTAATTTTACTTTCCAAAAAATGTGAATTCTTATAAAGCTTACAATAAAAACATTCCACACAAACTAGTAGAGGTATATTAATGGACAAAAGAGCATAAGTCTCGGAGGGTACCAAATTAACCTAGAGGATACCTATCCTTAACTTCCTTCACGTGCTGTACTTCCTAAAGAAGCTGGGGGTGAAGTCGCTTTATTAAACGAGAATACCTCTTACTAGAAGATGTAGAGCTCTAGTGTTTACAATGCACAAGTATATCACCCCCACATCACTATCACTACTTCTACTAGTTTTGATGAGGGTAAGTCCCATTATAACTCTGAAAGCATTTCTACAAGAATCACATTTAAAAATTAAAATATAGATTTGAGCGCTCATTTTACAGTTTTCTGCTAGGTTTTGCAGAGCCTTAAGAGCTCGACAAATTCAAACCTTTTGAATAAGTGATATAGTGTTGCATCATCTGTAACAAAGACGTTATATAACGTTACATTTCAGGAGCTATGAAATCCAATAGCAGCATCTCTAATATCGTAAGTACTTTAAAAGTTTATAAAAAACGTCGCCACTCATCACTAAAACCAAATAAAACTCAACCAAAACTGTTCGTCAATAAAAATGTCACTTCTGTAGTTGTCAGTAAAAAAATTAAAAATATATGCAGTTTCTGAAAATAAATGTATATATTTATATACAGTTTAAATTCGTTTTGTTTGTACCAAAATGTCTCCTCTTCGTAAATCATATTATTTATTAAAATCGAAGTTTAAATGACAGCGGTCAGCATTCGTTTTGTTTTGGGAAATAATTCCTCAACTATAGGCTAATATATTTTTTCCTTGTGATTTTCGCACACGGGTCATTAATTTTACATTTTACTAAAATTTGAACACAATGGATAAATTAGGTCCTATAACAGTCCTGATATTTTTGCTGATAACTCATGAAGCGGTATATTTTGAGATGGTGACCAATCAATGTTATTTGAATTCTTAGAAGTTACAACTAAACAAAAATTTCATCATAATCATTAGATCTAATTTTGAAAAAAATCTTTATTTGTCTTTTTTTATGTAAAACATCTAATACGGCGGTACGGAAATAAAAGCAACTGTGTAGCGTTGCTATGGATATTCAAAACGTTCCTCTCGGTGGCATGAAGCATGCAGAGTAGATTGCATTGTTGAAAATATGTTGTTTTGTTTGTTATTTGTGAATATATGTGTCAAAATATGTAAGGAATCCAGTTAATGTTATTGTATCTTATTTTCAACTGAATTTTGATTTATTATTATTATTATTAATTCAATATTTACAATAATATTATATTTAAAAACTATCCTTCAATGTTTGATAAAGAAAATACTTAGGCCTATACTGTTTAATATGTTATGGTTTTGTCTATAACGCAAATATTTCTTTTTTTTTGTATTTTTGTAAAAATATAATAATTGTTTTATTTACAAAAATCTAATCATTTGTTTATTTTCATTATTATTAACATCAAATTACATTTGTCCACAGTTGTTGACACAGTGGCATTTTGTTCATTTAAATTAGTTTGCAAAACAGCTGATTTCTCAACAGTTTCACTTTGCCCACTACGTTGCTCACTCCGAATAGCAACCGAAAAAAACGAAATTTAGGTTAAGTTTGTTTGAATTGATTTATAATATACAGGCAATGTCCCGTTTGTAGGATAGATTAATTCTTACATGTAAAATAACATAAATAAACAACAAAACAACGTTTTTAAGTTGAAAAAGGAAGTAATTATTCGTGAAGATGATTGACAGTGTATGTACACGGAGAATATTTTTCGTTTGCCGAGTTTTGAAGTTGGCAATCCCTTTTCCTCAACAATACACCTAAGTTATTTGTAATATTCATAAATAACATGTTTTGACGTGAGAACTTCTACTCAATGTTGATGTGTTGTTTAACACTACTGCAATTGATTGTTTGTTTGAACACTACTGCAATTGATTGTTTGTTTGAACACTATTGTATTAAATTAATGTTTTATTACATTGTGTTACTGCTGCAGTATGTTTTTTATTTGTCACAAAATCACAACTGTAGACAAAGTATAATGTGCAATTCGTGAGCAAAGTGTCTTTTTTAAACTCGATAAAATTGATAACATTTTTCTCTCGTTTAAAAAAGTGCCACTTTGCTCACTAGTTGCACAAATAACTATTTTTTCTTTTGCCTACTTTTCATAAAAACGAATTTCGATGTTTCACATTTGCCAGGCGACCCGTGAGGTTGCACTTTTATTTCATATAGCAGCTACCCCATTTTTTTAATTTTTTTTACGTAAATTAAAAATTTCCAAGATATGGGTAAAGTACGCCCACCCAACAAATTTGATTAAAATCGTTCCACTTGTTTCGACTCTAAAGCTATAACAGAAAACAAATGATAGAAAGAAATAATTTCAAAATCAAATTTATTGGTCACGGGACAATAAAACAGAGAAATTTAACGGTGAAAAAAAAATCGACATTGTTTCTTTTACACATTAAGACAGTTTATTCTACGTATGTGAGAAAGTACGAATAAATACAGTTTAATGTAGGCCTACTAATTTAATTCGTAACAAAAAAGTTACAATATTTCTAGAACGAAAATAATATAAATATGCAAACAAAAACGAAATATCTTAATGTACCGTCGGCCATAGATCATCTTTGGAATTTGCACGTAAATACTAAACAATCGGCGTCCTTTGTTCGAGTAAAAAAAACTATATAAATGTCAAGGAATATTTAAAATATCTACTAAATATACCGCGTCTTATCTGAAAGAAGTAAAACAAATACTTCTACATACTATCAAAAAGAGATAAAAAAAGATTCTTTTCTAATGAATTCCTACGCTTTGTCCTATGTTGGTAGCACTGACGCGGGACCGAGATCACTTGTTTCGCACAAAATGTCCTCTCTGTCATTAATCCTTTTGACTTATGTCATTTATTAGTCTACACTCGGAGACAGAATACACGCAAAGTCGACGTATTTGTTTAAACCTATTCCCGAAGAAAAACTTGTTTTTCCTTCCATTTAGATGTAGATTTGATACGAACCAATTTAAATGTACATAGTTAAGTAATGAACCGGGGGAATCGAAAGGACTGGTCATTTTAACGAAGACCAGTCAGAATTGAAATTTAATTAAATATGTTTAAGCAGGTGTTTTGATTTGTAGTTTGTTTTCGTCACGGTTTAGTTATTTAATTCCGCGTTGTGGAATGTTCAGTTTTTTGTGGAAAATATCTTTGTTTAGTTTTAAAAATAAAGAATTTTAATTTGTTTGATTTGAAGGAAATGACGAGATTAGCGCGTCTCGGCATAATTGAATCGTCATCTGCTGTTTTGAAACATAATGTTTGAAGGAAGAGTTTAAGGAATTTATCTTTTAGTGGTGTTCGTGAGAAGTGTTTCTTGAAAAGACGTCAGGAGATCGTGCAGATGAATAACGTAAGATCAGTTGATTTGTCTAGTGGTCATTGCTCTTGCTTTGTGTCCAAGACTGTGATTTCTTTGGGAGCGAAAAAAGCTAGTGTCTCAACATTGTAGTGTTAAATAGGGAGTTGCGATTAATTGCGAATTCTAATTACGAAAGCTACGCTGACTGGAAGTCGACGTTAGACACGACGTAAATCTTTTTTAATTGCCCTCGGCTTCCTTTCTTTTTCTTGGTGTGTACTACTTTCCAGGTTAAATTCCCTAAGTGGTACAAAATATTAGGGTGTTGATCCAACATCTTGATAACTAATAGGGAGCTATTATTGGTAACGAATTCTTGTTACTGCGATTAGAATTCAAAATGCTGACTACATCAGCTGGCCATACAAAAGGCTGTCAGACTTGGGATCCTGAAGGACAATACCGCCAGGAATATTTCGTGTTGAAGTCTCTCGACGCTAAATATGATTTTAGTATAGTGATGAAATATTAGTTTTTGTTAATACTTTTTTTTTTATCACAAAACAAATTAGAATTGTTTGCATAATTATACTCTATTTAGTTCTCAAACGTGTCCAACCAACAGCTCAGTGACAGATAAACCAAATATTGTTAGAAATTTTATCAACCTAAGACAATAGATAAATTGGAAATACATCGCCAGGATATGGGTTTACACAGAAGACTGCATATGTTCAATATTAAATGCAGAAGAGTGACGTCATAATTCGAAAACAATGAATTTGAACACTTCATCTAAATAGCTATGTAATGAAATAACTATTTAATGTAAAAGGTGATTAGAAACTAATCAGTTAACATATAATAAAAACACTGTGGAGGAACCCTTTAAAACACTGTATTATATTATTAAGACATGGTACAGGGTGACGTATATTGATAATTGAACACAACTCAGGGAACGTAGGTTTACTTAAATTGTCCTGGGGACGCTATCATAAATATCCTCCACCTCTGAGTTAGAATGACCACATGCCATATTTAGACTCTTAATAAGTTGCACCATGAAAACAACTGCTCAAAATCTATACCGACGGATAATACTGGATAAACCATATTCCAAAAAAACTGAGACTTGATATCATCGTAATATCTTCGAGGGCTCGATTGCAGTTGGCGGTAATATTTAAGACATTTATTCGTAACCAAATAATTGGACCTAATTTTAATTTTAGTTTAGGTTACCTATACACTAAATAGTATTCCAATTTTTAGGAATTTTATAATCGGGAAAAACTACCACAGTACTAAAGGTAACGATCGGGAAATTTATTGGGGGGGGGGGGGGTATTGGAATTTTTTCAAGGTTAAGAAGGATAGACACTATTGATACATACAGATATATCAAGCTATCAGAATCAGCTGATACCAGTACAAAGAAATTAAAAAATGTGTTTCAGAATAGTAACGCAAAAACAACCCGCACATACTAGAAAATTACAAGTTAATAATGAAGGGGAATATTTACACACAGTGTAGCAATTATGTCAATTATTTTCTTGTCAGAGACAGTAAAACAGGCAATACATAGTATAACATTACATCGATCAAACAAGTTGCATAATTTATAACTAATCGGAATTATGATAATTAAAATAGTCATTGTGAACGACAAAAAAAAAAAAAACATGAGATGTAAATACATGCTATCCTTTAACCTCTCTTATTTGCAGGGTCATTCAACGGTTTGCAAAAAAAGTATTTTTGCAAAATAGTATACATTTATATAAATATTTATTTAGTAAGTAGTTCACTTGTTTTAGTGTAGGATACAGAAACACGTCACTACGCAATGTGCCTACATGCCTTCATAATAGAGTGACAATACCCGTGATATTGAGGATGTAGTTTTTCATTTGTCATTTTGTTACCTCAGATATATATTTTAGCGACGTTTAATACTTTTTCCCATTTTTGCAAGTAATAAAAATTACAAATTAAAAATAATATTTACAGAAACACAAGTTACGAGAATTGTGTTTGTATTTGCAAACCTCTTTGAAGCGTCACGTCGTAAGGAAGGTTACAGCCTGTCTTGAGTTATAGGGGGGATGATGCAAGTAAACGGTGATTCAATTATATCTGGCAAACGTCCTCTATGACCTCCTCTGGATGTTTTAACTCTATCAATGAATTTGTTATAACCTTCAGACAGGTGTTCTCCCCGAGTTGGGCGATAACATTGCGAATCTCTTCCTTTAGTTGTGGTATTGTACGGGGATTATTTTGATAAAGTTTTAATTTTAAATACCCCAAAAGAAAGAAGTCACAGGGTGTTAGTTCGCATGACATTGTTGGCCAGTTCTGATCGAAGCTGCGTGAAAGGACTCGGTTTGTAAATTTATTTTTAACAAGGATATCGTTTGTGTGTAGTGTGGCAGGTGGCGCCATCTTGTTGAATGTATACATTCTTAATATTCACATTATTAAGGTAAGGCCATAAAAATGTCATGGCATTTCCATCCTTACCTTCAAAAAAGAAATACCCGATGACTCGACCAGCCCAAAATCCACACCGCACAGTTGCTATTTGCAGATACATTACCTTGGGATGGGTTACGCAAGGATAATCTGACAAACAAATGCAACAGTTATGATTATTAACATAGAGGTTTAAATTTAAAAGTCCCTCATTAGAGAGGAGTATTCTCTTTGTAAAATTGTCACAGTTGTCGAGTTAACTGAATTTTGTAGGCCTGCATATGAAGATCCTTTGTGAGAATTCGCTGAAGCTAACTTTTCGCGATACCCAACTATTGTGAACGATGGCGAATTGACTTTTGTAGACTCACGGTTACACTGTCAGGGACACATGCGATATTCTGATCAGGCCGGCTGGAACGAGAGCTGGAACTGGTGTTTTGATGTTTACAATCAAACTCGTGTTCACTTTTTTTTTTCATTACCCTACGAACTGTTGACTCATTAGGTCTTTATGACGACCTAGAAACGTATGGAGCATCCGCACAGTTTCTGCGAAACACTCACCATATTTGAAATGTGTTTTCACAATTAATATTCATTGTTCCATTGTAAAGAGTTCCATGATAACTAACCTACAAAAGTATGCAATAAGAAAGATATAAATTTAATGTTGCCATGGCAACAACGCAACCATAGCTTGCAATTTAAAACAGGCGTTCTTTTTGAATCATTCTATATTTGTAAAATGTACTTTCCTAACCTAGAAACTTGCCTGATTTTTCTAATCATGCTAAAAGCCTTTTAACTAAAACAAAAACTTACACAACCTTGTAAAAACCTTGAACGAAAATCTATATTTAACTTGAAATCCATTTTACGTATGTCAATACTTTAAGATACATTGGAAGACATTAGTGACTGCATAATGCATTTGGTACACCAATTACTGATGCATACATGTAAATTCACTTTCAACTACATAAATATGCATATTGGCATTAGCCTCGTGTTGAAACAATTAATTTCAGACCAACTGAAAGGAATCAGTAAAAACAACTGTAATGAGAGGCTATATGTTAGATGTAGTGGAAGGTAAGTAAACAAAAAACAAGTTGAAGAAAGGACAGAAGGAAAAAAGCGTTGATATCTTTTATTTGTTCACATATACGTGGAGGGAATTTATATGAAAGGTTACAAAATTGTTTTTTGGTAGAAGTAATAGTGTTGAAGTTCTTTTGAAACAAAAGAAAGTACTTTTGTGAATGATTTTTTTTCGACTCTGGAACGTTGTACAGCCCAAACTAGTGGACGGAGTTTCGTCAAATTTGACATGTGGCCGTATTTTCTTTGCATATTTTGAAACTTTTATTCTATTTTGTTATTCCTAAAAAAATGACTGTACCTGTCATAAAAACAAAACTCAAAATTACCAATTATTTATTAACATCTACTTTATTGATTTTAATGACTCTGGAATGTTCTACAGCCCAAACTAGTGGACCGAGTTTCATCAAATTTGACTTGTGGCCGTATTTTTTTTTTTTTTTTTTTTTGAAACTTTTATTCTATTTTGTTATTCCTAAAAAATTGGCTGTACCTGTCATAATAACAAAACTCAAAACTACTAATTTCTTAACATCTACTTTAATGATTTTAATGAAATTTTGCAAAAATGTAGACCCATTTATAAATAAATAAATAAAAATATTAATAGTAATTACATCAGCTATAATCTATATGATATTTTAAGTACAATCTTCCGACATTCCTAGCATTGGCTTACTTTTTATATTTGTCGACACGTTTCGAAGTTTCTCTATCTTCAGGATCTACTTTGTTCTATTTAGTAAGTCTCTAAAGTATTTAAAGATCTTTAACAGAAGTTCTAAAGATGTAGGAATTCCGAAACGCGTAAAAAATATAAATAATAAGACAATGCTAGAATTGGCAGAATATTGTACTCTAAGTATTATGTAAAACCACAAGCAAAAAACAAAATAATTACGAAATAAAATTTTGTAATAAATTCATTAAATGTAATTTCCATTAAGGAACTTTTATACCTTTAAGAAGAGTTTTGACACAAGCGAAGCAAGCTAAGTCTTCATTCAAATATACAGAGTGTTCAAAATCAATCTGTCAAACGTTCTTGTAAGTGAATATGGAAATTCAAATAAAAGAAAAAAATGTGCCTATAAGCATAAGTCCAAAAATGCTTAGATTAGTCCTTATAGGTCTGCTAAGTAAACAATCATATAATAAAGCTATAAGGTTTTATACAATTTTACACTGATATCTTCTCCTATTCTTTATTTTAAAAAAAGAAGTCAGACAGATGGACGTGATAAAACTAGGAATGTTTAGTCATACTTTTATTGGAAACTTTTGCTTTGTTTTGATGTCTAAAAATACTTCCTAATGTTTGGTAGTTGATCGTAAAATATCCTGTATCAATTAATTAATTTAAAAACTCAATAAAACAAAAGGTGACCCCTATACTGGATTTATCGTCAGTATGAAATGCGAAAAATAAATAATGAAGAAAATATAACAATGTTTTTATTTTCTGTGTGAACATTGAAAGAAGATTTTAAAGATTATTAAATTTCCCAATTTTAGTTTTTCCTACAATAACTCTATAAGTAATCAATTAGTCACTCTGTTTTAGTCACTATATCAGCTTAGACACTCTGTCATTCATTCACCCTTTCAGTTAGTGAGTCAGACAGTCAATTATTCAGTCTGTCAGTTAGTTACTCCGCCAGTCAGTAATTCTGGTAATAAGTAACTGAGTCAATTAATCACTCATTCAGTTACTCAATCTGTCAGTCAGTCAATTTCTTTTTCAGTTAGTCAGTCAGTCAGTTAGTAGTCAATCTAGCAGTCAGTAATTCTATCAGTCAGTTAATCACTCTATCAGTCATTCAATATCTCTGTCCGTCAGTCAGTTAGTCGTCATCTGACAGTCAATCACTCAATCAGTTAGTAACTTTATCAGCAGACAAACACGCAAACAGTTAGTTATTAGTCATTTTATTAGTTATTCTGACAGTTATTTAGAAACACTGTCAGTCAATCAGTCACTTTATTAGTCAGTTACTCTATAAATCAGTCAGTCATTATTCCAGTTATTCAGTCAGTTACTTTGTCAACCTTGTAAATTTGAAAGGTAAAACAAAATTCAGATTGTTTTAAAAAGTTACACTTTTATTATTTGTAATATCTTTCATTGTTAATTTCGTACTTACACGAATCCAATAGTCAATAGTCAATGAATATCGTAAATACAAATTGTATTGTTGGATTTAAAAAAACATTTATTTCAAATCCTTTGTAAGAATTTCACAATACAATTTGAACGCCTGTTTTCGTGGATGACTTACACCAATACAATACATTCTAAATGAACTATAATGACGTCCCAGTGGGTGATGCCTGTCATTGTCTCTATCGATGGTCTTATTAAGACATTACCCAGCGGGGAACATCTCACAATATGGGGTCCCTAGTTAACGTTTGTCGTACTGATGTTCGCTTGACGGATAGAGATTGCTTGAGTGATCAGATAGCTACTGGCAGTCCGCTGGTCTGATGTCCGCCTCATGTTTCATTTTTAACGACAATGTCTTCATTTTTGACGGACCGTGACGCTGTTGGATTTCAAACAGTCAAATAAATAATGTCAATTGACTAATGTTAATTTAACTGATACATCCTGGTTGTTAATAGTGTATAGAGAAGGATGTTTGACTATTGTGGGTAGTATGCTTAGGTGGTTTGCTTAAAAGTATCTGGTTGAATATTTATTCAAAATATAAATTTGTTTATCTTTTGGTGTTGTAAGTAAAATTATACATAATGTTGTAAGATGTTTATTTCTCACACATAATGTTTAAGAAGGAAACATAACCAACAGGGAGTTTTATAAAATCATCTACATTATAAGTTAATAATATACGTGTATAAAAATACTGCTTCATAATAGAAACCTGTTTACTTTTCAAATAACACTTCCAGTATTATAAGTTACTAGCTGTTAAAAGCGGCTTTGCACGCGAATATTTCAGTTTCGACATTTTTAGTACAACCCTAATACGCTTCTACAGACCTACCCCAAACCATGTTAAAAAATTCGCAGCTCTAGATTTCTTAGATCCAGAGATATGCTTTAGCGGTAAAAAACATCCTTAGATTGGAACATTTTCAAAACCCTTTCTTATTACACGTCTAGAGACCTACTCCAAACCATTATAAAAAAATCATAACTCTAGGCTTCTTGCATCCAGAGATATGCTTTTGGGGTAAAAATACAGTTGGAGTGGAACATTTTCAAAACCATTTCTTAGCGGGTAGTCTATTAAACTACCCCAAATCATGATAAAAAATTCATTGCTATAGGCTTCTTGGATATAGAGATATGCTTTAGGGGTAAGAACATCCTTTGTAGTGGAACATTTTCAAAAACCCTTCCTTATTACGCGTCTACAGAACTACCCCAAATCATGATAAAAAAATCACATCTCTAGGCTTCTTGGGTCCAGAGACTTCGTGATCAGTCAGGGGTTTTGACTTTAATATAAATAGATAAGACAGCTGATGTTTGTTTACTTTGATTTATACTTTGTTTATTTCTGACTTTCAGAGAAAATGTGATATACGTATAGTTACGCAATACAAAGCTAAGTCACCGACACGAGCGTAGTGAGCTGATACCTATTTACAAAATATGTACAGCTTATTATGACTGAGACACCGACACGAGCGTAGTGATCTGATACCTATTTACAAAATATGTACAGCTTATTATGACTGAGACACTGTACCGAGCATAGTGAGCTGATACCTATTTACAAAATATGTACAGCTTATTATGACAGACACTGACACGAGCATAGTGAGCTGATACTTATTTACAAAATATGTACAGCTTATTATGACTGAGACACTGACACGAGCATAGTGAGCTGATACCTATTGACAAAATATGTACAGCTTATTATGACTGAGACACTGACACGAGCATAGTGAGCTGATACTTATTTACAAAATATGTACAGCTTATTATGACTGAGACACTGACACGAGCATAGTGAGCTGATACCTATTGACAAAATATGTACAGCATATTATGACAGACACTGACACGAGCATAGTGAGCTGATTTACAAAATATGTACAGCTTATTATAACTGAGACACTGACACGAGCATAGTGAGCTGATACTTATTTACAAAATATGTACAGCTTATTATGACTGAGACACTGACACCAGCATAGTGAACTGATACTTATTTACAAAATATGTACAGCTTATTATGACTGAGACACTGACACGAGCATAGTGAGCTGATACTTATTTACAAAATATGTACAGCTTATTATGACTGAGACACTGACACGAGCATAGTGAGCTGATACTTATTTACAAAATATGTACAGCTTATTATGACTGAGACACTGACACGAGCATAGTGAGCTGATACTTATTTACATAATATGTACAGCTTATTATGACTGAGACACTGACACGAGCATAGTGAGCTGATACTTATTTACAAAATATGTACAGCTTATTATGACTGAGACACTGACACGAGCATAGTGAGCTGATACTTATTTACAAAATATGTACAGCTTATTATGACTGAGACACTGACACGAGCATAGTGGGCTGATACTTATTTACAAAATATGTACAGCTTATTATGACTGAGACACTGACACGAGCATAGTGAGCTGATACTTATTTACAAAATATGTACAGCTTATTATGACTGAGACACTGACACGAGCATAGTGAGCTGATACTTATTTACAAAATATGTACAGCTTATTATGACTGAGACACTGACACGAGCATAGTGAGCTGATACTTATTTACAAAATATGTACAGCTTATTATGACTGAGACACTGACACGAGCATAGTGAGCTGATACTTATTTACAAAATATGTACAGCTTATTATGACCGAGACACTGACACGAGCATAGTGAGATGGTGCTTATTTACAAAATATGTACAGCTTATTATGACTGAGACACTGACACGAGCATAGTGAGCTGATACTTATTTACAAAATATGTACAGCTTATTATGACTGAGACACTGACACGAGCATAGTGAGTTGATACCTATTGACAAAATATGTATAGCTTATTATGACAGACACTGACACGAGCATAGTGAGCTGATACTTATTTACAAAATATGTACAGCTTATTATGACTGAGACACTGACACGAGCATAGTGAGCTGATACCTATTGACAAAATATGTACAGCTTATTATGACCGAGACACTGACACGAGCATAGTGAGATGGTGCTTATTTACAAAATATGTACAGCTTATTATGACTGAGACACTGACACGAGCATAGTGAGCTGATACTTATTTACAAAAGATGTACAGCTTATTATGACTAAGACACTGACATGAGCATAGTGAGCTGATACTTATTTACAAAATATGTACAGCTTATTATGACAGACACTGACACGAGCATAGTAAGCTGATACTTATTTACAAAAGATGTACAGCTTATTATGACTAAGACACTGACATGAGCATAGTGAGCTGATACTTATTTACAAAAAAATATGTACAGCTTATTATGACAGACACTGACACGAGCATAGTGAGTTGATACTTATTTACAAAATATGTACAGCTTATTATGACAGACACTGACATGAGCATAGTGAGCTGATACTTATTTACAAAATATGTACAGCTTATTATGACAGACACTGACATGAGCATAGTGAGCTGATACTTATTTACAAAATATGTACAGCTTATTATGACAGACACTGACACGAGCATAGTGAGCTGATACCTATTTACAAAATATGTACAGCTTATTATGACAGACACTGACACGAGCATAGTGAGCTGATACCTATTTACAAAATATGTACAGCTTATTATGACCGTGACACTGACACGAGCATAGTGAGATGGTGCTTATTTACAAAATATGTACAGCTTATTATGACTGAGACACTGACACGAGCATAGTGGGCTGATACTTATTTACAAAATATGTACAGCTTATTATGACTGAGACACTGACACGAGCATAGTGAGCTAATACTTATTTACAAAATATGTACAGCTTATTATGACTGAGACACTGACACGAGCATAGTGAGCTGATACTTATTTACAAAATATGTAGAGCTTATTATGACTGAGACACTGACACGAGCATAGTGAGCTGATACTTATTTACAATATATGTACAGCTTATTATTACAGACACTGACACGAGCATAGTGAGCTGATACCTATTGACAAAATATGTACAGCTTATTATGACAGACACTGACACGAGCATAGTGAGCTGATACTTATTTACAAAATATGTACAGCTTATTATGACTGAGACACTGACACGAGCATAGTGAGTTGATACCTATTGACAAAATATGTATAGCTTATTATGACAGACACTGACACGAGCATAGTGAGCCATACTTATTTACAAAATATGTACAGCTTATTATGACTGAGACACTGACACGAGCATAGTGAGCTGATACCTATTGACAAAATATGTACAGCTTATTATGACCGAGACACTGACACGAGCATAGTGAGACGGTGCTTATTTACAAAATATGTACAGCTTATTATGACTGAGACACTGACACGAGCATAGTGAGCTGATACTTATTTACAAAAGATGTACAGCTTATTATGACAGACACTGACATGAGCATAGTGAGCTGATACTTATTTACAAAATATGTACAGCTTATTATGACAGACACTGACACGAGCATAGTGAGCTGATACTTATTTACAAAAGCAGTACAGCTTATTATGACTAAGACACTGACATGAGCATAGTGAGCTGATACTTATTTACAAAAAAATATGTACAGCTTATTATGACAGACACTGACACGAGCATAGTGAGTTGATACTTATTTACAAAATATGTACAGCTTATTATGACAGACACTGACATGAGCATAGTGAGCTGATACTTATTTACAAAATATGTACAGCTTATTATGACAGACACTGACATGAGCATAGTGAGCTGATACTTATTTACAAAATATGTACAGCTTATTATGACAGACACTGACACGAGCATAGTGAGCTGATACCTATTTACAAAATATGTACAGCTTATTATGACAGATACTGACACGAGCATAGTGAGCTGATACCTATTTACAAAATATGTACAGCTTATTATGACCGTGACACTGACACGAGCATAGTGAGATGGTGCTTATTTACAAAATATGTACAGCTTATTATGACTGAGACACTGACACGAGCATAGTGGGCTGATACTTATTTACAAAATATGTACAGCTTATTATGACTGAGACACTGACACGAGCATAGTGAGCTAATACTTATTTACAAAATATGTACAGCTTATTATGACTGAGACACTGACACGAGCATAGTGAGCTGATACTTATTTACAAAATATGTAGAGCTTATTATGACTGAGACACTGACACGAGCATAGTGAGCTGATACTTATTTAAAAAATATGTACAGCTTATTATTACAGACACTGACACGAGCATAGTGAGCTGATACCTATTGACAAAATATGTACAGCTTATTATGACAGACACTGACACGAGCATAGTGAGCTGATACCTATTTACAAAATATGTACAGCTTATTATGACAGACACTGACACGAGCATAGTAAGCTGATACTTATTTACAAAATATGTACAGCTTATTATGACTGAGTCACCGACACGAGCATAGTGAGCTGATACCTATTTACAAAATATGTACAGCTTATTATGACAGACACTGACACGAGCATAGTGAGCTGATACTTATTTACAAAATATGTACAGCTTATTATAACAGACACTGACACGAGCATAGTGAGCTGATACCTATTTACAAAATATGTACAGCTTATTATGACAGAGAAACTGACACGAGCATAGTGAGCTGATACTTATTTACAAAATATGTACAGCTTATTATGACTGAGACACTGACACGAGCATAGTGAGCTGATACTTATTTACAAAATATGTACAGCTTATTATTACAGACACTGACACGAGCATAGTGAGCTGATACCTATTTACAAAATATGTACAGCTTATTATGACAGACACTGACACGAGCATAGTGAGCTGATACCTATTTACAAAATATGTACAGCTTATTATGACAGACACTGACACGAGCATAGTAAGCTGATACTTATTTACAAAATATGTACAGCTTATTATGACTGAGTCACCGACACGAGCATAGTGAGCTGATACCTATTTACAAAATATGTACAGCTTATTATGACAGACACTGACACGAGCATAGTGAGCTGATACTTATTTACAAAATATGTACAGCTTATTATAACAGACACTGACACGAGCATAGTGAGCTGAAACCTATTTACAAAATATGTACAGCTTATTATGACAGAGAAACTGACACGAGCATAGTGAGCTGATACTTATTTACAAAATATGTACAGCTTATTATGACTGAGACACTGACACGAGCATAGTGAGCTGATACTTATTTACAAAATATGTACAGCTTATTATGACCGAGACACTTACAAGAGCATAGTGAGATGGTGCTTATTTACAAAATATATACAGCTTATTATGACTGAGACACTGACACGAGCATAGTGAGCTGATACTTTATACAAAATATGTACAGCTTATTATGACTGAGACACTGACATGAGCATAGTGAGCTGATGCTTATTAACAAAATATGTATCCTACAACTTATTATGACTGAGACACTGACATGAGCATAGTGAACTGATGCTTATTAACAAAATATTTATCCTACAGCTTATTATGACTGAGACACTGACATGAGCATAGTGAGCTGATACTTATTTACAAAATATGTACAGCTTATTATGACTGAGACACTGACACGAGCATAGTGAGCTGATACTTATTTACAAAATATGTACAGCTTATTATGACTGAGACACTGACACGAGCATAGAGAGCTGATACTTATTTACAAAATATGTACAGCTTATTATGACTGAGACACTGAAACGAGCATAGTGAGATGGTGCTTATTTACAAAATATGTACAGCTTATTATGACTGAGACACTGACACGAGCATAGTGAGCTGATACTTATTTACAAAATATGTACAGCTTATTATGACTGAGACACTGACACGAGCATAGTGAGCTGATACTTATTTACAAAATATGTACAGCTTATTATGACAGACACTGACACGAGCATAGTGAGCTGATACCTATTTACAAAATATGTACAGCTTATTATGACTGAGTCACCGACACGAGCATAGTGAGCTGATACCTATTTACAAAATATGTACAGCTTATTATGACAGACACTGACACGAGCATAGTGAGCTGATACTTATTTACAAAATATGTACAGCTTATTATAACAGACACTGACACGAGCATAGTGAGCTGATACCTATTTACAAAATATGTACAGCTTATTATGACAGACACTGACACGAGCATAGTGAGCTGATACCTATTTACAAAATATGTACTGCTTATTATGACCGAGACACTGACACGAGCATAGTGAGATGGTGCTTATTTACAAAATATGTACAGCTTATTATGACTGAGACACTGACACGAGCATAGTGAGCTGATACTTATTTACAAAATATGTACAGCTTATTATGACTGAGACACTGACACGAGCATAGTGAGCTGATACTTATTTACAAAATATGTACAGCTTATTATGACAGACACTGACACGAGCATAGTGAGGTGATACTTATTTACAAAATATGTATAGCTTATTATGACTGAGACACTGACACGAGCATAGTGAGCTGATACTTATTTACAAAATATGTACAGCTTATTATGACTGAGACACTGACACGAGCATAGTGAGCTGATACCTATTGACAAAATATGTACAGCTTATTATGACTGAGACACTGACACGAGCATAGTGAGCTGATACCTATTGACAAAATATGTACAGCTTATTATGACTGAGACACTGACACGAGCATAGTGAGCTGATACCTATTGACAAAATATGTACAGCTTATTATGACTGAGACACTGACACGAGCATAGTGAGCTGATACCTATTGACAAAATATGTACAGCTTATTATGACTGAGACACTGACACGAGCATAGTGAGCTGATACTTATTTACAAAATATGTACAGCTTATTATAACTGAGACACTGACACGAGCATAGTGAGCTGATACTTATTTACAAAATATGTACAGCTTATTATGACTGAGACACTGACACGAGCATAGTGAGCTGATACCTATTGACAAAATATGTACAGCTTATTATGACTGAGACACTGACACGAGCATAGTGAGCTGATACCTATTGACAAAATATGTACAGCTTATTATGACTGAGACACTGACACGAGCATAGTGAGCTGATACTTATTTACAAAATATGTACAGCTTATTATGACTGAGACACTGACACGAGCATAGTGAGCTGATACCTATTGACAAAATATGTACAGCTTATTATGACAGACACTGACACGAGCATAGTGAGCTGATACTTATTTACAAAATATGTACAGCTTATTATAACTGAGACACTGACACGAGCATAGTGAGCTGATGCTTATTTACAAAATATGTACAGCTTATTATGACTGAGACACTGACACGAGCATAGTGAGCTGATACCTATTGACAAAATATGTACAGCTTATTATGACTGAAACACTCACACGAGCATAGTGAGCTGATACTTATTTACAAAATATGTACAGCTTATTATGACTGAGACACTGACACGACCATAGTGAGCTGATACCTATTTACAAAATATGTACAGCTTATTATGACAGACACTGACACGAGCATAGTGAGCTGAGACCTATTGACAAAACATGTACAGCTTATTATGACAGACACTGACACGAGCATAGTGAGATGGTGCTTATTTACAAAATATGTACAGCTTATTATGACAGACACTGACACGAGCATAGTGAGATGGTGCTTATTTACAAAATATGTACAGCTTATTATGACTGAGACACTGACTCGAGCATAGTGAGCTGATACTTTATACAAAATATGTACAGCTTATTATGACTGAGACACTGACACGAGCATAGTGAGCTGATACTTTATACAAAATATGTACAGCTTATTATGACTGAGACACTGACATGAGCATAGTGAGCTGATGCTTATTAACAAAATATGTATCCTACAACTTATTATGACTGAGACACTGACATGAGCATAGTGAGTTGATGCTTATTAACAAAATATGTACAGCCTAATAATGCGATGTCACTGACATGAGCATATTGAGTTGATGCTTATTAACAAAATATGTACACCTTATTATGGCCGAGACACTGACACGATATTAGTGAGGGATCACATAATACTCATCTCAACGCGTAAGACCACTTGAAATATCAATACAATATAATATTTCCCACAAGTCGGAAGAAACGAACTAAAAGGTATTACATTTAGAGGATCTGCTTGTATTTCTTGGTATGCGGTGGTGGGTAAGTACCATGGCAAATCTCCGAATAAACTGTATCAGTGATGGCAAATCTCCGAATTAAAAGTATCAATGATGGCAAATATTTGAATTACTTATATCAGTGATGGAAAATGTCCGAATAAACTGTATCAGTGATGGCAAATCTCCGAATAAACTGTATCAGTGATGGCAAATCTCCGAATTAAAAGTATCAATGATGGGTAATGTAGGAATTAAATCTATATATGATGGCAAATATTTGAATTAACTACATCAGTGATGGCAAACGTCCGAATAAACTACATTTACAATATAAAAAAAACCTATCGTTACCTCATAACTTTTATTAAAAGCCAGAGGAAGTAAACAGTTTATAAGTTCGTTATAGAAATGTTAAACCATGGTGTAATACTTTTATAGTTAGTTTAATTTCTTTTAAGATATCAAATGTCTAATAGTTTTCAAACTAAAAATACACAATCAACTCCGGAATGAACTCATGTTCGAGCACACGCTGTATACTAATTAAATAACCACTGTGACACAAAGACTAATAGTGGCGATGCCGAGACGTCCAGTAAAGGGTTTTTAGCTGCAAGCAGAAGATTGACAAGCAAATTAATGAAGAAACACCGTCTAGAAAGAAGCTAACTGATTGGCCAGCCACTCCTTGGACCGGTTAGACGAGCAACAACCAATCACTGAGCTCACTTCACGACCATTTTTAACAAAACACTCACCATCAATATAGGCTTAAGTTGCTTAACAAGACGAACTGGTTCAATTTCATCTTTGAATTAAGAAAAACACTGTGGTGAACAAAAGAGACGATTGTGTATTTTCGTACAGTTCATCATAAACATAGATGTAGGATGACGTCATTGGAATATGACTCAAAAACATTTCACACACTGTTATAAAAAAATGATTGTTCTTGATATATAAAACAAGTACAATGAGGGAATGATAACAAAAGATGGTCTTGACTTTACCAAAAGATTGGAATAATTTCCAGTCTGCCAATGATTACATACCAAAACGGAACTTCACCCAATTAGTTGATAAAGTTATAAATGTGTAGGCCCTACATTATCACCTTCCTGAAGTATTAACTAACATATTTGCAACTGGAATTTACATCTTAAGGATTTATAAATAGGCAATACCAAAACGAAACTAATACTTGGAATAGCCTGTTTCATAAAACAACTAAGATTATAAGCTGATATTTTCTTTCATAAGATTCTTAAGGAATCACTTTAGTGAGTACAGGCTTGGCAATCCCGAGGTACTGTAGCTGTATTTACATCTTGTTTCATGTAGTCTTAGAATAATCCCTTTCTTTCATCTTTACTATACTAGACCCATATAATTTATTGTACATTATGTAATTTAACCCATGTGGAATTTTACGTGGAAATATTTACGTGGAGAGAGAGAGAGAGAGAGAGAGAGAGAGAGAGAGAGAGAGAGAGAGAGAGAGAGAGAGAGAGAGAGAGATTAAATATATCTTCATTTTTTTTTAATGATACTTCGTCAATGCTCTAGACCCAAGACTAATGAACCTAACCTAATCTCCAGGCATTTTATTATTTGTTTAATAACTCCAATTTGATTGAAGCTGACAGAAGTATCAATTTTTTTTTCAAAATATAGCCTACTCCGTTTAAATTATTAATTTTTATTCTATAAGGATACAATCAAATTTTCAAAAAAGTATTGACGGCCATCTTCCCAAAAATGACGTTAATTTCATTTTTTTAAGGCGTAAAACCTTTCTGTCATCTTAAACTTGTAAGAAAGGAATAAAATGACATAAAATAAACACTCTTAGCCCTCGAATATTCATTTAAAGTCAAATTTAGAAAAAATAAAAGTTGTTCAAGAGAAACCTGACAGGAAAGGTGAAAGAGAGGAATTTAACACAAAATACATGAAAAAAGGTATAAATGCAACGAGGATTGAAAAGCCGAGACTAAAATTAGTCCACGAGTTTAAAAAAAAAAGTAAAACCAATAAATAGTTTATAAAATACCTAATTTCACAAAATCGATTTTTTTTGCAATTTAAAAAAGTAAAAATCTTTAAAGGTATCACTACACATTTGAGTCTGTAAAATCTTCATTTTAAACAAATAAAGGAAAATAATGATCAAAAATCGAAAACACTTTTCACTCTGTCGAATCTTTGTGAATTTTCCGTTTTCAAAAAAAAATAATTTGAAAAATGTTCACTTGAAAATTGAATCAGTCATGCAAAACTTTAAAAAAATTAACGTAATGTTAATAACGAGATAAAAATTATCACCTTGAACATATCATGAGGAAAAAGAGTGCTACAACATCCTGGTAACGGATTAAAATTTGCAAAACGTAACACGTTTGAAAACTTCCTGAAAATATAAAAAAAACTTAAATTATTTGAGAGTTTACACAGCTCTTTTAGAGGCTACCTCTTGGAACATTCATTATATTCATTGGAATAGTATGCTACGTAACGTCCTGTTGACTTACTGTATTTTAAATGTATATCACTCATATTCATGTATTGTTTTATGTGTTTTGAATTAGTGTATTTGATAAACATTTAATTTAACTAGTCCATATGTTATGTCCATATAATGTTTACAGCAGTTTTTTTATACTATTATAATATTATAATTAATATTTTTTATTATAATTTAATGTATGTTACTAATGTTTTATAAATTTCAATGATTATTTTATTTTTATTTTTATTGTAATATATATTTTATTTTGTACTTTATAGTTTTTAATTAAAATTATACTTTCTTTTTGTTATTTGTCATGTTAAACAATGGACTACTGTGGTCAAAGATAAATAACTTCATTTTTTTTTGTTTTTGTTAATTGTTTCCTGTTTTAATTCTAGTTTGTTGTGCTTTGTAATGTTGTCATGTATGTTGTATATATTATGTTTGATGGTGTCGGGTGGAAGAGAGGAGTTAGATAGTTTTCACCCCATCATAAAAATAAAAACCCTTTTATTATTATTACTATGTATGCCAATAAATGAAGAAAATAAAACTAATTAACAATCTATTTCAAAATAAAATAAATGTGAATTATGCTTATGATACCGCCATCGTATGTTTTTTACATTCATCAGACAATATTATATCCTGCAGTTGGAGTAGATGTCACTCTGTATACAAATTTAATATACTATGCTGACTTTTCAATTTAATATTATAAAAAAACTTTGAATATTTTGAAAAAGAATTATGAACAAATTAATTTGTTCAGCTCAATACAGTATGGGTCACTTGTGACGGCGAGAGTAGTATGGATAAAGATAATATAGGGGAAGGGAAATTCACCCCTACAGTATCCCGAGATACTTCTACCACTACATCAACACGAAGAGGCATTTAAGACCTTTCATTGCAATTCATAGTAATTATCAGTTAAATAACCTGAAAAATCTATACAGGGAGTGAATTAATTTAATGATTTAAATGGAATTAAATATTGTACTGATATAGGCCTATTTGTCCATCTTCGGCAGAAAGCCAATTTTCTATGATCTTTTTTTTATTAATATTCTCTGATTAAATTATAATATGAATGTGCCTAATTAGCTTTTACCAACGACTTTGCTTAAAATTGAAGAAATAAAGATTATATAATATATATTATGGTACATGCGGCACAAGTTCAGGCTTTGTTTAATTAAAAAAAAATCTTTATAACGTCTTCAGTTGTTCATTTTAATTTCTTGACTTCTTTGACATAATTTCTTCAGTTGTTGTTCTTTGACTGATACCAAAACTTGTTTCATGTTTGAGAGCTTTCTTAGTTTGTGGTTAAGTTTATGTTTGAGCATATTCTTAGTTTAAAAAAAAATATAAAAAAAAAATGATTGTTCTGTCTTCTAGGTATTTAATTTAGTTTTTGAAAATAAGGTCAAAAAACTTGCTAAGTTAAAAATAAAGTAAGAAAATATACTTTTTAACTGAAAGGTCATGTTTTTCCTGAAAAACGTGGGGGGGATTTTATCTCGAAAACGAAGCGAAATATGATGGGGCTTATTAAGGTCAATTTTGTTTCAAATGAAGTGTTCTATCATCCAGATTTTTTGAAATATTACTCACCATTCCGCCTGTGCACCGCACTGAAAAGCGCATCGCTATTAAGTACCTACGTAACTCTTGAGCACGAGATAAGCTTGCGCTCTGCTAACGGGACTATGCCGCTTCTCTGAACTACGACTTTCAAACTGTTCGAATGGAAAGAAATATTTGGAAGACTGATTGTACATACTTCCTACCTATCTAACAAACATAAGAAAGGCCAATTTCAGTTGTTCTAATTTATCAACCTCATTGAGGATGATGGAATACTTCCTCGACTTTAGATTTCGTTAAGATAATACTATCCTTCATTTTGCTCCTTAATTGTTCCATTCTCTGATTTTGATTGTACTTTCTAATGTGTGATGGCTTTTTAAATTTTAGGATGTAATTAAATATAATTATTTATTTTTAATACCCATTAATATCTGAAAATCTTTTTATGTTACTGTACTTTAATATTATATGATGATAAAATATTGCACAAACTTTCTCCCTCACCGATACTATATCTGAACTTGATGGGGTCTATTTCCAAACTTATAACTTTTTTGTCTTAAAACAAAATGTCGGATAGACGGAAAATTGAGTAACATAGAGCTATATGTTGTATGGAATTTCTTGTATATTTTATCCTACCCAATCAGTTCCAGAAATTTGGTACACGACCCTGGACATTCTGTATAAGTAAGAATTAGTTTAGTTTTCGAAAAATATTCGTTTTAATCGCAATAATTTATTTTTAGTGTCAATCGTTTGCCACTTATACTTTGTCCCAACGAATGGATAAATTACTTTAGTCGTATTTTTAGTAATTTCCCCCCTTTTTTAATCATTCAATATTTTCTGACTCATATGGTAAAAACAGAATTTCTGTTTTCACGGAATCCATTTAAAATTGTTTCATGAAACTTTATTCAAATGAAGCTTCCAAGAACCTCATTCATACGTATAATTCACTACTCTCCCTGCATTGTTTATTATTTAAAAGTGAAAACAAACCATCGAAGTAATGTTAGAATTTTTAAAATTTTCTAAACGTATTCAATCGAAGGGGAAAATAACTATAACCAAAACATGTAGGAACAGCGATTGTACAAGAAATCTTGGGTTTTTAGTAAATTGGAAATAAATCAATATGAACTAAAACCTCCTTCCAATTACTTGAACAGATTTTAAAATATTCTGCTTAAACGGTGTACATGACACTGTTTTGTTTTTTGTCAAATAATGCTTGAAAATAATTTACAATTATTTGCTTAGTTTATTGCCTGTTTTTAGAATTTGGAAAACTCATAGTTGAGCCTTGATCATTAGTTCAAATCCTAAAATAAAGTCTCGTTTCTAAAAATAAATTTTAAAACAACTTCATCCTTTATTTTTAAAATATCCCAAATTAAATTGCACAAAAGCCGTGATTACGCCTATAGGATATTCCTGGAACATTAAACTTCATGTAAAGATCCATGGATTGGAATCCAGGGTTCTTGAGAGGCAATCAAGGGACACGGGTCACATTCTTACATTGACAAACGACGTTAGATCCATCAAGCCCGCCGCCAGCCACCACAAAAACAACGTGTGTAGAATAGATAATAGTGAAATCCCTTCCATCTTCCCAGAGAACAGAGAGTTTGATTTATATTAAATCCGGATAATGTATTCTTAAAAGGGTAATAGAGGAAATTTAGAATTCAACAGATTAAATTATTTAATTGGATTTATTGAAAATTATTATTAAACATAGAGAAATTGCGCATATTTTTTTTTCCACACAGATAATAACAAAATATAAATAACAGTGTTTTTCCATTTACGACAATTTTACTTTGAAAAACTTGATAGAGTGCAAGTTTGTTGTGTCTTATAATAGTTCACAGGTCAAATGGTTACTAGTAGGCAAAATCACAAATTAGCATCAATATAAATATATACTTTTAATTTGTTTACATTATATAAACTTATGGTTCTGTATCAGGATGAACAAAGGATTCCGAAATGATTAAGGTTCTGTGTGGAAACAAAATTATAATTTTTAATGTGTTTAAATACGTTATTTACAAATTTGTTACTCCAAAGTACAATTTATGTTTGAAATAAAATAATAAACGTTGGAGTGCCACAAGGTACTGTGATTGGTCCTACCTTCTTTTTATCGTGAATTTCTCAAAACAAATTATAACCTTGTAAATGGCATTGCGATATTAACAGTAGGAAGAAGTGAATTGGAAGCAACAAACAAATCGTAAGAAGCCAAAAATAGTGTCAGCTGTTGGAACAATAAATATAACTTAAACAAATTCGCGCTAATAAACGTCATCAATAAATAGAAACAACTCTTATGAATATAAATTAATCCACTGCCCAGTATTTTAATTCAGCTAAGTACTTGAGTATGACTTTCGACACTAAGCTCCAATGGAAGGAGCATGTTATCTAGATAACTTTTTTTTTAGTTATTAAAGGTGAAAACAGTTCTGTCAGCATCGTCATATAAATAAAAGAGAATAAAATATAACATCGAATTCCCTAATAGCGTCAGGGTCGCAGAATGACAGTTGTAAGAGAGACCTGATAGGAAAGATGGAAGAGAAAGATCTAACCCAAAATATTTAAATCCAGATTGGTTCGATATTTCTAAACTCATACTTACTAAATTACATCTCTGATTGTTTTAAAAAAAATCAAATTGAACTAGCAAAAGTATTCAGTGTTAAGACGTATACACAAACTCACAGTAGGGGATAATAAATTAATATAGACAGGTTTTAAAACACCTGTGGACTTGTGGATCACTACTCCAAACTGTTTCAGACAATCGACATGATTCACAAATGTCTACATATTGTACTATAGTCGATGATTCTTGGTCCATAAGGATCAGGAGATAGAAACAATCGAACAGGATTTGATCTCTTTCTCCAAAAACAAGAAGCCAGGTTGTTAAACTTATTAAATTTTTAGATCAAGGAGACGTAGAAGGCTCAAACTAAGAAAACCACAGGATCAAGTGTAGTGCAGTACTAGTTACGTGTGAACCTTCTGCGCAACATAATGAAACTAAAAATACATAGACATTGGATTTCAATTCTTAATCAATTGTAAATGGTAATTTAGGTTAGAAATAAGTCACTGGTCAGTCGAGGATAGTTACTACGAAGTAATTGTAAAAATTTATGAAGAAAGATAAATTAACTATATTGAATTGTCATAAATAAAAATTATCAATAAAAGTTAAACTTTTGTTTATAAATAGGCTAATACTACACATGTTCAATGGGCCCATTTGTTCCATACACAGTTTCAATATAGAATCATTAATTACTCGTGCTTTTACTGGTTGTAAAGTGAATTAAAAAAGTCTAATCGATTCAATTTCATTTTAAGTCGATAGGTATGCGAGTAGAATTAGAATAACTTGTGTTTTTATGCCCTACGTGTAAAGCAAAGGGTGTTCAAGAGAAATTAAGTCTGCTCTTATGAATGGCTGTAAGACCTGGAAGTAGTTAAGGAAAAAGAGTAAATAAATTCTTCGTAAATCTGTAATAGGGGTAAGATGACCACTGATAATTTCAAATCAGCAGCAGTAGGAAAGCTTCAGTCCCTTTGAAATTAAAAATAAACGTATGGAAGTGTAACGGAGACATGCTGAATTAAATTGAATTACAAATTACAAGAAAGAAAATGGAATGGTAAATTCTCACATAGAAGGAGGGGTAAAATAAGAATGATTTAGAGGGATACCGGTAGACCAGGATGTTGAAGCTGGCTAGAAGGACATGGTGAGAGATGAAATCAACGGGTTCAAACATTTTCCTATCTTCCTCATTGTTCTTACTTTAAAAAACATTATAAACTTGCATTTCTGTTGAACGTGTAATCCGATTGTATTGATTTTCAACGTATTCCAAGATTTAAGTTTCTAATAGAAAACACTTTTTAAGAATTCATCCTCAAAAATGGTTCCTCAGAAATATCTTTTCAGATATAGATTTTTAAATCAGTTTTAAAGACACTGCTATACTTCAGAAAGACTTCTCAAATCTTGTATTGACAGTAATAAGTCACACGAAAGTCGCCAACCTAACACGTTGTCTTGAGAATCCAAAAGGTTTTTGAAATCACCAGGTGAAAGATACCTCTGGTTTAGGATAGTAATACTGCAGCAGTGACTTGAATACCAGCTAGAAATGAAGCGAAGTACCCCTACGAGCTGTGACACACTTTAGTTTCAATAGTCTCCATTTCCTATCCACTTTGCTGGCATTTTCTCTTCAGTTGATTCAATCGGTTAGCCCGGCTATATTTGCCAATGTATTTAGGTCAGTAGATATTAGATTGATGTCCAAGGTGTGGGTTAAACTACCACCAGTAGATCACACAATACGCTCGCATTCAAGTTGTCTCCCCAAGGTAAAGTTGTTCAGAGTGTAGCAAATTATCATTAACACTTGTGTTTTGAATAATAGTAGTAAGAGTTAGTTAGCTCATTTTAAATCTACCTGGTAAACTATACAAATAACAATTGGTTATAGTGGTTTTGTTTGGATACCAGAGTAGTGTGTTAGTTTGTCTTCATGAATGCATCTAATAGACGACTTGGTTCTCCAAAATGCAATAAATTGTCATTCTTCTGTAACTCTCAGTGCTCAGTTTTAGATTTTTCGCAAATAGTGGAGACATTATTTGGTTTAATCAAAATCACAGTATTGAGTAAATTGAAGTTTTGAATTTCAGTTTAAGTTATCGACTTTAATTTAGAACCAAACTATGTCACAACGAATTTAAAGAAATTTATATTCATTCATTTGGGATGAAGTGGAATTAGGAATAAGTACGAAGAAATAACGTTTATAAAAGCAAATTTTTTAAATTCAGGTAATAGGGGAATAAATATTTTTGAAAAAGTTCTCGTATTTATTTTATTTCTGATCACTATACTTTCTCCTAAGATAAATTGAAAAATTAAAGTAGTTAAACTCTTAGGACTACCCCAATAATTCCGCAGATTCAAACTGGACTAGAATTTTTTTATTTAGTTTTGGATTAGTTCCTTCCCTCCTATTTAAGTCTTTCTTGATCAAATATTGTTCTTTTCCGACACTGACTATATTAGAGTATTCGAGTACTTAATGCTCTGTTCTTTATTAGTTTTATAAGAGGATAATTACTGACAGGGTTTTCGCCTTTAAACAAAAAGAACAAATAAAATATTCAACGTTTGCAAATATGTTATTCTAATGATTAATGTTTTAGATCATATTTAATAAACATGAATACAGCAACAGAGAGTTGAACATTGTAACGAGATTAATCCACAGTCTTCATGAATAAGCATATTGTAACACGGAAGTGACGTCACTGCGAATTAAATTATTGATTTCATCGTTGCAACCTACAGTCTGAGCTACGTGGCTCAAATAGTAATTCAATTTGTTTTTAATTCCATCTCCAAATTTGTTTTGTAAAATTGTGTGGGAATTGAGAAATTGAGTTTGAACAATTTCTAAAAAAAAAAAAAAAAACAGAAATTCTCTTCAGTTATATTTCCATGGTAATAAGGGACGGGAGGGAAGTTTTGCCCCCGCAATTCCCTGATCTTATTAAAACAGTGACAACCCTTTGGGGATTTTGGAAAGGGCAAGTTTCGTCGAACCCTAGCTGAATACTAATCGCCATTCGACTGTGTAAAACAACGGGGTCGGGTGGATAATTAAAATAACGCAGGTTTTGGAATCGACTTGGAAAACTTCCATGTTTTACAACTTTCGTTTTCTTCCTCTAGATATTATTAATTTCCTTTATTAGTTTGAGTTTAATCAGTAAAATCAAGATTAAAAACAAAAGAGATAGAATGTTTATGGTGTTTTCAAGATATTTTAACATTCGGGTAAAAACTTCAAAGTTGTTAAATTAATTTTGTTGTAAAATCTTTCAAATAAACAGAGCACGAAATATTTCAATCGCCATTCCCAAAACCAAATTAAAACCATTCTAAAAGATTCGCATGAAAAAAAAAATTGGGTGTGCGTCGGACCACACGGTGGAAGTTATACTTCTTTGGCCATTCTCATACACCCACTCACGCACACAAACAGACAGGATATATAAATGAAATATAAGACATTTTTCAATATTATTCAATATATTTATCTTCAATATATTATACGTGACTTCATTATTATATTATACACCTATATTATCATTATCAGTAATTTCTTCTATAATCATTCTTTTATCTTGCTCATTTCCAGGTTGGTCATTAGAAATCGTACTGTATTCCAAGAAAGACACAATTGGCTTATGATAACTAAAGTAACTAACATATATTTTAGACTCAAACTTTTCAAGATATCTACTAAATACAGCATCAATGGTCGTTCCGTTTCTGGTCGTACCTTGATTCTTGTCATTCGACATTACCAAGTCTAGTTTGTCTTTTAGAAAATGTATCAATGGCTCTGTTTGTTCATCGGAAAAATTGATGTTGAAATCCCCGCTCAACAAACCAAAATAACTTTAAAAAATAAGATATGCATTATATTTAGGGCGAATTGCCTAGAAGAATTAATGAAAGTCCAAATAGACCTATAATTGAGGCCGGTTAACTATAAATAATTGATATAACCCAAGAAACTTCAAGCGAGCACATTAAAATCCACCCTGGAGTCAGCGCTGAGACTAAAACCAAGATTCCCAACAACCCTACAATTGACACCGGTTAACTATAAATAGTACATAAATCCCAAGAAACTTCCAGCGAGCACATTAAAATCCACTCTGGAGTCAGCGCTGAGACTAAAACCAAGATTCCCAACAACCCTACAATTGACACCGGTTAACTATAAATAGTAGATATAACCCAAGAAACTTCAAGCGAATACATTAAAATCCACCCTGGAGTCAGCGCTGAGACTAAAACCAAGATTCCCAACAACCCTACAATTGACACCGGTTAACTATAAATAATAGATATAACCCAAGAAACTTCAAGCCAGCACATGAAAATCCACCCCTGGAGTCAGCGCTGAGACTGAAACCAAGGGTCCGAACAACCCTACAATTCATACCGGTTTACTAGAAATCACTTCCATTAATGTAGAACCTAGGGGTAAAAATTTTCAAATTTCATCTGCAGTCAGCTGTGACAATAAAAACAAGAGTCCCAATGAAATCCAAAACCTTGGATTATTGTACTTGGAGTAAGATCCAAGAAAAAGAGTAGAATTCAAGAAGAAAATTTCATTTTTATTCTTCTCTTTTCCTAGAATCAGTCTTCTTTTTGTCGCAAAACCTTGTTTTCCCCTGGAAATATCCTAACCAATCTCAGATTCTACACGCATAAGAACTTTGTTTTTCTAAAATACACTTCATATTTCCCGGATCTGATGCTAGAAAGCTAAGCCTCAAAAGGAGCCCATACAATCCCATGCACCCTAATTCTCCCGGACCCATTTTTGAAAACAAACTAATCATTGAACCGTTTTTATTCTCAATTTGAAGTTGAAACATGATTGAATCGAAACGGGGCATTTTTTATAAAAGAAGAAGTACTCACTGTTTTGCTTTATAGAAACTGTGGATAGTTTTTTCTTTGTTTTCTTTGTTTACGGAACACCACGTGCACATGCGGAGCAAGAATCTCGTGATTGGAACAGATTTGTTGATAAGAAAAATATGATTTCCTCAATCAATATGGACAACAAATCATTGAAACGCCATCAATACTTCACCAAACTAATTTAAAATATATCAAAATATTATTCAAAAACCACCAAAAACTCAGACATAAATCAAAACTCAAACTATCAAAACACTGAGGCACATGACACATCAACGAATATAAGAAACCTACTGATGCTATCCGGCAACCACAATCATATACACAGGTCTGGACATGGGCAGTGGAGGGGGTAAATCTTATTGAAGCCGGGATTAGTAAAATGTAATCTACAAATGTAATTAAAAGTGAAAGATAGATTCTAACTTACTGTACTGAGCCCCTTCAAAGAGTAGCCACGTTTCAAAATGCAACCCGCATAACCCAATAGACTTTCCGTATCCCGTATCAACCATAGTGAGTTAGAAAAGCATATAAATAATCGATAGTTCTTAAAAATTTGTTCTTACTTTTCAGCGTGACGCGGTTTCTCGACCAACATCCCATCCCAAAGTGTCTAACGGGCGCAAAGAAGTATAACTTCAAAAAAAAGATTCAAATTTTAGTCGTTTCTTATGACAGATTTTGTTTGTTTTACCTCGGGGTTACTACATATGTACTCACTATAACTAAGTCCCTTTGGAAGTTTCTCAGTAGATATAAACATTTGCTCCACTACCTTTTTTATCCATCTCTATTTCCACCTAATCTCTATATCAGATCTGTCCTACAAAACTACATCCATTCAATCTTCCAAAAACAGAAACAGCCTCTATTTCGCTATCGAAGTATATGGTACAGTCATGTAATACGATCCACCTCATACCATTAAAGGGAGCAGCAAATTCCCTTGTCCATTCAATGTCCTTGCAACTAGCCTTACGAATTGAAAAATCAGTTAAACTCTATGCATGCTGTTGAACATGGTTTTCATGTTTCTGTAATAACAATGGAGGATATGTAACAGTAAAAATCACAGCCTATAAGGAATTAGACAATTCGTCCTTGACCTCCGATAACATTATCATACTAGGAAGCTCTCAAAAATCAAGTCAATGATCGTAACGGATACACAACTACAAAGTCAATTAGAGCAGGATCGCTGTTACTAGAGTTGCTATATAGAGGATAAAATTTCTGTAGGATCGGTAGATGTTGCATTGCCTTAGATGGCATTTTTTCCACTCAAGTTATAAATATCACAATAATTGACAATTGACTAAAATCACCAATAGCAATTTGCCTTTTTCCATAGTAGAATATATTACAAATTTAGCATTTTCGATAAGTCCAATATTCTTTCTACATTTGACGTAATACCCGTAATTCTTAGGTGTAACAGGGCGATATCGTAACAGCGTCTTCAAGTTCAGTGTTGGAACTATTACCTCTCTACACGTATTGATAGCAACCAGCTGTTTCTCAATACTTCAGAAAATATTGGGTCTGTTTCTTCTTCTGCTTCCATACTTATTCCAAAGCAGTTCCTCTCTTGTCCATCTACATATCCTTAGCAGTATCGACTTATTGATAAGACACTGGTTGGTAACCTTCGAAAATCTTCATAGGAGATGTTCATTCTCAATACGTATTGTATATAGCTTTGTGATAAAGTCCTCACTTCAAGTCTCACATTCAGATAGCAATGGAAACAATGATCTTTTGATTTGTTTTTTCTGTGAATTATGATAGATCTCCATATCTGTAGTACTTCGGCGAACATACCTTTGGCTTTAGTTTTCCAAAACTTAAAACCTGCAGCGTCACCTCTATCTTTTCTGACCGTGCTTCCAAATTATCAAAACTGAACTACATGTTCTGTATTGCACGAGTATTTTTTTGTCTTTCTTATCTTTTATATATAAAAGAAGTGTTCATATCAGAGCGTGGAGACGAGCATACAACGTAATATATATATATATATATATATAGAGAGAGAGAGAGAGAGAGAGAGAGAGAGAGAGAGAGAGAGAGAGAGAGAGAGAGAGAGAGAGAGAGAGAGAGAGAGAGAGAGAGAGAGAGAGAGAGAGAGAGAGAGAGAGAGAGAGAGAGAGAGAGAGAGAGAGAGAGAGAGAGAGAAGGTGAAAGGGGAAAGGGGATGGATGGATTAAAAATATATATAGTATGTCGATAAAGTTATGGTGGGTTCTGGGATAAATATATTAACTAAATTATTTATTTAAAAACCATAAAAATAAATGATTAGATCTAGGTTATTTTCTTGTTATATATGAAGAGCGGGGATAACTTTGCAACCATCCAAGCGATAGTCGAACACCTCCTGCAGTTAATCTAGAAAATCAGAAGATATTCCATTGCTTTCTAAATTCGTTGACTCAAATGTTTGATGCACCGAAGCATCCTGTCACTGTCGGAATTTTGTCCAACATATCCCACATAAATAAAAGTTCAGTGGCCGGATAAACATCCACCGCTTCCAATTTAACGTTTAGGGAATTTCTCACCAAGGAAACCACGAAAAACATTGGCAAAGTGAGGTCTCTACCGGATGAAAATCGATGTGCTCAATTTATAGAATAGAATATAGGTGTAAATATTCAACATACACGTTTCCACTTTACGTGATTTCGGCAAAAATAAAAGTTAGTAATATGAGCAAAAAGAACCAGGGCAGAATCGCACATCTACTTTTTGTTTGTTTCATTCAGGTTCAAACGATGGCAAGAGGAACTTCATTCGCTTAAGTTTGAATATATGGCGATGTACATGTCTTTAGTATGGAAAATGGTTTTATTACTCGATCCAGAAACTTATCATCAGCTTCAACTTTATGAAAACACCAAAGGGTTACCTTTAAGGACTTTCCTGGTTATAAGACCTGTAGTAACTGAAGTTTATAGTATGTAAACCTAAGTTCTTTTTCAAGACCTTAAGAACTTTATTTGGAAAACTTTTTGGAAAGCTCTCGAATTTATTTTCGAGTAGAGTTTTTTGGACTTCTTTGTAAAAAGTTCTTTATGCTGACTGACGGCCTATTTGAAAACTTTTGCATCTGAAAGCTACCAGTTTCTTTCAACTGTTTTTCCCACCTAAGAAAGTTATTATTGTGTGAAGGTTCTTCATGAAACACATGCTGATGCTCACTTTTCACGAAAAATATAGAATTGAACTCTCCAAGTTCATACAATCCCATGCACCCTAATTCTCCCGGACCCATTTTTGAAAACAAACTAATCATTGAACCGTTTTTATTCTCAATTTGAAGTTGAAACATGATTGAATCGAAACGGGGCATTTTTTATAAAAGAAGAAGTACTCACTGTTTTGCTTTATAGAAACTGTGGATAGTTTTTTCTTTGTTTTCTTTGTTTACGGAACACCACGTGCACATGCGGAGCAAGAATCTCGTGATTGGAACAGATTTGTTGATAAGAAAAATATGATTTCCTCAATCAATATGGACAACAAATCATTGAAACGCCATCAATACTTCACCAAACTAATTTAAAAATATATCAAAATATTATTCAAAAACCACCAAAAACTCAGACATAAATCAAAACTCAAACTATCAAAACACTGAGGCACATGACACATCAACGAATATAAGAAACCTACTGATGCTATCCGGCAACCACAATCATATACACAGGTCTGGACATGGGCAGTGGAGGGGGTAAATCTTATTGAAGCCGGGATTAGTAAAATGTAATCTACAAATGTAATTAAAAGTGAAAGATAGATTCTAACTTACTGTACTGAGCCCCTTCAAAGAGTAGCCACGTTTCAAAATGCAACCCGCATAACCCAATAGACTTTCCGTATCCGTATCAACCATAGTGAGTTAGAAAAGCATATAAATAATCGATAGTTCTTAAAAATTTGTTCTTACTTTTCAGCGTGACGCGGTTTCTCGACCAACATCCCATCCCAAAGTGTCTAACGGGCGCAAAGAAGTATAACTTCAAAAAAAAGATTCAAATTTTAGTCGTTTCTTATGACAGATTTTGTTTGTTTTACCTCGGGGTTACTACATATGTACTCACTATAACTAAGTCCCTTTGGAAGTTTCTCAGTAGATATAAACATTTGCTCCACTACCTTTTTTATCCATCTCTATTTCCACCTAATCTCTATATCAGATCTGTCCTACAAAACTACATCCATTCAATCTTCCAAAAACAGAAACAGCCTCTATTTCGCTATCGAAGTATATGGTACAGTCATGTAATACGATCCACCTCATACCATTAAAGGGAGCAGCAAATTCCCTTGTCCATTCAATGTCCTTGCAACTAGCCTTACGAATTGAAAAATCAGTTAAACTCTATGCATGCTGTTGAACATGGTTTTCATGTTTCTGTAATAACAATGGAGGATATGTAACAGTAAAAATCACAGCCTATAAGGAATTAGACAATTCGTCCTTGACCTCCGATAACATTATCATACTAGGAAGCTCTCAAAAATCAAGTCAATGATCGTAACGGATACACAACTACAAAGTCAATTAGAGCAGGATCGCTGTTACTAGAGTTGCTATATAGAGGATAAAATTTCTGTAGGATCGGTAGATGTTGCATTGCCTTAGATGGCATTTTTTCCACTCAAGTTATAAATATCACAATAATTGACAATTGACTAAAATCACCAATAGCAATTTGCCTTTTTCCATAGTAGAATATATTACAAATTTAGCATTTTCGATAAGTCCAATATTCTTTCTACATTTGACGTAATACCCGTAATTCTTAGGTGTAACAGGGCGATATCGTAACAGCGTCTTCAAGTTCAGTGTTGGAACTATTACCTCTCTACACGTATTGATAGCAACCAGCTGTTTCTCAATACTTCAGAAAATATTGGGTCTGTTTCTTCTTCTGCTTCCATACTTATTCCAAAGCAGTTCCTCTCTTGTCCATCTACATATCCTTAGCAGTATCGACTTATTGATAAGACACTGGTTGGTAACCTTCGAAAATCTTCATAGGAGATGTTCATTCTCAATACGTATTGTATATAGCTTTGTGATAAAGTCCTCACTTCAAGTCTCACATTCAGATAGCAATGGAAACAATGATCTTTTGATTTGTTTTTTCTGTGAATTATGATAGATCTCCATATCTGTAGTACTTCGGCGAACATACCTTTGGCTTTAGTTTTCCAAAACTTAAAACCTGCAGCGTCACCTCTATCTTTTCTGACCGTGCTTCCAAATTATCAAAACTGAACTACATGTTCTGTATTGCACGAGTATTTTTTTGTCTTTCTTATCTTTTATATATAAAAGAAGTGTTCATATCAGAGCGTGGAGACGAGCATACAACGTAATATATATATATATATATATAGAGAGAGAGAGAGAGAGAGAGAGAGAGAGAGAGAGAGAGAGAGAGAGAGAGAGAGAGAGAGAGAGAGAGAGAGAGAGAGAGAGAGAGAGAGAGAGAGAGAGAGAGAGAGAGAGAGAGAGAGAGAGAGAGAGAGAGAGAGAGAGAGAGAGAGAGAAGGTGAAAGGGGAAAGGGGATGGATGGATTAAAAATATATATAGTATGTCGATAAAGTTATGGTGGGTTCTGGGATAAATATATTAACTAAATTATTTATTTAAAAACCATAAAAATAAATGATTAGATCTAGGTTATTTTCTTGTTATATATGAAGAGCGGGGATAACTTTGCAACCATCCAAGCGATAGTCGAACACCTCCTGCAGTTAATCTAGAAAATCAGAAGATATTCCATTGCTTTCTAAATTCGTTGACTCAAATGTTTGATGCACCGAAGCATCCTGTCACTGTCGGAATTTTGTCCAACATATCCCACATAAATAAAAGTTCAGTGGCCGGATAAACATCCACCGCTTCCAATTTAACGTTTAGGGAATTTCTCACCAAGGAAACCACGAAAAACATTGGCAAAGTGAGGTCTCTACCGGATGAAAATCGATGTGCTCAATTTATAGAATAGAATATAGGTGTAAATATTCAACATACACGTTTCCACTTTACGTGATTTCGGCAAAAGAAAAAAGTTAGTAATATGAGCAAAAAGAACCAGGGCAGAATCGCACAACTACTTTTTGTTTGTTTCATTCATGTTCAAAGGATGGCAAGAGGAACTTCATTCGCTTAAGTTTGAATATATTGGCGATGTACATGTCTTTTAGTATGGAAAATGGTTTTATTACTCGATCCAGAAACTTATCATCAGCTTCAACTTTATGAAAACACCAAAGGGATACCTTTAAGGACTTTCCTGGTTATAAGACCTGTAGTAACTGAAGTTTATAGTATGTAAACCTAAGTTCTTTTTCAAGACCTTAAGAACTTTTTTTTGGAAAACTTTTTGGAAAGCTCTCGAATTTATTTTCGAGTAGAGTTTTTTGGACTTCTTTGTAAAAAGTTCTTCATGCTGACTGACGGCCTATTTGAAAACTTTTGCAGCTGAAAGATACCAGTTTCTTTCAACTGTTTTTGCCACCTAAGAAAGTTATTATTGTGTGAAGGTTCTTCATGAAACACATGCTGATGCTCACTTTTCACGAAAAATATAGAATTGAACTCTCCAAGTCACAAAACACACTGAAATTTTCTTTGCACGTTGTCATGTTTATTTTTTAAATTAAATGAACCATATGATTAAATTGCACACAATAGTTACTCAATTACGTACAAAACAGCTGTTTCATGTACCTACAATGATTCCTTATGAAGCCGTAGCATTATGAATACTTTGAACATGGCTTTATGATATTGAGAAATATTTAGAGAAATTAAGAATTAGATAACTTTAAATCGCTATATATCCAAGTGTATTTTGAATATCCAGGAGTGTTAATAGCTTAACAAAAAAAAGCATATACTAAAAATAAATCAAAAGATTAAATCGAAAACAGGAAAATAAAATAAATAAATATTGTGCTTGACTTGTGACATAATATTAGATAAATAAAACTCGAACAGAGAAAGATCTCACAAAAATTACGTTTACTTAACCAAATGCGTTTCAACAACGAATTCGCCATCCTCAGTGATACATAAGCTACAATGAGGATGGCGACTTTGTCGTTGAAACGTGTTTGATAACATGGAATTTATAACTTTACAAATTAAGGGTTAGACCTCCATAACTTCAAATTATCCTCCTCTTCCCTACTCTTATTATAAAGTAGAAAATTAGTAAAATACATTATAAGCAAACGAACCCTTTGTCCTAATTGTAGTATCGAGGGTCAGCTGACCTAAAATTAGACGAGGGTAAGCCAGAGAATTTTGTTTTTGGCGGAGCAAGAGTCAGTATTTGGAGGGGGTAAGGTGGGGAAAAGCCTTTAGTCATTAGAGTGAAGCAAGGAATTACCTATATAGTCACATTTCCTGTCTAAACATATTAAAAAAAACCTAAGCTGGGGACAATTTACAATAATATTATATATATGATATAATATTATTGTATGTTGTCCCAAGCTTAGGTTTCTTTTTTTATATTTAGATAGGATATATATATATATATATATATATATATATATATATATATATATATATATATATATCAATAATCTAATCGTAAATTATGTTTATATTGTTCGATTTTCTTATTATTATATAATAACCTAACCTAACCTCTTTATGTTAATTCTTCCAATCACTAAACTAATAATAAATTATTTTTATATTGTTCGATTTTATTATTATTAGACTATATAATAACCTAACCTGTTCGGGTTGATTCCTTCAACCACTAATCTAATCATAAATTATTTATATTATTCTATTTTATTATTATTATAACCTAACCTAACATGTTTGAGTTGGTTCCTTCAACCACAAATCTAATCATAAGTTATTTTTATATTGTTCGATTTTATTATTATTATTATATATAATAACCTAGCCTAACCTATTTGTGTTGATTCTTCCAACCACTAATCTAATCATAAATTGTTTTTATATGGTTCGATTTTATTATTATTATATAATAACTTAAACCAACTTGTTTTGGTGATTCTTCCAACCACTAATCTAATCATAAATTAATTATTTTTATATTGTTTGATTTTATTATTATTATATAATAACCTAACCTAACCTGTATGTGCTGATTCTTCCAACCACGAATCTAATCAAAAATTATTTTTATATTGTTCGATTTTATTTATATATAATAACCTACCCTGTTTCTGGTGATCCTTCTAACCACTAATCTAATCATAAATTAATTTTATATTGTACGATTTTATTATTATTATATAATAACCTAACCTAACCTGTTTGTGTTGATTCTTCCAACCACTAATCTATTCATAAATTATTTTTATATTGTTCGGTTTTATTATCATTATATAATAACCTAACCTAACCTGTTTGTGGTGATCCATCCTACAACTAATCTAATCGATATTTTTGTTCACCAAAAACTCTCTTTCACTCGAGTCTCGGTTTCTACCTACCGGCTGGCTCTCGCTCCTCAAGTGGAGATTCGAGTTAAGAAATATGAAAGAGAGGGATCTAACACCAGACTAAATTAAATAGTAGAGCTATAGTAATTCGGAATGTCCAGATGATCCCATGAGTGGATGTATAACTTCAGAATACTTTAGATTTTAAACGTAGACTATGTTTTTTTTCAGAACTGTTTTTGCGCGTTGTTAATTTAGTGTAGTCGTTTGATTTTATGTTTTACTATTTATTTTAACTGTATTTCTTTAGCTTCTAACATAATAAAACGTAAAATAAAAACTCTACATAAAAGCAATATTCAACTTTTACTCTAATGGACAAAACTTATTAAAAATGCAACCCCTAACCCCTAACTCCTATCTAAACGTTAACTAAACACTTTTTGTCGTGCACATCCCTCTACTGTGACGTAATAAAGGGGTAAGTTTCCGCGGGACCATGTTAGTAATGGGCCAGCGATTAAAAGTTGCGGCTTCGACGATGAGTTTCGTCAAAGTGATTAACTCCGAGAGGGTAGAGGGTGGAGGGGGTGAGTCCCAACCCTCAATACTCGTTAAGTTCCAGGCGCCAAGTTCCAGGAATAGAGGATGACTCTGGAAACACTATTACACAGTTCAAAGAGTCATGAACCGATTTGGGATTTAGGATAATGGAGTTGTAAAAGAAATCAGGGACAATTATTGGGGGAAATGGGGTAGGAGAGGTTGTGTTTTGGTTATAAAATAGGACTATTCTGTGTTGTTAAACTTTTATCAGAGGAATATTTTCAAGGATTTTAACGTCTATTGCGTTATTTTGAAATAGTTTGAGGACCAATTGTATGCATTGTATCTTGAACTAAATCAATTCCTAAATATTCATTGGAAATTCAAATAAAAATGAAATCATCCTCGTTTACAGTCGCTCAAGCACCTATAATGAAGTGGGTGAGCTGCTACACAAGACCTTGAAGAGATCTAAATGAAACCTGACAGGTCTTAACGAATTCAAGGATCCCAAAATTAAAGAAAAAGAATAATAAATTATAAAATGAACACATGTAAAAGAAAATACATAAGGCAGTTTATTATTGTAAGAATTCGATACACTATTGTGGATTATAATTAAGTCGTTTTTGAAGTCGAGTGTACTTGTTGATAATTTTATCTTATACTTTCCTCAATGCTGGATTAAATATTAAATGTATATACTCGTTTTAATCAAAGTGTTTGTTATTAATAGAACTTTCAAACGAAATGTCATTGTGAAATAAAATAATTAACATTGTAATATCGAGTCCAATATGGCTAACAATGGCTGCCAAATATTAAAATTTCTTTTAAATATAGTAATCTTAACCTAAAATAGAATGGGGGTTGTTTTTTAAAAGATACTGAATAATTATAGCAATTGGTTTTTAGGGCACTGAATGACATCCGAACCATCTCCATTTGCTCACTTATTTAGAGATATTAACGAGTAATTTAGTCTATAAAACCCAGGGATATGGTTCGTCCAAAGAGAGGGGCCTACATTTTGGTACCACTCTTGTACTAACACACCAACAATTAAGTTATTTGTAGAGACTATACAGAGTGTCTAGTAACTTTGGTAGGGGGTTCTGAATATCGAAATAAAGAAAAACATTCTACGAAACCCGAAAAATGCTTTAATTTTGCCTCCATATCTGTTTGACTTTTTCTTTTCTTTTTTTAAACAAGACATAACTCCAGAACAGATTGAGTTATAAAGGAAATTTTGCAGAATGTATACTATATATTTTTAAGGGGGAATTATTACTGAGGTTCCGCTGGACTCCGATAAATCCTTTTTGTACTCCCTTATAGTTCATCGTAAACCGACCCTAGAACCTCATACAAGCTCTAGGATTTTGTGTAGTTACTGTCGTCAAAATCTTTACTTATTGTTGAGGTCCGAAGATTCTCCTTTTTTTGGACTTCAGGGCCCAGGAAATAAAGAGTTTATATGGTGCAGATTTCAGGTTCCTGACCGCAGAGTCGAAAATTAGGTGAAACTTGGATTAGACCTTACTTAAATGACTCCAGTTATGCCAAGTATGGTGACCATGGTAACGACCTGTCTCAGGGACTTCCTGAACATGTGACTTTGTCAGTACAGTGTCTGGTACAGAGAGAATGCGTTTTCTCAAACTCTGGCCACGATATTGTCAACATATTTAGTTCTTCTAATGCCGACAAACAAGATATTATATAAATGTATGTTAGGATAGCCCAGACATCGATAACAAACTGATCCATGGTAATTTACTATAACAAAAGAAAATTACATTAGGAAACAACTGTAACGTTGTAAACATTCTACTCAAATATACAATGTTTCAAATTTGGTTGCTGCTACTTGAAAAATACCGATTCAAAATAATTAGAAAAAAAATTTAAAAAGACAGTGAATGAAGAACTTATAAAAAGACAAATAAATCAAAACCTTGATGAAATATGTTGTGATGTTCAAATAATAACTCAAACCTGTGAAAAAAATACAATTGACTTAAAAGAAAATTAAGTAAGCGATGCAACTGATTGATATACTTAAGTATGTTCATTTACGTCATTGTTTTGGGCGTAATTGCCGATACGAAAAAAGCAAGTGAATGCCATATTAAGGAACACGGCAGAGCTCTACCAAGTGTTTAAGTACCTAAACATGTTTAGTGATAATAAATTTATATTCACTTACTCCCTTGTATCCTATTTTTTAAGACTTTTTATTATTTACGACACCTGTTTCGGACTTATTATTCGTCCACCATCAGGTCTACATGATTGATTAATACATAAATACGAATCCACACAACAGAATTACAAATATAAAACATAGCCACCGATATTACACAGTGCACTCACTTGCACTGAAATGAAGATGGACGAATATTAAGTCCGAAACTCGTGTCGCAAATAATAAAAAGAAATTACAGGATTGCCGATAGTAAGTGAATATAATTACCACTAATAATTACAAACAAATCCGGATATTCTAGAAAACCAATAATAAATATGATGTTCTATGTTTCTGAATATATGCACGATATTTCGTACATTATTTTCTATTATTTTTGTTACGAAAACAACACAAGACATTAAGTAACCAAGGTGTGACAATGAGACTCTAGTGACATCTGATGTCATTAAATCCAACTAACTCAGTAATCACAGATCTCAGCAAACTGTCGTTATACAGAAGCGACATCCCTCCACTAATTGTAGGAATTATATTGTTGTAGGTTTATGTAAGGAGCAAGTTTCCTCCCCTTTCTCCACCATTATCAGCTGTGAAATAATTCGCACACAATTTTAGGTTTTATAAAAATTCAAAAAAAAAATCATTTCCTTTTTAATAAATTTAATAAATTGTTGTAAATTTAAAAAGCCTAAGAGAAGACTGAAAAATAATTAAGCAGGACTTATGTATATATAGGATGTTAAATTTGATATTTTAAAGGACATGCTACTTCTAAAGTACAAATCATTGGCACTAAATTGAAGTGGAAAAATATTCTTGGAATGATGGTAGATAATTTGTTATGACGCTTTTTTAGTTTCACCCTTTGGATTTATATTATAAACAATTACATTTTACCTTTTATTACAGATATCTCAGTAAACTAGGTATGGAAAAAACCTTGGGTTTACTTGTAACTCTACGGATTTTGATGAAACAGGGCTTGTTAAATTTAAATATAAATTAAATTTAAACAAAAAACAAAATATTATATTTGTTTAAATAATTCTAATAAACAAATAATCAAATAAATTGAAAATGGGAATTTAACTAGCCACGAAAGTGCATTGAAGAACGTTTTTGGGGTCGCTGATTTAAAATTTGAGATTAAGAATGATAAATTACAATAAAGCAATTATAAGAGTTGCCTAAAAGTTCCAAATGTTTTAGCTTTAAATGAATAGAGGAGAATTTTTATAATTATATACAAATTTAACATTTTAATTTAACAAATTAAATGTCCATCAAACAAATTATTTTTAAAAAAACCTTTAAAGTCTATTAATATTGCATACTCAAAAACCTAAAGTGAATAATAGTTCCCCCCCCCTATTTTATAATTTACTCATATAATTGAATAACTAATTTTATAAATTATAGGCAATAAACATTTTAAATCCAATAACATTTACGACTTCCTATAGTAAAACTTCATTTAGTCTATTATTAACAAGGTACAATTTCTTGCATTTTAATCAGCTATATTAAATTATTTAAAAAATATTTACCTCAAATTGAATATCGGCGATCCTTCAAAAAAACTCAAAACCAACTTTTCGTGGCTAAATTCATTTTCAATAATTAATTTAATTGTTTACTTAACAATTTTTTAAACAAATACTTTCTTACTAGTTCAACGACGAATCAAATTAGACCTGTTACATCAAAATCGGTGCATGTATTCTGAGGATGAATATACTACAAGAAATAATAAATGTTTGTGCAGGTTTCCTTTTAAACTAATTTTCGTTTGGCAAATTCTACTTGTCTAAATTATTTTTAAACTTTATTATTCTATATTATTTTATTTCCTATATTATTTTTTAGATAACTACCTCAGATTTGTAAATGTTAAAAATGGCTGAGTTACATGTAGGTTTAGAGAATTTAAAAATCGATATTTTAATACGATCATTGTTTTTTGGGGCTCGTAGTTATATTTTATTGGAGGGGGGGTTATACCCATTCTAGGTACATATAAAGCAATGTTAAATTCGAAGTAGGTACAGAAATCAAAGAAGTTGCAAAAATAAAACAAACCGTTAGGTTAATTATACCTTAAACCAACATTCATTAAATGTCTTAGTGGCCTACCGGTTTCAACCGTTAGTAGGTCATCTTCAGTTCCTTGACATCAGTCTTATTTTTTAACATCCATTTTGTATTTCGTCATGAAATTGCATTTTAAAATTTGTTTTTGTTGTTATTTATAGTTACAAATTTAAGTATAAATAACAAACAAAACAAAACTTATAAAGTGAAATTTCATGACGAACTCCAAAATTGAATGATAATATGATAAAAAAGAAGAGTGAGTAAGGGACCTGAAGAAGACCAACTAATGTTCGAAACCGGTTGTCCACTAGGACGTTTAAGGATTGTGGGTATAAGGTAAGCATAACCTAAAAATTGATTAAATCCACAATCCTGAAGGATAACAGCAATATGTTCAAAAATAAAGCACTAGGTTTCAATATAATGGTTCAAGAAAGAAACAAGATTTCTTAGTCAAGAAATATAATAAAACAAAACTATAGGCCTAATAGGTGTAGAATAATAAACAATCTGCATTTAAATAATGTTAGAAAACCTGACTATTACTAAGTTATAGTGGCTATGAAGCTTTAGGCTTCTCTAATTTGAGCCCCCGAAAAATAATTTTTGGAATGACCTGTGTCTATCGTTTGAAATGTAATGTAAGCCAAATTTTCATCACAGCTAGTTTGTGGACATATTTCGGTGATATCTTGAGGCGTTTTACTGTAGCTTTAGGTTTGAGGGTAGACACAAACTCAAAATATTGAATCTTGCTTATAACTATTTTGATAAAATGTTGTTAGAATTTAGCCTCTAAAGAACCAATAATAAATAACATAATAGTAGCACCACTAAAATTTTAGTTCTGATGTTATTGCTAAAACAAATTGTCTACAAAGTTTCTATAAGACCTATTTAAAACATCTCTACTGATTTCGTTAATATTTTGGCCAATTGTAGCCCTATATAAATTTTAAAAAACACGTTAGTCGTCATTTTGTCAATAATATAGTTCGGGAGTTATTGGTACAACTGTTAATAACTATACTTTTTTTAATGGGCTATACAAATTTCGTTTTAATTTTGGTAAAATTTGATTATTTAAAACCGAAATCAATTTGATAAGTCGTATATGGCAAAAAAAGAAGAGAATGAAAAGAAAATAGAATAAAATAAAAATGTTTTCTACTATTTAGAATAAATTTTTATATATAGGTCTACCTATTTCGTTTTTTTCGTTTTTTAAAAAAAATTAACGACAATAGGTCTACAAAATATAAAGTATATAAGTTATATATTATTAAATATCAATATTAATCAACATCAATAAATTAAATCGATTAATTCAATTTCAAAAAAATACACAATTTATGTTTAGCACACGTTTATGGCATAGGGGAAATAAATTTCGCCTATAATATGTTTCAAAGTATTATTTAAAAACTCGAAAAACTTAATTCTTTATAAAGATACCATTTTATAGAAACTGACCCACATAAGCTCACCTACAGAGAGTAGATATCCCGAGGTTCAAAACTGGGTCTACACTTTTTCTGTAATCTTGGGTTAGATCTCTCTCATTTCTTCTATCAGTTACCTTTGTCCAATTCTTTTTCATTTCCGACCCTAATGCTATTAGAATATTCGAGTGCTAGGGGTCTAAATTTTCTTCTATATTTAGAAAGAGATGATGAGCAACAGGTTTTTCGATTTTAAACAACAAAGAAGAAACAAAAATCTGCACACACTCGTTGTCTCATAAATAGATGAGGAAAGTGTAATTGATAAAGTATAGATGTATTTTTGAGGAATGACTTTGAAAATAATTATGTGAGTAAATATGTTTTTGTGAAAGTTAGTGCAGTTTTTTGTGTATTTGTTTTACTATACAACAAAACATTCTCTATACAACGTTATTTAAGAACTCAAAAGTGTATATTATTTTACAATTAAATACATTGTCTCCTTTCAGTAAACAAGTTTCTTCTACTTTTGCAGACGTTTACACTGGTTAAATCGTGCGTCAAATTCTTCGGTCAAGCAATGCGATAATTTATTAAATTAAAATGTAATGTACTGCGAAACTATTACGTAAAAATGTCTCTAGTTGCCAAATGATATTTTGAAAATAGCTTTAGAAGATGAGCCGTCGGTAGGTATTCTAGTTTTAATGGGGGAATTAAAAAGCCTTAAAGCAAGTTCGTAAATCTGTCACGTTCTCTACTGGTAGAATAGAGCGTGGATGATGTATGGCCGGAACTGAGGACACAAATAAACACGGCATGAGTTCGTAGACTAGTGTTTTTACTTTGGGGCAGCGGTGTCAAAAACTTCAAAGTTTGTAAAATGAAAAAAATAATCAAGACTGTTTAAAATTACGCGAAGTTTATTAATAGCAATACTGGTGTGTAATGATAGAGAAGCTTTTTACGAACAAAAAGTGAAACAAGATTTTTAGATAATTGAAGTCAAAATCAAAGTTTAAGTAAAATAAAGTGTTAATAATCATCTCGTCAAATAAACTGTGTAAAAACAAAGAACAAAATCATTTATTGAAGGAATAAACACTAACCGAAACTATAAATCACCAAAATGTCAGTTTGCTTTCCGGAGCATTTAATCCTAAATACAAATATAAATTGTCATTATGTTTGTTATTACAGAGATTTCTCCTATTTATTTAGTTATTAATATCACACGAGTAATTTTTTAGGAATACATTTTTCTTCCTTTAATTGGGTTTAACATTTTGTAGAAATGGGCACTTAACTCCAATTAAAGGGTAAAATAACCACATAATTATACAACCGTGAAAAACATTTCACAAACTTTATTACACTAATATCTCCAATTAGAAATAGAAAAAAACATAATTTATAAATCAGCAAATTGTCAGTTCCTTTCGCAAAAAATTTAATCCTGAATACAAATACAAATTATCATTATGTTTAATATTACAAAGATTTTCCCTCTCTATCTATTTATTACTATCACACAAGAAATCTTTTTAGGAGTATAATTTTTTTCCTTGAAACGGGCTTAAATATTTTGACGAAATGGGTGTTTTTGGGGTGTGAGAAATCCATTTAAGACTCTAGAGAAACCTAATTATGTGGCTGAATAACCATATAATTAAAGTAGTAGCCAGTATAAAAACATATCACAAACCTATTCCCGCTAATACCTCAAAATCCAAAGAGAAATTAACAAAACCTATAAATCACCAAAATTCAGAATCAATGGGACAGGATTTAATCCTGAATACAAATACAAAATATCCATTTAAAAATATTATCGTATTGCCTTGGAACTGTTAAGTATAATACTGTAGTTACCTTATAAAGGTTGTCTTCAGTCCGTATTATTACACAAACTGAAGAAAACCTATGTATGGTAATTTCAGTATTGCAAATTATCATTATGATTATTATTAAGAGATTTCCCCTATCTATTTATTACTATGAAAAAATAATTTTTGTTAAGAATAGACAACAATTTTTTTCTTGGAAATATTTAAATATTTTGATGAAATAGGCGTTTTTGTGTGTGAAAAATTAATTTTAGACTTAAAAAAACCCCTATTTTAGGGGTTGTATAACCACATGATTAAACTAATAAACTATTCAAAAACATTACACAATGTTTCTCCTTCAAAATCTCCAAATCTGAAGAAAAAGCAATTTAACTAATTACAAAAACAACAATTGGCAAAAGATGTAGCCTAATCCTAAATACAAACACAAATTAATTATAATTATGTTTATTATTACAGAAATTTCCTCTACCTATTTATTACTATCACACGAGGAATTATTTTAGGGCGTTAAATTTTTCTTGAAACGGTTTAAATATTTCGTTGCAATGGGCGTTTTCGGTTGCAAAAAAATATTTTCAACTTTAGAAAACAAATTATAGGGGTATTAAACTAGTAAACTATGCAAAACCATTGCACAAACTTTCTACCTCAGGTATCTCCAAATATTAAAAACCAATCAAAATTATTCATGAAAAATACTATCAGTTCGGTAACTAGGTGTGATAAAATTTTGATTAATTCTGGGAAATGTTTTTGAAATATATATATATATATATATATATATATATATATATATATATATATATATATATATATATTAAAAATGTTCTTAAAATTTCTTCGCCTGCACCATAACCGCGTCTTTAACGTAAATCGTATTGAGCTTTTTATGGTCAAATTTACAATTTATTTGGTTGTAGTCAGTTTATCCTGAACTATTTTAACTTTTAACAATGTTCACACGAGTTGGCTAATTCATTTTCTAATTTCATTAATATTTAAAAGATATCAGTATACAACAGATTTTGATAAATTAAAATTGTTTATGAAACATCTGCCCTAGTTTAAATGTTTCGAGTTTTGTTTCAATCAAATTAGAAACAGGCAGTTTTGATTTTACCCAACCCTTTTGTTTGTGTTTATAAAAGCTAAAACAAAATAAAACTTTAACAAAAATCATTGGAGTCGTTTTTGAAAAGATGGTAATTTTGTGTCTGTCTTATAGCAGCTAGCCCCAAATATCGGTTATAGAAAAATGAAGAGTTCTAAAATTTGACCACGTATCAAATTTGATTCACATCGGTTCACTCATTTGGAAAGTAGACAAACAGATAAAATTCTAAAAACCAATTTATCGGACGCAGGGAATCCCAAGACCGATTAATGTCTACCATTTACAGGTGCGAGAAAAAAGTTAGCTAGATCATGAGTACGATAAAACTCATTTATACGTTCAATAGCTTCATCATTAAACTAATAACAGCCCTTTTCACGCACCCATTCAACACGAAAAAATATTTGTCGCTAAAAATGTCAATTTGGTAGAGGTCAGTGAAAACCAACCCTAGAAACTGTCTTACATTTTGATCGTTATTCTTAAGCATAAATATCAAAAGATAATATTATATTTTGAGAAAGTGATAATTTTGTATTATGCTCTACCCCTAAATTTTAAATAATGGAACTAATAAAATAAACGTCTAAAAATACTCACATATAAAATTTGATTAAAGCGTTCAACGAGTTTCGGATGTAGGGTACTGCACCCCACATCATTCCAAAACGGTTTTTAACTCAGAGAATCTCATAGAAGGTATGTCCACAAAAAATCGTATCGCGTTAAGAAGCCGTTACGATGTTTTGAATTGTTATTTGTATTTGTAAATTTTATCTTTAAAACCGTCAGAAATATTTTGTTAAAATAGGGGGAGGGAGAATTGAGCTTTTTTTGGTGAGATAATATTAGTAGTAGGGATGTGGGGTGACATATCCTGCGACATCTAAAGATCTGTTATTTTCCACTATTTCTTTTAAGACGTGGAACTACCGTTTATAGAAGCCACACCACTCCTTTAGGAAATGCAGCACAGGAAGGGAGTCAAGACTACAACAATGTGGTACCTAAACAGAATTCTATCCATTTTATGTATTACTTCACCACATTCGGCCAATCTGCTGGTCACATCATTCTCAGTGGGTCGTCTATTCCCACCAGGATGTCTTAGTGGCTGAAGAGAGAAGCCCCATCTTCTACGTCTCTAAAGCCTTTCTGATCTGTCTGTTATTGATGGACGATTCTCCTATCAGAAGTGTTTTCTCTTGAGTTGCCTGTTTGATCTTTCTTTACTAAGTTTATTATCCCCACGTTGTAGAGGAAACCATTACAACTTCAACAACTTCTGATGACGGACATGACGGAATGCATGCTGTATTTTATCAGTACTAAACGATTTTTTAAAATTTTCCCTTGCCATGCTTTCCTACAAGCAGATATTGTAATGAAAGACCCGGCTCGAGTCCCTATTGATCAGGTAAGGCTAAAGACTGTGAGAAGTCACCATTATCCCAGAGGCTTCGTACGGTACACATTTTCCCCAATGCCATTCACTCTAATAATCACGGGACACTTTACTGTATACTTTAGATTTGTACTGAAAACAGAAGATAAATTGGAGCGACATTGTACCGGTGAAAAAGCCGACAGGATAGATCAAGACCTGCAAGGAGTTGGATCTAGTGAAGCTCCTCAGAACAACATAAAGAGTAGAGATCTGAGGATGCTGTTTTCAGTGGATACCCACTGGGCGATGGGTTCGCCAACCCCTACGCCAAAGGGTGCGAAATAAGGACAAATGAAAATTAGTTATGCCTCGACGTTGGAAAAAAATCATTCAAGGGTTAAATATCAAAACTTATAATTAAATAAATAAACTTAATAAACTAAAAAAATGTATTTTCGTAGCAGCATAAATTTCAACTTACTTGAAAAGATTTTACACACTTAAACAATTTTATATGCGTTCTCTCCACGAAACAAATGTAGTAAAAAAAGTTTTTAACTACCTGTTATCGCAGAAAAAATAAAGATAAAAAGTTGAATATAAATTGTTTTATCATTAGACTATATGCTAGTTGAGGTGACGCCAAGTTCGTTATAACTGTCTTAAAAATTATTATTTGGTTCCATTTGTTTTTACGTGAAATACTACTTTTTAACGCTTTCCACCGTAACAGTGATATATTGAAACAGTATTTTATTTATAATTTTATTATTATTGTGTTTAGAAAGGAAAAACTTATTGCTTCGAAAAATTTTACTGCTATACAAGCAAACACACGAAAACTGATCTTTCATCTTTAGATATTGATTTTAAAATTATTTCGCTCCTAATTGATCTTTATTAATTTAAATGATTTTTAAATATTTTACACTTATATTATATATTCACACTTAATTATATATATATATATATATATATATATATATATATATATATATATATAATAACCCAACCTAACCTCTTTGTGTTGATTCTTCCAACCACTAATCTAATAACACGTTATGGTTATATGGTCCGATTTTATTATTATTAATTATATATTAACCTAACCTGTTTGTGGTGATTCGTGCAACAACTAATCTATATTTTTGTTCACCAAAAACTCTCTTCCTAAAAAGTCAAAACCCACTGATTGATCACGAAATCTCTGGATCCAAGAAGCCTAGAGCTATGAATTTTTTAACATGGTTTGGGGTAGGTTTGTAGACGAGTACTAAAATCGGGTTTTTGAAAATGTTCCACTCCAAGGGTGTTTTTTACCCCTATAGCATATCTCTGGATCCAAGATGCCTAGAGCTATGGATTTTTTAACATGTTTTGGGGTAGGTCTGTAGACGCATACTAAGAAAGGTTTTTGAAAATGTTCCACTCCAATGGCGTTTTCCCCCTCCTAAAACAAGAATCGTGTCTTTGATATTTATGGGTAGATTTTGATCAAAATTTGTGTGTATTTGGGCATAATTTATTTTCATAGCACCACCATTAGTGTTGTGCTAAAAAAAATAAAAATTCTTTATACCTAACTCAACTATTCCCAGGTAAAACTTGGGCCATCAGCTAGTTGGAAATAACAGAGCTTGTGGTAAATTGTTATACTTTACATACATTTGACTAAAATCTATTTAACCAATTTTGAAATTGAGACAATTTACTAAGTTAAGTAGACTATTGTTTTAGATACCTTTTGTTTGGATCGTTAGTGGCAACAATTTATCAAAGTTTCATCAAAACCGTTGCAACCGATTTTATGAAAATCAAATTTTGCCTTTTCTTGTTATATGACAGGTATAGACAATTTTGGAACTAACTTACTTACGAAAAAGTATATTATATTCGACTTGTTAGCTAAAACGATTTTCCTAGATATTAGAAAAAACTACACCACTAAGTTGTTTTAAAATTATAGATAGACCGAATGTCTCCGAAAAAAATATTTCCGAAAAAAATGGAAATAACCGAATAAATTATCAATTAACCTAGAGTGCCACAAACAAAATCACTGTTTATACGTAATTGAAACAAAGCAAAATAAAACTTGAACATAACCTAAAACATGTGCTGAAATCTCAACTATTTTACACTTTTGTGTTACTACTTACATCTAGTTATATTTCAAGTCTTACAAAATTAGAAAGATGACTTCCTTCACTCTGCTACCAATTATGCCTCAAGAATCCATCATTAGTCTGACTTTGGCAGTTGTTTCTTCCAATTATTGCTTAAAATAATTAAAGCAATTTGTCATAATGAAGACATAAACAGATATTTATAGGTTAGCTTCATTAGTTTAAATGTTGTTAAATTATGTTCAAAGAGAAATAGATGACTTTCCCAAGGTGTGTTTCTTTTACTTTCCATACATAGCATGTGTTGGATCTATAATCGATGTAGTTTTTTTAGATATAATCGTTTTAAAGCGTCTAACAAAGTGGTTTTGGGAATGATGTCTGTCATCTAGCGTCTGATATACGCGCGCAGACTAACCGCGTCACCAATTTTGATCAGGATCGATATGTGGCCGTATGACGTCCATATCTTGGGGACTTTTATTATTTTTTTTTATAACTCAAAATTTAGAGAGAAAAAATTATTGAATACTTTTTTTCAAAATCGGTTCCAATGATTTTAGTCAAATTTTGCTCAAGATTAACAACTAAGAGCGGAAAACATATTACTAACTCATAAACAAAAATATCGGTAAAAAAAAATCTAAAATCGGCTAAGGATTATAAAAGAATTATTTTTCAAAACTATATCTACCGATTTCGTTTAAGCTTTAACGAAATGAGAATATTAATGACTCAAATCTGTGTACAAAATTGCAGGATAAAAATATGGTTCAATATTCATTGTCAACAAAATAATAATAAATCTGACCACTGTGGAAAAGCTAAATTTTAATCATCATCGGACGTTTATGGCGTAAGGGAATCAAGTTCAGACCCCATTCAATTCTTTCCTTGTTTAATAGGGAAAAACTTTTCCGTCATTTATAAAAAAATAGAACAACATGAAATAAAGACCCGTATCCCTCGAGTACTCTAAGAGCGTCAGAAAATAACAAGAGTTGGTCAAGAGGGATAGGAAAGATGACAGAGAGGGACCTAACTAAAGATATAGGAATCAACTTGTAGATCCAGCTAGGTCCCTCCGGGATTGACAAACCCGTCTTACTAAAATGAGCCTCGGAGGGTCATATATATATATATATATATATATATATATATTCTTTACTTTTTTAGATTTAAAAATTTGGGGGGTAGCTGATATACGAAACAAGACAAAATTACGATTTTCTCCAAATCAGTTCAAACCATTTTGATGAAAAACAAACAAATCGTATTTGAAACTCACAAACAAAATGTCGGTTTTGCAATTTATCAATACAAAACTAAAAAATCAGTCTTAGGTCTGTTTTAAAAGACGTAATAGCTCAAAATTGGCTCTACCAATTTTCTTCAAATTTTAATGAAATCTAAAATTTTTAATCCAAACCTTGTGAAAGTAGAAAGTTATAATTATTCATAAATAAATTTTAAAAAAATAATAGTAAAATTTTATCTTCTTTTGTAAGCCCTATTTCAATCAAACACGATTAACGTTGAAAATACAGCGTCCATGGTACATTATCATTTTGTGAATATCGAAGTATCGTTTTTAATTTAAAATAATTTTGGCTTTTATTTGGTTTTTGAGATGGATAACTGAGAACGTTTGTGCAATCGTTTTACAACCTTTATTTGTTTATAATAACTTTAGCCCAAGCGGTCAACATAATATTTACGCATATTTTGATTTCATCTCCTTCTTTTGTTTAATAACTTAAAATTTATCGTCAGAAACCAAATTACAAATAATAGATTTTCTCAAAATCTATTGCACCGATTTTTCTAAAATTGTTCTTAAATATAAATATTTGAAACACCGAATCTTCTAGTTACAACAGTAGCTCGCTCTGTTCTGTTAATTTAGATTTATTTCAAAACAATCTTACAAATAATTATAAAATTACAAAGTTTAGTTTTATAAAATATTTTTAATTATTTTACATTAGTATTTTGTACATGGAATAATAAATTACAAATCGTTCTAAATTACTGAACTTTAAAAGTAATTCATAAAAATAACTTTCTAATTTCCACGTTCCTTTATTAACATATTTCAATAATCTATTATAAAATAACACAGATTTATAAAAACTAACGTATAATTTTCAACATTTCAACCTATAATAAAAACATAAATGATTAATTCCCCGTATTTATAATATTATGTTAATAGTAAAAAGATTAAAAAAACTCAATTTGTTAAACATATCCGCGTTAATAAATCTAACGTCACTATGTACTAATATATCAATATACAGGTATATAAGCCTTATAATCCTGTGAGAAGGACACAAGCAAGGAAGATGTAGCACATTAATCCTTCTCCTGCTAAATCCTTCTATGTAATAATTAAGCAACCCCCTTCTCCCTATTATAAAGCACGATTTCTTCAATTAAGGTTTTACACTGTAATAAGAATGGTGAAGGAAATGGCGTGCTATTAGTAAAGTAATTAAATTTAACTGATTTTATTACAAGTCATTTTAAATGTATACGTTTATCTCAGCATTACCAGATGTTATTGTGTTTGTGAGTGATATGTACGGTGGGGTAGGAGTGATGGATTGGTGGGTTTATGAAAGAAATGAGAGTTTGTTATTAAGGAGTGAGTGAGAAGGGATTTGTAGGTTATATTAAAATTTAAAGAAAACTTTGTGAAGGAAAATATAGTCTACTATTAAGGGTGGATCGAATTTGACTCTCTCACATATACGTGATGAAGAAAAAGTATGTAATGGGTCAAAAAATAAATTGAGTTTTTTGAAGACCGTTTTGTAGGCCCCTGAGTCCAAAATATGGTTTTTGGAAAGATATCCTTTTGTTGTTTGTCTAGTGTTCTAAAACCAAATCGCTTGGACAGATTTTCAATTTGAATCAACACAAATAACCTAAACACTATATAAGTTAACCTAAAAATAATTTAAAACCCATGTTATACATTCTCAAATAAAACAACAAAATAAAATGTATTTCGGAATTTATATGAGCAGTTTCAAATTATTTTTGCTGTGAAACATGATATTTACCCATAACAGACATGTTATATAAATCATATATTTATTTTAAAAAATAAGAGTATCCCAAGAAAATAAATAATTTTCTGCAAATCTCCAGTTAACACTGTTTAAAGTGACAATCATAAAAATCCACCTATAGTCAAAGAAAGTTGGCGCAGATTTTCCATAGCGAATTAATTATAAGATTATTATTATTTTGGACATAAATCTAGGAATTTATTTTCTACATTATTTATTTTTTCAATTTTGCTAAAGTATAGGAAGTCATAAGAACATAATTCATAAAGCCGATATATTCAAAATGGTTTTAAAATGTAGCCTCTTTGTACTCTGTAAAAATTCAATACTCTCTACTCCATAAAACTATCAATTATTGAGTAATCGATATAAAAACCAAATAATAATCATAAAATAGTCCATAAAAATGTTCAACCTAATCGGGAGTGGGGATATTTTTTTAATGTATCCTTTTTATAACAGTTCCTTTTTTATACTTTTGTAGTTGTTACTCTTTTTAGAGAGTTGAAAAACTATTAGATTTTCCCTGACTTATCAATAAATTAATAAAATAACCATCGATATATAGCTCAAAATTTAAAAAAAATGATCAAAATTGGTCCACTTATATAGACTGTAGAGTACTGCATATAAGAAAGACATCTCCCAACACTATTTTGTCTGTCCTACTTAAATAAATAGATAACTTAAAACTGCAAAACATGTTAACCTGCAAATTAACTACTTTATAAATACAGTTTTCTATTTAAATTCAATTTGTACTTAACATGAAAACCAAAATACTAAATCTCTCCTATATTATTTTATAGATTTTAATCAATTGGTTTTTAATTTACTTAATTTTTGTACCAGAAGAAATAATATTACAATGCATCTTCTAATGTACGATTTTGAAATTTCGTTTAAACTGGAATAGTTTCGCAAAACAATATTACTGTCGCGAAACAAATTGCGAGAAATAGTTAGTATTTTGAGCAATAGATAGCGTAAGGCTTTGTCACCCTGTGCAAACTCCAACCCTCCTCAACTCTGGGCATGTATAGAAACAACCCTACAATGAAAACTGATTCTGTATTACCTATAAATAATATGTATAGTAAATTTGAATTTTACAATTGCCGAATTTCGAATATAGAAATTGTAGCTATTGTGGGCACCGTCATGGAAACGCCGACACCCTGACCACGAAATGTTCATCGATCCTATACTTTGAACGAATTTTTAATACTAATTCGATTCACAATAACTGTATATGAATGCGTTTGTTAAGGTTGCATAAAGTAAGCTATTTTATGACGTAAAGGTAAACAAATATGATTTAAAACAATTGTATAACATTTTTAAATCATCCACCATTTTGGAATTGAACTAATAATAGAACTAACAAACACAACCAATGATCTATTAAACAGAGCACATTTGGACTGTAATTGTAAACTCTAAATCATTTCTTAAAATCTGCATCTAATAATCACTTTAACTTGATTAAATTGCTATTTATAACAAATAATTGCACAGTTTCAAATGACGTTACTTCTTATCTAGTTCATAGGGAGTTTATATTAACTAACTTTTGCTGTTTGGTGTCTGTGTTTATTAATAAAAAAATATCAAAGTTGAAATTCATTTTAATCTGTTCTTAAAATGTACAATGGCGGACATAAAAACTTTTTTAATTTAAAAGTTGAAATAACTTTTTGCCCAGAAATTAAGAAGGACTTTAGAATTTATTATTTCGTGAATAAGAACAATCGGAAAATTTAAATTTGGTAGAGTATAGAACATTGGAAATATAAATAGATATCTTTCTCTCGGTAATTTCGAATTGTGAAGTGTTATTTTTTTTAAGGCGAAAAATTTCCTGGTCAATATCATTTTTTAAATTTTTTAAAAAAGGAAGAAAATGAGAAAAAATAAAGACTCCTAGAACAAAAATACTAAAGTTTACAAGAGAATAAAAGTTTGGGTAGGATAGACCTGATAACGACGAAAGGTATCTAACCCATAACTGAAAATAAAAAGGTGTAGATCCAGCTAGGATACCTCGTATATTCCATATCCTTATTCACCATTAATGAGGCAATGAGGAGAAATTATATAAATAACTAAACAAAATTAGAAATTTTGAATAAAAACATGTAATGTTTCAGTATTTTTCTCGATGAGACAAATAGAGAGCAACTGTGTAAAATTAAGTAAACAATGCACTAACTTTCTTAAACAGAAACAAACAAAACCAAACCATCAAAATTTCAGCCAATTTAAAAAGCTTTTTGTTCATATCTCGTGTGTTATTTAACTTGTAATAAACTGAATTCCATAAAAATTGGCAGATTTCAATTCAGCATGTAATAGTATTCAACTCAAAATCTTTACGATGACAACTAGTTAAATTATTGTCAAAAATGTAATTTCTTATCACTTATCAAAAAAAATGTCATTTTCAAATACAGTTGTTACGAAATCCAAGTCATCTACTCGCTAGGGCTGAGACACTGACGCAAGAGTATCGTGTAGAGACTTTTATTATATACACAACAATATACCATTGTATACACAACTACACAGCCCGTTAGTGTCTCACCGACGTCATAAAAATAGTGATAACTTATACATAATTACAAAGTTGTGTAACAAATGTTTTAAACAAACTTACCCCTTTATCCTATTTAACTGAAAAATTCGTATAATGTTCAAAAAACCAACCTCCTAATTTACAACTTTTCCTATACATTTGGTGAATGCTTGGTGTGTTTATTACGTTGTATGATAGGCTGGGTAAGTACCATGATGCCCATTACTTTGTTTCATAAAGTTATCTATAAACGGTAAGGAAAATAATGTGTGTCTACCCGATTATATACTTGACATTTTTATTAATATAATAAAGACTACAAAGCATAATAGAATGAGCTTCGTGCAGGTCCTGAAGGATCTACCAAAACATTGTTACATACAGCTGCCATATTGAAATTTACCAATATTTTTTTTACATAATAAAGGAATAAAACCTAACGTAATTCTGAAATTAACTAAAATCGCGTACAACAATTGTAATTAAAATAACTCTGGGTAATTATGGTTGATTTTTTTTTTTAAATTTTGACGTAATAAAAATTCGCTTTTATCTAATAATAAATGTAACTAATGGTGGTCATTTTAAATATTAAGTAGCTGATTAATACTATTTTTCATCACTAGGACCAAAAGTGAAGCTTTTCTATGAAAGCTGTAGTTTAACGGGCCAAGGAGGAGCCGAGGACGGAAAATGAGCGAAGATCGAAAAGCTTTTATTGGTCCAAGTGATAAAATATATTTTTCGTTATACTGCAAATAATATAAGAAAACAATTTCACAAAAACTAAAATATTATAATCTATTAACCTTCAAATCGATGGTAACAGCTGTTTTAACGGTTATTTGAAATCGAGAGTATCGGTTGTTTTTACAGATGCTTTACAATCGTTAATTAATTTGTATAAATGAAGTAACGGCTAATGACCACGACCTCACATGATGTTTTTAGATCCTAGGTATAAAAATAAAAACTTTAGCATCTCAATGCATGTATTTGAAAACAGCTGTTTTTGAAGCAGCATGACGGAAAAGTAATTTTAACTTCGACCTTTGTATTAATATCGCCAAGTTGCAAAGGTGAGCTAAAATAACCTCATATAAATCTTAAACAAAATTAGCTCTTAAAATGTCCGCCATTTTGAAACTGTACAACTTTTTGTTTTGATTAACGATTGTACAGTAAAACAAAACCTATTTGCAAAATTTTAATAAATAACGTATTAAATTCTTGACGTAATTGCTTAAAAAGTTTGAGGTTTATAACAAAGTTAATTTTAGTAATAACTTTATTATTTGTAATTTTATAAAACACGTTTGCGAATCATTAGATGCGGCTTTTAAACGTGCTTAATATGAGTTACTGAACGGGTTAAAAATGTTCCTGCAAAACTTGTTTTTAAAAATTCAAAAACACCCTCCATTTCGAAATTTTCCGTAGATAAAAAAGAAATCGCGCTTTTGGGTAGTACTTTAAAAATTGTTGATAACTAGTGGTTTTAAAGTATCTACCATTACAAACAAACACAATATTTTTCTTCAAAACAATTAATTACAAAGATTGTTATCAGATTTTGCTCAAGTGTAGCCTATAAGGACCCAAATATATCGTATAGTTCTCGATTTTCCAAAAATTGCGTTTTGGTGAATTGGTGGTAAAAACAAAAAATCGGACACAGCGCAAAAAACGTAATTTCTCAAAATCGGCTCTGTCGTTATTCTCATTTGAGTGAAGTATGAAAATTATCTCCAAAAACTGCTGTGAAAAATCGCAAATTAAAAATCATTACAAGCTGTTATTACAAAATATTTAAAATCAGTCTAGTTTTTGGTTTTGATTATTCGATAATAATGGAGAGTTTATATTTTGTATTTCTTGCATAGTCTAGAATATATGACGTACGTTTTGTTTTTAGTTTATCTGTCAATTAGTCCTGAACCGTAATATTTGTTTACATTACATTTTGCACACCGGTTTGAGTAATTAATCTTCATATTTCACTAAAATTGGAATGAAATTGGTAGAGAAGATTTTGAGAAACTAAGGATTTTTAACAGTCCTGTAACCCATCTTTGGAGATTGGTAGTAATCATTCATGAACCAACATTTTTGGAAAAATTACAAACTACAATTTTTTTGGTCTTAGAAGCTACAATTGAGCAAAATCTAATCAAAATATTCGTAGCCGATTTTCATAAAATCGTAATTTTGTGTTTTTTATGGCACATAATCACAAATTTTGAGTTATTAGGAAAATGTGTCCACTCGTCTGGGCTGTGGAGAACTGCAAATACGACAGACATCATGTAAAACGGTTTTTTTTTTTAAATTCAGGATACTTCAAAACAGATATATCGCCATGTACCATTCTCTTACTACATCAATGTGTGAAAGAGAAAAAACTTCTTTTTTTTCACTTATAACACAATCTAAGTGCACTTTCTAGAAATCTTTAATAAAGTATTTTCGATTTTCTATCACCAATAGTATTCCACTAAGACCTCTTGAACAAAACAAAAACCTCCCTCCACTTGAAAAGCAACTTTGAACTCAGATGAATGACGAACAACATCCAATGCACCGCTAATTGCGGAACTGTGTTGCGCCTCTATTGTTACATTTTGATCAATCGATGGTTTTACTTCGGAAATGCTTTTATAAAACTGCTAGAGAGAGAGAGAAAGAGATCGTAAGGTTTTAAAATACACTTGACAGGCAAATAATTATTCTATTGATTAAAGAACGCATTTATCTTTAAATATGTTACTTCTTATCACTCCAAACATCGAATTATCAGTCCAATTTGTATTATCAGTCCTGGTTAGTACAAGAATGTGTCATAATATCAAGGGTTAAAAAATCTGTGTACATATATATACATATCTATATCCGTTTTAAGGTATCTGGGGTCTAAAAAGGATTTTGGAATTATGTTTGTCCGTCCAATGTTCAGAGTGGTCAACAGCACAAACACGTGGAACGATTTCAATGAAATTTATTTTGTGGGCATATTTTGGCCATATCTCGTAATTGATAATGCTTGATAACTGAAAATTTGTAGGGTAGATGCCATGAGAAGGAAAACCTAAAATTGTGTTTTCTCAAAACCGTCTCTAACCATTTTTATTAAATTTGGCACAAGATTAACCTCTAAATACTAAAACAAAACGTATTGGTCGCTTTCCTTAAAAAAGTCTGGTTTGGAAATTGTTTTTTAAAAATTTAGAAATACTAAGGGCTATTCAAAATATTTAATTTCTCAAAATCTACTACAGAAATTACATCTATGTAAATATAGTTTTGGTTCGTTGTTTGGTTTTTGTGATGGACGTAAGGGAAAATTTGTTCAATTTTTTTTTCTATTTATATCAGATTCTGTAGTAACTAAATTGTAAAACAAATCTCAGGGAAAATGTGATTCTATACCGATAGCTGAAACACAAGGTGTTCGATATTGCTCGGCAATACATAGGTCACTGAGTATAGGGGTAAACATTTTAAAAACAAAACAAAAATATGTTTGGAAACAGTTTGTTTACGAGTTAGAGTTCCATGGGTGAAGTAAAGACGCACTGCAATTCTTGGGACCAAAATTAAGGAACCAATTTGGTTTTTGATTGTTGAATAAAATAGATCTCAGAACTGTATCTCAAATAATTTTCGAGAAAAAAAAACTAAAATAAAGATAATTTAACGTCGAAAAAGGAATTTTATGGTTTGGGGCAATAAACGCCTTATCATTAAAGAAAACTAGTGGACAATTTAAATCTGAGAAATTTACGTCAATGAAGTCACAGAAATGTGCTTTATGAAGAAAAGAATGGCAATAAAAAGGAAGTTTTTTATTGTAATATGTTTTCCCCAAATTTTGATTCGTCGATTGCAATAAAAGTTAAGTTTCTGTAACTTTTGTTTGGTTTTACTTACATAATTGTTTCAGTAATAAATTATCTATATATTTTGATCAATGATTTTATAGTCTTTAACAAAGGTATTTTACGCTAAACATAAAAAGTTGTTTTGAGATTCTTATTTTTTCGTATTTTACACCAGTTTACATATAATTTCGCTTAAATGGACAAAATTAGCCCACACCAAATTGATTGAAATTTGTACACGCGTTTGGACTGTAGCGCAGTGCGCAAACGTCGCGTCGTAACATAACCTAACCTAACCTAATCTATAAAGAAATATTGAGCTTTACGTGTGAGATAGACTAAAACTCGAACAGAAAATTTCACAAAAATTATTGAGTTATAGTTTAGTTATTGTAGTTCATGTATCACTGAGGATGGCGACTGTATCGTTGAAACGCGTTTGATTATGTAAACGTAATTTTAGTGAGATTTTGTGTTCGATTTTTAGTCTATCTAACCTAACCTAACCTTAGTCCGAAACTACTTTTTCGAGTCAGAGGACGTCAAAACGAATGTTTTTTTTAAAAGCTCAGAAGTTCATTTTAATGAGTACGGTTTGGCAATCCCGAGGCAGCCTAGCTATATCTACACCTTTTTCATGTAATCTTTAATTAGATCCCTCTCTTTTATATTTCGTATCAGATTTTCAGAACCTGACCCTACAGAGTATTCCAGGGCTAGGAGTGTTTATTTTACGGTTTTTCTCTAGTTTTTTTTTTTTAAGACAATGATAACCGAGAGGTTTTTGTCTTTAAACAACAAACAAATTGATATCTTATAACAATTTCTTATAATAATTTCTTTATAACATGGTTCTTCTATTGGAGCTTAGTGTCGGAATTCATGCTCATGTACTTAGCTGTATTTCAATATGGAGCAGTTGATTCATTTATATTTATAAAAGTTTTGAAATTTTTTTATTATTGAAGTTTATTTCCATGAAAGTTTTATCTCATATTTATTGTTCTAACAGCTGATACTATTTACAGTTTCTTGTAGTCTATTTATTGCTTCCGCTCTTCCTATTGGCAATATAACAGTGCCATTTACAAAGTTTTTAGAATATTATCTAAAAGAGAAGATACAAAATAGGACCAAACACACTACCTTGTGGCACTCCAACTTTTATTGTATTATTTCATAAATAAATTTCACTTTTGAGTAACGAATTTGTAAATACTCTGTCAAACGTATTAAATTACATACATTAATTATAGTTTCACCTTACGAGTGAGTATTTCGGAATCCATTGTTCATCCTGGTACAGAATTATATAAATATATATTTTTTTAATTTAGTGCTATTTTGCGATTTTGCCTACTAGTAACGATATGGGATATTGTAAGGGACAACGAACAAGTGTGGAAAACCAAAATTGACACAAATTTAATGATTGTTTTAATTCTCATCGGATGGTAGACTACGTAAAGAAAAGTGAAATTTATCGATAATTAAATTACGCTGATTTGCGAACCGCTGTGAGTATACTACTGTAGGAAAATATATTTTTTTTCATCTGTTGAAGATCTCAAATGATTTATTTATTTCTTTTTGATCCAACGATCATAACCAACTGTTTTAAAAATATTTAAAAACACAATCCTGAACGACTTCGATCAAAATGTAATGATTCTGTAGTAATTTAAATCAGAAATTAATGGACTATTTATTCGAGTACTCATCTATTTAACAATTTTAAAATATGGCGTGTTTTGATAAATAGAAAACTAAAAGAGAATTTTTTTTTTTTTTAAATTTTTTAATCATTTGTTAATGTCCCAATAAAGTCGTAATTCATAGAAGATTCCAAATCGAAATGAATTCTTTTGTGCGTAATTTGAACAGAGTCTAATGCAATAAATACTTCTAATATAAAACTATAAATATCAATAACTTGTAGGAAAATATTGACAGTTATCTGTATTTCTTCGTTTGTCAATATGCCACGAGATGGCAGGATAAGCGGTACTTAGGAAGTTGTTAAGAGATGCTTAAAACCACCGATAGAGCGTGTCGTGGTCGCTACCCTCAAGAATTAATACTTGTTTACAGAAATAAATCCTTGCTCTAAGCTCTACAAATAAACCTGGTGACAAATATGTTTGATATGTTTAGATACAATAGCAGCAGTTTTTCTTCTTAATCTAAGGAGAAATGCACTGCCTGTGGCAAGTGGCTAATTTCAGTGTCCTAATAATAGTTATTATTATTTATTAGGGTACCTTCTCTCTCATTTATCGAGGATATAGAGACCTCTAGTCCTCGAATACTCTAATAGCGACAAGGCCGGAAAAGAACAAGAGTTGGTCAAGAGAGACCTGTTAAACTATACAGTAAGGCCCTGATGGTCAGGAATAGAGAAACTTTAAAATATCGATCAAAGTTTTTACAGGACAATTCATTTTCAGATTCTCACATATAGGCCTACATAATACAAAGAAACTTATGTGTTGTGTCAAAAGAACAGATGAAGAGTTTTTCACGAAAATATTCATTTTGAGTTTACCTGAATTCAAAATAATGATCATTGCATGATGCCTTTATGCTATTTGTCGTCTGTGTGATACTCTACAGATAAAACAAGTGGCCGATTTTAATCATTTGATATGTGGACAAATTTTGGACATATCAAGAAAGGCTTTTATTCATTTCCTCGATAACTATAAATTTAGTGCTACCATAAAACAACAACACTAAATACGATTTTCTCAAAATCGGCTCTAATGGTTTTGATCAAATTTTTCAAAATTGTAACCGAAATATGCACATAAAACGCCATCTCTACAAAAATGTTTGAAATTTTGTTGATTGAAAAGTAAAAAATTATTATCCAAATTAGTTTAGCTTATCATATTGGTAGTAATAGGAAAATATAGTTAGGGAATAAGTCTAAATAAATTTTTTTTTAAAATCTTTGTGGCCGTACATCCTAACTCAAATTTAGGGGTGATTTGTTATCTAAATCAGTGCTAACGTTTTTATTTTTTTTTTTTACCAAAAATAATTCCTCAAACTATTTTTTTTTTAGACATAAATTGAGACAATGTTTTTCAAAGTTTGTCCACAGCTTCTTATCTGTAACTATATTTTCGATTTCCTTGTCAAACAGATGACATTTAGTGAAATATTAGAGCTAGTAAATTGAAAGATAAGAGGAATATCGACTTTGTGATTTTATCAAAGATACCAAATTTGTAGAAATGACAAAACTGTGACATTCCAGTCTTAGCGCCCGGTTTTTTTTTCGTTCTGGGCTGAGAAAGCCTCCTTCAGAGGCCTCACCGGCGTCGATCTAAAGATCTTTTGCCGCCCCAATATCCTTTCTACACCCAATCAGTAATACCCGTCATCCTTATGAAGGAACAAATACTACCAATAGGGTTATCTAGGATAGTTTCCATCTCTTTCCCCGTAGGGCCTAGAGAGTATAGCCTGGCTCGTCCTAACTCCTCGCACTCTAAGAGAATGTGTTCTGCGGACTCTTCAGCCAAACCACATTTCCTGCAAGTATTGTCTGCAGCATCCCTATCCTGTGTAGATGTTTTCTGAGGTGACAGTGGCTCGTTAAGAGCCCAACCACCCACCTCATGTTATCCCTTCTGAGAGAGATGAGTTGATCACCATGTTTCTTGCTTGGTCTAAATAGCTTTTTTGCAAGTCCACTAGTAGTTGAATTCGTCCAGGCCCTATTCATCCCCTCCCGTATCCACGTATCAACCGCTGCTCTGGCATGTCCATAGGAGATCCCGAACACCGGTTCCGGGCCCACGAAAGGGGATTCTGAACCTGACCTGGCTAATTCATCTGCTCTCTCATTACCATCAATACCTGAGTGGCCAGGAACGAGTAGCGCCCGGTTACTCTACCAGTTACAGCTCCTGCCTTGTGGTACATTGACCGATGTTCACATTTCATGTCCTCAAGGAACCGATAAGTGATTTTCGACATACCGTCCGTCCGTCAAGGAAATTAAAATTAGGATAGGAACAAGAAATTTAATATAAGGAGACCATAGTGTAATCATATAGAAACATATTGAAATTCAGAAAAATTGAATTAAAATGACAAAATGACGACTATTTTAAACAGTTTTTTATTCTAATCTCGTGTGTTATTCAACTTATAAAACACTAAGTTAGATAAGAATTTGTAGATTTCAATTCTACAATTATTATAGTGTCACATGTCTTATGACAAGTATCGAAGTTCTTGACAAAAATATAATTACAAACTGTGATAGCCAACGAATATATGATATCTGTATAGTTACGACATCCAAGGTCAAATCATCGACAGGAGCGTAACGAGTGGAGGCCGACAGCTTCGAGGCCCGCGAGGGAGGAGAAACAAGCGTAGCTAATGGAAATTGTATAACTTGTGTAGAGGCCAGTTGGAGCCCACCCGACGACGATGTTCTAGTGATATACACAATATGAGGTAGGCTACAGAAAACTTCTAACATCCTTTTTAAAACAACCTTAGCCTACTGGTTGAGACCACTTGTTCTTCCATCTTAACATTTCCTGTAATGCCTAAGAGACATTACACTTAGTAAATCAGCTTGTATTATATTGTATGATGATAGCTTGCCGGATATAAACTATTACCGGATACAAACTATTTAAATTATGCCTTAAGGTCAATTAATCAGTTTGCAGATGAATGCAGACAGAGTGTGATTTCTTTGACTGTTTCCGCTAGTTTGCCTTGGCATTAATAAAAACAAACATCGAGTTAAACACAATGGGTACTACAGGGTTATGTAGGAGAAGATACTAGATAAGAACAAACAATTGAGAAATCTATTTAATTAAGGATTTGATTTATAAATTGATACACTAATGTTTATACATATACTCCAACGAATAATAAATTTAACAAATATTAAATTCAAGAAATAGTAAAATCAACTAATGGGATACTCGACGAATAATAAATTCAATGATTAATAAATTGAAATAATGGTATGTTGGTCGAATAGTAAATTCAACAAATAGTTAATTTAACAACAAATGGTAAATTTGACGAATAGTAAATTTAACAAATTGTAAAATGAACAAAGAGTAAAAATTCAACTAATGGTAAATTAGAAAAATAGTAAATTAAACAAATACTAAATTCTACGAAAATTAAATTCAATTAATGGTAAATTCCACAAATAGCAAATTCAACTAATGGTAAGATCAACTAATGTTAAATTTGAAAAATAATAAATTCAACAAATACTAAATTCTACGAATAGTAAATTTTACTAATGGTAAGTTCAACTAATGGTATATTTCAAAAATAGCAAATTCAACAAGTAGTAAATTCAATTAATGGTAAATTCGACGAATAGTAAATTAAAAAATTGTAAAATGAACAAAGAGTAAATTCCTCAAATATTAAATTCAACAAATAGTAAATTTAACTAATGGTAAGTTCAACTAATGGTAAATTCCACAAACAGCAAATTCAACAATTAGTAAATTTAATTAATGGTAAATTCGACGAATAGTAAATTTAAAAAATTGTAAAATGAACAAAGAGTAAATTCCTTAAATATTAAATTCAACAAATAGTAAATTTAACTAATGGTAAGTTCAACTAATGGTAAATTCCACAAACAGCAAATTCAACAATTAGTAAATTTAATTAATGGTAAATTCGACGAATCGTAAATTAAAAAAATTGTAAAACGAACAAAGAGTAAATTCCTCAAATATTAAATTCAACAAATAGTAAATTTAACTAATGGTAAGTTCAACTAATGGTAAATTCCACAAACAGCAAATTCAACAATTATTAAATTTAATTAATGGTAAATTCGACGAATAGTAAATTTAAAAAATTGTAAAATGAACAAAGAGTAAATTCCTCAAATATTAAATTCAACAAATAGTAAATTTAACTAATGGTAAGTTCAACTAATGGTAAATTCCACAAACAGCAAATTCAACCATTAGTAAATTTAATTAATGGTAAATTCGACGAAGAGTAAATTAAAAAAATTGTAAAATGAACAAAGAGTAAATTCCTCAAATATTAAATTCAACAAATAGTAAATTTAACTAATGGTAAGTTTAACTAATGGTAAATTCCACAAACAGCAAATTCAACAATTAGTAAATTCAATTAATGGTAAATTCGACGAATAGTAAATTAAAAAAAATTGTAAAATGAACAAAGAGTAAATTCCTCAAACATTAAATTCAACAAATAGTAAATTTAACTGATAGTAAATTCAACTAATGGTAAGTTCAACTAATGGTAAATTCTACAAATAGCAAATTCAACAAATAAATAGTAAATTCAATTAATGGTAAATTCGACGAATATTAAATTTAAAAAATTGTAAAATGAACAAAGAGTAAATTCCTCAAATATTAAATTCAACAAATAGTAAATTTAACTAATGGTAAGTTCAACTAATGGTAAATTCCACAAATAGCAAATTCAACAAATACTAAATTCTAAGAATATTAAATTCAACTAATGGTAAATTCAACGAATAGAGGATTCATCAAATAGTAAACTACACAAATAGTTAATTCAACCATTAACAAAATCAACTAATGGTAAATCGACGATTAGTAACTTCAACGAATAGTAATTCAAGAACAATAAATAGAAGGATTAGTAAATTCGACAACATACCTATTACTTGAGCTCCTATTGTCATTTTTTCTATTCTTAAACGTATATGTTTAGCAATATTTTTGTAGTAAATAGTCTATGTGTTATTATTTACCCAGTATAGGAAGATTATGTTAAAAGTTTGATAACGTCTAAACATTTCGACCACTCTTTGTTGATTTATTCACTTTTCATAGTTTCGGAAAAAGGATAAGTGATTACGATTTGCTGTTCATTGTTGTTTTGTTGTCTGTACTCTAAAGTAGACACGATAAACATTAAGCTAGAAACGTTAATTTTTTTATAGGCTACAAAATGGAAGCCATTTTAAACAGTTCTATGTTTATAACTCGAGTTCTTCAACTTATGATTTAAATTCTGCATGTAATGGTACCAACCCAATTTCTCAACAACGAAAATTTTTTTTTTTTTTATGTAATTTCGAACGTTGAAATTTTCTTCTTCCAAGAAAATTTGATATTTGTAAAGTTGTGAGATCCGAGTCACCAAGACGAGGGTAGCGAGTGAATGTTTCTTCACTCACAGTTTTGAGATCCACCAAGGTCAAGACACTGACACAAGAGAAGCGAATGTAAATATAAACCTATCAATGACGTCATAAAATTTAATTATTTACACAAATAAATATTTAGAATATCTGTTGAACTGTTTTTAAAAATATACTGCGTACCTTATCCACCAATACAATTTAACATTTCCTATAAGGTCAAATAGAACAACATGTATGGAATTACATTTAGAGGATCCGCTTGTATGGCTGGGTAAGCATTATTACGCCAATAGAATTTTTATTATCTTACAAAATAATTTTAGACATATTTGGATGAAGTTTTTAAAGCTACAAAAAATCGTCCATTGTGCGACGTTGTACAACAGTTGGATAAACAATAATTCTTAAAAAAAACAACAAAACAAACAATACATTGGATGGCTGCAACGTGAAAAACATCCAATATGCTCTACTAAACTAATTCTCTCCTACTGACATGTTTTCACAATCATCTTTCAATACTCTAACTGCATCAATGTACACACCTATACTGTACTGAATGAAAGACCCCAATCAAGCGTAAGAAATGGAGTTAATTAATCTATGTATTGAGCACAGATCGATTCCGAGACTTTCTGTTTACACAGTAGGGTGAGGAGGTTAGGGGTTAAATGTACTTGATTGACAGTGATGATTCCAAACGCTTTTTGATTAATGTTTTCTCTTTTAGTTCCCTAGGAGTTCTAAGGGGGGGGTGCTTCTTCACGCCATAATGAATAGTGAATACCGCTAGGGGTTAAAACATGTAGGGGTTGAGAGTTGGGGGGGGGGAATGCTTTCCAAACGTAAATTGTTTTAAAGTTAAGATTGTTTTGGCAGGAGCTGGCAGGGTTTCTGAAATGGAAATGATTTGACGTTTGTTAAAGAGTTTGTCGATAGGTTTTTGAATTATGAAGACGAGTTTATTTATTTTATTTTAAAGTCGTGTCGAGCGTTACAAAATCTACTTTTATAAAAATCGGTTTGAAATTTACTGTCACCATTTTGTTAGTCAACAACATACTAATAACAAAATTACATTCAGCTGTTGTAATCAACAATACAGTGCGAATTAGTTCTATTACAAAATCTATGTAATGGAGTGGACATTTTGATTTGCTATAGTTTTTAATTGTAAAAAAAGCGATTCTGGAATTTGTTTGTTTGTTGTTTTATACTGAGATTATATTTCCCATTATTAATATTACAATGACACTTACTAGAGGAATACAAACTATAATTGACTTTATTGAATTTCTTAGAGAGACACGTTTAATATTCAGCCTCTGGGAATGGAAACTATGTTACTGAAATGTACATAAGGAAATAAATTTTGTTTTATTGAACGTCATTGACTTGGCTCAAAGCCATTTATTGAACTAGCCACACGAAGGAGTGAAGACCTCACTTGTATAACTGTTTATAATATTTATAGAATTAGTTTTTCTTTAATACTAATACTTAACCTCTGAAGATGGTAACTATGTTACTGAAATGTTCATAAGGAAATAAATCTTGTTTTATTCAATTGTGGTATTAGGTGTTTGTTTTAAATCTTTAAAATCAAAAAGTTAAATTTTTCTAATCTTTCACTTTATCTGCTATAATGTTTCACTAAATTTTACCAATCTTTCGTAATGCAGTTGGTATCATTACATGAAGACTTGCAATATACAATTTTTTATCTAATTTAGTGTCATAAGTTGAATAAGACAGAAGATATGAACAAAAACTATTTAATATGGGGGCGATTTTCAAATTATTTATTCGATTTTTCAAAATTTCAATAGGGTTCTAAATGAGTATACTATAAGTTGCCTGTAGCATATTTCATGTTTATATTTTAATATTATGATCGCTATCGTCCTTACGTCCTTACGTTAACGACGACGACAGACGGTGTACGAATCAATTTGTATTTTACTGTCACCACAAAACGTCAAAACAGTGCTCATAATTTTTGACAATTACCAAAATTACACTGTAAGTATTTCTTTTCTGGTAAACTCGTCTTTACCGTGCGATGTCCAACCTTTCAGGTACTTTACTTGAACACATCATAAGAGCTTTTCGAGGGTGACTTCTCAAGGGCTAACAAGAGGCTAGGGGGTGTAAATTGACACTGCCACTGGGTTCTGTCAAAGAAGACTTCTATTAAGAGAAATTAAACACATGTTACCTTTCAAGTCCAATACTTAGGTGAAGATAAGAAGCAAATAAGTGACAGAATGACAGACAAATTGACGGATTTGGCAAATAACTGGTTTAAAGAATAAGGACGCGTATTTATTTTTATCAAATTATTAGGCCTATAATAATTACATTTGTTAGGATCTACATTGTTAGTTTTAATACAATCTTCAGCATTCTAGCATTTTCTTATTATGTTTATCGACGCGAAGTTCCTCCATTTTTGATAATTACTTTAGTACTCGTTTGTCAGTCGTGAAGATGGAGGAAGTTCGAAACGCGTCGATAAATATAAATAATAATAAAATCCAAGGATTGACAGAAGATTGTATTTAAATTTATTATTTTTCATCAGTAACGACTTTTTGACCATTGACGACCTTGGCATTACAAACCGAAGATTGCCAATGTGCACATATGAGATACAGAGTGTCCCACAATCAGTGAACCTAACTTTGGCAAGTGATTTTAGAAGTTTCTATAAACGCTAACTCCAAAATTACTTCACTTTTCGTTTATCTGCCAATTTGTATATTTTCAACAACAAAATATAACTTCAGAACGAATGTCGACACAAAATTTTGCAGAATTTGTAGTAATTTTAGTGATATTTTTCACTTAATTGTTTCATTTAATCGTTTTCACACGAAATTCTCGAAAACAGTTGATTTTACAGACTATTTACAAGATACAAAATATTTTACTTCTTCAATACCGAACAAGATATTACAAAATTTGTTATATAGTTAAATGATTTTTTTTCCATTTAAGAATTCTTTTTAATTTAGTAGAAAACACAAGAGATTTTTTTTTTTTTTTTGGTCATCCGGCACAAGGAGTGAACTTCTAAATAATTATATTATATATTGATCAAAGAAAATTGATCAAAATCGGTTCTTTTTTATTTTTGCCAATTATTACACATTTTTGTATGTAATTTTCCACACATGTTGTAGTGATGAATTTGAACGAGATTGTTCTTGCTATTTTTTTTTATTTTCTTTTATTTTTAGATGACTCACAGCCTAGAATTTGTATAGAAATTTCAACGAATCCATTTTGTTTGGGTCATTAGACACTACACATAGTTAAACATTTTCGAACAGATTTTTAGAATATAGTAATTTGTGTTGTTTTTTATGGTGGTTACCCTATTTTTAAGTAAATTATTATTTTTTTAAATCAGAGTTATGGCAACAATATGTCAAAATACCAATTTATATTAAATTCTGTAAAAGTCTGTGAGCTGCATATCACTGCACCGACGACAGAGAGACTTTTAACACGTTTTTATTAACTCACTGTTTGTCTGTTGGGTACAAATGTTGCAATAGATTTTACACTCACTTTCTGATGAGCTAGAGATTTAAAACTGGATGCCAATGCAATATGAACTCGCTTTCTTGCCTTTCAATCGCTGCTATGGTAAAAGCAGTTAAAGTTGTTCGGTGTAGCAGCACAACTTTGTTGGTGGAACAACGCTGCACTCGTTTAAATTACTAGTTGAGGAGGATAGAAAAATTGCAGGGAGTTTGGGACCACTAACTGGTAGCGAATTGAAGGTTTTGTGAAATCAGTGGAGGGACATCGAATTGTCGTTCATCGATGACATTTCCATGCTTCCTTATGAAACGTTTTGTATGATCGATTCTAGATTGCTACAACTGAAAATGAAAGAAATTGAACCATTCGGTGGTATCAACATGAAGGTTTTTGGAGATTTGTTAATCTCATCAAGATGTTTAAAATCGATTGCAAAATTGAGGACAAACAAGACTAAAAAGTATAAAATAATTTTTCATAGCCCCTAAACCATTACAGACTCTCCTGTAAATTTGTGATTGTGAATTGTTCACTGCTATGAAAATACTTGTAAGATTTAAAACGAAAAACGAGGGGCGCATGAAATAGATAAATAGTAAGGAGTGTAGGGAGCAGTGTAGTTGTCGCTGAGAAAACTCTAAAAATTCCTAATGGTGATCAAGTAGCTACTAATTCAAGAGATGGAAATAATCTTGTATTATCTCTTTCATGTGCCCTACGTTTTTTGTTTTAAATCTTACAAGTATCTTCATAGCTATTAAAAATTCACAATCATTAATTTTCAGCACAATCTGTATGGGATTATAAATTTGTATGGGGTACAAGAAATTATTTTATACTATTTAACCCGTTTTAAAAACCTGGTTTAATTTTTTTTTGTATTCAAGAGCCATCCTCTCAAAATATTAGGCATTGATTTCTTTTTCCATCAATAACATTCTCTATATTACATACATGACACTAAGTAGTAAAGTGTTCCGTCCACTACATCTTTTACTATATCAGAGGCTAGTTCTAGTCTAACGTACAGTCTAAGCTACGGGGGTGGGATTAAAGTGTTGACCTTTACCTGTATACATTATTACTAACTAGATTGTTGAAAACTTACAAAAATGCAGTAAATATTGCGGATTCCCAATTATAAATCGAATATCCATTATCGAAGAAAGAAACTTCCTTTGCTATTCTAAGTAAATATTAAACAGAAATTCATATATCATAAGATGTCGGATTGTATAAGTGGTTGCTATGAAGGTAAGGCAGAGGGTGGAGATGGGGGGAGGTGGACAGCCGTGTCGACAGTGATAGATTGACTACTGTTGGAAATGCCAAATTGTGAAAAGAGTGCAACCATGCTTGCCAGGAAATAAGGTTACTAAATGAAAATTCTATAAAGAGCAAGTCCTAAGAAAATTGATGAAAAGGGACTTGTATTGGGTAAAGGTGAGGTAATGGTCTTGTTAAACCAATAATAAAACTTTTATGTTCGTTTTAAAAATATTTCGTAATAAAATTATAAACTGGGTAAAGGGGGTTTTGCAAATTGTAATCTGTTCTACGTAAGAGAGTCCAAGGTCAAATGTCCAAAGTTAGCGGAAGGTTTCAGACAGAAGAGTTTTGTCTGTTCCGAGAGATAAAACGCAAGTAGGCTGTCAATACTCAATGTTCAATTGTATATAGTGTAAGGTGTAATGTATTTTATATTTTAAAATTAAAAAGTTTATTAAAACCAGTGCTAAATAAATTTGGTGTTTTTGTTTCATCTCCCAGTTAGGCCAAATCGTTACTATTTTACAAACCAGGTTTTTGTACCATTAATTCTGTACTATCTATACTCAGAATTGAGTTTCTAACTAAATTGAAAGTTTACAATTATTGTATAATTAATTTTTTTTTAAATCATATTTTGAAATAATTTTCAACTAAAACGTTTGCTCATGAGATCTTTTTCTGTTTTAACTTCCATATTCAAAGCTTGCCTGATGTAAAATATTATTTTTTGTTTGTTTAGTGAACCAAGCATTTATAGTCTGTCTAGTAGCTTTTTTTTACATTCCACATATGTAGCAATACATTTCCAATAATATGCATAAATAAAATTTTAAAACATTAGTATATTGTTTAAATATGAAATTTGTTTAAATATAATTCCAAATATTAATTTATGTTCCCCTAATATTTTTAAGTTTGGGTCGTTAATTTCAATATTTCATTAACCTCAGGGGTTCACTTTAGTGAGTACGGTCTTGGCAAACCCCAGGGGACCTATCTGGACCTTCACTTGGGTTAGATCCCTCTCTTTCATCCGTTCTATACGAACTCTTTTGTCCAACTTTTATTCTTTTCCGACTCTGACGCTATTAGATTATTCGAAGGTTAAGTGTTTGTATTTTATATTTTTTTCTTTATTTTTTAAGGTGATGATGACCGAGAGGATTTTTGCCTTTAAATAACAAGGAAAATATAAAATTTATATTTTTATTAAAATTGGAACGATACCGGAAAAACCGATTTTATTAAATTGCAATTTTTATAACTGCCCCAAGGCCGATTTATTATGAAAAAAACCCAGGGGTTTTGTTTAGGTCGTTGAGCTACACTTGAGCACCCTTTTTTAAATTTTGAGACTTTAATTGTAGTTTTGTCCTTTTTTTATGTAAGACAACCCCCCCCCCCCCCAAAAAAGATATCGAATGTTAATAAAATGTTTTCAAAAGACATATTTTGGACTCAGGGACCCGCAAAAAGAATATATTGGTTTTTAAATCGACATCAATTTTTTGACCCATGATTTACCCTTCGCTATACGCATGCGGGAAAATAAATTGAATCCTCATAACCTTACAGTCGATTATATCTAAACTACACAAAAATCGGCGCTCAATCAAAATTTGTATTTTTAAAAACATTATTAATATAACATTCTATGTTTTTTTTTTATTTAAATTTTAATTCACAATTATTATTTAATGGATGACATTTTATTGATAACACTACAAACTTCCCTTAGAATAATAATGTCAAGGTCATATTTATAATTAATAACGTACAAAATATCGTTATTAAAAGTATAAGTTGGTGATTTCGTTATAGTTGGAGGGTGAATTGGAAAATTAATTACCATAAAATACGAATCTAACCTTTATTCAAACTTTAAAAAATAGTTTAAAATCTGTGTACAAGGTTGCAAACTCGTAGTTCCTTAACCAAAAACAAATTAAAATTTTAGTCTAGAGTGTAAACTCGCTTCGCTTGTGTCATAAACGCGATGAAGCTTCTGTCACACAAGTTTAGGTCAATAATTTTTAAATTTAACTCTAATTTTGAGAACTCTGCATTGTCCGTACATAATAAACTGATTTTATATAGGCAAATCTTAAAACCCATCTGGACTTACGGCATTCAGTTGTGGGGACGCACGAAAAAAAGTAGCATCCAAGTAATTCAGACATTTCAAAATAAAATGCTTCTTAGTATTGTCAAAGCACCATGGTATCTCCGCAATACAGATATCCATCGAGATTTGAAGATGCATTTGGTGCACGAAGAGATACAAAAGTATGCTGGAAGGCATGTAACCAGACTCCGTGATCATCAAAATGTAGAGGTGGCACATTTGGTCAGCAACGTCCCACAGGTGCGGAGGCTGAAGAGAAAGAAACCTGTTGACTTGGTGCAGGTGATCGAAGTGTAGTTGCATTGTGAAGGGCGACTCTGGACGTTTTTTTCACCCCACAGCCAGTTACATCAGAGAAATATTCCTAGATAGTTGTTAACTGTTGTTAGATAGTTGCTATTGTAAATAAAAAAAATAAAAAATTATATTTTTTAAAAACTCTAATTTTAAAGAAATCAGTAAGTTCGACTTTGAGAAATTATTTCTTTTATTTAACAGAAGTAATTTATCAAAATGGATCTTTAAGGTTTCGTTAAAATAACTCACAAACTGGTCATTCTGGAGATATTGAAGCCAATATATTTAGTTTTAGTACTCAGAGACTTGATCAAAATTTGATTATATTAGTCATACTCGGTTTTTATAAAAGGGTACTTAACATTTTTCTTATGGCAGCCAAGCCAACATTATAGTTAACGAAAATATGGAAAAAAAATCTTCTATTGCTAACCTATATTTACGTACCAAATTTGATCTAATTGGTTTGGGCTGTAGAGAACTGTACATACTAAAAGTTCCACACCATTCCAGAAACCATCTTTAGGAGTCAGAGGATCCAAAAACTGATATTTTCGTTAAAAAAATAGATAATCATTTTTGATCTCACAAATTAATACCACATATTTGCGAGAAATATAAAATAAAGAAAGCAATTCAACTGTAATGACCTACACTTGTGGAAACTTCAATAACCAAAAAAGGAAAACACAGTTTTCTATATATAAAAAAAAAATACTTTACTTGTGCAACACAAATACAAGATGACGTTTTAATGACTAAGTCATCATCCTCAATTAATTGTGAGGTGCAAACAAACCCTTCTGACAGTTGACTGGATTCAACCAGATCTGTTTACCATTCAGTACAATCCTTGAATTAATCTGATTTGTTATAGATACATTGATTTTTATAAATTTTGGAAATATATTGAAACTCTTAAATTAAGCTAAATACCAAATATCATCTGAAATAAAGTTAAACTCAGTTTTCAGTTTGTGCAATATATTAATCTCACTGGGCATGAGTGCCATTTTTTATCAACTGTAATGACTTACAATTGTAGAAACTCCAATAACCAAAAAATGAATGAAAACACATTTTTCTAAAAAAATAAAAAATTTTAACAAAACGTTACATCCTAAGATGTTACTTCCACAAAAACCCTTCTGATTGCAAGGTTTGTGTTCATGTAGGAGCTAAGGATGAAGACCTACTCATTGAAAAGTCGTCTTGTATTTGTGTTGCACAAATAAATTGATTTTTGTTGAAAAATGTGTTTCATTCAAGTGATTTTGCCGTTCAACAATTTAAAAAAAATCTTAATTTTTGTTTTACAGAACACTACATAGACCATAATTACATTTTCCGACTTAAAACGTTCATTACTTAAAACACTTAAAACAAAATTTTTGACGAAACTGAATTCTATACTAGATAAATTATGTGAAAAACTAAATTTAACTATTTATATTGTGAATAAATATTGAGTTTGATATTTTTAAATTTAAATCAAACAGTTTCATTTGATGATGGTTTCAATTTAGACGCTGTTTCTTTTTTCCCCTTCCAATTTCCTCTTTATATTAGTTTTTAAACTTGTTTTTATATCAAATTTTTAGAATCATAAAGCAATTTCAAGGTACGTTAATTATTTTTATTCAATTTTCAATATTAAACTTTAGGCCTTTACAGTTCATTTTGATTTAAATCTTCATTACTCCAATTATGTGATAATTTTAGTTCATTAAGTTGATCTTCATTATTTTTACAATTTGTTTATTTAACGCTAATTTGTTTACGTTTTGTTACTGACCTAATTTTTTTAAATGTTTCATTATATTATTCATAATTATAACGATCCATATTGTTAGTTATTTGTAAATTATAGGTCTATTATTGTTGCTCTTGCCTCACTGAAGATGGCGACATTGTCGTTGAAACGCGTTTAGTTTAATAAACGTATTAGTTTGAAATTGTGTTCAAATTTTATTTCAATTCATATTGTGATTTAATATAAAACAAATAATCTTTTCTTCTTAAAAAAAAATATACAAAAGTTTCTTTAACGAGAAAACACTGAGCATTGAACTTTTGTTATTGAAAGATGGATATTTCCAGAAAAAATAATTTGAATGAAGTTAGAGAGTATATTTGCGGATGAACTAAGGGTTGGGGAGGAGGGTTGACTGAAGGGCAAGAATGATGGATGATCAACCGAGTTTCCATTGGCTACTGTGAACAGTGAGTTTCACCCTCGCATTGGAAATTCGCACACGAAAACTACTACCAACACTCCGACATTCCATTTTTCCTCATTTCGTCCATATTGTGTTAAGCAGTTTGACGAGGAGGAATGATCTTGCGTGGAAAAAGCGTCACGTGTATGATAAAGGAGGGTGACAAATAGTCAAGTATCAGACTGTTAGTGTTGGTAACGGTTTTTTGTCAAACCATTATTGTAGTGAGATATTATGAGAGGGTACAAAACAAGAAAATCTCAAATTGAACGCAATATTTAATTAAAATTGAACTTTTATGATGCCGGCAATGATTATTTGCAAATTACCTCTAAAACTTAATATTTTCAAACGCCCCCTTTGTCTCTCAAGCTTAGTTCATTAATATTAACATTTCACTAAAATTTTAACCAAATCGGTTGTACTGATTTTGAAAAATTATATCTTTTATAACAACTTCAAGGCCGACACCAATACATAAAACTAATTAAATGGTTGACAGTGAAATCCTTTTTTAACTTGACTGTTCTACATTTGTACGTTTGTTACGCTGTTTTAACACGTCTACAAAAACATTGAGCTTGCTTTGTGAGATAATATACATGATAGATTAAAACTTGAACAATTTTTTTCCAAATAGTAGGTTTATTGAAGCACGTTTCAAGGATAAAGTCGCCATCTTCAGTTGATGCACGAAATACAATAACTAATTTAAAACTAGAGTTTACGTTATAGTTTAGATATTATAGCTCGTTAGCTCGTTCATCATTGAAGATGGCAAATTTGTCGATGAAACGCGTTTAATAAATTTGAGAAAATGTAAGCTTCATTTTATCAAGTTAAGAACACGTCTAACAATCATTCAGAAATATAGGAACGTTGTTTATAACTAGGCTGAATTAATGTGTCTTTCAGGTGCTAACCATAGTAGCATTCCCGAAGATTGTTGCTGGATCTACCCCTTGTTTATTTATTCAAGGTTAGATCCCTGCCTCTTAAACTAGGAGAGTTTATTTTTTGTTCTATTTGTCTTTTTTTTTCCTTTTTTTCTTTTCAGGCGATGATGGCTAAGAGGGTTTTCGCATTTAAACAACAAAGAAATAATACGAACTGTGTAATTTTTAATTCCCGCTTCAATATGTCAACCTACAAAACAGTATTTCAAGACCATGGATACATATTCCTCAACTAAATATACAGCCCTGCAACGTATGAAATAATATAAGTGAATAAGCAGTAAAAATAAAAATAAAAACTAAATTGGAACTGTTTTTTTCTAAAATTTCCGACAAGGAGTTTTTACCTGAACAAAAACGTAAAATTGTCACATAGAATTAAAACATATTCCAGTTTCATTGGAATACATTTTTGGGTTACAAAAATATCAAATAGTTAATTAATTAAATATCAGTTAAGTTATTGGTTCCTTTGATTACGTCTAAAGATTGCAGTAACTTGTAAATAACTTAAAACTTGTAAAAAGGGTGATTCACTTAGTAATGGAGATAAAATTATTAGAATTTAAAACTTTTTTAAAATTATAATCTGGGTTATTATAGACTGTTACCAATTAGTGATGTGGTGCTAAATAGCGTCTCACGATCTATCAAAGAGACGCTACTATTAAAGAAACTCATGACGTCACTACAGAAATCCCGAAGGATCATAACTGTATCTATACCTTTTCGTATAGTCTTGGGTTAGATTCCTTTCTTTAATCTTACCTATCAGGTCTCACTCTTGTTCTCTTCCTATACTGTTTATATTAAAGAATCGAGGGTTAGCGGTTTTTTGTACTTTACTTTTCTTGTTCTTTTTAATAATTAGGCGATTGTGACAGTTTTACTTATGTTCCATGTATGGCATTTTTGTTTTTAGTTTGTATATTTTGTTTCTTAGCAGAGTGTTCTAGTTTAATTAATAACACGTAGTTTTCTCTTCGCATAATAATTTTTGCTTTATTCAAGCGTTTACACTGTTTATCTCTTTTTTTTTTAATTTAACAACATTAATAAAAAAGATTCTATTTATTTATTAATAAATAAATTAAAACATTTTAATTTGTAAGTCAAATAAATTTAATAATAATTTACAAATTTATATTGAATTTTTAAATTTATTAATAAATTCACAGATCCAGCTAGAGGAGGTAAAAAAGTTATACAAAATGTAGTCTATTCCTTTACTGAAAATAAGGTTTACAATTTTTTTTATCCAAATTTTTAACCAAAAATAGGCCTGTAACGTTATGATTACGCTGAATAGAACAGTTCAACACTACATTTTGGATACATCGTAGAAATTCCAAAGCCATTCAGTTCAACGCATAATCGCAATTGTCGGCACCTAAACAATGTTTCCTTAATTTAGACAATGACGTCACCAAATAAGAATCAGTGCTGCCAATTATTTATAACTTAAAACATAAATCGCATAAGGCTTTGAAGGAAACACTCCGTGTTAGTCGAATCACGTAATGATTGAAGAAACTTGAATTGCACGAGGACGTCTGTAATGATCATAATGCACTCCAAGGTAGATAATGAGTTGTAGGAGGTAATGACACAACAGTTCCTGTAGTGTCCAGGGTTCTGGATGACTGGTAAAAGGACAATCTCCGTTACATTAGGGTTTAATGAATGTCTAATAAGGGAGTTCTAACTAATGCAATCTACCTTATAAAGATGGCGATTACTAGATGCTATAAAATGTTCATTGGTCCTACACAGAGCAACAATTGACACAGATTTCTGTATTTTCTATAATTATAGGAATTTTAATTTTTGTCAGATTCCCCAACAATTTCGCATAGACACGATTTCATTAAAACATTTTTTAGTTTAATAACCTCAAAAATAAGTTAGGTTAGGTAAGTTATTTGTGAATATATCCATTATGTCATTTAGGTTTTAAAAAGTGGTTTTTGAATGTATGTCTATTTGTCTAGCGCATAGCGTCTGTCGTCCGTGCAGAACTGTAAACACGTGCAAAGATTTAATCAAATTCTGGTCATATATCGAATATTTTTATAATTTTTCGACAACTAAAAATTTTGGGAATAGATGTCAAGAAAGAAAAAAACATAAAAATATGATTCCCTCAAAATCGGCTCAAATGATTTTGATTAATTTTTTGTCAAATGTAACCTCACGTAAAACTTAATTCTCGCAGATATTTCTAAAAATGTTGGATTGAGTTATTCATAAAAAACTAAAAACTCGGAGGTCTGTTTTCAAATGTCGTATTTAAAAAATCTTCTTCGCCGATTTCGTTAAAATTTTAAGCTTAAAATAAAGAAGAAAGGCGATATGCAAAACCGAAAAAAAAAACAGTAAAACAATTTGTAAAATATTTGCTTAGTAAAACAACTTGTAAAACATGTTACTTATGTATATTAATCTTAATAATGTTATAAATAAAGTCCAAAGTCAATCTTTCTCTGTGTCTCTCCCTACTAACTCAGAGGCAGATTTATAGAATCAAAGACCCGGCATTCTAATTATAACCCAATCAAGCAATCCACCACGAGTTCTAAAACATAAATAATTCGACGTAAAATAAGGGAATTTCTTCGTTGGAATAATTAATTTAACGTGACCATGCAAAATGACTGTGTTTATTGAAAAACTGATTGGAAATTTCGTCGTCAAAATTTCTTTCTTTATAAAACAAAAACGTTCTCTATGGCGTGTTTGTCCTATAACCTCGTTTGGCCTCACCGAGCATTACAACAGAAGCAGGTAAAACTAAAAAAAGTTATGTTACTAACTATTATAAAATTTCAGATTCAATAATTAATAATAACTCGTCTCATCCTAAAACCAATACAATACTAACCTCAAATTTCTAGAACGAAATATAACTAAAATATTGCAAAAATATTAATATCGTACATTAACAACAATAAAATTTATAATTCTGATAACTGAAGGCCTTTTGATAAGTTCCACCACCGACAATCCAAGACTATTATTCTCAAGATGTACTGTGAGAAGTATTTTGTAAGCTGATCAATATAAAACATTAAACGTAATAAATAAAATAAAACTCGGACACACACAAGATCACGAAAATCACGTTTACTAAATCAAATGCTTTTCGACAAAGTCGCCATCCTCAGTGATACATGAACTACAAAACTAAACAATAACTATCAAGTAAGCGTAATTTTTGTGTGATCTTGTGTTCGAGTATTATTTCATCTCACAAGTCGAGCTCAATATTGATTTATTTTTTAAACGTATTTTGCCGTTTTAAAACGAACCATTCCTTGTACAGTATTTCATCTGAACGTGGGTTTCAAACCACGCACATAATCTGCAGTTACTTCACTGATCAGTTGAAACGGAACATACTTACAAAGAAGAGAACGAACCCACGATAAATACACCAACACAACATGTATAAGGTGAAAGAGACAAATGGAGGACACGATAAAAGGTTGGTAAAATGAAGAAGTGTTACGTCATCGATACAACAAAGTATGCAGATACTTTCTCCCACACTCTTATATTAGACTAAATTACCAATTAAATTGAAAATTTATTTAAAATAAATTGGAAACTTTAAAACTTAAACATAAAAGTTTTAATATTTATAGTTTACCTGAAATTATTCGTCTGGTAGCTTTGTTCGTCTAGGATTGACGCGTTTCAATACTTTGTTCCATCATCAGAAATTTGTCACTCGTAGAGGTCGTCAAACATAAGATTTGACGACCTCTACGAGTAAGATATTTCTGATGATGGAACGTAGTTCCGAAACGCGTCAATCCTAGACGAACAAAGTCACATGACGGATAATATAAGATAAATTATAAATATTATGTATAGTGTGATTTGGATACCAATCAACAATGTTTAAAAAAATGTCATTTTTGTTTTGTTTAAGCTTTTAGTTAAAAATGCGGCTTCTGCAGTTATTTGTTTACTCATAAGGTTCGAAAAGTCTGTTACATAAGTCAAGGGTTTTCGACTATCATGCAAAAATTAATTATTTTCTTACAGACAAAAACAAAGAAAAGATGGCCAATAATTTATTTCAATTTTTTCACTGTAGTTAGACCCAGGCTTTGGAATAAACTTCCTGATAAAATCAGGATGTGTGTAGAGGCTAGAGTATTTTTGAACCTCCTAAAAGACTGTTTTTTGAACATTAACGAAGTTGGGAGCAGCTGAACGTGGTCTTTTGATAAAACATCTTGTGTGTATATGTTTGTAAATTGTGGATTTGTACGTGTTAGGAGTGAAAATGTTGAGTTACATTAGGAGTGAATGTACACATGAGAGAAAAATTAATTGGGAACAATAAAATGTCGAGTAACTATCTATTTCATAATAATGGTAAACTTTATATGTCTGGATGTCTTTTTGTATTTTTTCTTTTCTACTGTTTTGTTGTTTTCTAGTACATTAATTTTAAATGTTCTGTCCTGTGTATGTTTTACTTTATTTATTGTTGTAACTACTCCCGTGAATTATCCTCATTCATTTCTTATCTTTATTTCTTCTTTTTTCTTTTCTTTCCCTTTATCACAGCCGCTCTGTAAACTCTTAACGAGCTTGCCTTAGAGGTTGCATAATTTTACTCCCCCTAGATAATAATTTATTTTACTATGGAAGTTTTGTATTGTTTCACAAATGTATTTAATATAAGTATTATTAATTTGTATTTCATTTATTATTCTTTTGTTTGTATTTGTATATGTGTATAGTCTCTTGAAGGAATAACTATATTCATAAAAATAATAATAATTATTATAGTTATTCCTTCAAGAGGCTATACACAAATACAAATACAAACAAAAGATTATTGTTTTATTATTATTATTATTATCATCAAGAAATGTTAAATAAAATATGGGCTTCATAGACGATGAAATATCTTATTATCAAAGGAAGATATCGTAAAAACTTCACTAAAATATATGTTTTTATAACTTATAGGCTAGACAAACCTTAAGAAAACCTAATACATATGAAAATAAATGGTGCAAAAACATTGCACAAACTTTCTCACACACACATTCACAATCGGAATAGTAACTTAAAACTATTTGTTCCCAAAAATGTCAGATCGGTAGTCAATTAAAAAAAAAAAAATGAATATGAGCTATGAACGCCGTTTTGAAAAATATTTACTTATTTTAAACAGCTGAAATTTTTTCGTTTGTTCCATACACACGTACACAGCGTAAATTAAATCATCCAGTTTTTAATTACTACAGTCAATTCATTTTAGTTTTTGACAACTTTTTTCAAACTGAATTTTTTCAAAGTATACTTATAAATTGAAGCGTAATCGGTAGATAAATTAAAACTCGAACACAAGATCTTACAAAAAATTTCGTTTACTTAATCAAACGCGTTTCAACGACAAAGTCGCCACCCTCGGTGATACTTGAGCTACAATAACTAAACTATAACTTATATTGTATGAATGTATAGTACGTAGCTCATATATCGCTAAGAACGGCGACTTTATCGTTGAAACGCGTTTCATTAAGTAAACGTAATTTTTGTAAGATCTTTTGTTCGAGTTTAATTCTATCTAATATTATCTCACAAATAAGGCTCAATGTTGATTTATTTAATCGGTAGAGATAATTTTGAAAACTCATCTTTAATTTTAACAACCAAATTGATGATTTTTTTTGTTTTACACCACATGCCGGTTTTTTTGTCAGTAAAAATATGAAAATCATCAATGGAAGTTGTTTTAAATTTTGTAGTTCATTAAATAATAAGTAATAATATCTTAACCTGTTTAACTTTTGATGCAAATTAAACTTAAGGATAAATATTTTTAGATGAAATCAAATTAAAGCGACAATATTTCGAATTGTTTTAATAGACATTTTTCCTTCACTGGTTTGGTTATTAATACAGTATTTACATTTCATATAAATTTCATTGATATCGGGAGAGCCTATTTTGAGAAATTACGTCTCATAATATATTCACAATTTTTTTTTTTTTTTTTTTTTTTTTTTACTAATAACTAAAGAACTCTCATTTTTGGAGACGCGACCAATACATTTTGTTTGCATATATAAGGGTAATAATTTAGTTAAATTTGATCAAAAAAAATGTGTACTTTTCTAATAAATATGGGAACATATCACAATTTATTAAAAAACATCTCTTTATAGAGCACAATCCACAGACGCTAGACAGAGAGAACAAGCATAATTTATAAAATATTTTTAGACCAAGAGGACGTCAAAATGGCTACACAAAAAACTCAAGATCGCTTTTTTTGTCCCGTCACATAACTTTCTCTATTCTATATATAAGTTAGAAAAGTCCACATTTTTAGATGGATTTTACAGTATCATCTATTTGTTCCACTATTCTAACTTGTGTTGGTTATAAAAAAATATGTAAAAAACTGATGGTATTTGAACTAATTTCGGTGGTATTATACTTACGAATTAAAATCAAGTTTTATTTCAACTTTTCTATCAGTAATTCACGAACCATAATTTTTTTTCTTGCAATATGATTCCCGCAAAACTCAAAATAAATCCACGAAAATTTCAAAATTGTTTCCCACTCCCTGCACGATAATTTTTATCAACATAAATATTGGGTTTATTTATAAAATGACTATCAGAAGTGTCGACAAGCATCCTGAAACCCATAACTCACTGAAACCGTAAATGCAATTCAGTAAAAGTTTCCAGACGATTTGCACCGCGTCTGAACAGTGCACATTGTGTTGTGTTTCACCCCAATGAGGTGTAAAATTGAGACATTAAGACTTGAGGGTCAACCCCCCCCCCCCTGCAGCTTAGAATATCCACATATGTTACAAGAGTAGATGAAATAAAAGGAATATTTTAAAATTAATTTTCTAAAGCATAAAAACGGTTACTTACCTAAAAAATGCTGAATAGGGTTTGATCCTTTTCTGATTTATTTTCATATTTTCCTTACAAACACATATTTAGTTAGGACAAAGTTTTACGTTTTAATCCTCGAACCAGTATTCATTTTTCCTAGAACTCTAAGTGGTATTTTGTGGACGTTGCAAGTTGCATCTGTAAAAAAATATTATTTATTTAAAAAATATGAATACTCCATTAGGCGAAAAAAATATTTAAAGAAAAATAAGTAACTATTAAACAAAATCGATCATATATTTTGGTGAAATACGCTTAATTTTTGAACAACAATAGTTTTTTCTTTACAATTTCTACGTCTTGTACTCACCGACATTAGAGCTGTCAATAATAAACTTTTCTATTCACCCATCAGGTCAACAAAATAATTTACAACTGCTTTCACTAAAAGAGTTTTTTTCCCTACCCTAAAAACTTACCTTTTTTGTTTCCCGTTTAGTGAATGTTATTGTTGTTGACAAGCGTCGCCGAATAACTTTTCTCTGATCTTTTTTTTTTTTTACACATACACCTTTTACATTCAAGGAAGAACTTTTACAACATTTTTTGGGGTGTTGTATTTTATTTTCAAAAAATTTAACACCAACAAGTGCTGTTTATGTAGAGTCAAACTTTTAACAAAGCTTGTGTGAAATGTCACTATTATTAACATTGTTGATCTTTTCTTTTTCGGAAAAAAAAGTGTTCAAAAACGCCAGTCAAATATCATTTTGTTTTCATGCCGTTAAGTTTCCAAAAGTCATTAACTTTTTACTTGCAAAATTAGCAGCAATTTAAAAAAGAAAAAGAAAATTGAAACTGTGAACAAATATTTGCACTATCTTTCTCTATTTCATTTTTACTTCACCAGTACATATTGTTAAATTGAAATTCTTACTTATTATTATTATTATGCTGATTGTTTGAAACCTTTTAAGGAATATAACTAATATTTTTTATAAATATAAATTTACAATAAATCATTTCAGCATTTTACATGATATCTATATGTAAATATAAAAACTAATACATAAAATAAAAAATACATTTATTTTCTACCCCAAATAATTTTACCACCTCTTAGTAATAAAAAACAAATTTAAATGAGACGTGCATAAATAAATTTAACTATGTTAAACAATCCCCAACATATAATATATACAATTCTTTCATGTACATTTCTGAACATTAAAATGCCTGTAGTATTAGATCCACGTGTATAAGCAATCCCATCTTTAAAAGGGCGACTTTCATACATTAGAGACTCACTAATTATAGTGAGCCACTGAGGCCGTAATAATTACGTGGTTAATATAAAAGTATATTTAGTTTTTTTTTTATTTATTTATTTTTGTACACGTTCGACAAAAGTCTTTGAGGAAAAACGTATCAAAATCCGTACAAACTATCATGAGAAAATAGAAATGTTGTGGATTAGGCTATAAAAACTAATAGGTAAAACGTTTTTTAAAAATTTCACATTCTGTGATGGCATTTATAATTTATTATAATTTGTTTTTTAATCAAGAACCGAACACCTCTTATTAATTTTCAGGACATAGTAACAAAAACTTTTGTTTTTATCCTATCTAATTAGAAGGATATTTCCCAGGAAATGGAAATCCAACCAAGGAAATATTTTTGCAATATCTTTTACATTGCAATTTTATTTAATTGTAGTTTATGCATAAAATGTCTAATTTTCATGGTACATTGCTTGTAAGTCAGAAATGTTTTTAAGTTTAAGCAATAACAAATTTTTACCTCTAGTCAAACTGCATGTAGTATAAATTATTTCAGATTTTAGATAAGATTATTTACATTAATTAATTTTAGCCAGTTTTTTACCAGAAAATGTCAGAAAATATGCATTGTTTTCAAAAGTTTTGATGCAAATGTGTTACTCCGATTTTACACATTTATGATTTTTTGTTCGACAACTTTTCAACGGGTATATTCCCGAAAATACTGTTTTTTTTTTTTGAAAAATGAAAAAAAAACCCACCCTCAGCCGCATTCCTTACTTGAAGATAGTAGGTCTATAGATAACAAAATGGCTAATTTTTTAAAGTTTACTTTTGCTTGCTATTCCATTTATTTATTCGCCACGCCTTTGGAATGGAAACAATAATCTTGTTTATAAAAATAATAAACATACTCTCGTTTAAAATTTGTTTTTATTTCGGTTTTGATTTAACGTCATCACCAATAGTTTAAATGGGTAAACATTTATTTTATTCACTCGTCCATATTTCATGATCAAATCGAAGGGCAGGGGGGGGCAGATGCCCCCCCCCCCTGGAAGCAAAAAAATAAATCTTTATTATACATTTTGTTGCTGGAATTTAATACACTATTTGAAATAACTATTTTAATAATCAATTGTATATTGAATGACCATGGCTTGCCCCCCCCCCCTAGTTTTGATCCTGGGTACGCCCTTGGTGACTATAGGAAAGTATTTCCGTTGTTTATTTTACTATATGCCGAAATCACTCTCTCTTTCTGCCTAGACTTGTTTCAAGGCCAAAGGTGACATTTTAACAGCACAAGTCTCCATTTATTCGCACAATTAACAGACGCTCAAGTTGTAAATTTCTTTTTCCATTTATCCTACTTTCAAATAACCTACCGTAAAGGGTGAGGCTTCGGAGCTTTGACCGAAAACAATACAAGAAATGTTCAGAGGACAAACAAGACCTTTAGGGGTAGAAAAACAATGTTTTATGATCGTAGAAAGGGACAGGGATCTACTAGAAGAGAGGCTCTAGAAAGCAAGAGAAAGTTAGCGGTACGATTCAACGAAAGTAAATGTTACAGAAAACTATTTGAAATAATACTCGGCCATCGATAACATGAGTGATACTCTGGTGTGTTTGTGTTTGAGCGCGACTTTCTTAATATTTAATATTTTCCGATCGTTTATTTTGGGTAACAATCTTAATCAATAAATATACACATATTTGCTAAATTTGTCTAAAGATAAAGCACGTAAAGAGATTTTATTGCTTATTTTAAGGTTATGTTTTCGACATTTTTGATTCTATTTTCCCGTTCGTTGTAGAAGAAAAAGTAGGCCTATGTGATGGGTTAAAATATCATGTCGGGTTTTTATCTCTGAGATCCTCAAAGTGATTTCTGTGTGATTTTGTGGTATTTACCGTGAGAACTAAACAGAACTGTACTCACGTGTAACCTCTTAGAATCCAAAAAAATATTGTTTTCCATCTTCCCAAAATAACATTTCGTGAGTTATCAGTAAGAAAACAAAATATCTGCCGTTGGGCAGTTATGAAATACTAAATTTCATATATTCAGATATACCGATCTTTTTTCAAATTTTTGTAAAATCTTAAGTATGAAGGTCCAAACTCGAGTGTAAAATCGTGAGTAAAAATTAAATTAGACCGCCAACATTAAAAGCTTGATTTAAATCAAATAAGATTTAAGCTGAAGACGCATTTATGGCACAAACAAAACAAGTTTAGCTCCTTATTTGTTCAAAGACAGAGTCCTTGGTACATTTTCACTTCTTGATTGACAACTAAAAACATTGTTTTTTAGCGGCATTAGGTTCTTATTTTATTTTGAGTATGAGTGAGTGAGAAAGTTTGTGCAATGTTTTTGCAACAGTTATTTAATAATACGTCGTACAATGATATCATTACATGCAACTTTTAATTTTGCATAAATTTGTTCATTGTTGAAAGGCAAACAATATTTTCGTACCGCGAGTTTTGTAACTCTGCTGCGTGACGTCATAGAGGTGTCTTATGTTATTGCGATTTCAAAAATTTATTTACCATTTTTTATGTATTAAGCATTTGTCCAAGACATACTATATATTACATTCTGATTGTTAAAATAGAATTTTATTTTATTATGCCTATGTCCGTATAAGACACATATACATGCAGAAAATATACAGGATAGCTGAATATAAATACACTCCTCACTCCTTAAATTTGTTGCCAATTAAGATAACAAAAAACTGTTTGCGGTATTTTGTTTGTTTGTTTGTAACTGTTTTTTTGTAGTGTTGGTATGGGTCCTTGTTTTTTAATTTTCAATTTCCGAAGGTGGGAGAGGGGGGGGGGGTAAGTCAACGATTTTAAATAGGACATATGGGCACGTAAGACTTTAAAAGGTTTGAAAAAACGAGTAAATTTTAAGAGAATATTTTTGATCTACCAAAACTAAAATGGCGGCCGTTTTTTTAGATAGCTTAAAATGAAGTAGTATCTACCCATCTTATATTCAAGAACCTTTTCAGCTAAGATGGGGCACCTCAGTAAATCCTAATTTTTGATTTTTGCCCCTTTAAGAGGTGGGGGTGCTTAAATATTTTTGGATGTACTAACATGTGATACCTCATTTTAACGGTTTTAGTGTTACGAACAAATGATACAAAAGAAATAAATTTTCACCATCCAAACATTAGCGAACCACTATCGGATTACGAAATTTAACAAAGCAAAAATCATTCTTTTATTAATAACACTACAGAAGCTAACTGTTGAAAATTTGGAAATTTTTTCCTACACTATAAAACTAGGATTTCAAAGGGTAACTCAACAATTTTAAACGAAAATAATATGGAAAAAATATTTAAGTTAAATGTGTAGATTTGTATGATTCTGTAATCGCATATAGTCTACTGAAATATATTATTTGTTTAAAGTCTGGAACAAAAAGGCATAAAATGCTTTTCTAAAAATTTTACAAATTTGAAAAAAACAACAATAAACAATTTTTTTTTTGCAAAAACCACATCGAAAAACTTTTGACCTAGTTTTATTTATTATAGATGTTATCGGATTTTTTTTGTACACGATTTATTTATTTAATTTGTTATATGAATTTTAAAACTAATTTTTGACTAAAAAGTATTTTGTATAATATATCTTTACTTACTACTTCCCACAGTGTCAATTCCTGCTAAATACAACACGATACGAGATACAAAGAATACGGGAAAAAAAATCAAAACTACAATTCAAAAAAACCATTTTTCAAAACACGTTAATGACCTACTTCTATATTGAATAGAATAAGGGAGAAAAAAAATCGCATAGTTTAACAATAGTATTGGATAATTTTTCACGGAAAATGTGTCGGTTTTTGAGGGAGGTTTCGCTTCAGAGGGAGTGACTGGATGCGACACATGTTCTACCCCATCGTTGATATCTTTGTTGCAAGGTGTGTGACGTAACTTTTACCTTGCGACTTAAGACTTCCCATAGTTCTATACAACTTGTCGCACATTCTTCTGGTTTCAATAATAAAAGTCTCCTTTTCTTTGTAAAGCTTTGAGCCCCTCTACAAGAGATCAAGACTGTATTCGATACCTACATCTTGAAAATATCGAGGGGATATTAAACCGTCGATATCAAAGCTTTGCAACCTCTATTCTTACATAATGCAAAGATAACATTATAAGACCTTATACGATGTGTAAATATTGCTCTAACTTTCTCATATAAACCATAACCTTAGTAAAAAAAAATCTGATTGACCAATTATCGGTCATAATGTAAAAATGAATCACGGACTATGACTTAAAAGCCATTGCTGTGCATTTTTTTCAAGAATAGTTTAAAGACATATTTTTGATTAAATATTAGTTATAGAGAGTTTAGCTGTGTTTAATTTATAGTTTAGTTTTTATTTCAAAAGTAATCACTCTAATTATTAATATTTAACAGTATTGTTTAGAGGAATAAATAAAAAAGAGGAGAAAAAAAGAAGTTAAATGTATGTTAGAGTTACAGATGAAATTTAGGTAAGATCTGATGATTTACGCCCCAAACTAATGTACCAAGAATTATTTTGAATACTTCAAATACGAAAACTCAAAAATTATTATGGAGGTGGTCATAATTTATTTTTATTTTTGGAAGCGTAACTCTCGAAAAATAATTATTTGAAAAGGTGACCAATTGTTGTACTTGTGTCGGTTATAATTAGAAGAAAAAATAAACAAAATAAAAACAATAATTAGAAAAACAAGTATGTTTGTCTTTCTTACTTGACACATACTATAAGTTTTGAGTTACTAAAAAAATTTAAAATCTGTAATATACGGCGGAAATTTCCGTATTCTGATTAAAAAAACTCGTACATTGCTTGTGGACTCAAGTGAGCAAAAAACTAATTGCCCGTTTTAACCCAATAATCTTAATTTTATTTATAATCCTGAGAAAGAAAAATTATAACAGATTCTAGTAATATATATACTACAGAATATTTATACAAATATATCGTAATGTATATGTACCCTCTATTTTAATTTTTTTAAAAATATTTTTTATTATTTTTAGTAATGGCAGGAACCGATTAATAATAATAATGTATTTATGTTTATTATCTTAATTAATCTTATTTGTTCACTATTTGTTCCTTAGTATTGAATCTGTTTGGCAAGTTCATATTACAAGAATAAATATAAATTTTAAAAAATCGATGATATCCAAAATTATTTCCATTTTATTTAATTTCCATCCACTTATATTATTCTATGTATGTGGCATATAACAATATTATAAAATATTATAAAATATATTCTTTTTCACTTTTAAGGCATCATCTTGTTAAATCTTGAAAATATTAATCTTATAAAGGTCTTAGTAACATAAAAACGCCTTTAAAATCTACAAAAACTGTATCTGAAAATGGACATTACGATTTTCTCAAAAAAATACACGTTTTAGTCCCGTTGATTTTTTTAAATCTTGAAATACGTGTTACAATGGCGTGATATGGGTCAAAATTGTAGACGATTTGCACCAAGCACCTGTGCAACATTTCATGTAAATTTCTTTTTTAGAAAGTGTTTACGGTTTTCCTCGTCAAATTAGTTTCTACATCTAGGGAATGTTCTGTTGGGAAATTTCACGGTTTTGCTAGAGCGTTCTTTGTTTTTTGAATATATTTTTAACTAAAGAGTGTAGAATTTCGAAGAAATTCCTTCTTAGTAGTGGTCGTCCGTTATAGTCAGTCAACTTCATGTTTGGTGTGGACGTATTTAATTTCATATATTGCTTATGTTTAGAGTTAAGTAAGGCTAGATTAGGTTATGTTAGGTTAGGTCATATTTTTACTATTTGTATTGAGATCCTTCGTAAAGAAAAACTAAGTCGAGATTTCATCGGGACTAAAAGATGATGAGATATCATTTTTCTCATTTTTTAACCTCTTAGTGGTGATTTTTTGTAAAATCTCTCTTAGTGATCTTACAATATGGAAGATACTCAGAGAATTTCGCGGTTTTAATTTCAGGGGTCTGAGATAGGATGTTGATGAGGCGGGTAAAACAATTTGTTTATATACAAGTGTATTGATAAGGGTAGTGTTAGAGATTATATGTTTAGAATTTTTGGGGGTAACTTTCCTATCTGTATCTCATCGGGTTAAGAGAGATTCACAAATTTGTGAAAACAAATTTACTCCTTTCAACGCCATTGGTTATTGAATTTTGAAAAATTACGTTTTAACAGAATTATACGTTTTGTAAAATATATCTTTCAAGGGCAGAGGTTTGCGTTGGTCGTTGAAGGGCATCTGTTCACATAAATATAAATTGAATCCTCGACTGTAGTCTAAACGCCCATAACTCCTGATACCTCGCTAATCATTAACAAACTCCAGTATTTTCGGAGTTTTAATTTCCTAAATTCGTTAAACGTAATTAAAATTACTAAAAATTAAGGTGATTTGAAAGTAAAACCATTTAGAATTTATTTCTCCACAAAAACATATTTCGTAAAGTTTAGGAAGTGACCTTATCATTAAGGAATATTCTAATGTATTGAAATGTTATTAATCTAAATTGATGCGGTACCGATATACCTCGCTGCGGTCAGCTGGTGATCCCCGTAGAGTCCTGAGGTCGAATGCTAGGGCTCCGGATGAATCAATAGATGATTTGGTATCATGATTAATGAATTGTGGCAGACGTATTGTGACTCACAGAGAAGGTCATTATTAGAAGCATGTTCGGAAGCTTTAGATAAAAGCTAGGATTTACTTCAGTAGGGTGGAAACTTACATATTAAAAAAAGTCTACGCCATTGTGATTTGGGAAACGTTTAAATTGTATCTCAACTGTATAAAAATCGTTTGTGATATTGTGATAAAAGTGTTTGTCGTTGGATGGAAATTAGAAAGTCAAAATTTTCTCTACAAGACTCGATTACGATGTAAATATTGAATTTAATCAAAGTATGACAATTAAACTGCGCCAAAATATTTTACAAACTGTCATAGCATAAAACGGAATGCTAATAAAAACATATATTATTAATTTTCCATCAAGTTTTCCTACAGTAGATGAATTTTCTAAAAGATAACTACTTGCTAAATTTTGTATTCCTAATTTTTAAATAGAGCATGATGATGATTTATTTGTGTTATTAACTTACTCATAAACTACATTTGATAGAAAATAAGTCTTAAATGACTGTGGATAAAGTAGATTTTCCTTCTTTACTAACTATTTCTGAAACTTAAATTTCAATCAAAAAACAATTATCGAAATTACCCCTCTATGGTCGATTTTTATTGCTGATAATTTTTAAATTATCTTTAGTCATTTTTTTAATAGCAAAAAATACTATATGTTTGGGATTTCAGAGACTATTTAATAAAATTTAATCAAACTTGATAATTTTGGTTTAACTGCAGTAACTAGTCAATTTAATGTTTCAGAATATTTTTGAAAACTCTTGATATTTGGCTAAATTACAACAACTTAAAAATTTCGTAGACCTGTCAAAATAAACGTAAAGACTTCTTGTTCGAATTATTTTCGTTACATGACGCCATTTTATGTATCAATCCTCTATTTGTTAGTACACTATCAAAACTATCCAAAGTTTGCTAGACGAAATGTAAAACATCCATATGTGACCGTTTTGCACAATAAATTTAATTGCTATATTTTTTAAACTAAATATCGAAATGTAGTCCGGTTGGTCGCAATTATTTTCGTTGAAACAAAAAATGTATTCTCTTCCTATTTCCATATTATTTAAAACATTAATGTTTCGGGTTAAATAAGTTTTTACAGAATTGAACATTAGTTTCTCATGCCAAGATACACCCTAAAATGTAATAATATAATTTTACATATTTTTTTTTTATTTTCAAGACCCTTTCTTTGAAAACTTGTGTATTCATATTGTAAGTAGGCACATGGCAATCCCAAGGACTCTAACTGGATTTACACCTTTTTCACGTAGCCTTGTGTTAAGTCCTCTCTCTTCATCTTTCTATCAGTTCTGACTTGACCAATTTTTATTATATTCTGACCCTGACACTAGTACAATATACGAAGGCCTGGTATCTTTATTTTGTGCGGTTTCTATAGATTTTTTATAAGTCTTTGATGAACGAGGTATTTTCGCCTTTAAAAAATAAAAGGACTAAAACGTATTCTGTATTTTAAAAATATAAATATTTTTTTAAATAATTAAATAACATTCAAGAGCAAATTACTAAAGCCCTGGTTTTTGGTACAATGGTAAATGCATAACACACACATACACACAAATATATATATATATATATATATATATATATATATATAATCTGTTTCAATATATCACCCATTTCCGAATTTACATATTTAGTCAAACAAAACACACAAACTAAAACAAAGATAGACAAATACTCGAACACAAGATCTCACAAAAATTACATTTACCTAATCCAACGCGTTGCAACGACAAAGTCGCCATCCTCAGTGATACAGAGCTACAATAACTATAGTAAGAAGTTATAGTTTAGTTATTGTAACTCATGTATCACTGAGGATGGGGACTTCGTCGTTGAAACATCCTTGATGAAGTAAATGTAATTTTTGTGAGATCTTCTGTTCGAGTTTTTGTCCATTCCATCTAATATTATCTCACATGTCAAGCTCAATATTTATTTATATAAACAAATAAACAAAGCAGTTTTGAACATCTATTATCAGTTACTTTTATCTTAATTTTGCCAGTAAAATTATTTTCTAAAATTAAGATACATAATTTTAAATCACCCTGTATATTGAGAAATGACATTCATCCCAAGCATCAGGTCAATGGTATTTTACTAACAACCTAATCAGTACTGCAAATTAAATTTTGCAAATAATTCATCAGTGAGTAATGGCTAATAAATAAAAAACATCAACTCGTCCATTGTTGTCGATATTAATTACAATACTATCCTGAAAATTGGAAAAGGGGACTAGAAAATAGGTTTTCTGTTTCATCCCCCTAATCCGAACCCCTCTGGAGACCCAGTCACTCTCCGATGTTGCCAAATGGCCGATCATCAACGAAACTGGAATCACAAAAGACGAGACCTTACATTTTACCTCCCTAATTCCGACCAAAAGAACCGCACAATACGGATGTAATATCATTAATTGTATAGATTTGCGCATTTATATAATTTCTATTGTTGTAAATGTATTCATTTCTATTTAATATTGTTGTTTAGGGGTTTGATCGAGATTGATTGTCAGAGGACTTGGAAGGCTGTGCAATGGTTTCGCGTAATTATTTGTAAATGGAAGTAAAAACGACAGATGGAGTAAAATATCAATCTGGTGGATAATCAAAATGGCGCTGAAAATATTTTATTTTTAAAAATTGATACAGCCATAGTGATCCTCTTAAATTGACAGAGTTTGTTCAAACAGACCTTCATAAATTTCGTTTTCTTTACAAATGTGACAAATAAAAAAATCGTTTTCAAGGGTATATAAGTTTTTTGATGCTTTAAGACCAAAATGTGTACTGTCTGGTTCTACGTCCTAAAGTCCACGAGTGCCTACCACATTTCGAGCAGTTAAATCAATTTTTTTTCTCGATATATCAAAATTTGAATATAATTACCATAAGATCAAAACTAAAAATTACGATTTACTCAAAACCTGTTTAAATGATTTTGATATCATTTTAATAAAATCGTTTACAGGACTCAAATAAAACGTATAGGTTGCCATCCCTTCAAATATTTTTGGTTCTGAATTATTGATAAAACAAAAAATATTTCATGTAAATATTTTCGTGGAAAAATTTAAACTATCAAAATATAATTAATAATTTTTTGAAAAATTGTAATGATTTATGAACTAACCCAGTGTGCTAAATTGCTAGTAAAGGAAAATTACTGTGCTGGAGTAATTCACCTTAAAAAACAAAACAAAAAACAAAATGTACCTTGACCGAATATAACTTTCAATTGGACTACTATATGCAGAAGCTTAGGATATATATATATTTTTTTTTGTTTTTGTTTTAGTTCACAAAAGTTGATTTAGGAGGAACCTTTTGTAAGAAATATTCTATCATTAGAATTTATGAGAAATAGGTCACTAATCATGACAAATACTTCCTTTTTCACACATAGGTCAGTACATTGTTTTGGAGAGACAACTTAATGTAACTTTTGGTTAAAATTTAGTGTTCTAGATCGGTTTGTGAGAGAGTTAAAGCAATAATTTTTGGACTTTTTATTAAAATTAACAAATTGATCGATTTAAACATTAATTTTATAAAACTTTGATAGCAGTTTATACTGCTAAACGTAAAGAGCTGAACATCAAAATGAATGACGATTTTGGTAAAAAATTAGCAATATTTCATCCAAAATAAATAGTATATAGAGGAAATTTCCTAGCTAGAAATTTTAGGTTATGAGGACGAAGCGTGACCATAAAATTTCAACCGTAATTAGCAGTAACAAAAACGCTAGCACACCCTATATATGTCGCTATACACTTAATTTTAAATCCATTACAGTGTTTCATTCGCTAATCAAAACCAATTATTCCTAACTTGATTTATTTATTACTTTTTACCCTGTTCCTTCGTACACGTGACCTTGGAATTCCCAACAATGAACAGTATAATTTTCACGCTTGCCAACAATAAAAAATCAAATCATTTACTCCCATAATCCGTTTATTTACATTTAACTCTCTCTGCCAAATAAAATTTCGTCTCGGAAGACTACAACAATAAAAAGTGTCTCCAAGCACCAAGGAGAAGGGGAGGTTACTAACCCTCCGACACAAGGGTGGCAGATGCACAATGTAACATACGCCGAAGGGTGGGTGCCCTACACTCCCACTCTGCCATAAAACCACCGAAAAACCTTTCACGGTTAGAGGATGAAAGCACGACCTTCCTTAGTACCAATGTTTGTAGAAACTATTCAATGGGACCCCCTACCCCCTCGATGGGGGGTGGTAGTGTATGACATACTTTCTGTTCGATGCTAAGGGTGGGGGGTTGTGGACATTTTGGCTGTCGATATATACAAATCATTTAAACTTCGGTCTTTCGTGATGAAAGTTCAAAGTGTGTTCAGCAGATCTAAAGACTGATAAGTTTCTTATCTATTAATTTTAATTGATTTATGACGACTGCAATAAGATAAGCGTTATGACAGTACTGATAGTGCTTCTATGGACAGTGTTGTGTGTTGTGAGGAACAATATTGTGGATTTCTTAGAGTAATGTTTTTATTTTTTAAATTGTGAATTTAGTGTTTATTTTTTTGGAAATAAAATGAGTGGAACGACTTATTTTAATCAATCCGTTAAACCATCAGACGGATCCGAACATTTACAAAATCAATACTGGAATTATAATCAGTTTTACCAACATTATCCCGCATATGTCGATATACACAGCCAAGAATTTAAATTAGGTGAAAATTCTAGTTGTAAAAAGAATATACACGATGTTTCGAGGACGATAAAAAAAGACGCTTTATCAATGAACCATTATATTGATGATAGTTTACATTTACAAAAAAGCTGTGAAAAACAAGAGGACGTTAATTATCCCAGATATATTCCTGGATATTTTGAATCGCCACAGATCCCGAATCATATTGAATTGGGTACTCCAGAAGGTTCGCAGGATAACACGATAAAAAATCAGGATATGAGATTTTATCCTTCTGTATCACCGACGTTTACCGGAGTGCTTCCAGAGAGGACGTCACCTATGGACGACAGACCGGCTTATCCAGGACATTTTGATTATCCTAAACTTGAAGGTCCACCGTGTGCGAATCCATTTTCTGTTGACGGTGAACAACAGCTGTCTAAATTTCTCGACCACCCCATGAGGTCTTCAGGGTTTACTAGCCATCTAAGGAACATATATTCTGAGAATAACAACAATGCTTCGTCCTTGAAATCATCCGAAGACGGTAACACTCTGAAGGGTAAACCTGTGGATGGCGAAACACCTGTTGAGGATGTGCAGTTTTATCCTTGGATGAAGACGCTGAATGGTACGTGTGATTTTATTTATACTGATATAACTACAAAATATTAATTTAAGCGAATACAATAATAATTTGTTATAATTTATTTTAACAATAATACACGTAAAATAAGCGACTTTTTAAGCTTTTAGTAAATTTTTTTCGTTTAAATTATAACCTCTAAGGACACAAATTTGTCCCCATCTTTCTAACAGTGCTGGTTTGTAGGTTATCAGTAAGAAATCAAAAATGGCTCGTAGGGCTGTTCCAAAATAGCAAGTCAAAAAATATTAACGTTCAATAATAAATAGCAAAAATCAAAATTGAAAACAAACCACCGATGTTTAATTGTCGATTTTATTTAAATACGTGTAATGGAAAAGTGGAAAGTAGTTTTTTTTTAAATTTACAAAATATAAGTTGGTATATTAGAGGAGCACTGATCTAACAACTTTTTACTAATTTTTAATATATTTATTTAAATAGAGACTAAACTTAAATCGCATGTGTCAAAAAGTTGTACAGAGCGTAAATTTTATTCGAATGAAATCGAGTGTTTTATAAACGTTCGTTACCCCCCTCCCCAATCATCCCTAAGCCTTAATTTTCATTTCATTCAATTTGTAACACTGGTTTAGATAGTAAACATTTCATCAATAAACCATTTAATCATGTATCATTGAATAAAACTGTATTGTCGATGTTGAGAAATCGGTCCATCGTCGATTTTTTGGTTACTTACCGATGAATTTTTAAAGAGATTTTATGATATTATAGTGTCAAATACGTTTGGGTATATAGAGGGTACATTTTAGCAAATTTCGTCAAAATCGTTGGAGGTAATTATAAAGTATATAGATTTTAAGTTTCATTTTAGGATAACTTTCTTTCGAAATTTAGACTATGATTGATGTTTTGTTTAGGGAGAAAGTTTGTGCAATGTTTGTACAATATTTGTTGCATTTTTACTCAAAAATAGTGTCTCAAAAATCTTAATAATTACAAGTTTGTTTTAATATACTTCTTACGGGAGAATAGAAATTACACTGATATTAGACGCCATTTTGAATCGTTGAAATTACGCCACAATTTTGACTTTTTTTACTTGTTTCATAAAGGCAAAAAAGTTCCCGGTCTCCATCGCCTTCAAAATAATATTAATAATAAGAAAAAGAAATCTTAAAATAGAAACCCATAGCCCACGAATATTCTATTAGCTTCAAGGTCAGAAGAGAACAAGAGTTGCTCACGAAAGACTTTATAGTAAGATGAAAGAGAGGGATACAACACAAAAATACATGAAAAAAAGTTGTAGATCCAGTTAGTATACCTCGGGTTTGCCACACCCGTATTATAATCTGTATGTTTTAAAAATTCATAATATTTTCAAATCTTGTAATAAATAAATTCAATTTAATTTTGAGAACGTGTTTAAATAATCACACAACATATAGCCAAAATCACAAATTATGGTAGGCATTATCTAAAACCATTTTTATTACTTACATGGTGATGCTTATTCCAAATTAGGAACTGTAAAATTTTAACTTAAATTAACCATTGCTTCTACATTCAAAATACTTAATATTCCCAAGATAGACTGTGGATCTACACATTTTTTTTGGGTTGAATCCTGCTCTTCAAACTTCCTATTAGGTCTATCTTGACCAACTTTTGTTCCTTTCTGACCTGATGCTATTAAAGTATTTGAGGCTAGGAATCTTAATTTTACTTTTTTTTCCTTCCGTTTTTTATAAGGTGATGATGACAGAAAGATTTTTGCCTTTAAACGACAAGAAAAAAGGGAAAAACAAGATTAAAAAATATATAATACATCATCTCCTATGGAGTGATTTGAAGCTCAGAAATAGTTTTGGTATCTAACGGCCCGTTTCTGATAACTTCAAGGGATGCTCCACAAAACTCCAAAATTGTTAGACTCACATATAGTAATTTATGTCTCATATTATTCTATATTATTAGGGGTTTATTGTATTAAAAATTAGATGTTAACCCATTTAAGAACATCATTCTTTTAAGAAGGTAATAAAAGTAAATCACTAAAATTTTGCATTAAAAGAACCTGGACTGAAATAAAAATATATTGTGATTTTTGTATATTCATTGTACACAAACTATTATTTACTTATTTTTATAACAATTTCAGGCATACAACTGTTTCTTTATACTACTTACAACCTTTACAAACAAAAGAAACCTGGCATTCAAGGCGTGTTGTAGGTAACCTTGCTTAGTAATTTTGTGTTGCGAAATTTTTACCTGTTGTATCTACGATGTGTTTGTGTTGTACAGTGTAACCGCCCTGCAATGTTATTTTAGTTTTGATAGATAAAATAAATCACTTGTTTTGTGCTTCATGGATGATAAACAGACTTACAGAGATCGTTTCATATACATTTCGTAATTCAGGTGATCTTAGATTAGATTTCTATCAAAATTAACAATTGATTTTTCTCTGAGATACATTGCAATATCTCAGCTTCTTGTTGACGTACGAAAGTGGACACATCAAGAACTTTTGATTAACGCTATCTACAGGATGTTCCAAAACTCAGGTTTCATATACAGGGTGTTTGGAAAGATACAAAACGTTTACCGATCACATTTGCTTATAGTGTTTGTTGGTTATGTTCCTGAGGCCTAGCTTTCGCCCTAGATTCCTTTTTCATTATCTGTTTTATTTCCAAAATCTAGGTTATTAGGCTATGGTTACTAAGCCACGGTTTTTACATTTTCCGTGGTTTATCACTTGATAACGCTAGTTGATCTTCACTCACGAAACGTCATGTATTAGTTTTTACGAATAGACTATTTTCGACCTATCTCAAAACTTTGTGATCAATAAAAATATTTACATTCAATAATGACGTTCAGCTTGCTTATCAAAACATGCATATCCGAAAATAGAACAAGATATTTCAGAGATATAAATTTTCCTTGCCCATTAAATAATTCAATGGTTTTATTGTAACTAATGGTTTTACAACCTTTTATCGTTAAAACTATTTATTATCATCCTGAGAGATAAGAGACTTGCTACGGGCCAATAAAAACATTGTTATCCAACAACTCACGTTTATAGAATGGTGTACAAAATTATGCATTAACTTTATCACACACATACACAAATTGTTAATAAATTTGAAATTCAGTAAAGAGAAAATATCTCAAAATTGTTTCCAAAGATTTTGATTAAATTCTATGCTCTAATGTTCCGAATATTTGATTTTCATCTCATCAATAATACCGGTTTGGAGCTTGAATTGTTAGGTAGAATACATGAAAGAATCGAGTTTGAATAAAAGTTCTCACAAATACTGTAATACGGTTATTTACTAAAACGTGTTTCAACGGCAAAGTAGCCATCTTCAGTGAAGCGGCTACAATAACAACTATAGCTGACAAAGTTAAGATAAACTGTGAAAAACGTAAAATATTGGGCTAAATATTAATTAGTTAAACCAACGGTTTTTAAATCACAAAGGACCAAAACGAACCGGATGGCGTTAAGGATGTATTATATTATATTTTCATTACTCACAAATTGTTAAATATTTTTATTTTCAGGAAATTTGTATACCAAACAAGTCTTTATCTTTATTGAAAATTTGTCGATATTATTGTTTTTCTACCGACATTTCTGAGATCGCATAAATTTTATTTTTCAATGTATTTCAGTGTGACTTTCTACGTTTTTCGAAAAATGTTATGAAAAAAGGCACGTTTATTTTGATCAGAATTTAAAGTTTGGTTTAATGAAAGCTCTTAAACTTCAAGCTACATAAAAATAAGAAAACAAGCACGACTTATACCTATATAACAAATTTGATAAATATTAATGATTTTGTTTGAATTTTAGACAATGGATGAAGATGTGAAATAGATTGAACAGCAGATGTCACACCCTTAACCACTCTTACTCTCCCACATAAGCGTACTGTTTTGAAAAGTTTGTTGAAAACATGTGAAATTTTAGTGTATTGGTTTAGAGATCCCGTGAATCCAAAAAAGTGGTTTTTGGAATGATGTATGTTGTCTGCTGTATGTCCAATGCTTTACAACAAAAACGGTTTGACAGATTTTAATCGAATTTGGTGTTTAGGTATATTTGAACCGTATCTATAGATTTTTAAATAATTTATTTAATCATATAAAATTAATAAATAGCTGTTAAAAAAATATAAAACTAATATTTTCTCAAAAACGGCTTGAATAATTTTGATTAAATTTTGACCATGTGTAGTCTCTAACGATTCAAACAAAACTTAATAGTATTTCTTCAAACATTTTTTATCGTGAGTTATCGGGAAAAAAAAGGTGATCAAAATTTCTTAATTTTTTAAAATTTGTCCGACAGATTTCATGTAAAATTTATTAAAACATGAAGATTAAATACCTAAAATAGTGCGCAATATCGTAAAATAAAAAATACTACGGTAAATAATTGAGAAAAGACAAAAATGAAGCATAACCGCAGTCAGCTTGATTTTAAACAAATACAATTAACCCTGAAGATGAGTTTACAGTCCAATCAAAGCAGGTTTTGCACCTTATTTACATTTTCATTTTTTTTTAACTGTTGTATTTTTTTATTTCCAAAATGAGAATGATATTTTCTGTGATGATGAGGTTAAGTTAGTTTAAATTATGTTTTTAGTTATGGGTGAATGAAAGGTTTGCAAAATGTTTTTGCACGGTTTATTATGTATATTTCCAAAAAAATTTAACATTAACATTGGCTCTTATATATTTTATCTTGACTATATATTTGAAATAAAGTAATTCTCAGCAAGCCGCTGATAAGATGACATAATAAAAAGACCTCAATCTTTGTATCGAGGATTGCCAAACTGCACAAAATGAGCTTGTAGTAGGTTCAAAAAACTACTTGGAAGTAATTTAAAAGGACTGCCATTTTGAAATTTAATTCAATTTAAGAAATAAATACCTAGTTTTGTTCGGTTTTGTGGTCTGTAGGTAAAACCAAAAACCCTTTTAATTTCACGCGCGTGACTGTCTGTCTGTCTGTCTGTAATTCGCAACTAGTCTACACAGACAAGACAATAAATCTTGTACGTTTTAAAGTTTTTCATTTATATTCATTACACACATATAAAAAATATATAGGAAGCTTTAAAAACCTTGGAATAGTTAAGAGCCAAACACTGTTTAGTTGAAAATTCGTATTTGTAATATTATGTATCGAGCATCTAATAAAACTAAAAGTTATTCTGATTAGGAATATGGATGTTATTTGAGGAAAAAATTAATATTTTGGCGTTAGGTCAAATTTAAAGTGTCAGATATCACCCCCCCCCTTAATCACGGCGTAACTTACAATCTGAAGAGTATAACAAACACACAGAACACAATTAACATAAAAAAAATACGACTAAGTATCAGACGCGTTTCAACGACAAGGTCGTCCTATTCAGTGATACATCAGCTACACCAATCAAACCACAACTCAGTATGTGTGTTTGTTATACTGTATAGTTTTTCTCATAAGTCAAGCTCAACATTTAATATACAATCTGAAGGAAAAATTATTTGTATTTCAAATTAAATTGCAGTGTAAAATCATATATTATAGTTTTTTTTATGACGAATACAACTTAATTTAAAAAAGGATTGAGAATGCGTAGCGTGTAAGTTTTAAAATCAGTTTTCATAACATATGAGACAAACAATTCAATAGGCAATAAAAGATGGATTGCATTTCCATTTATTTCTCTCTATTAGGGTCCATAGGTAAAACCTTTCAACCTTTGGTCTGTCTGTCTATAAATCGGAACTCGTCTACACAGACAAGATGGTAAATCCTATATATTTCAAACTTTGTATTATTATTCTTTGTATTGACCCAAATATAGGAAAAATATAGCGATAACAAAAAGAAAAAACGATGGGCTACAAGGCTGAATAGTTATCGAGTTGAACATTTTAATTTTGGAAATATTATGTGTAGAAAATCAAATATAACTAGAAGTTTCTGATTACAAAGAGGCCTATATAAGTTTATTTGATGATAAAATAATAAGTTGGCTCTAGGCTGCTTAAAAGACTTCGACTTTATAAAAATAACTGTCCCTATATGCCTAAGTGTGTAGTTTTAGTACACCTTTCACCTTTTTATTAGGTGACTTTGTTGATGAATGAGTGAGAAAGATTGCAATGTTATTCCATCGTTTATTAGACGTATCAAATATCTTGTTTATTTTGATGTCTAGAATCACAATACTAAGTTTGATGTAGACATCATTTTTTTTTCGGATGCAGGTGTATGCGATTTAAGGATCCTTGAGGCCAAAAAATGATTTTCGCAATGATATCCGTCTGTCGTTTGTAGGAAATTCTACAAACACGTACATCGATTTTAATGAAATTTTTAATGTAGAAATGTTTGATATATTCATTTTTTTCTTCTACAATTAAAAAGGCGAGAGTAGTTACTACTAGAAATAAAACACAATTACTATTTTATAAAAATAGGTTTAACGATTTAGATGAAAGTTTACTCAATGTCTCTTCGAAATACAATAAAAAAGTCACCTTTTCTCTAAAAATGGCATTTTATGAGTTATCGGCAAAAACAAAAAATCATTGGTAACGTCTTTAAAAACACCCAATATCTTAAAATTGGCACAACTGATTTCGGTCAAATTTGATTTAAATGTCAAACTTAATGACTCAAATACGTGTGGAATTTGGCAAGTAATAGTATATTTTATCACTACGACCAAAAGCAAAGCTTTTCAATGCAAGCTCAAGTTTAATTTGAAAATAAACGAGGATCGACAAGTTTCTTTTGGTCCAAGTCATGAACTATATTTTTCGTAATAGTGCAAGTTATATATGAAAACAGTTTCACAAAAACTAAAATGTTATTTACTTTCAAATCAATGGTAACAGCTGTTTTAACGGTTATTTACAATCGAGAGTATCGGTTGTTTTTATAGATGCTTTACAATCGTTAATTAATTCCTATAAACGAAGTAACAGCTGATGACCTGGACCTCAGCTAATGTTTTTAGGTCCTAGGACTAAAAAGAATAACTTTAGTATTTAAATTATTGTATTGAAAACAGCTGTTTTTGATGCAGTATGACAAAAAGGGCGACTATGAAACTGCCCCGATATTTTAGGTACGTTTGAAATGATGAAACTGCCCCGCTCTTTAAAGAGGATCAAGACGGGTCGCCTCGCAAGACCAGAAATGTTGAAATTGTCAAGAGCGCAATTTCGGTAGTATGTGTTTAAATTTAACCTCAATCAAGCATAAAATAAGAGCCTGTAAGGTTAGGTTAGGTTAGGTTAGGTCCCCCGTAGCGTAACATGTAAAATAAAATTGTTCAATATTGTTTGGGCGCTCGGTGCAATTTCAGCATTTCTAGTCTTGCGAGGCGAACTTTCCTAATCCTCTTTAAAGAGCAGGGCAGTTTCATAGTTTCAAAAGTACCCAAAATGTCGGGGCAGTTTCACTACGACCCGAAAAGTATATTATGGTATTTTAATAATTGACAAAAATAATAATAGTAAACCATAGCCGCGTCATTGAAATCCCGATTTTAAACAAGTATAATTTACGCTAAAAGCAAGTTTATGACAATAGCAAAATTAGTTTAGACCACATTTAAACATATAAAAATTTTCCCAAAAACGGCGTTTATTTTTGATTTTCACTTTTTGACTGACAATTACCAAACTGACATTTTTGGTGGCGAATAGTTTTGGTTGATTTTTACTTGGTTTGAGGATGTGAGAGTGAGAAAGTTTGTGCACTGTTTATAGACCATATATTTCAAACTGAGACACTCAAATTGGGCACAGTCTAGGTTGTCTGTAGAAAAACAATCTTAGGGAAATTGCAATTGATATAATTTCTAATTTAGAAATTCATGAATATTTATAAAAAACTTCGCAATGGTTTTATGCATATCCCATGAACGATTATCTCCCAAAGCGCATTATAAATAGCTCATTCCAAACAAACGTACGTCTCATTAGATACTCTGGCAAAGTAACCTAACCTCAACATCTGCTTTCCTTCACAGTTAAATGGTTCCTATCAAGAGCGTCCGGTTATACCTGAATGGAAGCGTTGGAAGCGATCCATCGATTGATTAATGAATATATCGATTAGTAAAACGATTGTTATACGTGTAACTTGTCATTAACGAACAAGTGGTCAAATGAAGCGAGTAACAGCTGATTGTTTGATTGACAAGTAACCCGTTGCTCTTGTGAATGAACCCACTTGGAGCGTGACAAAGTGGGAGAGGAGATCTTGTCTTGTGATTTTGTAAAATCATTCTCGATCATTATTTAAATATAAAGTTGTGACGAAATTGTCCTTCCTACACGCCTTGGGATTAAAATGAAAGGAAATGTAAGGATGTAAACTGAGCTGGTGGATGATTAGAATCAGTGTATATTAGACAAGCTTATATGAGGATAATGAAATGTTCATCGATCCTATGACGTCAGAACATTAACTCACAATCAAAATCCAGAATAAGATTTGAGTGTCTCATATACTTACTTATAAACAGTTTAATTGGAAGCTTAAACAATCGGACTACTGTTTGCATTTTAATTTAATCCATTGATACAAATAACAAAAGTTACATAAAATCTATGTTCATTTTTATTTCTAATTCCAAGGAACATAAAAGTAACTATTATATTATTACGGCTTCAATTTAAAAAAAAATTAGACAAAAACCATCATCATCTGAGAGGGCCTTATAAAAATTAAATAAATATAAAATAAAAACCTCTAGCTTTCCAATACTCTAACAATGCCAGTGTCGGAAAAGAACAAGCGTTGGTTAATATTGTAGGATAAATTAAAGAAAGGGACCCAACCTAAGATTACATGAAAAAGGTGTAGATTCAGCTAAGTTCTATCGGGATTGCCAAACCCGAAAACTATAGTAAACTCCTGAAGGTTACAGCTTTAAAACCAGCCCTAAACAATTTTTATCCTAAGGGTTTCTCTTTTTGAGTAGACGTGATCTATTTGAGAACATCACTCAGTTTAATTTACGTGTGTACGGGTTGTTATATTTATTTGTATTTTATTGATTGTATATTCCTTAGATTTTACGTATATAGTGTGTTCAGCCGTAAAATATAATTTCAATTTTATATTATTTTCATGTTTTATAATTTAAGGTCTTATCACTTAAATTTTCCTACATTATTTTGTTCGTGTTTGATACATATGAGTAGTTTGTTGTAGTAAAATTAATAAGAAAGTAAATAAGATAATTGACGTTTCTATAACCTTATGATATACGAAAATTTTGAATTTAATGGAAACGGTAATATAAAAAAATGTGGACTTTTTCTTTTCTTGTGTAATAAAATCTTCCAGACAAACGTTTTACTAACACCAGAAACAATACACTATCAAAGAGAGTAGAACCAGGAAGACAGAAACACCATATGTAGAAGAAGTGCATTGAGACAGAAGAATTTACGGAAGAACAGGAAACGGACGAGAGAAACTGGTTCAGGAGAAAAGTAGCAGAAGTAACGGATCAGGCGGAACATAAAAGACGTACATGACAGCATGGGCGTCATCACAAGTTCATTATTGGGGGGGAGGACATATGCCGGGGGTCTAGTGTATAGAAAAAAAATTTAAATTAAACTTCTCAAAACATCTTTTTTGTCAAACATTTATTTTAATATTTTGTCAGCAAATGAAGTACACTAAAACTAAAAATGTAATTATTATAACTTTAAAGTCACCTAAATAGTACAAAATGTTACTTTGAGTCGTTTTTGTGTATAAATATTTTAGAAATTTTCTTATCGTCTAAATTGTCTAGAATGGACTTGTGGACATAAGACACAACTACATGGTTCAGTCTCTGCCGAGTCATAGTAGAACGGAGATAGTTTTTGAGCTTCCGAAGAGCACTGAAACTTCGTTCTGTCTCACAACTTGAAGCTGGTGACAAAAGCAAAAGTCTTACTAGGTGCTCAACGTAAAGACAAAGCCCGGTGTTTACCTTTTAAGGTTTTAAGTAAATCATACGTTTTTAGCAAACATATTTTCACATCTCAAATATTGCATGACAGAAGGGGAAATAAGCCAGAGAATGAAGGTGATCAGGAGCGAAATAATAAGGTTATATTACCGTAGTCTATAGTAGTATTGTTGTGTCTTAGAAACTTGCAGTACTGTTTAGAGTGGGCACGTTTTTAAAATGAAAAAATCTTGTATACATCGTAAAGTTTGAAAATAACTTTATTTAATAAGTGCATAACAAGTGATAAAACGACTTTGCTTGTAACCATGTGATCTACTTACAGACGATATCTATTGGTTGAGGTAAACAGAACTTCGCTTCGCTCAGTCAGATCGAGCACGCTTTAACACAGCTTCGCTGTCAATATTAATGGCTCTTAATCGACAAAGAATTTATCCCAAGGGTCAGGGGACTGAAGCTTAATGTTCTGAGATATTGGTCTGTGCTAACATAGGAACAGATAAGCATTGTGATTCTACACAACAGTCAAACTCTCTTTAAAACTCATGACTCAGAGCAAATCTATTCTATGCTGGTGTAGGAGAACTATCAGGCTCTCACCACATTACTGCCTAAAGTCTTTTATAACCTGCTTCTGAATTTACTGCCAATTTTGTTCGAGGGAGGGGTTGGGGGCGCGTCGCAGTGGAGCCAATACAAAGCAAACTTTCTCCTTGATGACAAGCCAACGTTGCCACATTTCTGGAAGGAATTTTTGTTTGCCAGTCGCCCTAATATTTCCGTCTAACAAACTGACAACACTGTCCCTCTCTACTCATCTTAACCACCCATCCCGATTCGGAAGCAAATTTAAACAAACTTTACTATGTCATTGAGAGATGGTTCTAAGGTGGTCATTGTCAACGCTGGGAGGATTATCCTGGACAAACGCTCTGTAAAAGGTTTGTTAGAGGCACAAATGGTCAACTTAACGACTGGTTAGTGAAGTTAACTAGAGGCCATCGGAAGCAAGCTACGGCGCTATTCACTGGTCACGGCCACTTCAGGAAACACTTGCTAACACTCCTGATCACTGATAGTTATCCTCCGTGTAGGTTATACGAACGGTCTGAAGAGATAGAAAACATCATTCTGGGTTATGAAAGGTTCGAGGTTAGGAGGAGGAGTATATTGGGGATTCTCAACCGGGTGACAATTTTGGTGTAGTCTCCCCAGCGCCGAGTCTCCCCAGCGCCGAGGGCAAATGAGTATCCCCAGCGCCGAGGCCATAAATTACCAAAGGGTCTGCTCAGTGATGCAGAAGTGACGAGGGTTAATACCTTCTCTTTTAAAATAACGGTCTCGTACAAACAGAATTCCCGTTCAAAGCAGCGTTTTGACTATCAATTGATTGTAAGAACGAAACACATGGTTTCTAAAGAGTATAATGTTTTTGGCAACATAGACAGGTTTTGCAAGTCAAAGATATGTATATTTTTGTATATTTATGTATATAGAAGTATACTTTTTGTATATTTTCCGCAATTTTCCGGTATAATACCGCAATTGACCGGTATTCGTTATAAAGTATATACGACCTGGGGTTAATGCGAATATAGTAACCTCATATATGGATATTCATTCAAATAAATCAGCTGGCCTTGGAGTGTTCCAGTCGAAAATCGGAGAGATTTGTTTCTGAGAGACAGTTTCAAAAACTGTCAGATTATGCCAGGTAGCCCGCTCGGCGCTGGGGAGACTCGGCGCTGGGGAGACCAATTCGACAATTTTGATGCTAGTAATTTGCGAAAACCCCTAAGCCTGGACACATGAATCGCTCTGGAGCGTACAAAAGGTTAGGTTGATATATAAGGATCTTGGGTCTATATATCCCAATAACCTAACATAGGATTGACTGACTATTGTGCAAATATATGTGTGTTATTTGTAGAACAAACGAGTAGATTTTTAATTGTAATTTTCTACAGTTCTTTAAATTATATCTATAAAGGATTGTTTTTGCAATATCTTGCTGATTGATTCGTAGAAATAGGTTTCGAAATTTCAAAATGGCGACAGTTTTTAGGAGATTTTCTATTCAAATGGACTCACATTTCGACGCGTAAGTTTATTAGTCTATTAGAAAAAATCGTAAGTGTTGCTTTCCTTACATTTTAAATAAAATACCTGTTCAGTTAAAAATCCTATTTTCCGCTGTAGAAATAGGAAATGGATTTTTTTCTCGCAGGAAAATGTTGTAAGAGGTTCTGATTAATAAAAGGTCCAAATAAATTTCACAAAATTAACTGTCACAACAAAGATGTCATATCTGTAATTGTCATTCAAAAAGGGAAACGTACTACAGCTTGAATACAATTCGAGTTTTTAAACACAGATATTAATATAATTTCAATTTCAATACAGGGTTGCATAACATTTCAAACTCTAATTGATTAAACAGTTCGTTTTATGAAGAGTTTTTCAATTGTCTTAACTGCAATGTTCATGACAGACATTTAAAGGTGTTAGTATGGATTTATACGCACAACTCAAAAATATTATTACTGATACCTATGTCCAGTTAGAGAATAACTTTGACATCATTATTACTCGAGGGAAACAAATGGAAGAACAATAAGTGTTTAAAATTTCGTGTACAAAAAAAAAATAATGCACGTTCCTATATTATAAACAGAATTAAATCGCCACTTTCGAAAATGTCTATTTAAAAAAGTTAAAATGATATTCTGAAAGTACACACAAAATATATTACCATTCAATCTTTCCTTCATATTTCTCCTCAACTTTTTCTGTACTAAGTCTTACCAACCTCAGTTTATCGAATGTAGGAGTGAGTGCCAGCCGATAAAAAAATTTACGAGTGCACCTAGGTAATTTTGCGTTTTTCAGAGTTTGACCAGAGGTAGGACTAGACAGGCCGGAGTTTGAAGAGGTGGAGAAAAGCCATTATTCATAAGAGGGCTGGAAAAGGATTCCCATAACTTCCTGTCTAAAGGGGACAACATTCATGATTGTTTTATTGTCTGATTTTAGTATTATTATATTATTTTCTTTATAATAATCAACGCTAGCCTAACCTGTTTGTTGTGATTCTTGCCACAATCTAATTTACAATTTTGTTTATAAAAAATCCGCTGGGTCTAGAGTCACTAAACCTACAAACTGGCACTCGATCCTCTAATGAAGATTTGAAAGTGTCGTTGAAAAGGCGCTGGCTCTTGCTCCCAGAATCATTCTAAAAGTAACATCGTTCCTATAGAACTCCAGTATAAACATAATCAAGTGTTAAATTACACAGTGAACGAAATCGATTGCTATGGAAACAAAGTTTGTTATTTAAGTAATATAAAAATTCTAGATAGACGAAAATTAAGGTAGTTTCCATAGGTAATCATTTCATGCAGAATAATACTTAGTTTGTGTATAATTAAGCACTGCTGGTAGAAGCGGTGACGCTTTGATACGTAGTACTATGGCCCACACTCTGCGAAATTGCTATAAAAACTACAATCTATTAACGGTTTAAACTTCAATTTAGAAAATATTTTTCAGCCTCGTGATTAAAAAAACCTTACTGTTTCAGATACAGGACGTGCTGGTGGTAACAAAAGGACCCGACAAACCTACAGCCGATACCAAACCTTAGAATTAGAAAAGGAATTCCACTACAACAAGTATTTATCAAGGAAACGTAGGATTGAAATCGCTCATGAACTCTGTCTGACAGAACGCCAGATCAAAATTTGGTTCCAGAACCGTCGAATGAAACTGAAGAAGGAGATAATCAAACCGCAGAAGGTAAATGTGGATGAGATCCAGCAGAGTGCTCAAGTAGTGAGCAGTACGACGTCGCTACGATCAGGGTTTGGTGACGATACGATTAAAACTGAACCTGTTGAGTTCAGACCAGGTTTTACAGAGTTGAGTAAAGAATTTGTAATTTGAGTTTTAAGATCAAGGGAGAATCTATTGTTAGTTAGAAGTTGTAACCAAGTGGGATAATCAAGGGAAACTATACTGAACCAGTGATAATATGAAAAGGACTTGTCGTTTTATACACTCTAAAAATAGCTTTAAAATTTAAAACTGTACCGTGAATATTGTTTGAAAAGGTCTCATAACGGGGTGATATTATTTTATTTAAATAGTTTTGGAAAAATATTATTACACCTTAAACCTTAAATTACAGTTCGCGTTTAAATTTTTATATAATAACAAAAATCTATCTGCTTAACTCGTAATATTCCTTATGCCCATCTTGGCAATTCTTTCGTTGTTTCTCACTACAGCTGTTTCGGCGATCAATGCGACATCATCAGGCGGAAATTACAGAATATTATTCCTGATGATACCGCATTGATCGACGAAACAGCTGTAGTGAGAAACACAAAGAATGAATTTCAGACTTGAAATTTTAATGTCAACTTTAACGAGAAATATTTTTTTATGGATATTGTTTGGTTGATTTATAAATACTCCAATACAAAGCGTCCAACGTTTATTACTATTATCCAATTTTAGGAGAATTCCAATGAATAAGTTTTGTTTGAAATCTTTGAAGCTACATTTAAATAAAGTTTGATACAAAATTTGAAAAAGAAGATTCAATTTATTGTTTTGGTTTTTTTAAAAGATAAGTTATGGTTGTATAGCAAAAAAAACATTTGTTCATTAACTAGGATTAAAACTGTCTAGTCTAAAACTCTGCGGTTTCAAGACTTTTATAGTCTCATCTTCAGGTTGAAAAATTGTCAATTCACTTATGGAAGCTGTTATAAAGTTCATAAAAAACATTTATTTTATGAAAATCAGTGTTATTTTAAATCATAAAACTAGTAAAAACATAATTTACACTTTGCAAAAAGATGTTTGTTACAGTGTAACGTCTAGACAGACAGCTAACTATAACAACCTCAATGGAGCGTATTGTGCAACCTGAAAATAAGACTAAAAGTCTTTGACTCCGGTCGCCTTACGAGACGAGTTTTTAGACTACTACACAGAAAAAGTAGGAACAATCATAGTTACTTTTTGATACGTACCAAAAACATCCTTGTAAAAGTTACCAACAAAGAGAAAAATCTGTAGAAGTGTTTAAGCTGTGTATTTAATCATGTTCTCGTAATATAGCCTAAATTGTAAAATAAAATGTTTACAAAAAAATTCGAACCCTCAGAACAAATATATCCGAAATAATTTCGAATTTTATTATTGTTTTCCTTCACAATATTTTTATGAAAATAAAATTAAAGCAAGAAAATAAAAAAACAGAATAAAATTACGTCACTATTTCTCGAGATATGTATTTTTCATAGTATATTTTATAACTAGGATTTCCCAATTTAAAGTATTATTTTCAGTAATTAAATTTAATATAATTATTACATTAATGTAAAATTTTACTATCAAATTTCCATATTTTATATTACGTAACTAGTGATGTTTTTGTGTCACCTGTAGGGGTTGTTATTATGTTTATTATTCCCTAAATTTATTACACATATTGTTTCTCCTATACGACTGTATCTAGGAAATATCAAAATAAGTTTTGAAATATTTTGCTGATTTGTATTGTTTTTTTTTAAACAATTGTTATTTTATTTAACTTTTATCAACAATAGTGTACACATTTTAAACATTTTGTTAGACGAAAATCGTTATTTTCTTTCGAATAAATTTTTCACCAATGTTATTGCTTAAATATATAATTTTTGTTGTTTTCAATGAAGAAAAATTGACAGACAATAGGTCCTAAACCAATTATCTTGCTTCTTTAGCAGTACAGATTAAAGAAAATATGAGTTTTCGAATAATAATAATACTTGAACAAAGACAAACCCCAAACCACAAAATAACACAACTACACAAAACTGTATAATGCGTTTATATTACCTTATGTACATTTCCATAGCTGTGCTATCATCTTCAGTGTACCTCTAAAGATGATAGCAGAGTTATCGAAATGTACATAAGGTAATATAAACTCATTATACAGTTTTGTGTAGTTGTGTTATTTTGTGGTTTGGGGTTTTACCTTGTTCATATACAATGCTCTAGTGATTTACTTATAATAATAATACTGTTTTGAATGGATAATAAAAAGAAATAATCGAAATTAGAACAAAAATATATTAGTTTTTTATATCTGTTTATAAATACTTGGAATAGGGTACTTTAGATTGGCCGTTCCCCTTTTTTTCAAATCAAGTTTTTCTTGGGTAATCAAGATTCACTTATCTTACGGCGCATGCGCATTGAACGTAATATTACAGATTCAGAATTAAGAATTTGATACTTTAATATCACATATAAACAATATTGGATGTAAATAAGAGTTTAATAATATTAATATAATAGATTATGACTTAACCTGCCGAATAAAGCAATTTAGGCAAGGTTAATTTATTATACATTTATTTCATAAAATTTTCATTTTCCGGCATGGTTTATTGCCAAAATTTCGGTTAATAAAAAGAATCTGAAATAATATTTCGTCGCACAAGTCATTTTCCAGTGATATGAATCTAATAAATAAAACATTAAAATTTTATAAACATTCATTAATATATAAACATGAGGAAAAATCAAAATGTACATATGTTCCTAAAATATATTTATTAGAGATTTACTTCATAGACTTTATCTAATTTAAATAGCACTAAGGTGTACATAATATGTGTGGGTTAATTTAGGTTGTAAATACTATAGTGTTTAACATGTTTGATATTTTGGTAAAAATAATTATATTTAGTAATATTTTATGTCTAGGTACGTTTTTTGATTATTTTTATTATTGTTCTTTTATAATAAAACTATACAATTTTATATTATCTTCTGTAATTCTTCTTATTTTCTTTTTCATTTGACGCATTTCGGAATAGTGTCATTATCAAAACGTGCTTAGTATAGATAGAATGTATGGTATAGATGATGAATTCATCAAATGAAGAAGATATATAGATATAGTTTATAGTTATAGTTTAGTTATTGTAGCTTTACCGAGGATGACGATTTTGACGTTGATCCGCGTTTGGTAAAGTAAACGTTTTTTTTTTTTTTTTAGAACTTGAATTCTATTTTTATTGTATCTAACACTGAAGTATATTTTTGTTTTCTTAATTCTAAAAAGTTATTTTATTTTACTTGGTATATGATTTGGGTGTTAATTTTTAAGGTTTATCAAAACTTTTCTAACATCAGTTGAATCGATTTTGAGAAATTACGGTTTTTAAAACAGCTCCATGGTCAACTTATAATTTCTCGTTTACTACTAACTCGCGAAGCAAATTTTTTTTTTGAGAGGTGATGCCAACTGAGAATTTTTGTTTCTCTCCTTAAAGACTGACTACAGTGTAGCGAAATTTGACAACGAAATACACTACTCCAAAAACAAAAAAAAAAGATCCCCAAGTTAGATATTTCCGCAAAAATTGACATCGATTTATTGATCTTTCACAATTTTCCCTATTGTCGGTACGATATGCGAGTCATTAATGTATTAAAAAATTCAAATTCCGTAAATAATCACGGTATAGTCATACTTAAGACCATTAAATCTGATTTCAAAACACCTTCTTTATCCAATATACAATACTGTACACTGAATAGAATCTATATTCATTGTTTACCCTTAGAATTATTTATATTTTAATAAATACTTTTGTGTATTCTAATTGAACTTAGCTACATGTTTCGTTGCAAACATGCAGCATCTTCAGTATGTCAATTATGAATAAAACATCACAAAACATTAAAACACATACGGAATCATGGTCTTGAAAGTTTATTGGTTCTTACAGTAAGTACCAATCCTGCAGGATATTTTATTACAAATATTAACGTGAAAAATAATGTTTTTTAAAGTCATGTTTTTGTATTATGTGTTTCCATAATTGACTAGCCTGAAGATGGCACTTGTGTGAGCGAAATATGTAGCTAAGCGTATTAAATGTTGAGCTTGACTTATGAGAAAAACTATACAGTAGTTTTTCTCATACTACAGTAACATAAATACAGTGTGTTTGTTATACTGTATAGCTAAGCGTTATTACAAAAAAAAGATATTTATTAATAGAATCATTTAAAAAAATTGTTTTTTCATATTTTTGGATATTTCAGATATATGTAATTAAAATTTTTGGATAATATCAGAATAATTTTTCAAAATCCCCTGAAATAATATTTTACTAAAGTCTACAAAATTAAACGTATTTTTTTTTCTATTTCCACTAGAAAGTAGATTTATGAGTTAGTCCAAAACTACATCAAAAGCTAAAAAGTAAATGAAGGCTTGAGATTAAATTATAAAGAATCTAAAAACTCTAGAAGACGGTCAGATATCACTTTGTTCCTTCTTAAATTCTCATGAACGATAATTTCTTTTTACATGAGATTTATCACATTCTACATTTTGGTGGGAATTATATAAGTCAATTTCAAGAGATTTAATTGCAAACATTTTCACTTTATGATCGATAATTCCTGAACCCTCATTTTAGAACGATGGCGAGAAATACGTTTGGGTACAGAGACTTCCCTTTATGAAAATTTTATAAAATTCGTTAGATTCCATTTTGTTTTTAAAGTTTAAAGAGATATAAAACAAATATTTCAAACTGAAAACCATACACGTTAATAAATAAAATAAAACAAAATGTCACAAACAATTTATTTAATCAAAACGACGTTTCAACGACCAAGTTGTCATCTTCAGGTGTTACATTTACACAGATCTTATTGTTACTATTTAACTCTGATCTGGAAGTTTTGTGTCGTGTAATAACTGAAGACAAGTCGTCTAGAATGAACAAAATGTTTATTGTAAAGAATTATGTATTTTCTTTCATTTAGTGATTGAAGTTTCCACAAATTGTTGCTCATGTGTTCTCTATATTCCATATTTCTTCCCACATCGAATTAAAAATATATAACAAGAAATGTTTTGTAAATTTAGTGAATATATGTTTTTAAATAATAACTGTGTAATTTGGTTTTGTAATTCTAAATATACTGTTTTATTATAGTGTGTTGTATATAATATTATAGATTATATCATTGATCTCTTACGGGTAGATTTTAACCTGTTTTATACAAATAAATATTTATTTATGTAAGTTTTTTTCATTCTTTGACCTTGAATATCTACAATAATAGTTTCGTGCCTACTTACTTATATATAAATTCCAAAGTTATAACATTATACTTACATAAGATAAAAATTACCCAATTAAACATATTCAATGTCACCAACCAAAAACATAACCCATATCATCAAAATCCATACCACAGTTGATATAAGTATCATTTATATTTTTTATCTTCATATAGGCTAATATAATTTGTGCAACATGAACATTGGTAGAATTCACATTATCTCAAGAGTTAATAAAAGTTTGACAGAAGAACTAACATTTTGGCGGGAAAGGAATTGTTTATTGGGAAGAAGAAGAAGAAAAGGTTTTGATACAATCTATTCAAAACATCCAAAGAGATCATTGTTATAGATCTAGGAGATTAATTGTTTTAAATAATTATTTCACTGATAAAACAACAGATAATTGGCTGCAATATATATTATGAGCATAGACATATTAGTAAGTGGAATAAATAACTTTTTTTTGTCCCACCAGGAATTGATATAACATCATAAATTCACGTTTCATCCAGATTATATCCAACTAAAATTAACTAACGAAAATTGAAATTCTCAAAATTCATGAAAGGGCGATATAACAAATTTAAAATTGTTCACTAAAGAACTTTTTTTAACAAAAGCAATATTAATACCATTTTTTTTAATACGATCCACCATTGATTTTGTATCATATTCACCTGTCACTTATATATAAAATTACTACATATATATCACTAATCACTTTTATTTTAGGTCATTCTTAACCCTTTTTTATTTTCACTTATCTACGTCATATTCATAGATAAAATGCCAAATTGTCCAGATAAAACAAGACCTAACTAAATAAAATAATTTTCAAACTAATACCAAATCGTAAATGTCTGACTATAAATAACTACCAAACTAATTCCCTTTAAAACGTCCTCATGTCAAAACTTTTGTCACGGTTGTAAACATTTGTTAAAATATTCTTGGGGTAACAATACAGGAGAAAGTCGTGTTTTGACAGATGTTTCTCGTTGTTAGAGTGTTTTACAACTATCAGGTGTATTTCCAAGGTTAACGGTTACTCCATACCTGGAAATATTCTGCAAATTGTTTTGGTAGTAGGAAATGTAGCATATAAGCATTCACCAAAGCAAAAACTGAAGGAGGAGGTTATATTTCATAAATCTTACAAGACCCTCACGAATTTATAGAATACGACTATGACAATCCCAAAATAACCTAGCTGAAACTACAGTTTTTATATGTAATTTGGGTTAGATCCCTCTCTTTCATCTTCTTATCAGGTCTCTCTTGACCAACTCTTGTTCTTTTCCGACCTTGACGCTATTACAGAAATAAAAAAATAGGGATTTTCATTTTATTCTATTTTCTTCCTTTTTACGTAAGGATAAAAGAAAATTTTGCCTTTAAACAACAAGAAAAACTATTTATATTATAAGACCAGAATGCACAGGTGCTACAATTTTAAAATTTTGATTTTGGCATAAGTTCGGAAGCAAAGTTTACAAGAAAACAGAAAGTGAAGTCAAAATTAGTTCGTAATATAAACTAATTTAAAATACAAGGATCATATTATGGTAGATTATTTATATTTAGACTAAACCAAAACCTAAACTGTACATAATAGTGCACTAACTTTCTCACTAACTGTTCCATAGAACCAAACACTAACTAAACATATTACCTGTTGCCATTATACAATATTGTCTCTTGTCTCAATATTATTTTTACATGACAAAGAAAGAAAACTGGGTACGTGGAACTGTGGAAGCGAACCACAAACTAGTTTCAGACTTTCTAAATGGGTTTGACCTAACTGCATGGTGGTTCAGTTTATTTTTTAAAAAATCCAATTTTTTTTATATCTGAAGGAATGGAAAGTGAAAGCGTGTAGTTCCTATCTAAATGTAGATATTTCAAAATTTTCGTAAAAGTAAACATATTTAGTAGTGTTAGGGTGTACAATTAAATTGAAGTTGTAAACGTCTGTAAAATCTTATCGATCGAAAGGGAAAGTTGAATAATTTATAAAAAAATATTTTCATATATTATCAAAATCGGGTTTAGTAGTAAATGGTTAAAATGAGTTCGGTAGGGATTAGAAAAGGTAAAATATTTGAGGGATTTTTTTAAAAAAACTTAGCATAACAATTATATATTTTCGAAAAGATAATAAAAATCTTCTTCATTTTTGTATCTTAGAATTTTGAAAATATGAATAGTGAACCTGCCACATAAACGAAAATTGAAGAAATATTTGATTTAAATACAAAATCAAAATTCAAACCAAAAACACGTAAATAATTTTGTTGTATTACGAATAAACTTCAGAGGCTTGTGAACAAAACTACATGCAGCATTTTATGGTTGGGTGCTATAAAATATTTTTATGAAATTTTGAAGATAATCGTGCAAACTGCCTAAAAACCCCCGCCATTACAGAAAAACTGGTCTGACAGATTGAGATATTTGAACTTTTAAAAATTCACATTTTGAATTTTATCTTCTGCCTTGATATTTTAAAAAAAGATGGCGACAAAATCTAAGACAAAATATTATTTGCTATGTGTCTGGCAGAGTAAAACAAGATATGTCCGCCACTTTTTACTAGCTTATAGCTTCCCACGAAGTATTCATATTTAAATGTAACAAAGACTGATATGTCCCGAAAATTTTTTGCACATTAACAGCACTCGACAATTTATTGATAACGACCTCAAACAGGATTTTTAAAATCTGATTAATTCAAAATAAAAAAAAATATTAATAAATAAAAAAAAACAAATAAGAACTTGTAATCAGCTCTTTGTCCCTTTGAGAATTTAAACCATTTCAATATTCGTAACATTAAAAAACATTAAAGAAAATGTTTAATCATCTAATTCATTAGGACAAGCATAAAACCAATGTGAGGTTAGATTAACCAAAAATACCCATGAAAGATCTTAAATTTTCTCTTTTTATACCTATGTTTATGATTTATTTTTGTGGAAAATGATTATTAATTAAAAAAAAGAAGTGGGAGGTTTAAAAAAGACAGAATTTTTAACAACGTCTACCAAAAAGTTTCAAATATATTAACTAGAAAACTTGCTCCACTCAAGTCAATATCATTTAATGACGAACTTGCTTATTGGTCAATTTTGTAAAACTTAGAACTGCAAGTTTAGTTGGACTGTAAAATTTAGAAAGTTACTTTTGTAAAAACTCATTACACAAAAGCATATCGAAGGGATGCGACCCCTAACTGAGACACAGGGGTGAAAACACTATACACATGTCAAGGGATGTTTTATGATCAACTTTCCCCGGGGTTGTAGGTAGACCTAAAGGTGAGTGAAACTGTGTCAGTTATATTCTCGACTTTGGATAGAGATAGGTGAGGTTTTAGAATAGTCAACTCGAATATCAGGTAATGTTTTAATAATAAATATTTACATTCATGAATTTACAATGAATGTAGAATATAATTCTACATGATTTTAAATTAGATAGTTTTCTCGTATATAAAGTACAGACCGAGTTTTTGCAGCCCCTTGAACCGAAATACGTAGTGCTAGTCGGTGAATCAGTAATTTGTGATTATCGCAGTGATTTAAAAAAAATCACTATTTTATTAGTGATTGGTTACTTTAAACGTTATAAATATTGGTCCTTTCCTGACTGATTTCACTTCTATCCAATAGGATAGTTAACACTTTTTTAACAGTGATTTTTATGATTCAGTTTTGTGTTTGGTATTACGTCATCGTGAATTGAACGAATATTGTGATTCTCACCAAGTTTTTTATACTAAAGTTAGAACTTAGAAGTGTTATTGTTTTAGGTTATGTTAAGTTCTCTTACGTTTAGAGTATTTTTATTAATACTAATAAAAGAGAAAATGACAACATGTAGCAAAAAACTGGATGTGTAATTTGTTCATTCTTGATAACACATATTGTTATTTGTAATTTGTAGATACAATATATTTTTTTTTATTTCAACAACTGACTTGAAGAAACTTATTTTACTGCGTGGGTGTGAAATTTGAGCAACGATTCGAAATGTTAAAAATTTTTCACGGATAACACTTAATCACCGTTAATCGTACTTTCAAATCACTGTGATTAGTTCGTCGCAATCACTGCTCCACAATGACTGCAAAATCACCATTAACTCCATCAAAAGAAATAAGTGTTTGGAGCGTTATCGATGCTTCAATTCAAACGAGTAATCGATTTGCTAAAGTTTAAAACAATGTGTGACTAAAAATCGATTGATACACGCCGACACGTTTAATGTTTTTAAAATTTCGATGTTTCTTAACAAAATTTTAAAGTCATATTATGTATAACATAAATTAACAAAAAATTACAAAAAAATCTGATCATAAAACAGTTAGCAACCGATTTCTACCAACAGCCTTTTTTTATCACATAAGAAGAATATGAACTGATAGCGATATTAATTTTTCATTAAATTAACAACAGTATTATCAATTAAAATTATTTTATTATTATAGTTATTATTGGGAATTTGTCACTTTTTGTGTATATAAAAAGTAATATACGACGTTTCGAGAATATGAATCAACTGTCGTTATCAAGTGTTTAACGATGTGTATTAGTTATATACACAAATAATGCCAAATGTCGGAACAATTCACTATTAACTAAACTACAAAATTAAATAACTAAAAATCTATTGCAAATATACAAAATGGAGGTAACATAACATGACTAAACTCAAATATTATATAAATATATGTAACATTATATTATATCTCAACCTAGCCACATTAAATCTTACAAAGAATGGATGGTATTAGGGTGGCAGTTGAAAACGGTTGGAGAGGAGGACAATGTGTGCGCTGCGCAGAGAAGGACAAAATCAAAATGGCGGCAGTAGATACAAACAAGATGCTGTGTTCCAACAATTCTTGTAATAACAATCTATTTTAGTAAGTTTTTTGAAGATATATTATATTACTAGTATTAGCATAATGTAGTCTTTATAATGTAATAGTTTTTATTAAGATTGCATAGTTTTAAGGAACAAAATTTAAAGTTGAGAAATGTTGAGTTGATGAAAGACTAATGGCGGGCTATTATGGCGGTTGAATCGTAACCTAGCCTAACTTTATTCACATTGTGATGACTATGTTGTGATATTTAAAGTATTTATTATTTCAATTCAATAATGCCTTTTTAATTATACTTGTTTTTCATTTAAAACGGTATAATTTTACTATAAAACTAAGTGTTTTAAAAATTGTAGTGTTATAACAGTAGTTAAATAGTAGTTATTTTATTTTAAAACATTTAATTAACAATTTTAACAGTTTGTTCAAATATATCACAAATTTTATGATAATAAATACACTGTAAAATTTTGAAATTTAGTAGGTGCACACATTTATTTGTAACAAAAACTTTCTCTTAATACATTAAAATATTTCATAAATTATTCATAATTAAGTGGATAATATTATACCCTACTTGATTATACTGTATTGTTCGAAATATATAGATATGTAATAAAATAAATTATTATTTGAACACACTCATGGAAACTTTAATCACCAATTAAAAGACAACACATTTTTACACGTCACAAATGAAGATATTAGTCATTGAAACATTTTATTGTTTAAAATAAAAGTCTCTGTTGTGGAGAATTGTGTTTTTCTTCAAAGAAGCAATTGTGCAGTTAATAATTATATAAATTTGGTGATCACATTTCTTTACTACACAGACATGAAACTAAATATAGCTAACACACAACTGAAGTAGAGGCAATTAATTAGAGGAATAAATTTAGTTAGTAATAGATATTCTGTCAATATATTTACTGAGGCTAGTTATCATTCAGATACCTTTTTTGAACACAAAGTTCTATATCCGTAGGTGTAATTGAATGAAAATAAAATTTTTATAGTTTATTACAGTTGTTTTGAGAAAAAATTGAATGTGTACTTTAAATTTTTTTTTAAATATCACCTTTTTTTTTTTTTAACTATTTTGTTGTTGTTTATTATGTTACATTTTAGCTATTTAGAATTTTAAAAATATATAAACAAAGTTTTATGTATTATCGTGAACTAAAGAAACATATCCAGTGTAAATATTATGAATAGTTTCATAATTTTCTATGTAACTTTAAAAATTATATATATATATATATATATATATTATAATGGTATTTCTTTGTAGATACAATACTACTAGAAGTGCTATAAAACAATCCCTGACAAAAACATATATAGACTCTAGCTCTAATAGTTTTCAGATATCCTATAGCTTTTATATTATTGAGAGGGGGGGTAACATGCAGCAAAGAGTATATTCTCACAAACACATGACAATAAAATCAGCTGCTTTTCTATACTTACGTCATTATTCAAATTTATTTAATTTGATTACTAAAATTCATTTATTCTACAGTTGAAACTATAAAGGACTAAATATTCAAATTTATTATTTCATAAATATGTTGATCTCTGCTAACAAAAATATCAAATCTATTGATTTTTGTTCATAACTTTGCCAAACTGCTAATTTTGTATTTAGTTACTATGTTATGACTTCTACATAAACGTAACAAAACATAAAATGGGGTCTTTTAAAGTTTGGACATATAGTATCCTTAATGAAGCAAAATATATCTTTATTTTTCTATTAATGATGTTGTAATATTAGATCAGATATGAATAAAAAGAGTAACACGAAATTATTATTTTGTTTTAGTGGTAACTATATAATTTGCTTTCAGAAATTATTATTATTTTTAAAATAATATAATACAATTAAAAATAGTATTACTGAATAAACAATATTCACGATAAAAATAAAAATGTACATTTATAAAAATGATTTGATTATCTTTCAACTGAAATGAAATGTCTATGATGTTATCATCGCCATTATTTATTTAGTCTTTTTGACCAATAATATTTGTACAAGGCAAGTCAGTAACAAGATTAAATACAAAATGACAAAATGAGTCATAAATACCAAACTACAAAGAACAAAATATACAATAAATAAATTTATGATGTAAACAATACTACAAGTTGCAAATAAATTATTACGATTATACACACGTCAGTAAATTCATTTTATTTTATTATTCTTGTAAATAAAAAAAAAATTTCAACATATGTCCAAACATTAATGTCTCGCAACAAAAATATAAATAAAACACAGGAATAATACGACTACGAAAAGTAAAACAAATACAAGTTCTAATTGAACAACAATAAATAATTACCTACATAGTAAAGTATTTCACTTTTAATTAAAATAACAAATTGATTGGCAACAAGTAGAACATTGATACTCATCCACACTCCTCAGTAACAACAAATGTCTCAATCTAATTTTAATTCTTTTTAACAATCAATATTTTTGCGGAACTTTGGAAATTCATTATAGAGAGTAATTCCAGGGAGTCTTTTATAGATGTTCTCTGATCGTATCTAAATCACCCCTTCCCCTTTTTCATGTGTCATAAAAATGAAAATAGCTGTATGGTTATTAAAAACGACAATGTATTGATACTTCAAGGACTTATATATAACCCTTGTCATATAATACTTTTAACTTTAATACATTAAAATTTATAAAAACTTCCTATATATCACTTGTCATATAATACTTTTAACTGTAGGACGTTTAAATTTATAAAAACTTCCTATATAATACTTTTCATATAATACTTTTAACTATAGGACGTTTAAATTTATAAAAACTTCCTATAAAACACTTGTCATATAATACTTTTAACTATAGGACGTTTAAATTTATAAAAACTTCGTATAAAACACTTGTCATATAATACTTTTAACTATAGGACGTTAAAATTTATAAAAACTTCCTATATAATCCTTGTCATATAATACTTTTAACTATAGGACGTTTAAATTTATAAAAACTTCCTATAAAACACTTGTCATATAATACTTTTAACTATAGGACGTTTAAATTTATAAAAAATTCCTATAAAACACTTGTCATGTAATACTTTTAACTATAGGACATTTAAATTGATAAAAACATCCCTTTGTGGTTCTATATGATTTAATTAATTTTTAAACTACTATTATTCCCTAATTATTTATTGTACCTTTGTAAATTCTGTTTATAACTCCATAAAGTGACCCCATAAAATAAATAAGAATGAAACATATTAGGCCTTGATTCGACACTATAATAAAATTTGTAAATAAGTTGGACTATACTATAATATAAGGGAAAAAAACTGAAATTGTTATTTGTGTGTTATTATTTTGGTAAATTGTACATAGTTATGGATTCGATTTTGACAAAAGAAGGCGTGAATCGCAAGTTCTATTTTATCTTTAAAGTCTGACATCTTATTTATGTATATACATAAAGTTTTAAAGGTTGTGTCTAAACAATTAATTATTGACAACAAATGAAACCGGATAATTATTTGTTCTTTGTAGCAATAAAAAAAGCTAATTTTAGTTTGCTGTTGAAGCACTACTTTTGTGTGGTAAAAACTATTAAAAAACTGATTATGGGGACTATTGCATGGATTGGTTTTAAAGTGGTTGACTAAATTTCATTGTAGTCATACTAGAAAAAAAAATTGAACACAAAAGAAGGTCCGAATGTGATGCTAGGGAAAATCCAAGATATTGTGTTGATAGTCGTCGGGGGAACTTATATGAGATCCATAACTTATTTTTCATCAAACTGCTTCAATAACAGCTGTTTTCAATACATGCATTGAAATGCTAAAGTTTTTCTTTTTGGTCCTAGGAATTAAAAACATCAGCTGAGGTCGAGGTCATCAGCTGTTACTTCGTTTATACGATTGTAAAACATCTATAAAAACAACCGATACTCTCGATTGTAAATAACCGTGAAAGCAGCTGTTACCAACGAAGATAAATATGTTATAAAATTTAAGTTTTTGTGAGATTGTTTTCTTATATTATTTGCAGTATAACGAAAAATATATAACCTAATCAAAAGAAGCTTTTCGATCCTCGCTCATTTTCAAAGTTAGACTTGAGCTTGTATCGAAAAGCTTCACTTTTGATCCTAGTTATGAAATATACTGTTTTAATATCTTGTTTTACAATTGGATGTTAAGCTGTCGGCAAAATAGGTAATGCGTTCACAAAAAGCTGAATTGCGAGACTGTTTCAAGGGCAATGTAAGCGTGTTTTGGGGCGTTATGTGGCTGCTAATGAACGTGCTCCGAAGCCGCCAAAAATGGTTCCAATGGCTGAAAAGTCATGACCTCAAATTTTCTGAGATTATATTGGAAAACTCATTTACGACGACAAAACGACAAGTAAAAAACATTTTTTCGATTTTCCGATGCAATGAAACTTGAAAAGTACGGAACGATTTATATTTGGTGTAGTAAAGAAACAGCTTAACAGCTATAATCAGTGCACATTTTATGGTCCAGAACATGGAAATCATCTAATTATTTATAGAAATACTACTGACTTCATGATATTGCGATGGGAAAGTATGTTTGAAAGATAAGTTCCCATTATATATTTTAATATTGCCCTGTTTGTAGATCAAATTACATTTTTTTAAAGAAAATAATTACGTAATAAGTTCGAAAAAATTGTAAAATTACAATTACATCACAGTAATATTCATAAATATGTCTGAATAGTAAATTACTCATTCAAACAATTACATCCTATTTTGAATTCAGTTTATAATTACGAACAACATATTGCGCATGCCCAGTTTAAATACCATTAAAATCAAATTAAAGTTTCTTAATTGGTGGACTATGTTTTTGATCAGGAGAGTATATGTTTGAATGTCTGTACAACAGCTGAGTGTATACACAAACACAAATGTGTAAACGATTTCCCTAATTGCGTGCCTAAACTTGTGTTTATACAATTGCGGATCGTTACGTTATACACACAGATAATTATTGAACGGCAATGCGTAAAAAATGTTAATTAAACATGATTGGAATTGGGATCGCACATTAATTCTGGAAGATTATTTTTACTTTCAATTATATACGCCGTATAAAGTTATGTAGTGAGGAAAAAAGTGGAGTTTTCGTGGATTAATCTGTTTTGTGGTTATTTGAGTCCCCCCCCCCCCCAAAGTAGCTTGTCTGTCTCTCGTCTGTACAATAGACAAACTATTTTAGAGATTTTATACATATATTGTATGTGTGAATACTTTGTCAATATATTGGGAGGCTTTTTTATTATATTTTTTTGTGATAAATAAAAATTTGGGGTCTTTAAAAACGATAAATTAAAATTGAAAAAAAAAAAACAAAGAAAAAAAGGTTAATGATTTGTATGAAATTTACCCATAATATAGACATTAAAAAAAAAAAAAACTTGTTGACATTCTCACCAAAAATGCCTGTTTGTAATAATGGTAAAAATAAAAAATTGGTCATGAAGTTTAAAATAAGAAATTTCTTAAAATCTGTTCTACCTATTCGTATTTCGTACACGTTTTGACCAAATTTGTGTGAAAATTCGTAAGTAAAATTAAATTTCCATTATGGATAAACCCCTATTGAACTTATATTTTTTTAATCGGCGAATAGTTTTATTTAGTTATTAATATCATCTTTGTGTGTGTTTTATAAGCAAGAAAGTTTGTGCATGGTGTTTATACAGTTTATATACTGTTAAAAATACCTAAGTATTACGATGGTGTTAAAATTTTGAGTGTGTTTTTGAAGTTTCCTTAAGTTTTGAGTCCCCTATAAACGTCCTTAAACCATTTTCAAACTCTTATATTATGTCCATCGTATGAACAAGAAGTATGACAGTGAAAATTTTAAAGTTTGGATAAGTATTCTATGAAATTAATTTAAACCAAATCGTAATAGGGGTAAGATTGAAATTAAGGTAGAGCGAAAAGTAGCACATTATCCTTGAGGTCACATTGATTCACAATTTTGTAGTTTGGTTTATAATGAAATTAGGATATGTTTCACCTAGAGCAAGAACACCCCCACCCCATCTTAGTGTTAGGAATTAGGATAGTTTTAGTTAGGAATATAGTCTAAGTTCTTTTTAAGGAGCCAGTATGACAACATTTATTGTGACATACCTGGAACACTGTTGAAATTGCTTACCTTGCAAGCAAGACAAACGTTATTGATGCTATAATAACCCTTAGGTGGGAGGAAATGTGGTCAGTAGGCCATGATTGATCAAGGGAAGGTGTTGCAGGAATTCTTGTAGATAGCCAGTTGGACTGGGGAGTAAAAGCTGGAAGAATTGGGACTTGGAACGAGCATCGACCAGAATTGCAAACAGGATGAGAAAACTTCGTGTATTAAGAAACTTGTAATTATTTCAGAGTCAGATAATTAAACTATAACGTAAAATCAGATTTGTGAGTCACAACAATTAATAGTAGGCCTAATATCATGTAGTGGTTTTGTTGTTAACATCTATTCACCAACACAATGGAAGTAACATTATTAAAATGAACATAAACATTTCCCCTTTGATCACCATTTAAATTCAATATTTTTAAAGCATAATAAAATCATAATGAAATATTTAGACCTTCTGTCAAAACCCATAACACCTGGAGTATCCCAATATTTATATAAATCTCTCATTTTTTGTTCCTTTAATGGAGTTACATTAAATTTCATTTGTCTACAAAAATGCATACAAACATAAGTTAAATTACTCTCTAGAAATGTCTCAATAACAGTTCTAGGCCAGCAATAAGTTGTAAAAGTGTAGTCTTCAAATTCGTCAATAGAAGCACCATTAATATTAACAAATGAATAATATAATAAGGCACCTTCAGGTGTATTGAAAACAACCATATAATAAGTATTCTCATAGTAAGAAGAGAATAACATTGTAATAAGATAGGAGATGTTTATTCCTGTTTTAATTGAGTACTGAACTATTCGATTACTGTATATTTAAAATAAAGAAACCATGCAGTTTAAAAAAACCAATCCTTACACTAGAATTCTTATTACCAAGATCAAGTCAGTGTAGAAAGTTAGGTTAGGTTGTTTTGTTTGTATTATTTACATACGGTTTTATAAATGTATTACTTTGTTTAATATTTCGATTTTTTTTATCTATACTTTTTTTAGCAAAATGGAAAACTTTTTAAGACTTTTAACATCTTAAACTATTAATTTCCTAGGGTATAATTTTATTTTTATTGCCCTTGTGTAGAGAATTTATAAAAACTTGAATTTCAAATTCCAAGCATTCCTCTAGTAAATAACTTATGACCACGTTTTATTTTAACATCTTTTTAGCCGTTATGATTTTGATTTAAATTGTTCATCATCTTAATAATTATATTTTAGTAGTATTTTATTAAAATTCATGCATTATTTATTGAGATAAAAAACTACAAATCTTTTTTTAAAATGTAGGTTATGTAAACACACTTCCATATTTCTATACTATCAAGATATATACATATACATATTTTAATAACTGTAAAATGCCTGCAAAACCAGAAAGTTGTAGCTCAAACGGTTCTTTAGATATTAGACCTAATTGTTATCTAAAAAACATAAACATACAGAAGGACGACGTAACAAGATAGGTTAAACAGTCAAATCGACTTTTTTTTCTTGCATAGAAATATTTTCTCAAATTTTATGAAAAATGTTTTTAAGCACCCGTTATAAAAGTAAACCAAATAAAAAATTCAATATTATCCGCAAATTATTGATTTCAAAAAGGATATTTTGCGAATTTTTGCTGATGTCCGCGTTAAGGTCTCAAGGAATTTGACAATTTTAATTAAAATCATTTCTAATAAATTTTACTATATTTACAAAATTTATAAATATAAATTTATAATAATAAAAAATATAAAATACAAAAATTCCATTAATTGAAATAAAGCATTGACAACTTTAGTTAAATTTGTCATAATTGTTTTCCTTTAGATCCCAAGTAATTCAGAATAGGATGTAATTAATTGGTCAATGGCCCATAAAGATCATACAACATTCTTTTACATTGATTTTTCCATTTTTCAAAATTGATGCAAACGATTATGATTAATTTTGCTATAATGTTAAGGTTAAATCAACTATAACAGCCACAAAGTAAAATAATTTACTTATAATTTGCTATAGAAAACAATTATATTATAATTTGTAATTTGTAAATTTGTAATTTATAATTTATAATCGTTAAACAAAGAAAATGTACATCAAACACGTATACATATTAGTAACATAATAATTATACTAAAAATATATTTTTCTCATACAAGAACGTATTTACGAGATTAAAAAAAAATCATGATAGCATATTTTTTTCCCATACATACGATATGTGAGAACAAGTTACCTGTTCTTTCACAAAAATTATTGTTGCATATTTTGGGAGAAATATGAATGTTGAGATTTCCCAGGTTCAAAAAGTGCTTATTAAAAGATTTCTAGCAGCCTGTTTCTATGCAGCATTGCTCTAGAACTAATTGAATAATTTTGAGCGAGTTTGGTTTATGGGTAGGCTATATTTTGGACATAATTACATCCTTTCAATTCATTTTGAGAACTTGAAATTTAGATTTACACCATGTAAAACAAATATAACAATTATTATTTTTTTTAAATCTATTAAAATAATTTTTACTCAAAGGAAACTCTTAAGGACCAAAACATCATAATGGTCACCCTAAAAATCTAGTTGCGAAAAACAGTAACTTAATCAATATAATAATAATTACAGAAATATTTGTTTTAGGCGCTTAGAATTCGATAAAACCTTAGTGATATATCACATTCATAACCAAAACCAAATCAGTTACATGTAGTGTATCATTAAAATTTTCTAGTTAGTTTAAAATTTCGGATTCTTCCTAATTGTTTTTCCAATTATTAAATTTACTTTACAATTTCGATTTAATTTATGTGCTGCTTGGGACTTTTTATTTTGATCGATATCATTTATGCTGTTTTTTGAGATAACCTACATTCTGATAAAGCATTAACATTTTCATTCCCGATAACTTCTTTAACATCATTTATGAGTGGACAGCGGTGAACATATTTTATTATTTGTGTGTGTGTGTGTTAGGAAGTTAATGCAATATTATAATTAATTGTTATAGATAATAATGAATTAGGAAAAATAATCGCTTATCTTTATTTTCATTTCAACGTCCCGCTAATATGTCTACCCCCTATGTAGATATCCAAGGACGACTGGGTGTGTTCCACCCCATTGGACTGCCATTCATCTGTCATTTCGACAATGGCGGATATAAGATGTGTACATTTTAAAAACTAAATACGTTTAGAATGTTTATCTGTAATTTAACATTTTGTTTTCTTAATATGCAAAGAGAGAGCGAGGGAGGGAGGGAGGGAGGGAGAGAGAGGGAGGGAGGGAGAGAGAGAGAGAGAGAGAGATATGTAAAAGGACGAAAATCAATTATAGTTTATAATTATTTTAAAACAGTTTTCACTCGATCTGAGTTCAAAAATGGCTGTCTTTTGTATATCCGCCGATTTATGTCAGATTCCCAATTGGTATGCCTACCTATTTCTCTTCTGATACCTAATTACAGACATAAACAATAATCAGCTTAATTAAAAATTCAAAACCGGCCTTGAGTAAAAATTAATCGATCTTTAAAAATTAGCTCAAAGTTTTTTTAAAAATATTAACCCCAAAAACGCAGATTATTAAAATTATAGTCTTTAACTTGTCTGTATTAAAAATACAATATTCATTCCTTTTTAAATGTTCCGATTATTTTTTTAAAATATGGTTTTAGGATACAATTATTAATAAACAAAAATTACGAAAATAAAAAAGAGCGCAGATTGATGAATGATTGGTTTTTCAACTAATTTAATATATTAAATTTTTGCCGACATTTTGGTTTAGATGGTAAGGATTTTCTTTTATATTTGAAAATAAGGTTATTTTTTAGTACATTTACAATTTTTCCAATTCAAATCTGAATACGTAAATAAAAACACCCTCCTTACATAAGAAACTAAACTAAAATTGTGTGCATAAATAATTAATAAAACAATAATACAGAAAACTAACTTATAAGCCTTAGTATTACCTAACGAAACAAAAAAAAACAAAAAACAAGAGGCATTCATTTAGACTGTGCCTGTATTTGGGGGTAATCTTTGAGGCATGGGATGTCCGGATAGGCAAATTGGTGCTTAATATAAAACTATTATTATCATTAAAATTTCAATATATATATATATATTATATTTTAAATACTCTATTTATAACTGTAACCTAATTCACATAAAACGTAAAATAAAACAATAAATTACGCAACTTTGGACCAGTATTCCCACCTTCCAGATTCGACAAAAAACAAAATAGTTGTTTTAGAAAAGTATAGATTTACCAGTTTCTACCTCGAAAGGCGATTTATTCCATAATTTAAAGGCTAAGTATAAATAACATATTTGAATGCTTCTAAAAAACGCTTTGGATCTTGGTTTCTATCGACATTCCGCAGTAGTGGTGCAAACACGTTCATGTACAAACATTAATGACATTTATCTCTTCTTAACAACATCTTTACAATGATTATGCCATGATCGTACGTCTTATTTTCATCACACCCTACACAATAAGTCTAAAATTCAAAATTATGACTTATTGAGGTAGTACCTCTTACCGGAGAAGATTACCAAATAAAAATAAATTCAATATATTAGGGAGATACTATTTCGATTTTAGATGTCGTAATAGATTCATGTTAACGCGCTCCACTTTCGTCGCGATGGTCAAAAACATTTTTCGAGTAACTTTTCTTGTCTCATCGAGAGTTTTAAAATAATCGATCGCAAGACTATGTTTCATTTGACATTTTTACTCATCCACTGTCTTTCTATCTCTGAAAATAAAAAATTAAAAAACGTGGTTTCATAGAAGCAGATTTTTACTACAACGAAGATTGGTGCAAATTTCAGTCACTCTGTATATAAATTACTATCACACCTTTCTCTAACACCCTGTATATTATATATAAATGTGTATTTACTTATACAATTATTTAAAAACTACTTTATATGTTGAATAACTTCTAGTTTTTTTTCCCTAAATAGATCTTTTTACATTTGACAGCTTTCTGACTAAACAAAACAGTGGAATTTTTAGGGTATCTAAAAACATATGTTAAGTATCCATCCATCCAATTTTGAAAGCAACATTTTCAAATAGAACACCTGCTGGAAACTTTTTTTTATCATGTTAATAGATTGACTACTTTCCAACTTGTTTTAACCTCAGAGGCACGCTTTTAGTGGATACCGGATTATCAATCCCGACTATACATATCTGGATCTACACCTTTTCTCTTAGTCTTGGATTAGATCCCTCTCTTTCATCTTTTCAATGAGATCTTTCTTGACAAACTCTTGATCTTTCCGACATTGACGCTATTAGAGAGCTAGCAGTATTTATTTTATACTCTTTCTTTACGACCGACAGGTTTTTTTTCCCTTTTAAACCTCCAGAAATATAATCCAACACGTTTTATAGTGAAAATGTCAGAGTGTGAAGTTATATGTTAAAAAGTACTTACGAAGATTATTGTAAAATTCCCTAAAAAAAGAGACGGGTAAAAAAAAAGAAGGGGAAAACAAATTTACTCCATCTTCGAAACTCTTTGTCAAATTTTCGTTTAATTTTAAATGATTATGTATTAAAAGTTATTATAAAATTACAAATTAAATAAATATATTGTTAGTCGGAAATATTGATTGGTGAATTTCAAAATGGCGGGAAATTTAAACAGTTTTCGCAAACTGCACAAACTAATTGTAGTTTCCTTGATCCACTATAAAATGGCGAGAGGTCAAATGTTCAAAAAGCGATAAAGTTAATTTATTTCAGTTCTCTATTTTAATAAAATAATAAAGAGAGTAAATACATTGACTTTCTATGTATTGATAAAGTATATTAGTGACTACACTATTTATATTCAATGACGATTTCTTACTTTTATTACAGAGTGTTGTATTTAAATATACAAACAATGTATTATGCATCTTTCAAAAGTAACATTACATTTAAAAGGAATCCCAATACACATACACATTTTGTACACATTCTGTACCGTGACATAATAATTAGTAGTTTTCTTGTTTACAGTTTCCAAAAACACAGTACACAAATTGCCACGTATTTTGTTAATATATTACTTTTCTAAAGTTTTAAAAACCTGAAATTAATTAGACTTTTTGAACATTTTGTAATGGAAATATTTTCTAATCTACAGTGTTTTCTCTTCTTAAATAAAGAAACCCTTTAATTTTAAAATATTGAAACGCCCATGAAAAACAAGTTGATGGGCACATTTAAGTAATAACCATGTCCTATTATGCAATGTAATATAAAGAGATACTCAAGTGTAATGTCTTAAAGTTGGTCTTTCGAGCTTTGTAGGATTGGCTAAATTTACTTGTTGTACAAGATGTCTTATTGAGCATTGTAAATTATATATTATTATATTCATTGTTGATGAACAGCCCTAGAACTACATATATTTTATTTTATATATACTATTCGTATCTGTCAAATGTAGTCTTTATTTTTATTTTAACTTTACCTTCTATGTGGCTACATGTTTAACTGCCACAGGCAGCATCATCAGGCCAGCTGATATGTCCACTCAAACACTTATAAATACACAACACTTGTAACATATTGTAAATTCGTTTAAACTGTTGTTTTGCAGGTTTTCTGACCTCCAATATAGTTTATGTCATTACTTTCTTGAAGTTAGTACAAAGGGCTTCGTAGAAGTCTATTTATTTAACAACTTCCACTCTCTTTGCTCTTGTCAGTGTCTCAGCTTCGGAGGGCCTCAAAGTAAAGTTGTACACATGAGAACGAGTCTCCACTTGCTGCGCTCGTAATCATACGAATTTCACATTTACTCGAGAGGTCAAGGTTTTAAAGTGCATTTTCGCAATAACTTCGCTTTCATGGTAGTGTGTGCTGTGGATATTATTACATGCAGAATTAAACTGTCAATTTTGAATGTTAAAAGTTGAAAAACACGAGATATGAACAAAACCTATTTAAAATATACGACATTATAATTTAAATTTTATGGATTTCAAAAAGGTCAATTATTTGAGCACATTATAGTCTCTTACATGGAACTTCATATTATTGTCTTAATTTACAGACGAAGAACAAACTGAATGTAGAAAATTACAAAGTTTTCGATTTTCTGAGACAATAAGATGTGAAGTAAAAATACACAGGTACACAACGTTTCTGATTGCCAATTTAATCTTTACTCTGTATAGGTCGAATATATTTCATTCTAAACAAATGCTTTTTTTTTACACCATTAAGAATAATATCAATTTTCCATTATTCCTACTGGAACATAATATTTTCCATAAGTCGAAACATTTTCTGTAGCATTCTTAGCACACACGATATAAGAAAAACGTTTTATAGTTTAGACAAGTCATAATTTTTAATCTCATGGTTACCATATAAACGTCAGGTATGTTGAAAACAGTTTTTTTAATAGTTCTGGGACTTTCTGTATAATTAATGTCAACTTAGTCAAATTAGTGTCTCACTAGCGTCACTAGTTTTTCATTTAATTCAACGATTGCAATTCTTACATATATAAATCAAGCACAACCAATGTTAATGAATTGTTAATTCTTTGTTTAGGTTATGCTGCCATATTGTTGCGGACCTAAACCATGTGACGCGCATGCTCAGTAAGGAAGGGTGACTATTGAGGGGTGAGTTTGTTAGGCAAGACATCTGACTCACCGACAGCTGATTCACCCCCATCGTACTTGGGGTAGGTAGAGGTCGAGGGTTCAGTAAGATTGGACCAATTTCACCCCCTAGGTTCTGATCTGTGTTATCTAAAAACAGGAGGGTGGAACAATACTGATAAGCTGTACACCCCCTACCACTTTGACCTCTTCAATGATATCGGTTCTAATAAGGGCTGGAAAATGAAGATTACTTTTGTTATTTCTTCTTACAACAATATGGGGATGTTTTAAGAGCGTTATTATGAAATCATAATATATCATAACCTCCCCCCCTGCCCCAATTCTATTATGTATTGTTAATAGCGAAAACGTTGTTATTTCGGTGATGTTGAGCTTATCAATAATGGAATTAAACTTGTTGATTAGTCGTTGCAGTATTCTAAGATTATGAGGGCTATCGTGGTAACCCGACCTTGTCTCGAGGAAAAAGACCAATTTTAGCATAAATTGATAATATCAATTTACACTCATCTGCAAAGTAGGACGCATTTTGTCTTCTACCTTTAAAATGTTATTAGAACAGATTTAAGCAATAAATTATATTTCCCGTGTCCCAACAAATGATATATCCTATTTTAATACTATAAAAGTATTTTTATTGAGTTAAAATTTTGAAAAGTTCTGGAAGTCTTATATTTAAATTCATTAGACTAATCTAATTCTACCATCTGTCACATATTTTTGTGATGCATAATGTGAATTCGGTTTACTAACGACTATAAATTTGAACGTGAAGTAAGAATACATTTTTTAACTTAAATTGTTTATACCAAATTATGCTTCCCTTCAAAAAAGGGTCACATTTTCTGGTGTAACTTTAAAATGTCCCTAAGAACTGTTTTAAGCAATAAAATTGCCCCCTCCCCCCAAACGTCTAGACCACTAGAGTCTTGTTAATACTAGCCGAGCTCATAACATTTGTTTCTTTTCCGCTCTGATTTAGAAATGGTGATTAATTAACTTACATCAATTTTTCACACTGAGTTTTTTCAATTCTTTTTATTGTATATATTGCCTACATATTAAACTGTCTTACTGTTCATTCAATTAAAATTAATGAAATATATGGTAGAAGTCTGTTGTTATTGAAACTAAATTTTTATTTTTATTATTTAATAATGTTTTGTTTATATTACACCACAACATTGATGATCACCATAAGATACTAACATTCTGCTATCAAAATCCATTACTAAAAATCGTTTGCTTCACCGTCACCTATATTGAAAATTGTATTTTCTCCTAGTTGGAGGAAAAATAATGTCTAGCCTTTTGGATATATGTCAGTTTTGAAGTGATTTGGGAATTGTATCTGTTATTTTACCTGTCGTCTGCTCAAAATCCAGCAGCTCATTGAGTGGTCCTATTTGGATTAGATAAGGTATATTGGCAAGTTGTGATTTTGGGGGTAGATTAGCTTATAACACACAAAAAATGGCCTACAATTCGACGCACAACTCGACCCATGATCTCATTTAAGATTTCCTACTTACTCCTTGTGGGCCGTCCCCCTGGAAAGTTAGCAGTCCACTGAATACATGCTTAAATATTATCTGATGTCCATTAACAATGTGCGAAGCTTTGTAGCTCTATCTGTAGTGGTTAAAAAAATATTAAGCCGTCCAGGGACTTATTTAACACACGATATTTAAATTTATATGTTATACATGGAAGCAAATCTATCTTGACTAACTCTTTATCTTTTTTAACTCTGGCGCAATTAGTGTATTGAAGACCTAGCGGTCTTCATTTTTAGTTTCCACCTTCCATTTTTTTTTTAAAAGCGATATCGACGGAGATTTTTTTTGCCTCTAAAAAAGGGAAAAATAAAATGAAACAACCCTAAGGAGTTCACTGTAGTGAGTACAGTCGTGACAAACCCGAAGTATTGTAGTTGACTGCATTAGCTTTTTTCATTTAGACAAAGGCTGGGTTTACTATTGACAAAAGAAATTCACTAAAATATCAAACATTTTCAGCACAAGCAATTTGAGGAGGAAATATTAAAATTTAGACAAGAAAAATTTCTAAATCTCTCAGACACATTAAGTATTAGATCTTTATATAACACCTGCAGACAAGTTTCCTTAACGAATGGTTGTTATTTTCCAACAATGACGCTATTAGAGTATTTGGATTTGGTTTCTTTATATTAAATAGACTACTTATTCTTGTTTGTTTTTAATAGGCGATGATAACCGAGAGGTTTTCGTAAGAAGAACAAAAATGAAAACAAACCTGATGAGTTTACTTTCGTGAGTATCGGTTGGCAATCCCGAGTCGTCTTAACCAAATCTACATCTTTCTCCATGTAATCTTGCAATAAACCTTTCCTAACAGGTCTATCTTGACCTACTCTTGTTCTCTTTCAGACGCTATTCTTAAGTTAAGGGTCTTTATTTCATCTTTTTTTTTATGAAGGGATGATGACTAAGTGGTGTTTTGGTTTTAAACAACGAGAAAAATAATTAAATACTTTTAAACCGGTGTTAAATATTGGTTTAATTTGACAATTTATAACACAAACCAATGTGATAAACAGTTTGTTAGAAGTTTTTCATTTGATATTACTCACGAACCATCATTTTGAATTGCTTGCTGTTTAACATATTGATTCGTGTTGGATATATTACCATTTCATCTAAATTTGTTCCGAATAATTCGTGTTAATTTCGAGAAAGGGACGTTTACAAAGTATACACGAGGTAGGAACAGGTAGCAGACAAATTTGGATAATTGGAGTTTACATAATTGTAAAATTCTTTTTAATTTCGTGCTTTTTTATGTCAACTACCCCCGAGAGATTGTATACAGTTGATATGTATTATTTTTACATTCTCTCATATTATGGGTAACAAAAATTGATATTGAGTTTTGTGCTATTGCACCTGTTTTGAGTTTCTCTGAGTGGTAAAAAGTGGGTTTTTAGAACACCCCCCCCCCAGAAATTGTACACAATTGATTTTTATTATTTTTACTTTCTCTCGTATTATGGGTTTAAAAAAAATTGATATTGAGTTTTGTGCGGTTACATCTGTTTTTTTGAGTTTCTCTGAGTGGTTAAAGTGGTTTTTAGAACCGTCTGTCGGTCAACTGTCTGTCTTTCGTGTACAGCACTCTACAACACAAACGAGAGGACCAATTTCAATGAATTTTAAAATAACAGGTAATCATTTTGTTAATAATGATTTTTTTTCATTTTTCCTACCTTATAGGGAAATTTTAAAAAATTCCCTATAATTTCATAATTCCACTCTTTGCAGAAAATTTAAAAAAACAAAAAAAAAGTTTGTTTGAAAATATTACCTATCTCGCCTCGTTTTGTGTCTGAAGTTCTGTTTTGATTTTTAGATAATAATTAATATCTTAACTTTCTGATTTTGCAGTTATGAATACCTAATTTTGTAGGTTTTTTAATGTTATTACATTAACCATTTCAAAATGGCGAACATTTGAAAAATTCAAAACCCAAAAACTATAAAACGGTTTATTTGGCTAACACGATTTTCTTTTTTAAACGTTCACCATTTTGAAATGGTTAAAGTAATAATATTTTTAAACATAGGCTACACAATTGAGCATTAATAACTTGCTTGTAAATTTAGAAAGTTCTTGTTCATATGGTTCTTGAGATATTTATTATTATTTAAGAACCACAGGCAGACAGACGAATAATGAAGCGAGATATACCTATGGTTAAAAGAAAGTTTTTTGTTTATTTTGATGTATAGGACAGTTTCCGAAACTTTCAATTGTAGCTGTCGTGAGAAAAAGACAAATTTACAATTTTATCCGGTCTCACGATTTTAATTTAATTTTGTTCTAGTGTACCCTGTAAAGAATCAAACAAAATCCCCCTACAATTGCCTTTTGAGTTATCGATAAATAAACTAGTAGAATCGAATCAGTTATAACATAAATAAACTGCTCTGCCAAATTTTATTGAAATCGAAATAACCCAAACACTATATATTTAATGGCATGGCAAGTAGAAAACAATAATATTCAGGATAAATTATATATATTGAAATAATATATATATATATATATATATATATATATTATTAATTATATATACTTTAACCACAGTCAAACTTGATTTTAATCAAATAACTTTTATTATCATGATGTATTTACGATACACGCTTAGCAAGTTTAAATATACACCCTCCTTGGAACATTTTCACCTTTTGATTGACAACTATTGAACTTATATTTTCAAAGACAATTAATTTGGTACTTTCGGAGGGGGGGGGGTTTGTTTGAGTGAGATATTTTAACAATATTTTTGCATCATTTATTTGTAAAATATTAGCTACTTCTTTGTCCGATAAATATATTTACAATCTTATCATATCTGTATTCTACATCAGTAATTAGATATATTTAGAGGGATCTTGACACAGTTTCAATTTACAACGTCAGATGCCCATTAAATCATTATTCATAGAGATTAAATAGCGTAGATAATAGTTCAAGGTCATAAAGGAAGAGTTCAAACGTGTAGTTTCTTTATATACACGCGGATGGGGAAAGTTAAGTTACTGGTCTCCAAACAAACAATTAAATAGATTTTAGTTAATTCATTATTCTTATGACTAAAATCCTATATTGTAAACAGTATCCATTCGTTTGACTCAGGTGTGGGAGCAAGTTACCTTGTTGTTTTAATTGAAAAACCTTTTGGTCATCATCGCTTTATAAAAAAAAAATAAAAATAAATAAATAAAAAAAAAAAAAAAAAAAACAGCGCTCAAATACTTTAATAGAGTCAGTCGGAGGAGATATTTGATTGGAAACATAAAAGAGAGGCATCTAAACCAAGATGACATGATAAAGGTGTAGATCCAGCTGGGATACCTCAGGAGTGCCACGTTTGTACTCGTTTAACACCTGAAGGGGACTACCTTGTAAATATACGAAAAAGACTAAATTAAAATCTCTTCTCAGTAAACACAAGTAGAATATTCAAATTGAAATTATAATTTTATAAATAATGATTTTTTTTGTAATAAGTTGAGGTTATTATAATGACAATCAATTTGATATATTTTTTAAGAATATTCTATTTTGAATCTAGTTTCAAATCACTTAAGAGATTTTACGTAGGGGAATAGTAGATTAAGTTTAGGTCCAAATCATTTGAGTTATGAAGGGTGCATATACGGGTGGGTTTCGAATTTATAATTTTTCATAACAATGTTATGAATTAAACGAATGTTTATTGTTATTTTAAAACTGTGAGTTTGAATAAACGACTATTTTAATTTACATGATCCAAGTACGACATAAATATATCGTGAGAAATCATTTCAGAAACTCTCTCACTCACCATTCCGAAAACCAAATAAAACCGATCACTAAAAAGGTCGGTTTAGTTGGAATGAACCAAGTAGTAAAAATTACCCGTAGATGTGGTTTTTAGAGTTAATATATGTAAATAAGGGTTTAAACCAGCTTCATTTTTACAAAAAAATAGGCGGCCTTTATTAAAAGGTTCAATTTTGTTTTATGCTAATTATAACTGAACTATAATGTTAACGATTTTGTAAACCGGATTGTATCATTAAATTTCACATTTTACTAAAACTTTAATTGTTAGAACTTATTTAGAGAAATTAGGGTTTTTATAGCAGCATCATGAACGAATTTTGGTTTATTTACTGTAAGGTCCCGAACTGGCATTTTTAAAGAAATAACGAACAATTCTACACTTTTGTAAAATTTGTTGTAATTTTGTGTTTTTTTTCTTATGACACTAAGCTTCAATTTTTGGTTAAAAAAAAAAGTCTTGTATATGCCAACATTACCAATATACTAAATTTGATTAAAATCGGTCGACGCGTTTAGTTGACAGACAGACATGATTACAGAAAAAAAAAACTTTTAGGCTTAGGGGATTGATATATCCACGAAAAACGCAACATAATTTGATTGGCACATCACATAACTTGCTCAATATCACGTATAAGTGAGAAAGTAAATAATCAATGACACAAAAGACAGATCAAACAACACCATGAATTTTTATATACAGCAATGAACTGGTTAAAATTTAATAGAAATGTTTTAAAAGTTTAGCAAATCTAGTCCATGATTTTATTTTATTTATTTTATTTTTTTTTTTATCAAGAAGGTTTCACGATCAATCGTTGAATTTTAATTGAACAAAATATCTTTATACCAAAAAAATTGTACCCAAAAACTTATTCATCTGTAAACAACCCAAAAAGAGTTATCTGATTTCAATCAAACTACAAATTTTTAGTCTTTTATTCTAAACAATATAAATCACCAATTTCCTTAAAATCAGTCTCGAAGAACGCAAACAAAATGTCTGGTCTCCTTATCCTCAAAATGATTACAATTAGAAAATCAAAAAAAATCCACCCAAATTTTATAAAAGAAAATGTTCTTCTTATTTTGTTAAAATGTGTAGAAATATCCAAGACACTGTATCAAATATCAAATAGAATAATTTCAAGAATAATTAACACTAACATAAACAAGGATTCGCCGAACCGCAAAAACAAGAAAGAGAACTAAGATTATAATAAATCTAGAATATTTATTATAAAACTTGTACATTTTGAAAAGGGAAATATAAATAGAAAACACAATAGAACAACAAATAACCTTTCATCTTGAAAACTAACTAATCAATAGAAAATAAAAATGGATCGCACAGATAAAATCACGCAAATAACGAAAGGAAAGAAGTAATCCCCAAATCACAAATAACACAATTGAGAGAAAATTAAATAAACCCTTAAGTACATTTCGTAACAAAGCTGCAATCCTCAGTGGTATATAAACCAAATACTCCTTATATACAGTTTGTTTTGTTTTACTTCATTCATATTATCATTACCCAGAAGACTGATTGGATATTGTACAAATAATACTTTCGTTTCAGTTATCTGAGGTGAGAAGTATTTTTTTTTTTGGTTTATAATTTATGGAATTTTATTGTTGTGATACAGTTTTATTTTCTATTGTTTGCGTAATTTCTAAGTTATTTTTCAGAATGTAAGGATATTTTTAGATCTATTTGATTTTACATTTTCCTAAATTACAGTTCAGTGTTGTAAAATGTGACAAAGTGTAGCCTAGTTACATCTTGATTCAGTGTAACATTAACCGTTCCAAATCCAGGAAAGTTATCTGAGGTAAGATGTACCTTTTTGTGATTGGCGGATTACAAAGTAGTGGAAGGGGGCGCTACTTGGCACTTAGCTTTAGGTTTAAGTTTATTTTAGCTGTAAACTTCTTTGGATGATGACTATATCATCGAAATGTACATAAAGGTATAAAGATTTTTATAATCTTAGTTTTGTTTTTTTTTGTGTTTATGGTTCGGGAATTCTTCTTTTTTTTCTTCTTGTTGTGAATATCGCCTCAATGTCCTTTAGATTTTTAAAATTAGAACGAATAAACCTTGGTCATTGTCGTTAAAAATAAGATTTCGGTTCAAGTTAATCATATTTAGGTACTACATTTTTTTTTTTTTTAAGTTTCATATAATTTTATAGAAATATATATATTTTTAAATCATCGTTGGTTAAATTTTTAGTTTTTTTTTTTCTGTTTTCAAAAATACGCAAATGATATAGTTAGGGAAATTGAGGTGATAATTTTTCGTTTCCTTAGTAATTAGTTTTGATGGGATAGTGTGAAAAAAGTTCGTAGAACGTTTTTGCATAATTTATATTTAAACGTTTATTAAAGTTCCGTTAAATAGTTTCAAGCCTTATCGATTCCTCCACTAATCTAAATCGAAAGGTTTTGAGGTCGAATGTACCGCGCGAGTTGTAAATAAATCCATTAATCAAAATATCATTGAATAGAAAGGAACGACGTTCATTTTAAGTGGCGTTCGACGAACGTAGACGTAAAACGTATCCTGCGCTATCCAGCCGCCATTCGTACGTATTTTTAATTGATCCAGAAACGCAGAAAAATAGACACAATTGTTATAAAAGAAAGATTACATAATCATACAAAAGACGAGGGAAAAAAACGCGTGCGCCATATCCGTGTGAATGAAAGGGAATTCTATAACAATGCAGTGAAATAAGGGGGGAAAAGAAAGAGAGAAAAAAAATTCAAAATGGTTTCGAGAGGGAGAAGGACATCCATCTTTGGGTTTGACAGGTTGCGCACTTGTGAATTGAGCTGAACCAAATCATTAGTCAATATACATCAGCTACTGGTTGAAATGAAAGACAGCACAACGGAACCCTTTACGCTAGTCTATGCTTCTTTGACGTTAAACTAACAAAAACTACGGACTTTCAATGGAATTAATCTTCGATTTTATTTAGGTCATGAATTCAGTGTAGGAGGATGGAAGTTTTTATGTGTTAACAGATTTTGATGAAATTCATATGTATTTAGACGTTGTTAGTTTTAACGATGATTTTGGTATTTTATTACATTTTTGAATATTTGAAACTCGTCAAAAGTTGAATATACATATAACCTAATAACAAATATGGGAAACTAGTACTCTTGTGTACCTATATTTTTAAGATGTCAAACCATATTAATAATACCTTAATAGTCAAATTAAATAATATTTAAAGTGAAAAATATACGAGCTTGACTGAGAATCGAACCCAAGGCCTTTGGATATACGCGCCAATGCTCTACCAACTGAGCTATCATAGTCGCTTCCCAGCATAGATCGTACACTTCTCACTTGATTTTGCTTTTTGTTGCAATGTTCAAGTTATAAAATTAATTACTTCGTTAGAAATGACAATAAATTAATATTTTCCGCAACTTGCAGCCCTTACCTATATATTTATTGATTTTAATCGTTAAAAAAAATTAAAACTCCTAATAGTCGTATAATTGAAAAAAGAGCTAGCTCTGGGACATTAATTATTTCTTGGTTGGGAAATTAATGTAAGTATAAAGTTTCATTTCGGAAATATTTATTATTTTTAACCATTCTTCTGTAGGATACAGCTAAATATATTTTATCATGCGTACTACGGATTCTGTCGGTTTACTCAGCCCTCTACTAACGCACGCACACTCCCAGCCAGGACTCTTACCTAATCTTCGTCATTCTTTTATGACTTCCACACTGGAGATTTTTCCTTTAGGTGTAGTTATTTTAGTGGATCCATATGAAAATGTGAATAAAAAAAGAATAAATCTCATATGAATACTTGGTATACGTGTACCAAATAACGGTCTGTTTAATTAAAATAAAATAAAAAAACTAATTATAAATCAAATAACATTTTTCAATTCTATTATACTTGAAATAAAATCGTTAAAGTGTTATAAAAAAATAATAGATTTTTAATTTATGTATTTTGGTGTATCGTCCACAATGAGTTAAAAATAAAAACAAAGAACGTCACGAATATTTCAGATTCAATATCGATTGTTAAATTAGTTACATAATACACAATTGGAATCGTAATTAGCTCAAGACAATAATTATAGTTTTTCAGAATAATTGAAAAAATACAAATTTTATAAAAATGTATATTAAAATTAATATTATACATTAACACATTTACGGATTCAAATTATTATTACTTTTTTCACACGTACTCATTAACGTCTACACACAAACACGCACACATATATTTACACACTGGCTAGACCTAACGTACATTTCTATTCAACTGTTAAAGCTGCTGGACCTAATTATCTGTTATGAGTATATATTATTTGCTATGTTAACTTATTTTCTTTCATAAAATATCATTGTTTTTGTTCTCGTTTCTGAACAAAAAGAAAATTGTCAGCAGAGAATTAATATTTACCAAATGTTTAAAAATCTGCTCAGTCTGAAATAGTGGAGAAGATTAGAATAACTAGTGATATTCTCACACAGAATTTCAAAAATAAAATGTTTCTTTGCCAAATTAGGTTTGTTTAAACACAAAATCACTGAGTAGTTATGGATTCGTGATTTATTTACTGCGCATGCACAACTGTTGACTACTACAGATTAATATTTTTTTGTAATACATTAATTAATCTTTGATAATATCTCAACATGAAACAAGACTTTAAAAATACTTCTATAAGCTTGCAAAGTTTCAATTAGATCGGTCCAGAAGATGCTGTGATTTACCGTTAACAAATATTGATCTATATGGTTGTCTAGCCGACGTGTCTATAATATTGTAAATAATCCAGCCGGTGATAAATGTAGTTATCTTCTAAGTTCTTGTTCAAAGTCGTTACAACACACCTAGCTGTGCGACAAGCATATGTTCTCCCCGGTGTCAATGATTACGTGGAATTATCGAAGGGCCATCATCTAACATGGAACTTGTAGAAGGCACTGATTATTTTCCGTCTGAAAATACGAGTAGCTATTGTGTGTTAGAGAAAAAGAGAATACCTAAAGACATTTAGAAACTAACCTCTATTTGTGACAAGGGAAATCTTAAAAGCCATTCCACTATAGGAATATTTTCCTCGACTGGAGATAACGTGACTAGTGCGGCAGGAGAAAAAATCCCGTTGTTTCTGTTAGAGGGATATTTTTTTCTTGAAATCGAAAATACGCTACCATTACTATCGGCTGTACACTGATCATAGAGATAGCAGTGGAAACATCAATAGAAATGACTTATATGTTGCTGTTTGGGGTAAAGTTGTCCTATTCGTGGCGCCTTTTCAGATAGTTTATGCAAATATATTTACCTCAAAGTAAAATATTTGAAGTCGCCACATAAATCTGGAACATTGGGGTCATATAACAATTATTACACCAAAATTCGTTACGCAATACATTGTCTGTTAATAAATCTTCACCGTAAACCTGGCCAGAACTGTAACACTAACCAGCCTTTCTTATACAGAAAACGTCGGTGGAAACTTCAAATTTACTAAAACATTCCCTGCACACAAGATTGGACTTAACTTCGTAATAAAACTACAATATTCTTAAACTACGTAATTTCTATTGTATGCGAAAGTAATGACTTTGAAAGGGTGATTCATCAACATAATTAAATCATTGTATGATATATTATTGAAATCTCTACTTAAATAATCAAAATCACTTGCAGCAAATAATGTTTAAAATTGTGTTTTAATCTACCTCGAACATAAACCTGAATGTCGAGCTTGTTTAGTTGTTGTGGTTTAACATGATTCACACACATGTATTCGAATTGGATCAAATTGCTATTTAGGTTTAAACTTGTGTACTGAAAACAAAAATAAAATTGGCAAAAAAATAACAGAAGTTAGGAAATATCTAGCACCTGTAGTGTAGTTCCAGTCACGCTAATATAGATGACAAACTTCAAATGCGATTGACGTCTACTTACACAGTGGTCACAAACTGTATTTACTCTAGAACCTCCAGTTATACTATTTGGCCAATGTGTTGAGTAAAAACAATTTTTTTACAGCTTAGCTTACTAAACTCTTCTTCAGTTAACTCATTTACAAACCTTTCGGTAGAAATTTGTTCGCTGTTTGATCGACTACTATAATCTCCATCAATAAACTTACATCAAATTTGGGTGTAATAATTTGAACCCTCTCTAGTATCATACGGAATAGCTATATCCTGCTTTTTAATCGATATTGTCTCAACACTTTTCATACTATTATAAGGTCGAGATTGTTAAGGATAAAATTACTCATTGGGGTATGTTATGGGACACTGGACAAGATAACTTCAGTATTTCAAGAACAGATGAAACTATATTATAAGTTATTATATATTAAAATTAAATAGTAACCCGTCATCATTTTATTCGTAAACATAACTCTGACCGCAGCCATTTTCTCTCTACACAGCATTTAATAGTCATAATATTTGATTATACTAAGAGATTTCGATTGTATTACTGCTTTTTATCAGAAATCTAATAACGACATTGTTTTATTAGCAAACACAACAATGTACATTATTGAATATCCCAGTTTGTTAAGGAAGTACACTTAATAACGTGATGATTAATTGGGGAATAAATTAAGAGTAACATAAACGTCTTACTACATAGTAAGTAATCAGGGGGAAATTTTGCTGTTTTAAGGAAATATTTCCTTGCTACGATACAATGAGACCTCCTTCAAGGACTACGAAATAATACATTTCGAAAACAATTTATTGATAATCTATTATCGTTGCGAAAATATAAAAAAATAAATAAAAGTTGTAAAAGAAGGATAGTTGGCGGTGGGCGATACAAGGTAGTGTCGTCAGAATTAACACACTCTGTGCCGTAGAAAATTTTTATGAGGACTTCAATAGAATTTTAGTGAATGTGAAACGAGCATTCATCCGACCTTAACGCCGTATACAGCGATTACAGGCATAAAACTTAATAAGCAATTACTCTAGAGAGATCCTCATCTAACGGTGGCAGATTTTTTTTTTAGATTGAAATTTTTTTAAATGATTAAACTTGACAACTCCGTTTACGTTCCCTTCAGTAATTGGAAAATTTATCAGGTCCCACGTTACCTCAAGTATCATGGACCGTAAAAAGTGCTAATCAGTTGTGTTGATGCGTTATAGTGGCTTCACAAAACCGATAGAAAGAATGTGACAAAAAATGGACTCATCTCCGTTTGATCGGTTCGCTATTACCAATATAAAACTCTACTTGAATTCTCGATATTTATCCTGCGACCATATACGAGATGTTCCCTCGATTCCAACAATAGTATTATATTCATGAGTCTTCACAGTGCATTGACAAGTTTATGAGTAAAGCTCCGATCTTTGTAAGCGATTGTTCTAAACAGAAATATTCTATTAAATCGGATGTACAACTAGAAATTGAAGCTTCCACTCACTAATATACCGTCTAATGCTACGGACTATTATCTGATTTTTCACGATTCGCATATCGTGTATAATCTCCTCTCCATTAAAGTTAAGGAAGTGGTGGTGTAGGGTTCACATTCGCAGGTCATTGATATAACACGCTACACTAGTTCACTGATCTAATCATTCGTTGACGAGAAGCTGTACGATGCGCACCCATATATCCATGACTTGTCTACAGCTTCCTCAGTTTCGAAGCTAAAGAATGGTTGTCCGATTTATTAAATGATTGACAAAAATAGGGTGTATTCATTTGAAACATTACCGGGGATACTTAAACGAGGTATTCACAGGATATCGGTGTCCATGGTTATAAAAATTTCAATTCGGATGGGAGCAATTATCTAATAACGTTTATGGAGCATTACAAAGTATATGTTTAAAATTTTTATTCTGTTTTCAGATCATCCTTCATGGACTACAAGCACGTAGTACAATCTTTTAACGGAGAAGAGTTACCTCACTTTTCAAAGCACGTGACATATCACCTGTTAAACATGTCGTGACAACAGAGTCAACATTTCAAACAAAGCCTACACCAGCGTGCAAACCTTTGAATTTATGGTGTAAGACATGGACTGGGGCGATGAAGAGCCAATTGCAATAGCATGTGAACAATATGTGTAGTATTTGTAAGTGTTTTTGTTCCCTAAGTGAGTAATTTATTTAAAAACCTACGAGTAGGGACAGGCCACTGTACAGTACATGGACGGGTACTGGGTCACGTGTACAGTCACGTGTGTGGTGAGGAGTGGTGTCCCCTCACCACTCTGGTTCTCAACTGTTGCCGTCTCTACTTATGTCTACATTAGTAGTCTAGCTAGTTAGTCCTTTCCTGTATTGGTTATAGTTTTAAATATTTTGTTATTCTAGTTGTACGGTAGTAAATAAGACATAGTTTTAGTGTAAATAATTCGATTACTTTTAATAAGTGAGTTGTACGGTGGGTGTGTAAATAAAATTATAGAAACATGTAACAATCGTTGTCATTTTGTTAGTTCTTCTTTTCACCGTTTTATAATGTATTTTACAACTTCACAAGTGTTTTAGTTTTGTCAGCGTGACTGATATTCTGGCGTTGTAACCTATAACCTCCAAAGTTGACGATGAGGTGGGGTTATTTTTAGAAGCTTACAGTGAAAGTTGTTGTTGTTACTGATTATGATCGGCGTAGAAAACGTTTAAATTACTAGAGAGTATGGCTTGTGATAGGGTTAAAGCAGGGAACTTGTCGATGGGTAAGCATGCTAATACATTACCGTTACAACAGCCATGGAGGAGAAACAAAATTGGGGTTTGGATTTTTGACGTAGAAGAGGTGTATTGTTCAACAATAATTGTTGATGCAGTTGTAGGCTTTACTTGTAAGTTTTTTAAGTTATTTCTGAGTCGAAATTATATTGCAATTTGGTACCTGGTTTGGGTCAATAATTTCTACTTGAAATATTGTTAAAACTGATTAAATGAAGATTTTAATTTTTCTATGTTTAGGTGGCCAAATTTTCTTGTATTCTACGTTCTATGTCAAACATGAAAATCACAAAAAATGAATAGAAATATTGTTATTTAAAGAAAACACTTATTAAAACAGTTTACTAAAACATAAAAATAAACACAAAACGTGTTTAATGAAGATTAATTACTTAATTTGATATAAAAGAATAACCAGAATAAAATTAGGTAATTTAATTGCAAAAAAAATAAAATAAAAAATTGGATTACTATTACAAAAAGAGAGGAAATCTTGTAGAATTTTAAAGAACAATTGAATACCTTGGTGTGTAGTCTGATTACTTTTATCAATTTATTTAAATATAGAATATTAATACGTGATTTAAGTGTTAGTTTTGTATTTATTTATAGCCAGATGAATAGTCAGATTATTTTGAATAATTTCTTCTATAATATTTTTTTTCTGCATTTCTTAATATTTTTCAATAAACAGTAAATAAAGTTAAATTCTCCTTCGAAATATTTTTTAAATTGAATATTCTATATTGTATTTTTTAAATATATTTAGTTTTGTAAACTGCCCGTACTTATTAAAACAAATCAAGTCTAAAACGTAATGATATATCAAAAGTAAAATTGATAATTTTTTAAATAGAGAATGAGTTATGTCCTTTCGATTTACATATAATAACATCTGTAATGAAACATTTCTTCATGATATAGTTTTTCGACACTTATAGGAATATACACGTTAATACACATGAGTGTGTATTTGTCTATTAGACAAACCTTTTACAAGAGTCATTTATTTGATAAGGCTGCCTGAATTACACAAAATGTTGTGGTTTGGATGGTAGTAGGATTGCCCTGGAGAATGATTTAGTTTGGTCGAAATCGTGTCGAGTGAGAATACTATTAAGTATTGCAGAGCCCTGAATTCCCACCAAAATATTTTTTAAGACTATTATACTGACTTTCCCAAAAGTCAAATTATTTACCCTGTTTATATTTGTATAAGTATTTCAAAATACATGTCTCCAACTCGTTTATTTTCCAATACAAAATATTGTAGAGTTAACATTCTAATACTGGATTTCGATCTTTCTTGAAGTTTTAAGTTCACGGGAGTTCCCTGAGAGCATTTTCAGAATATTGTCTACCGTTCATTGTCTAAGGTATTTTTTTCACTCAGACTCTAAGGAACTGGTGCAATTGATTAACCTTGAGTAAAATCTAAAGTAATATCAGATCACAAAGGTTCAGATATTACATATAGGTCTAACGGATTATTAATATTAATGATTATTTTTTAAGTTGAATGTCCAGAAATAAATTGATTTTGGTGATTTTTTCATTTAAAATGTTCCTCAGAATTTATATATGATACCTCATAGTAAATCAGCCAAAACGTGGCATAGCACCAGGAATGGATAACTGTGCTGCAAGTCTAGAAAACCTATTGCACCAAATGTAGTTGTAGCGTTGGGGTATCTTTTAAATTTAAGTATAAAAACAGGGGTAATTTCTAATTGTTTAAACTTTTATCATATGCGATAAATAAGCAAGGGGGAAAATAACTTCTTCTTTTTTTTTTTAATTCATCCAATATCACAATTAGTTTTTTTTTTTTAATGTTAAAAAAGACATTTTAACTAGGTTTGGATTGAAGGGAGAGTTGTCTATAGATCTTATCAAATATTTATTAGAGTCTATTATTGAAAATAAAAATAATAACGAAAAAAGCCATTTGATACAGCAGATCATAAAACCCTTATGGAGGAACTGTGATTTGTATATAATACCTTTATTAGGGCATTAGCTTTTCAGTGGTTTTAAAGTTATTTAAATAAATGGCAACTATGCATTAAATCATAGCATAGTAGAACGAGATGTATTAATCATGGATTTCCTCAGGGTTTCATATTAGATCCTTATTTATCTTTTCTTGTACCGCTTATATTCTTTTACAATAACTTGAAGTGCTAATTTGTTTTCGGCAATGCTTGGCCAATTAAACCTTAAATAACCTCTAAACCAAACTTTTCTCTGCCATTAATCAAACCTGTTGAACCGTTCGACTAGTTAGAGCAAGTAATAGCTGGTGATTTGATTCAGTACTTGCACTCTAAATACATAAATAATTGAGGTCGAGGTTTTCATTTTGAGAGACTTTACTTTCATTTTTGCGCTTGAGCAACTAATGTTTAATTCTAAGTTGACCAAACTTTTAAACATTCATGTACTGCATTTCAAAATGCGAAAATTTGATTTTTCTAACTACACCAAAGATTTAGATCTCAAACCTTTAAATCTTTTCTTTATCTTTTGTGTTTTTTTATCCAAGTTATCGCATTTTTTATATATTAGAGTTTGTCATTTTTAGTTTATTGTTTATTTCAGTTTATTAGTTAAAAAGAATGAAAGAGTTTATCTTATAAAGAATAAAATTTGAACACAAGATCTCACAATAATTACGTTTACATAATCAAACGCGTTTCAACGACAAAGTCGCCATCCTCAGTGATACAAGAGCTACGATAATTAAACTACGAGTTATAGCGTTGTATAATGTGTTAATACCAAGTTACTAATTTTTAAAATTGACCCATATTCAAGATGGTAACCTAAAAATTATAAACATCATAAAATGTAGTACTGTGATCATGTACACTTCATTGGGAATCAAATCAATAGGACATACATCTTTTAGAATGTTGGGGGGAGAGTGTATTTAAAAAAAAAATCACTATAACCGTTTACATTCAATCACTAAAGGTAAAGAAATGTAAATATTTTAATTAGTTTTCAGTTTTTTTTTTTTAATAAATTGATTCATCATACTATTGTTAGGAATTAGAATAGTTTTAGTTAAAAATAGAGTCTAAGTTCTTTTCTAGAAGACAGAATGAAAATAATTATTGTAACAGACCTGGAAAACTGATGAACAAGCTTACCTTGCAAACAAGGCAAAAGTCATTGCAAGGGTACAATGATATATAAACCCTTGGGTGGGAGGAAACTTGGTCAGTGGGCCAAGATTGATCAAGTGGAGGTGCTGGAGGAATTCTTGAAGATAGCCAGATAAACTTGGCGAGTAAGAACTTCCTAGGAGTATTGAGACTTCAGACTAGCATCCATAAGATTGGCTAACAGGGTGAGAAAACTTTGTGTATAAACCTTGTAATTATTTCAAAGACAAGTCATTATAAACTATAACGTAGAATCAGATCTGTGAGTCACAACAATTAGAGTCATTCTGGATTAATAGTAATAATAAGAATATCGTGGCATTGTAATGAGATAGGAAATAATTATTCTTGTTAATAAGTGTTAATAAAGGTTATTGTGAACTACACCATTCGATTATATTGAAAATAAAGAACCCAGGCAGTTTAAAGAAACCAATCCTAACACTATCATCATTTAAAAGTCAGTGATTAAGTTTCACAAACACCCTGTGTTCATATTAATTATAATAAGTTAAAGAACTATGCTGATTTGCTATCAAGCATTACGTGACGATATCATTATTAATCAATTATGTTTATCTAATAATAATTAATTGCATTAGAGCGTACTGCACTTAATTATAAGCAGGAAGACGCTTTCAATAAGACAATTAATTTTAATTACAGTAAAATTATGTGCGTTGCAGAAAACTAGAAATTTTAATTGCAAAATAGGAAGAAAACCTTAGTGTAGTTGATGGTTGACTACTTATAAGGACGATGTAATACAATTCCTTATTGAAGTCAAGTTTTACTGATATTTAAAAATCTTTGGAAATAATGTATTTAATTATTTTGTAAACCTGCAATGTCACTATCCTAAAAAAATAATAGTTCAACTGAAATTTATAAATGTAGCTTTCTCCAACTTCAAGTTATTCAGATGTTTACATTGGGATCCATTTAAATTGGTCATTTTTTGTACCTTTATATGTTTGCTCGTGTTCTGTTTGTTTTACGAAAATAAAACAATAAATTTGTGATAACTGCTTATTTTCAATTCATGGAGGCTTTTTTGGCATAATTGTTTTGACGTGAAAACCTCTTAAAATCTGCTTGGGATAACAGAAAACCCGGTGACAACGAATCAAAGAGGAAAAAAATCACATTGAAAGTCAAAAACTGTTTAAATTGGGAAATCAAATTATATCACATAATGGTTAAAGAATCAAAAAGCTTATCTCCTGTAGTGGGGGTTGTGATGTTATTCGAGGGACGTAGTGGGGAATTTCACTATTTTGTGATCGTTTCCCCGCCTCTGGAAGTTTTTACAGATTATAACCTTTTACTCAGTGAAGCTACGACAATAGTTGTAGTCTCCAATCGACAGTAATATTTATAAAATATTAGTTTTTAATTGTTTTGGTGAAGATGTATTGAGGTAATGTTGAGAATAAACAAATTGCAACACGTCAGCTTATAATTACGTCAGCATTCGAATTACTGAAATCGTATACGGCACAAAAGATCACCTCATCAGAAACCTCGCTTAAACCACTTGAGGAAAAAAATGCCTAAAACAAAAAAGTACATCTGTCGTGTCGTCGACTATTCTGGTTGAAAATAATGTACCTACATCAACGGCATAGTGCATAGACATCGATTTGTACTATAAGCTACGATGGATAGACATGGCGAGCTAGTTCGCGTTTCACAAATATTTGCCAACATCTGTGGTCGAACGTTGCCCATGTATTCACATCTGTTCATACTCGCCAGTTTCTTACATAAAAATTAAATTTAAATAGTGTATTTTCAGCCCAACTGAATTCGACCCAACCTCGTAAACTTTCACTCATACCGGCCACCGTTTATTTTTGTGGGCCCTCCCTCCGCTATAACATAAGTTGAAAGGAAATCAATTGCGCGGAATAAACCTTGTGTTCAGGGTTGGATTCAAACCTGTGACATAAAGTCATATGAGGTGATGACTTAAACCTCATAGCTACTACATTGTCACTCTTTTAACATCATTTAAGTACAGTAGTCAGATAGTCTAGGAGCAGCTTAATAATATTCTTTAACTAAGAACAAACACATTTATTACACTGAATACGATGATTATTTTTATAAATGTATAACATTATAGTTTTTTAAACTGAATATTACTTAAGTAGTTCAGAACGCTGGGTTCTAATTTGAGATCGGTTTTACTTAAGTGGCCTAATAATAAAACAAAATAATAATAATATAAGGTGGGAGTATCGCAGAGCAACAAAGAGTTAAATCGGACTCACATTATTCGCAAACAATGTGAAATGTTTTCATAACTCATGAAGCGACATTTTAGAGAGATTACTATAAATAATTTTTACGTCAGCTCCCAATTAACTTTACGTAAGAGACCCCAGGTATGGCGATAATATGCCTAAATAACTAATTTTATTAAAATCGGTTCAAAGGTTTAGACTGTACAGACGACAGAGAGAGACGACTATAGACAGAAATCATTTCACAAACCACCATTTTTTTAGACCTAAAATAACCTTAAAACGGATATACCCGGAAAAAAATCTTTTACGATAATTTGACCCATCACATAACTTTATAATAGTTATATTTGGGAAATTAAAAATCAATGACACAAATTAATATGAGTAAGTTCCTCATCCATTAGAAATTTTCAAAACAAGACCACATTTGACGTACCATGGGTAATGCCACGAGGAATTACCCCCCCCCCCCCGCTATTATTGCAGGCGTCATAATAAGGCGTTTAAAAAATCTTAACGGATAGAGTAGCAGTACTATCAATGTGTCATCGATGACTACTTGAGGTATAATTTATATTCTATAATAAAAATATTTAATTTTGTTTGTTTTTTTGTAACGAAACACAATAAAATAAAAATCACTTTCAAATATTTCTTTAAATATTGTTTAACTCCTACTAAAACACTCATGTACAGGAATTATCGGTGAACACGTGAAAATGTGGTCGTATTATTAAAAACAATTGCGTCAATCGGGCCTAGTCATTTTATTTAATTTCTCATATAATTGAAACGTTTATGACTAAAACACCTCTTTTTATTCATTAGATTTCAAAATAGATAATTTTGTGAAAAATACCTTTTTCTTTTTTTTTACGTATTACAAATTTTTGTCTCTACACGTGACAAAGCAACCACTACTTCAAGTTGATTACATAAAAGACTTAATAAAAAAAAAAAAAAAAAAAGGAATTTCAAAAAAGTACTATATTTATCCTACACTACATTAAAATTGACATCACGTTGGAATTCATACCTCTAACGATGCATTTGCACTTCTCAAATTATTCCCTAAATAAAATATTTTCAAATTTTTTTAAAATTTTAAACACATCAAGAATTTGAACTATCAGATTTCAAAATCCAACATAACTCTTGTAAATACAGGAATATTACAATTTTCGTAACAGGGGTTGTAACAATACCCTTGCGATACATTTTATTCACAAACATAAATACACCACGTAAAACATAAAAAGAAATTGTTGTATTTTTGTTTATTGTAAAAAATGACTAAACATTTTCAAACTAGATTTTTTAATTTATTTCATTTTTGGAAGGGTGATTATATATTTTTGTTTTTATTATTTACTTTATTATTTTACTTTGTAAAGTTGTTGATAGTGAACTCAAACATATTTCAAAATTGATTTTTTAAATTTATTTCATTTTTGGAAGTGTGATTTTATATTTTGGAGTTTTTATTATTATTATTTTTGTAAAGTTGATAATAGAGAACTCAACATTTATAAAAATTGATTTTTTTAATTTATTTCATTTTTGGATGGTGATTTTATATTTTGTTGTTTTTGTTATTTGATTTAGTAATGTTGTACATAGTGAAGCCAAACATATTTGAAAATTTATTTCTTAATTTATTTAATTTTTGAATGTGTGATTTTATATTTTGGTGTTTTATTATGTATTTTATTATTTGTTTTTTTTTTTGAAGTTATTTTGATTTTTAAATGTTGTCTCTACATGCCGACATTATTATGAAAATTGTTGTTTTACTATTAGACTATAAATAAAATATGATTTCTGTGAATGAGAGAAATGGATTAGTTTAATTGTTTTTATCATTTATATTTTTATTACTTAAATTCTGAATTACTCTTCCTGTATTAATTTAATTATTTCTTGTTTTTATTTTCAGGTCAGTCGAACAGTCGGACTTTTTTATTAGGACAGTGTTGAGTTAAACAGCATTAAATAGAATTTAGTTTTAGAAATTTTTTAAATTTTATTATAGTTATAGTTTGTTACTAGTTTTAATTTAAATAGTTATTTTAGAAATAAAAGCTATTGTAAATTAATTAGGGAAATTTTTAAACTTATGTTTGTATTCAATAAATAAAAAATATATATTTGTATATATACGTTACGAATTTCATAACTTTTATTACTACTTCTTTAATTTTACCTCAGTGCAGTTTAGACCAAAACATTCTTTAGGAACACCTCATTCGCATTAATCTCCATCATTTTAAGTGATTCAGAAATTGTTTTTTCTTGGCGATTCTCTCACTGTTTTCCCCCAAACCTACAACAATATATTTCAAGACACAGTTAATCGTTATCCTCTAGAAATTAAAAATACAATTTTTTCATTAATATTAAACTATTTTTTAATATTTAGTATAATTATTAATTTTTCATTTATTAAAGCACTTTATACATTAACTTTAATAAAAAAGTATAAATAACGCTTGTAAATTTGTGCTCACACAGGCATATACCCTGTTCGTGAGAACAAGTAATGTACACCAATGTCATGTAAATATATGCAACAAGATATGATAACACTTAAACAAATAAAGTAAAAACTTACTTTGAATAACTGTAACAAGCAGTTGAGTTTTATAAAAACTAGAAAAGTTTTTAAAAAACACCCACACATGCACACCATAAGCAAAAAACTTAAAGTAATAAATACCATGTGAAGGACAGGAAACAAACAATTTACGGGCACCGATATGGATACGGATGCAAACACACGCTTTAAATAATCCTTATTTATCTTCCATAAATAATTTAAAATTAGTCTTTTACATGTGTTAATCTTATTTTTTTTAAATTCCCTATTGCAAGTATTTAAGTTTATTTATGATTTAATACATAATAAGGGTTAATAACTGTAAACTTTTGTGAACTTTTCAATTTTAATTCAAACTGATTAAGTATAACGTGCAAAATATTAGTGATATAAATTTATAAATATATAATGTGAAAATGTTTAAAAACAAAAATTAATAAAAACACTTGCCCGAAAATTAAAACGTCGACTTAATTAAATAATTTATCTAAATAGTTTTTTCTTTAGTAAAGCTTTCAAAACAGATTTTTCGTTTGTTTATTTTCGAGTTGTTTAAAGACGAAAATCTTTTGTTACCTTATATCAAAAAGGAAGAAATTAAAATAAATATCTCGAACACTTGATATACTCTAATAATGTTAGTGTCTGAAAAGAGCAATAGTTGGTCATGAGAGACTCGATAGGAAAGATGAAATAGAGCTATCTAATCATAGACTATATGAAGAAAGGTTTAGATCCAACTAGATCCAATCTGGATTCTGAGCCCCTGAGTAAGCAGATTTTGATTGATATCAAAAAGTGCCAATTTGGATTTTTAAATACAACCTTACACTCTTATTGTCCAACTGCAGAGACTGACAGTTTGGGAAGAACAACTGCTCTATTTCAAAATAGATTAAAACTTAATTCCTAAATATAAATCACATTTTAAAATGATTTTATTCTACGTAGTTTTACAAAATATAAAGCTTTTTAAAACATAGTCTCTTTAAAGTTGTTGAAATTCAAACATTTTGAATTTTAAAATAAAATATTATCGGGATAATAAAATTAATAGATAATTCTACTCTGTAGAAATTTGTAGAAAGATAATGTTGATTAAGATATCAGATGTTAAACACTCCGTAAGATAAAATTTTTTTTTACAAAATTTTCAATTATTAATTAAATTTATGTAATAGTTTTATTGCAATTATATTTTTAATTAGAAGCTGAATTTTGTTTTTAGGGCTGGAAATTTATAATTTAAACACAACGTAGAGAGTCACTATTACTGGAAAATGTTTACATACTTAAAATAATTTTTAAGTCAAGTACTAAATATAAAATCATTTTGAAGTTTAATTTTTTTTAATTTTCACATACACCTTGGGGGGGGGGTAATTTGAAATTTTACTGTAAACAAGAAGATAGTTCAATTCGACTAACTAGTGAATTCCAATTCCTGTTATTCCGTCGATATTTGTTCAAAGGTTATTCAACCGATCCTAAACATTATGGCACCCTGTATGTATACAAAAGCAGTTGAGTGACATTTTTTTTTAGAGCCAAACTAGACCCTAAACGAATACAAAACCCAAACCCACGCTTAAGACACACCACAACTTCCAACATAAAACCCCTTTTTTTATGTGAACTTTAGTATAGAAAAAATTATATCATGGGATCATAAATCAATTAAATCGTTTTAGAGACCTCCTGAGTAAATGATTTTTGGAATGATGTCTGTCTTCCATTTGTCGCTTGTAACCTACAGCGCAAACGGGTGGACATATTTTAATCAAATTTGAAATGTGGTCATATTGTAGTCATTTTTAGAGAAGTTTGTTTCATTTTTCCTAACTTAGGGGTAGGTGGCATAAGAAAAACACAAACTAAGGATGTTCTAAAAATCGGGTTAAACGATTTTAATCAAATTTTGATTCAGTGTAGTCTCTAGGTGAAAAACTAAAACATCAGTCGTGGAGCTGTTATAAAAAAAAGTAATTTCACAAAATCGGACCAACCGATTTTGTTTAAATTTTAGTGTAAAAGATTAATTACTTAAAATACTGTACAAAATCAGGAGTAAATAAAAATTGATTTGGAATAATTGGTAAAAAACAAACGAATATTGCCCCCCATCGTTTAAGCACGATTTAAATCAAATAATATTTGTGATATGCAATACCTTTAGACCCTTGTTTAAATATACAAATTATTAGATTCAAGACGTGGTCCATTATTCTTTTTCACCTTTTAATTGATAAATTTCCCTATGATGACGACTTGTTTAGGTTAGTTTTTATTTGCTTTAGGGGTATATGTGTTTGTGCAATCATTTGAACAATTTATTATTTTTTGGAACGTCACTACAAGTTGTTTAGACATTTTCACAGCATGAAATATTCCTTAGAAAGAAAAAGTAAACCATTATTGCACCCCTTTCAAGGTCCAGTCGACCTTGCTATGTCAGGAGAATGTAGCTGATTTACGGCAATTGAGTGAGGGGGGGTCATAAATGGCCCAACACTGATGCAACCCTGCATTGTCTTTGAAGAGTTCAACTGAACCAGATGTCAAATTGTCACATTTCTGGGAAGTTTCGGGACACTCTGGTTCTCTTGTCATTGTCAAATAGAATGAACAGGAAGTCTTACGTCACAACCCTTCAAATATACAATGTTTTGTGGAGAATGAACTTAGGTTTAATATTAGAAATGAAATTTAAGAATTTCTAGAAAGCTTATATATTTTCGTTGTTTCAAATATAGATCATCATCAAATTATACAGACTGGAACGCAGCGAGTTTCATAGTTAATATATCTTGACCATCATAATTAAATATAAAAAAACGCGAACACAATATCTCACAAAACTTTGGTTTATAATCAAACGCGTTTCAACAACAAAGTCGCCACCCTCAGTGATACAAGAGCTATAATAACTAAATTATAACTCTAAGCTAAGTCATTTATTTTTTGAGTTTATATTGAGTATTTTAAAGAAAACCTCAACTTCAATTTTTACTTTATATCATTACTTCTACCAAACATGTTGAATAAGGTCTATATAGAATGTAAGAAATTAAAATAGGAATTTAGTGCTGTATTCTCTTATTCAGAGTATAAAATTTCATAAAAGTATACTGGATATTTAAGTAAGCAAAATAAACTATGCGTATCTGTCATCTGTGTAGTGCTACAGCCCCAATGTTAGGAGTGATTTTAACAAAAATTTGAATTTTGGCCATATTTTGATCAAATTTCGGAATATTTCTTTATAACACAAAATTTAAGGGTAGAAAATACGAAATTAAGATTTCCTGTAAATCAGTTTTGCTTCAATTGCATACTCAAATCATCAAAACAAATCACAAAAATTTCTTAAATTATCGAAAAAAAACTTTTTTTAAAGAACTACGGGGTTTTTATAAAATACGTCATTTCACAAAAACGGTTCGACCGATTTTGTTCAAACTGTAGCCAAATATGAAGAGCAAACACGCGTGCAAAATATTAAGTAAAACAAATTACAGTTTAGTAATAATTGGGAAGATATATAATTATCTTCGACGCCGTCATTGTTAGCTCTATTTTAATTCAATACGACCTACCCTGTAGAATATTACCCTGTAGTTAATTTTTTTCTTTTTCAGACTGTGTTAGTTGTTAATTTAAAATTTTAGCCTAAAAATAGGGAATTGACATTTTAGTAGACGATTTATTTAACGTTTTTACTTATTTTATATAAGCGAGTGAGGAAGTTTGTACAATATTTTTTGCAATATTTATTTTCTCTTTTTAAAGACTTTTTTGTAAGTTATCAATGAATGCTATTTTGGTCAGTAATTTCTGAATGAATGCGAGAACAATTTTCTGTAATATTTTTACATTTTTGCCCCCGTTTTATTTAGTTTGTTGAAAAAATTAAAACAAAAAAAAGTCAAAAAAATCAATATCTTCATCAATAACGTTGATCTTTTTTTAAAAAAAAAACTCGTTTTAGACAATCGCAATATTTTGTTTTAACTTATAGTCTTCCTAAAATTTTGAGTAATCAAACAAATAAAAATAAAATCGTCGGCTAGACTGATATGTATAGATAGTTTTAAAAATCTTCTTTTATATAGCTTCAGAGATCTAAGAGAAAATGTTAAAATGAGAACTTATTACAACACAAGTTCATAATGATCTACTACAATTTAATGATCTATTTAACTACAATCCGGTGAAAAAAAAAACTGCAACAAAATATTATCCAGGGGTGGGATATCGTAGGGGTAGAAGCGGCGCTTGAAAGCGATCTTCATGCCATCTGGCGAACAAATGGTAAACAACGCTTATACTCCTAATAATTGTCAACAGGCTATAAAGTAAGACAAGGCAAGGATAATAGGGATGGGAAGAAAGATTTGTAGACTCCGTTGTGCAAGATTTAAGAACATTTCTACTGTTTTAGTAGATAAATCTACAGTTTGGTAGGGCTAGACGGACAGATCTTGGTGATAAAGTGGCTACAAACTAGCAGAGGTTAATTTACTTTTAATATGGCAGTTCTATTGCCGCCAAGAAGGATAGACATGGGTTCCTTTTAGTGTCTGACGTAAAAGTGGTTAATTTTCCCACGGATTTATCTACAAATATAATAAACTCTGCAAAAATATTGCATTACCTTCCTCCTACATTTATTGAAACAAGTAAATAATAATAAAAATTATAATTAATTGGCATCAACTCCCCAATATATAAATTTAAAACTCAATCTAAGTAGACGTATGAGGAGAGTCATAATTTATACCCAAATATAGAACTGTAATATTTAATCAATCATTTACAGTTACAGCATGAAGACTTTGGATTCCGTTGTCAAAACGGATTAAAACTATTAAAGATCCTCTCCGTTTCAAAAAGATTTTGTATTGTTGGTTTAGCGAACCAAATATTGAGGGACAACAAGGTCAAATTCTAATTAATTGTAGTGTTAATGATAAGGAAGAGCAACTGTCAAACAAATTCTCATTTCATTGAGTTCCATCATGGTTTTCTTTGAACGCCAAGAACGATTGCTGTTCAATTTGTCACTCAAATAGTACAAACCTAAACGTGGGGGAGAGGACACAAAATATTCGACTATGCTTTTAATAACAACCGAAGCCACTTCCTTAAAAAATATTTTCATTGCACACACTCCGTCCTTTTTTTAACATGAAAAGGATACTTTTGATACTTATAACATTACAACTCGTAACGCGTTTTTATAGGAAAATCAACTATATTATAATATTGTTAAAACATAATCAAAAAAAATATTATACAGAACTCTGTAAACACAACTACTGTCCTATTCAAACGTTAAAGTCTTTCAATATGAAGCTTTTATAATCGCACTGCAATAATTAAGCAGCAAAGCAATTCTTATTTTAACAACACTTCTAAATATTTGTATGAAATAATATTTATATTAAATATCATAATACACATATAGGTCTAAAGTTAAAACACACAGTAAGTTTAAAACTGAACTATTGTACATGTTTCAAGGTCATATGTGCACCCACCATGACAGTAAGTCTCGCCATGCATGGGTTACTCATGGTGTTGTCATGCTCTATTGAATTTAGAGTATTATATTGATTTAGTTCCTGCAACTTGGAGATGCATTTCTGGTTGTTACACGCGATCAAATTGGATGTTTTAGAGATAGGGAACTGCTTAATTAAAAAATAAATAAATTATATAAACTGACCAAATACATTGCATTAACTTTCTCAAAAACCCAAGCGGAATAATGCATCAATACATATCAACAATCAAATTTAGATTTTTCAAAATTGTTAGTGAAAATTTTGATTGCATTTTGCCTAATGCGTCAAATAAAAATATTGGTAGACATCGTCATAAGACTAATGATTTAGTAATTATTTTTTAATAGTAAAAATTAAACATGGGCGTATTTTAAAAGTAAGAATATTTAATTCGAACTAAAATTAATTAAATAATAATTTTATACCAAATCGAATCTTTTGTAAAAAAATTATTTTTAACGAACACATTCAGGGTCTCTGAGAGAAGTCAACCACGTTTCAGTTTTTGTATATTACTACCACTTACTGAACAAATATTTAATTTTAAATTCTATTATCGAGGTAATAGTTAAAATCTCTAGTTGGATGTTAAACTAAGCTGTGGCGTCGTCCTAGATTCGACAGCTGATGGGAACAGTGGTTTCATCAACAGTGGTTAAATTGTAATCGAGTATTTGATTCCCAGACTCGATTCTAATGATTTAGCGATTAAATTAATATATAATTAGTTAACTAGTGTTATCAATGCTGGACTTAGTGCCAGGAATTGTGAGTATGATTGATGTTGCTGACCTATCTTGTTGGTTATTTTGTTTTCAGTTAGAATCTGAGTAACATTAAATTGCAAGCTCGGCTAATAATCAAAACTGTGGATAGAGTTGTACACATACTCTGAATTTAAACTCTGCAAACTTTTGCTCCTGCAAAGTCGAATATATTTAAATCTACCTGAGTTATTTTGGTTAAACTCGGTTATGAAGGTTTATGATGTAATCTTAATGTGATAAACCATAGATAAAAAAAATTTTATGGTTAGCAAAATAATTAACCCTACCAATAATAACCTAGTTTATTTTGAATTTCTCATAATTACTAATGACCGATTTTTCCGTTTACATATAGTTTGGAATATTGAATTTGTTTACTGGCGGCCCTCACATTCATTTGGAGTTTATTTAAAACAAAGGTAAACATACCATTACCTTATTTCCTAAAAGTTGCTTTTCTAAAAAATTATGGTAATTTTTCCCACAACATGAATGAAATAGAAAGTTGAATTTTTTGCTACTTCTTTCTCTATCGTTTAACTAGTAACAGGTACTGGGTTCGTGAAATTTACTCAAATGTTTCACTATGTACAGTAATAGCAAACGGAAAAATCAAGCCAAAAAAATTTTTTTAAGCCAAAACCAAGCATAATTTTGCCCTTTCTTTATAATTTTTAAATTTGGTATTTAACTTTATTTTTAAGTATATTTTTTTAATACAATTGTAACTACGGTACTGTAATCTATCTAGCACTATTTCTCTGATATCTACCTGGCTTTGAGGTGAAAAGACGTCCAGATTCTCCCTTTACAATGCAACTACACTTTGATCATGTGTATTAATCCTCCACCAAGTCAACAGTTTTCTTTCTCTTCAGCCTCCGCACTTGTGGGACGTTGTTAACCAAGTGTACCACTTCTACATTTTGATGATCACGAAGTCTGGTTGTATGCTTTCCAGCATACATTTGTACCTCCAAGAGTATCTTAGCTGTGATAAGGTCAAAACCAGGCGCTTTATAAGTTTTTATTCAATGTCATTGATGACTTCTCCTGGTGTGAATTTCTTTACCAACATATTATCTGTATTATTAACTGGTGGTATATCTCACAAAGCAGATGGTGGATGAGTTGAAACACGTTTCTCAAATATTCAGCAAATACTTCTGCCTTCTCTTTGTCATTTCTGGCCGACTCATCTCTGCGAATCGGTGGCGCATAATTTATTGGCCTTTTTAATGTCTTGGCTGCTCTACAGAGTGAATTCTCAGTATCTCTATCATCCGTCATGTACCTCAAAAAGGGTTGAAAGATTTCGATTTTAATGATTTTTATCTCTACTTTAAGTTGTTCAGTAAGTTTATTTAAAACGCTCATCTTCCGGAAAACGAATTTGCTGTCATTTTTTACGCCCCTTTCTCTTTTCTTGTACCATGCTTCCTACTTCTTTGATATAGTTCAGACCAGGTGTTTTAGCTTTCAGAATTGTATTATTCTATGATTTTTGTAACTAGTTTTTTTACTTTATGGTCCAACTGATCATTTGTGTTTAAAGTTACACTTTGGCTGATTCTTTGCTTTGCTCAAGTTCTTTGGGAAACTCCTCCCAATCTGTAAGTTTATTAGCTAACTACAGCTCATTACTTCTGCTGACTTTCTCAATGAAAGAACGATTGCCGAGTAGTCACATGCAAGATCAATATTCTCTTCAATTGTGACATATTTTGATGCAATACCTCGCAGTACAAAAAAGTCAATTAAACACAGATTCATAGCCAGATCACTGGGCCAATACGTAGGCTTGTCAGTAATGGCAGAAAACTGCAGAAAATGGCAGTTTCCTTCTTCTGCAGCTGCAAACTACTGTCTAATTTTTGGAGTTATATTTGCTGATGTCCAGTAAGTGTCTTTGGCATTGAAATCTCCACCAATAATGAAACCAATTGCTTGAAACAAACGCATATAATCACTTTTACTCAGCACTTGTCAGTAAATTGCAACAATTTTGATATCTTTAGATTTTGTTCATACATTTACAGCTGCGGCTTGATTACCACTTGTTTCATATATAAACTGTTCAGAGTGATTTATGTTTTCTTTAATTACTATAGCTGAACCTTCTTTGCCAACTTTATCAGGAGAACTGTGTGATAAATTCTATATCCTCTTAATTTGCAGTAAGAGTCTCTCTTCTGAAATAGACATAAGTCAATTTTTTTTACTCCAAAGAAAGGCTTCAAGTATTTGAGCTCGCTGGGTCAGTCCATTGGCATTCCATGTTACTATCCTAAATGAACTTTTCATGTTTACTTCCTTTATTAGGAGCAACCTTCTATTTATTAGCATTATGATTGTAATTTCGAGCTTATCTAATCTGTCAATAATTTGTTTATGAACTGTTTTCTGCTCTTTTAACTCAGTCAGTATAGCTTCAAACATGTCAGGTATTTCTGAAGTCAGTGAGTTATCTTTCTCACGGCCAGGTTTACTAATCGTTAAAGCTTGAGCAAAGGACCTTTGCAGCATAAGTTGCCTTTTTACGATACATTGCTTACTGGCAACAAGGGGTTTTTTGACCTCTGTATATCAACCTCTTGTAAGGTAGTTTGCTTCACTCCTTTATGGTTCGGGTTCTTTATATTATTTCCTCTCTGTTTACACCTAGCATCATCTCTTTGCTTTTGGGTCATTTTGGCTACCGTACATCCATGATAATTAGCAGGATGTGCTTCTCCACAGTTGAAACATTTGGCTGGGCTGCTTTTTAACTTCTCACACTTATTCGTAGAGTGATGAGCAGCGCATTTAACACACTTAGGATTATTACAAAACCCCTGTGCATGACCCAATCACTGGCATCTCTCACACTGTTATCAGAACGCTCTATCTTGTCTCTTAACCCTAATAGATGATCAATTTCTTAATTATTATTTTTTAAATCCGTATGTTGATAGTTTGCTTGTATGTTAGAACTACTGTTTTTCTGTTGGGGTTTGCTCCCTTAGCCTTAAGAGATCCCCCTCCGAACCACAAAGCAGTTGGTTCTCACTTTATAACCCCAATGAGAAGGGAATCCTCCGTCAATATCGTCGTACCAAAGAACTACTTCTCCGCCGAATACTGCCGTTGAGGTCTTCGCCGTAACCCTGGCAAGGGGCCCTCACAAGGTACTATCAGCCGGAGCCAGCTGAACCAAGGTTTTTTTATAGGTGTTACTCCTTTCTTCCTTCCTCATCGCATGCGATGAGGCTCCGGGCTTGTGACCGGCACAGCGGGGTTTTAAACTTTATATGTGTGAAAAATCCTATCACTATGTTTTTAATTAATCTCACAAAACCTGCTTTTAAATACGCTACGCACTTTTCAATGTGTGGTTAAATTAAATTGTATTCATCACAGAAAAAACTATAACATATTTCGCCCAGCAATTTAATTTCAAATCAAAATTTCTTCAGATTTATAAGTGACGCTGTGTTCAAGGTAGATGTGGGGGGGGGTTGGGTCATTATATCTGACAATTTAAATTTGGATTGGCTCAAAAATATTAATTTGGTCATTAAATAAACATAAATAATCAGAAAGACTTCTAGTTTTATTTGATACCCCACATATATATATTTTTTTTCAAATCTATAGTTTTTGCCCCCAATTATCTCAAAGTCTTTTTTTTGGATACCACTATATATTTCGTATATGTGGGACAATACAAAAAATAAATAAATGTAATGTTTGAAACATATTTATACGATTTATCGTACTGTTAGGTTGACTGGTTACGACTTACAGACAGACGGCCAGACAGACACAGCATGAAATCATAAGGGTCTTAGTTTTACATAAGCACTTTTTTTTTTTTTTCTAAATCGGCTATAAAATTTGCTTAAGTGTTGTATCTATGGATCAACAAAATGTATTAGTAGCTCTTTTTTAATGTTGGTTCTTGACTATCGGAAAAAAACAAAAATCTGTCATTTTTGGCGCTTTATGAAAGACGGAATATTTCGAAATCGACTCTACCAATTTCGTTAAAATTGTATTGAAATGTGGAGATTAATAATCCAAATCCTTGCTCAAAATCGCAAGTAAAAATGTTTAACACTTCAGGAATTATAAGTCAAAATAAAAAATAAAACTTCAATTAAAACTCCATTTTAAGATTTAAGGTAAGAATTTAAGGCGCAAATATACATCCTGTTTATTTATTATTTTTTTTTTTTTAAGACAGCATCCAAAATTCGTATTCACTTTGTAACTGACAAATACTGAACTGACATTATTTGTGACAGTTTCTATTCGGTGATTGAAAAAGTGTGCAATCTTCTTGCACAGTTTATTTATTAAACTTAAGACAAAAATAACATCTTAAGGACTTGTCAGCCTGATCTATAACGTAGATTAATGTTACTGTATCTAATAAACCAGACTAGCTCATAAATACTCCACATTAGTACATATTATGTTCAACCAAAACAGAAAAATGTTAATTAATAATCCCAGGAGAGTTCTGAACCTACTACAACTTGTTAAAATTAATTAACCGCCTACGAAAATTTCAACAAATTTCATATTTCTTGAAAACTGACACTATACGGGTTAAAATATATTGTAGAATTTACCAAAAGGGTTGGGCATTGCAGACCGTGTGACATGACTAAGCAGACGTCATTTTTCCTTGAAATTTTGATTTATTCTCAGCATACTCAATGAATTTGGTTTCCATTCATAACTGACCGTTGTATATGTTGTTAAGGGAAAGATGGACTTCAGTGTATGGTGTATTTGATTATGTTTAACTTGTTTTAAAATCGACGTGTGGTAGGGTATAGTTACAAAAGTTTAGGTGGTACTTTTTTGATAGATGTAAATTATAACATATAATGGAATTATATCTGAAAAATAATTCATTGTGTGGTCATTCTGGGATATCAATTTCATTTTTACTTATTAATTGTACGAAGTAATAAAAAACTGAGGGCTCAATTCTGATCCTTAAAACACTTTTTGGAAAACTTTATATACAGTCGACACAGATATGTAATACCGTTTTAAGATTAGTCTTCATTTAAATTAATATACTTTAAACGAAGGCTGCCGTTTTGGTTTCACCATATTGGAGTTAACATTACAATATTATATACCAACTCTTTGTTGGTTGAATAACCAACACTTTTACCATCTCTAATAACCAAATAAAATGTTTATAACATTTTCATTAAACTTTAAATTCATCATCATCTGTTGTTACTTCTATTTAAAAGTATCTTAGATATTGGATGAACTGCCAACTGCAGAAGGTGAAACTTGTGTCTTTATTAAAAAGGAATTTTTGTGAAAACAGTTTTTTCTCTCTTTTAATGATTATCATATAAAATATTGAAATGATTAAGCCTACATAATCTACTTAATTAGTCTGAGTAAATTGTCTACCGATCCTAGCATTGCTTTATCTAGGATCTTTATTTACTAATTTTTACGTTATAAAAAAGTAAAACCCCACTGATCTAAGAAGCCTAGAGATATGAATTTTTTAACATGGTCTGGGGTAGCTCTGTTGACGTGTACTAAGAAAAAGTTTTGAAAATATTCCACTCCAAGGGTGTTTTTCACTCCTAACGAATATCTCTGGATCCAAGAACCCTAGAGCTATGGCTTTTTTAACATGGTCTGTATACGCGTACTAAGAAATGGTTTTGAAAAATGTACCACTCAAAGGATGTTTTTAACCCTAAAACATTTCTCTGGATCCAAGAAGCCTAGATCTATGAACTTTTTAACATGGTTTGGGGTAGGTCTGTAGAAACGTACTAAGAAATGGTTTTGAAAATTTTCCACCCCAAGGGTGTTTTATACTCCTAAATCATATCTCTGGATCCAACTAGCCTAGACCTATGAATTTTTTAACATGGTTTGAGGTAGGTCTGTAGATGCGTACTAAGAAAGGGTTTTGAAAATGTTCTACTCCAAGGGTGTTTTTTTACCTCCAACAAATATCTCTGGATCCAAAAAGCCTAGAGCTATGAATTTTTTACATGGTTTGGGGTAGGTCTGTAGACGCGTACTAAGAAAGGGTTTTGAAAATGTTCTACTCCAAATGTGTTTTTTACCCCTAACGAATATCTCTGGGTCCAAGAAGCCTAGAGCTATGAATTTTTTAACATCGTTTGGTGTAGCTCTGTAGACGTGTACTGAGAAAGGGTTTTGAAAATGTTCCTCTCCAAGGGTGTTTTTTCCCCCTATAACTTATCTCTGAATCCAAGAAGCCGAAAGCTTTGATTTTTTAACATGGTTTAGGGTAGGTCTGAATACGCGTACTAAGAAAGCGTTTTGAAAATGTTCCACTGTAAGGGTGTTTTTTAACCCTAAGGTTTCTCTGGATCTAAGAAGCCTAGAGTTATGAATTTTTTAACATGGTTTGGGGTAGATCTGTAGACGAGTACTAAGAAATCGTTTTGAAAATGTTCCACCATAAGGGTGTTTTTTAACCCTAAAGCATATCTCTGGATCCAAGAAGCCTAAGTTATGATTTTTTTTAATATAGGAAGTTTGGGGGAAATCTGTAGACGCGTACTAAGAAAGTGTTTTAAAAATGTTCCACCCTAAGGGTGTTTTTGTACCCCTAAAGCTAATCTGTATCCAAGAACCCTACAGCTATGATTTTTTTAGTATGGATTGGGATAGATTTCATAACACACTCTGTATATTATGCGATGTAATTATAAAGAAAGTTTTATTTTAAATTTGACGGTTGGGACTCGCGTTTGACTGCAACTCCATGAGAAACAAATTAAAATGTTTTGTGGTTCAGTTGAAACAGAAACTTTCGAAGACAATCCTTATTTCTCATGGAGACAAAAAGCAATTATAAACAATTTTTGAATTTATATATCATACAAATTTAAAAACTGAAATATATAATTAAACAAACGAAAAACACTTTCAAACAAACAAGTAGTGATTAATTTATACGACGACTATACTTTTTCATTTACGACAAGAAAACTTCAATTTGTTTAACACAGACAATGAATTTCGAATACTACCAACTAAATGTGAAACACAAAAACAAACACAACTGTATTAATCAATGATCTTTCACAAGACACAGTATAATAACCATAGTTTCAGGCGCATGCCCCATGCAGCGACTAAGTCTCTCTTGAATTATATTTGAGCGACTTATAATAAATTCAGTTGAACGCTTTGGTAAAAAGTCTTTGACACCGGCATGTCCGCTGTGATTTACCGCGGTCTCAAATCTGGTTTCTTTTGCTGTTGCTCATTCAGGAATAACGTTTTGACTACTGGAAGAATCATGACTTGTTTTGAAACAGTCGAACGTACGCTCGCGTGTTACTTCCTGTTAATTAAAAGTTCGGGTGTATTAGTGAATTAGATAAACAATTTACACTTTTTATATAGACACTCAAATTTCTTGTACAGTATGAATGGATTACAACTGTCTTAGTCGTACAAAAACACAGGAAACATTCGTTAGTGATAGGTCTACTTACCTAAATCGAACCTTCACTAACTTAGCTCTTGTCTGTATTCCTTGCAGTAGTGTCCAAGATGCGTGCACTATATACTATTTAAGATAATAGCTTACGTCGTATTATTGCTTGATTTTAACTTTTTCACATATACGTAGTATAGAGTTGTATTATATGAGAAACAAATTGACGTCGCGTTTTTTTTGCGTCTCTCTGTCGTAGATTGTAGTGAGCAAACAGGTGAATCGATTTTATTATAATTTTTTACGTGTCCATATTTTGACCATATCTCGATACAAAATTTATTTTCCGGTAAATCTCCAAAACCGGTTTAACTATTTTGATTAAATTTTTGTCAAATGTACCCTATAAAAGCCCAAATAAAACGTATTGGTCCCCATTAAAAAAACCGGTTTGTGAGTTATCAGCAAAAAGACACAATTGTTACAGGAGGCTTGTTATAAAACACGGAATTTCTCAAAATCGGCTCTATTGATGTTGTTAAAATTTTAGTGAAATGTGAAGATTAATTACTGTGTGCAAAATATTAAATAACAAAAATACTTAATGAATTACATACAAATAAGAATCATTCTGGACAGCAGTCAATGAAAGGGCGATTTAATTCTAGGGCGTGTTTATGACACAATGGAAGCAAGTTATAGGCCCTACTTTATTTCACATTTTTTTAAAAACCCATTTTTTTTTGGTTTTTTTGGATGGCTGAGTGAGAAAATTTGTGCGCTGTTTTTATAATATTAATTAAAATGAATAACATTTTACTAAATAATGGTTGTAAAAAGTTATTAAAATAATGCAATGTTTCTCCCTAGAAAGTAAATCAAGCTTCTTACAACTGGAAAAAAGGATACAACTGTCTTAACCAAAAAAAATTAAACTTGAGTTATTACTTATTTTGCCCCTATTTTTTAAATTTTTTATTAAATTTCAGATTAAAAAATAAAATAATAGTAAAAATATAAGTTTACATTTGAGAATACACCTTCTGGTAGGGAGATAAGGAGAGTCAAGTTAATCTATTTGCTAGAAAGGTTTGTTCAATATGACCAATTAGTTATCATTTTTTTCTGTTATTCGTAAAAACGTTTTGAAAATCCGGTTTATTTTATTGAAGCCTATTCTATATTATAACATTTATACAGGGTGATTGGAACGTGTGATCGCTGTTTTATTCCATAAATACAAATGTTACAAACAAACTTTAAAAAGTAACCCAAGAATTTGTTGACTTAAAACACTCTTTAAGAGCTACAGACGCTTAAATTTATCTTAAAATTCATTACATTTTGTTTTACAGAGACGAGTTTTCTTATTTTCTAAAGTAAATTCAGGTGAAATGTAAAGTATAATTATTAGAATAGAAGGTGTAATAATGTGTATATATATATATATAATATATATATAATATATATATAAATATATATATATATATATATATATATATATATATATATATTATATAAAACAATTAATAATATTAATAATAATAATATTGTTATTATATATATTATTTGTTCTGTAAGGTGAGGAATAACAGAGTTATCAAGACATAATTGTCTGGTAAAAGTCTAGAATATCCACCTGTTTACACCAAATCTTAGTCTATTAATACTAAATTTATATTACACTTTGTGAATTAAGAACAAATTGTATTTTTAAGCACTTTTAATACATTTGTTTCAGATTTATCTTATTTAGAAGTAATTTCTTATTTATTTATTACATGAAGTAACAAATACAAAATGGTGTACGCCAATGGGTGTTCAAAAACAATTACCAAAAAGTCGATCAAATCGCTTTTTCAATAAATGTCAATATAATTGTTCAAAACGGTTTTACATTTTAAAACTTGCAGAACAGCTGTTTTACGGTAATAAAGTGTGTTGACAACATTATATTTACCCAGAAACAAATAACATTAATTTCTCAAAAATGTTGCCAATTTTAGTCCTGTCATGTGACTAAAAAAAAAAGTCGGTTGTCAAACTTAAATTTTTTTTTTAACATTACAGTCTTTCCATGTTTCAATTTGAAATTCATTTCAACTATTTTAGGTACAGAACATTGACCTCTGAAAACGCCTAATACGTTTATTTTAACAAATTTAAGTACTTATACCTTCTAAATTATTATAGATAACTTATCGAAAAATACCCACGAATAAAACGTCTTCAAATAATGAGTTTTATCTAAAGTGTTTATACAAAATAGAGATGATCCAACGAAAATTTAGAACTGACCGCAAGATTGCTTAAAATAGCAGGTGATGTGACAAATTTTGTAATGCAAAAATTACTGGGGGTTAGCTTTTACAGTTTTTTGCAACTTTTGTACTTATCGAAGAGAACAGCGGTCACACCTATTTTATCACCTTGTTTACTTTGAATTGAAATTTCAAAAATCTCTTCTACTTCCAAACAAACAAAAAAGAAAATTAATTTTTACGTTGATCGGCTACGTGAATTCAAATCCTGCAAATTAAAATGTGAATCAGGTGAAGTTACCTTCTCAAAATATCATATCAAAACATTGTAGTCAAACATTCGGCAGTCAATTAACTCTAGTCAGTTACTTAGGTTAGGTTAGGTTAGAACTAACTAAGCCTAGTCAAGGCTAGATAACGATATTCAGAGAAGAGGGACTTTAAAGGTAAGCAAAAAATGGATGTAATATTAGGTAGGTTGATAGTTTTAAATATGTCACAATTATAATCTCCACCTTTCCAATTCCAAAAGTAAACCTAACATATTTTATTGATTTTTAGTAATATTATGCACAAAAATTATTTAATAAGAAACGGGATATTATAAAATCATGTGTCAAAGTGATGATGAACATTAAGAATTTAGATGCTTTGTTTTAACTCTGTGGTTACTAAATCTTAGTGATAAAAGTTTCTAAGACTTGTGTTTTTTTTATTTGAAAGTTATTATATGAATGTTTAGAACTATTAAAGTTTATAATAGTAATTACTTAATGTTTAATGTGTATTTTTTGTGTGTCTTTGTGACACCCATATACTATTAAATATTAGTTGTTCGTGAAAAAAGAATTCAGTGTTTTTTTTTCTTTTTTAAAGTATGTATTTAATTAGTGTGGTGATGTGTACAATAGCAGAACTCAATAAATAGTTTTTTTCCATTCTTCTTTTCAAATGTTGGTAACCTGTAAACTTAAGTTTTTGTAGAAAGAGATACCTATATTTTCGTTTCATTTATAAATGTTTATCTTTTTGTTGTTATAAACTAATGAAAATAAAGTGTTATTATTTTATTATCTTAAAGAAAGACTTTCGTGGGAAATATGCACTAAATACAACACGCATATTTCAATTTAGAAGTCAGTTTTTGTCAAAACTTAAAAAACAATAGATACATTTTTCTTGTTGTTTAAAAGGAAAACCTTTAGCTCATCATCAACTCATAAACAAGAAGAATAGAACGTAAAATATATACACATTGTCCTCCAGTACAGAGATTGTAAGAATTGTTCAAGAGAGACCAGATAGGGAATATGAAAGAGAGGGATCTAACACAACGCTACATGAAAAAATGTGTTTATACAGCTAGGTTTTCTCGAGATTATAAAGCCCATCGCTATAAATAAACACTTAAAGCTGCGTAAGGCTCCAATTTGCGGTTATAGAATTGGTTGAGTTTGGAAAGCTTTTTTTAAGATAATGTTTTAACTAACATACCTTATTTGAAGTCGATAGTAGTTCCTTATATTATATTAATTGCTACATGTTTCGCTGCCATAGGCAGCATCATCAGGCCAGCTAATAACATAAACACATTTTTCACACATATATCACAAAAACATATAAAATTCTGTCACCAATATACTGTGAGGAACTAAAACAATTTTTAACTTTTAACGAGTGCCGGTTCTGCATGATGATTTGTGTTGGACCAAGAATATTATAAGTTTTGTGATATGTGTGTGAACAATGTGTTTATGTTATTAGCTGGCCTGATGATGCTGTCTATGGCAGCGAAACATGTAGCAATTAATATAATATAAGGAACTACTATCGACTTCAAATAAGGTATGTTAATTAATTCAAGTAGTTCTAAGGCAAAACAATGAATAATGTTTTAACTTCCCAGTAATACTTCTAGTTGTATATTAAGACACAGATGCTAAGTTAATGTGTTTACAGGATTTTTAAAATAATTTTTAATAAATTATAAATACTACACGATTTCCAGATAGAAAAGTTAAAAAGAAAATAGCTGAGAAAGTTATTAGGAGGGAAGAGCTTTGGACTAATGTTTGATTGTAATTGGAAGATATGTACGGATATAATTAATTTAGTTTTTCAAGAAGAAAGTGGCAGCAACAAGTAAATTATTATTGGGAGGAAATCGGTGTAAATAAATCTCATTCCATAATATATATTTTATACGGTTAATTATATTTTCCTTTAGAAGAAAAGGAACTAATTTCAAGAATATACAAGTAGTGTTTACAATATTTAGAACAATTTCTGCTGTCACCTCTTAACAGGAGACCAGATGCTGTTTCGTGTGTAATTCTCAGGAGAGAAAAACATTTAGTAAATGTTTAACTTTAGGTGAAATAAGAAAATGATATTTCAGGGACTGTGTCTTGGAGGAACAACAAATAATAAATGAGGAATTTGGTAAAATATGTGCAGTGAGCATTGAAATATTTTGAAAAGTATTTTTGTAATTTAATTATTTATCGTATAATAAGGGTTAGTTTACCTACCAGGATTGGGCAAGTACCATACCTTAGAATGTCTATATTTCCAAACCTGCTTTCACTCACAGGTGGTTGACCCAATTTCTCGATTTACTGCCCTCACGATATTCACAAATTGCCACTTAGTAATTTATAGGTGTATCATGATAACAGACCTTCAACACTGTCAATTAGGGCCTGATTTCACGCCTAACACTTAGCCACGAACACATAGTGTTTAGCAAAATTAACAGTGTATTATTTTGTATGGTTAAATTTGTGCTTCATTGCTTTCGAAAGAATACAGGAATGTTTGGTCGTTTATGGCAACCAAATTTGTTTTCCCGTTAAGATAAATAAGGTATCAATGTCTCCAGAAAGATCTATTTGTTATAATTTGTTAATCTGTCCAGTGATATATTTTCGAATGTGGAGGGATTTTTATCAAAATAAGTATTTTTGAAAATTTTAGTAATATCTTTAGTATTCTTTCTTTCGTTAACTCAAAATTTATATTTAGCCATTTTAGCAATTATTATAAAATTTCAATTTTGAAGTGAAGCTTCACGAAAATTTTGGAATTTCACGGTATAGATATTTCATATGATATTACTTATGACCCGGTCACATTTACAGTAGATATAAGAATAGCCGATATTTTTTAGCATATTTTAATATAAATTTTAGTTTAGATAAATCGGAAATGATTGAATTTTTACACAAGAAATTAAATTTAAGAATTAATAATTTTCGTTTTTAATCGACAACGATTCGAATTTAAATCAAGCACAAAGTAAAAAATTATTCTAATTTCATTTATTGCAGTCATATTTTAAACTTTTAGTTCATTGAAAAAAAAAAATTTCAACATAACCTTATTTTAAAATTACCGTTACATGCAATGTAATATAAAATAAATTACAAAATTGTCCAGTATAAAAACTTTGACTTTTAAGTTCAAAACTATTGTCAACAACTTCAATTGTTACGCGACAACCCTTCTGGTTTCAGTAATAAGAAGGGTTGTAGACAGTAGATAATAACGTAAACATAAAAACGAAAACTTGAAGAAATAAAGGTTTTATTACAGTAAATGTATTTTATCTCGTTTAGTGATTGAAAGTTCTATTGATTTTTATACTTCAATAGGATTACAACCAAATAATATTTATCTAGTAATTTGTCTCTATATTTAAAATACACTTTACCCCAAATATAAAAATAACAATCATTTCTCATCCGTAGCTTCAAAGATGAATTATGTAAAATGATCCGAGATCAAAACTATAGATTTTTTAGGTTGGTAACTAGTAGATTGTCAATTAAAAAAGACAATTTGTAGGAAGTGACTAACATGTGCATTTTCTTGCACTGATAGACAGCTTTTTAGCATTGAATATTTAAATCAAAAAGCGACAGCTATAATAATTTTTTACTCCTACATATAAACAAAAAAGATATTATCATTTACAGTTTTTATGTTCTTATTTTGTCACCATTTATAAAACTATTTTCATATATTAATCTAGATTTTGATTTTAGTAGTGATTTAAGGAGGCTTGGGGTAAAATGTCTTCAGGAATGTCTATTTCAACATCTCCATCGTGGATAAGCATAATTAATTAATAAACACAAGAACACAGCAAATATAACACTATTGTTTACTAACGTCATTCTATTTTTATGGTTAACTTTTGTTTTAATAAACAGTTATGGGTACTTGTTTGAAATCAGCTGTAGTCCGGAACAGATTTTTACTGTCCTAGGCAGGTAATATCTATTTCCATGTCCTGTCCAAAAAACAGCTGTTTTCTGTACTAAAAGCACAAATGTAAAACGGCTGTTTACAACGGAGACACTTTTTTGGACTTAACCTTGCTTAAAAACTGCAAATATCAGTAAAATATCTACATAGATATTTCCCCATCACGTATATATTGAAATGATCTTTGAAAAGTCGAGAGTTGAGTACAAATCCTGGAAATTCATTTAAAATAACTCTATATAATAAATTTTATGAAAATCGGGCGACCCCTTTTTGCTGGATAATTAATAATCAACCGTTATTTAAAAAAAAAAAGTTATTTGCACCCAAAGGACATATATTTCCATAACAAAATCAACATACTTTTTTTATACCCTTAAGTTATAAAGTATGAGAATGTAAAAGGGTACATATTCTAATGAGAACACTGATGCCTGAGTATTTAGAAACAAATTATTAACATTTTTTTGAAAAATCATCGACATTTATCAACCGGACACGAGACAATAGATATTGTTAAATAAAGAAGGGTCGAGTTTATATAAATCACAAAATGCAAATTGATGTCAAATGGTTGGGAGCTTTTCTTTGCTTCAATTGTATTTCCTTCCCCTACATAACAGAAACATCCACCCGTCATTTACACGTCATCTTTCTGTCATCCCGTCTATTTATCATTTCTGTTTCAATGTTAATGTAATCTGCTTGTTTATATTGAATTAAACGTTGTAAAAACACTGCACTATCTTTCTAACAGAATCATACACTAGCGAAAATAATATTTGAAGCTGTTTCCTTTGAAATTATATTATTCGTGATATAAGAAATGTGATTTTTTTTTTAGTATTTGATTTTACTCGATTTCTTATGCTAGATAAATTGTTATAAAAGGGTACTTTATCATCTAGTTTATATGAAATTGATATAGGCTAAAAGGGATAAATACAATCTTTTTTAGATACAATCTTGTTGAGCACTGTGGTGAAATTCACAATAATAATTTGAATTTGCCCCTAACCACAATCACCGTTTTATTTTAGTAATAGATATGTAAGGTTAGATTTAGTTTATAAGCAAGACCCTCCGATGATGATAACCATGTTATCGAAATGTACATCAGGGCATTAAGTGGATATAATTAATAAAGAACAATCAATCAGATAATAGTGTTTTATTAAGTTCCAGTGATTGTGGTTAGGGGCAAATTCAAATTATTACAATCTTTTTTGGCATTTGATTGACAATTTTTTAATGGAAAGTCAAGGTTTTTATTTGTTTTTGTAAATTATTTCTGAAACTTTTTCGTACTTATAAGTTATACGTATAGCTTATGTCAGTATTTCCAATTATTTCGTAGCGTTTCTCACTACAGCTGTTTCGGAGATCAATGCGACATCATCAGTTGAAAATTACATAACGTTACACATTTTCTGGTTTCATTTTTCTTATTTGAAAGAAGTTGGAAATGGATTTGATTTTTATTTGATGATAAATTTAGTTTAAGACAATAATTGTGATGATTGTTTCGGCGATCAATGTGACATCATCAGTTGAAAATTACATAACGTTATAGCCTACAACATTTTTTGTTTTATTTTTGCTGCTTTGATGCAAGTTGGAAGTGGATTTAACTTTTATTTTATTTGAAATTTGGATTAACACTTTAATTAAGATGATTGTTTCGGCGACCAATGCGATATCATCTGAATATTAAATAACGTTACAGAACATTTTTTTGTTTTATTTTTGCTGTGGATGTTTATGATTATTTTTTTGTTTTAAAGGAAGTTGGAAGTGGATTTGACTTTATTTGGTTTAAGACATTAATTATGATGATTTTAATATAATTTAAACAAAATACCTAAAGTAATGTCTGTTTGAGGAAATAAAGACGTCTACTTTTTCAACCTCAAACAATCCAGTTTTCTCATCGTAAGATCGATTTTAAAACAAATTTTCTTAAATGTAGTCACTAAGGACATGAACTATCTTTCCAAAATATGTCAGTTCGTTTGATATAGGACAGTGAATATGTACAAGCCAATGTAAGGACTAATATCTCAAAATGAACACAATCGATTACTGTTTTTTAAAGTCTGAATATCTAACGTTCGTTTATTGTGTAACAATTCAAATCACCGAACCTATTTCGTAGTAATCGTATTGGGACCAGTATCGACGTATTTTTGTATATTTTTAATAACTAAAAATTTCGTGATTATCATCATAAACTACAAAACTATTTTTTTAAACTCTAGCACCACCAGTTTTGTTTTGTGATTTTTTATTCCTTGGCGTTGAAAGGCGTCTCGGTAATCAAGAGCGTTAAGGAAAAAATTCAAGAATAACTTAACTTATAACTGTTCGTAATTTTCTAAGGTATATATTTTTTTTAATCTGGTAACGAATTACAGACATTTTTGCTGTTACATAAGCGCTTCCAAATTTATGTGTGTTTTCCTAATTTAAAACTGAATGACGAAGCGAACTTTAATTCATTTCTTTTTACCAGTTATATTTTAACTGTTTAGGTCTATTAGTCTAAAATTTATGATTTTGCGATTTATAATTTTAGTTTTGTGCCGACTAATAGAATACGTTAGTTTGTAATCAATTAATATTCGTGCGTTGTTTTTGTTAATCGTAACAATATTTTATATTTAATATGTTCTTTTAATAGGTCATAATCCTAATTTTGTTATAAATAAATATTGAGCTTAACTTGTGAATTAAAATAACTTAGATTGAATAAAACTCGAACACAAGATCTAATAAAAATTACGTTTACTTAAACCAACGCGTTTCAACTATAAAGTCGCCATCCTCAGTGATACAAGAGCTACAGTAACTAAACTCTAGCTATGTTGTTTATTTACTGATACTCTATCGACTGTTTTATCGAGGTTTCAGTTAAAATAAAAAGTAGCCTAAACAGGGTGTTGTTTTTTTGTGCTTTGCTTTTTTGTAATGTTTGTACATAATTATGTTTTGTATGTATATATTTTAAGTTAGGAAATGTTAGAGAAATTTTCATGCTTTATGTAATCATTCAATACGGTTTTATCAATCATGCGACACATTCATTGCAACATTTTATCTTTACAATGGTTTGTTTGGAGTCGTTTTCAATCAAATTTTATAACCTTTTACACTCAGTAGATATTGTTTAAGCCTTAAGAAAGTTGTCTGTATCAATAGAGTTTACAGTGGGTGAGTCACTAATTAGGCACCTTGTCTGTGAGTGTGCGTGTGAGAGAGAGGATTTAGCTAGGTATCACCCGTCTTTGTTCGTTTTAGAAATTATGATAGCATCAAGATGTGAATAGATTGACAGTTGGTCGAGAGACCTGACAGGGAAGATAAAAGAAAGGGATCTAGCCCATGTTTAGTCGAAAAGATATCACTATCTAGCCTAAAACAGTGTAAAGGCACAGTCGAAATTCGAATGTCTCAAAATCAGCATTTACGATTTCACTTATATACAGAGTGTTCCAAGAACGGGATCTGTCAGGTATTTTCAAACTTTTTTACCCGGAGAGTTGGGGTTGAAATTTCGTAAAAGCATATCCTATTTAGGATATTCAACGATATTCGTAAGATTTCATTTTGCTATTTTCAATCCGTTCAAAAATTACGTAAGGGATTTCATACTTTTAGAACACCCTGTATATATAACGATTGCGGTTGTGTTTAAAATACATTACAAAACGTTACTTATTTACGGTGATCTTGTCTTGACATTTGACGTCCTTTATTCATAGAACACTCAATTTATCGAAAGTTCTTTTTTCTTCAAAGTATAAGGTGGGTGAATTCTATCAAGTAACTTTTAATTAGGCTAAATAAATGTATCCCACCTGTAATGTCTTTCAAGGTTAAAATACATAAATGTTGTAAAAAATTAATATACTTCCATTATCACCATTTCAAAAAAAATTATTCATATTCTAGGATAAATATTCGGCATTAATAAATCCAAATATCTTATCATACGGAAAAACCTGTTCATTTAGTAACGTGTGATAATAACTTCAACCCTATAATTATTCCCACCCTTAACCCTTAAGCTGTTTAGACTATACTCCATAATGTAGGCTATTGTTCCATAAGTCACCCACAGTCCACTAAACCGTTTACTTTAATCAGAGAATCAGATCTTGCGATAAAGTAACGAAAACTTTAACACAATCTAGATTAATTCAAAAATAGTTTAAACCTGTTTCGAGGTGCTTAAAACGTCAAAAACCTGCAAAACATGATTTTGACGTTCTGTCTTGTTTTTATCGTTCCTATATTTTCGTTATTGGAGAGTAAAAATAAACATTTTAAATATTATTACAAACTTTTTTAGATAGGCTATATTTTTTATAACTGTTAGAGTAGTTTGGAATTTAAGATTTAATGGAGGGTATTTATAACTTTAATTGACCTTGCTGATGACCGAGTGACTGTTCGCCTATAAAACAATAAAAAATGTATACAGGGTGTTTCAGAAAGAAAGGTAGTCTACGTACTTTTTGAACTGTTGCTAGAGCAAAATATAAGAAACTAACTTCATATAAACATATGTCCCGAAACACTTCGCTTTTGTGGTTTTTCGAAAAAGAAAAAAAAGATATTTTAGAAGTTATTATATTTTGAGTTTAAGTTTCATATACACATTTTTTGTATGCTAATTTTTACTATTATACTAAGAAAAAAAACTTGATTATGTAGATTTTCAAAATGGGGATAATTTAAAATGTTAATATTAAATTTCACAAAGACCGTCTGTTTTACAAAAAGTGTACAAGAGACAAAATATTTTCCTGTTCTAAAGACAAACAAAATAAGCTTTTCTATAAAATTAATCAAATTAATAAAAATCAAAAATATTTTGGTTTTAGGATAATTTTGAGTGTTGTAGATAACTACCAAGAAGTTATGTTTTTAGTTGTTTGTCGATAAAACATTTCCGGACGATTCCGGACCTATGAAGTTTGTTACTTACATTTAGCTCTAAAGTCAGTTGAGTAAATACCCTACTGGAGCACTCTGTATAGGCCTATAACGGAAATTTCAAGATAAGTTGGGCATAAATAAATAACGATCCTGTTTAGATTCTAAAAAAAAACAGTTTCACAAAAATCGGTTTATAATTTTAAAAATTCAAAATTTATTATACCGTAATTGCAAAACTTCTATTTTGAAAGTTCAGTCAAATCGAGTAATAAAATCGTGTTTTCAATAAAAATACCAAAAAAACCTCAAGTAATAAAAAAAATCTTGATTATTGATATTTATCCATTTTTTTTTTTTTTTTTTTTTTTTTTTTTTTTTTTTTTTTTTTTTTTTTGCTTAAAGGCTAAAGATCGTTTTACAATCGTTTTACAAAAATAAAAATAATAAAAAATAAAAAAACCCTATCCCTGAAATATAATAAGACCGCCATGGTCGAAAAAGAACAATATTTGATTAAGAGAAGAGACCTGATATGAAAGATAAAAGAGAGGGATATAATTCATAACTACATGAAAAGAGGTGTAGACCCAGCTAGATTCCTCCGGTATTGACAAGCCCATACTCACTAAAGTGATCCTCTGTGAATTTTTACCTATGTAATTCTTATATAAGACTGCTGATATAAAGGGGGATTTTATTTTAAATGATTATTATATATTTAAATAAAGACTAAGCTGTGTCTATTGTGACATAAAATCGTTCTAGGCACAAATTGTATTTGAATTTTTAATGCCGTTTCTTTTTTGTCACATATTCCAATACCGAATATATATTTTTTTTATTTGGCACATTGATTCAGGTTATTACTATTTATATTACCAAAAAAAATAAATAAATAAAAATTAATAAATCTTTAGAACTTTTTTTTTTTTTGGTTTTTTATAACAACTCCGTGGACAATTTATTAGAAAATTCTTTAAACAAAATACGTTCAAAACCGTTGGAGCTGGAGAAATGTAAAAGAGGGTCAATTCAAAAACCAGTTTTTTTTTTAATTCGGAGGACCCTAAAACGGATATTTCGTTGAAAAACCGGAAGTGCATATTATTATTTATCATTCCATAACTTTCTATGTATTGAGAGCAATTTAAAATTTGTAGGCAATTAAAATTTAAAATACTGATTCTGAATTTTTGAGTCTACTACAATTCATTGGAATTTCAAAATCCATTTATGTTAAACACGAAAATTATCAAACTACTTTGTTCCAACAGTTTATTTATTCAAGTATCAAAATATAAATATTAATTTACGTCATAAATCTTTACGTTAAACCAATATTTGATTTATTGCCTGTAAAAATGTTATTCCACATTTTTGTGGTTTAGTTTAATTTTTCGACCGAAAAAACTGACATAAAATCTACGTAAAAAATATTTTATATTTACTTATGCTTTCATTTTTGTACATGTAGCTTATGTATGTGTAATTAATGTAACTTATACTTTCTAAATATTTTTGCAGTAAAAGAATCAAAATTTTCGAAATCCTCGTTCTTGGATTTATAAACGATTGCTATTTAAAAAATAGGCTACTTAAAAAAAAAAGATTTAAAAATCATTAATTTATTAATTTGAAACACGCAGTTGATATTTACTCTACACGGAAATTACTAAATCTACACCAATCGTAATTGTTCAAAATTTTTCGTCTATAACTTACAGCTTTCGTTCTTTATAATCCAAAACATGTATCACTATATAAAATCGTTGAAAATTGAGTCAAATTTTATAATTTGCCTTAGCAACCATGAAATCGTGAAATTTTAAATTTTATACGAATGTTATTTCGCGATTTTCTTTACAAGATAATACATAATATATTTACTTAGATATTTTTTTAAATTACCAAGACAGGAAAAAAGGATTCCCCAAACCACAAAAACAAGAAACAAAAGTAAGACATACAGCATCTTTTCTTTTTATCACATGTGAACATTTTGGTAACAGAGTTTTAACCCTAAGCTTAAACTAGTTTTAATTGTAGGGCCTATACCTCTGGGGATGATCACTATTTCATCCAAATGTAGGCCTACTTAAGGAAATAAAGCAAAGATAACTGGATTTATTACATCCTTAGTTTTTTTTCTTGTTTTGGACGCTCCTTGTTTTCTTTTTGTAAATATCGCAATGAAATTTAATCTTACGAAGACAAATTAAAATTTCAACTAATAATACAATATGAGCGTATTGTAAAGAAGGTTTGTGATAAGTGAATTTATGTTTCTAGGGTAAATAAGTTAATTTTAAAACAAGTAGTTGATGTTTCTCTATAACTTCTCGTCTATAGAGAATTGTACACCCCAAAAAGTAAACAATAAATATACTAAAGTACACAAACTCAACTAAAATAAACTGGAATGTGTGTACATTTCTGTTATATATTAAAACGATATTTTTTGGACGATGTTTAAACGAATAAATATAGGACGGATATAGAGGCCTCAATACAGAATTCCTGCAACAAATTGTAACGAATATTAGGGCGTACAAACGAGCGAAATATTTAATGTGTAAACGCTTAGGTGTAGGCTACATTCCGAGAGAAAACGCTCACAGATGAACGTCGACGATGATAGGGATAAACTCTTCAACGTGATGATGACCAAGTTGGGGAAACTAGTTCTCAATAACGATAAACAGGATCACTTTGGAGACAAGACTAGGGGCAGATAATCCAGTCACGAGAGGGGAAGCGTTATGAGGATCAAAATATCAGTAGAAATAGACGTAGGGGTAGTGAGAGACTCTTCGACAGGAGAGGAACATTCCAGGACCAAGAGGAACAATCAAGCGGATTATGAATAAGTGAGTTCAAATTACAAGAGCAATACCGTGTCAAAGATAGGGAGTTACACTGTGGTAAACATTTAATAAAAAAATTAGCAAACCCTTGAGCTTGCAGCCACTAAAATTGGGTCAGTGAATTTGTGAGTAAACCTAGCTAGGACCAGATGCTGCCCGAGAGGAGAGGGACCATCATACATCGCCAGAAATTCCATATCTAAAAGGAAGGAGCCCGGAAGGGTCACGATATAGGCTATCTCCAGTGATGTCAAACGATGTTGATGAGGAAGCTCTAGGTATGGTAATTTGTTCTCTTTGATGAAATACAGTCCATAAAGTAGGACTGACTTAATTTTCATTTTTATCTCAACATTGTCGTTGCTCTTAATAACACGTAGGCTATTTGAAAACATTATCTGAAATAAATCGCAAGTATTTTCTGTTTCTACTATCAAAATATTTACATAAACAGTTAATAAATCTATACTCGTAACTACAATTGGAAAACCGTTTTTTTCCCCCATGAGACAAAATCAAATTTAAATCCCTTTTATTAAAAATTACCGTGATAGTTCAAATTTTGCTCAAATTTAGTCTTTAAAGACACACATTATTTGATAAATTTCTTTAAAATGCCTGGTTTTTCGTTCATATATCAGCTAATAAAAAGCCTTATTTCTCATAAACAGATCTTCTGATTTTGTTAAAATTTTATTGAAATGTAAAGATTATTGACGCAAACTAATATGTCACAGCGCAAGTAAAAAAATATAGGCTATATATATATATATATATATATATATATATATATATATATATATATATGCTTTTTAAATAATTGGCATAAAACGCAAAGTGACCTTGAACGCTATTATGAAGTGGCATCTCAGACGGATTTAGTTTTTCCTTTCTTTTTTTCTTTTCTTTCATTTTTTCTAACTCAAGAGGCAGAAAAAATCAAATGATACTAAATCCTAAACAGGTTTATACTAAGGATTACCTATTTTTCCATGTTGAAATAAATAATAATTGCAACAATTTTATATAGTCTAAGTTAAAAATTGCTATGTTATGTAGTAGAATTATTACTATTATTAATATTATTATTATTATTTGTAAAATTTACTGTAAATTCAAAGTTTTTAAATTTATGTATGTTTGACATGGAAAATAAACCATCTACATCTATATCTATATATTATTAAAAATATTATTTCAATCAAAGATGATTTTTATATAATTATATATAACGCTACCTTTACAATAATTATTCTCTTTCAATCAACTAACAAACATGCACCACACAAATATACCTTTATTAATGAGCTAGTATTTTTTTTTGGAAAATATATTGGAGATAAAATAACAAATATAAATATTTTAAAATAATAATTCGTCTAATATAACATAGAAAAGGGTATTCAGCGGATTTATGACAGAGGTGCGTTCTAAATTTGTAAATAAAGTATTCAAACTATTATAATTTTTATAATTATTATTTCATTACGTATGTGACTGTATGAGGGAGCTATTGTGAGCCTTTTTAAAAATTCTCAAGGAACAATAAATTCTGTATAATACTTATTATAATTGAAAATATAAATTATTATTAGGCGTTTAGTAACATGTTGTTCAAAATTAATAAAGTAACATTAATTTATTTTTGAAATATGTTCATCACCGATTAAAACGAGACACTTTAATTGTTATTAAAATATACAATTAAGAAATATTGTACTTATAATATAATAAAATTATGTTTAATGGAATTTTTAAAACAATTACAATTATAAGATAAAAATTCAAACAAATTTTAAAATAATATTTTTTAAATAATTTATTCCAAACCTAACGACACTTTAAGCAAAACAACTATAAAAACAAGATTAATTTGAATACAAAATATAAACTGTATTAAAAAGTTAAAACACGCAAACAAAGTTTTGCCACAACGTATATTGGACAAGTAGGAGGTCTCAGATGTCAAAATTGTCGCATGGTTTGAAAGGGGAGGAGCAGCATACGCCCGCAGTGCACTCTAGTGCTCGACTCTAACAATACTCGGAGCGCTACTCGTAGTTACCCCCACTACGAAGCTCTCCCCACCCGACCTACAGGATCAAAAAAAGTTTTACTGCTACCCAATCAAGTTTTGACGAACGCTCTGGATTGGTGGTGGACTGTTGAGAGAGTTACATGTATCGAAGACTTTGTGCGCTGAACATTAAGTTCTGAAACGCGTCTCGACGTTGAATCACGTGCGACAATCGGCGGACAAACATCGAGTGACATATTTACGACTTGGGGTTCTCTCCGAACCCTTTTCTTAACAAAACTCTCGCTGACAACTGTGTTAAAAGTGCGTGATAAATATTTTGACAACTTGTAAAAGTGTTTTACGACATTCTGACAGTTGGTGAAAAGTGAAAATCCTGTGATTTTATTGGTGAACAATGTGACGTAGCCAAATTAAATCCAATTTTCTAAACAAAAATAAAAAATAATTTTATTTAAATTAAGGTTGTAGCGTAGAAAATAAAATGAGGATTTTAATGTTTTAAAAGAAACTGTGAACTCGTTAAAAGTGAATTGTCTTACGGATGGAAGTTTAGTTATCAGTAACTGTCAAAAAATACAAAAATGAGTTCTTATCAATTTGTGAATTCTTTAGCGTCTTGTTATCAGCAAGGACAAGCCAGACCGGGAGCATCGCCAGAAGGTCATCCACACCCTCAGGCGAATTCTCCAGGATCAGATTACTACAACCCGAACGCAGTTCCGACTTACACGGCGGGGGGATGTTATTCTCCTCAACAATATCCGGGACAATATATGCATCAAGGTCCTGGAGATATGATAGACTATACGCAACTCCATACAGCATCTCAACATCAAAGACTCGGTGGAGTCGGTCATCTTCAACCCTTACACCATCATTCTGTGACATCCCCCGGAGCTGTTTCTCCAATATTAAACAACAACAACACAACTGTTACGAACTTGAGTAACGCCAACAGTTGCAAATACGCGGATTCGACAACGACTTCGACGACTAACGGTATAAGTTCGCCACAAGACTTAAGTACGTCCGGACAACCGACCAGGAGTTCCCCACCGTTAAAGTCTTCGCCGGCGACAACCTCTGCGAGGACTTCGGCGGCTTCTGCGACATCGCCGTCGGCATCGGGAACTCAGAACTCCACGTCGGGTCCTGCTTCGCAAAGTTCCTCATCACCGGCTTCGTCTATTTCGTCGTCCTCCTCAAACACAGGAAACAATAATTCGTCTGGTAAATCAGGATCTACAGGAAATCCACCGCAGATATATCCTTGGATGAAAAGGGTTCATCTTGGACAAAGTAAGTAAATGTGATAAATTACTTAAAATATTCTTTTTAAAACTAACCTAGATATAAACTGACTTAGAAAGTATAAAAGTATAATTTAAAAAAGATATTAGAAATATATTAACTAATAACTAACAGTCATAATTAAATTATGTTCCTACAATGTTATAAAAATAATTTTGTTTTTGTAAACAATTTAGAAAATGAAAACAGAAATAATTTTTAAAACTACTACAGAATTTCGTTCAAAACCCATACGATATGCAATAAACTAAGTGATTAGCAATTTTGTATGTATGAATGTGTGAAAAACAATGTGATTATTTTCAATACATACAAATATATATCTTCAAATTATAATAAATGTATATTATAGTATTAGAATTGAATAAAAAAAGAATTTAGCCAGACTTTTAAATAACCATCTTTAAATAAAATAAAATTGCAATTTTCTACAATTTTATGGAAAATTTTTAAAAAAATTATATTTTAAAATTAAAATTGTATATTTATAATTTATTTAAACTCTTTTTAACGTTTAATTCCGTATATTTTTCTCGCAAACTTCATTCTATATAAATGAATACTTAATTTGCAAGATTGAAATTACTTAATGACTAATCGTTTTACTGACAGTAAATAATAAAACGTGTTCACTCTTTCATATTCTAAAACTACTCTTACGAAACCAATGCCGCGTCGATAAACCTGTTTTGAAAGTTCCCACAATAAATCACAATACACTTAGTAAAAGCGTCAAATACAAAAATGTAAATGCACAAGCAAAGTTATTAATATAGGTCATTCAATTAGTTTTTCCTTGTAAGAGTTGCACATTTAGAAAGGGATCGACGTAGTGTTGTGTAATAAGGGGGTAGCTTGTGGGAAGTATTAGGGGTGTATTAACTGCCTAGGGTTGTAGATCTTCCCCTTACAGTGATTGGGTAAACTTTTACATTCACTGTTATGAGTGGTTTTAAATGTGTTATTTTAGGCAGTAAATTATTGAAGTTAAAGATAATTTGCGAAAAAATTGTGTAATTGTTAAATAAATTTGAAGTAGGAGAAAGGAGGTGAAACTGAAGAATGATACCAATTTTAGTGGTATAATAATGTAGATAATTTAATAAAGATGAAGTAGTTAAATTAGGAGATATTATTTGTATTTAAAACTAAGGAATATATTGTAATTGTTAAGTAATTTGAAGTAGGAAAAAGGAGGTGAAACTGAAAAATGATACCAATTTTAGTGGTATAATAATGTAGATTATTTAATAAAGATGAAGTAGTTTTTAAAGTAGGAGATATTTGTAATTAAAACTAAGGAATATATTGTTATTGTTAAGTAAATTTGAAGTAGGAAAAAGGAGGTGAAACTGAAAAATGATACCAATTTTAGTGGTAAAATAGTGTGAGAATTTAAAAAAGATGAAGTAGATAATAAAGTAGGAGATATTTGATTTTAAAACTAAGATATAGTAATTGTTAAACACAATTTACAATATAATATATAAATAAAGTAGGCCATCGCTGATGTAAATAATATTACTGTACAAAATTGATGTAAGCTGATTTGTGTTTACTATAAATGGGGTAAAATTTAAAAAAAAAATTATATAAAATATCAAAACATAAACAAAATGTTATATTAAAAGAATTAGAAAATATTCAAAAAGAAATTACAGACAGAATGAAACCCAAACATATTCACTTTACTAAAATAGCCTCCACTTAGATTTTCAAATTAATTTTACTTTAAAGAAAACTAAGTTCAATTAATAATCTAATTCCACGGAAGATTACAAATTTATCCGACTTATTATGTGGTTTTTTAATTTGTTACTTGATGAGGAAAAAAATGTTCCTTTATGAGGAGAACAAAAAAGTATTAATTTCAGATTTGCCTCAGAATAGGTTGTTATATATTTTTAGACAGTAAATATACAGAAGAGGGAAGTAGTTTATCATTTCTTGGCCGGACAACAAGTCATAAAAACTACTATCTTTTGCAATATACGCGATTTTAAATAACAGTTTCACACAATTATGTGAAATATTATTTTTGTTGTTATTGTAAAATAAGGGAATTAGTTTTTTTCATTTTATTCTCTACCTGTTTATAAAATTTGATCATCTTATAAAAAATTCTATTTAATCTAAACAGCTAAGTTTATTTCGGAAAATCGTAAAATCAACAATTTTATATCAACTCTCTTTACATCATATTTTTAATATTATTATTATTAAAAATTATAAATCCCCTGATGTTAAATGATGTCAAAATACTTTATAATCTGTGCGTTAGGTGAAAATCGACTAAAAATCAACCCAAAATTAGTTCTAAAGATTTTACAAATTTGGTGAACTTATTTAAACGAAATAACGTTATCACTAGAGTGAAATTTTAAAAAGGACTTCTGCTAGAAAAATAAATATCTCGTATAGTAACTTACATATTTTAAAACTATAAACAGTTAATAAAAGAAATAATTTTATAACAAATTTTAAACTGTTTCAATGGCTGGATAGGACAAAGAAACATAGAGAGCGAAGTTCAATAAAAGAAATAATTTTAGAACAAATTTTAAAGACTGCTTAAGACTAAGAAAAGGAGTAAAATAAAGGTATAAAGAAGTAAATATAAAACATATTGAAGAACTAATCTAAAAACAGTGGCTAATCTAGTAGAAATCGATCCATTTAAAAAAAATATTATTGGGGGGAAACAGGAGGACAGAACGTCATAGGTTAATTCTATAGTGTTTATCTGAGAAAATTACAAGATTTTAATCACTGAGTATGAGAATTAGTAAAACCATTTTTAATTTTCAAAAATCGGAAGTCTTCTAACTTACCATACTTTGTAGGTTACAACTAAAACAAATATACCAAGTTTACTTTTAATCATCCCCCTCAAACAACACAACGATTTGCTTTGTTTGGTAAATTGTATTTAGTTTCTTCCTGCAAACGTACTGGTTACATCAACAAATTTCAACATAAATATATCTTATACATAAAAAAAATAAAATAATAATTAAAAATACCACAAATTACTGTTTTTTTACTAGTTTAACTTAAAATAGTGTTTCAAAAAATAACGATAGTTTCGGGAATTATGAACAAAATTCACCCTTAATACTTGAGATTACATTAGATGTTGAAGAAACTCGTAAGATTTTAGACGACAGGATGGGTAAGATAGTTTCTGGCACTGCGTATCCAAGATGTGTCTATTTGGATGCGATTTTTAAATAGTTTTGTGAAAAAATTTCAAATTTGTGTTATGATAACAATATTGACTTTAACGGGAATTTAAAATATAAATTCCTAGATATATCCGTTTCATAAATCCTTATAGAAACAATTAGAAGAACCTTCTTTGAAACTTATGTTTATTTAAACCTATAAATATTATGCCCACTTCTTTAGAATCGCCCTGTATTCACAAATAAAAATATTTCAAAACGTGCACTATACTACAATTCACATTAAGTTGATTGTATGGATCGGAAGGCAGTTTAAGTTCTACTAGCCGTAATGAAAACATAAGGTCGTTAAACACACTTTCATTCGGACGAGAGGTTTGTTTTAATTTTTTTTTGTATTTAAGTTTTACCCTTTCAAAAAACAAGTTTTATATGTTTTGCATTCCTGTTGTTTTTAGGTAGGCCCTAATATTTTCTAACTTGTACCAATTGAATGTGAAACGAATAATAAAGGTGAGCTGTGATTCATTGTTTTCTCGGATACAACGTTCAGCTATATTTCCAACTTGTAAATTAGCTAAAACACAAACATCTGAGATGTGATTGTATCCCAATGACATAACAAAACCAGACTAGAGTGAAAGCTGTAGCTTTACTGTACCCAGCCCAGAATCTTCATAACTGACGTTCTTTTCTTAACCTGTGTTAAAGTCTTTTTAATTAGTTTATATGCATCCTGTGTTATTATTAAATCAACAATACATAAATATATTCCCAAATAAATGTTGTTTAATATGGAATACACGTCATGCAACTGATGTGCTGGCATGCCGCGACTTTCTGTTGGTTTTTAACCTTGGTTGTAATACGATCGCCAGATGTAGGCTACAAAACGAACAATTTTTTATTTAGCAAACTTTTCAAATGATTTATAAACCCGAATCAACGAATAAAAAATTTGGGCAAAGTCGTAATAAAATAACGACATACAAAACGTAGATTAACATAGAATTATGTAAATACATATTTTTAAACAATAACCCAACAGTTATAGCCAAGACCATCAGGTACGATCGGTAGAAATTTCATGTTCCAGAATGTATGTTTCGGAAATTTTTAAATTTAAAATCATTTAATATTTTGTTTAAAAATGTATTTATTCACTTTTGAAAATATTTACATACAAACGAACTCTTACAATTAAATAAACCAAAATCTCATTGAAGAATATTTTAAACAATAAAAGTTTAAACTGTCATGAATTTAATTCTCTAAATAATCCACATTAATCTAAATTAAAACTATTAAACATTGTATAGTTAAATAATTTAGTGTATTTTTAATTCCAATTCTGTTTTGATTTATCATTCAAATTCAGTTAAACTATTTTTGCTATACAAAGTTTCTTGTAAATGTAAAACAATTTTGTTAGTAAAATAAATATTGAAAATCCCACTTTCGGTTCATTATTTATTCTAGTTGTATTTCTTTTCAAATATTCCATTTAAAAAAATGTTAATATTTACTTTAAAAATCTTGCTGGTTAAAGAATCGATTTTATCCAACTTTTCTAAATTTTGAGAATTTTATCCAATATTTAGTATACATCTTTAGGTTAAGGAATGAACGGAGAGCATTGTAGACGCTTAATTGGATATTGGAGAAATGTGAATGTTTTATGGGGATTTAGTAAGAAATAATTTAAAATAGCCAGATTTCGCGCCTTCTTAAAAAGGTTTTTTCCGAACATATTATAAACGAAAAATGTGATAAAAAATATTTGAAATTTTTTTATTAACTTAATAAAAAGCTCTTACGTTGATGGTTGCCCAGAGTTTTTAAAAAGTGTTGAATTGAGAGAAATATTTGTACAACTTTTATGTCAAAATTGGATATAATAGTGTTTATTTTATTTGTTTATTATTTTTTAACTTAGTTTTCACAGTAAAAAAAAAAACAACAAATATTTTTTAGCTTCTTTTTGAAGTACTGTACGATTTTTTTTAAGGAATTTAAATTGTTCCACTCAATTATTTATTCTGCTTTTAATTCCCCTATCATAGCTTATACAAATTATTTTATTTTATTTCAAAGCCTATAAATGTAGCCATTTTACAATACTTATAAATAAATTTCATTTTTACCTTATTTAGATCTGCAGTTTTAGGATATTCAATAATACTCCGCCTTAAAATCAGAAGATCTTTCATAATTGTCGACAAAATTACGCTTTGAATTACAACAAACACAACCCTGAATATAATGTGCTATTATATATTATCTACTACATTATATGGACGTGAAATTCATTCTTTACAAGTCATTAAACTTTCTATTAAATGAAAATCCATATTTTGTGTGTAATATAATTATATCATGCACATTTTAATGAATAAATCTTAAAGTGAAAGAATTCAAAATATTCCATAATTCGTGAAATATTAAAACTATAACTTTCTACACAATTATAGGAGTTTCTTAAATCTAAAATGTAATACATTAAATTTATAGGTTATATCATTATTTTGTAGATCGTCTATTTTAATTTACAATCATGCTTACAACAATAATAGAATAATTAGTAATAACTAATAAACTTATTTAGTTTACGCCGTATATCCTATTACTTACGCCTATATATGGGTAGTTTAAATGTGAAGAAAACAAGGTGTAGATAGTTCGTTTATGATTAGCAATTTTAATAAAGAAGTTTCTTAAATCAAAATTTAATTCAATAAACATCTAGTTTGTAACATAGATCGTCTAATTTATTTTACAATCATGCTCGCCCCGTAGCATATTTAAAATCAATAATATTAAATACTACTAAACTTAATTAATAACGCTCTATACACTATCCTTTTTATTCACGTAAATTAAATGAGATATAAAGTATTAAAAAACAACATATTCGATAGTTCGTTAAAGGTTACATTTTTATTGGCGTATTGAGATTTAAGGACTTCCTAAAATATTAAAAATAGTAAACAATAAGGTTCAAACATTATAATATATATATATATATATATATATATATATATATATATATATATTACATTTATTAGGCTATATATATACAAACATTTAGACTGTAGAAATTTCCTTTTCACAGATCGCCTACTTTAATTCACAACATGCTTATATAATACCTTAAAATAGTTATTAGTGATTTTAATGCTCGCATAGAAACAACCCATCTTGCGTTTGATGTCTATAATTTTGCAACATAGTAATTATATAAATTTAAAAAGTAAAAGATATCTTTAAAAAAAAAACAACTTTATTACTGACTGCAGTTATTATCCGAGATGAATGATCCCTGTCTCCCTCCCTGAGGCGGCGACGTGATCCGTCATCGCTCTACGGGAACAACACAAATAGCCACTGACTAATTTATGACTGAATTTGATCAGACTATGAACCTTAAGACATTGTATTACAATGTGTAACAACATAATTAATGTGTGTTGTATGAGTGTTGGACACAAGGGGTAGACGAGAACACAAAAAGTAGGGTTAAGAGATGTAGGTTATGTTTTTTTGCTTTGCTAACTGTGTTTACAAGACGCTGTATTCTATAAAAGAGAGTGATTTATTATAAGACGTTAAAACAAGGCGTTAAGACGGTTTTATTGTGAATATGTGTATTTGGAGAGAAGGAATTTAAAAATAGCAAGACAAAATATATAAATTGATAAATTGTGAAGTTTTTTTGTAAATATTTTGTTGTTTGAATAAGAAAGTAACTTTTACAAAAATCCAGACATAGCCTATATTGTTTGTTCTATAAGGTTTTTTAATTTTTTTTTTTATAGAAAGAATTTAACAATAGAAATAATTAAAAAATGGACATCTAATTATCGATAATCTGTACCCTTATGATAGATTTTCGCACAAGTAGAATACATAATTTAAAACAATTCATTATTTTTTTAACGATTCAAATTGAAGCTAAATAAACCAACTGAATATACTTAGTCTAGTAATAAGTTCTTTTTGTTGGACAATTAAAGGAATTCGTCATAAGTAGTATTACAAACAAGGATTTTTAAACACAATAAAGTTTTATTAAAGTGTTTCTCTTCTACCACAACATTCATTTCTCTTATCACACAGTATATAAAGTAGACGACAGTTTCTTACCAAATTGTTTTGTCTGAAAATATTATAAAAGTATCAAGTTATTAAAACAATATTTTATAAAGTAGGCAACAGTTTCATATATAATTTGTTCTAAAGGTAAAAAGATAAAACACAGTATCACAAATTATTTAATAGAATAAAATTTAAAATTGTTTCACAATTTACAATAAATCTCATCTCTCGTGTTTTCTTAGTTTAATAAATTGTTGTTAACTAAATTAATTTTAATATTTATACATTTCATAAACCTATAGTTATTGTTCTACTAAACCGAATGTAGGCTTTGTAAATTAAAGTTAAAATTCTTTTCGACACTAAATTCAACCAAACCGGATAGCCCCCCCCCCACAGTATTAGAAGTTGACTGAAATGCCTACTAATCTCTTACCCTCCCAGCGGCAAAGATGAGTTTTTTTGTTCAAGTGTCAAAAGTTTTGTCTTTCGTAAATCATATGTTCCACGTTGGTCTCATATGCTACCGTCTTGAGGAAATTAATTAATTTATAAATAAGATACCCTATTCTAGTTTTATGAAATAAAAAAAAATTTTTTTTTAAATATTATAAAACATTTTAACAGTTTATGTAAATAACGAATATTTAAAGAACATTCTTTTAGCAAGTAAATTTAAAAACGAAGAAAGTATTTCTCGATATTATTTCATTTGATTAAATATCACTTATTTAGGGTATTTAGAAAAAATATATAAATAAAAAGAAGTAACCAAATATAGTTTAAAAATAAAAAGAAGTTTAAAAATTAATAACAATTTAAAATGTTTTAGCTCTAATTCTGTAGTTCATAGTAAGCATCATTCTTTCTTTACTGAATTTTGAATGTAAAAAAAATATTGAGATGTTTTGGACATATTCGTTTCGGATAATCTTTGAATCGTTTTCTTACAAAATTATTGTTTTTTTTTTATTTACGTTATGTCAATAAACGTTAATAAACGTGACATAAAAATTAGATATTACAAAATTCGTAACGTTGAATTATAATCAAAATTTTGCCTTAATTAATACCCTAAAGTTTTTAATAAAACATCCTGGTCTTCCCCAAACACGTAAATTAAGGATTTATCTGTAAAAAGGAAAATCGCAAGTAAAATAAAAATAAATAATTGAAAATAAAAGAAATTAAAATTGGTCGTCGATTTGCGTCTTAAACATTTGTTGATCTAGAAGAAACATGTGATAAAGTTTGACATCATTGATGTATAATGTAAATTATTTTTACCTAATTATGTTAATGGTCTTAATAAATTAAGCATTTATGCTGGGTTCGTTTGTAAAAATAAGACCTCCATATGTTTAATATCTTCTGGTGAAATAGTTTACTTTCTGACATGTTAGTAGGGGTATAACACGTTTCAAGATGGTGCGAAAATACAAAATCTTCGCTTTAAATATCTATTTTGAAGATCCCGCGTATTTAAAGTAGTTTTTAGATTTACTTGTGCTAAATAACTCAGCATAAACGGTGGAATTGAATGTAATCAAATGTGGTATTTTCGTTATTTCTCTATGTCTGTCTCTCATTTTGTGTATAATATTTTTTTTAGATAGTTCATACAATCAAATCACAAAATTACGATTTTCTCAAAATCGGGTCTATAGATTTTTATCAAATTTTGCCTCTAAGGATACCAAGGAAGTAGTGGTTATAAACTCGTAAAAAGCTGATTCTTGAGTTATTTGTTAAATAGTAACAAACAAAGCAATCATACACTTCGTTGTAATTTCTATTTACTTGTCGTTTTAAAGGGTTTGATAATAAATTTATCAACAATTAATTCCATTGAATTTATCTGTTCAAGTTTTTAGCGTTTCCTCTTTACTACCAAAAATTCTCGAAAAGATTTTTTTCAGCGGATAAACGATGCATTTTTGGAGACGTTTATAAAATATTTTTCAACTATATTTCGTGACAATTTTTTAGAAATTCAGAACGTTGTAGGCTAGTTTAGTGAATTTCCACTCTATTTTTAAGCAGATTAAAGCACAGATGGGCGAGAAAGTTAGTAAATTACGTGTAGAGTTTACTAATTAAATTCAGTCTTTATTAAATTTAATATTCAAAAACAAATTTGAATTACAATACGCAATACAAAAATATGCGAGTCCAAGTATATTTTTAGACTAAGCAAGACGTGTTGCTTCCAAGTTTCTTTACACTCCGCGGAGATTTGATTAAATACTCAACTAAATAAAATAAAAATTATTCCAGTTAAAGTTTAATTAGAAGACATATCTTAGTAAATATAGTTACAATTGCCCTCTGTAAGACCCTCATTCGGTACAAGAAAATGACATTCATTTTACAACGAAAGATCCGCCGAAACAGTCAGGAACAATAAATAGATTTGTAAATTTAAACGACTCTTAAGAACTCGTTTTTGAAAACAATTATTTTCAAGGAGACAAATAGGTTAAGAAGGTATTATCTGTGAATATATATTATATATATACAGTGTATATTTATTCAAATAGGGCGTACAATGTGTTATACATTCGATGTAAGTGTTAATTGAATTTGATTAATATATTTTTCATATTTATTTATTTAATTCAATTAAGGTTTTCACAGTTTTCACCTTTACAAAAACTGTTTACATAAATTAAATTACAATATAGTTAATGACAAGTTTTAATGGTTCATTTTGGGTTTTCCCCAATTATACCAGACCAGGAATTTAATTTCTTTTCATTTTATTTTCTTTTTTAAATGGTTATTAAATTTTATACTTCACAAATATTTGAACGAAATCGGTAGAGCCGATTGTGAGAAGTTATTATTTATTACAGTTCCAGAAACGATTAAAACAATCTTTTATCTATTGTGTATCAATCTTTATGTTCGAGTAAATGTAAACAATATTTTTTGCCTCCATTATATTATTCAAAATGAAATTCCCCAAAAATTGGTTGCAAGATTTGATCCAGATAAAAAGAAGAATCTAGGTAAATAAAACCACATACAAATTACTTCTTTTTGGTTTCAGTGGCGACAAAACTAATATTGCTACGACAACCTCAACTTCAATTTTGGTCGATCCATAACATAATTTTCTCTAAATAGTAAATTAGGTTTTTTAACAACTCCAGTGATTCAATTGTTCATTTATTAGTATTTTTTCGATAACTTTAAATCGTTTTTTGGGAGGGGGCGACAACGAGCAATTCGTTATTCTTTACACTTTACATTTCGGCAAATGTTTATCAAAAAGTAAAGATAGAATTAGAGGAAATAAAATTTTTTAAAAACACTTCGAGTATAAGCAGATGTTATAAAAATCAACCCAGGCATTTTAAAATTGTTCAGTTCATGGAATTTTCTAATATACATTTTCTATTAATTAACACCTCAATAATTAGGATCGACGAATAATGTATACCACTGAAATAACACAAGGTAGTTAGCTTAACAAAAAACACAATTTTTATATCATTAATTCCCTAATAAGCATATTGCAAATGAATCATGTTCATTTAAACGAATCGCCTTCATTCCCGTCATAATTAATTATAAAAACTCAAATATGGTTGTAAAACACCACCCTTTGGATCAGTTCTAACACCTTCATTAGTTTTAACAAGTTATTAAACGTTAGTCCCATTTAAATTTAAAACCCCACGTCTGTCTTTTAACTTAAATTAAGACACAAATTTCAACGGATGTGAATAACTCAGTTAAACTGGCGTCATTAGAATGGAATTATGATCTGTAGGCAGAGAAACCGGTTTTAGAAGGCAGCCGATCAAAGATTTATGGAAACTACCGACGCAATGAGCAGGACTTCGAAGCTGTTCGGTTGAGTTATTGTTTCAAAATCAATATTCTTAATAATTTGCTGGGCAACTGTTTTTTTTACGATGACAGTTGTTTGTGCTTATATGATTAATTAATTTAGAAAACAAAATTTAGCTTGTATTTTATAAAAGTATTAACACAATGTGTGTTTTTATAATAATCAAAAATAATTCGCTGATATGTAGTATGTAAATTATCCTTATGCAATTTGTAAAGATTAGTTGATTTAATAAACACAATTTTGTTCATAAGCATCCAAACTATCATTCGAGGAAGGACAATTCAAATTTTAAATTGTCGTTATTACCTAATGATATTTGTATATGAACAAGAGAGAAAACAATACTTTAAGTCGACAATAACAGTAATGATTTTGTGAAATAATTAAAAAATTTCTTTAATATTTGTGGTTCCACACATGTTTAAAATTTGAAGTGCGATTCTCAGAAGTATAATTAAATGGCTTAGAAGGGATTTATTACGTACTGTAACCTTGAGTGTTACAAGGTTCTGCAGTGTTTTCGTAGTGAACGAATGAGCTGGCCAATTTTTATTTTCTTACAACGGAAATTCTTGGTTTTTAAACGGTTTAAATTTTTACACATTTTGAGATTAGATGGTGGGAGTGTTGAGGTGTTAAAAAAATTGTATAGCTTTTCTAAGGTTCCTTTAAAAGTGAATTACTCTCCGGATAACAGATTATGCTTAACTTTTTCCGTCTTTTAAATAATAGAAGTGGTAAGTTTTCGAAAAACACTTTGTATAATACCTTTTCATAAGTCTCAATTCTAGTTTAATAATCAATTAAAATTGAATTAAAAATTCGAAGTGACACAATAATAAACGACTGTTATAGGTCCAACACAACATGCTGTTTTTATGTAATTGTTCACAATCTATGGATATGCACGCAAGTGTGTATAAATATAGAACATATTATGTTCGGGCATGCGCAGTTGTATTATATGGATCTAACTCGATTTTATTTATTTCAACGTCATACAGCGGTTCCAAAAGTCATTGCACTTATAAAATGAAATTTATTTCTCGTTAATCAGTAAGCTTACAAGTAAAATAATAAAATAAAATTTTGAAAAATAATTTCTTGACAATTTTTAAAAACAATACTGTAAGTTTAGTATCATGATGGCGAAATTAATACATTGATCTATCTGGGTATAAACAATCATGTAGCAGCATTTCATCGAAATAATTAGAGTGGATTTTGAGAAAGAAGATCTTTTAAAACAACACCCTGGTTCATTTACACTGGCACGCTGTCACAAGTGTATTATCAAATCAAATACTTTTTGAATGTTAATTTAATAAACAAAATAAGATATTTAGGAGAATATCAAAACCTGGGAAAGGTTATGTATCAGAAATAACCGAGACGATGTTGGTGAAACGCCAGCAGCCGGCCGCGGCGTAAATTACACAATTGACAGTCACCCTCCAGCTGTCGCGAAGCGTTCTGTACCTAAAGATAGATCACGTTGGTAATTGTCAAGTAAACAGTAGAAGCGTTTTGTAGAATTATTATAAACTGAAATGCATCTGTCAATAAAATGGATATAGTGCTTCTTCATTTTGTCAAGTCTACATGACAAATAGGACTATAATGCAATTAATATTAAGTACCACAGAGTACTTTTTGTTCTATTGAGTTGAACATTAGCTTTTACGGGGTAACTTTTATATTTATTCGGAGATTCTCTTTAGCAGTTCTATTGAAATAAATTTAGTAGATTTTTGAATAAGAGGGTATGTAAATACAACCGATATAGCCAAAACGTGTTTATTACATTTCGTTGCAGATTTGTAAAATATGTTTACGAGGTTTAGGCTTCTGTTGATAGGAAAATATCCAACTAAATTGGGCGACGAATTGCAGGTCTTACAGTGAAAATAACAATTTTTTGTGGTTTACAGGCGAAAACCTCATCATCGCTTTTGAAAATGGGGGGGCGGGTGGAAGGAGCATAAAATATAGACTCACAGCCCTCGCATATTTTAACGGTTCGAGAGTTGATCTATTGATACCTGATAAGAACACTGAAAGAGAGAGATCTATCGCAAAAATAAATGATGAAAAGCTCCAGCTTGGCTATCTCGGCTATCTCGGGATTGCAACAGCTGTACTAACTGTGAGCCCTTGAGGAGATGTAAAGAAAGTAAAAATTCAATCAAACACATTTACGGGGCGGACATGATTCATAAATCTCAATAAGTCTACCACATTTCTTTCTAGAGTTTGAAAGGAAATATTTTAAATGATATACCATAACTTCAGGTATTATATGAAAAGCTGATTTAGAGCAAATTATCTCTTTCTTTTAATCTTACGAACGTTCCTTACTAATGTGCATACTCCTCCAATGAAGACAGATCAGAACATAAAGACATCCACCCTAACTTATCAGGAGCTATCGTTTTCACCTCTCTTTACGACTTCCTCGTCCGCCCCAAACACTTTGTCAGAGTTTGTCACCAGATCATCCTCGAAATTCCTCTCTTTCCACTCCAGAGTCTGCCTCACCATATCAGCCTCCCTCTTTCTGAAAGTATGATCAATTTATTACCACACTTTCTTTCCTTAATTTGAACTCTTTAGGGCTTTCATTAGCTTGTGTCTACAGTTGCAGGTTCCTTACTATTCTGGGTCAACTTAATTTGAATATAAATGTCTCACACTAATGTTAACAAAAGATTCTTTTCATAATTAATTCCATTCTTTTTTTAAACCGTAGAGTAGGAAGGACATGACATTTGTTTCAAAAATCCTGTTTTATTCTTTCCCTCATGTGAATTGATCTCCATATAGACCTAAGCTGTGCCGACACTCTGCAGTACATGTTCGCATCTGTTTGACACTATGCTTCCGAAAGTAGTATTCCTCAGAGTACTCAAATTCTTTCCCTTCCACAACTATTGCCTGTACCGTTGTGTTCTTAGATATAAAATGTTATGTTAATCTTACAATTTCTTCAGATCTTGCATCTTCTTTTTCATAACTAAAATCCCCCTGTGTGATCTACTATAATTAAAAAAAGAAGCGGAGAGAACATACATCCTTGTTGCAATGCTTAGGATAGATAATTTCAAATTCAAAATTAAAATAGTACAATTTACGTATACAACTAGAAAAATAACAATTAGTTAATAAAATCGGTCCAACGGTTTCTGAGAGGAGGACAAATTTAGACTTTTTCCTTGTCATTATTTAGATTCAAAAGAAACTTAAAGTATTTTTCACCAACACAATACTTTCTCTGAATAATAAATTAATACTAAACGTAAGTACTACCAATAGAAAGTGTATTCTAAATAGAATTTTTAATAACGTTATTCCACTAGGAACGATATTGGGTCCAATTTTGTTTTCTTCATTTTTTCAAAACGAATCTCTCTAACAAACTTGAGCTCTGACTGTAATCGGTTTGAACAACTCTATTCGTCCATCTACTACAGGATCAATAGACCTTAACAGTCAATGCCATGAACACGTATTGAATTTCTTTAAAATCGATATTTTTTAATTCATTATTCGGCAGCCAAAATGGATGGGACGCTTTGCGGTGAACCGCAGGTACGATTGTTTGTATAAAAATCATTGTCCAGAAGACCACCCACGAATTCTGATAAGTCTGTTCTTAAATATTCGTTATAAAGAAATAATAACTCGTGTCTGTGTGAAATAATCATTTCATTAATTACTTTGCAAACAAAACCACTTTCACCTTCTTCAGAAGCATCGAATTCTTTCTGCATTTACGAGTGCATTCCATTTTACTTTCTTAGAAAACATGTTTTGAAAAATCGTGAACAACTGGACAGGTGGTTAAAGAATTACAGGTGGAGCGATTTAAAATTGTAATTTTGTTTATGTTAAACATAACTGTTAACAAAGTTATTCACAATTTAAATAATATTATAAATTTGTTAGATAATAAATTTAAATCCACCATTTTCAATGTTAGCTGATGTATTAAATTTCATGGAAAAATATTTTGTTTAAATATATTAAAATGGTGAATAAATTTATTAAAATTTCTAGTTAAAAGACTTATTTACTAGTTTACTGGGTTTATTAATTATATTTTTTCTTAAGTTACTCTAAAATTGAATGACGAATTTGTGTTCAACTTCCCAAAAAAAAATATATAAAGTTCAATGAAAAGAAGTAATTTGAAATTGATGGTGTGAAAACATTGCACAAACATTCTCACACATACAGTCATAATGGAAATAATAACTAAAACTATTCGTGGGAGAAATATAATATATTGAGTAGTTGTGAGTAAAAAATGAAAACGAATCATAAAGTCGACGTTGACAAAATTATATTAAATAATTAGGGTCGTTAGTTTGCTTTGCTTGTGCCATAATCGTGTCCTTACTGTAAATCGTATTTTAATAAAATCGACTTTTAGTGACAGTAATCGAAATTCAAATTTTGTTCTTTGCTAATTATTCCTGAATCATAATATTTTTTAAATTTCTAATATTACAAAGTGGTTTTGATCACTAAATTCTAAAGCGAAATCTCTAAAACTGATTTTAAGAATTACACATTTTATAACAGCTCCCGATAACACTTTTTGTTTTTTCCCGATAACTCGCAAACCGGTATTTTGGACAAATGGCAACCAATAGGTTTTATTTAGGTTTTTAGAAGTTACAAATGAGCAAACTTTGATCAATTTCGTTAGACAGGGTAACTACGAGTTTTTTCTTATGGTAACTACCCTCAAATTTTGAGTTAGTGAAAAATGAAAAAAAAAAAAAACCTCCCAAAGTAAGATCTAAATATCCCTAAATACTTAATTTGATTAAAATCAGTCCAAAAGTTTGGGTTGTAGAATATATGACAAATAAACTGGTGGATTAGTCAAAAAAACACTTTTAAAATTTTAAGAAAAATCATTTGAAACATTATTTAATGATTTACATTTTCTGGTTTGTATGCAATAAACGAATTTCGTTACTATTTGTAGTTACTTACTAAGTTTAAAAACTGAAATGTATTCTGATTTAAATACAAGGAAAATTATACAAAGTGATTGCCTATGTGTTAACCTTTGATATAACCTTAAACTTAAAAAAAAAATGGCTGCCGATGTGTTAACATCTGTCAAAAATCAAATTTTAAATACACCTTTAAGTTTGATTGCAAGTCAAATTGATTTTAATTTATTTAGTTTATTACAAATGATTAATTAGTGACTTTTACAAAGAATGAAAAAAATGTATTTGGTCGAGTTTCTTGTGGATGTTTTGAGCCAAAAAAAATAATTTTTTGGAACAATTTTGCCTATGTACAGTACTCTAAAGGCTAAACAAATTAACAGATTTCAAACAACTCTGATATGTGAATCATATCTCAAAACGTTAAAATGTTTACCTCAACTCAAAATTCACATGTAGTTGTCTTACTATCAAAACTCAAAATTGCGTTTTTCTTTAAATCGGCTTCAACTATTTTGATCAAATTTTCCCATAAAACGTTTCGGGCCGGAAGGTAAGAGTATAAAAAAAAACAAAATTGTTTTTAAATTTTTTTATTTATTTATTATTTTAATTTCTTTGTTTCTTTCTTCTATTTACACTAACAATATTTACAGAAATATAATGACAAATTATAAAGTTGATACAGTTTATAATTTAAACTTCATTTACAGATAATTAAGTTTTATAAACTTAATTTCTCAAAATCAACTCTACAAAACAAAAACAAATTGATATTATCACCATCACTACCACTGACTCCTGTTGTGGTAATAAAACCAAATAATTTCATTGAAAATTTTTTAAAAAGTATTTACTAAAACGAAAAGCCATAAACGCCCCCACCCCCCACAACACATCTGGTGATCAGTTGGACCGAATTCCAACTTCAAAATCCTCCCCTCTTGGGTTTGTCGTGCGTCATACCTACTGAAACTAGTCTGCCTCTACGCCGTCGGACATATTTATTTCAATTCTAAATAATATTTTGTTTTTCTTATTTAATATCTAAATTATAGGTTAAGAGTTTAAGAACCTTGATCACAAGGAGTCTTTCAAAAGTAAATTAAAACTTTAAATGGTAGTGGTTTCGTTATTTGTTGCCCTGAGAAAAACTCGTTATTGTAAGCAGATATAATTGGAATTTATTAAAACATCAGCTGTTATTTTCATTGCTGTTTATTTGTTGCCATAGCAACGAGTTTTCTCATTGTTGAATAATTTGAAACAGGAATCTAGTAGGTGGTAAACTTGTAGTATTTTAATTGTTGTTTTTTTTTATGACTTTACCTTAAAAAACACGCATCGCAATAATTCAATGTTATTATGAATGTGATCGGAGTTTATCAGCTTTGTTAAGAAATTTACTTGCAATGATTTGAGGGACGGTGCAGTGTAGTCGCGTGTAAAAAGCTTGTTAGTAAGTTTGAAACCACTGGATCTATTGGAGACATCAAGAGGCCAGGAAGACCTTAAAACGTAAGAAATGAAATTGCTGTTTCTTAAAGAAAAATATGTTTTGTCAAATAACACTGAATACGGAGATTGTAGCGTTAAAAAGCAAGACTGCATCTCCAGGAAAAGAATGGCGGCCACTTCGAACACCTGTTATATTAACCCTAACAAGTTAAATTTAAATTAATTTTAAGTTTTTATTAAATCCGGTTATTACAAAGGAATTCGTGTACTTTATTTTGTTTTATGTTAAAAAACAAATAAATTTTAATTAATTAGGGGTTTACTTTACTTTTAAAAGACACGGGGTATTACTTATAGAGTCTACAACAGTCCTGGTTTATCTTCTGTTAACGACATGTTTCGCATACTAACAGGTGCCATCATCAGGTTAGCTATGTTCACGAATAGCTTTACACATTATAAACATTGAATACATGACATGTATTAGTATAAAATTACAAGTCGATAAAACAAGTATTAAAACTAATATCATAAAGGAGAACTATGGCCACTACAAAGTCACCGGTTATCTGATACCTAGGTATGATGTATCAGCGATGAGTAATATGTAAAGGTTCGTGGACACAGCTAACCTGAAGATGGCACCTGTGAGTGTCAGAAACATGTCGCTATAATTAGACACTACATAAAGAAAGCTGTTATCGACTACATAAACTTGATAAGTTATTTATTATAACTATAAACAGTTCACAGGAAAATATCAATAATAATTAGGTTTGTACAAAGTAAAAAAATATAAATTTAAAAGATTAGGGTTTAAAATTGAGAAATACAGCAAAACTATTGTTAAGGATGTACAATAATACCAGGACGAAATTAAACCATATAGTCGTCTACCATCTTGACCGTTATGTAATGCACAGAATAATAAAAATTTAAAGAAAATTATTTAACAAGCCGTCATTTTACCATCCAACGATTATTTATGAAAAAGATTAATTGCAAATTTTCAGAATTATATCATATTATTTATACATAATTATAACTTGCTTACACCTTGATAACTGTGCCCCTAAATGACTCCAAGAACAATTTATGTTACGTCTAGATTTTTCCTATTTGTGGGACAATACAAAGAATATAAATCTAAAGTTTGAAATATATAGGATATATCATATTGTCTATGTTGACTGGTTACGACTGTGAGAAATTAATTAATATCATTATTAACTTCAAAACGAGACAAAGTTAGTCTATAAATATCCGACATATAGACGGACAGATACGCGCGCGAATTATGTCTCCTTGGTTTTATCGAAGTACTCTAAAAACGTATACAAACATTGACGGTTTTAAACAATTTTAGCTTATGTAGTCATTTTTTTCATGTACTTTGTTTCGAATTTGTGTCACCAGTTGAACTATAGCTGATTTTCTAACAGCCCATTTTTTTGTTTTGTTTGCTGATAACTCACGAACTATAATTTTCGGAGAGTTGAAATTTATACATTTTGTCCGGGACTTTATACGCTATATCTGAGTCAAGTTTTATCAAAATCGTTGGAGCTGAATTTAAGACATAGTAAATTTTGTGTTTTGGTTTTACAACAGTTACTCTGAACTTTTTAGTTTCAGAAAGACTGAAAAAAGTCTAGATAATGGCCAAAATATGCTGACGTACTTAAATTGATTAAAATCAGTCGACGCGTTTGGGCAGTTCTAAAAGCCACTTTTTTTTACATTCCGGAAACAAAACGGAAATATCTGAAAATTTCCATATTTTGACCTTTCACGTAATATTATACTGTGTATAGTGGAAAAAAAATTTACAATTTAAACATCCCCAATGACTTAAAAGTCGTAATATTTGTCTGTTAACTATAAAATCCTTCCTCAACTTTACTTGCTCAAACCAATAACTGTTGGAACTGTCTAAAACAGCGCATTAACAATAAATCCAAAATTCTTACGTATTTTTTTGCTCGTCTATAAAATGCGAGACAAATATCGTCCCAAATAAATGAACTTCTGGACTTGCGGCAAACCTTCGTAATAAGCAACTAACCTATAAAATCCAGAACGTTTGGCAACCTTGAATAACGTTTTATTTAGCTTCTTAAAGAGTACGTTGTATAAAAAATTCAATAAAATCATTTGAGTCGATTTTTGAAATACGAACTTATATATTTTCTCCCAACTTTGATCTTGATTGCTGTGTGAGATAATTACTGCATCATTATTAGACTGCGATAGGCTGCACGGAAGGATTTTACACTTGAGAACTCCATTTCTAGTTGATAATGAATCACATAAATCATACACATAACGGTTACTGTTTGAGCAATTAAACAGTGTTGGGCGTCTAAGTACCTATTGTATATTGTAAGACCGGGCAAGTCAGTTAGCTAACCAACTGTTAATGAACCGTGTGACATTAATTAGGTAAGAATATAGTTAATCAAAACAAGTTGGTACAACCTGATTATAGTATGACCAAGTATAGTGTGAATCCTAGCCTGTCCAGTTTTATTTACATAAATTATTCATTAGTTTACAGCTGGTAGTTTTGTCAGGTATTTTAAATATTGGATAGATGTTATTCCAGACAATTTTTTGTTTCTTGTTTTTTAAAAGGAGAAAAACCTCTGCGTCATAATCGTCTTATAAAATATAGACCCATACTTTTCGAATACTCTAAGGCGTTGGTTAAAAGAGACATGATAATATGAAAGGGAGAGAGAGCTCTTACAAGACTGTGGAAAAATGTGTAGTTAAGCTAGGCTTTTCGGGTTTTCCAACCTTGCAATAACCAGGTAAACTCCTTTGGGACCAATATCACCATGAAATGCGCACGGATCACTATACCAGTAAACAAACATTTGTATATAAAACTAATACCGACGTTTCAAAGTTGATCAACTCTCGTCATCACGTGCAAACTATAGAACAATTCAAAACAAATCTAAAAAACTCAATTTACAATATTAAAAAAAGTAACAAACAATTCAGACCTCTAAATAAGAATTAACACAAAAAGAACACACTATTAGGTCCAGTAGATACGAAACAATTTTAATTCAAAATTTTAATTAAGAAGAAATAATAATAATACAATGGGGGTGTTATGAACGGCCCTTCAACAGGGGGAGACTTTTATAAACAATCAAAAATACAAGTTTTATAGGTTATATAAAGTGAACAGTCAATTATATCACCCAAACTAATATAACAATAAAGGGTTTTTGGTTTTTATTACTTTCAATTTTTATCACGTTTAGCCTCTAAGGACCCAAAAAACTCTCTCTCTCTCTCTCTCTCTCTCTCTCTCTCTCTCTCTCTCTTTCTCTCTCTCTGTGTCTCTCTGTCTCTCTGTCCTCTGTCTCTCTGTCTGTCTGTCTCTTTGTCTCTCTGTCCTCTGTCTCTCTCTGTCTCTCTGTCCTCTGTCTCTCTGTCCTCTGTCTCTCTCTGTCTCTCTGTCCTATGTCTCTCTCTTACTCTCTCTCTCTCTCTCTCTCTCTCTCTCTCTCTCTCTCTCTCTCTCTCTCTCTCTCTCTTTCTCTCTCTCTGTCTCTCTGTCCTCTGTCTCTCTGTCTGTCTGTCTCTTTGTCTCTCTGTCCTCTGTCTCTCTCTCTGTCTCTCTGTCCTCTGTCTCTCTCTGTCTCTCTGTCCTCTCTCTCTCTCTCTCTCTCTCTCTCTCTCTCTCTCTCTCTCCTCTCTCTCTCTCTCTCTCTCTCTCTCTCTCTCTCTCTCTCTCTCTCTCTCTCTCTCTCTCTCTCTCTCTCTCTCTCTCTCTCTCTCTCTCTCTCTCTCTCTCTCTCTCTCTCTCTCTCTCTCTCTCTCTCTCTCTCTCTCTCTCTCTCTCTCTCTCTCTCTCTCTCTCTCTCTCTCTCTCTCTCTCTCTCTCTCTCTCTCTGTGTGTCTCTCTCTCTCTGCGAATTTATACAAAAATGCTAATCTGTGAGTCATTGGTAAAACTATACCTAAAACAGAATAAAATGCGTCATTGGACTGTTATAAAACTGTCAAAATTGCCTCTACCGATTTCGTTCCGATTGTATTAACATGTGAATATAAACGACATGCGTGCAACATCGAAAATAAAACAATATTCAGGTATAATTGTCAGAAAAAATATAAATGAATCTTGACCAACGTCATTCAAAGCTAGTTTTTAATCAAATACGCTGAAGAAGTGTTTGACACAAGTTTAGGTTGTTATTTAAATATTCAACTTTTTAATTCACAAATTACAGAAGGATAATTTTTTGTTGATGTTTATTTTTGGTCTGTTTTTATTGGGTTGAGATTGGTCAGTGGAAGAGTGTTTTACATCTGTATAAAATAACGTACAGTTCTTAAAACTGAGTTTACGTAGCAAATATAATAAAAGTTGAAAATTCTAAAGCGTTTAATAAAAAAAAAAACAGGAAAACATAATTACAATTGAGAGCCCAAAATTGTGACAATTTTCTCCATTGAATAGAATCGGTGGAAATTTCATGAATTTTCGCGTCGACGTTCAATTGAGAGAGATAACAACTAGTTTAACAACAGAGGCCGAAGGCCAGGTTATATAAACATCTCAAAAGTTTTGTTTTTCGAAAGAGTAGTTTCTTGACTGTGTCTTCTACTGGCAAATGCTCCACTGTACCTGTATACTAAGCTGTTGGAATAGATAATTTAAAGTAACATGCATTAAAAAATGGCGTACTGGAGGCAAGAGCGGCCTTGAGAACATCCATCTTCTCCTCTAATAACACAGAAGCGATGTAAGACGTAACCGCCAAGAGAGAGAAAGATCGTGCATCGGCTCTGTCAACTTTTATTTCTATTTTCAATATCACTCCTGTAATTACCAACTGATTTTAAATCAAGATTACCGATTGCATCAAGAATTAAACAGTTATTCTAATTAACACATCAGCAAATGTATTTTAAATCGTTTTCAGATTGGAAATGTGGAGTTGTTGTAATTGTGAAAATATAATAGCACCACAACCACATCATTTTGATTGCTAATATATACCGCAATGAATTTATAAAAGTTTCTATTTGCACACTTTGGCGTTATATTATATATATTGTCAATTTTGGAACAAAAATTGTTTAACAACGAAACAAGTGAAAGACATTTTCCCAAAACCACTATAAAATTTTTGTGGTTTATATGTATATATATATAGGCTATTAAAGTTTTTCTCAAAATCGTAACTAACGATTTTTTCAAGTGAAGCCTATAAGGACTCAAATATTACATTGAAAAATATCTATCTATAAATACTGATTCTTAGTTATCTGTTAAAATCCATAAAATCGCCTCATAGCAGTTGTAATATACTTAATTTTTCTAAATCGGATCAAATTCTCTTAACGATTTTGTTCAAATTTTAGTGACATTTAAAGATTGATGACAAACCCGTGTGAAAAATCGCAAGTAAAACATTTTAAAATTCAGAAAAATTGGCAGAAAAACAAAAATTAACCTTGAACCCCCTTATTTATTTTATTTTATTTTATTTTTTCAAAAACGCCAATTTTTCTTTTTTTTTTTATTTACAATGAACGAAAAGACGTAATGGCGAAGATTAGCTTTGGTTTCTTTATGTTTTGTTTTCATGATTTGTCAGTTTGTGCAATGTTTGCGCACTGTTTATTTTTAAATGTTATTTAGCTGGAAATTACTTTCTTTTTCTCGGAGTTATATCAATTTAGGACTTTTTTTAACATACCATTTTATTCAACACTCATAAATATGATTACGATAAATTTTAACGCCTTTCCAAATAGAATGAACGCCCTTTACTCTACGGTGGTGAAAAGGTTACCTAGGGTCTAGACAATAGTTCATGGTCACACCTGGTGTTACGATAACAGGGAGGGGGTTGAATCTACCCCTTCATATCTTGGACAAGAAGGGGTACTAATAACATATGATCAGGACAAATTAATGATAATGTGAACCATTATGTCAAACACGGTACGAACCATTAATTTTTATTGTTTACACTCTTTTGGTTCCTTTTTGTTGTACGTCTGTTTTGAGAGGTGAACGTTTTGTTGAAATGTTAAATCACTGGGAAATTATTAATGCGATTTTAAGTTGTTTTTCACAGTTTCATTAGTTTGTTTGACTGTGCTTTTTTTTCAATTTTATTTGTTTCATTAAGTCTTTCAGAAGGTAAAAATAAGATTGCATAAACCTTCTCACAGATTCCTACATATAACCAATTTAAAAGAAAAGTTATCATAAACTTAAAAGATAAAATTCTGTAACGAATATAAATTTTTTTGTAAATATGTAGCTATTAGGAGCCCGGAAAACGTATTGGTTGCTATCACACCCAAAAATCTGTTTAATATTAGAAATGAACACCATTGGAAATCTTAGGTAGGCCTATAGCTTAATTTGTTCATATATTATTGTGATGTGGAGATTTGTATCTTAAACTGATATTCCAATTAGTAAATAAAGTTTTAAAATAATATATATATATATATATATATATATATATATATATATATATATATATATATATATATTCCTCACAAACTGTGTTAATTGCCAGATTCCTAGTTAACCGGCACTAAAACCTGAATTTTGGGGAATTGTTATTTTAGAAAAAGAGAAGAGATAATTTTCCTTCACCTACATAGACTTTCCTTCACGTTGGGTCTATCTCTAAGTAGAGTCGAACTTCCTCCGAGGACCTACCGACTAAGAAACCTTTGTCTTCTCTTACGGGTAGTCTTGTCCGGGCGTTATTTCCTAAGAGAGCAGATTCTACTCTAACCTAACCTAACCTAAGCTCTTTCTACAGTTATTTACTTCCTCACATTTTATTTCTACTTCAAGATATTACTAACATATATATCTATAATTTCCTACAAATGATTTGATTCCAACATTTGTTTCTGAGCAATTCTCGAACTAAGGTTTCCTCTTTCTTGTGCCAACTTAACAAAGCTAAAAAACTAAGCATCACACACATCATGCCCAAATTACATACATGATGGTGTCTCTAATATTTAAACGTTTCCAAATACGGAATCATCTATGATCTTATAGTGCCTGAGTGAGACAGTAGCTTTATTTTCCTTGCGGTCATATATCTGAATCTCTATAGCCTCGGCACTTCGGCTATGAGCCTAGTGCTCCCTTTGATTGTTCACCTTACACCAACCCCAGTGCCTCTAACAAGCTCCAGGATCTTCTACAGAGGGTTCTTGTCAAAAATAATGTCGGGTTGCTGAGGTCCAAAGATGCTCCTTCTTTAGAGCTCTAGAACCTCACAATCAAACAAAATCTGTACTGCGGTCTCAGGTACGAGACAGCAAGACAACCATGATGCTATTTAGGTTGCTTCATAACAGGTGCTCGTGCACATCGCCATCTTTTGTATTTACATTTAAAACTGTTCAATTTTTTAACAATTTGGATATTCTATCAAATATTTACGAAAAATCACATTTTAACTAAACTAATTCCAACATAATATAATATTTAAAACATTGAACATTAGGTGGCATTACATCAAGTATTCATAACCATTTTAAACATTTAATTTTAAAATAGTTCATCCAACAATGGAATTCACAGGTATTTCATCTGGTCTCATTCTGTCGCTAACTCTTCTGAAATCAGTTGAAAGGAATTTTATTGAGAAGTTTCGATTTATTTACCTGTCGCTAGTTGATGGGATAATGATTGCTGCAAACCAAACGTTAATACTTTATCATTTGTCGTTTAGAATAATCTGAATGTTGTAAATGGATTGGAATTTTTGGAAATTGATTTTCATTATAATTATGTTTTATTTTGGGGGAAATGTTATTAAAAAAGTTGTTTTTTGTAATTTAGAATTTTTAGATTTCTGTTTTTAGTTCGATAAACAAACGTTACCCAATTTCTTTCTTCTTTTTTCGCCGGTAATATTTCTTCCTTCGGTTTCTTCTAACTCTTTCTTCAACTCAAAACATCCTTTTTTGTTTTTGAGATTTGTTTTTGTAAGTATTTCCGAGTGCATAAAGTTTTTTTTTTTAAAAAATATAGTAAATAATTAGCAAAGTTCAAATTGTTTTAAAATATTAGCAAAATTTTTGAACTCCAAATATTTCTCTTTCTAGTGGTCATTGATTTAACATTGGATAAAAATTTAGAACAACAACATTTTTAATATCTATTTCCTTAGAATCGACTGCAAACCTCATATTTGAATTATTTTCATTACTCTATTTCTCTATTTATTTACCTAAAAAGTCCAAAATAATATAAATTTTTATTAAATAAACTAAAAATACAAACTTAGATTTTGTATCTTATTACTTTAAATAAACAAATTATCCAGTATACAAAAATGAATCAAAATCCAGTAATATGGTACCTAATTAATCTTTCACAATAATCATATTTTCAAGACCTAAGCGGTGGCATTACTATTACTTATAGTTTTATTTTCCACCGACCAAAAGTCTCAAAAGTAAAAATTCCAAACATGAAAATTAGTACATATTTCACTAAAACGATAAATTCACGAAATGGTAAATAAAAATTTGCAAGAATTATTTGCCCAGTTTCAGTAAGAGTTTTGTATTAATTTAAAGAAAACAAGAATAAAATGCAGACACATCAAACAAAATTATTCTATAAGAATAACGAGATTAAAATCATTGTGATAAAAATAAAACTTTAACTAAATTTATTAATGTATGAAAATCTCGTTCTTTAAACACACACAAATATTTTTATTACATTATGTTATTTGTACATAGTGTGTGAGAAATAAAAAAAGAAAGTAAACAAAATTCCGTAAAATTTGTTTGGAAATAAACTTAAACTGCAATAAAAATATATAAGTTTTTAAAATAGGTTTTAAAGTAAAATATTTTTACTTGTAGTTTGTTTAATAAATTTGTGATTAGGCATAAAAAAAAAAAAAATTACACACCACAAACAAATAATAAGTTTGCTTTAAAGTTAATAATAAGTAAGATAATCATGTATTTCATTATGTTATAAATGAAACATTAAACTAGGTATTATAGAGATGTTAAAATTTAGGATGAATTATTGCCAAGAAGTAGGCTACATAATGTACGTTAATTTAAACAAATTATTCGTTTTGTAAGGATTAGGGATACAGTGACGTACGTTAAGTATGTATTAAAGAGGTGTGTAGGCTAGTACTCTAAAAGAGTGATTTATTCTGTGTAAAATTGAGTTGTCGGGTGGATAAAGAGCGATTTAATAATTTTATATTAAGTGTTCTGCTCAGTACATACTTATATTTTGAATAATGAGCTGGCATGGAGTGAGGAATGTAAAGGCTAAGTGTGTGAAAGGGAGAGAGAGAGAGAGAGAGAGAGAGAGAGACAGAAGGAAGTTCGGAACGAGAAGGTTTTTAGTGTGTGAGAAGTTAAAAACTGGCACAAAACGGAAGATAAAAAAAGTCATAGTGAGATAGATAGATAAATAGAATGTGTAGAAAATACAAAATGCAAGAGTAAAAGTCAGATAGGAAGACAAGGAGAGATATTCCGATAGAGAAAGATAGATAGACAAACATGAAAAAGGATAAATGGATGCAAGGAGAGAACCATAGAAAGAAGAAGAAGAAATATAGAGAGATAAACAGGTAGAGAAATAAAGAGATATAAACATAATAAAAGAATGAAAAGGGGAAAAGAGTTGGAGTTAGAGACAGGCAGATTAAAAAATCCTTGTGTTTTCTTCTAGAAAAAAGAAAAGAAAATAAAGGAAATAAAAAGAGGCAGACAGTAAAAACGAGAGAAAGAAAGGATTTAAGAAGATAGCACGATATAGAGAGGCAGACAGGAAGCGTAAAAATTAGGACAGAAATTATAATGAAAAGAATAGAAAAAGAGGGGTAGGTATAAAGAGAAAAATTGGAAAGAGAAGCAGACAATAAAAAAAAACGACTAAGGGAAGAAACATACAGAAGTAATGGGAATCTTTAAAATCAGAGAGACAAAACAGAGAAAAGGAGGAAATGAGAGCAAACCAAAGAGGAAGACAAACAAGAGATAAATTGAGACAACAGAGAAAAATACCAGAGTAAGAATGAAAAGTAAAATAGCTAAGGAGATGGACAAAAGACAGTAAGAGAAGGGTTACTACGATAAAAAGACAGATTGAGAAAAAAAAAAAAAAGAATAAAGAGGTAGATAATTATATTCAATATTTGTATTTAAGGAGTGATGTTAGGACCATCAGGACCTCTATTTCATTTAACCCCAAGAGAGAGAGAGATAAGAATTCAACAGGATAATGAATGGCAATAGAGTGAAGTAGTGGCAAGTGTATGAAGTATATTATTTGTAGAAGGGAATGGAATGATGTATGGCCAAGTGGCAAGTGGTTTATAATGAGAAGAGAGTAAGCGCGGAGACGATGTTTAGGGTCGCCGCGATAGTTCAACATGTTCCCGCAACAAGACTTCACTAAAGTCCCTTCTCTGATTTATTGAGCTTTCATTTATGTTTTGAAATAAACGTTACAATGTTGATGTTTTGGGATTTATTTCCTATTATCTTACACAAACTAGGTTTGTTTTGTACGAACTGAAGATCGTTAATTGACAACTTATGTGATAAGTTTCTATCTCGATAAATAAATGATTAAATATTGTGAGAATTTAGAAAAATAACCGATTAGAAAACCATGTAAAAAATATTGCACTAACTTTCTCACATGCTTATCGAAATCAAATACTAACAAATAAATTCAATAATCATGTACATCTTCTTAAAAACATGTTTTTATCCATGGGTACTTTATGTGAGAGAGAAAAGAATATGTATTTATATATATATTTGAGTTATTTCCATTTATTTCTTATGCGGGAGATAAGTTTAAAGGGAAAAAATCCCTATTTATCAACTTTATGGGACTTTTTGAATAAAAAAACTTGACATGTTTAAAAGGAGCCCAAACTAGTTTCATTTATGCCATAAAATCTATCTTACAATAAATTGTATGTTTTTATAACAGTGATTATTTTTAGTTTCCTATTTTACTCATTATTTATAAATAGTAAATTATTTTTACTTGTGCTTTGGTCAAATCGTCACATTTCATCAAAATCGGTACAACTTATTGTAAATTAATTTTTAATCTTCGAAAACAGACATTTTAACTATAAGTTATTATGAAGTTATTAACTATAAATACCCTGACAATATTCTGAAAGAGGTTGAAAATGTATTTGGGTGGTTTCTTAGGGGCTACATTTGCGATCACTTTAATCAAAACTGTCTTACTTTGAGAAAATCAACATTTTGGGTTGTTTTTTGTTCATTGTCAGCTCCAATTACATATTAAGAATTCAAAACTTTAAAAAAGTGTTCTCCAGAATACTTGAAAAATATGCTCACGAACTAATTTTGATCTTTGTGGACTATTTTGTGAGTATAAAGACAGAAAAAAATCATTTCAAAAATTACTAGTTTCGACTAAAGATATATGTTTCCACAAAATTCTTTATACTTGGTGTATGAAATAATCTCTTACTAGTCATAAATTTACTTTATGACAGTTAAATGATCATTCTACGAAATATAAATTCTAATATTGTTGTTAATGTCTTTCAGAGTTTAAAATAAATTTTAAAGTATTAATTTAAATTAATAATTTATTAGAATAAACATACGAATAATAATTATATTTATTTTGATCAGTTGATAGAATTTTGAGGGAGTTCATATCATCTCCCCCCCCCCCTTATGAAGATTTTATTATTAAACACAAAAGTAATGTTTGAAATATATTTCTATTTATTTTAAAATTCTCAAGAGCTAGTTTTAAAAAGTATAGTGAATTTAAAAATAATTATAATAAACATAAATTCATTGTATTAAATTTTATTTAAATTTCACATAATATAAGAATTATAATAGTAGTACACAAAAATTAATCTTTCTTACAGAATTATTTTTTACAAAAAAAAAATAATAAAATAATAATAAATCTCAGAAAATAGTATTCAATTCTCTACTGATGTATAATGTCAAATATGAGAGGATAATAATTTTTTTTAAGAATTCAAAATCGAAGCGGTTTTTTTTGTCACAAATATTTAATTTGTTTGGTATTTTAACAGTGTATTTAACTGAATAGACTAATTATTATTCATATTAGAAAACTTGTTTGTCGAGGTGAAAAGTTAAAAAAAATATCCAAAGTGTAGGCCTAATTATATACAAGTTGGCATAGTTTCAAAAAGATAAATATAAATAATTATTAGTTGTGGCAAAATTATTATTTTGAAGAGATAAAACCTTTTCTGTATATAGCCTATTTGATACTTTAATATGCATTTTTTTTTTATTCCCTTGTGTAAAAAATGGCGATAACATGAAATTTGTTTTTCAATTCCTGCTCTCAGAATTTATTTGTCGTTCTGTAAATTAAATTGAAAAGCATTAAATTAAAGAAAAAATACTTGTATGTGTGAAAAATTAAAAACAAAAACGAACAGGAAATGAAAAATTTTAGAGCACATTCGTTGTATATTTTTTCTATACTTGTTACATTTTTCTGATATATTAAACGCTTATCATTAATAACTCAGTACAAAACAGGAAATTAAATCGTAGAAAATATATTTTAAATTTCCGCCGGAAATCTCTTTGAAAGTATTCTGAAAGTTCGTGACATAGTTTATGAAGATTACAATGAACCTGATAATTTGTTGAAAAATATTTGGTTTAAAGCGTTGCATATATTGTATATTGCGATATTGTTATTGTAGGGGCTCTCAGCATTGACTGTCCGACATGCAAGATTTGAAATACTCAATGATATTAATCAGGTGAATATTTAGGCTGTAAATTATTGATTATTGATCAATGATAAAATAAAAGTATAAATGAAGAAATAACCATAGATATAAATTTGCTGGAAGTAAATAAATAACTTTATGTATCGGTTCAAAACAAAGATGTTGAATGTGGCCGCATTGGTTTTAAAATTCCTTGAGACCAAAAGTTTTTTTCTGAATCATTTCTGTTTGCCGACTAGGCAATGCTCTACAGCATTTTCATATAATAATTATTTACTACAAATAATTTGTCCAACAAATAAAACATGATAGAATCTTGTGTAAGCTAAATAATGTGGAATAACTAAGAAATTATGTAGCCTATTTAAATTATTTGTAATCCTACATTAGTATTTACGCATCCTAGACTTAGAAACTTACATTTCGATTTTTATTCAACCTTGGGAAGTATCGAAAAATCGTCTCCTGAAAATGCTTCAAACGTTAAATGTTAGAAACTTTAAGCGCCTATTACTCCTAAACGAGTAGGTTTATCTAACAATAACCAAGAATAAAATAGTCTTAAAATTATGTGCCGAATCCGAAAATATCATTACAAAAGGTGTTCCATAAGAAATCAATAATTTGGCAGCCATATTAAAAAATGACAGCCATTTTTCAGTTTTAAAAACATAATTCTTAAGTTATGCAAAACAATCCCCATTTAAAGTGCACACGATAAAAGAACCACCCTGTATATTGTGTGTGATGTCTTATTTATGTTAATTTTCTCTTAGATGACAAACAAACGTACGTTTTAAAACGAACTCTAACGTAGAAAAATATAAATTTTCAAAGATGGATTTTAAAGTCTTTTCAACGATCGAGGTTTCATTTACCTCGAGTCTGTCACTTGATAACCGCCTAACTATTCCTAACCAAAGTACGTTTTCAACTTCAAATTTTTCACATGACAGTATTAAGTAACCTCCCAACTTTGGCGACATTGTCGCATATCTCCCCAGTAGGCCTTACCCAGTCACATGTGCACAACACCCATTCAACAGGAAACCTTCTCTCTGGTTTTCTTCTACAAATGTCCCCCTAAACCAGAAACCTGTCAGCATGTGCTAGGGCTACTTCAAATTTATGTAAGGGTCTTCCGGTTGACCTTTTTTATTTTACATCGGAAAGCTATCACTGACCCTCTTGTACAATACTGCTAATTCTTTTGAAGATCTTACACGCCTCTCTGACCTCCAACTGTGATGGCGAATTTTTAAACACGTAAATTCGAAAAAATAACGATCCTTTCTGAAAACGCTTTCATTTGAGTCCGAAATATTCATCTATCCTTAGAGGAAGAATTTTAGGAACTTGTTTTGGTCATTGTATCTAATTGGTACTATATGCGGTGTTTTACAAATAAACGGATAAACCGATTTTAATGAAATTTATGAAATTAAAATAAAAGTGTGGAATCAAATAAGCGTTGGGGAATCATATAATTGTGGAATATTTAAAGTTTTTTCACGCTTGCAACGAGACGATTAACAAATTCAAAATTCGTTTCACTTGAAGGTTTCGACAAGGATATTGTCCTTGAAAGAACAAAACAAAGCGAGTAGGCTGAAGAGGGTTTGGCCAATCTTAACTCATTTATGCAGTTACATTAAAGATATTATCTATCGTTCTACAATTATAGTGTAGGATAAATTCTAGCGTTTATATATCACGACATGAAATGTATTTCAGAAGTAAACAACAATAATACATATATTATGTAATCAAGTTTTTATATTGAATGTTACGTTAATGTCTACTATTACAGGAAATTATAGGCTTTTGTTAATTGTTGTACATGTAAGGTTGTATACTTTGAAGGTATGTATCTATTTACACTTGGAATATAGATACATATAAGTCCTGTATGTGTTACAGTACTTGGAAGTTTTTAACACAATTATTAGACAACCTGTTGTAATACTTTTTTTCAAAACTAGATTCAATTTTAGTGTTCATTTTGTAAACAAACAAAAAATCTCCGTATTTTAAACAATTGTCTTAAGTTAGAGTTTGAATTGTTCTAACGTTGATGTAGTTTTTGGTCATTTCAAGTTTAAACAAAGATAACATCACTTGTAACACTTTCAACTGTATTTTTTTGTAATTTAAACTGTTTTAAATATATTTACAATCAACAGTTTCAAATAGGATTCATTTAGAATTATTTAGTAATTTTGTATGTTCACATGTCTCCAGACTTATTAATTTTGTGTTACTACCTGCCGAACAAAAATACCTGTAGAAATAATCTACAAAATTACTATTTTTCTCAAAATTGACTGTGAAGATTTCGATCAAATTTTTACTCATGTGTGGTTTTTAAGAAACTAAGCACATCTTTCAAATGTGTCATTAATTTCTTTAATAAATATAATTTACGTTTAATTTAAATGCACCTAATTTAAATAAAATTTACCTACTTTAAATAAAATTCACTACTTTAAATAAAATTCACTACTTTAAATAAAATTCACTACTTTAAATGAAATTCACTGCTTTAAATAAAATTCACCAACTTTAAATAAAATTCATACTTTAAATAAAATTCACTACTTTAAATAAAATTCACTGCTTTAAATGAAATTCACTGCTTTAAATAAAATTCACCAACTTTAAATAAAATTCATACTTTAAATAAAATTCACTACTTTAAATAAAATTCAATACTTTAAATAAAATTCTCTTACTTTATATAATTAGTCTCATTAACAACGAAATACTACACTTCGGTATGCATTAAAAATCACAATATATTCAAATATATCAACATTATAACTTCATATTCATTATTCATTTATTCAATCATTCAATACTTTAAAATTTATTTAAACGTCACACAAAATATCACGTAAATTTGATCCTTATAATTCGCCCATATACAATTTAAATATTTTAAATATTACATATTCAAAACAGAAAGAGTAAAAATAAACCCAAAATTGACACACTTAATAGAGTTATACAATATTTCTTCTTATATTTGATTTCAAGTCACAGAATAGCCTACGGGAATGATTTATAGCCCATGCTTCGATCTGGCAACACCGCAATCTTTGTATAACCCGTTCAATGTACGCTCGAATACCCCTTCATATTTTTAACAATAGAATCAAACTTAATTTTACTTAATTATTAAGTTGAATTACATTCGAAAGAAATTTAAACCCCTCGGTATGTTTAAAACTTAAAATTTTAATTACTAACTTATGTTTTTGTTTAGTTATTTCCACGATTTACTTTCAGAGAAATGACTATACTCGTAATTAAAAATCAATTTAATTGAAAATGACGTGGATAAAATTGAAATTGATTTAATAATTGATTTTGTTTTGTTTTTGTTTTGTTAATTTTAATTATTACATGTCAGTGGTGTACATAATAATGTAGTTCATAGCTGTTAATTTATGGAATTAATTTTAAACATTGCTTCCTCCAAATATTTTTTTTTGCAATGCTATTTATTAAACCATTGCAGTTATTTTTTCGCTTAAATGTTCGTACCTACAAATTTACAAATTTCTAGCGAGTCGGCCAAAGAATGTTTAAAAACAAAACGAATCATGAATTTTAACTTATAGCACATTTGCACTGTAGACAGAAAGATATAATTCCAATAAGACTTTTTTATTGGAATATTTTATTATTATATTTTTATATTATTTTCAGATGTGTGAGAAAAAAACAAGTTTTTGAAATTTAAACGTAGTTTGCTCCCACAAATATTGTTATAATGATTCTTGTTAAAACCACCAGACAAACACATTAAAGAAGTAATTAGGCCTACTACCCGCAGACCGTTAAATTATAATCTTTAACAATTAAAAGCTAAAAACACTATAACAATGTTTAATGAAGATGTTATTATAATATGTTCTACATGTTTTGTTTTTAATACATGATGAGGTGACTATAATCACTTAATTTTATTAATCACATGCAAATACATGGAACGGAAATTCGCCATAAATTATATTTAGATTGGATTTAATTTGTTGAATAATTAGAGTGGGATTAATTTAAGTAGGAGAAATTATTTAAAGGCGACTCCAGGTTTGGGAAAATATAAAAATTTTTGGGTGTATATTTTAATTCGTTAAAGTTTATGTAGGAGATTGTTTTATCAACGTTTAAAAACATTTCTCGCTTAGTATGTAGAGTTTTTAGCGGTTGTACTCGTTTTTAGTCAAAAAAGTTGTTTTGGAAATTTGTCTGTCGTATGTTCTGTTATCTACAATCCAAACACGTGGGACCGATTTTAATCAAATTTGTTATATGGGCATATTTTGGCCATCTCTTGGGACTTTTTTGCAACTGCTTAAAAAAACTAAAATTTTAACTTTTTTTTTTCGAAATCGAATCTGAAGATTTTGATTATATTTGTTCAAGTGTACAAGAAAATTTAAATAGCCAATGGTTGAAACTTTTATCAAAATATACAAATTCGTTATATTTTTGAGAAATTTTTTAAATTTTATTCACTTTTAATATATGAAAAATGACTCCCCAAGTGTTAACAACTATTATAACCTTAAAACTGTAATAGAAAAATGGCAACTGATGTATTCACAGCTGTTATAACCTAAAAATCTGGAAACGATCCTAAATATTATCCTGGAAATAACCTAAAAATACCTGTTACTTGTTTAACAAAATTATTGGTTATAAAAATGTATTTAAGATTACGGTATTGTAAAGAAATTTGCTTGTGTTATCAGATTTAATGGAATTAAATACTAATTATTACAATTACTATATTTTACTTATTGTTCTTTGTACTTATGGTTAGTTGAATTGTTTTTCTTATTATTGTAATTGTAAAATGTTTTAACAATAATAAATACTATAAATTTAAAACAGGTTTAATTTCCCTAAAAATACTGACATTATTGTAAAACTAACTTCAGCCTTAAAGAAAAACAAATATTTTCCTACAATAAATTATTATTCACCTATTTAAATTAAAGATTGATCTACTTAAATTAATATTCTCCCATTTAAATTAAAGATTAGACTACTTAAATTAAACATTCCCGAAATTGAAAATACTAAATAATTTTAAAAACATTTATACCTTGTCAACAATATTGACAATACTGTTGTATTGCATAAAATGGCGGAACATTCCTTAGATGCAGTACGTGAAACGGACCTTTCGTTACATGAAAGTGATGATGCTGGTTGGTATTAGAGTCTTCAGGATTGGTAAGATACTGGCTGCTGCCTGTGCTATGTTATTAACATAGCAGTAAATGCAAGACCAGTTCACAACGCCACTCGCGTTCATCGTGAATGTTTATATCCTCAATCAGAATAGATTAGATTACGTGTTGAATGAACAACTGTGAATTAAAATGTGTAATTACAATTCTAGTTTCCTTTGAAAGGAGTTAGAATGGATAATTTGCGTCAGTTGGAATTAATTAGAGAGAGATTTATTGCAAAAGTGTTTCATTTTTACTGTTCGCGAATTATATATTAGTTTAGTAAATAAACTTGTAGGCCTATAAGTACTAAAATTGTGTATCACCCTGTAGATATCTAAGGTCAAGAGGTTTAAAACGACGTGTCACACGTTTTTCTAACTTGTTCCGAACCAAAGTTTTGAAGCCATTTCCACATATTTTCCCAATAATATCGTCGGAGAAAAAACATGTTATTTTGCACCGAATTTCATTGAAATAGGTTCTGTGGTTTTAGATTTTAAAGAACCTAGACTGATCGGGTAAGAAAAACTAAGAGCTTTTTTTTTTTTAATTAGATACAATTTTTTTTACTATTTTCTTGTTTAATATAAAGGTTTCCTTTTAAATAAAACTTAGAAATGATTAGATTCAAACTATTTTTAAGTAAAATCCAAACGATAGATAAATCTTCGTGTAAAGATTTATTTCAGCTTAGAACAGGATCATCAAGTTTACAGTAAAAGGTTACAAGATCATGAAATAATAAAGAGCACGACAGGCATACAGAGGGGTTGGGAAATTTATATACTACGTCCACCCCTCAGTCTCGATTCACTTGTTTTTTTCCCTTCCAACCATTCAGATTTACACACCCCTCTAATTTCTATATCTATGACGGTGTATCCCTTCCTTTTCTTTAGGCGTGATAAGCATACCTAGCGGCTTAGTATATGTATCTTTTAAAAAACCCAAAGAGCAGTGGTGATTCCTTGTGTGGGTTTATGCAGTCAGGGTCCAAAGGGGAGGAAGGAAAAAGGATATTTATGGCGGTTGCCAAAGGATAGGGGAAGGGGTAAATAAAGAATAAGTGGTCTCCTTGAGTACAGGAAAATAATCATCGTATCGAGGTCATCTTTCTTACCCCTAACTGAAATCTCTGAGATATTTATGGCCCTGTAAGACGCACGTAAGTATATTGTCAACTTTGTATTTTGGTTAGCGTGACATTGGTGAGTGTTCTAATGAATTATGGGACAGGTAGAGAGACAGCACGAATCGTTATTGTCCCCTTTTAGTCTTTTGTAACAGAGACTATTTAAATATAAAACTTCGTTGCCTGTTAGGAAATGAAAATTTGTCTCCAGTTGCTTCGCTCGTTTTGGTGAATTTACACATGAGCGTTTTAGTTTATAACGTTTTGTTGACGTTATTCTGGATGTTAATTTTAATCTGTGATTAATTTGAGTTAAAGTCTTCAATATTCTGCTTTTACCTTTCAACGACGCCCGTTTCGGCTATTCAGCCATTCTCAAGTTGATTAGTATGTGTTCCTTTTAACACGAATATAAAATGTTATTTTAATATAAGTGTAAAATGAGAAAGTGTAAAATACATCCTGTTCAACTTGAGAATGTCTGAATAGCCGAAACGCTCGTTTATTACCAATAGTTTTGGACATTTTTAATGTTACTGACCTGAATAAATCCAAAATTTTAGTTAAAATAATCGCTTCTAAAGGGGAGGGGTGTATACGAAACAAGTATGATTTTCAGCCTCCATTGAGTGAGCTTTAAAGGTATTTATTAATCAAAATCAATTCTATTAATTAGAAATTCATTACTCTATATTGATCATAAAAAAATGTACTTTTTTTGGTACATCTCCCTCCCCTCTAGAGAGGATTATTTCCATCTTAATTTTGTTGATTCAATGATTGCTGACATTGGAAAGAACCAAATCTAACAGTGAAATAAATTTGTTTAATGTAAATGCCTAAATAAAACTAAAGTAATTTTAAATAGTGGCACAGTTTTTTGTGTCACCATTATGATTGGTTTTTGGATAAAAACCAATTTGGACGTACGGATTGCAACTTTGGGGGTGCGCCAAGAAATCAAATGTAAAACAAATTCAAACCTTCCAAAATAAGGTACTGCGAGGTATTGTTGGTGCACCGTGGTATGTCCGCAATGATTCCATCCATAGGGATCTTAAGATTGAAACTGTAGATGAAACCATAAAGTCTGTAGCGAGGAAGCACGAACTTAGGCTACAAAAACATGTAAATACTGCTGTGCAGGAGATGCTCAGAAGCAGAAATGGGGAGCGGAGACTCAAAAGGACCAAGCCTTTAGACCTAGTGCAGTGATGCCCCAGCTCTTATAACCGCCAGATTTTGTGCGAGTATTTAGTCGGAGTCATTCATAGGAAGGACTTGGAAAAAAAAAGTGTTATTATGAAATGGAAGCTACTAGATAAGTTCCCTGTACTTAGTTGTAGTTATAAATAAATAAAAAAAATAAAAATAAAAAACCATTATGATTAGGGTTGTCTATCAAACTTTTCATTGCCACTTTTTATGGTTTAAACAAGTCTTTTTAAAAAACTTCTCACTCAATAGGGGCTACTATTTAAAAATTATGAGTTTCTGTTGTCAAAAAGAGGGAAAATTTACATCTTCATTTAAAATAGTCTCAAAACATATCCTGAAAGTTTCAAGTTTTTTATATTTAAAGGAAAAAACTTACTAAGGTGTTTCGGAACATTTTGGACACCCTGTATTATAGTAATTCCTAATGAACAATTTATTGTACATTAAATATAAAACTCTCAGTAACTAAAGTTGTATTTAAAGAATTTAGAAAATTGAGACCAGAAAATTTTTATAATAATTTTGTCATCTATAAGAGGAAGAACATTCCAATGCATATAACACGACAGAAATTATATTATCATTTTCTCTCAGATGTAGTTAGTTAATTTAACGTCAAATTATTTATCTTATTGTTATTCTAATTGATCAGTTGTTATGAAGATCGTACAATTTGTTGCTATGGTAACGAATACTAATGAGGTTCAAAAGTTTAAGGAGCAGATCGCTGAATTATAAGTTAATTTATGCATAGTGTATTTGTAAATACATATTAAGATTTATTTGTGAGATAATATTAGAAAGAATTACTCGAACAAAAGATCTCACAAAAATTATTTAACAAACGCCATTTCAACTTAGCACATGTATCACTGAGGATGGCAACTTTGTCGTTGAAACGCGTTTGATTAAGTAAACGTAATTTTTAGTGTGATCTTATGTTCGAGTTTTATTCTATCATATTTGAAATTGTAGACAATTAGAAATTTTGATTTAGTTCAATAAGTAAAATATATAATTATGAATTTTGTAGGTTAGGTTAGGTTAGGTCTGCTTATTTTGTGGCGAATTCGGAAAAACAAAGAACTGTGGTTCAGATGTGTTTTTTCTGTGGTTCAGTGGTTGGCTACATTCTGAGTGTAGTGGACGTGACACAGCAGAAAATTTCATTAGCGACTTCTGCAAATAAAATAGCCCAAATCAGATAACATAAAACAAACACACATTTTGTTGTTTATTTTATTTCCATCAAGAAGAGAACTTATGATTTTGTTTAGTTTTTTATAAGCATAAGGTATTTTTTTTTACCATTAAAGAAGAGAACTTTTTTGTTTTAATATAAGCTAATTTACTACGTTTTCTTATTTCGATGCTACAATAAAATATTTAATGTAATTTATCATATATAGAAGAAGAATTTTATTTTTTATTTTTAGTTCTATGTTAGCTTATTTTTATTATCACTAAGAAAAGGGATTTGGTATTATTTTAATTTTAGTGTAACCTAATATGCTATTTTTTACTTATTTCGTTGATAAAATAAAAACCTAAATTACATTTTCTATGTTTTTTTTTCACAGTTTTTGCAATATCGTGGGGCAATACCGCCCTAACATATTGCCTAGCGGTATTGCCCCGAGTGAAGGTTTTGTAAAATGGGCTTAACACTCAAAATTAGTTAAAGATTCCAAATATGAAGCAAAGAATAGGTGAAAAGTTAAATTACTTTCAAAATGAGATGATTGCCTCTTTCATTGAAGTTTTCAAAATAAAAATATAAAATAATAATTCTTAAGTGTACGGTATTACCCCCCTCTCCCCTATATGTGAATGTAATAGATAAATTTTACAAATATTTATTTAATTATTTCAAACATTATAATCTATTTTATATTGTTTTAACATTCTCTGCACTATAACTTTTCTGACGCAAATATAATTTGAGTAAATCAGCTGTTATACGCTATGTTGATCACTATCACCTAATGCATTGTCTGTGGCGACCTCAAGATGGCATCATAATCGACACTGTAATTACGGATAGAAAACGTGATAAAGGTACGGTCTGCTGAAGTGTTAACAACACTCTTGGAGAAGATGTACAGCCGTAATTTGCAGTGCAAGTTGTTCACTCTAATCTTTACTTTCTTGTGAACCAGGACTCTCCCTGACATGATCGCTTGTGAGGACGTGCGCTTTTACTTTCACTGGAGGAAGCGAACACGTAAATACGTCAATACGGGGTACACTAACTTTTACAAAAGTAAATCGCGAGCAGGTAATAAATATTAAAAAATATTTATTTCATAATTTCCAGTGAAAAAATCTAGGAACCGCTGTCAGTAGCGATTTCTCTGCGCTTCTCTATTAGTTTATTTCGAAAGTGTAGGATGCTCTTTCACATCCTACAATTTCAAAATAAACTTATAATTGCACACAATTGAGAAACAATTCAACTGTTAAAGATTTTATTTAGTCGTTTAGTGAAAGTCTTCTTTTTATCATATCCTTTGACCGAAAAACCTCCTCGCTGAATTGCGAAGTCGGATTACGAGTTGCGCTAATAAAGATTGATTATAGAGTGACAATATCAAAATTGTGGATGTGGTTTCCTACCTTATCCTAACTTTCGTTTCTTATCTGTAAATTTCGTTGCAGGTTATTATTACATGAACAGTAAGTAATCCCAATATTTAAATAAATTACAATATACTATTAATCATTATTGTTCGAAATCTTGCATTCCACGCAAGCTATATCAATGAATTTTTTGTGAAAAAGGAAAGTTTATCACCAAATATGTCATTTTGTAATTTAATAAATTAATTTTCATGAGTAAATTGAAAATACTACAAAACCCTGATCGCTGTTGGGTTCTACATATTTTTTGGTTTGCCTCCTACATTAAAAAAGAGATTTAGAGACACTCAATATTTTTTGTTTTATAGAATATACAACGATATTGAATTATCTCTTAAAAGAGTTTAGGAGCTAGAGCCAGCCGGCTCAAAATTGAACGTCTTTACTCCACATAATTTTCCGTTTTGCGGAGCGAGGGCCAGTGGAAAAAGCCGTTAGTCGTAACAGAGGAAGCAAGGATTCACGGAAAAGTCACATTTCCTGTCTAAATAAAACAAATAGAAACCAAGCTGAGGACAATATACATTGTTACATTGTTCAATTTTAAAATTGTTATATAGACTATATATGTAATAACTCAACTTAACCTAAACTAACTTATTTGTGGTGATTCTTGCAATTACTAATCTAATCTTTTTTTTACCAAAAACTCCGCTTTTCTAGTCTCGGCTTCTGCCTATCGGATGGCCCTAACTCCTCAATTGGAGATTTGACAGTTGTTATTAAAACGGCGCTGGCTCTGCTTCGTTCCCCCAATAAATCGGAGAGGGGGGTGTTTATAAATGTGTTCATGTAAGCCCAAATAAGCATAATCTGTTCTGACAAATAACCTATGTTTAAATACAAAAGAGAACCTTAAATCCTTAATAAATTTGTTTCCTTTTTTATTCAATAGTTCTAAATTAATTCATTTGTTTTTAAATCTATACAGGATAATTGGTATAAGTGTGCCAACTATTTTACTTGGAAATTATTTGACGTATTAAAAAAATTCAAATGGCAACTTCCCTAAACTTTTTATGTTGTCTTATTTGGGGGTTTTTATTTTTTGATACCAACAACTATTTTTTTTAATATGACGGCCAACTTTAAAAATTTTTTTAAATGTTTTTCAACCCATTTTTTTAATACTTTTTTAATGCATCCAACTGTTTAGGAACTACAGAGGCTCAGAGTAATGAAAAACAAAATGTTAGGCGTTTTCAGAAGTACATTTCCTGTACTTAAAAGAGTTAAACAACAGCTAATTAGTGATCTTCATTGTTGAACAGGTGGATTATTAGTATGCTAACCACAGCCACAGTGAGTGGACTGGGTTTCTAACAATCTCTGGCCAAGAAGACCAATAGGCATTGTTGTATAATTAATTTATTATAATTCTTTAAAAACGTTTCTAGCTTCTCTACCTATAGGTTTACAAAAAAAAATTACAATATCAAAAAAGTCTTACAATAGTATTTTATAAAATTATTTAAATTTTAATAGCATGTTATAAAATGGACTCTCATAATATGGACACTTATATCAATCAGTCTTTATATTTGTTTGTGCACTGTACAACACCAGACAAACAAGAGATATTTTTTTAAATAAAAAATTGACCCAGAAAACCTCAAAATGAATTTTTCCACGACCACTGTGCGATGTCTTTTAAAAAAAAATCCAGTTACTTGGATTTCTCTAGTGTTTAGCAATTATTTAAAAACTACATTTTTTTTCCATTCGAAATTTAACACACAACAAAAATGTCCAAAAGAGTAAATCAAAATTTTGATCCTTTTACGCTTTCTGAAAACAACTATTTCCTGTTTTTATGGTTGATAGTATGTAAATGTTTTGTTAGGGCCACAATTTATTACATTTTACCTGATTTTTTATAAAAATAGCAATATTTGTATCGATCTTGTGGTTATTTACAATTTTTTTATTCATTATTGTTATTAATGTCTCATGTTATTAATTTGTATAACTTTTCTATATATATTTTATGTTTATAATTTTTAAAAAATCCATGAATAATACGTTCGAAGAGAATACGGTTAAACCGTTTCACTGACGGTTCAATCGACACATTTTGTACCGGGAGGGGGGGCTAAGAACTTAAGAAAAATCAATGTATGAAATTTCATTAGGTAAAATGTTATTTTTATAGATTTTAAACGTTTCTAAGCTTATAAATACATAGAACACCCTTTATACAACCCCTCACTTTTCTATACCAGAACCACTATAATCTAACAAGTCTCTGGTTTGTACTAACGAATTAAAGTTTATCTGATAAAATAATCTTTTTCTACGATCTATATTGCATGATTGGTTTAGAGCTAAGCGGTCAAGCGTGGAACTCCCTGAAATATAAGAATGTTATTCAGAGAATTCACCTGGTTTAAAATAACAAGAGAAATCAATAACTGTAAAAAGTGTTGATATCTCTAACACTGTAAAAATGATCCATCTTTGTAATTAATTCAATTTGTTTACAAACTAAATAATATTGCACTAACTTTATATAAAAACTTTATATAAAATCAAACAAAATGTAAATTACTTTATACTTGATTTTGAGATATGTTTAACTTTATCTTCATTCTCCTATTCACTTTTTGATTGAAAACTGGAATTTTCAGAGATATTGCGAAATAGACAATTTATAGTCTTTAAAGCTTTTTATTCAAAATATTACAGTCGATTTTGAGAAACGTTTTGTATTTGGGGAAAAATGCGTGTATTTGAAAAAATTATAAAAGTCAGGATATTTAACCTAACCAAAATATGCCAATACTGGGAATAAACAAAATCTGTTTAAAATATTTCAACTACAGGTCTGTGCACAAACAGAAAAACTAGAAACTTTATTATAAAGCAATATTTTTAAATTGGAAGCAGCATCCAGTGTTTATTTTATCTATAAAAATAATTTCGACATATGTATATAGTGAAAGTTAAACCATGTTTAAAATTAACTCCACATTTAACCTTTAAAAAAATGGTTACAACTTCTTTATTTACCATTCATTAAAGTCTCTAAAATTAAAAACAAAATAATTTAAAGTAAAAATTAATTACCTTTCATTAGAGCATCTAAATTTAAAGGGAAAAGAATTTTAATTAAAAATATTCTGTGGTTGACAAAACTCTATATTACAGTGCATGTCAACCTTGATTTTCTTCTTTAATATAATCATATAATGTTAGATGTCTCATTTATTTCTGTATCCTGATAATGACTAAAGACGAAACATGTAAATAAAAAAAAACAAATCAAATTTTATAAAAAATATTTGTTATTGTTCTTTATAAATATAACAGAGTTGATTTAAACGATTAATTAGTAACATTCTGTAAACAGCATTTTAAAAATTAATTACCGGTATATATATTTTTGTCTTGAGTGCAAGAAGATAAAATAAAAAAAATGAAGTTAAGCAATATAATGTTTAACTCTTCTTTTTATCAACGTTAAATACATTTTTTAGAGTAGACTACTGCCTCAAAATGTTAAAATAAATGAATGTTTACATTATAAAACTGTTAAATAATTATTTATATCCGATCTAAAGCTAAGAATTGTTGCATAAGTCTATATATAAGCAGCTCTGACACTTAAAAGCAAACAACAGTTGACACAATAAGCAAGAATGTCGTTTTTCGTAGATTATACCAAAACAACACCCATAACGTTCTTGGAAATAGAGCAGGCTCTTGAATCGTTGGAAATGTGAATAAAACAATATAGCTTAGACACTTAAAGAATCTAACCTACGCTCCATAACATCCCCTAAGTACATTACAAACGGGGAATATGACTAAACAATCCTTTGCACACAATGGTAATGAAATAAGTGAGTACATGTAAAAGGCACACCGCACTCTGCCCCAGATCATACCTGTCTGGGAATAAGCCATTAAACGGTTATATATAAATGGAATTGTCAAAAACAAAATGACAAAGGAGTCCGAATAGGTGTTAAGAAATGAAGATATAGAAATGACGAGCATGAGATACCCTGAATATATAAAAATCTATGCAGATGGTTTAGGTGACTTAAATGGAAGACACTCTGGAGGCAGGTAATCAAAATACAGAGAAAAGATACTTCATCCAACAAGCGCATAGTCGAGTATGCTCGCAAAGTTTTTGACTATAAAAGCGGCTGTAATGTTCTGTCTTACAAAAGAATATAGTTATGTGTACTGACAGACTCCAAAATAGTCCTAAAAGCATTAAAGGAAGCTCAGTCAAATTATTACTCCTACAGGATAAATGAGGAGGGATCCATTTAGTCACGGTAGAGGAAAAAAGATAAACACTTGGCTCATTACGGGAGAAAAGGTAACTAGGCAGCGAAGGTGATAGCAAAATCTGTCCTGGAATCCTTGAGTTCATATAAGCATGACAACAGCGCAGTCCTGAGGTACATCATAACATCGAACTATCGACGTAATTTAATATTGGACACTTAGTCCAAGAAAGAAGAAATTAGTAACAATATTTGTTCTTAGTTTTTGAAACACTATAAACGACCGCGATTTCGTCACATCCTGTAACAAAGCTTTCTAAAGCCGGGTGAACGGCTTCCTACGCCAATTGGAAGCCGAGAAGTGTTAGTAAATATGCGTATGTTTTTCTAACCCTCTAGTTTCAATTTAACTTTACTTACAATAGATTAAAAGAAAAAGATTTTCGAAAAGGCCAGGTTTATTTTACATTTTTTGACTTTTCGAGGCATTATATAAATTTTAGTATTTTTGAGAGCATAATCCTAAACACATTTTTTTTATGACGCGGGTTTTACACCTCTGGTTTCTCACGCTAGAAATTTCTGTGCATTTCTTTAATCGTAGTCTTTCTAGTTCAGTTTAATTTCCTTTAGAGTCTTCGAACCTGTTTTACTTCTTATAATGGAGTTCTAGTACGCCACATTTCAAAAGTAGGCCTATATGCTCTACAATTTCCGTTATATTGACCAAAGAGTCTGCAATTCTAGTTACTGTGGATTATACCCAATATATTTAAACCTTCCTTCAATGTTCTATGTTCAGTTACGAAGCTAAAATTTTCCCTTTAGTTGTCCCGACTAATTGAGGTTCCATTCCTGAGTTTTTAATTGGGTTGGTACAATGACCCATACAGCTTTAACTTTGAGTCCTCCTTCCAACGGTTCAGCGTCTCTAATTTAACCCACCTCCGGAAAATATTTTTTTCATTTTCAAAAGCAGGTTCTGATCCTTTTCTTTACCAGTCTTGAAACTTTTAGTTCTCCTTTAATGTTTTATGAACTGTGCACCAAATTTATTTAATTCTATCAAAGGCTGAAAGAATGGTGTTTATGTCATCTTAAAATTTCATCTCAATTTCTAGTCCTAAATTTGAATTTGAATCTTTTTACAATTAGGCCTAATTAAAGTAATAGTTTCTGCTATACAATATCACAAACACCCTTTCATTATAATGAGTAAGTGTGTGGAGATCCCTAAAGATTCACTGAATCTACACCTTTCTTCGTGTAACTATTAGGCCTCTCTTGACCAACTATTGTTCTTTTCCGACCCCAAAGCTATAGGGACGACTATTTTACGTTATTTATTTTTTTTTTATTATTTTTTTTTTTGTTTTTTAAGGTGAATATGTCTGAGAGGTTTTTCTTTTCTTGAATTTATTTATACGTAACTACAGTATAGTTTTTTCCGTTTCCAATTTAAAACAAATTTGTAAATGTATTAGCATTAAGTTTTTTGTGTTTTTAATATTTTCCCATAAGTATAACATTTTGTATTAGGGTTCTGGAAGTTCTGTGGATCTGTCTCCTTAATTTAGTTGCATTAATCTTATAAATTTCTTATATAATAACTTTTGTTTTCTGTAATCCTGAATTTTTAAACAAAACTTATTTTTTAATTATGGTTATGTTTATATTTTATTATTTTACTTTTTTGTTTTATATTTTACTCATCCCCACTATGGGACCAGAAGTGGAGACTAATATCAAAAGTCAATGTTTATTTTTTTTGTTTAACATATTTTTTTAGGAAGAAAAAGTATGTAATTTTTAACTGGAAACATAGAGTATTTATATATAAAGCAAACAATTATTGACTCTTGGATATGGAGACAAAATAATTTAGAATATTGAATTTAAGATCAACTATTTAGTACAAACCTTTAAGTAGTTTTACGGTGCTTGTTGAATAAATTCTTTAAAAACCAATTATTATTTTAATCAGCCAACATCAAAATAGCAATAAACAAATTTACATCTTTATTTGCAACTTAATTCCGTATGAAATATGAAATGTAGATATATATATTTTTTTAATATATCATTTAAAAGTAAATAAATATGTTCTCCCACGACCAAAAAAACCCAAAATTGTCGAAATCATGAACTATCAACGAAAATAAAACCCCACAAACATTCAGCGTTGACACGAAATTCTTTACGACGTGTTTGTTACGCCATTGGCCTGAACAAGTTCGCCGATCAGATGCATTCATTGATGGCGTCCAAGGAAAAAACCGGTTCACAAAGTCCATCGATTAGGAAGCAAATTGGGAAGAGACGCTCATAACTAACCGGTTGCAGACTCAATAAAAATCTAAAGCTGTTTTGACTCTTGAATGAGTCATTATTCGCCTTCCGTGGCTAGTCGAAAATAATAATTTATAACTTTATTTAAAGCAATTAGGGTCATTTTGAATATTAACATCTCGTGTTAGATGATTCGATAATGGTACGCGTTATAATCTTGGAGAATTTACATATAGGGAGGTAAAAGGTGCGGGGAATTGTGGGGGGGGATTTTAATATTTATATTAGGTCTAAACAAACCTACAGGAAGGAAGTTTGTAAGGTCGTTTATCAAAATATAACTAAAACTTGACATCCTCTTATGATTTCTTAAACAAGCTTAAGTTCAAATTGAGTAATTTTCTTTTTAGTAATTTGTAATTGTCCTACACGGTGTAAATTCTCTTAGATGGTAGATTTCAATTTATTCATGGAGTTTAGATTATCTATTTCTGTTGTTAGTAATACAGTGAACAATAGACCTCGCTAATTATTAGAAGCCTAAACAATCTGACTACTGTATTTAATTGACTTTAATGCATTACACAAGATAAATAAATGTTACATCATTTTTGTTTTTAAATACGATGGGGAACAAAATAGTATTAATTATTATGTAGGGAATTTTTTTTTTTTTAATTCTATTTGAAATTGATTTTATTTTTAGGGTCTAAAGGTAAAACCTAAGACTCTTATAATAACATGCGCGTGTCTGTCCGTCTTCTAACTGTAAGTCGCAACCCGTCTACAAAGACCAGCCGATAAAACCTATATATTTCAAACTTGTATTTATATTCTTTGTATTGTCTTACCTGCAAAATACAACGATAACAACAAAAAGGAATTTGTGGTAGTTCAGGTGGTAAAAACTATCAAACTAAACAATTTATTTTTTATCATGTGTGAAGCTTAAAATAAAACTAGAAGTTATTCTGATTACGAATAAGTAGGCGTGTTTATTTGACGAACAAATTATTGTGTTGTCGCTAGGCCAAATTTAAATTGTCAGATATCAAGCCCCCGATCCCATACTTCAACACCTACAAATTTGAAAAAAAAAATTTGGATTTGATATTAAATTGCAGTTCGAAATCATATATTATACTTTTTTGTATGACGAATACAACTTATTTAACCACACAATCGGAAATGCGTAGCTTATAAATTTTAAAAAGTAGGTTTAGTGAAATGTGAGACAAACAATTCAATAACCACGAAAAGATGGATTTCATTTTCATTGATTTCTTAGTGTTATTCACTTTTAGGTTTCGTAGGTAAAACCAGAGACCATAATAATTTCACGTGTGTGTCTGGAAAAATATAGCGGTAATAAAAAAGCGGGGAAATATTAAGTTGGAATATTGTTTTTTTTTTGTAAATGTTATGTATGGGGTATATAATAAAACTATAAATTATTCTGTATAAGAATATGTATGTTTATATCACGAAGAAGTTAATGTGTTATAGCTAGGAGGTTTAAAAGGTTTAGACTTTATAAAAATAAATGTTCCAAGTCGTCTGGTTTAAGCACACGTTGTACCCTTTTACTTCATTACTTTTTTAAACACATTTTCCCGTATATATATAGTAAGTTATACAAAACTAATACATTTTAAACAGGTTTACAAAAATAAGACAGGAAAAAAATCATCCAGCGGTTAAAACGCATTTGGGGTGGGGAAAAAACAGAATGAAAAATATATTTAAAAAGTCAAAATGAAGAAAAAACCTGCAGAAAATTTTTAACAATCCAATTCAATTTTTAGTATATTGACATAAAATGCTTAGTTTCCAAAATAATTTATTGAATTCAATGTAGGTCTAAACAATATACAATATACTGGATCCTGTTTTATTACTTATACTTGATTAAACCACAATTCGGAAAAGTTTTAGCCAAATTTTTAACTGCTTAAAATTCCAAAATGTAAAAAAAAAAAAAAAAAAAAAAAAAAAAAAAATCGTATAAAGTATCAAAAAAGTATGAATCGATGAAGTTCATTATTTATTATATTTTCAGTCAAATATTCCTGCGGAAAATTCTAGAAAACAGTTCACGATTTTCCTCGATCACACAGTTATTTAATTCTTAGCAGCATATTTTGTGTTCCTTAGTTAGATCATCCCATGATCATACTGTAGAATAGTAAAGTAACAAGTTGAGTCGTGGACATTTTAAAATGTAAAATAAATCTTTAAACCGTTTGGACTTATTTTAAACAATCTACAATTCATAATTATTTTTAGACGCATATGTTTCGTAAGTTCGCAATAAACATGCGCGATAAATGCAAAACGATCAAATTTAACTTCGCTTAGACTATAATTAATTATAATATTTATTCTAAAAATACAGTTTTAAAGTAAATTTAACATGGTACATTATTGTATGGTATTGTATTAGAATGAATCCTATATGATAAATTTAAACAAAACTTAAGTATTTTTAATTAACTATTTTGTAGATTGTATGGTGAATATTCTGTTTCTTATGGGTGCGTATTACCAAAAACATAATACAACAAACAATGACTGTATATTGCATTGACTAGAATATCACGTGCTAAGGTTTCACATGTGACAATCTACTTTTAATTTTAAATACACGATGACAACTGTAACTTTTGAAGAAAACTCCAATTTATAATTCGAAGAAAACAGATAACCATTACTACGTTTTAGTGATTTTAACTACTTTAGCTTAAAATGGTGTTTTCCATATTGTTTTTATACAAACTGTTTGTAAAGCATGGAATATACAGCATGTTAAATAAATCTAGGGAGAGCCTAATATTTACAAAGCTACAAAGCTAGAGCTACAAAGCTTGGCACATTGTTAATCGATACTAAACCTATTTTATTACGAATTCAGTGTACCGCTAAATTTCCAGAGGAACGGCCTACAAGGGGTAAGTAGGAAATCTTAAATGAGAGCAGGTCGAGTTGTACATAGAATTAAAGGCTTTTATGAGTAGAACACAATGCCGAAAACCCAATCTCAAAAGGTGCACTCTAGAAAAAATGCGTGGGTTTAAAGTTCATATTAGCTACAACGTCAGGTATGTTGAAAACAGCTTAATAATAGTTTAATCTTGAGCTCATAATAAACTGCTTTCTATAATCAAGTTCTGAAACCAGTATTAATGGGTTGCGACAAGAACTATGCTATTATAAAGATTAAAATCTTCTAAAATACAGTACTTTGGGAAACTTTGTCAACGAACTGTGAAAACATCCCCAGAGATCTCAAAGTCGATATCGTCTGCGATGAAATAAGAATTGCAGTGAAGTACGAAAGACAACTTCAAATACATGTTAATATTAGTTCCTTGAAGATACAGGAAAACGGAAATTCAAAGCAGAGATATAATGAAACAAACCTTTAAACCTGGTTGAGTGATTAAATTAAGTGTTGTATACAGATTCATTGAAATGGAATCGAAGAAATAAGAACAGCAGTGAAGTATGAAAGAATACTTCAAAACCATTTTAATGTCTAGAATATAAAGAAAAACAGAAATTCAGAGCAGAGATTTAATGAAACAAACTTTCAAACCTGGTGCAGTGATAAATGGAGTTTTGTATGCAGATTCAGTGAAATGGAATCGAAGAAATAAGAACTTCAGTGAAGTATGAAACAATACTTCAAAACCATGTTAATATTATAGTGTCTTGAAGATAAAGAAAAAACAGAAATTCATAGCAGAGATATAATGAAACAAACCTTCAAATCTGGTGTAGTAATAAAATGGAGTGTTGTACACAGATTCATTGAAATGAAATCTGAAGAAAAGTTAACAAAGTGTAAATGATAACTATTAAGTTAGGGTATTCTTAATTAATTGTAGTCTTTCTTCAATTAACAAAATCTGTAGGTTAATAAACTATAAAATTAAAATTTTCTTTTCTAATATCAAAAGGTTCATTTTCGTTTTTAATTACTCTCGAAAATTGCTTTGCTTTTTTTTTTTTTTTTTTTTTTTTTTTTTTTTTTTTTTTTTTTTTTTTCCATACGATGGTTTCGGTTGCTGACTTTCATATTTTACCTAGATTTATTCAAAATCTATAGATCCTATTTTGAAAAATGACTCCGTTTTTAACGAGTCAATGCTTTTTTTCATTTTCTTTTTCATTTTAAATAAATTCCGAACCAACATTTTTGATGAGTCGATTTTTGAAAATCGATTTATTCGTCCAATAACAGGTACACACACATTTAAGTTAAGTCTGTTATATTTATTTAAAATACATAAAATAAATAACAAGGTTGCACAAAATCGTTTCAGTGCTTTCTGAGAAATAAGTACAGATGGTCTTACACAACAAGCATTAAAAAATAAATTATTAGAATCAGAGCGATTGAAAAGAAATATAGCTTCAAGAAAATATCCGTTTCACTCTATTTTTTCTCTATAAATGTAAAAAATTATCATTTATATTTAAAGATTATTTTTAACTTTTAAACTATAAGTAATATATAATATACCTAGAGATAGGAAAAGTTAAAAGAGAAGCAATGTTGCCACATGGATAGCTATAAGTAGAAATGACAACGTCGCATCCACTCCATCTCTGACTTCACATTCAATTTGTGCACCCTTTCCCCCCTGCCCCCCCCCCCAACTTTCCCTGAACAACTTCATCCTCAATAAAGTCAAATAAAAGTGAAGTGTTCCAGTTTACTTAAGGATCAAATTAGAGGGGACGTTTCCAGGAGAGTTGAAAAACAAAGTACTTAGCGAATATACTTAAAAAGAAGTTTTTACAAGTTGGACATTTATTATCTAATTCTCAATTGATGTGAACGATTAAAAATTCTATTTCCAGTTTTTAACTAAATAAAAAGAGATCCCCTGTTTTAAAAAAGTAATGAACTAATTCTATATTACTAAAAGAATATAATAAAATATCTTACCTTTAAATGCGTCACGTGTCATTTTTTGTTTTATTTAATTTGACGCGTTTCGATACTACCATCACATCATCAGGTGAATACCGTTCTGACCGTTGTTGTCACAGGGTGCGTACCTAAAATATTCGCCTTTGTTCCGAAAAATAAATGTGTTGCTTTGACGACCTTATTTGAGAGATCCAGTATTAATCTGTTGATGGGATAGAAGCTTCGAAACACGTCATATTTAAAAGAAGAAAAGAAGTCACGTGATGAATGAATATATAATATACTTCATTCAACTTTAAAAGTGCTTTTTTGGTACATGTATCTCTACAAGGATCATTTTTATCAAACTGACTGCGGGAACATATTTTGTCCTCATATAAATGTGTTTATTAAATATTTGTTCTTTTGCAATATCTCTTTCTCGCTCTCCCACCCTCTCTCCCTCCCTCCCTCCCTCTCCCATCTCCCTCTTCTCCTCCCTCCACTACCTCCATCCATCCCCTTTCCCCTTATCTCCCTCTCTCTCTCTCTCTCTCTCTCTCTCTCTCTCTCTCTCTCTCTCTCTCTCTCTCTCTCTCTCTCTCTCTCTCTCTCTCTCTCTCTCTCTCTCTCTCTCTCTCTCTCTCTCTCTCTCTCTCTCCGGAAAGATGAAAGAGAGGTATCTAAGGCAAAACTACCAAGGAAAAAGTGAAGTACCAGCTAGGTCCCTAAGATTGCCAAAACATTAACCACTATTAAGTCCCAGGGAGGTGTTAAAAAAATTAGTTTTTAATGAAAAAAAGTTTAAATATATCAGTAAAAAATCTTTATCATACAAAAACAATGAAATATTATTATTAATTGAAACCTTTCGTCATAACATACGAAAGATTGATTTATTTATTTTCGTTTTTAAGTGTTATGCGATTAATCATATAATAAGTGAGGGGTGTAAGGGTTAATGAACCTTTTAGGGGATGACTTACGTCCTCTGGGATAGTTGAAGTTGATTTTTAAGTATTTTCATATTGTAGAACAAAAACTAACTTCACGGTGCGGTGACCACCCCCCCACTCCCTTGTAAAGAAAAGGGGAGCAGTGTTAGGCTGTTAATTAAACAGAGGTTATCTACTTTGCATCCCTTAGTGCGGATAAATTGTTGCTAAAGCAATTTAAACTTGTCAATTGACGCTAGTCGGTGCATTCGGAGAGGACCTGACAGTTTGTGCGTCTCATTACATGAGAGTACACTCAAGGTTTTGTTAACTTTATAGAATATTTACAAGAGTGTACAAGTTTGCGTTATTTCAAGACGAATCTAAAGAAGACATTTTTCAAGTACAATTGAGTTTAGAGATAACAAGATTAGCGTATTTATAGTTATAAAAAAGATTAGGTTGGATTTTTAAAGACTTACCTTTGAGGTTATTTTAAACTTTTTGAAATATTTATATTAAAGACCGTAGGTGTTTGGTGGTGTTCCATTTTAATAATTAAAACAAACACTTTTTAGTATAAGCTACAACTTTATTTAAAATTTACCTGCCATAGTTTCGCTAGTTACAGCATTGTCAAGGTAGTTTACATGAATATACCACCACATAAACACTATATGTATATAGTTGGTGAAGGTGTAAACTACCTTCGCTGTAAATAGCGAAAGCATGGTCGATACATTTTAAATAAAGTTGTGTTTTATACTAAAAAGCGTTTGTTTTAATTATTTAACCTTTTTAATTACTTTTCCCAATGTTTGTAGCTAAATCTTTTGCACCAGAAAATTTATATTTATCCAATTGTATTCAAACATTTCGTAACATTTTAAAAATAAAATTTGCAAACAGAAATTAATTCTCATTTAACTTATACTAATCTATAATTTTTAATGAATCTAATTTTCTTTATCCTGAGTGCATAAAGATCAACAATATTTAATTGTTTTCTTATTTTTCGAAATTAATGACTTCTAATATATTGTTCGCTATGAACCATTTACCAAATAACATTACCATCAATCCCTATTGGACCACAGAGTTGGACAGACCCACACATTAGATTTGATATCCTATTTTCACATTGTCTAAAGAATAATTATCAGCTAATTTCGAACGCATCAGCTGTTTATAATCGTCCTTCAGGTGCATTTCGTCATCCATTACAACGTCAACTGTCGGCGCGTAATCCTAGAATTTATCGCGAGTCCTAGACCATAAATTTATGTGAGAAACATCTTGTAAGCTAAGCTGTTAAACGCACTACCGACAGAATTATCTAATCAAAATATTTGAATAATAAAATTCATCATTCGGCTACGCTATGACGGAACCGTTAGTGTGGTCAGGTTAGGCAACGGTTTGATGGCAAAACAATAATTAATGACCTGCCGAGACTGAAAATCTTTTATTTATTTATTTTTTTTATTTAAAGAGAAAAAATTTACTTTGAAAGTTTGATTGATTTCCCAATTTAATCTCTTATGTTTATATGTTAAAATAATAAAAATACATTTATATATTATATTGACAGTTAATTCAATCTAAGTGTTCTATTATCTGTTGAGTAAACACTTTGTAACTTATTTATGTTTTCAAAAATTTTCTGATGTTTTATAAACATTTTAACCAGTTGTCAAACAATCAAACGACAAAATAAAATAGATTGCACTGTCAAATAAAAAATTTAAAATCAAATATTAGTAGCCTAATTTTTGTGATTGTTATTTTTAAAACGGGTAGAAGGATTTTGTTGAAATAAGATGAATTTAGTGTTTTCACAGTACAGAAAAGTCATTAATCTTTGGGAGAACATGTTGGGATTGAAATAAGGACATTGTTGAACTGTAAAATTGGTCATTTTAAGGGCCAATAAAAAAGTTTACGTTGAATTATTTTTAGATTATTGCTCCACTCTCTTCTTTCGACTATAAGTAGTTTCTGTTTACAATAAAATAGAGGGAATATTGTGTATTTGTAAATTTTATATTGAAAAAGAAACTGATGATTTTGTTGATATGATGAATTTTAGGTTGAGAGAATAAAGGAAAAAGTGATTTTGCTAAAACTAGTTTTCTGGAAAACACATTTAGGGGTTAAATAACCAGAAATAAAAATTAACTAAATCTAAATTGCACATTTACAATAGAACAAAAAACTGTTTACAAATCAGTAATAGGCCTACAAGAATTAATTGATTAACTCCACGTTATTCAGTGGCATAATTTTGAAGCACTGCAAACATAATAAGCCTCTAATTACCTGTTCTGCAGACAATACAAATGAAACTTTACCGCCCTTATTGAAATCTTACTTTACAATCAATCAATATGTTTAAAAACAAAATGGAAGCATATTGGTATGATGCCTAGTTTATTTACTCATGTCAAATATGCGGTAACTTTCTAAAATTAACCCAAGACCTTTGTTTCTTTCATAGCATGAAGGAATTTACTGGCATTCTTCATTCCGCGATTATTTGTCGTGAGTGTAAAATAAAAGCCATTTGCTGAGAAGAAAAATTCCGTTGACAAAGACAAGCTTTGAGACTCTTATCATGAGAAATCAAACAGCTGGTGGGTCACGTGATGTGTGTTGTAACCCCTACGTCACCGCTTTACTTGAAATAGATTTTCTATTCGTAAAGTTTTAGAGCCGTTTATCATAAAGTCTAAACTATTGTCTTCACTCTAAACTAGATAGCTTCAAATTTCGGAGATTAGGGTTGGTTTTAAGTTGTTTGAAAATTTCTTTCGAAAATCAAATTTGTAAGGATATTCTTTAATCAGGGATATTTATTCCAACGTACCACATGCAAAATGTATATACTTATTGAATAATTCCCAGATTTTTTATTATTTTTTTATTTGATTTTTACAAAACTAATTAAAAATTATTGGTGAATAATAAATTTTAAATTAATATTACTTCAAAATTTGAAAACTCTAATAGCCGAAATTTTGTAAAAGTAACCATGCAAGTTGAATTTTACTATTTGTTCAATACTATTCAATAAACTGTATAAAACAACGCATAAACTATCTCACATACACAATAATTAACGAAAAACTAATCAAACAGGAAAGTCGTCGATAAATAAAAATAATAAACCAATGATTTCAGCTTAGATTTTGTTAATTATTTTAAAAATATATTTATATAGTAAAAGAAAGTCTTAATTTGATTCACTTATGTCATAAATCCATCATTTAGTTATACATATTATGAGATGAAATTAAGTGTAAATGAAGATGGTCAAGGTTCATTTCATTTTGGAGAAATCATTCCCTAACTATAGATTTACACTATCTGAAATTTTGCAAAAAGGTTTGGGTCGTTACCCTTCACGTTTTAGCAAAATTTGAATTAAATCTGTAGAGAATATTTTGAGAAATTACATTTTTTATAACATCTGCAAGACCGTTTTTTACCATTTACTCACGAACTGGCATTTTTGGGCTAATTTCGATTATTTTAAAATTGGCACACCGGTTTGAGTTATTGCATTTTGTCAAAATGTTAATGAAATCGGTTGAGATTTTTTGAGAAATTTTTTAACAGCTTCAAGGCTGTTTTTTACTCTTACTGGATAATACACAAAATGATATTTTTTGGCAGATAACGAGCATTATAATTTCTTCATATACTTAAGCTATAGTTTACATTATAGAAAAAATTATAAAAATCGTTCGAGCCTATTTTGAAAAATGTGTATTTCGTGTTTGTGAATTATAGCGGGTACACCAATTTTTAAATTTATAAATTGTCTAGAAATATAGACAAAATATTCTAAGATGCAAATAAATACAAATTTTATTTTTAAATCAGTTTACTAGTTTTAGTTGTAGAAAGCGACTATAGAGTCCCACAATAGCTCATTTTACAGAATTTTAAAATCCCCATCCCATGATAACCAAGTAGCCTACTATAGATAAGAAACTGAATTTGTACAAAATTATAATCTTTTAATTACACTATCTGTAATTGATTTAATGGCAGATTTTAGTGCAATTTGACACGTAGTTTGTTCAGGCCACGTTGGGGCAATGACAAAACAGCGGAACAATGTGGCACTTCCTCGTTCTTAATAACTCAGGATCTTACTTCTGACAACCTAATTAAAATATTTAAATTTATGGAACAGCAAAATTTTTAACATTTTTGATATATAATTCATAGGCATCAGAAAAATCATTAAGAAAATGGTGTGTTTTCAAATACTTCAGTTTAAAGTAATATTTCCCCTCCTCTTCATATATATAAATAAGCTATATTAGGTCATATTGACAATTTAAAATGTGTCGTTTATAAAAATGACAATATTAATTTGTAAAAAGTTTTATTAATCCTCTAAGATATAGATTTAAATATTTTAACTAGTACATTTCCAGGCTTCTTTGAAATTATAATAATGTTTCTTCTGTTTAAATCGGCTGTTAAATAAGCAATTATCTGCCTATTTCATTACTGAAGTAATGTATTCGAGAAATTTATAACAGAACAGCTAGCAGAATATTTAAAATTGAATTCCATACTTATAATTTCTAGTTCAGGTTTATGAAAAGAAAGGGATTTCGGATGCTTTACTCCACCTTCCTTTGAATATTAATGAACAATTAATTCCAATGAAAAAATTTCGTAGTTTATTTTATTTAGCTAAAGCTTTTGATTTTGCAGAAACTTAATTGGTGTTCATAATAAAGTATACCATTGGTTTCATAGTTATTTAACGCACAGAAATCAGTTTATCTCATTATGTGAAAATGAAAGTGAACTTTAAAAGATTAGATTAGTTCAAGGCAGGTCCTCTTTTTTTTTAGTTTATATTAATAATACTTTTTAAAATTAATATCAATGAGAATATATTGCTTTTCTATGCTGAAGCAATATGGTTTTTGACAGAGGGGGTCGCGAATATTGAATCCAAAAAATGTTTAGATCAAAATTTACTCACACTTAACTTAAACAAAACTGTATAAATATCAATTTCTTCGCGACATTGTGAGGCAGATATTGATTTACCTTTCGAGTTACACTTGTCAAATGATTAGTATTGAGAAAGTACACAATTTAAAATACATTTATCTTATATTTACTGACAGAATGAATTCGGCAGATCGTATTATGTCCACTAAAAGCAAAATTTGAAAATGTATTTAAATATTTCCTAAAATTGGGAATATAATTTATTTAGAATAAATCAGATTAGTTTATTTTAGTTATGTTCAGTCTTTATTAGAAGGAAGTATAGTTGCAAGTGGTGGGACTTACACCACTATATTGAAACCTTTGTAATGTCGCAGAAGGCTGTCCTTAAAGACGCTTTAAGGAAAAACCGGTGTTGTCTTACAAATAGGTTGTACAATGACAGCAATATATTAACATACAAGACAACTCTTTCTTAAGAAACTTTCACTATGTATTAATCATAATCAGATATTCTTCAATTAGAATATTCGTATTGAACTGGATAAGCTCGGATTGAAGCAGTAATTCATCATGAAGTATTATATTTCCAAGTACAAACTCTGTTTATATCTTTCATATTTTAACACGTTTTTATTAACTCGCTTTCTTGTCTGTTCGGTACAAATTTTGCAATCGATTTTAAACTAACTTCCCGACGAGCTAGAGATTATAAAATTTAAACATAGATCAGAACTGGATGACAATTAATATGAACTCTCTTTTTTTTCTGTCCGTTAATCGCTGCTACGGTGAGAAGGCTGTTAAAGTGGACGCATTGACCGGTGTAACGACACGACTTGGTGGAACAACGCTGTTTAATTTACCAGTTGAGAAGAATGGTAAAAATGATAGGAAATTTGGAATCACTCACTGACTATTTGAAGATCTCGCCATATCAGTGGAAGGACATTGAATTCCTGTTTGTTAATGAGATTCACATGTTGCATACGAAATATTTTGCACGATCGATTTAAGATTGCGAAAACTGAAAAAGAAGGAAAATGGACAAGACTAAAAGGCTGAAAATAAATATTTTAATTAAGTTTTTTATCTACATTTTTAAAACGGACTAAAAAGTATAAAAAAATTTCACGTAACCCCATACAGATTCCTAACCCAATACAGAATGTAGTAAAAATTTGTGATTGTGAATTTTTCACTGCTATGAAGATACTTGTAAGATTTAAAACGAAAAACTGGTGCGCATTCAATAGATAATAGTAAGGAGTGTAGGGAGCAGCTGTCGTTGAGAAAACTTTCAAAATTCCTAATGGTGGTCAAGTAGCTCCTAATTCAATAAACGGAGATAATCTTCTCTTATCTATTTCATCCGTCCCACGGTTTTCGTTTTAAATCTTACAAGCATTTTCATAGCTATTAAAAATGCAAAATCACAAATTTTCAGGACAAACTGTATAGTGTTATAAATCTGGATGGGGCTGCGAGAAATTATTTTATACTTTTTAGTCGGTATTAAAAACAAGGTTTCAAAAAAAAATAGCTTTAATGTAAATAATTAAAATACAATTTAATAAATTAATTGTAAATTTTCTGCATTTCAATGGCGACCGTTTAAAAATGGCTGAATAAAATGGTGATTGTTTCAAAATGCGTCTTTAAGAAGTGGACACAAATACCTAGATTATCGTAGGCCTAATAATGTTTTTAAATAATTAATTGATCACAGATTTTTAACTTACTCTATAGTAGGGTCTATATGACCTACTTAGGGACATCGATTTTTTTTTTTTAATTTAGGCCTACACCTTTCTTCGTGATGTTTTGGGTTAGATCCCTCTCTTTCATCTTTTCTACCATTTCTCACTTGTCCCACACTTTTTAGAGTATTCAGGTATTTATTTTCCTCCTTAAGGGAGTGAAGGGAGCAGCTCTCATAAATTTATGTCATAAAGCTGTTGATAAAATTTTCAAAAGTGCTAATGGAAGTCAAGTAGTTCCTAATTCAATAAATAGAGTTAATCTTCTATTATCTATTTCGCCACACATTTTTCGTTTTAAATCTTAGAAGTATTTTCATAGCTATTCACAATCAAAAATTATCTGGACAATCTGTATTGGTTAGGAATCTGTTTGGGCTACAAATCTGTATTGAGCTACGAGAAGTTATTTTATACTTTTTAGTCGTTTTCAAAACGTGGTTTAAATTGTTTTATTTTTTATTTAATTTATTATTATTTAACAACATGCTAAAACAGTTAAAAGATAATTTTAAGTACACTGTGTTTGTGTATAAAAATGATCTTAAGGAATATACCAAGATGGGGGAGAGGAGATTTGAGCAGGTAATTAAATCTATACATAGGCTAGGTAGAAATTAAACTTTTTTGTTGTTTTGGAGTTTCAGATGTTTGAACATCATTGTTGAGCTAAGTCACGTATATTCAATTGAGTTTATGTGAAATCGTTTTATTGTGTTTAATCTTTTGAAGTAATACACTAGTACAGAGTTTTACCTGCATACAATCAGTTGGAATCATTCACACACACAGTCAGCTTGTGTGTGGATGATTTCCATATCTGTATCAATGTACTGTAAATATATTTGAAATACGTTTTTTATAACGAAATAAATTTATCTGATACACATATCTATCATTTTACATTTCGAAAAAATTGCAGAGAGCTGACCAGTTACAGGTACACCACATCCTTATTGCAAGTACTCACACGCAGTTCTGATATATAGACTCATCAACTAATTAACAATCCAAAGAAATAAAAAAAACACGTCCGTAATATAAGACAGATTATGTTACCACAGAGACGTCAAGATCTAAGCATTGTGATATATTACAACACGTTTACTTGGCAAACGATCTGATCTAATTTGCATTTTACAAAGGATAAGTCCTGTTTCATGATTTTACATTTTGTTCAACTGATGTGTTAAGACAGTCGGGTATTTTTCTTTGTATGATATTAATTTGTTTGTTTCTCAGTGCGTAGAATTCATGTTGCATCGACGTGGCAAACGATGGTATGCTAAAGTTGTTTGGACATTCAGTCGTTTCAAATGACCAAACGAAGAAACCTGTACAGTTTGTGTGTTGTAGTCTCTCAGTTTGTATTGGAATTAAGTTGTTTATTCTTACGATATAAATAAATTGTCAGCAGACGTTCATATATTTTTTGGCCGAGAAACCTTTCAGACAATACGAGTTTAAAAAAGAAGAACAAATAGAGATTCCCTGATTCCTTTATTAGCGACAGAGTCGAAATAGAGCGAGATCTATAATCTGAAGATGATATACGACATGTCGAAACCTGTAATATTGTTGGATCACTAGAGAATTGTTCGACTGAAAAATAACTTTAAAAATGATTAAGAACAAGAGTTATTAACATAAATAGATAAGGTGAAAGAGATGAATCTAACCTATAAAAAGTTGTACATCCAGCTAGGGTACCTCAAGATTGCCACACCAGTACTAAATACAACTCACCTCTAGAAATTAATAACGCTGGAATAATGTAATAGCGTCAGGTTTGGAAGAGAACAGGAATTAGTAGAGAGATCTGATAAGAAAGATGAAAGAGAGTGATGGAGAATAACTAAAGACTAGATGAAGTATAAATCCAGATAAAGTACTTCGAGATCGCCACAGTCAAGTGGCTCTTTGAAGGGGGAAAATAGAAACACCTATCCTCTGTATACTTTAATATCGTCGGGTCGGAAGATTGGTCGAGAGAGATCTGATAGGAAAGATGAAAGAGAGTGATGGAGAATAACTAAAGACTAGATGAAGTATAAATCCAGGTAAAGTACTTCGAGATCGCCACACTCAAGTGGCTCTTTGAAGGGGAAAAATAGAAACACCTATCCTGTGTATACTTTAATATCGTCGGGTCGGAAGATTGGTCGAGAGAGATCTGATAAGAAAGATGAAAGAGAGTGATGGAGAATAACTAAAGACTAGATGAAGTATAAATCAAGGTAAAGTACTTCGAGATTGCCACACTCAAGTGGCTCTTTGAAGGGGTAAAATAGAAACCCCTATCTTCTGTATACTATAATATCGTCGGGTCGGAAGATTGGTCGAGAGAGATCTGATAAGAAAGATGAAAGAGAGTGATGGAGAATAACTAAAGACTAGATGAAGTATAAATCCAGGTAAAGTACTTCGAGATTGCCACACTCAAGTGGCTCTTTGAAGGGGTAAAATAGAAACCCCTATCTTCTGTATACTATAATATCGTCGGGTCGGAAGATTGGTCGAGAGAGATCTGATAAGAAAGATGAAAGAGAGTGATGGAGAATAACTAAAGACTAGATGAAGTATAAATCCAGGTAAAGTACTTCGAGATCGCCACACTCAAGTGGCTCTTTGAAGGGGAAAAATAGAAACACCTATCCTGTGTATACTTTAATATCGTCGGGTCGGAAGATTGGTCGAGAGAGATCTGATAAGAAAGATGAAAGAGAGTGATGGAGAATAACTAAAGACTAGATGAAGTATAAATCAAGGTAAAGTACTTCGAGATTGCCACACTCAAGTGGCTCTTTGAAGGGGGAAAATAGAAACCCCTATCTTCTGTATACTATAATATCGTCGGGTCGGAAGATTGGTCGAGAGAGATCTGATAAGAAAGATGAAAGAGAGTGATGGAGAATAACTAAAGACTAGATGAAGTATAAATCAAGGTAAAGTACTTCGAGATTGCCACACTCAAGTGGCTCTTTGAAGGGGTAAAATAGAAACCCCTATCTTCTGTATACTATAATATCGTCGGGTCGGAAGATTGGTCGAGAGAGATCTGATAAGAAAGATGAAAGAGAGTGATGGAGAATAACTAAAGACTAGATGAAGTATAAATCAAGGTAAAGTACTTCGAGATTGCCACACTCAAGTGGCTCTTTGAAGGGGTAAAATAGAAACCCCTATCTTCTGTATACTATAATATCGTCGGGTCGGAAGATTGGTCGAGAGAGATCTGATAAGAAAGATGAAAGAGAGTGATGGAGAATAACTAAAGACTAGATGAAGTATAAATCAAGGTAAAGTACTTCGAGATTGCCACACTCAAGTGGCTCTTTGAAGGGGTAAAATAGAAACCCCTATCTTCTGTATACTTTAATATCGTCGGGTCGGAAGATTGGTCGAGAGAGATCTGATAGGAAAGATGAAAGAGAGTGATGGAGAATAACTAAAGACTAGATGAAGTATAAATCCAGATAAAGTACTTCGAGATCGCCACAGTCAAGTGGCTCTTTGAATAGGGAAAATAGAAACACCTATCCTCTGTATACTTTAATATCGTCGGGTCGGAAGATTGGTCGAGAGAGATCTGATAAGAAAGATGAAAGAGAGTGATGGAGAATAACTAAAGACTAGATGAAGTATAAATCCAGGTAAAGTACTTCAAGATCGCCACAGTCAAGTGGCTCTTTGAAGGGGTAAAATAGAAACACCTATCTTCTGTATACTTTAATATCGTCGGGTCGGAAGATTGGTCGATAGAGATCTGATAAGAAAGATGAAAGAGAGTGATGGAGAATAACTAAAGACTAGATGAAGTATAAATCAAGGTAAAGTACTTCGAGATTGCCACACTCAAGTGGCTCTTTGAAGGGGTAAAATAGAAACCCCTATCTTCTGTATACTATAATATCGTCGGGTCGGAAGATTGGTCGAGAGAGATCTGATAAGAAAGATGAAAGAGAGTGATGGAGAATAACTAAAGACTAGATGAAGTATAAATCAAGGTAAAGTACTTCGAGATTGCCACACTCAAGTGGCTCTTTGAAGGGGTAAAATAGAAACCCCTATCTTCTGTATACTTTAATATCGTCGGGTCGGAAGATTGGTCGAGAGAGATCTGATAGGAAAGATGAAAGAGAGTGATGGAGAATAACTAAAGACTAGATGAAGTATAAATCCAGATAAAGTACTTCGAGATCGCCACAGTCAAGTGGCTCTTTGAATAGGGAAAATAGAAACACCTATCCTCTGTATACTTTAATATCGTCGGGTCGGAAGATTGGTCGAGAGAGATCTGATAAGAAAGATGAAAGAGAGTGATGGAGAATAACTAAAGACTAGATGAAGTATAAATCCAGGTAAAGTACTTCAAGATCGCCACAGTCAAGTGGCTCTTTGAAGGGGTAAAATAGAAACACCTATCTTCTGTATACTTTAATATCGTCGGGTCGGAAGATTGGTCGATAGAGATCTGATAAGAAAGATGAAAGAGAGTGATGGAGAATAACTAAAGACTAGATGAAGTATAAATCAAGGTAAAGTACTTCGAGATTGCCACACTCAAGTGGCTCTTTGAAGGGGTAAAATAGAAACCCCTATCTTCTGTATACTTTAATATCGTCGGGTCGGAAGATTGGTCGAGAGAGATCTGATAGGAAAGATGAAAGAGAGTGATGGAGAATAACTAAAGACTAGATGAAGTATAAATCAAGGTAAAGTACTTCGAGATTGCCACACTCAAGTGGCTCTTTGAAGGGGTAAAATAGAAACCCCTATCTTCTGTATACTATAATATCGTCGGGTCGGAAGATTGGTCGATAGAGATCTGATAAGAAAGATGAAAGAGAGTGATGGAGAATAACTAAAGACTAGATGAAGTATAAATCAAGGTAAAGTACTTCGAGATTGCCACACTCAAGTGGCTCTTTGAAGGGGTAAAATAGAAACCCCTATCTTCTGTATACTATAATATCGTCGGGTCGGAAGATTGGTCGAGAGAGATCTGATAAGAAAGATGAAAGAGAGTGATGGAGAATAACTAAAGACTAGATGAAGTATAAATCAAGGTAAAGTACTTCGAGATTGCCACACTCAAGTGGCTCTTTGAAGGGGTAAAATAGAAACCCCTATCTTTTGTATACTATAATATCGTCGGGTCGGAAGATTGGTCGAGAGAGATCTGATAAGAAAGATGAAAGAGAGTGATGGAGAATAACTAAAGACTAGATGAAGTATAAATCAAGGTAAAGTACTTCGAGATTGCCACACTCAAGTGGCTCTTTGAAGGGGTAAAATAGAAACCCCTATCTTCTGTATACTATAATATCGTCGGGTCGGAAGATTGGTCGAGAGAGATCTGATAAGAAAGATGAAAGAGAGTGATGGAGAATAACTAAAGACTAGATGAAGTATAAATCAAGGTAAAGTACTTCGAGATTGCCACACTCAAGTGGCTCTTTGAAGGGGTAAAATAGAAACCCCTATCTTCTGTATACTATAATATCGTCGGGTCGGAAGATTGGTCGAGAGAGATCTGATAAGAAAGATGAAAGAGAGTGATGGAGAATAACTAAAGACTAGATGAAGTATAAATCAAGGTAAAGTACTTCGAGATTGCCACACTCAAGTGGCTCTTTGAAGGGGTAAAATAGATACCCCTATCTTCTGTATACTATAATATCGTCGGGTCGGAAGATTGGTCGATAGAGATCTGATAAGAAAGATGAAAGAGAGTGATGGAGAATAACTAAAGACTAGATGAAGTATAAATCAAGGTAAAGTACTTCGAGATTGCCACACTCAAGTGGCTCTTTGAAGGGGTAAAATAGAAACCCCTATCTTCTGTATACTATAATATCGTCGGGTCGGAAGATTGGTCGATAGAGATCTGATAAGAAAGATGAAAGAGAGTGATGGAGAATAACTAAAGACTAGATGAAGTATAAATCCAGGTAAAGTACTTCGAGATTGCCACACTCAAGTGGCTCTTTGAAGGGGTAAAATAGAAACCCCTATCTTCTGTATACTATAATATCGTCGGGTCGGAAGATTGGTCGAGAGAGATCTGATAAGAAAGATGAAAGAGAGTGATGGAGAATAACTAAAGACTAGATGAAGTATAAATCAAGGTAAAGTACTTCGAGATTGCCACACTCAAGTGGCTCTTTGAAGGGGTAAAATAGAAACCCCTATCTTCTGTATACTATAATATCGTCGGGTCGGAAGATTGGTCGAGAGAGATCTGATAAGAAAGATGAAAGAGAGTGATGGAGAATAACTAAAGACTAGATGAAGTATAAATCAAGGTAAAGTACTTCGAGATTGCCACACTCAAGTGGCTCTTTGAAGGGGTAAAATAGAAACCCCTATCTTCTGTATACTATAATATCGTCGGGTCGGAAGATTGGTCGAGAGAGATCTGATAAGAAAGATGAAAGAGAGTGATGGAGAATAACTAAAGACTAGATGAAGTATAAATCAAGGTAAAGTACTTCGAGATTGCCACACTCAAGTGGCTCTTTGAAGGGGTAAAATAGAAACTCCTATCTTCTGTATACTATAATATCGTCGGGTCGGAAGATTGGTCGAGAGAGATCTGATAAGAAAGATGAAAGAGAGTGATGGAGAATAACTAAAGACTAGATGAAGTATAAATCCAGGTAAAGTACTTCGAGATCGCCACAGTCAAGTAGCTCTTTGAAGGGGTAAAATAGAAACCCCTATCCTCTGTATACTTTAATATCGTCGGGTCGGAAGATTGGTCGAGAGAGATCTGATAGGAAAGATGAAAGAGAGTGATGGAGAATAACTAAAGACTAGATGAAGTATAAATCCAGGTAAAGTACTTCAAGATCGCCACAGTCAAGTAGCTCTTTGAAGGGGTAAAATAGAAACCCCTATCCTCTGTATACTTTAATATCGTCGGGTCGGAAGATTGGTCGAGAGAGATCTGAAAGGAAAGATGAAAGAGAGTGATGGAGAATAACTAAAGACTAGATGAAGTATAAATCCAGGTAAAGTACTTCAAGATCGCCACAGTCAAGTGGCTCTTTGAAGGGGTAAAATAGAAACCCCTATCTTCTGTATACTATAATATCGTCGGGTCGGAAGATTGGTCGAGAGAGATCTGATAGGAAAGATGAAAGAGAGTGATGGAGAATAACTAAAGACTAGATGAAGTATAAATCCAGGTAAAGTACTTCAAGATAGCCACAGTCAAGTGGCTCTTTGAAGGGGTAAAATAGAAACACCTATCCTCTGTATACTTTAATATCGTCGGGTCGGAAGATTGGTCGAGAGAGATCTGATAGGAAAGATGAAAGAGGGATCTAACCCAAGACTAATTGACGAAACGTGTAGGTACAGCTAGAATATCTTTGGTTTGCTAAATCCGTAAACACTATAAATTAGCCCCAGAGTGGGGGGATAGAAACCCTAGCCCTCGAATAATTTCATAGTGCCAAGGTCAAGTGATAACTGGTAGGAAAGATGAAAGAGATGGATCTAACCCAAGAATAAACGAAGAAAGGTGTAAATTTATCCAAATTCGATGCCCCTATATGGGTTATATTACAGTAAGGTAAAAATTGTGAATAATTTAATTATTTAAGATAAATTATTATGATTTGAAACCCGATTAATGTACGTACTTGTGGCTACTTCTTAAGGGCACATTTTGAAATTGTAATCATTTTATTTAGACATTTTGAAACGCTTATATTGAAATATTTTTCTATTTACAAAGTTCAATTTAAGATGGCGCAAATGTTAAAAGGGAGGGACCTTATCTAAATTTGTTCTTACAAATCGGGTAAAAATACCAATAAGATTTCACAACAGAAATGTTTATAAATAAGTTATTCTTAAATTTTATCTAACTCCTATCCTCGTATATATTTTATTAATATATTTATATAGGTTTTGTAAAAATACGTCATATATTTATTTGTCTCACAATCTAGTTAACACAGCCAGCGATTATATTTGAGCCGGAATAATCTGACAATAGAGTCATTTAGAGAGTGAAAAGAAAATATACAGAATGTTACAAGAAAACTACAAAGTAATTTGTTTAATCTTTTTTCAAATGTAACTATATCATCGTTACTTTTACATTTTCAGTTTTAAAACAAATATATGAATTAAGAAGAGTTATATGTTTTAACTTTGCCATATACAGTAATTACTCGACTTCTATCCGAGATAAACATTCAAAATAACATACTTTGGCAAATTTATTAAATCATAAATCAAAATGAATGTTGTGATTTGTCTATACAGGGTGATTGAAACATGTGTGACCGTCCTTTTAATCTACGAGTACAAAAGTTCCAAAAAAACTTTTAAAAAATAACCTAAGGTTTTTTTTGTTAAAAATAGAGGTTTATATCATCTGCCATTCTTCCAATATTGCTGTAAGTATGTAATTTTCTAATAGGAACTCCGATTTTTAAGGATTTTTTTTATATCACATTATTTAAAGACTTTTTCTTCTTCTTTATTTTTTTACATTCTTAACCGTTTAGGAACAACTGGTACTTGAATCTTTCAATAATTGGCACATTTCACCATTTTCCAGAGACGATTTTTTAAATTTTTTAAAGTTAAATTGAGGAAAATTTATAACTAAAGCTAGGGGAAAGGTGTAATAACGCTACTGTTATTTATATTTGTCTTTAGGGTGAGGGATTACAGAGTTATCAAAAGAAAAAATAATAATTGTCTAAAATAGTACTAACTTACACTAGTTCCTAATTATTACTGGATGTATTACACCTTGTGAATAAGATATATTATTAAGATAATTAATGTATTAACAGTATTTTATCCTTAAATTTGTCCTTAAATGTATCACAAGATGTAATACATTTGGTAATAATAAAAAACAGGCGTAAGTCAGTGGATGTTTAAAACAATTATCAGAAATTCTGATATTTGTTTTCTATCGATAACTCTGTTATTCCTCAGCCTACAGGATAAATAAAAATAACAGTATTGTTATTACACTTTTTACCCTACATCTAGTTTAAATTTCATTTGAATATATAATTTTGAGAAATAAGAAAAATCGTCTCTGGAAAATGCATGAATTTGCGATTTTTTAAACGTTTAAGTGCCTGTAGCTCCTATATGGTTGGTGATATAAAACAATACCAAAGAATAAAAAAAATCTTAAAATAGAGCTTTATATCTAAAATCGTCAAACAAAATGGCGGTTCCTAATAAAAAAAATGACAAACTGGTCACCAAATTGGAAAAAAAATGGTTGTTCAACAATTTCGTAATGCCTTTATTTTTAACTCAAATATCCTGGCGAGTTACCTTTTAAAGTTGTTTCGTTACTTTTGTACTTATAGAATAAAACTCCGGTCACACCTGTTTCAATCACGACATGAATCAAGTAAATAGAATATTTGCTCTCTCCTTTGTGAGGGCGTTTATAATTTTCAAAAAAGCGTGTTCATTTTTTTTAATTCTTTACTAGCGTTCAACATTTACAGGAAGAGAAGTTGAACTTTTGCTCCCATGATATAAAGAATTGCCCCATTTCCAAAATGTAAATTGGCTTTAAATGAATAGGCCTGCACTACGTGGTCTGGTGTTGGACAGACACATAGATGTAGACAAACAAGGAAATATATGCCATCAATCACAATGTGAACGCTTCCTTATCTGAAGGAAACCTTTAGGTCTGTCCGATCAATAACATGGTGTGATGTGTGTTTCCGGATGAGCTTTGCTCAAATCGTCCTCCATTAACCCGTTAGATCACCCTTTCCTTACTGCATTAACCCTAACACGTTAAGGACGGCATTTTTTCGGATTTTTAAATTTTCTGTTTAAATTCTATGATAAATAAAATCTAAACAATAGTGTGTGTAGTTTGTTAATTATTAGTTTCTGTTTTAATTACGAATTGAAAAAGTTCCGTGTTGGGGCGAATGAATCAAAGTTTTTTGTGAATAAGTTTTGAAGTTACCAGAGTGAAAAAAAAAAGATTTTTAATTCATGCTTGTCTGTTTATTTGAACCATACATTTTTATAAACTTTGTTCATATAGATGTTACAAAATTGTGTTTCCAAATTTCAAGAGGTGGTTGTCCATATCAAAACTAAGAAAACGTTCATGTGGAAATATCTCTAAAATTTATTAGTTACCCAGATATCAACAATTTTGTTTTTTGAAATTTTTTTATCTCCAGAACGGTTTACGGATTGAACTGAAACGTGGCATGCTACCTAATAAGGTAAAGAACTACTTTGAAAAGAAATAATTAATCTAATCCAATAACCAATGTCTATATGGCGGATATTTAATTATTTAAATCTAAATACAAGGATTAAATAAAGCAATAAAGCTAAAGTTTCAAACTTTTTAATAATATAAATGAGCTACAATTGTTCCGCCTTGCGGCATCATCGGGTAACTGAAGCCCGAAGGCAACTTAGTTGCCCGATGATGCCGCAAGGCGAAACTATTGTAGCTACTTTATATTATTAAAATAATTTTTCAACTTTAGCTTTATTGCTTTATTTAATCCTTGAATATGGAGTTTCAACAAGAAATATCTGCTGTTACATTAAAATTGAATAAATCTAAATAAGATCAACTCAAAAGCGGGAAATTGTTACAAAAATTTAAGCAGCTGTCATTTAGAAAGCGGATTATTTAATTGGGTTGGTTATTTTTTCAAAATTGTTTTTTACCTTATTAGGTACCATGCCAAGTTTAAATGTAATCCGTCAAACTATTCTGGAGATAAAAAATATTGTGTGGAAAAATGTCCCATATCTGGGAAGCTAGGAAATTCTGTACATATTGTTACAGGAAGTTTTTCTTAATTACTATTGCATATCTTAATTACTTAAGTTTCATACCTCCTTAATTATCATACCTCCTTAAGTTTAGAATCAAAATTTTACAACGCTGTATATTATATATCCTGAAATATCCGATGCAGTTTTCTTTTTTGAAAATCTCAATATGTTACTACTTCCATTTTGTTAACACCTTGACGATGAATTTCCTTAACTCTATTTACTCTATATTCCAACAAGTTAAACTTTCTTCTTTCTCTGATGACGTCATCCTTGGAACAATTGTCAACCTTGGTTCGCTCCGCTCTGAGTGGGCTACACAAAATACTGACATACATTATTAATGTCAGCCAAGGATCGGTACAAAGAATGGACAACAAAGACCCGGTTAGTATTCTTGCCACACTCGAGCAACTTGACAAAAGCTTTTTAGAATGTATAATTACTTGCGCCACACTTTGGCCTGTTCTCAGGACTTGTATTGATTTTGGGAGCACCGGGATATGTTGTGACAAATTCCAAAGTTAAATATTTCTAAAGATGATGTTTAATAAATGTATTTCCATCGTGGTGAGAACTGTGTAACGTATAGTGTTCCTAAACAATGTGCAGACTGCAGAATATCCAGTAACTGCACTCATTCAATTGAATGAATTCTATTACAAATGTATTTATTTAAAAAAAAATAATTGTCCATAAAGGTTTAATAATTTATTAAGTAAACAAAAAACCTTAAGAAACATAAGTGTAATTAATGGTGATAAAACATTGCACAAACTTTCTCGCTTTCGCAAAAAAAAAACTTATCGTTTACAAAAATATCAATTCAGTAACTACCAATAATAAAGTGAAAATAAACCATTTACACGGTCTATGAACAAATATTTATAAAAGGATCTCAACTTGCTTCGCTTGTGACATAAACATATAAGTGTAAATTGTATTTAATTCAAATCTAGTTTTTAATTTCGGCGGTCTTAATTATTCCTAAACTGAATTTTTTTTTTACTTGGATTGTAAGTTCCGTATTTGTATCTTTAAATCATACTAAAATTTTATCGAAAAATATCCAGCCGTTTTTGAGAAATTACGTAATTTATAACAGCCACATGGATGAAGTGTTTGGTTTTTAGTGATAACTCACGTAATGAATTTTTTGTAAAGATGGCGACTAATACGTTTTGTTTGGTTCTTTAGAAGCTACACTTGAGCAAAATGCGATCAAAACCGTTGGAGCTGTTTTTGAGAAAATCGTAATCTTGTGAAATTCCTTACGGCAGCTACCTTCAAAATTCAGATTAAATAGAACTAATAAATACTGCTAAACAGTGAACATCTCTGAGATATAAAAGTTAATCACCTTTAAAAAAGCATCGACATAGAGGCTGATTCTTTTTTCGTTGTATGATGAAAAACTATAAATAGAGGAATGTTTTTACTTTTTAATACAACTTAAAAATCTGTTTTTCTAAAATGTCTGTCGTTTTCCAATATGGCTGCAAAATGTATTATTTCATATGTGAATCTATATTTTATGGTGTTTAGGATTCTGTATAAAGTTTTAGAGATTTTTTTATTGTTCGTTGTTTGATAAACCGGCTCGTTTAGGTGTAAAAGGCGCTTCTAATTTCGTACATTTGAAGTTTGAAGCATCAATTTCAGGAGTTGATTTTCCATACTTCCCATTACAGTATAACAAACACACAGAACACAATTCTAATAAAAAATACGCCTAAGTATCAGACGCGTTTCAACGACAAGGTCGTCCTCTTCAGTGATACACCAGCTACACCAACCAAACCACAACTGGTTACAATATACAACAATATACTTCCCATTGTTGAATAAAAATTAAAATGTAAGTCTAGGATGTGTAATTACTAATGCAGGACTACAAATAATTTGTGCAACAAATAAAAACTTGCTGATATTAACTTTAATGTATTGAATAATTTCAGGAATTACATAGCATATAAAATTATTTGTGATTTTTTTAATCCTACATTAGTATTTACACATCCTACTTACATTGTATCTTGATTCAACAATGGGAAATATTTATACCACTAAACGTACTTCAAAACTGCTATGACAGAAGAATACAAGAAACAAGTTCAGTTACTTTGTGTTTTATATTTAAGTCTATGTATTTTGAATTTATTATTTTTTAAATTGTTTCGCCATAGATAGCAGGCATCTTCAGTGCAGATATGTCAATTGGAATTTAAACCGTCTATACTACATAACACACATTATATAGTGTAATTGTTTAAGCTTTAAATGACATTTACACCTGAATATACCGGCTGTTTATAGCAAAACTGTGCTTTACTTTTAAAAGTAAGAAATTCTAATTACAACCACTTATAAATTAAATTAATTTAAAGTGCAATTCATTGAGTCAATTTGTGAAAAAACTACTGCTTTCGTATAAAGCCAAAATAAAGAAACCATCTGAAACCATCTACACACTATGCCATGAAGTTCAGTTCATCTTATTGGACCAGAACGATTTTAGAAACTAAGATAAATATATTTTTAAAGATTCCCCTCCGCGATCTAAAACACTTTCTTATAAAAATGTAAATAAAAAACTAGCATAATGCGACGATTTGTTTTTAAACATCCATACTAAAATTTGTAGAAAACAAATTTTAAATTGTCAGTATTATATAATAATATTTTATACATCAACAGAAAACACTAAGAATTTTAAATTGAGTTTTCTTCAAAATTTTCCGTTGGGTACATGTGCTAAAATTAAAAGTAAACTTGCCAAAAGAAAGATCTTAGAAACGATTTTTAGGTATTGTAACACATTGTTGTCGTTATTTTTCTGTAGTATTGAATTTTAAGAGTCAATTTGAATGAAACTTTTTACCAGTGTACCATACACCAAAACAATTTAAAATAATGGCACTTTAAAAAGGTTTAATGTTGAATATAAAAAAAATCCTTATTAACACTTACTTCTACACACCCGTATTACTTATTGACTCTCTACACACTCTTCTATGCGAGGTGTTCAGAGCTAGTATGGCCCTAGGTTACGTGCCGTCTTACTGGACACTTACCAGGGTAGTATTTATTCCGAAACCTGGCAAGGGTAATTATACAGACCCCAAGTCGTTTCGTCCAATCTGCTTATCATCCTTTCTATTGAAGACTATGGAGAGAGTGTTACAAGTTCACATACAAAATGAGGTAATATCAGTTAACCCCTTTCATTGTAACCAATTCGCATATCAGTCAAGAAAATCCTGCGAAACAGCACTGCATCAACTAGTTAGCAGGATCGAGGACTCGTTAGCGTCTAAAGAGGTGGCTCTTGGAGCATTTATTGATATTCAGGGCGCCTTTGATAACACGGCTTATAAGTCAATTGTTACTGCAGCTGAAACCCGAGGACTGGATATGACCACCTGCAATTGGCTTAGGTCATTGCTCAGTAGTAGAACCATCCGAGCAATCCAGTATGGCGAGGAACTTGATGTGTCCGCCATTAAAGGTACCCCTCAAGGTGGTATACTTTCTCCTCTACTGTGGAATATGGTAGTAGATTCCCTAATTACAAAATTAAATAATATGGGATATTACACGCAAAGTTACGCAGATGACATTGTCGTGATAATTAAAGGTAAACATACTAACATAATATCAGACCTAATGAACACAGCTCTGAGGATAATTCATAACTGGTGCAGGGATGAGGGCCTGGCCGTAAACCCGGAAAAGGCCATCATAGTACCCTTTACAAGGAGAATCAAACTAGATAACATTGATATCAGTCTAGGAGGAACACGTTTGCGCCTATCAGAAGAGGTCAAATATCTAGGGGTGATACTGGATAAAAGACTTACTTGGAACAAACACGTAGAACATAGTATCCAAAAAGCAACGAAATCTTTAATGAGTTGTAAACGCCTTTTGGGAAAGAACTGGGGACTTCGTCCAGCCATGATTAGATGGCTATATGAAGCAGTGGTTAAACCACAACTTCAGTATGGATCGCTGGTGTGGTGGACAAAAGCTCTCCAAACCGTTACAACTAACAGGCTAATGAGTATACAAAGGTTGGCCTGTCTATGCATCTCAGGAGCTTTCAGAAGCACACCTACTACAGCTCTTGAAACTCTCTTGGGAATAGACCCGATTAACTTCAGCATCATAGCAGAAGCAAGTCTGGCAGCATACAGAGTATATTGCTCTGGAATGTGGAGAGATAGCCGGTGGCCTAAGGGGCATGGCACAATCCGTACTTTTAAATCTTATGATTCAATTCTAACTATGAGACAAGATTATATGATTAATAAAATCTCATGGACACAGCCCTTCGATATGTGTATTCCACACGAGGAGGACATGATAGAAGGAATAGTGGCTACAGCTAAGAGCTTAGGATTCTACACTGATGGCTCTCGCACCGCCCAAGGAGTCGGAGCAGGAATCTTCAGTAAATCACCTAGGGTGGAAATAAGCATTGCCCTAGGTAGATATGCAACGGTATTTCAGGCCGAAGTTTATGCCATACTTGGTTGCGCACAACTGTGTCTAGAAAGAGGATATGATGACGAACATATCACAATCAGATCTGACAGTCAGGCTGCTTTGAAGGCTATTTGTTCACACGAATTCAACTCCAAATTAGTGTGGGATTGTAATCAAGCTCTAGTCCAACTCTCTACCCGAAACCAGGTAAGCCTATTCTGGATACCTGGACACAGAGGTTATGAGGGAAATGAGAAAGCTGATGAACTGGCTAAGTTGGGAGCACAGACTCCATTCATCGGACCAGAACCTGCTTGTGGTATCAGTAAATCTGTAGCAAGAACCACTCTGAGACGATGGGTCGAACAGGAAACTCTCAACCGCTGGAGAGAGGCCTCTAGAGGAAAACTCTACGGGTCGCTGTACAATCCGAATCAGAAACTCTCTAGGTATATAATATCATTGAATAGAAACAACCTAAGGAAAGTCTCAAGCTTCATGACTGGTCATGGAGCTTTCAGGGAACACTTAAACACCATGGGTCTAACTCAAGGCAGGACAACCTGTAGACTGTGTAACCAATATAAAGACACAGCAGAACACATACTTTTGTATTGTGAAGCTCTGGAGAGGAGAAGACTACAGATTTTCGGCCTCACAGGCATACCTACAAAGGAAGACGAACTAGCTGCACAAGTTCTAAGACTCAAGAAGGATTTAGAACTAAAGTGGATTGCCTAAGATAAGGAAGCGCACAAAAAGTCTTAAATGGCTGAAGTGCCTAGTTACTTCCAACATAATAAAAAAAAAAAAAAAAAAAAAAAAAACACTTACTTCCGACCGATTAAAATAAAGAATTAAACAAAATAGCGACATATTGTTACAGAATCTATCCCGCTAAACTCTCTAACCTGTACGCAGACATTTAACGAGTTCATTGTTCTGTTACAGTCCAAACCAAACCAAATGTACAAACTTCCATTACTCAAAGTTAAGGTAATTCTGGGTGGTAAAACAGCTGATTCAATATTAGATCGAAGTGTAAACATCGATATATACCAATTAGCCTATTTGTAAAGCGTACAATAGATCGATAGTTTAAGTTCACTTTCCACGAGATCCTCTTGTGATAACTATCACGAACTGGCAACGGTCGGCTGAGCACTATAGTCGTATCATTGTGCAATACAATGTCACCGTTGGCAAGGTAAATTGTTATTACATTTAAATGAATGTTTAGAGAAACATAAAGAGTATCGACCACGTGATGAGGGGATTGTAATGTAGAGGGGGGGGTAGTTATATAGGTTGAACTTCCACTTCACTTAGTGAATCTTTATTAGGGCAAGTTCCTACAAACATATGTCAGCTAAATAAATTTATAATCTTACAAATAGATGAAATATTGAATCTAGATTTGGTTTATGCAATCTGAATGTCCCAGTTTAAAAAAATGAAAACTTTATTTCGTAAATATTCAAAATATCCGTTTAAAAATTTTAATTTCTAATATCATCAAAACTGTTGTTTTACACACACAAAATTATGTGATACGTTTTAATGATTAAATTGAAGATATTATATTTATTATGAGATAAAGGAAACTAAGTTAATTAATAAAAGAAATATTTCTTGGGTACCAGCCAAACGCTCACGTTAATGAATGATTACATATTACTCCCTACAAATAAAGAAACAAGCTTTGTATAAGATAAAAAAATTTCGTAAAAAGAAAATTTGCAAGATTCAAAAATATGTTGGTTTTTACTCTTGGCCTTTAGAGTTACCTTTTTTTTTTTTCTTCTTCTTCTTTCGAATTCTAAGAAAATTCACCCTATTCCTCTATTTATAAGTTTACATTATTTATTTATAGGTTATAGGATAAAAAACTTTCTTTATAAAGTTATTGATAAAAGAAATATTTTTTAGTAAATGACGAAACCTACAAGTTAATATTAGTTATTAATTGATATTATTGGGTGCAGTTCCTAGAAAACGTTCTCAAAATTTAAAAAAATATATTGGTTTTTAATATTTGTGTATTGAAATTTAAAACAAATAACGGCTTGTTTATTTTTTTCAATTTTAATAATAATTTTAATTTTTTTTCTTGTAACATTCACTTTAATTAATTTCCCCTTTATTCGTTAGGTGTAATATTTACCTAATAATAATGAGGATTATTGTTATATGATTGACAAAACCTATAACTTATACCTGGAAAGTCTATTATTCCCTATACCTATGACGATATCCTCCCCCCCTCCACATAGAAACTTGTTATCTATCCCACCAAAAAGGGGTAATCAATATTTTTAGTGATTTAATGACTAGTGAAATCTTTAATTAACAAATCTAAAGGAAAATACAATTTCACATTATGTATAAAAATAAATTTCTAAATGAGTTTTGAGAGAAATTTGTAGATATTGGAGAATATTATTATGTATTAAAAACGGGGGTTTTATAGTGTTTTATATCAAAATTACCAAAATTTAATTTTGAATAATGTTTTGAAAAAACCACGAAATTTGATAAAAACAAAGCGATAATTTTAAGAACAGTATTTTTTTATTTTAAAGTAAAGAACTTTAAAAAAAATAAAGAAGTAAATTCAATAATAAATATATCTAGGTTTCTATCTATTTATTTCTATATCAAACATTCTATCTGTTTCGTCTAGGTGTTTGTGCTATATTTAGCATAAAAATATTCTAGCCATATTTAGCTGTGATTTTCTGCGGTATTATCAGTACAACCCCCTCCCGGGTTAATGCGCCTTGTGACATCCTACCTGTCATAAACCATGAAATGTGCACCGATTAAGTTCCAAAATTATTTTCTTAATAACTATAAATAAAAATTTATTGATTATTATTTTAAACAGAAAAATTATTAATGAAAATTCTTAAGAAATTATCAAAGGAAAGAAACAATAAACAATATATTCCTTCATGGCGACGTTTTAATTACTAAATTATTATACTTGAGTTAGTTGTTATATTGGCATTCAGAATAACGTTCAACTGAGGATGATGTATTAATGATTGAAACGTCACCTTAAACAAATTATTGTTGAAAATTTTGTTTTCATTATTTACAGATTAAAGTTTTACACATTTTAAAATACATACACGAATTTAAGTAATTTATTTAATTTTATTTTAGAAAAAAAAAATTAATAAGATCTGATTGTCAGAACAGACTATTCGAATGCATGATAATCGACCGGGTTAAGGGAGTATAAGAGAGTGAGAGAGGAAGGGGGTGAAACAACCCCCGGGTGAGTGCTTTCAATAAACACAATTTTGAGGTTCTCTTTTCCATTTGTAACTGTCGAGCACCCCTCACTTGTCCTGTGACTAGGAGTTGTCTTTCAAATACGGGGTATTTATTGTGGTATTCTTGCTCGTGATGCTAATAACAAGCATTTCACAGTGTTCTTGTTACGTCAGGGAAGGATATTGTGTTCAATAAGTCAAAACTGTAACGTGTGTGAAATATATACTGTAGATTATATATTAAGGGGAAAATTTTAAATAAACTTACATTTTAGAAAACTGATCGGTTCAATCTAAAATGTCTATCGATCGTAAAATTATGTAAGATTTAAAAAAAATTATTTCTCAAATACAGGGTGACTAAAAAGAAACTTGCACCTTACTTTAAATTATTAATTATGATATCTAAATGCGGATTTGTTTGAACTTCAAGGAGTGAGAGGGCAGTGTGTGGATGAGAGGAAGTAATTAATTTCAAACAGAACATTGTATCACGTGATAGAGCATTTTAAATACCTTAAAATGACAAGAAACAAATTGTATTTGGACCACTGTAATTAAAATAGGAACCTTGATTGTATTACGATAGCTGAAAAGAGATTAGCACATCCATGCCTTAACTTTATTCTTATTTCAAAGTCTTTACGTTTTGAGGGGTAACCCCAATAAATCGTAATTTCTAAGGGGTGGCACATAATTATTACATGGTATGTATGTTTATAGTGACACCTCATTTTAATGAGAAAGTATTAATGAGAAGAAACAAAGGTTCAATACAAATGAAATCGTGCTGGTTAAAAACATGGATCGTATTAAAATGGTTGAGCAGCAAAACATATTTTTTTATGACTTTTTAAATAAAATCAAAAAGAAGAGAAAAACAAATAAGAAAGAGAAAACGATAATAATAAGGGGAGAAAAAAACTACAAGGGATAACGAGATAAATACAGAACGCGATTCAAGAAAGAGAAAGGGGGAGAGTGTGTTTGTGAGAGCCAGGCAGTCTGTGAAAGGAGAGAAAAAGAAAAAAGGACGAGCAAAGGGAGATTTAGAGGGGGGAAAAGAGGTAAAGATAAACACAGATAGAGTGAGAAAAACCGTCTAAACCATCAAGCATAGCCTACTTACTATCTTACTAATTGTTTGGAGTTTATTCCAATATTAACGGTACATAGAAGCAACAAGTGTATCTCACAGATAGGACAATTAATAAACGTCAATTAACACAGAGCTGCTGATAAAACAAAGCGTGATCTCATCGAAATGGGTTCACTTGTGTTCTACTTTTAGCGCGTACAGACTGTCTAGATTATTATTTATTACAATTCCAATTACAAAATTGTTTGGTTTTATACATTGAAAACTCTGACGTAAGGGAAATCTTATTTCTCAAAAGTCTGCACCTTTATTATTATTGAATTCAGGATTGTATACAGGGTGTCCCATAAATAAATCAACACACTTCAACAGGTGGATTCCTTGAACGAAAATAATGAAAGAAAAAAATTCACGTTATAAAGATATCTCCGAAAAAGCTTTGTTTCCAGACAATACGCCATTTTATATTTTTAACTTAAGAAGAAGATAAAATATTGAGTTCAAATTTGGCATACTCATCTATTATGTAACATTTTATAAGTGTACGAAAACACAAAAACTTTATTTCGTATATTTTCAAAAAGGCCTTCATTTTCCAACTGAGTGACATTTTGTTTTTAAATAACAAGTTATAACTTCAAAACGAATAAAAATATAGGTATCAGATTTTGTAGAACGTTTTACACATAACGGTTTCAAAATGGCGGTCATTTACAATGTTTTGTTTCTCTTTAATTTAACTTTTAAAATATTAAATTCCCGGTATTTTAAAATCGTTTAAAAATTCATTATTAGATATTATGAAAATCTACAAATTATGGTATAAAACGTTCTGCACAATTTATTATTAATATCTCTACTCGTTTTGAAGTTATAACTTGTTATTAAAAAAACACAAAACAACTGACAAATGGAAAAGCGTTTTAGGACATATGTTCCTGACGTTTGGCAAAACATTTTATGAACATCCTGTATAAATAACAATTTTTAATTCCTAGATTCATTATTTTAATTTTGGCTACAATTTTGTTATAATTTATTGTCAGTTAAGGTTGGTACCACTACACGCAGTAGGCTATAAAAATTAACATATTTCTATGTGTATGAATTTCGTAATCAAATTACTACAAAAAACGGGAGAAAAAATTTAACTAAGCCTTTTAGAAACTTTACTTATTTAGGATTTATTAGATATACGTATTTAAATTTTTCAAAATTTGATTTCGGGGGTGTATGGATATAGAAAATACAAAAATTTACGATTTTTCAAAATCAGTTCAAACGATTTCGATCAAATTCGGCTCACTTCTAACGATGAAATAAACGTATAATTCGCCATCTTAAAAAACCAAAAAATGAATTATGTGTAAAAAATAAATAAAAATTCGTAATTTCTCAAAATCTAGTGTAACGATTTTAGTGAAATTTGAAGATTAATAATTTAAACGCGTGTACTATATCACTAGTAGGCTAACGAAACATTATGGTTAACAGATAATTAAATTTAAAAAACCTTGACCTGAACTCAATTTCAATCAAATTCGATTTGCGCTAAGGACAGGATAATGGTGGAAGATAAGCTATTTAAGGTTCTATTTTCAAAAACATAGTTCATTTTATCTTTCAAACTGACAACCATTGAACTGACATTTTTGGTGACGATTAGTTTTGTTTAATTTACTTTTTTTTAATAATTGATAAGTGAAAAACATTGTGCAATGTTTGTGCAATATCACATTAAAACATGCTGCACTTCCCTTTTAATCTCAAATTGATTTTTATTGTTATACCTTTATCTTAAATTTCGAGAGTTTTTAATACTTATTTGACAAGCTAACTAAAAATATCTTAAATGAGTTTAGTTCTTATGTTCATCAACATGATGTTACCTTTAGGCATAACAAACTATTAAAACAGACAAATGTAATTAAAAATAGGTGCTAATTTTAATAGAATAGTTTATAAAAACGCCGAAGTAAATCCATACCGTTTTAAACACAATACATTTTAAATTTTCTCTTACAGAAAACGCCACATCTAAAAATTCTCAAAAATTTTAGAAAAATTGTCTGATACAAAGACCACACCTATGCTGTCTTTCTGCCTTTCTAACCACAAAGTGACCCAAAATAAATCAAATTAAAGTAACTTCCGACATTTTCAATACCTGGAACTCAAAACAAAACCCCCCACAGGTAAAAGACCTTCACGTCACAGTTGCGAAGTTAATAGCTCTGAGCTTACTTCAACGGTTTACATTTATAATCAAAATTTATTTATTTAAATTTTTGTACTTGTGATTTAATCCGTAAATTTCCAAATTTTGGTCCATAGTAGATCGTTCTCCTAGGATGTTTTAATAATATTAAAAAAAATTATTCTATTCCTTAAAAAATAATATAGTTAAATTTTTTATGGATACATGGAAGTTTATGATAATATTTAAATAATACTAGTATGTACACTATTCCAATTAAAATATATATATATAATAAAATAAATGTCTACATCTAGTAACGAATAAAATGTATTTTAATATATAATTAAAACAATAACATTATACAAATTTTGATTACTCCAGAGGCATTCCTTTGTGGAGAAACAAGTAGGCTACCAATACATGCGGACGTATTAGAAACAAAGAAACACAATTACAATAAAACAAAAATATATACACCATTTCTTTATCTTGTTATTACCAAAATTAAACATAGACTACAAATACATATACACACACAATACGATGCTGTACATACATGGACATATACAAATTTATCTAAGATACTTGCTGATAACAACTCTAATTATTCTTTTGTATTGGCAATTCTTCTCATTAATTAGAAAACTTACATCATCCAAGCTTTACAAAATGTCTTAGGACATCTCATTATATACATTTTTTAAATGGTTAAATGAAGTAGGCTACAAGAAATCACACCAATAAATTTTAAGCCTAGATTTTTTAATTAAATATTAAAGTTTCTAGTTTCCGAATAAAAAACATTATTCTAGTTGCGTTTTTTCAGTAGTTTAAAAGCGAATAGGTCTGTATTATCGTCAACCTTATTTTTAAAAAGAAGAAAAAGCATGAAATAAGTACGAAATTACCGAATGTAATACAGAACATTTTCAATGATATGTACATAAAGAAAATGTAAAGTTTTGCAGTCTGATTAAAAAATGTTACCGTCGCGGGACGGTAGACAGAAGTGAAAACTTAACTATCAACTTTAAAAACTAATAATAAATTTTAAACTTTCAATAAATGTAATAAAAATATTAACTAAATCTAATCGTCCTTTTTTTTATTATTTAACACATATTTCAATTAAAAACCATGTAATAAAGAAACAATAATTGGAGTGTGTATTTATTATATAAATTTTAATTCGTAAAAAAATAATACATTATTCTTGTATTTCGGAAATAATAATATTATTGTCATTATTTGCATTATCGTTATATTCTAAAAATAAAGCGATTGGTTTGTTGGTAAAATATGAAATGAAAGAAACTTCCCAATATCGATCCAAATATCGAATACAGAGTCTATTGTAGTTCCATATCTTGTTGTAGTTATATATTTATCGTTAGACATTGTTATGTGTAACTTGTCTTTTAAAAAGTCAATCGGGGGGTGCGATGATTTGTTTTGCAAATTACGTAAAATTTTTTCTTCTTTTCATTTTTTTTTTGTATGTATGTATGAGTTAGAGAAACATAGTGGAATATTTTTTTGAGTTTGAGAAATTATTACCATATATATAATCCTACATAGATACGTATATATAGTGAAGCGTGACTGGACATACATACAAATTACTATAACGTGACAGAAGAAGTTTTCGCTTTAAAAAGGCTGAAATTTGTTTAAAAATTAGTTGAAAGAATTTTTTATAGCAATATAGAAAGGCTGTCGTGATGTATTAGAAGCATCCCCCCTCTCTGCACAAATGCCATACTGGGAACACACAGGACATAAATAGCGCAACAAATAACATTTCTTAAAGTTATACCATAAAATTATTGAATTTCCTAACGTACCTTTACAATTTAAATTCTGCTCAATTATAACAAACAAATATTTCAAATTTCTAATCTAATCAACTCTTAAACACCAATAAATACAACTTGTAAACTCTGCCCTAAAAAAAAGACTACACTAACTCCAATACTATCGTTCTTAGGTGGTAAATCAGGACGTTTCTATTTTCTTAAAATAGAAACTTCCTATTGAATTTTTTTTTTAATCTAACGTTTTATACGACTGTTAAATTTAATACTTCGGAAGGCGCTGCTGTTCTTGGTCGAAATACCCGTGTCCATGACTTGGTTAATGTTCAATTGTGGCCGCCAATTTAAACGGAAAATTCATAAACCTTGTACGTATATCGTCCTGCCTAGTTGTAAAGAACTATACTCTAATATTTTATAACCTTTTACTTTATGTGTTTGGCCATAACTATGTGAAGTGAGAGGCAGTTAAGTTGGTATAACTGACAGGCAGTCCACTACTAAATTAACCCTTCTGCTGACATTACCTCATTGTTCGGGGTTACTAAAAACATTTCTAAAAACTTTTTTTTTTTTAAATTCTTTGTGGATTTTTTAAATTTATTTGAAAGTTGTTTCTATCCAGCAATGAGCTCTCCAATCAAGAATTCCAATATTTCTATCTCCAATGCTTCAATTTTACGTATAAAAATAATGCACGAGTGGCGTGTTTTTAATGGGATTACCAATTAAGTGACATCATTTAACAGTGACTATATTATACCTTATACCCCATTTACTATATTAATACCCTATCAGCATATTGTTTCTGGATATTACATTATAGATATTAGCTGAAAACATTAAAATAAACATTAAATAAATACTGTAGTTACTTTAATAAAACATAAGTAATATAATATTACTCAATGTTTAATTAATACTATGTTATATTTATACTGTACTTATATTTATTTGCATTATTGTTAAATATAGTCAAGTCTAATAACAAGTTTTTTAATATGAAACTAAACACTATATTAATATTCAAATGTACACATCATTTGGTTGTTGAGATAAACATGATTATAGTACATTAATAAATATCAATCTTAGTTATTTAAGCTCATTCTCAGACAGTGACCGTGGTAGTGAAACAATGTTTTTACTCAGGATAGTACGCAGTAGGCAGGTGAAATGAATAGTAGCACAATCCGCCAACTCGGGTGCCTCTTACTCTAAACAATAATTACACAAACGAAATACCAAATCGTCAGTTAAAACAACCCTGCACTCGATACAAATGTTTTGTCGATTTCTTGAATACAAAATGTTCGATTTACCTTCTCTTATACATGTAGATAGAGAACAGTGTGTATTTATTTCGGAAATTTCCACTTTAGTGTCTGAACAAAAAAAAAAATCGTATTTTAGAAAGATACATGAGTGGTGAAAGTTCAGTCCAAAACGAGTGGGCGGATCTTGATAAAATTTTACCATATATCTTTTTAAATCGCTTCTAATTCTAATCAATTTTGCTAAAGATTTTAATTAAACTAAATAATTATATTAGCCGCCAAGTCTTAAAAACATTATCAATAAAACCACAAGAAGCCAACCTTGGAGCGGTTACAAAAGACTCAATATCTTCGAATCGTTCTAATGATTTCATTAAAATTTTGATGAAATTAATATCCTAAATAGAAATAAATAAATAAGATAAAACTTTATCGCCATCATGAAAAACTCATTTTAAAACAAAAACTATTTTTGTGGAGTGTTTATGGTACAAGAGAATCACGTTTAGGCCGTGATTTTAAATATAAAAATATGATGTTTTTTTTATCGTAAAACGTTTTTCCCTTATCTCATTTCTTTTTTCTTTCTCTTTGTTTCATTTTAATTTTTTATCCCTTTTTTTAAGAATATTGATTTTTGAGAAAGTTAGTGCATATTAGCCGTCAACTTTTAAAAAAATTATCGAGAAAACTACAAGAAGCCAACCTTGGAGCGGTTGCAAAAGACTCGATGTCTTCGAATTGCTCTACAGATTTCGGTAAAATTTTGATGAAATTAATATCCTAAATCAGTGTAACAAATAGAAAGGAATAAATAAGATAAAACTTTATCGCCATCATAAAAAACTCATTTTGAAACGTAAACGATTTTTGTGGAGTGTTTATGGTACAAGAGAAACACGTTTAGGCTCTTTTTAAACATAAAAACATGTGTCTTTTTTATCGTATAACTTTGATAAGAAGCGACCCGTTTCTCATTTCTTTTTTCTTTGTTTCAGTTTCTTTTCAATTTGTTATCTCTTTTTTTAAGTATATGGGTTTGTGAGTAAGTTAGTGCAATGTTCATGTTCAAATTTGTGTCTTTGTCTCTAAGTCTTTCAAAATTATAATTTCTTAATTAAAGTTTGGTCGATTGTAATCGAAAATAGTGGGCCTATCAAATGTTTCGGTTACGTTTTAACGAAATTATTAAATGTGTTCTTTTTAAAATTGTTAAGAGTATCCAAACCTTTAGGAGCTCAGATCAAGAACAACGAAAACGTTTACGTAAAATTATTTCCTAAAATGCTTTGTTTTCTATCTAACCACTATTTACTCCTTTTAACAAACAAAAAATCATATCTTTTTAAGTGTAAATAATATAGAGTTGAAATTTTACATGCAACTTAGCAAAATTGATAAAAAAAAATAATTAGCCGATTTCCTTTACTCATTTTAAAATGGCGGTAATTTATACTTTTTAACGTCAAATATCTACAAAATTTAAAAAAATATTTTAAGCTACTGTAAGATTTAGAGATACAATTTTGCAGAATTCAAAAAATAATTTTGGTTCCAAGAATTTATTTAGTTTTTGTCGATAACACGGTTATCCGTTTAGCAACAGAAGTTTTTTTTATCGTTAAAATTTAAAATATTTTGTAAAATTAACAGTTTAGCAGATTTCGACGTTTAAAAAATGAAATAGTTATCATTTTAAAATCAGTACAGGATATGGGTTCATTATTTTTCTCAAATTGGATCTTTATAACACTAAAATGCAAAATTCTAACTCCATATCATTTACCGTTAAAAAAATATACATGTTTATAAAAACTTGTTGAATGGTTTCGATGGTAAAACTAAGCTTATTTTTACGATTTTTGAAAACACTCTGTATACCTAAATAAATTGTTTTAATAGTTTAACTTACTCTTTAGCAGCAACATAGTAGACATAACCTCAAAATCTTTACACAGCACTAAAATATTCACAAATAAATCACAAAATACTTTTTCAAAAATGACACGTTTTAAACACTGAACAATACACAGTTTAAACACAAAAACAACTCACTTGGCTCATTTACCTTAATACTTGTAAACGCCATATATTTGGTTACCTATTACATAATCAAGAACGAACTTGCCGATATCTAACTACAAACTAAGATAAAGGACTGGAGGGGAAGAGGGGCGGTAAAGCCTAACCTACTGAATTGTACTGATAACGAGTTGCGATATACTCAATTAAACTGACCAATAGCAGCACTGGCTTCTCTCAATTACATTGTCTTCTTTACATTTATGAACCGCAATATCTGTCTGTCAACCTGTAAGGTAAAACGAGAACAGCTTATCGGAATTTCATGCAGTTTTCTTTCATGTACGTTGTCTGGTCACATTTGAGTCTTTATTTTATTGATATTAATTCCACAATTTTGATGTTACAATAACGCATACACAAGTGATACAACAACCATAAACTTCGTTATTATGTTAAGTGATATCTTGAAATTTGTCAACAACATATATTTTGTTGTTGTTTAAAGACAAAAAACATCTCGGTCATCATCGTCTTATAAAAAAATAAAGCGAAGAAGATAAAATAAAAACTCAGAAATTTGTAAAAACCGAAGAAAAAGACTTCTAGGCCTCTAATACTCTAATAGCGTCAGTGTTGGAAGAAAACAAGAAAGATCTGATAGGAAACACCAAAGAGAGGGATCTAACCCAATACTACATGAAAAAAGTGTAGATCCAGCTAGGTAACTCGGGAACGCAACCGTATAGTTGAGCGTAAGTGTGGGGATTATTGTAGAATGTACCATTCTTTAAGGATCCTCAGAGGATATAACCTACTATGGGGAATTCGGGAGACCTATCTGGCCACAATCCACTTCCAATAAGTCCATTGTTGAGTTAGGTATATATGTGACACTGTCTTGTAACCACGAAAACTTTCCAGTTTCCGAAGCAATGCAATTAGGAATGTTGTAGGATAACATGATTTTCAAAGCCTTAGTAGGGGTAATTTTATTGACCCAGCATACGAATTGGATAAGTTTGGTAAACGTCAAAATTTTCGATCTCTCTCCCATTTCATGGCTTCGAGAAACCGAAAAATTTGTTTTCTACGTGCTGTCCTTTATTGTTCTCGGCTTTACGAATAGTGCAGTGAAATTATAATTTTAAAGTTTTGTATCAATTAAGTGCATTTTATTTTTTTTTCGATTTTATGCATAAAGATGAGACGATAACTAATTTTGTGAGTTTTTTTGTGCATGGCTTCGCGAGAAAAGTGGCCCAAAACGCATTGTTGACGTTTTTCGAGTGCATCGCTTCACTATTTATTTAATATCTCCGGCACCAGGGGTCGTGGACAAATTTTAAAAATGGAAATGACCATTATGAAATAGACTATCGATTCATAAGGTAGGATTACTTTAAAAATTCATCCTAACTCCAAAAAAACCATTTCTCGCACTTTCTTTTTACTTAATTAGCGATATTTAAAGGAAAAATGGTTGAAATTTTTTCAAAATTTGGGAAAACATGTATTTTTATGTCGGTAACTCATGATATAATAATAATTTTTTTTTTAATATTTTTCCACTCGCAATCGGCATTTTTCGGCAAAAATTGAAGTGCCCACCATTTTTGATAAAAGTATGGTAAAAAAAAATTCATCATCTTAAAATGTACGGTTTGTTATGTACTTTTGTCTAAGGTAACCCAAAGGTTTTTTGTCTTTTAAAAAGTGCCCATTTTTAGGGATTAAAATTTTTTATTTTTTTTCAATTTTAATTTTTTTGGTTTTTGTATGTATATTGCATTATTAATACTTAATTTTTTTTAGAAAATGTTTTTTATTTACAAAGGGGGACAAATTATTAGACTAAAGTGCATTTTTCTAAAAAAAAAATTAAGATAAAAACAATAAGTTTACTATGTGTGACAATAACGTGTTCATATTGAAAATTGTGAAAAATCGAATTGGAAATTACAAAATGGCGGTTATTTTAAATACAGCTCTTATTCAACTACTGACAAACTAAACTATAAATAAATTTTCCAAATTTAATACTAGATATAATAGTACTCTACGATGACAAATAGCGTGGTTATTGTCAAAAATGTAATTTTGAAACCTGACCCACTAAAAATGTTCGTATAGTTACGGAGGTACAGTCACCGTGAACGCGAGCGAAGCGAGTGGAAACTTTCTAATATAAACACATCTACGTGGTCCGATAGGATCCTACAGACATCAATAAAGTAGTTGAATTACAAAATTCAGAAAACCTTGTTTTAACAAGTTACCCTACTGGATAAGACTCTTTGATCTAGCAATACAATTTTGAATTTCATATAAGGCCGAAAAGAACACCTTATTGGTGTTTCATTTAGAGTATTGGATTGTATTACGTTGTGTGTTAAGCATTGCTAAGTACCATAATGAAACTATTGTTTATTGCCTAGATAGCCTCTTAAATAAAACTAGCCTAGTGTGATTACAAAGTTTTGTACAAGACTGTTATGCTTTCATGACTGTTAACCAGCGACGATGCTACAGTCTGGCAACAATGAATTAGAATAAATAGCAGAGTGACTTTAAAAACTCTGCAATGGTCATTGTCTTCTGTAGTGGGAATTTATTTAAAAACTTTTTTGAAGAATGTAATAAACGTACCCTTAGGTAATATTGCCTTATAAAAAGTGGTCTTCGAATTTTATTATGAAACATTAAATGGATGTCTTGTTAGCAATATTATTACGTAAAAAAATGGAGGAAATAATTGGGTATTTTAAAAAAAATAATAGTTAACAATAAACACTTTTTGTTCAAATCTATTGTAACGAAAAAATAAAATTACGACCTAAATAAAGCAAAATCAACAATGCAATCAGCTTATATAAAACCGGTGTACGATGTCATTGTAAAATTTCAGTTATAAAACTCTAACTTGTGTTACAATTTAAATTGAACAACCTGTACAACAATAAATGCAATGATTTATGGAACACCCTGTATATTTAATAGATGGAAATTATAAATAAATATTGAGCTTGACTTGTGAGATAATTTTAGATAGAATAAAACTTGAACACAAGATCTCACAAAAATTACGTTTACTTAAATCAAACGCGTTTGAACGACAAAGTCGCCATCCTCAGTGACACATGAGCTACAATAACTAAACTGTGTTATGTGGAAAGTTATAGTTTAGTGATTGTAGCTCATGTATCACTGAGGATGCCGACTTTGTCGTTGAAACGCTTTTGATTAAGTGAATGTAATTTTTGTGAGATCTTGTGTTCGAGATTTATTCTATCTATATGGAAATTAGTTAATATTCAGACAATATTTAAATTTACTTTCTTGAAACCATAGGGAAATTGTTAGATGTGAACGCGCTTATTATATTAGGCCTGTATTAATTCAGAGACAGTGTTCCATTTGGCAGAGAAGTCAAGCACGCTATGCCAGGCATGTCACAAACACAAGCGTCTGACAATCATCCCCCCCCCACACACACCAACAAACTCCCACATTTTTCTTTATATGAATCAAAACATAACTTATACAAAGATGTCGCATATAACTCACTGCTCAGCTAGAAAATAGTTTATTTTGTCACCGTTTGTCAAATTTATGAACTTTATATTAACAGAAATATTTTCAAAACGTCTGTTTGAAAAGTAGAAATGATATATTTACTCTGTGGAGACAAATTCTCGGATATAATTCTGCGACTTTCGTTGTCAGTTTGTTTTGAATTATTGGTCGTTTTAAAACCAGGTAGGTCAGAATATCTGATGTATAATTAAACGGGCGCGTGAATGCATCGTCTCCTAAAAAAAGAATTCTTGGCTGCTGACCGCTATTATATGACCTAGTTTGAATCTATTGAAACAAAGGAAAGGTTAAAATAAGTTGATGTCGTTAAAACACCGAATGTCTGAAAAATCCGCGGTTGAATAACTTTTTGTTACAGACAAAAAACTGGGTTACAACTATCGATCAGATTGGACCGACTTTTTGTATACAGACCGATTTTGGAAGTTAAAAAAGATGTTTCCAGTGTCTAACAAGTTTTAATTTAATAAATTTTGAATAACAGCAGAGTAGAAAGATGTGGGTTACCTGTTTAACTTGTACTACAGGCTGATTCACAAAAATAGTCAGAGCTCATTCTAGTTGTAAAAATAAAGAGACAAATTTAATGTTTAAACATAGGTTCGAAACGTTTAATTTTCCGTTTAACCGCCATTTTTTTTACAAAAAAAAAACAATATAACTTGGAAATAGAAAAGTTATTGGAATTAAATTTGGTAGACGCTTTATTTCCATATGTTAAGGTTTAGAACTAGTCTACATACACTAAAACGCTAAAAAGAAAGATTTTATTTTGTTTTATTTTTAAAATGTTGGTCGTTTAAAGTATTTAAAGTCACTCTCTTGAAAAATGTGAACTTTACAAAAATGTAAAAAAAAAAAAAAAACAATATTTTTAATTGGCTCAAAAATAACCAAGTTATCGACAAAAACTAAAAACAATTTCTTGGAAATATAATTTTGTTTTCATTAATAAATGTAGCTAAAAAATTCTCTGTTTATCTGTATGAATCACCCTGTATATTTTAGTATACAGCCCAATTTTGCAAACCCCAAAAACGGACGATTCAAATGGCTTAAGTCAAAGTCGAAATTACAGGATTCCTTATTAAATCACATTTTAAGATTACTTTTTTGAAATTAGAAAAAAAAATTCAGCATTAGAACCAAAACTAAGCTTCTAATAGAAAATAAAAACAAAAAATATGGTCATAAGAATATTTGATATATTTAATTATTGTAACTGCGTTTCCTTAAGGGGGAGGGAGTTCATGGTTTTATTTCATAAACAAAATTATCACTTTACCAGATTAACATGATTCATCGAATGTTTTAGTATTATTTTATTCATTCAAATATTTCGATTAAAAGTTTAGATTTGTTTATCTAAAAATTCAGCAATTTTCAACTACGTCTTAAAAAATTTCGGTTCATGAGTTATCGATAAAAAAATAAAATAAAATCTTTCGTGCAGTCGTAATTTCTCAAAATCTGCTAGACCAATTGTGTTCAAATTTTAGTGACATGTGAAGATAATGCCCCAAAATGTGTGTGCAAAATTGCAAGTAAACCAAAATTAAACTTCAGGAATAATTGGGAGAAACGAAAATGAACTTTATAAACCGTGATTACAAGATAGATTTTACTGAAATTGGGTTAATACTGAGGATGTGTTTATGACATAAGTATTGTAAGCCTATTTACAATATATAGCCTAAATTTTTATTTTTCAAAGACAGCGACAATGATTCATTTTCGCTTTATACCGAACTAATATTTTTTATGAAGAATTGTTTGTTTGTTACTACTTCTATTTTGTGTGGAGAAATGTTGTGCAATGTTTTATCACTTTTTATTTTCTAAATGAATAGTACAATTTGTAAATTAAAATTAACAGGATGTTGTGAAGAATATTGTCAAATTTCAAGTAGGGCCTACAAATGTTCTGCATAAGTCTTTTCACGATTACAAACTTAACTTTATGTATTTAAATAAACAACAGGTCAATAACACACAATATTTGAAAACCATACCCGCTTTAATTAACCATATTTACCATATCATTACATCACACTTATCACACAAAAAACCCATGTTTTAAAACAGGCTAGCACATATGTTACTGCACTTAATATTTGCCTACAATTTGTATCTGCCTATTTTATATCCAGTTGGCAACTACATGTTTGTTCAAAGTAAGGAATTAATTGTTCATTTGCACAGTTTGGACAAGAAGTAAAAATAAAAACTCGGAATAATAAACGATGATCATTTGTCTTCTGTGATAACCGGAGCGTATTTATGATAACAGCTGTTTACACACGAGTTAGACTTTGCAGCCGAGTGGAATCTTCAGTTCACTTGTTATAATCAATTTGAATATGTGTTTAGTTGTTTAGAAATTATCTTATAAATAATAATAAATATTTATTAATTTAAATTGTAAATATGTATATGAATTTAGAAGTTAGAGTCAGAAAAGAACAAGAGTTGGTCAAGAGAAACCTATGATAGGAAAAGGGTAGGATATAACCAAAGAGTATATGAAGATATGTGTAGATACAGTTGGAATACTTCGGGAGTGTCACATTATAAGTAATGTAACTTATAATTTCTAACCTTGTAATTTTATAAAAATTAATTTGTTTTTTAACGTACGTTGTTTAGGAGATTTTTTTATTTGTCATTACAGCTGTTTCGGTATTATACCATCATCAGTTAACGAACATAATCACACACAGAATTTGACGTGTACTGTAGTACCAATTATATTTATTAATTATTTTTATTTGTTTTTGTTTTTGTGCGATATTTCAATGTGTGTAGTTGTGTTCAAGTCAAGTTCAATATTTATTTATAATTTCCATCTATTAAATATACAGGGTGTTCCATAAATCATTGCATTTATTGTTGTAGAGGTTTGATCAATTTAAATTTAATGATTGCCACACTATGAGTAATGTAACTTATAATTTCTAACCTTGTAATTTTATAATAATTAATTTGTTTTTTAAAGTACGTTGTTTAAGAGAATTTTTTATTTTTTCATTACAGCTGTTTCGGTATTATACCATCATCAGTTAACGAACATAACCACACACAGACTTTGACGTGTACTGTAGTACCAATTATATTTATTAATTATTTTTATTTGTTTTTGTGCGATATTTCAAAGTGTGTAATTGTGTTCGTCAACTGATGATGGTATGAGATATCCCAAACATCTGTTCCGACAAAATAAAAGAATCAACGACTGCATGACGTAGGTTAAATAATATTCATTGATTTGTTTAAACTCTTTCTTAAAAAATCATATAAATATTGCATTAATTGTAGAAATTAATTTGTTTATTTTTCCTTATATACAAAGTACAAGGGTATTTTTTTTATCAAAAAAATCTTAACTTGCGTTTTTTGACTGATCGCCACGTTTCTTGGCCACAGAAAACCGAAAAAGCAATTGTCTACTCTAACCGAAATTTTTGGAATAAATGACAACCAATACTTTTATATTAATTTATTGATTTTAACCCTTATACATTATTTTACCAAGCTAGTATTTTTGATTAAATAATTATTTCAAGTGAAAAATATACGAACTAGACAGGGAATCGAACCCTGAACCTTTTGGGTCCTTTAGGCGCGTAAAGCCAAAGGTCCTGTGTTCGATTCCCATTCTAGGTCGTATATTTTTCACTTGAAATAATTATTTAATCAATAATTTTAGTTTGCGTCTTTAGAGGTGAACACAATTTGATTAAAACATTTTTTTTAAGAACCTCATTTCGTGTTTTTCTTCTAATAGCAGCTGCTACGAAATGAACCCAACACCTTATATAAAAGTGCTAAAGTAAATACAACAACAGATATTGTAGACTATTTAACGATTATCCAGTATTTATTACAAGACATATGGTTAACATCCGTCACTTGTTTTAGGTTATGTCAAACAACGACATCGTATCTGTACGACATTACTTGTCTTTCTGTCTGTCTGTCACATCGGCAGATAACACCATGAATTAGGAAGACAGGAAATGAGCTGTAATTATCATTTAACGTGTGCTATATAGCCTAAGCTGCACATTTTGTAATAATAGCAACTACTTTTGATGTAAATAAATTTATAAATTTACGGCGAAAAAATGAAAAAATTGGCAGCCATCATGGTATTTACCCAGCCCCATCATACACGTATCTCTAAATATAAAGCTCAAAAGTTGGTCTCTTAAGCCTTGCAGGAAACGTTAAATTGTATTGGTAGATCAAGAGATCATTTTTTTCTAAAATAGTTGTTTGTATGAACCTCGTAATTTGTATATTTAATATTGTACAATAAAATTAATGTGAAGGGCCTCATAAATGTGAACGTATTAAAAAACCCCCTCTTCGATTGTGTCAATGTCTTGGCCTTGAAGAGCCTCAAAGCTAATATGTGATGGAGCCTTCACTCGCTACGCACGTGTCGATGATTCATTCCAACCGGATAACATGAGTATAAAAATATCAAAATTTTATGAAAGTTCATAGTTCGAAATTACATTTATTATAATAATTTCTCTATTTGTCGTCCTGGAGAAGTGTGGTTGATACCATTACATGCTGCATTGAAATCTGCGAATTTTTATCTAATTTATTGTGTTATAAGTTGAAAAACACTCGAAAGATAGAAAAGGAACTATTCAAAATGGCCACCATTTAGCATATTCAATTTTTTTTTTTTGAATTTTAATAGGTTACTATAGTTCCTTCACATTTCATGTTCCTATCTTTATTTCTTTAGCTGCTATCTTCCTTAGATACGGACAGCAAGTAGAAATCCGCTTTTTTAGTTTCCTAAAGTTATAAAACGTGAAAATGAGTTGTAAAACGAAAGTCAATTTTTTAATTATTACCAAACTTACCCTATACTTCTTATACTGGGTAAGCAAAACAGGGGTGTAGTGTATGAATTAGTATAGTAGCCATTTTACAATTTTAATTTGGTTTAATTTACACCAAAATCAATTTTAAACTATTAAAAGTTTAAACTATTTCATAAGTGATAAGAAAATCGTATCCTACCCTCTTTCCAAACATATGAAATATGAGTTTCACTAAAATCAGTACGTAATTTAAAAAAGTTTATATATTTGTTTGTTAAGTACTGGAGCTGTCAATTTGAACTTATATTTAAGCTAGACAGTTAATACTAAGGAAATAGTATTCGAAATTTGAAAAAGTTTGGGTAAACTCAAGCTCCTTTAAAAAATGTTAATTGGGTAGGTATCAGTAAAGATGAACAAAGGACGCTGTGACAGGTTTATTTATTTATTTTTTTCGTATTTAAATACACCCTGAAGTCAACTGTATTTTGATTAAAGTTGATTTTCGGTTTTTCTTTCTTATTATTTCTTAACAGAAATTGCGTTTTAATTGAAATTTCATGTTACAAAATTTATTCTATTCAATAAATTTGATAAATAAAGCCTTTTTTAATAGATTCATGTTCGATTTTTTTACTTTTAATTCCCGAAAAAATACTTTTTGGGGTATATGGTCTTTAATACGTTTTGTTCAAGTCCTTAAAGGGTATACGATATTAAAAATTATAAAAAAATTTAGGGGACGATGTCGTTACAATAAAAAATTGAATTCTGTATTTTCACAACTCCACATTTTAAGCTTTAGAAGAAAAAAAAGTCAACATAATAAGTTTGATAAAAATCGGTCCAGAAATTTTTCTGTTGTGTATAGACTGAACGTTTTGTACTAATTTCAACCATATACTAAAATTAGAAGAAATACCTCAATTTTCTACAAAAATAAGTAATTTAAGAGTATTTTTGAAAAATATCTAAATCTTCTATTTTGTGATTTAACTATTTACATTTTGTTGTACAAACATACTCATATATACAAAGTATCTAACAAACCTATCCACAAATATAAATATGTATAAAAAAATTGTTTCCCCCATCTCTACAAAATTGCCTCGAAGGATAAAAAAACTTCTTTATTACTAAGTTTTTACTCGTGTATTTCTAAAGGGAAATACCTTTTTATAAAGTCCCTAATAAATATTTGTGATTTTTTGTTTGTTTTTATATATTGAAATAGATCATAACATTAACAATTCGCTTGCGTCATAAATTCGTTCTAAGAGTTAATCGTAGTTTTTAACGACAGTAATGATAGTTTAAAAAAATATTTTTCCAGAACTGTAATTACCGTTTACTTTCTAAAGACTAAGTCGGTACAGTCTTCACACTTTACTAAAATTTGAACATAATTACAGTAGTAAAAAATAAATTTTAATAAATTGATCTTTTTTATTAACTTTTTCACAGATTAGTTTTTAACGTTAGAAATGAAACGGTTGTTTGGTTTGATTACGGACAATACGCTTTGGGTATATTTTGGGCAAAATTGTTAAAACCAATTTTTAAAAGCCGTTGAAGGTCGATTAAAGCCGTTTTGGTTTCATAGCAGCTAAAACCAAGTCAGATTATGTTACTAAAATAGTGCTGGGGTCTCCAATGATCAGTTAAGGGATGGTTTGGCAATACGTACAAAAACTAAATGAACTACACAGGAGCAATAAAGTAACTCTCCTCTGGTAACCAGGAAATATGTGAATATAGGGAAGTAAAAATCCAGATGATCTTGCGAAGAAGGTATCCACTCCATTCGCAGGACCAGAATCATTTGTGGACTTGCAGAAAACTACTTCAAGATGAGACTCAAAAGAGCTGAAGAAGGCAGTAGGTCGAAACTATGGAAAAAAAACATAGAAACTGAGGTACAATATGGTTATTTTCCTGAATTACGACCGTAATATATCCAAAGATTGGATTAGCCTATGAAAGAATAGGCTGACTACTGACTGGCTGACTTACAGGACATGGTACACACTTGGAGGACATCAATGGCCTTAAAGGATGACACGACCTGTATGTACTGTGTGGAGGGAGGAGAAACCCCTCATCACTTACTAATAGACTGCGAGGCTGTAGCTATTAAAAGAGTAAGAACTTTTAGAAAGTACCAACTAGAAGTGAAAAAAATCTACCCTCTTTAAATCCTCTGCATATTATATAATTGTAGCGATTGGAAAGGATATTATATCGGAGTATTTCAGGAATAATGAAAGGATAGACACAACAGATCTATAAAGATTGCAGTGCAGTTGTACCCTCTAAAATATAACACAATTTGATAAAAATATAGTCCACTTATTTGGAGTGCAGTTATCGTGTACTTAATATTAATATTAATTTTTACATTTTATCGAAATCTGTATATCCGAATTTGAGAAATTGGTTATTTTGTTCTCTTTTTTATTTACCGAACACTCCTGAACCGTATTTGTTTTTAAAGACGGAGTATATATTTTATTTTGGTCTTTAACAAATGGTGCATTTGTTCAAAATTTATCTAAAACCATTTGAAAAAAGCTGGATCATTACTATAGATTTTTCGGAAACTATACTTAATATTTCGGTTATGAAAAAAGTTTAATCAAATAAAAATTATTTTGTGATATGGACAAAATATGACCACAAAAGAAAGTTGATAAAAATCGCGCCAATCTTTTGAGTTGTACAATACAACAGACGGTAGACAGATACGTCCCTGTGCTCAGAGAATCTTAAAACAGAAATATATTCTGAAAAAATCATAATATTTTCTACACTACATACGAACGAAAAAATAATAGTACATAAATAGATAATTAGTGTTTCAACTTCATTGTATTTACATTAATTAAATTATCCATCGGAAACCAGTAATTTTGAATTATAAGTAATAAATCATTAAAAGGGGGGGAATGTTGTACAAGATAAATAAAAACATCATTAGATCAACTCGTCTTATTGAAACTAGTTTCGATAAAAAAAATTATAGTTTATTGAACTGAATACATTTCCATACATTTGATAGGCAAATTGCACAGTGGTTCACCCAAGTTTGATACGTATCAAGTTTTAAAACCACTTTGCAAAGTCAAGGGTACACCCTAAGGTGCGCAGGTACTGAATTTAAAATCGTAAACAGTAATAAATAGGAATTATTATGGAAAAGAAATAGTAACAATCTGCACAGCATTACGATGGCATGCGAGACTTGGAGAAGAGCATTATGTCATCCAAAGGTGTAATTTGTGTATAAATGCATGCAAACAATTGCTGCCCTCAAGGGTGTAATTTAATCCGGTTTGGCGAGTGCCCCGTTCGAGTTCAGACGAGAAAGAACTGTTCACAAGCTGTCGAGACATTTATGATTCATAAATTTCAAAATGAAATGAAATTTTGATTTGAATGATTTATTATCATTGTTATTTGTCAAATTTGTTAAGATAAAGATGTAGCACATATTTATATTTTCTGAGAACAGTTAATATGTTAAACCTGTCTTGTATACATATATTTGTATATAGAGTGTCGTTTGAGCGCACTATTTGGGTTTAGCTCACTAAAATAAAGAACCAGAGTTTTGTCACAAATATTTTGTTTTCAGTGTCGTTCTATTTGTGTTTTTGCTAAGCAAATATATATTTCTACATGTTGAGTTGAAATTTGATGTACCAAACGATTTAACCTTTTACCAACATAAAAAAACCAAGATTTAATTTTAGACAAAGTCAAAAAACCGGTTTTTTTAAAAATTTAGAATATCTTGAAAATCTTCAATTTCACAAAATAATTTCAAGATACAAAATTTATTACTTTTTTCGTGATGAAGATGATATCATTATTTTTATAATAGCGCAAAAAATATGGAAGTTATTGATTTTAAAATATTTCTTCATTATGGATTTAAAAATTTCTTGATTATGGATTAAAAATAGTTCTTGATTATTGATAAAAACCACCCAAAACCTTATATCATTTATTCCTTACATATTGAATGAATTTACGTGTTACTTCTTAAAGATACAAAATTATTACTTTTGTCGTGATGAAAATGATATCATTATTTTTATAATAGCGTCTATAAATAAGTAGGTTTTGATTTTTAAATATTTCTTCGTTATTGATTAAAATATTTATTGATTATTCATTTCAAATTTTTCTAGGTTGTTGATAAAATCACCCAGAAGCTTATGATATAATTTAATCCTTACATATTAAATGAATTTGCATGTTACTTCTTATAAACAAAGGAACACTTTGGATTAGGATAGGAGTTTTACTGGGAAACAATTTTCAGAATACAAAAATATGTTGATTTTTGGCTAATCTCAGCTTTTAGAACAAGTAACGGCAATCAAATAGTTGTGAAGGATTATTTTTGAATTCTGAGTATTTGTTTTTCTCCAAATATTCAATCTAATATATTACTATTTTGTTTAACATTTAATTTATCAACTCAGATTCTGCAAATAATACAAACACATAAGATGGCGTTTCGTGAAGATTCAGTCATTCACTTGATCAAAGATTTTGGTTCACTCTATTATTTTAGTTTGAACGTATAAGTTGGATTCTTCTAAACTTTTTTATACAGTATACAATATACGTAATATATAGACGTTTACGTAACTGGTTTTTGAGGGTACATCCGTTTTGAAGTTCGGAAATGATTTTTGAAATATTGTTTGTCTGTGGTGTTCTACCGCCTAAACGTGTAGACTAATTTTAAACAAATTTGGATGTGGGCATATTTAAGCCATATCTTAGCATGTGTACCTCATATCGTTACCAACTCAATATATGGGGGTAGCTGCCATATAAAAAGAACACAAAATTACGATTTTCTCAAAATTGGTTTTAACGATTTTGATCACATTTTATCATAGCCTATCCTCTAAAAATCAAAACAAAACACGAGTTCCAATCTCTCCAAAAATGAAGGTTAGCGACTTCATTTTTTCAGAGAAAAAAAATCACCCTCAGTCTGTTATTGAAAATGTAATTTCTCAAATTTAACTCTACCGATTTCGTTTAAATTTTAGTGCAATTCATTTACCCAAACCCAGTGCATTATCACAAGTAAAAATGTATTACGCTTTTAGTATTGGTAAAATACAAAAATGAATCTGGTTTTGGGGGATGGACGATTTGGAAAGATAGCGCAATATTTTTACGCCATTTATTTTCTATTTATTTATATTTGTTTTGTATTGCGCTGAGAATTTTTTTTATTATTGATAATAAACTTATTAGCAAATGGAGAAAAGAAATAAGATAAGTAAAAAAGAGGGCCACGGATTACCATACGTTGAATATTGTTGGGAAAATAGTCTAAAAATTGCGATGGATTGAATTTTTTTGTTTCCGTAGTTACTTCTTATCGACCTAAATGATCTCATAACAACGTTTTATGCCACACAAAAAACAATTAAAATATTCCCGTTTTATCATATTAAGTTCGTATATAAGTTTGTTTAATGGTGAATTCTTAATATAATTATCTTTGAAATTTAGATTTAGTAATCAATTTACATTTTAAAATATTGTCCCCCCCCCCTCTTTTCTGAGAGCTCCTTACGGATGGGGCTAGTAGAGATATTTGTCAAACATGGTTTTATTATTTAAATGATTTACCCTGAACTAAAATTGTATGTATTTATTAGTTCTCTGGATATTTTTAGACTACCTGTAAAAATATCGTTGATAGTAAATGTAAACGAGACTTCTTCCCTATCCTCTTCGGAAGCGTTAAAGTCTCCAAACTAGTACAACTAAAATTATATTAAAATATATTTTTCTGTGCAGGTACGGTGAACGCCAACGGAGAAACCAAGCGACAACGCACTTCCTACACCCGATACCAGACATTAGAACTTGAAAAGGAGTTCCACTTCAACAGATATCTCACAAGGAGACGGAGAATCGAGATCGCACACGCTCTCTGTCTAACAGAAAGGCAAATCAAAATCTGGTTCCAAAACCGACGAATGAAGTGGAAGAAAGAACACAAGATGGCCAGCATGAACGTCATTCCATACCATTACCACATGTCTCAACCTTACGGTAACCCCTACCAGTTTACACATTTGACAACCTAATCCACGCCCAATTGGTACAGTGAGTATCAATAATTCGGATTGGAAAGTGTTAAACACGGACTTTTATTAGTTTTAAGTTGAGAAAAATGGAGAAAACCTAACTGTGATTATGAAAAAAAAAATAATCGATATATTCGATTGTTTTGTGAAGTGGAAACAGAACAAGTGTTTCGTTTGAAGTGAACTTTACCAAACCAGAGTGTATAAGTAGGAGTATATTGTTATTGTTTTAAATTAAGGTTGACGAAGTAAATGTGTCTGTGTGAAGCAGGTAACAGTTTGAACTATTCTGCTTCATATTGGATTTATAGAAGTAACTCGATGTATTTACTACGCAGACAAAACAAAAATCCTACGACATTTTATAAATAATCAAGAAGTATTTGTTTTAATCAAAAACTGGTTTTATTTTAAGGAGTCTCCAAAATTGATTTTTAAACACATAAATGATTTTATCAGTAAAGTTAGTTTAGTAATGTATTATTCGAATAGACAACCAAATTTTTCCGAGTATAATGCAAGAGATAATTAATTGATATATACATTTATTTAATAAAGTTTTTACATTTACAAATCATTTTAAAATGACAATTATGATTTAGAATCATTTAATTTCAAGTTATGATTCTAAGTTGGAAGTTAAAATTTTAATTATTATTATTGATTCTAAAATAAATTTAATACAGTTATTTTTTTAAATATCGTACCCCCCCCCCCTCCGTTTTAATTCCTGATATGTAGACACACTTTTTTACGGGACAAAAAATTTCGAATTTAATGTTTTAAAGATCTAGAAATAAAATTGTCGGCATTACAATGTTGTTATATGTGTTTAAGCAATTTTATCGATTTTTTGTAAACGAAATACAAAGCTCATGTTTTGTTTTCTATATTTTTATTTTAACAAATGTAAGAATTTTAAATAAAACTAAAATCAATTTTTTTTTAAATATATTTTTAGAAAAAAATTCTATGATTGCCTTAGAACAAAAACGAAATATTATAATCACCAACTCCCTCCAAAATTCCGATTCGAGAATTAACATGCAAATAAACCATAATACGTAATCTGCTTAATAAGTTTATTTTGTCTAAATTAACTCAAGGACTTCTATTATATTTTACGACATAATATACCAATTTAAAATAAACGGACTGATTTTATTTTTTAACATTACTCGATAATATTATTATTGTTCAAAAGAATTTTCATATTTCATTAAAATTCTATCAAAATTGCTTGTCTTAATTTTTATATATTTAAATATTTACGACTATTTCATTTTCACTATATCCAAACAACCAGAATAGCTTAAATGTATCATTATGCGAAATTAATGCAATATTTTAATAGCTTGTGTCATTTCAAAATATATAAGTTTTTACATATTTTAAAATATCCTACATATACAAAATTGTCAATTAATTTTTCATTCTAAAAATCTCTAACATTATAAAACTGAATCAAACGTGAACAATGTTTCTTCAATAATTATAATCAAATATTTATGAAATTTATTAAATTTTCAATTTTAATAGTTGGATTTTTCCTGAGTTTAAAAATCAAATTTCAAAGGCTCCAACGAAATCTTTTAAAATAATACAATATAATAGTGTACAAAATAGTCAAAAAATCGAATTGGCTTTGAATGCTTTATGTATAGAAATTTTTTTTCTGGTTATAAATAGTAATTTATGACATATAGTTATAAAATGGACAAAATATCCAGGAACGGAAAACCTTCTCGTATTGTATTATAATTGTAATGTTCAATGTTTATTTTGTTTTGTATAACAATGTTGCAGTGCAATATACGTCAGTAAAATTTAGTCTAAATAAAGTACAGTTGTAAATATTAGTAATTATATTGTATAATAGATGTGGCAGTTGTTCCAAGTTTAGTCAAATGGCGAATAGTTCAGTCAGCTAAAGTACGAAACATAAAATGATCGAAGAAGCAGCTTGGTTTTTTGTAGCAGAATAATATCATATTTAGTCCAATAAAAACTTTTGCTAAAATTGTTAGAAGATATACTGGTCAAGAAGTAACCATTTTAAAGTGTTTGTTTAATTTTTTTTCTGTACGTTTTAGATAAAAATTGTTAAGTGTAATATTTACTATAAAATTAATCATTTGGTTTCAAAAAATTTCATTACTAGAGCCGCTAAAGGTAACATAAAAGGCGCTGAAATTTAGAGGGAAGCGTTCTCTACTAAACTACAAATATTTGTGAAAATTCGATATCTAGAAAAATATTGTTTTTGATGTTTTAATTTGATAAATATATTCTAAATCCAATGTCTATCGTATCTCAATTATAAAATAAACAATATTGAAAACTAGAAAGACGCTATTCTGTAATCTTTGGATTTAAAAATATATATTTGGTTTTGTAATTGGGTACAAAATCCACAAAATGTATTATATCACAAGAAGTTGTGGAAAATTGATATATTAAAATTACAACATAGTGAAATGAAATATTTCGTATCCTTTATATTCATTACTGTTCGAATTTAGTTTATTTTTGAACTGCAATACTAGTAACGTTAACAGCAATATACGTTAACTTTCTGCTGGTTTTGCACATCTACTTGATTCAAAATTTCTTCGATTCCAAAGATTGAACATTTCATTACTAACTTTCGTTCATATAAGTTGGTCTCCAATGGGCAGTTGTAATGTTTAATTTTAATAAGAATTTGGAGGATTATAGATAATAGTGGCGGTTTATGTAAAGCCTTATTATTTACCAATAAGATAACTCGATTGGGAGGAGGAACGTACAGCCGACGGCGCGGGCTTACCTTACCGTAGTTCAGACTAGTAAACCATCAAAGGGTACGCAAGTTAGGCCCGGTTATTGGCGTTATGTTTTTTTCATTTCCCCTTGTCTTCTTTAGTCTAAAGGACATAAAACAAACACGTAATGTATAAATAAAAAATCGAAAAAACTACTCGATCGAGATTTTTATTATACAAAATATTTACCTCATTCCAAAGAGTTAAATCAATTCGCATGTTCTTTTCTATTGTTTTCATTTATTTAATTACTTTTGTCTTTATTAAAAAATAATAATAAAAAGTTAATGCATTCTCCAGAATAGATTATTAAAAAGGAAAAACTTTTTATAGGCCTACTGATAAAAGAAATTTTTGGAACCTGGATAAATTTTTACAAAACTTTACGCTCACAACTTTTGAATAAAACTTTTTTTTTCTCTAATACAAACAAAAGTTTTAGCTTAAATAAATAGTTTTCTGTCCATTTCTACAATATCGTTTACAATGTTTTGATGTTGCTAACTTTATAATTATAATAAGCAGATCCAAAATGGACTTGTAATATTCTTCACAAATTAAAACGCTGGAAAATATTATCTAATTTAAAATTGACTGAAATTATAATCTGGAATACCATGCACAGTGAATTTTCCTCCTTTCGGCTTATTACTGCTCTATGAATGAAAATTTTGTAACTCAAATAGATAATGTTTTGTAATAATTTGTACAAATAAAATGTTTTTCTTTAAAATTTAAAGTAAAAAATTTAAAATATTAATTTTTTGACAGGTGTTTGATTATTTTAGATTAGGTTTTATTTGGCCTTTATTTTTATATTCTGATTCTACAAAAACCAAAATACATATTACGTTGTCTTCAACTGACTGCCAACTAATCCATTACCCAAATTTTTCGTCCTTAAACTGACTGAACTATAATCGAATTATTCATAATGCATGTTCTTTCAGTGTATAAAAAAGTGTTCGTTTCATACTTGTAAATTCAATTTTGTAATCTTATATTTTCCACGTTTGTTTTTTTTCCCTCTTTATGTACTTTACCAATTGCAAAGTTTTATTGAGATAAAAAAAAATTATTAAAGAAAATGAAGGGAAAAACACTCACAATGTATTGAACAAATTCGGAAGCATACAGGGGACTATGTTTAGTTTAGTTTAGTATACCCGCTCTGTAGTATATGTAAATGTGTATAATTTATAAGCGTTTCATGTTTAGACGGTGCATTGTCTATGCAGTATTACGATTTAAGTTAAAAAGTGATATTTTAATGTTCACAACAGTAATGATATTATTAATTTAAGATGTTTTTGTTTGTTTGATGTTGATGTTTTATCTGAGTGGCGTTTAAGTTAAGAGATCTTAGAATGAATTATTTAAATATAATGAGGAAAATATTTTGAGTAAAATATTAGTAAATTTGTAATAATTAAACTGTGCAATTAAAAAAAAAAAGAAATCATAGTTATAAAATGATGTTTCAATAACTAAGTCATCTTAGTTTATGTACAGGGAGTTTTTGTACTGAACCAAAAGAAGCTAGGCTAATGAAGGCCACTCCTACAAGGCCACTACCATCACACAACCTAGTTAAGTTGAAATAGAGTTTTTTTACAACCTTTTTAATGAAAAGTGTTTAGCTAGCAATTTTTTGCAAACAATAAGTATTTTTTAGGTTGTCAAAAACATTTCCTGATATTTCATTAACATAGTTGGTAGTGAAACATATTTACTTTGACAATAAATTGTCAATAATTTCTTGTTTTCTTAATTTTTAATTAAATTGTAACACATACAAGTCGGTTATAGTTCAATCAAGTTGTTTATTATAAAAATTTAATGATACTCAAATTATTTAACCAATTTTCACAGAGATAAGTACATTTTTAAAAAACATTATCAAAACATTGTCATCCCATGTTGTGTGATGATAATATATGATAATTTTAATAATTATAACTAATAATTGCAACTAAATTTTTGAAAGAATATTTCGTTTAAAAATTTGAAGTTATATTTTTAACAATTTTTATTTAAAGTTCTCTTTTATTATAGAATACATGTTTACATATTGTTTGATGCAAAATTTACGTTATATATGTTGGACTGTTATAAGACCTAAATTAAAACATAATTTTGGAAATTCCAAAATCAGTTACAGTTTTAAAATTATCCGATATATTATTTTGGTTAAGAATCTAGTCGTATACCCAAGCTTACAAACCAAATTTGAGTATAATGAATCAAAACTGCAACACCTAGAGGGTGTACTAATTTACGCGCGCGCACCTACAAGCACGCGCATGATATAATCGGTGGACAATTTGGTCTGTTGTATCGAGGTTTCAACGATAAAATAGCAATATTTATAATTTATATATCGTTGCTAATAACACATCACAGACGCTATTTTCGCAACAAGTAGCAAACACTGCGTTCAGTCATTGCAGTGGCAAAAACACAAAAATGATCTTTTGTCCAATAGTAGGAAGATTGGAAGAAAACGTTTCGTTGAGATGTATAATTGAAAAAAAAAAAGAAAAAAAAAAGATTTTAATGCATAAATTATTACAATTATTCTAAAAAATGATGTTCAAAAACTAAATTTTCTGCCAGTAAAAATTTGTTAAAAAATTTAATTAAAACCCCATTTAAGAGTTAATTGTACAACAAACAATTTGAACGAGTCATAATCGTCCTTAAAGGACATTTATTTCAACTTATTTAGGAAACTAAAACAAAAATATGTTGTAACCAACTAGGTTGTCGCTATATCAGAAGATTTTTTTGGCTGCAGAAAAAATTTACAAAACACTACAACTTAAAGACTCTTCAAAACAAGTTATTAAGAAAATCTTTTTCGACTGAACGAGCTGTTGCACCATATTGTCTATATTTTGCTAGCATTGGAATTTAACTGTAACTAGATAGCTATAGTTCTTTTATCTGCATTGCTCATTGGCCTAGCTTATCTTGTTTCAGTGGTACAATTGTAAAACAAGCGAAGATGACGATTTATCGAAACCTCTTGTTTTTTGTGGTAATTTGAGGTTTTCATTAACTAAAGAAAGAAATAAATATTTATCGTCATCGGCTGGAAGTTTAAACAAATGTTGAGGTTTTTTTCTTCAATATAACCTGGTTTTGAATTTTATTACATTTTAAAAATAAAATAAAATAATAAATTAAATTATTCATTTTCTTTAAACATTGAAAAGAAACGTTTTGTATAGTAATAAGAATTGTTTAATTTTTAAGAAACAATTAATAATCAAACGCATTTTATAAATATTCGTCTAACATGTTTAAAAAAAAAAATTAATTAAAATAAACAAAAATAATGCAGAAACTGTTGCACTAATTTACTCATCTACAAAAACAAACGGTAATAAAAAATAAACATGTTCGCCTTAAGTGTAATTTTCTGTAGTATTGAAATTTTTCCAACTTTTCATAGTCATTTAGTTGGTATAGAAGAAACCTATGGCAGATAAATAGTGCCTCCTTATCAACATTTTTTGACATTTAAAAATATATTTTGATAGATATATCTAAACAGAGCCTAATTAAACTACCAATAATTGACATTTACCGGTGGTAAATGTACGGCAATTACTTCTGTACATTAATTATCTTATCCTTATGATTTTGACTGCTTTATTGAGACATAAATTTCAACTTTTTACCAAAATTTTAACAAAACCTGTATAATAAATTTTTCAAAAATTTAGTGGTTTCTTAAACTCTAAACAAATTTTTTTGAGGGGGTTGTGGATGACTTATATTGTCTTGTTTGGGTTCTTAGAGGCTAAATTTTAATAAAATATGGTCAAAATTGTTGGAACTGATTTTCATAAAATCTGAATAGTTATTTCAGTATTTTAGAAGCTACATAGAATAATTTAATTATATACAGATTGTTGAAAAACTGTGTTTCTAAACTTCAGGAGGTGGTTTTCCACATAAAACCATAGAAATATTTGTTATAAACATAATATATCAGGAATTACTTAGTTTCCCAGATATCTGCCATTTTTTAAAAAAAAATATCTCTTCAACGGTTTGTAATTAGTTAATTACAACGGTAATAAGATAATAATAAGTTGTAATTTCGCATCCTAATTTCCAATAAAATGAATATCCGCAAAGTTAAGAGATTCTTTAAAAGCCATTTTCAAGAGAAATTTTTCACATAAATACACAGTTAATGGAATTAATAGTGATTTGTAAAATAACAAGATTCTGTAAACCAACGAACGATTTACTAGTAGCCTAATAATTTACCATTAATGTGATTTTTGTTTTTATATTGTTCACACATTTTCTACGTTTCGAATTTTTACATACGTTTATAATCAAATTCACTGTGTAAAGAATCTCAGCATTCTATTATTATTTACTTACATTTTTTTAAATAATTATACTATATAATTTATAAAAGTAGTTCATAATCCAACAGGATTATATTTACATTTTGGATTTACATATTTCTAAAATATGTTTTTAAATACGTGTTTTCAAATGTAAGTTCTTAGAGCAATTACAAAAATATATTATATTTATTATTATTATAAGACACCCCCACCTCGATTTTCAAACTAATTAAATTAACAAATACTGAAATTAAATTATGAAATTCATTTCGTACTTATTGCATGATATTTACAGAAACAAATAAATCTAATAATTACAATATCTTTTTAAAATTATAAGCTATAATGAAACAATTTGAATTCACTCAGATAAAAACATCACATCACCTGAATTGTTTGTTCCTTAATCAAATTCTGTTATTCATTGTGACCAGATAACATGGCAGTACTGTAGACACAATAAAATTATTTCAGAAACATTTTCAATTCAAATATAAATGGGTGGTTATGTAATATTAACTTATATGTAACATTGTACGAATGAATAAAATAATAAATAAAAACCCTACGTATAATTTGAAAATATTTCTTGATTTGATTTCCTGTAAATGAATTGGTTTTAGGGAATCAAATTAAAAATGTATTATACCTGGATGAACATACCTATCTTTCTGTAATCTCAGCTGAAATTCTTATCGATATGTTTGGATAAAATGTGTGCTTTGTGTGGTAATTTTATAAACTTTCAAACTATCATTTGCCGAAGATACAAATTTTGATTACCAATATTAGACTACATAATGATTTTTTTTTATGAATAGGAGGGAAAATATTATTTTAAACTTAAAAATTTTATATTTCAAGTCGCCATAGTGATTTTCTGATTTCGCCATCTCGACATCCTGACAACCTTATGAACGCGCAGAAAGATCGCATAAGGACCTTCACAGACGCCAGGAGACAGGCCCCGCCCTGGAACTCGGACAAGTCGAAGCCAGCAGCTGGGACCCCGTCACACTACCATTTATTAATTGGAGATCTCTTCAAAATTTGCCATTGCGTACATGCGACTATTAAAAGCGACCACGAGTCAAATCCGTTTAGGGTGGAACCAGTAGACAGCCTGACCTTGAAGAAACCAATAGGGACCGTGCGGATTTGCCAACTAGATTCCTCGTTGTGACAGCGCTTAGCGCAGCGACTCTTCTGGAGTTACGTTCATTTAAACCAGTCGGAAACATCATAGATGCTGCATTTAATTTTGCATCACAGTTGCAAAGAGAACAAATTTTGATTTAGCTACTTTTCTTTCTTGTAAACAAATCATCAGAAATTTCTCCAAGAAAACAAAATTTTTACGTTCATTTAAACCGGTAGGAAACATCATAGATGCTGCATTTAATTTTGAATCACAGTTGCAAAGAGAACAATTTAACAAATTTTGATTTAGCTACTTTCCTTTCTTGTAAACAAATCATCAGAAAATTCTTCAAGAAAACAAAATTTTACCGTTCATTTAAACCAGTAGGAAACATCATAGATGCAACATTTAATTTTGCATCACAGTTGCAAAGAGAACAATGTAACAAAATTTTGATTTGGCTACTTTCCTTTCTTGTAAACAAATCATCAGAAATTTCCCCAAGAAAACAAAATTTTTCTTATTATAAACAAACGCAATAGAAATCTTCCTCTTAAATTACAAAAAAACTTTAATTAAAAACTTTTACTTTAAGAATTAATTCCCAATTCCAATCATGTTTAATTAACATTTTTTACGCATTGCCGTTCTTCAATAATTATTATGTGTATGTATAACGTAACGATCCGCAATTGTATAAACATAAGTTTAGGCACGCAATTAGGGAAATCGTTTACACATTTGTGTTTGTGTATACACTCAGCTGTTGTACAGACATTCAAACATGTACTCCCCTGATCAAAAACATAGTCTACCAATTAGGAAAATTTAATTTGATTTTAATGGTATTTAAACTGGGCATGCGCAATAGGTTGTTCGTAATTATAAACTGAATTAAAAATACGATGTAATTGTTTTAATGTGTAATTTTTTATTCAGACTTATTTATGATTATTATTGTGATGTAATTGTAATTATATAGTTTGTTAGGACTCATTACGTTTTTTTTTTAAATGTATTTTTATCTAAAAACAGGTCAATATTAAAATCATTAATGGGAATTTATCTTTCAACATATTTTTTTCCCATTTCATTATTATGTGATCAGTAGTATTTCCGTAGAGTTAGATATGTCTCTAAAATTTACCCTAATGCATATGCCCTTTTGATCTACTACTACAACTTAACATTTCCTACAAAGCTCAAGAAACCTAATTTAGAGGATTTTAATATATTACATTGTATGATGGGACTGGATAAGTACTCCTTTTTATTACCTTCGAGTTTAAAAAAAGAAGCCTCACATTGGTGCCTACAACTAAAAACGTCTTCACTTGCAGAACGGCACTAATCAAAACGAAATTCTTGGATACCAAAGGCTCATTTCGTAGAATTCGAGCTTGATAAGACTACACTCACACATTGGTTTGACATTCTATGTGTTCCATTTCCAAAGAAATGCTGTTTTTTTTTAATATTGTTTTTCTGAAGTCAACAAATTTTCATTATTACCCTCCATAAAGGGCGATGACATGAATTGTGCCAGAAGAGCAATTTTCTTGAAGCCTTGGGAAAAAATTTAAAAAGATTCTAAAACATGGTTTTAACGAGGCCTATTTTTTTCAAACAGTTAATGTGTTTAACATCACCATAGACGAGATTTTTCTCATATAACTAACGTTTTAGAACATGCCTGTAGACAGTATTGCCAACAATTCACAAGCCACTGAAAATATCTCTCCTAGCTACCGCTTACTGGCGATCGATTCTTTAGGGACTGCTGGTCTGGACAAACACAGGGATTGGTACATTATGAAACCTCCGGATGTAAAAATTTGAGTTTTAAAATATGACAAAATTGTAAACTTTTACAAAGTTGGTAAGGGTTGTGAACAAAACAAATACTTCCTATCTGTAGGGAAGGAACACTTCTCCCGTTTTTCTAGCGTGAGCTGCTCAATATAGCTACAATTCTGGTCAGCTGTTCCTGCTAAGTGACACCGGAGCCAAGGATACAGTCACAAAATTTGATGTGTGGATGTATTTTGGCCAAATCTATTGATTTTTCTTTTTTTTTAATTGATAATTCGATGGCTGGTATAAGAGAAAAATATTAAACTAAATTTTATCCAAATCAGATCGAAATTTCACTCAAACGTAGCCTCTAAGGGCCCTAACACTACTGGTCTCTAACTTTCAGACAATGCCGGTTTGTAAATTATCGGTAAAAATAATCAGCCGATTATGAACTATAGAGCTGTTATAAAATAAATAACTCTTCAAAATCGGCTCTACTCAAATTAAATAAATAGGGTATGTGGAAGAAGAGGGCCGCCATTTGTAAACAATTTTCTATTGACATAAACAGAGCACATTGAACTTGACCTGACAGAACAGCTGAAACTTTGTTGGCGTGAGTTTAAGGATAGTATTTTACCAGTAACAGAAATAATGTGGAACCAGTAGAGATTTGTTAGTTTCCTACTTGTGTGTATTCATGTGGCACCGTAGTAACAAGGATGAAGATCTGCTTAACACCATCTGGAAGGACATCGATTTATATTGGGCTTCAAAATAATAAAGTGCGTATTCATATATTATGAATACATTTCTTTAGGTTATGTTAGGAAAAATTCTGGGCGCCACTGTCTAAGTGCGGCAATTTTCTTGAACAAACCCTATAAATAATTAAAAGCTTGAATTGTTTATGTCACAAAAGAAGAAAGATTATCTCTTATTTATACACAGATATTATTTTCAAAGTCTGTAGCCATTTTTCATTTTCATTTTTCGATTGTCAACATTAACGAAGTGACGACTAGTTTTTGGTCCAATTTTGTTTTGTTTTGGAGATCAGGGACAAATTTAGGGCGCGATTTTTGTTTACGCATTATTAACTGAATATTTTATGCTTAACGTGAATAAATTCTCATTATCTATCTCCCTTTAGATAGAAAATACAGATGCACCGAACTCTAAAAATTCCCGTCTAGTTTTGATACGTGACAGATATTCCCACATACTTTTACAAGTCGTGCATTTCTACAACACACGCTAGACTTAGGCTACACAAACATTGACTTAGTCGTATTCTCAAGTTATTTTTAATAAGTTGCCACTCCAGTGAAACCCGTAAGTTGGTTTTGGCCACACCGCTATATCTAAACAGTGTCTATCTCAGCGAATGTTTTCTTTTCCCTGTAATCTGTCACTCAAAATGATGTCAGACATTGGGATGTTTGCAATAACAAGACTGTCAAATTATAAACGTTCTAAGGAATGCAGTTTTACTGTCTCGTAAAGAAGTATTGTGATCGTCAAAAAATTAGTTTATTTCGAGTTAAAGTACAGACGTTTTTACTTACCCTGTATACGAAGAATAGGGTTAATTTGGTAATAGTCAGAAATCTTCACTTATGACTCAGAAAACCGAAAAAAGATTTTTGACCTGCCGTACATTCGTCGGAGTTGTAGTGTGTACAGCACAATAGCGGCAACATGCAACTTGTTATAAAAGGGTGTGCTCATGTAGAACCCTATAAAAATTCAAAATATCTAATTGAAAATGTCAAAATACCATTTTAAACACTTGTATGTTCATATTCCGTATCACACTAAATTAGATAAATTTTTGTAACATTTCCAAATATTACCAACATCACATCTCTACGATGACAAATAGTGAAGTCAATGAAATGTAATTTCGAATCCTAAGCTTTCAAGAAAACGTTAATATTAGTAGTAACTAATATTATTAGTTAGTTATTATTAATTATTAATAGAAGAAACAAATCTAATTTCGAAACCTCACCTTTCAAGAAAATATGATTTAATCAAGAGTAGAATTTCAGCTTTACAATGGCACCTTGAGACATCAGCTATTATTGAACCACAACTGTTACAAATGGAACGTACTTTAAATAAAAACCTTAATATTTTTTTTAGGGAACCTCAACTTTTACAGAAGGAACTTACTTTAAATAAGAACATTATTTTATTTTATATGCCAGCTTCCAATTAATTTTTAGATATACAAAAAAAGGAAAAGTCCTGAAATCTGAAGAAATACCAAAGTACCAAATTTGATATAAATTATTACACGCGTTTGGTCTTTATACGACAACGACAGACAGATCCCAGATGTCATTAAAAGACTTTTTTAGACTTAGGGGAACACTTATATTTCAGCAAAACACTCAAAACAGACTTTTAGGCGTCATATAAGTAATATTATATAAAAAAATAATACTAGCCAACCAGATCGAACAAAACCTTGATTAGAAATGTTCTAAAAATAAAATGAAAATATAAGTAAGCGAATCCACCCTTTAAACTACCCCTCAACATAAATGTGCAATCGCAACCCCCTTTTCTACATAATACAACCCCAGACATTGTCTGATTCGAAGATCATTTATCATCCAACAGTACGTATCAATGAATTGTGATTTTACCGTGGAAGGATATGGTTAAACACAAGAGCTAAGGGGTGTTATTTGCCCTTAAGAGCTATTGTTTTTATCTTCTTAAAATAAGATTTTCAGCAATACGCTTCAACTGTTGCAGTTTTTTCTTCTCTCCTTAGAAATTCTCAACGCTGTTCCACCCCTCACCCTCCAACCCTTAAAGTTAGCAAACTTTTCACTTAATTGGATTTAATTGGAAAAGTTTCAGTCTTTTACTGTTGTTTCAGTTGACAGGTCTGAACAGACGAATTGTTTCAAACAAATGTTTCAGTAAAAAAAAGGTGCGTGAACTTTCTCTTGTACAGAAAAACTAAACGAAAGTCAAGGTTGCTTACAGTTTATTGGATTGTTTAGTACTACATTCTGATATATCATATGACTAAAAATCTTCCCCCCTCTTAAGCTTTTACAATTTTCGTGAAATCGATTTGGGATCAAATGAAGTTTATACATGATTTTCGTAATATGTTTTATGATGTTTAAAATTTTAAGCAACCATTTTGGTTTAGTGTCATTTTTTTCAACGCTATTTTTCAAAGATATGTTTAGTCGCACAATCTGTGATTATTTTGTGTTTAGTATTCACTATTTACATTTTTCTTCTATTTATTTATACAGCTATTTATTAAAAACTATTTTATTTTATTTATTATTTGTTATAGCACCTGTATGTTGGCTGTATTTACACAAATTTTTCATTCCTTTTTCTCCAGTAATACTTCATCCTCTGGTTTGTCTCAGATCTTTTTCTCCTTAGTTTTATCTTCTACTAAAGACAGGATACCTTCGTGTATCATTAACCATATAAATCAAAATTTCCTTTATACGATCTGACAATTCACGAATCTTGGGAACCAGTTGTCAATGAACTTTTAATACTAATTAACCATAGTTGGGAGTATATTAACATTCATTAAACACTATTACGACTGACATGGCAGTTATAATATAATTTGACGGCACTTTTGGGTTATTTGGCCTTTCCTAAATACTCGCCCAAGTCATTTATATATAAAAACATTTCAATGGATACAAAGCAGTACTGCTACTTTTGAAAATTAAGTTAATAGAAGGTCTACATTTGTTTTTATGTGGAAGCTGTAAAATATAGCATAAACCTTAAAAACCGCTCACTTCCTGATAGTATCCCTTTTATTAAGGATAAACAATTCAGGCATTCCATATGTCAATCTCTATCCTTGGTTCTGTTCGAAAGATTAGTGAAGAGTACTAATCGTTATGTATCCGAGGGAAGGACGAGATAAAAGAGTAATCTGCTCAGGAATAACCTCGTGATGGACAGGTTGAGGGTATTGAAGTCCATGGTGAAGGACCATAATTACCTTATAAATGTCTTGTTATTGAGTTTACTGTGAACAGTTCTACATGCAACATCTTCTTCTGCCGTCTTTCTGAAACTGAAATAAGCATGCAAAAGTGTGCCATGTCCATCTACTGTGACAGCTGTGTCTGCAACAGAAAAATAGGAATGAAGGTGCCTGCGAAAGATTAGCAACCAAAGTACTAATCGAGTCTGTATACTGGTTTATTCCATCTTCCCGTTTGTTTGTTTTTTTATTTAAATGTATATATGATTTCACTGGTGGGGAGAACAAGACGTCTGTTTCTTAAAAAAAAAATATGATCATTAGAATCATACATTTTTTTATATATTCTTTAGCTACTTTGCTAGTTTATGAATTGTGTTTATTCCCTTTTTGTTTTTCATTAAGAGAAATTATTACCATATATATATATATATTATAAGCAGCACCAGTTGTATAGTATAACAAACACACAGAACACAATTCTCATAAAAAATACGCCTAAGTATCAGACGCGTTTCAACGACAAGGTCGTCCTCTTCAGTGATACACCAGCTACACCAACCAAACCACAACACCAGTTGTGTATAATTTTGTTTATATGAGGACTAATTTCATTACTTAATTTGTTTATCTTTATTATTTGATTTAATTTTGACTATAATATCAAAATGACAGCTCTACAAACAAATTTTTACAGTTAATCCTTATTTAGAATTAACACAAACCTAACAATTTATTTCGTGAAACTGACGTACTGCTTATGTTAATCCCAAGGTTGAGGTCGTCAAACCAGCAGACACACAATAAAAACTCTCGTTGCATGCCTACCATTTCACCTTTAACCTCATAATATTGTTACTGTCTATATTTGTAATGTTATTTAATTCAACACCATCATCACATACGAAAGTGGCGATTTTAATCTTTATTTGATTACTTAATTACACCCGTAATTACTTTAATTGCTAGTAATTAACTTTACTTCATCGTAATAAACAACAACAAACCGTAACGTCATTAAAAAAACATAACTCAAAAGGTCGAAGATTTGTATTCACGCATCGCTAAGCAATTACTATTTTTTTTTCTATTTCTGTTTGCTTTCTCCTGCTGAGAGGAAGAGACCACTTAACGGAGGATGTCAATAGTGGTCCTGCAGGACAGGAAGGATGGAGCACGTCTCTGAACTATCGGTATCTGGATAACCTGACTAAATTGTCCAGTTTAAAGCGAGACGCGAGATGGCCTCAGTTAACAAGCGGTTAAATTGATTCTCACGGGGCAAAGACTGGAAGTTTCTTGTCTGCACGCACGTTATCACGTGACGCGGGTGGCTTCTCAGCTTTGTTGTAAAAGTGTCGTTTGATTGTTTGAAAAGAATTTCTGTAATAATGAAACACACTTTTTTTTATTTTCTCACGTTAAATAAAGAGGGACATTATTGTAATTGAAACGATCGCTGGCGATTTTTGCGTGAACATAACCTCCAAAATGGTTTCTTTATTTCATCACATATACGTAGTATTTAAAAAGTTATATGAAGTGTAAACAAAATCTAATGGTAATGCAAACTAGTGAATCCATTTTAAAAAATTTTGGTATGAGAAATTATTTTGGCCCCATATGCGTTTTTTATGGAAAACTCAAAATTTGAGGTTAGGTTAGGCACCATAAAACAAAATACTAAAAATCAGCCATAACGATTTGATACATTTATTCAAAATAAAATGTATAATTAATAGTTACAATCTTCCCAAAAATGCATATCAGGGAATTATCTGTAAACAAAAAAATAGTTCATGAAGTTGGTATAAAACACATAAGTTCTCAAAATCGGCTGTACTGGTTTTGTTCAAATTTTTGTGAAACGTCCAAATAGATATCTCCAATTACTGTGATGAATCGCGAGTATTAGAAAATTTTGGTTCAAGAATAATTTGCAGAAAACGAAATTCTATTTCAATCTAACACATTATTTACACTGACGAGGTTATATTACTAAAGCTCTATTTAAATATATAAAAAAATTCTACGTGTTTTTTTTTTTATACGATTTCTAAAGGAGAACCTTCCTGAACCAACAGGTAAGAAACACACGGGTAAACTTGTGTATAAGTAGAATAGAAACATTTTTAAGAAGATAGCAATGAAGTTATTTTTGGTTTTTAAGATAGAGAGAACTGAGAAAGTTAGTGCAATAATGTTCGTACCATTTAATATAAAGTCTGTGTAAGCTGTGATTTCTTGAAATCAATTTTATTTTAAAATCCATACTGATTGTTAAAAGACCAGGCAAATACATTTTTTGAGAGAATTCCTTATTTAATTATTGTAATATGGAGCAACAAAATCAAATTAAAATGTATAGTTTATTTTTCAAATAATTTAATTTCCCATTGTGCGAAGTATAAGTTTGTAAATTGCGAAAAATTAACCACCGTTTGACTGATTTTCTAACTTCATGTCTTCAGTAAGCAATAATCGTGTTTGTTGGCGTTCGTACATGAGCACGTTAGCCCGACCATAGTGAGTTCTTATAAGAACCTCTATTGAAATAAAAATTACGAAATGTGTATTTCTCCACACCTCGTGTGTTATTCAACTTATAACACACAAAATTAGATGAAATTCACAGATTTTAATTCCGCACGTAATAGTACCGCCCACACATCTCTACGACGACAAATAGCAAACTTTTACCTCCCAAGAAAACGTGATAATATAGTTACAAGATCAGACAAGGTCGTGTCACCAAGTGGAGGCTTCTAATAGGTAAAGCTACGAGGGCTCCAGGACACGAGGGTGTTTAATCTACATCTACCCTACGTCAAGAATGATACACAATTACAAGGTTCGGAAAACCTGTATAACTGTTTTAAGTAAACTCACTCTACTGGATAAGACCTCTTGATCTGTTAATATAATTAAACATTTCCTACAAAGCCAAAGACACCATTTTTTGGCATTGTACATTTAGAAGATCTGCTCTATGATAAAGCTGGGAAAGTACCACGATTCCCTCAATCAATTTTTTACTTTATAAATTGATAATTCACCAATCAGTCTTTTTATTTTTCCCTTTGGAGCCTCCATTTATCAAAATTGTTCCAGCAAATTTTGATCAAACCGGAATTTTGACTTTTGGTCTTCTTAAGGAATAATAGTTATTTGTGCAACTAGTGAGCAAAGTGGCACTTTTTTTAAACGAGAGAAAAATGTTGACGCACGAGGCTTGCCTCGTGCGTCAATTTTATCGAGTTTAAAAAAAGACACTTTGCTCCCGAATTGCACATTATACTTTGTCTACAGTTGTTATTTTGTGACAAATAAAAAACATACTTCAGCAGTAACACAATTTAATAAAACAATAATTTAATACAGTAGTGTTCAACCTCACGTCAAAACATGTTATTTATGAATATTACAAATAACTTAGGTGTATTGTTGAGGAAACGGGATTGGCAACTTCAAAACTCGGCAAACGAAAAACACTCTCCGTGTACATACACTGTCAATCATCTTCATGAATAATTACTTCCTTTTTCAACTTTAAAACATTGTTTTGTTGTTTATTTATGGTATGTTAATTGTAAGAATTAATCTAACCTACATACGGGACATTTCCTGTATATTATAAACCAATTCAAATAAACTTAACCTAAATTTCGTTTTGTTCGGTTGCCATTCGGAGTGAGCAAAGTAGTGTGCAAAGTAGTGGGCAAAGTGAGAGAAAGTAGTGGGCAAAGTGTTGAGAAATCAACTGTTTTGCAAACTAATTTAAATGAACAAAATGCCACTTTGTCAACAACTGTGGACAAAAGTATTTTTCCTCTCTAAATTGTAAACTCGAATAGTATATGGTGAACGATGTCAATCCAGCACAGCCATCTTCTAGTAAAACAATTCAACTCCTCTAATAAATATGAAATGATATCGCTCGGTGTTATGCATCCAACGAGGCCACGTGATTCCGTCACAAGAAACAGTTTTAGAATTTCAAATCCGTCGGACGATCAAATCTAGGACAGTTGGACGTAGACTGGAAGGTTATGCACGTGCGTTATGTGAAATAAATAAATGGGTGTTTTATACAGATGTTCCAATGACCTTAGGCTTACCAGTTGGGATGTGGTAATGAAATATTCACTAAGGTGATGGGGTTTATCCAGAGTTCGGAGACAATTCAACAACTAATTGGGGTATTATCTGGTAATTTATTTAGAAATCGATAGAATATACTGGGTTCATTAAGTTTGGAATGAGAATTTTGTTTCGTTAGGTTATCACCATAGAATTAATAGACAATAAACAAGATGTTTTGTATTGTGAAGAATACAAATTCCAGTTGTATGGTTCAAGAAAAATAAATGGCTCATGTAGCCTATTTAAAAATCCAGGATTTTTATGTTAGTAAATTTATAATCTTATTTCTATGTTTCTCCAAGCAAAATATTCTAATACATATATTTGTTTTAATGTGTTATAAAGTTACTCCTTAATATTTTTACATTCATAAACAATTGTAATGATTTACGAAATCGTAAGGTAATCTATCAATAAAATATTCTATGCCTTCAAATCAGAACCGTCCCAATGATAATGATTATTTTTCTGTTAAAATAACTTCCAAAGATTTATTAAATTTCTTTAAACATGAATCTTGCTCACTTTCTATTATTTGAGCTTTCGTGATCTACGCCATGATCCTCTGTAGCAGATCCTCTTCACTAAATAGCCTTGATTCATCTCAGTACATTGACAACGTTTTCCCGTCCGGCAGTATCTCTGCCTGAGTCCAATCCTTTCGTCAATCTATTGACCTGGTTTCCTCTCCACCAAGATCTTATATACACATTAGTTAGATGGGTACAAATCAAGTTCTTTGTCAGAATGATTGTTTATGTTCTGGTGTCTTTTGGAGGAACTTGAATATTTACTACTAACTTAACCTTAAATCCTAATAGCATTTAAATCCAAGAAAAATAAGAACATGTATCAGAGTCAAATAATGTAGAGTAATATGTGGTAAAAACTTGGCGTTAAAGAGAAGCATAAGCATATGCTTTGTATTATTTCAGAAGAAGATTATGCGAAGGGTGTATAAACCTTTATAAAATGAGGATGAGTTGTGGAGGATATAGAGTTAAATCACGTAATTCGTCAAGAAAATATTGAGATTTATGAAAACACAGAGGTTTGAGTAGATTGGTCATTTGTACCGTAGGGAGTCATCAAAATTGTCCCAAAAGAACTGAGGGCTTGAGAGCTATAAAGGGAAGGCACAGATACAGAACTATAAAGAGATGGAAGAATAGTATGAATGTGGATCTGGAGAGGTTTTACTAATTAAAATCGTCCAGGATACAACGTCCATAAATGTAGCGAAAGAAGAGTAGAGCAATCTAAGAAAAAAGTTATTTTAGAGACGTAGCAATAAGAAAATATCGAGGATGATGTGGCTAAAGAACATAGCGATAGAAACACAGCTTTCAATATGGAAGTGAGCTGACCATGTGCCCAGACTAAAGTGTCAGTGCCAGACTAAAATATGTGCAGAATGGTTTTCCAGGTGTGACGGTGTAACTTGGCTCGGGACAGAAAGTTGAAATTGGACCTACTTGAGCAGGGTCCGTTTTGATATACTGTAGCGAACAGCTGACCAGAACTGTAGCTATGTTGAGCAGACCACGCTAAATAAACTGGAGACGTCATCCGTCCATTCTTTAAACCAGTTGTGCTGAGTAATGCTTGTTAGGGTTAATTCTGGTTTGATACTTTATTTAAAATTACAGCTGTTTAATTAATAGCGGCCATGGTGTTTATGAGGGGGGGAGTTCCAAAGGCACATTCCCGATGCACTCGTAATTTTCGTATTTACACGAGACTATATGAGAATGGAAAACTACCAATTTCAGCTCTGTTCTTAATTAGTAATCATGTTGTGTGAATGAATATTAAATAATTAACTATAATTTGGTTATTTATTATTAAACTAGCTCAACCTTTCCAAAGTTGGATACGCTATGAGGCATGGGCAGACTTAGGGTGAGCTATTTTAGCCTTGAAATGAGCCCATCAGTATCGTTACCCAAGATGTAAAGCCTAATCTAGACTTAAACGTAACATCACTTTACAAAATTTTAGCAGACATGTTGGACAGGAGAAGCGGAGGACAGAAGGATATCCAGCTCTCGAATGGAGGCATGAAATAAATGTGATCAATGGTTTTCCAACAAGAAAAAGATTGGTCGGATGTTTTGAGAACAATATAGAGATTTTAAAAATACTGTACTGTCTTTGACCTTTCATAAATATGTAATTGAAGAGACAGTTTATTTGTACAACATTGTATTTAGTGAAATTTTGTTTTAAATCAAGTGTAACTTTATTTTCATAACTCTAATCTTCCGAATGGAGAGGTTTCAGAGCCTATTTCGTTTCACTGATTTGAGTTTTAACCTAATAAAATTTGAGAGTGAATTCCAAATTTTTGTTAAAATTTAAAATTTTAACTCTGTTTTGCATTTCAAACTGAACTCTCGATTATGCCAACTCTGTCTACAGTCTACCGTCAAACTCAAAGTCATTGTTTTACATTTAAATCGACTGTGGTGGAAGCGATTTATCGAGGAGTAAGTTTCTTGTTAAGCCCAATAGGTGGCACTGGTGTCACTCTACGATAATGCTTGTGTAAATTGCTCCGAGAATTGTTTTCCCAAGGGTGCGTGTTTCTTTGGATTGAATATTGACGGATTGGAGAGGCGAAGAGGAGGAGGGTGGCAGATTAAATCAAGGAATTGTCTTTGAATAGAAACACTTCTTTGAAGACAGAATGTGTGGAATTTGTCCACTACGAGTTGTTTTCTGCTTTGATAATTGAAAACGTGTGCGGACTTTAAGATCTATTTATTGAATTAATGTTTTCTGTGGAAGAATTTTAATACATCGATGGAAATTAAGTTTAATTTATACTGTGTCATTTACGAAGTTTTTTTCTTGTTGTTTAAAGCAAAAAACTTATCAATCATAATTGCCGTATAAAAAGAAGTTGATTTCATCATAGTACTTGCCCAGCCACATCATACAATGTACTACAAACAGATCAAAATGTAAGGACCAACAGTTGCTTTCGTAGGCCTTGTAAGAAATGTTAAATTATATTGGTAGATTAAAGAGCTTATCCAGAATATGGAGAATAGGGCAAATTCACTTTACACAGTTGTTACACCTTCTGAACCTTGTAATTGCGAACTCACTACTCTCTCAACGTCGCCTAGGCTTCGAGCCTTGTAGATGTCTATTTATTTTTTTAAATTCCACTCGCTAGTGTTATTCTCTTTGTCCTCCAGAATATGAAGTACAGGGCAAATTCTCTTTATATAGTTGTTACACCTTCTGAAACTTGTAATTGTGACGTCACTACTCTCCCAACGTCGCATAGGCTTAACGAGCCTTGTAGATGTCTATTTATTTTTAAAAATTCCACTCGCTAGTGTTATTCTCTTTGTCCTCCAGAATATGAAGTACAGGGCAAATTCACTTCGTACAGTTGTTACACCTTCTGAATCTTGTTATTGTGACGTCACTACTCTCTCAACGTCGCCTAGGCTTACGAGCCTTGTTGATGTGTATTTATTTTTTTTAAATCCACTCGCTAGCGTCAGTGTCTTTGTCCTCCAGCATATGAAGTACAGGGAAAATTCACTTTACACAGTTGTTACACCTTCTGAACCTTGTAATTGCGAACTCACTACTCTCTCAACGTCGCCTAGGCTTAACGAGCATTGTAGATGTCAATTTATTTTAAAAAATTCCACTCGCTAGTGTTATTGTCTTTGTCCTCCAGAATATGAAGTACAGGGCAAATTCACTTTATACAGTTGTTACACCTTCTGAATCTTGTTATTGTGACGTCACTACTTTCTCAACGTCGCATAGGCTTAACGAGCCTTGTAGATGTGTATTCATTTTTAAAAAATCCACTCGCTAGTGTTAGTGTCTTTGTCCTCCAGCATATGAAGTACAGGGAAAATTCACTTTACACATTTGTTACACCTTCTGAATCTCGTAATTGTGACGTTGCTACAGGTACTCTCCCAACGTCGCCTAGGCTTAACGAGCCTTGTAGATGTCTATTTATTTTTTAAAATTCCACTCGCTAGTGTTATTCTCTTTGGCCTCCAGAATATGAAGTACAGGACAAATTCTCTTTACACAGTTGTTGCACCTTCTGAATCTTGTAATTGTTACGTCACTACTCTCTGAACGTCGCATAGGCTTAACAAGCCTCGTATATGTATGTATTTAAAAAATCCACTCGCTATTGTCAGTGTCTTTGTCCTCCAGAATATGAAGTACAGGACAAATTCTCTTTACACAGTTGTTGCACCTTCTGAATCTTGTAATTGTTACGTCACTACTCTCTGAACGTCGCATAGGCTTAACAAGCCTCGTATATGTATGTATTTAAAAAATCCACTCGCTAGTGTCAATGTCTTTGTCCTCCAGAATATGAAGTACAGGGCAAATTCTCTTTATACAGTTGTTACACCTTCTGAAACTTGTAATTGTGACGTCACTACTCTCCCAACGTCGCATAGGCTTAACGAGCCTTGTAGATGTCTATTTATTTTTAAAAATTCCACTCGCTAGTGTTATTCTCTTTGTCCTCCAGAATATGAAGTACAGGGCAAATTCACTTCGTACAGTTGTTACACCTTCTGAATCTTGTTATTGTGACGTCACTACTCTCTCAACGTCGCCTAGGCTTACGAGCCTTGTTGATGTGTATTTATTTTTTAAAAATCCACTCGCTAGCGTCAGTGTCTTTGTCCTCCAGCATATGAAGTACAGGGAAAATTCACTTTACACAGTTGTTACACCTTCTGAACCTTGTAATTGCGAACTCACTACTCTCTCAACGTCGCCTAGGCTTAACGAGCATTGTAGATGTCAATTTATTTTAAAAAATTCCACTCGCTAGTGTTATTGTCTTTGTCCTCCAGAATATGAAGTACAGGGCAAATTCACTTTATACAGTTGTTACACCTTCTGAATCTTGTTATTGTGACGTCACTACTTTCTCAACGTCGCATAGGCTTAACGAGCCTTGTAGATGTGTATTCATTTTTAAAAAATCCACTCGCTAGTGTTAGTGTCTTTGTCCTCCAGCATATGAAGTACAGGGAAAATTCACTTTACACATTTGTTACACCTTCTGAATCTCGTAATTGTGACGTTGCTACAGGTACTCTCCCAACGTCGCCTAGGCTTAACGAGCCTTGTAGATGTCTATTTATTTTTTTAAAATCCACTCGCTAGTGTCAATGTCTTTGTCCTCCAGAATATGAAGTACAGGGCAAATTCTCTTTACACAGTTGTTGCACCTTCTGAATCTTGTAATTGTTACGTCACTACTCTCTCAACGTCGCATAGGCTTAACAAGCCTCGTATATGTATGTATTTAAAAATTCCACTCGCTATTGTCAGTGTCTTTGTCCTCCAGAATATGAAGTACATGGCAAATTCTCTTTATACAGTTGTTACACCTTCTGAACCTTGTAATTGCGAACTCACTACTCTCTCAACGTCGCGTCGCCTAGGCTTAACGAGCATTGTAGATGTCTAGTTATTTTTAAAAATTCCACTCGCTAGTGTTATTGTCTTTGTCCTCCAGCATATAAAGTACAGGGAAAATTCACTTTACACAGTTGTTACACCTTCTGAATCTCGTAATTGTGACGTTGCTACAGGTACTCTCCCAACGTCGCCTAGGCTTAACGAGCCTTGTAGATGTCTATTTATTTTTAAAAAATCCACTCGATAGTTTCAGTGTCTTTGGCCTCCAGCATATGAAGTACAGGGAAAATTCACTTTATACAGTTGTTACACCTTCTGAACCTTGTAATTGCGAACTCACTACTCTCTCAACGTCTCGTCGCCTAGGCTTAACGAGCATTGTAGATGTCTATTTATTTTTAAAAATTCCACTCGCTAGTGTTATTGTCTTTGTCCTCCAGCATATAAAGTACAGGGAAAATTCACTTTACACAGTTGTTACACCTTCTGAATCTCGTAATTGTGACGTTGCTACAGGTACTCTCCCAACGTCGCCTAGGCTTAACGAGCCTTGTAGATGTCTATTTATTTTTAAAAAATCCACTCGATAGTTTCAGTGTCTTTGGCCTCCAGCATATGAAGTACAGGGAAAATTCACTTTATACAGTTGTTACACCTTCTGAACCTTGTAATTGCGAACTCACTACTCTCTCAACGTCGCGTCGCCTAGGCTTAACGAGCATTGTAGATGTCTATTTATTTTTAAAAATTCCACTCGCTAGTGTTATTGTCTTTGTCCTCCAGCATATAAAGTACAGGGAAAATTCACTTTACACAGTTGTTACACCTTCTGAATCTCGTAATTGTGACGTTACTACTCTCCCAAAGTCGCCTACGCTTAACGAGCCTTGTAGATGTGTATTTATTTTTAAAAAATCCACTCGCTAGTGTCAGTCTCTTTGTCCTCAAGAATATGAAGTACTGGGCAAATTCTCTTTACACAGTTGTTACACCTTCTGAATCTCGTAATTGTGACGTCATTACTCTCTCAACGTCGCCTAGGCTTAACGAGCCTTGTAGATGTGTATTTATTTTTAAAAAATCCACTCGCTAGTGTCAGTCTCTTTGTCCTCAAGAATATGAAGTACTGGGCAAATTCTCTTTACACAGTTGTTACACCTTCTGAATCTCGTAATTGTGACGTCATTACTCTCTCAACGTCGCCTACGCTTAACGAGCCTTGTAGATGTGTATTTATTTTTAAAAAATCCACTCGCTAGTGTCAGTCTCTTTGTCCTCAAGAATATGAAGTACAGGGAAAATTCACTTTACACAGTTGTTACACCTTCTGAATCTCGTAATTGTGACGTCACTACTATACCAACGTCGCTTAACGAGCCTTGTAGATGTGTATTTATTTTTAAAAAATCACTTGCTAGTGTCATTCTCTTTGTCCTCCAGAATATGAAGTACAGGGCAAATTCACTTTATACAGTTGTTACACCTTCTGAATCTCGTTATTGTGACGTCACTACTCTCTCAACGTCGCATAGGCTTAACGAGCCTTGTAGATGTGTATTTATTTTTAAAAAATCCACTCGCTAGTGTCAGTGTCTTTGTCCTCAAGAATATGAAGTACAGGGAAAATTCACTTTATACAGTTGTTACACCTTCTGAATCTTGTTATTGTGACGTCACTACTTTCTCAACGTCGCATAGGCTTAACGAGCCTTGTAGATGTGTATTCATTTTAAAAAAATCCACTCGCTAGTGTTATTCTCTTTGGCCTCCAGAATATGAAGTACAGGACAAATTCTCTTTACACAGTTGTTGCACCTTCTGAATCTTGTAATTGTTACGTCACTACTCTCTGAACGTCGCATAGGCTTAACAAGCCTCGTATATGTATGTATTTAAAAAATCCACTCGCTATTGTCAGTGTCTTTGTCCTCCAGAATATGAAGTACAGGACAAATTCTCTTTACACAGTTGTTGCACCTTCTGAATCTTGTAATTGTTACGTCACTACTCTCTGAACGTCGCATAGGCTTAACAAGCCTCGTATATGTATGTATTTAAAAAATCCACTCGCTAGTGTCAATGTCTTTGTCCTCCAGAATATGAAGTACAGGGCAAATTCTCTTTATACAGTTGTTACACCTTCTGAAACTTGTAATTGTGACGTCACTACTCTCCCAACGTCGCATAGGCTTAACGAGCCTTGTAGATGTCTATTTATTTTTAAAAATTCCACTCGCTAGTGTTATTCTCTTTGTCCTCTAGAATATGAAGTACAGGGCAAATTCACTTCGTACAGTTGTTACACCTTCTGAATCTTGTTATTGTGACGTCACTACTCTCTCAACGTCGCCTAGGCTTACGAGCCTTGTTGATGTGTATTTATTTTTTAAAAATCCACTCGCTAGCGTCAGTGTCTTTGTCCTCCAGCATATGAAGTACAGGGAAAATTCACTTTACACAGTTGTTACACCTTCTGAACCTTGTAATTGCGAACTCACTACTCTCTCAACGTCGCCTAGGCTTAACGAGCATTGTAGATGTCAATTTATTTTAAAAAATTCCACTCGCTAGTGTTATTGTCTTTGTCCTCCAGAATATGAAGTACAGGGCAAATTCACTTTATACAGTTGTTACACCTTCTGAATCTTGTTATTGTGGCGTCACTACTTTCTCAACGTCGCATAGGCTTAACGAGCCTTGTAGATGTGTATTCATTTTTAAAAAATCCACTCGCTAGTGTTAGTGTCTTTGTCCTCCAGCATATGAAGTACAGGGAAAATTCACTTTACACATTTGTTACACCTTCTGAATCTCGTAATTGTGACGTTGCTACAGGTACTCTCCCAACGTCGCCTAGGCTTAACGAGCCTTGTAGATGTCTATTTATTTTTTTAAAATCCACTCGCTAGTGTCAATGTCTTTGTCCTCCAGAATATGAAGTACAGGGCAAATTCTCTTTACACAGTTGTTGCACCTTCTGAATCTTGTAATTGTTACGTCACTACTCTCTCAACGTCGCATAGGCTTAACAAGCCTCGTATATGTATGTATTTAAAAATTCCACTCGCTATTGTCAGTGTCTTTGTCCTCCAGAATATGAAGTACATGGCAAATTCTCTTTATACAGTTGTTACACCTTCTGAACCTTGTAATTGCGAACTCACTACTCTCTCAACGTCGCGTCGCCTAGGCTTAACGAGCATTGTAGATGTCTATTTATTTTTAAAAATTCCACTCGCTAGTGTTATTGTCTTTGTCCTCCAGCATATAAAGTACAGGGAAAATTCACTTTACACAGTTGTTACACCTTCTGAATCTCGTAATTGTGACGTTGCTACAGGTACTCTCCCAACGTCGCCTAGGCTTAACGAGCCTTGTAGATGTCTATTTATTTTTAAAAAATCCACTCGATAGTTTCAGTGTCTTTGGCCTCCAGCATATGAAGTACAGGGAAAATTCACTTTACACAGTTGTTACACCTTCTGAATCTCGTAATTGTGACGTTACTACTCTCCCAACGTCGCCTACGCTTAACGAGCCTTGTAGATGTGTATTTATTTTTAAAAAATCCACTCGCTAGTGTCAGTCTCTTTGTCCTCAAGAATATGAAGTACTGGGCAAATTCTCTTTACACAGTTGTTACACCTTCTGAATCTCGTAATTGTGACGTCATTACTCTCTCAACGTCGCCTAGGCTTAACGAGCCTTGTAGATGTGTATTTATTTTTAAAAAATCCACTCGATAGTGTCAGTGTCTTTGGCCTCCAGCATATGAAGTACAGGGAAAATTCACTTTACACAGTTGTTACACCTTCTGAATCTCGTAATTGTGACGTCACTACTATACCAACGTCGCTTAACGAGCCTTGTAGATGTGTATTTATTTTTAAAAAATCACTTGCTAGTGTCATTCTCTTTGTCCTCCAGAATATGAAGTACAGGGCAAATTCACTTTATACAGTTGTTACACCTTCTGAATCTCGTTATTGTGACGTCACTACTCTCTCAACGTCGCATAGGCTTAACGAGCCTTGTAGATGTGTATTTATTTTTAAAAAATCCACTCGCTAGTGTTATTCTCTTTGGCCTCCAGAATATGAAGTACAGGACAAATTCTCTTTACACAGTTGTTGCACCTTCTGAATCTTGTAATTGTTACGTCACTACTCTCTGAACGTCGCATAGGCTTAACAAGCCTCGTATATGTATGTATTTAAAAAATCCACTCGCTATTGTCAGTGTCTTTGTCCTCCAGAATATGAAGTACAGGACAAATTCTCTTTACACAGTTGTTGCACCTTCTGAATCTTGTAATTGTTACGTCACTACTCTCTGAACGTCGCATAAGCTTAACAAGCCTCGTATATGTATGTATTTAAAAAATCCACTCGCTATTGTCAGTGTCTTTGTCCTCAAGAATATGAAGTACAGGGCAAATTCACTTTACACAGTTGTTACACCTTCTGAATCTCGTAATTGTGACGTCACTACTCTCCCAACGTCGCATAGGCTTAACGAGCCTTGTAGATGTGTATTTATTTTTAAAAAATCCACTCGCTAGTGTCAGTGTCTTTGTCCTCCAGCATATGAAGTACAGGGAAAATTCACTTTACACAGTTGTTACACCTTCTGAATCTCGTAATTGTGACGTCACTACTCTCCCAACGTCGCATAGGCTTAACGAGCCTTATAGATGTGTATTTATTTTTTAAAAAATCTACTCGCTAGTTTCAATGTCTTTGTCCTCAAGAATATGAAGTACGGGGCAAATTCACTTTACACAGTTGTTACACCTTCTGAATCTCGTAATTGTGACGTCACTACTCTCCCAACGTCGCATAGGCTTAACGAGCCTAGTATATGTATGTATTTAAAAAAATCCACTCGCTAGTGTCAGTCTCTTTGTCCTCAAGAATATGAAGTACAGGGCAAATTCACTTTACAAGTTGTTACACCTTCTGAATCTCGTAATTGTGACGTCACTACTTTCTCAACGACGCCTAGGCTTACGAGCCTTGTAGATGTGTATTTATTTTTTTTTTAATCCACTCGCTAGTGTCAGTGTCTTTGTCCTCCAGAATATGAAGTACAGGGCAAATTCACTTTACACAGTTGTTACACCTTCTGAATCTCGTAATTGTGACGTCATTACTCTCTCAACGTCGCTTAGGCCTTAACGAGCCTTATAGATGTGTATTTTTTTTTTTTTTTTACTCGCTAGTGTCAGTGTCTTTGTCCTAAATGGCCAAGAAACTCTACATGTTGATGAGCCTCCAATCGCTACGCTCGTGACCTTTATTCGGCCCAGTTGGATCTCGTAGCTATACAAATATCACATTTTCTTTTGAGAACAGAATTCGAAATTACATTTTGAGACAATAACTTCGCTATTTGTCTACGTAGACGTGTTAGGTTGGTACCATTACATCCGAAAATAAATCTGTAAATTTTTATCTAAGTTTACACACGATTAACAAGAAACTGTTTAAAATTGCAGTTCTATGTGAACACACTATGGTCCCCTTTACCGAATTTAATCTTCCTATCTTAATTTTTTTGGCAGCGAGACCATATTGTTGCGGATTACCAAAAGTACTTCGTATCCTTGGTAAGGTTAGGTTATGTTAGATTAGGGTAGGTTAGGTTAGGGCGTATACTGGGTAAGTAAAAGGAAGGTAAGAACATAAAATAAAAGACCACAGGTTTCGAATATTCTAATAGTCAGATGGGAACAATAGTTTGTCATTGAAACCTAATAGGAAACATGAAACAGAGGGATCTAACCCATGACTACAAGAAAAAGCGTACATCCAGCTAGGGTCAAGTTGAGCCCCTGGGGTTTTTTTGAAGAAATAGCCTCCACATGACGTACGTATTACTAAATAAACATTGACAAAATATTGCACTAACTTTCTCACATAGAAAATCATAAAATTAAAAAATCAACATTCATCGATAAAGTCCTCAATAAAGTCTTTAAAAAATACGATTAAATTATCAATTTTTATATATTAGTAAATTTAGCTACAAAAACAAAGATTTTTTTTTTAATGTAAAAAACATGTCAGCTATCATTTCACATAAAAATAACAACCTTTAGCCCTCGTATACTCCAATAGCGTAACAGTCGGAAAAGAACAAGAGTTGTTCAAGAGTGGAACCTGCTTGGAAGGATTAGAAAGGGATCTAAACCAAGAATATGTAGATCCAGCAAGGTAGCTCAGGATTGCCACACCCGTACACATTTTAAATAAGCCCCTAAGGGTGGGTTCTTTAAATTGAGTGAATGTAGCCGACTATTTCCGATCGTGAGAAAGAGTAGGATGATTTGATTTTGAAACAATACATTGAGGAAATTAAATATACACACTGTTAAACTAAAAAAGTTACAAATTAATTAATTTATCACTTTCTTCTATACGCTAAAACAGTTTCTATTTTCAATTGAACAACTTTTTACATTTGTAAATTTTATTTTTAAAACGATTTTGTAGGAATAAAGGGTGGCTTTACCCATTTTACTTCGCAATAATAAGGGAGAAATTCCCATGTATTTTAAACGGAACTTTGACAAAATTGGCGTAACCGCGTCAGAATATTTAAAAAAATACTTGGGAATAAAAAACTCTTAAAATCCAAATCCAGCATAAAAAATTAGGATTTCGATAAAAATTTTTTTTTAAATATCTGTTAAATTTAAAAAATTTAATTTATTACTACAGAGGAAAAAGTAGGTGAGGTCACTCATTTGAAGTTTTTTGTAAATCTTTAGTTTCAGAGATCCCATTTGGTCCAATTAAAAAAAAAAAAAAAAAAAAAAAAAAAAAAAAAAAAAAAAAAAAAAAAACAACAACAACACACACTACATGTAAAGTGTTTTAATAAGTAAATAAATAAATTGATTAATCATCAAAATAATTGACAGCTATGGAATCGAAACAATTTGAAACTGTACAATAGCTGAAATAGCTCTAGTGAGCTAGTAACTCCATCCTACAACTTTGCACGCTTAGACATCAACCTGTGACAATACACTCTTTTTCAAACAGGACTTTACTCTTGCCCTTTGCGCGGATATAATATATACTGTTTGTATTAGCCTAAGGATCGGAAAAGAACAAGAGTTGGTCAAGAGAGACCTGATTGGAAGATTAGAGAGGGATCTAAACCAATATTACATATAATGTTTATCATTATTTATTAATGTTCTCGACAGGATTAGCGGATACAGCTCTTCAGTTTAGCACTTGAAAGAGTTTTTTCTGAATTCTTCTCCTGCAGAAAATGGTTACTAAATGGAAGTTGCGTCATTTTTGATGAGTAAGAATCCCATACTATTGGATATTTCATTTTGCGAGATTTTCCACTTCTCATGAAAAAAAATTGAAAAAAACAATTTAACAAATTACCAATAAATGACGATTTACTAATTTAAAGTGAAGATTATCATTCATTATTTATTACGAATTTTATTACAAGATTTTCTCAAAAACTCTTTATTAAAAGAAGGAAAAGAAACATACTTTATAATCGGGCTTAGTAATACACATTTACAAACAAGATAACATTAATAGGCAATCAATAATCTAGATTTTCTAATTTTATTTAAGTGATAACATGTTGGGATTACACAAGACAAATGCTGTATTTAAACGCAAGTGAAGAGATTATAAGACCTTCTTTTATCGAAGCATCTTTAATTTGATTGTCACGCATAGTCACGCATCACGTGCGCGTGTAAGAGAAAATGGCGGCGAATTAATTATGTGTAAACAATTTGTATAAAGAATTTAATGCATTGGTAAGTCAGACGTTGGATTTCTGATGATGAATTTAAATTTTGATTAAAGTTGCACATAATATAGTAAAATAAACTGTAGAAAACAAATTTACAAACGTTTTCCACCCACAAAACTAAATAAGAAGCGATCATAACTATTCGTTTTCAAAAATCAAAGTTCGATAGTTGTCAGCCAAAAAGTCTTTGAAGATAATTTATACAGGGTGTTTAAGAAGTAACGGAAAGAATTTCAGAACGAGTTATAATTGTGAAAACTCTTGAATATTTTTTAAAGTAAAATATCTTGAGAACCGTAAATGTTACAACATAGATATGTCTATATACATATATATATATATATATATATATATATATATATATATATATATATATATATATTAATAACAAACAAAATGGTTTTTTTTTTAATTTCTGTACATTGAAAAAAATATTATGTTATCGTTAAAAAAACCTAAAACGAAAATTTTGATAATTGTTAATTTTTTATTTATTTATTTATTTTTTTTTTTACAATTATTATTCCTAAAAATTGAAAAAATATGTCTATAGTACAAATATCTTACAATTCCTTTGTAAGGAACTAACTTTCCATACCAGTAAGTTAACATAAACATTTCATCAAGATATCTTGAACAGTTTTTTAAAAATAATTGACATGTAAACTTAAAAAATAAAGACATGTAGACAATAATAAAGAGAAACGAGAGTTATTAGATAGTAGTGATGTATACAAATGAAATTGTAATGAATGTAATAGTGAATACATAGGTCAAACAGGTAGATCCTTTAAAACTAAAATTAAAGAACATGTACACTGTTGGTAGTATGGTCAAACAGATTCAAATTTTACTAACCATTTATTACATTCTGGTCATAGTTTTTATCCCAATGAAAATGTCAATGTTTTGCATATTGAAGAAAAAAATAAAAAATACAATTATTTAAAACTTAACAGATCTGTTCTCAGTTGCCATGCTTACAACCTCAAAGAACAAGTGTTTTACCCATCTCCTTTATTAAAACCCATTGTCACCACATACTGTCTGGTCATTTACCTTCTCAGGTAGTCCTGGCTCAGTCTCCTTCCTTACACTTTCTTAGTTTGGTACTTAAGTTGGACTTTGTAAATTTTAATTGATAGTTGTCAGATGATGGTTAATTGCGAAACAGTTCTCACAGTATATCTTGATTTGTGAACTTTTACAAGTGAGTTATTATTTACATTAATATGGAATTTTACCAGGTGTGTATACACTTAAGTTAATATAAGCATAAAAACTTGATTTACAAAAAAAAAAAAAAAAAAAAAAAAAAAAAAAAAAAAAATGCTGAAAAATAACCAGTTTTTATTTCGTATGTACACATTTTTTCATTAATGAATTTACATGCTTTTTAATGGTTTATTTTAGTCATAAAATTGAAAAGCATATAAGGCATCGATTTTACAGTTTTATTTTGTTATTTTTAAAGTTAATACATCTCCAAAACAAAACTTACAATGTTCTTCTGTGCAAGTGAATACTAACTAAGCCCGTCAACTTCCATTCAATCTAACCACCGTTTATCTATAATGGGCCTTCCCAGAATAAACTTTGTGTATTAGGTGGGATTCGAACCCACGATCTTGAGTGCATCTCTTGATAAGAGAATGACACCAACGACCGCTGAGCTACCAGAACATTTAACAATAGTTGCTTTTTGAACAATAGGAGCAGTGGGATATAATACAATCCAATAAATTAGTCGTTGTAAAGAGTAGGCTATAGTCAACATCAGTGAGATGTTGGTTGTACAAGCATTCTTACGGTTTGAATACTGATGACATTAGTTTTTTGTCATTAAAAAATATATATATTCGTAAAATAATAATCTGTTATACCCGAAAAATCGTTAAAATATATTTATGTCCCTGTTGACGACGCTCCTTAAATAAAGTAAATAACTGAAAAAATGGGTGAGTTGTACATTTATATGAAATGTTTCAACTATGAATTTAAGGAGCAGACTAGGAGCTTTTCCTAATTTTTTTAAAAATCCAAAAGTATACCTAAATTTGCGATAAACGCGAAGCAAACTTAGCAACCCTTAATGAAACGTAGGTGACTTAAGTTAGTTGGACATTAACATGTAAACAAAACTGAAAGAGAAGCTGATGTTGATTAATGGGAAGGAGATTGTCCCTCGTCATGTAATGGTAAGGCAAGATCTTCCCCCCACTCCCTTCTTGTGTGACTTTGTTTCCCGTATTAATTTACAAGTTTGAAATTAATTAATCTTTTGACATTTGTTGATTTTGTGATAAAAGTCAAGAGTGTTGATGGGTTGTGAAGAGGGTAGCAAAGTGTATTTCAATTTTGAAAGTTAGGTCAACGCACAATTTATGAGCGATAGATTTGAACAAAAGTCTGAACATAACCTCAAAAATAGGTGAATGATAGGTGAACAGCTGTTAGATCAAATCATATGTTGGATTAAAGGTCGAATGGAAGATGTGAAAAACTTTATTGTTGTTGTTTAAAGGCAGATATCCTCTAGGTCTTCACCGCCTTAAAACAAAATTAAAACATAGAATACTCTGATAGATTCAGGGTCGAAAAAGAACAACAATTGGTCAAGAGAGATCTGGGAGGAAAAATTACAAGACTATATAAAGTTTTAGATTTAACTAGGTTCTTTCAGTATTCCTACGCACGTGTTTACTAAAATAAGCCCCTGAGGGGATGTTGCACGAACTTTCTCATACAAGGTATCCAAAAATTTAATTTAAAGCGATAAAAAAACTGTTCTTTAGTTCTATATTTAAATATTGAAGCTTGCTTTGCTTGTAGTATAAACATGTCCTAAGGGTAAATCGCATTTCATATAAATCGAATTTTTAATAACAGCAATCAAGGTTCGTACTCCTTTTTTACGAATTATTCCAGAATCATAAATGCCTATACTTACGATTTGGCCACTCTTTAAGTCATCAAACTACACCTTGCAACACAATTTTATAATAGCTAATTTTATCAAATAGTTTATAACAGCTAAATTGACGATTTTTGTTTGTTTTTACATACCAATAACTCCTGTAACAGCATTTTGGTTACAATGTAAGAGGAGGATACATTTTAAACGAATAATTAAAACTAAAACATTTCAGTTAGATTTATTATTGTAGCTCACTGAAGATGGCGACATTGTCGTTAAAACCCGTACGATTTAATAAATGTATTATTTGCGAGATATTATGTTCATCTTTTGTGTTAATTTTAAAAACAAAGACTTTGTTGGAAATATCCCTTTAAAGTTACTCTGAGTCAACAAGAATAGTTTGGGGGTTATATCTGTGAATTTAGGGATGTTGTATGAATTTAGGTGGGTCAAACTTAGTGGAACGATTAAATAAATTTTAAGAGTTGGCATTTTTCACCATATATTGGTGTTCTTTATGACCAATGTTTGAAATGTTCTAAGGACAAAAATACAACTTAATGATGGATATCTGTCCAATATCTCTATGCTGCACCAAAGTTATTTTATATGATACCACATAAAATCAGAGAAACGAAATCTTTAAAAAAAAATTTAGAACTATTGAAGAGATTTTTATTTATAGATAAATTAGATAATTGGTTTTAGCATATGTATATTGTGATGTGTGTGTGAATGTAGTAGATGAAGTTTAGTTTATTGTGTCTCTTGTGGCTTACAAATTTATAATCTTTTACTAGCCTGTTGTTTTGCTTTGTGTTGCTTCAGACTGTGAAGTTAGTATATGTATGATAATTTTTTTGATGTTGTTTTATTTGTGTGATAACTAATCACAATTACTTCTAAAAATTTTTGTTTTTAGTATAAGGATATCTTCAATTTCTGCTTGTTAAATATTTTCTATTATGATGGAGGGTCCATTCCCTTAGGACCTGCTACATTTCTCTTGTGCAATTTTGTTTGTGTCAATTTTTTTAATTTTATTTTCTTTTAAATAAGCTATTTAGAGTAGGCCTATTGTATTATATTTTTATTTGTTGTGCTATGTTTTATTGTAAATTTTGTATTTGTTATAGTGTATAATCTTGCACATGAGAAATAAAATAAAAAAATATATTATTATTATATTCCAGTTGGCGTTATCGGTTGAAAAGAGGAAAGGAAGTTTGTCGTAAAATTAGGTATACTTCAGAATCGGCTCAAAAAATTTCGATCAATTTCTTCTGTTGTTTAAAGAGGAAAAACCATAATTGCTTTAAAGAAATTAAAAAATAACGTAAAATAAAAATCCCTAGCCCTCGAATACTCCAATAGCGTCAGGGTCGAAAAAGAACAACAACTGGTCAAGAGAGACCTGGGAGGAAAGATGAAAGAGAGGGATCTAACCCAAGACTATAGGAAAAGAGGTGTACTTCGGAATTAATCGTACTAACTATGATTAAGCTCCAAACTACTACTCAGTAAAAATACAAGTTTAAACATTTTTACAACTCACCATTCGAAAATTTTAATTTTTTTTTATTGGAATTTAATACAAAGACTACAATATTTTTATCGTCAGACTATACACACGAGCTGTTTCTAATTCGTTATTTATGTACAGCAATAGATAAATTATAACAAATACACAAAGTTCTGGCTTTCTTTTTCAACCATTACCGAATGCATAACCTAACCTAACCTAACTTTGCCTAACCTAACCTAACCTAACTTACTCTCTACTACGTATAGGCTACTCAGTAAAAATAAAAGTTTAAACATTTTACAACTTGCCTTTCAAAACATATTTTAAAAAATGAAATTTAATAAAAAGAATACATTATTTATCGTCAGACTGTACACACGAGCTGTTTCTAATTCATTATTTATCTAGAGCAATAGATAAATTATAACAAATACAGAGAGTTCTGGCTTTCTTTTTCAACCATTACCGAATGCATAACCTAACCTAACTTACTCTGTACTACGTAAAGGCTACTCAGTAAAAATACAAATTTAAACATTTTTACAACTATACTAAATGCTGAGCTTGACTTATGAGAAAAAATTATACAGGATAACAAACAAACAGAACACAATTCTCATAAAAAATACGCCTAAGTATCAGACGCGTTTCATAAAGTGTAAGTTATAGTTCGATTGGTGTAGCTCATGTATCACTGAAGAGGACGACCTTGTCGTTGAAACGCGTCTGATACTTAGGCGGATTTTTTATGAGAATTGTGTTCTGTTTGTTTGTTATCCTGTATATTTTTACAACTCGCCTTTCAAAAAAAAATTTTTTTTTAATTGAAATATAATAAAAAGAATACATTTTCTATCGTCAGACTGTACACACGAGCTGTTTCTAATTCATTATTTATCTACAGCAATAGATAAATTATAACAAATACAGAAAGTTCTGGCTTTCTTTTTCAACCATTACCGAATGCATCGATGCGTCCTTGCACAACCAAAACTAAAGTTTGGCGTTGAGGATTGATTATCAGTCGATGCTTGTGTTATTCCCATTGTCGATGTCCGGACAGTCGGTTTTTTTCTCGGACAAGCTTTTGAGAAATGGCTGCCGTCAAGTACTCGCCGGTCCGTTGCCGCCGATTGGACAAGGGACATTTCTCATTCCAAGGCGAAAACAATCCTTTGCATTGAGTCAATTTTAATGTTTTTTTTTTTTTGAAAATAGTTTTCGTTTTAATTGAATTTATTGTTAGGAAATGTGGATTGATTTTTGTCTTCCTGTATTGGCAAAACTGCCAATGAAATAGTTTATTTTCTGTTACGAAAGATTCGGTCTATCGTAATTTTGAATTTTAATCCAAACGTAAAAATTGTTAGGTTTACGTTAACAGTAATAAACGGTGAAAACATTGCACAAACGTTCTCGTACACCTCAATCCTGAAAGATCCTAGCTGGATCTACACCATTTTCATGCAGTCTTGGGTAAGATCCCTCTCTTTCATCTTTCCTATCAGGAACAACCTATTCTGTTATTTTCCGATCGTGCCGCTAATAAAGTATTCAAGAGGTAAGAGCTTTTTTTTATATTATTTTCTTCTTCTTTTTTTTATAAGGAAATTATGACCGAAAGGTTTTTGCAAGAAAACAACAAGAAAAACCTGTATACAAAACAAAAACACACTATTCGTCAACATAATGTTAATTCAATAATTGAAAATTAAAAAAGTGAAAATATTATGCAACAGCGTTTTGATAATTACACAAATGATTTTAACACGTTCACTGCTGAAAAATAATTATATACTATCACCTATGGCTAAAATTGTTTATGTAAATTCATTTCAGTTGGTCTGGCGCCGACTTTTGTCGGCGCGCGCCTCATGGCAGCGCTAGCGACGCCGACTAAAGTCGGCGCGAGCACCCAAAATGTTAAACTTTTTTTTTACTTGCTTCGCTTGTGTCAAAACTCGTCCTAAATGCATTTAATGAGAGTGTAAATAACAGCGGCCATAGTTTATTTTCGTTTTTTAGAAAATATTCCAAAATGCTAATTTGCTATTTCGTGCGACTTTGAACACTAATTTAAACAATCATTGATTTTGAAACAAAATTTGAATGAAATTAGTTTACCCGATTTTGAGAAGTTGCATCGTTTAACAGCTTAATTGGGGATTTTTGTTTAGTTTACCATTAAATAACGAAAGGAAATTTTATGAGAAATTTTACATTTTACACTTAGAGACTGCGTTTCGCTAATATCTAATTAAACTTTAATCTCGATTTTGATAAATTTAAATTTTGAATTCTAAATTCACATACTAATCGGTCAAATCCTCTGGGCTGTACAATAATGCATCAAGACTGATACACATAATTTCAAAAACTACTATTTCATCATACTCCACCGAGAGCACACCTGAGAGCAACGAAAGTGATCGTGGCTCGAGAAGATGCTGCCTTCGGCGATCGTCGTAGCAGATTTAGCGTTACCCAGGGTGCACCACGTGGAGGCCTGCTACACTACACCCCAAAAGTTAATGAACGAAAGCGAAGGGGAACTGTGGGCGAGCCTTGCAACTGACGGAACAATACCTAGAAACCTTGAACGACACGCAACTGTCGACCTTTTCCGGCACGACTATCTCCAAGCCCATCTACACAGAATCGGCCTAGCAGATGAAGACACTTACCCCTGTGCCAAGCAGGAAGAATGGACATTGAACACCTCTACCAATGTGCCCAACTTCAGTGAATACAGCAGAACACAGTCAGTCTATACTGGGAGGCTCAGCGTCGAATGGCGGAACGGCCACGGACGGGCGTTGGATAAAGTAAAGAAAGTACCGTACGAAAGTAATCGTTTCCAAATCTCAAATTTAGAGCAAGAGAAAAACGATCAGCTGACTTTCCTTTGCTCTAATTTAGTTTCGTGTTTATCAACCAAATATCAAGATGTACCATATTTTCAAACATTAAAATAACTGTATCTTATAAATTCAATTATCAATGTCTACCTCATTTAAAAATTTTCAAACATTACAATTTACCTACCTTCTAATTTCAAATATCTAGATGTACATTATTATTAATTTCAAACATTAAAATTACTCAATGTTATAAATTCAAATATCAAGATGAATTCATTTGAATGTTTAAAACACTAAAATAAAGACATCTTACAAATTAAAATTTCAAGATGTACCTCATTGTAAAAAATTTAAATAACTATATCTTGTAAATTCGAATATCAAGATGTACCTCTTTTTTTTCTTTTTTTTTCAAGTATTAAAATAAACATATCTTAAAAATTCAAATATCAAGATGTACCTCTTTCTTTATTTTCAAATATTAAAATAACCATATCTTAAAAATTCAAATATCAAGATGTACTTCATTTTTTTAAATTTCAAGTTTTGAAATAACCGTATCTTATAGATTCAAATATCAAGATGTACATATATATTTTTTTTTTCAAGTAGCCTATTAAAATAACCATATCTTAAAAATTCAAATATCAAGATGTACCTCATTTTTATATTTTCAAGTATTAAAATAACTATATATTATAAATTCAAATATCAAGATGTACCTCATTTTTAAATTATCAAACATTAAAATAACCATATCTTAAAAATTCAAATATCAAGATGTACCTCATTTTTTTATTTTCAAGTATTAAAATAACCATATCTTAAAAATTCAAATGTCAAGATGTACCTCATTTTTTTTTTATTTTTTATTATCAAACTTTAAAATAACCATTTCTTAAAAATTCAAATATCAAGATGTACCTCATTTTTATATTTTCAAGTATTAAAATAACTATATCTTATAAATTCAAATATCAAAAAGTAAATCATTTTTATATTTTCAAGTATTATAATAACTATATCTTATAAATTCAAATATCAAGATGTACCTCATTTTCAAATTTTCAAGTATTAAAATAACCATATCTTATAAATTCAAATATCAAAAAGTACCTCATTTTTATATTTTCAAGTATTAAAATAACTATATCTTATAAATTCAAATATCAAGATGTACCTAATTTTTATATTTTCAAGTGTTAAAATAACTATATCTTAGAAATTCAAATATCAAAATGTACCTCATTTTTATATTTTAAAGTAATAAAATAACTATATCTTATAAATTGAAATATCAAAATGTACCTCATTTTTATATCAAATATTAAAATAACTATATCTTATAAATTCAAATTTCATGATGTACCTCATTTTTATATTTTCAAGTATTAAAATAACTATATCTTAAAAATTCAAATTTCAAAAAGTACCTCATTTTTATATTTTCAAGTATTATAATAACTATATCTTATAAATTCAAATATCAAGATGTACGTCATTTTTAAATTTTCAAGTATTAAAATAACTATATCTTATAAATTCAAATATCAAAATGTACCTCATTTTTATATTTTCAAGTAAAATAACTATATCTTATAAATTCAAATATCAAAAAGTACCTCATTTTTATATTTTCAAGTAAAATAACTATATCTTATAAATTCAAATATCAAGATGTACCTCATTTTTATATTTTCAAGTAAAATAACTATATCTTATAAATTCAAATATCAAGATGTCCCTCATTTTTTAATTTTCAAGTATTAAAATAACCGTATCTTATAGTTTCAAATATCAAGATGCCCCTCATTTTAAATGGGATTAAAACAAACATTTAAAACATTTTCCCATAGTTTTTGAATTAGGCTATAAAATGCATATGGTTAATGGATTATTCTAGTGCCAGATCTTTGGAATTCTTGGTAATTTAAAAAGGTCCAATTGTACCACCATATTGTCAAATTGTTAACAAAAATGACTTTACCCTTAGAAAATAATACTTTCTTTGAAAAATCCAATATATAATAATTGTTTTATAAGAAAAAGGAAGAAAACAGAATAAATTAAAGACCTCATGCTTTCGAAAGCCAGGGTCAGAAATGTACTGGATTTGGTTGAAAGAGGCCTGATAGGAAAGTAGAAAGAGGGATATCTAACTCAAGGCTACATGAAAAGAGATAACAATCCAGCTACATTCCCTTGGTATTGCCAGCCACATTCTCACTAAAGTGAGTTACTTAGTGTTTTTCGAAGTATAACCAATTCATTTCTTAAATATTTAGACCACCTATACAATTCACCCGTTATTGCCATATTGCCATTCCTTTTGAATAATTCACTAAATTATATGCTCAAAGTGTGGGCACAGTTGTATTCTAATAAAAGATTTCGCCAAATGTATGTTTTCAAGCAATGTGATAATCTTAATCAATACCACAGGAGGACCATATTATTCGTATCTTTCAAGTGATCAAATGAATCTTGGAACTGCATCCTTCATGCTGACTTGAGAGACAAATCTGTTCAATGAAACAAGCTGTGAATGAAATGTCACGTCTGTAAGACTAACACTTACTTTTACATAATGGCAGCTGATACTCTGACGTGATAAGTCGCGGATTTCCTTTGGTGTTTTATATCTGTATCTCACTGGTGTTGAATTCAGCTTGTAAGATTATCAAAAATAAAAGATGTGTAAACATTCCACAATTTTCTCAATTACAAAACCATATTTAAAAAATGTAAATAAATTAAAAAAGGAAACGAACCAGATTTGTTTGAGAAATCTCTACCATTGTGTTTTGTTTGTATTCTTATAGGCTACATTTGACCAAAATTTAATCAAAATCGTTAGAACACATTTTTGATAAAATCGTAATGTCACGTTTTTTAATGGTAACTATCTCCAAATAAGTTATAGAAAAAAAAATGTCTCGAGATGTGACTAAAATATACCCACATACAAAATTTGATTAAAATCGGTCCACTCGTTAGACTGTAAAGCACTACAAAAGTAAAGTAACTACAATCCAAAAGCACTACAATCCAAAAAATAATATTTTGAACTTAAAGGACCTCAAAATATATCCCCAAAAAACTCGATGTCGGTCTTTTCTCAAATGCTTCAAATATGTAGCTCAGAAAATGAAACTGTCTAAAATGATTTCAATCCCAGCCATTTTGAAATTTTACAACCAATTTTTATCGTTATATTGTATATGTAAATTATCGCCATACACAAAATAGGAGTATCGAGCGATACACTTTAATGTGTATGGGCTTGGCAATCCCAATAGATTCTAACTGAATCTACACATTTCTTCATCTAGTCTCTCATGATCAATATTTTTGGTCTCTACATCATCGAACAATACACACATTATATCCAAGCTCTTCTAATTATTTCAGAGCATTGGATTTAGTTTATAAATGTCTAGAAAGAAGACATGTCACATCAAAACTTGATATAAAAAACAGTTTTGAAAATTTCAATCACTAAATGAAAGAAAAGAATTTTTTATATTAAACACTTTATTTGTAATAAGATATTTCAATAACCAAGTTACCATTTCAATTGGTACATATACACAACCTTTTTTGAACTCCTTTCTGGTACAGTATAAACAACATACATGTAAAACATGAGGATGACTATTTGGTCATTGAAATGTCATTATATTACAAATAAAATGTTAGTGTGCACATTTTTTATTTTCTTTCATTTGGTGATTAAATTAAGAGAGTTGATAACACCTTACATGTGAATGAAACTCACCCAGATTCTCCACACACTTCCTAAAGAAATCACGTCTCTAATCCCACCAAGCAAATTGACGAGTTCGGTAAACCAATAACATCTGTTAACTCCACATCCAAAAACACACATAAGACACCATTAGGACAGTGCTCCGTCAGGGACTAACTCAAACTAATCATGCCTATACACCTACACAACATTATCTGAGGCTTTCTACTGTGTGACAAGTACTCAATCTTGTGTTAATATAAGCTACTTTCTGTTTAGCTCCCAAATTCATACCAAAATATATAAATACCGACGAACTCTGTCAGCAAACAGTTTCTCTCTTGTTCTTATGGTTCCTTTTCTGGATATTAGAGTTCCCGCCCATGTCATTCTCCACTTTTTACAGAGACCGCAGTTTCCTCATCAGGATATTGGTTCACATTCAATTCAACGACACTATCTTGGCTACACGCACACTGTATCTAGCTGGTATTGAAGAAGGAGAAGAGATTCTGAAGAAAAAAAGACCAAGCCATCTTTAATTTCTACCCAATCCTGCAGGTCACCAAGTTACCTCCTATTAGGAAACCTAATCCAAGGTAACACATGCAACCAACTATTCCTTTCTAACCCATTCCTGCCTAAGATATTTTACGATCTTGTTCCCTGTCATTTTAATCTTCTGCCACCATTTGCCACAAGGCAACTCTACCTACCTCACCAAACCCAAGCTGGATCTGGTATGTTCTTCCTATCCCCGACTAGACTCTCCTTAACACAACACCTCAACATAAGTCAGGGCATTACAAATTTATAAATATTATGTGAGGTATTTTTTTTTTTTTTTAATTGAAACATATTTATGTGGAAGGTAGTTTGGTTTTAGTACGAATAAAGTTCTACAAATCTTTAGAAACTATATGGTTAAAAGTTATAAATCACATATAGGTATAGAAAAATAAAATAAGGAGAAATTTTATATGAAGCAAAAATATCCAGAGATATTAAAGAAAATGTATCTGCCAAAAACATAGTTTTCAAATCAGGAGTCCCTTGTTCCTTATATATTTTTGAACATCCTTGATCGATGGTAACTGCTCCATTGGAGCACTTGAACACTAAAGAAAACATAAAAAAAGTAATTATACTAACAGTAATAAATTAAGTCTCATAGTTATGATATATTAATTATTGATACCATCATGCTAATAAATAAACTATGTAAATTACAATGGAAAAATTTCAAAAACAATTTTATTAATACTTTAAAATAACAAATACCTACTAGTAAAGTATATTTTTTTAAAGTATATTTTGATTGATTCTTCTTCTTTTTTTATGGAGGGAGACTCCCAGACCATTATTAAACTCTTGCTGGCTAAAACTCCTCCTTTCCTAACCTGGAACATTAGAGCATTACTTCAAGTTAAAGACTATCTTTATCTTTATAACATTGGCTCTCTTCTCTTCTATCTTGGTTTTATACATCACTTCCTTTATTAATCGCCACTTATCAATTTTTAAAGAATATTTTATGTATAATAATTATAGCATCCAATAGTATTCATTTCATCTTTAGTGATAACAAACAAAATGTGCTCTGCACAATTAACAAGCCCACAATACTGACAATTGGCAAATTGGAGTTCAATATAAATTATATAATAAAGTAACATATTACGTGGTAGTGTTTGTATTACAAGAACTTTATGAATGGAAAAAACTGAACTACTACTAGCCGTACCGAAATTACTGACCTCAGAAATACTACAAGCATTTCATGATTCATATCTGGGTGGAAAATGATTCATATGCCAGAGTTGTAAAAAATATGTAAACAATAAAAATAAAATACCACTGGCCAAGCATAACCACTTTCATAGTCCAGTAAATAAGACAATGCCATAAATGCCAGGTGATGAAAACTGACAGAAAAACACCTTCAGGCTTATTGCAGCCAATAAAAGTGCATACCAAACCATTCACCAAATTAAAATTAGATTATATGGGACCCTAACCTAAAACAAACAAAAAATTATATATTCTAGTTGCTACTGACAACACCACAAAATTTACAAATGTCAAAGCCACAGAAAAAGCAGACTCAATTACCACAGCTAAATTCTTTCTAGAAGACATTATTCCAACCTATGGAATGTCATTAGAGATACAAACAGACAGGGGAACTCATTACGTAGCAGACACACTTAAACAATTATATAGAGCATTAGGAATAACTCACAGAACATAGAAGGCATACAGACCTCAGAGTCAAGGCATCACAGAGTGGTACAACTCTACATTAATCAATATGTTATAATGTTACATCAACAAGGACCAAAAAGACTGGAACAAATTTTTATACAACGCCAGCAGACACACAGTGACAGGATTTTCACCTTTTTTTACTACAGGGTTTCGAACCCAATCGACCTAGCAATAATTCCAATCCTACCAGATCACAACATAGTGGAATCGCTCAAGATCATACACAAAATATGATAAGGCTTAACTAATTACTTTCAGGCACACAAGCTGACCAATGTGTAAGATACAATACGAAAAGATAAGAGACCAAATTAACGTTGGACAATTGATTCTACTCTATGTCAAAAAGAAGGACAGCAAACTGCCTCAGCAATATGCAGGTCCATACCAAATACTGCAGCAAATAACGCCACTCAACTACGAAATAAAAATCCAAAGACCTGGCAAGTCGATAGAGGATGTGGTTCATGTATCACAGATGAAACCAAATATGTCCCAAATATATTGTTAACATATGTCCCAAATAGTTAAACAATTATTTAAATTTAATTAAATATAAAATAATTCGCTATCATTATTGTTATTATTATTATTTGTTTATAATAAGATGGAGGATAGTATAATAATTAATAAGCATCACTATAACTAAAGAAATATATAGTGGTATTCATATGAAAATAAAAATGATAGACCAATCACAGTTATGGCAAGAGGTATTCATTCATCTTGCAATAAAGATGAGATTGTTAAGGATCTACAAGAAAAGGTCTAAAGATAATAGATAGTGTCAATATTCTTAAAAAAGAAAGAGTAGAAAATGACCAATGTGAGATAATAATAAGCAAGCTACTTATTACTCAAGTTAAGTTTTGACAAAAAGGAATTTGTTAAAAACAAATATAATATCAAAATTATCTTAAGTATAGTTGTAAAAATAGAACCACTGAGAAAACCCCCACTTTGATACCACAATTCAAAAAGTGTCAAGAATTTAATCACACACAAAGATACTGTCAAAAGGAACCAAGATAGGCTATGTAAAGTGTGCTGGAAAGCACATGATATCAACCTGTACATTGAATAGATTTAATACACCAAAACGTGTAAACTGCAGTGCTTCACACCCTGCAAACTAAAGAAGGTGTAAAGTGAGTAAAGAAATGCTCTGACAAGAGCTAAAACTCAAGTACATAAGGGAAACACTGCAGATAAAAATCAAAAAATGTGCCTAAAAAGCTAGAGATACAGGTAACTAATACTTCACAAGACTATAGATCAAAATCTATCGACAAATTGTACATTATGACACTGAGAAAACAATTATAGATATGCTTATTCAAGGCATATTAGGCTAGATGAACAAAATATTACAAACAAGTTAATAATTGATAGGTTGGAAAAGCTGCTAAATAATCCAAGCAAAAAATAGTTATTGAGGAAAAAATTATTAACACCTTAAGAATAGTAACATGGAATTCTAATGGTCTACATCAGCATAGGTTGTACCTGGAATCATTCCTGGGTGGATAATGAATAGAGACATCTGTTTAATTTCAAAGACACACTTCACTAAACATTCGTATTTCAAAATATAAAGCTACTGCGTGTATTATGTGGAACATCCAGCAAATAAATCAAGGGGAGGGTCTGCTGTAGTTATAAAACATAGTATCAAGCACTATGAGAAAACTCAAATAAAACTTGACATGGTTCAGGTAACAACTGTTGGAGTACATAGGAATACCTTTTGGGGATCATGACTTACTAATACAAAACGTAAACGTAAACATAAATGTGACTCTATTCAACTGATAAACCAACATATTGGCCATCAGATCCAAGAAAGATACCTGATTTGATTGACTACTTAGAGATAAAATGTTGTATCTGACAACTATATCAATTTCAGTGAAAGTTTCGATTTGGGATCCTATTACTTTAACAATAAGCCTGAGCATAATACCAAGAGCAGAACCACCTAGATTAACAAATAACAGGACTAATTGGGGAGGTGTCAGAGACGAACTTGAAGATAATGTTAACCTGCATGTTCCACTTAAAACACCAATCTAGCTCGAGGAGGAAATTGAATTATTTGTTGCAAATATCCAGCAAGCAGCATGGAACAATACACTTAAGTAAGTAAAAGATATTGCAATAGATAAAGATAAAGATACTGCACCTACCCACTTGAAATTCTGGAATTGATTAAAGAAATCTGCAATAAAATGGCAGCAAACTCGAGTTCCTCAACATAAAACTGAACTAAATCGTGTTAGTCAGAAAAACTTTTAAAAAATACTAAAAACTATTAAAATGAGTCCATTGCTAGATACCTTGAAAGTCTTTCAGCTGATAAAGACAACCAATCGAAGATATGGAAGGCTACGGAATATCTAAAAAGGCCAAATATCCAAATGCCTCTAGTCAGGAAATATGACAAAATTTGGACTAGGAGTGTTTTTAAAATGTCATATTTGTTTGCTGAATACCTGGCGGAAATCTTCCAACCTCTTCCTAGAGAGACATAATAACAACAATCAAGAACAAGGATGAATTTGGAATTTGTAAAGTATCAAATACAAAGTGACTTATCAATGAAAATAAAAACGTCAAGGGTAAAAAAGCCCTGGGTTAAAATCTTATCATGAGTGAGGTGCTAAAAGAAATACCAAATAAAGTATTGAACAAATTTCTCCACCTAATCAACGGTATGTTTAGGCTGAAGTATGTTCTAAGACTGAAAGATTCCAGAGGTGATTATAATTCCCAAACCGGGAAAAGGTCCCAACGATAAAACATCACACTGACCAATCTCCTTGTTGACAACAATGTCAATGATTTTTGAGAAATTACTTATGAAACATCCTAAACAAATCATTGAAGGAAAAAAAAACTGATCCCTCATCACCAGTTTGGCTTTAGAGACAAACGCTCAACTACAGATCAAGTACACAGAATCACATATCTAATAGCTTTGAAAGAATGCAAAATATTTTCAAGTATATTTTTAGATATTCCTAAGGCTTTCGACAATGTCTGGCACAAGAGATTAATCTATAAACTGCAGCGTGATCTTCTGGAGCTGATTTATCAGATTCTTACCTATCAAAAAGGGGTTTCAGAGTTAAACACCAAGTCGAGTACTCTGAATTAAAGAGTTTATCAATTATTACCGGACCAGAAGGAAATGTCCTTGGACCTTTGCTCTATCTCTTGTACACGGGGATATTCATCAAACAATCAATACAATTACTGCAACTTTTGCAGATGACAGCAATTTTGGCAACAGGAACACTGCGGAAGAGGCAACACAAAAATTATAAAGAGCGATTGATAGAGTTAGCATTTGGATAAAGAAGTGGAAATACTGTAAAAACTAAATGAATCTAAATCAAATTATGTTAATTTTACACTAGAAAAAAATCAATCCAAGTCCTATTAAAATAAATTCCCATTTAATAATACCAATTAATACAACTAACTATTTGGGAATGACACTTGATGCTAAGCTACACTGGAAGGATCATGGCAAAAAGAAGAAGGTAAAATTAAACATCCAATTAATTGGGAGAAACATAGAATTAGATTTACAAACTGCTTCTCTATGGGTAAATATTGAAACCAGTACGGACTTATGGAGTACAGCTGTGGGGATGTACAAAGAAAATAAATCCTAATACTGTATCGCACAAACATTCCAGAATCAGATTTTGCGGAGTATTGCTAATGCACTGTGGTTCATCCCCATGACAGTCTTCATCATGACTTAAAGGTGACCACCATTGCAGAGAAGCACAAACAAAGACTTCTACAATACGAGAATGCTGAAATGAATTCCCTATATATGCCGGTTGAAGAGGACGAAGCCGTTGGAACTTTGTTTTGTGTGCATATTATAATTAAATACACATGAACAGAGTGTGTACTTATCAGGAGTTCATCGATGGGTGATACTCCAGCAAACTGTAACAGATAATATGAAATGTGTGTTGCTAGATAGGCTCTTATGCCTAGTTGTAATTAAATATAATTAAATTTAAAAAATATAAAAATGCTGCTTAGCAATATGAAAAGCAGATGAGGTGTTCAGAAGGGAAAGTGGGGAACCTTGATTTTTAGTACCTATTATAATATGTACTTACTCAGATGAATCAATAAAAATATTGACTCAAGTCAATAAATTAGATTGTATGGTTTCTCCACAAACAAACTTTATTATTTTAAAAAATTTCCTCAATATTGAAGGTGTATCCACCCAATGATTGAAAATATTAAACTTTCTAACCATCCCATTGCCTTGTGTCTATTTGTCTGTTTTATGCATCCACTGATTCCAAATAAAATTTACTCAGAGAGTTTCTTAAATATAAAACCAACTAATATAACCAAAACCAAAAAACAACAATATAAAAATGTTAAATTCATATGTAATAGGGATTTGACCTCTTACACAGTAATTAAATTAACCTTCTTTCCACTGTTCATTAAATATACATTTTCAAATTCAGAAAATATGGTATGAACACTTAGCCCTCAAATAGCATCGAGTTAAAAGAGAACATAAATTGATCACAAAAGACGTTATATGAAAAAGAGAGATCTAACCCTAGACTAGATGAAAAATGTCTAGAACCATCTAGGTTGTCTCGCAATTGCCACTTCCTTACTTATTATAACTGAGCCCATGAAAGCCTTTGAATAATACATAAATGTATGTATTTATGGAAGTGTGTGGGAGTATATACTTATGTACAAGGGTTATACTTTAAATAAGAACTGTAAGCACTCCATAACCGCACAAGCTCCAGATTGGATGAGTTTCAAGATCAACTATTCTCTACAGATCCCCCACAATGTCGCCAGTGTTGTAGGTCTCCTCATGTGTTGTTTGTTTGTTTACGTTAATACTTTGAGAAATCTCCTTTTAACGTGAGATTTTCTGCTGCGCCTCCGTAAAATATATATTATATTCTAAAGTAACTTTTAAATACTAATAGCAACATTAATTTCATATAATATATATTTTTAAATTATTATTTTTTTCTAAAAGTACTGATTATGAAAAAAAACAAAAACTTTTTTTACACTATATGCAGTGTTTGAATAGTTCAATATATTGTTCAAAATCTATTTAAATAATGAAATATTCCAGTGATAGTAAATATATGAAAACATTAAAAATATAATGTAGTGTTTTTATTTAGGAATAATTTCTCTTCGTGTGATAAACTTCAAAACACTTTGCAACCCAAAAACCAACAATGCAGGAAGGACAATAATGTGATATGTCTTTTCAATTCCCAGTTTCTTTTTTCATCCTGACTCCACACACTTTACAAAACCGGCATTGTCTTTGCTTCTTATCCTTTGGTGGTACTTTTTTTTTGGATAAGGCGATCAGTAGTACGGTAGATGATGTTGAGGGAGCTTTTATTCCTTCAATTGCAAGTTTGACTATTTCCTCACCAATTTGAAAGTTGAATACCAGTACTCTTAAATGCATTTTTATAGGTTTGAGTTTTTTTGTACATATTGTGTGCATTTACAATAGAACTTATAAAAAGGTAAAACATTTTCTTTTGAATGGATAGTAGCTCACAAGTTGATTATTATGATTTACTGCTGTTCAAAATTTATATTATAATCTAGAATAGAGTCTGGCTTTATTTTATTCCACCTAATTTAGATCTCAAATTACATTCTGCTCATTTTGCCAGATGCTTTATCAAAAAGACAAAAACAACTTGAGTATCTTTCCATTTTCATGCTATCAACTAGTTCTAATGTCAGAAAGACATTTCTCCTTTTATAAGTTTAAGGCATTAAAATCTTTTGTCATAACATACATTTTTGAATTTTTTTTAGCTATTCAAAGAGCTAATGTATTTTTTAACCATAAAAAGTTATGAACTTTGGGGCTTCAGTAGAACCTGTAATATTTTTTCAGAAACCAAGTAAGTAGCGTTTGACACTGTTGAATTATCATTTATTCTCCTAGTATAAGTTTCTAATGTAAAACCACATCCAGATTCAGCCTCTGTACACTTTGAAAAGGATACAACATCTAAATAGTCAAATACCTTCAACCACTGTTAAGATATTCAGATAGAAAGAAGATTCAAATTTCTAAAAAAAAAAAATGTATACAAGATTGAATTTTGAAAAATGAGTCATAATATTTCTGTAGATATATACTTTTCGTTATTGTTTAAAATGAACCATACCAAGAATCAATGTGAAGCAAAAGGTGATACAAAATTTGGATCAAAAATTGAATGAATGATTGATCTTTGACTCCAGTACGATTTTACATCTTAGTTGTGATCATCTTTGAATTTTTTTTTATCATACACTTCCATAAGTTGTGGATGAATTCCAGAACAAATATTTTCTGTGTCAAAAAAATCCAGCGAAAGAGTATCAGTCATCATCATTGATAACCAACATAGTATTTTAAACTTAAACAATTTGAGAATTTTTGATGGTTTATGTTCGTAATGCAGCAAATTGCAATGTGGACCAATGACGGCTATAGCTCAATCACTTTACGTGGGTTTAGGTTTATTACTATAAGGGGTAATACATATGGAGAAATTACATAGAATGAAGTTCTCATTCTATTGAAAGAACTCCAAATCACCCAATTGTCAGGGAAATTTCCACAGCTCCCAGGATTCCCCATGCTGGGAATTGTCTAAATATCTTTTTCATATTAACACCTTTAGTAGGAATTAATGACTCTTTTATTCAAAATTCTATACATTTTATAGAACTATTATAGGAAAATGAAAATAAATTAGAATGACAGGTTAATTAGCTTCGATATTGAGAATCTTTTCACTTATGTACCCATTAGGAAATTTTTTAAATAATTTAAAGAAGGCTCTCCGGTTACAATAACTTTAAAGATAAAACTAACCTGCCTGTAAACAATAGTAAGGATCTCCTTAAATTATGCATTGAATGTAATGACTTCATAACATATATCGCCAGGATGAAGCTATGGCAATGGGTAGTACATAAGTCCAATTTTTGGCAAAAATATATTTATGGATGAATTTGAGAAAAGAATTAATTCTTCCATGTTTAAACTAAAAATATGGCTAAGGTATGTGTACTACAGTTTTCTCATATAACCTCATGGCGACGCTAAATTATAAAGTTTTTGACTTAATAACAACATTTGGAGTTTTGAGTTTAGTAGTGTAGATGGCATATACTGAAATAGTGTGCTCCAAAAATAGTTTATATTTGTGGCTGTAAAAGTGGATTGTGGTTGTTGAAAGAGCTTATTAAAAGCTGTCGGAATTGGTATCTACATTTTTAATTAACCGATAAACCAAAGGTTTATGAAGTGAAGTCATACTATTATTTAAGTCATAACACAGTAAGAACAGAAACATGGTGTACCTGACTTTATTAACAGTGCAGATATTTGCTGAGTAAATATTAGAAATATATTAACGGATTAACTGTCAGAATAACTTGTTGTATAATAATTGTTATATAATTGTATATAATCAGAATAATAATTGTTGACTTTCCTTTCATTGTGCTTTTTATCTGTTCTGTTGATGTTTACAAGCAGTGACTTTTTCAAATCTGATATACTATATAGTTTCTTCAATTACACCACCTGTAGAATAGATATAGTATCAGTATTATGTGAACTCACCTGGTTTGATGATCAAGAGTTGAAAGATCCTCTGCTGGACCTCTGAGGACCATCGAGGAAAAATAAAAATTATTATTATGGGTGAAAGTCATGGTTAAGAATTGTACAACCTGGTGCTTCCATTAAAAAGATAGCTGAATCAGCTAAACAGGTTGCTGAAAATCTAATGCAGCGTGACCACCTTATAATATTTCATGTTTCTAATGACATTTCTCCTGGCAAGGGCTTCTGTAATATCATAAAGGAATCAGTCGGTGAAATCCTGTCAATTTTACACAAAACTAATATCATAATAAATACTATTCCTAATTCCGAAAATAGGTACTTCATTACGAAAATAACTTATAGTGAACTCACGAATAACTGTATATATTCCAAATTAACGAAGAACACAATCCAATATAGCTCCAGAAAATTTATCGGTAAAAACTATCCAGTCTGGGATTATTATGCACAGGAAATTGTTTGTGGTTTCTCACCTATTCCTACTATGGATAATTTCAAGGAGGTCAGGAATTGTAGTTCAGAAAATGTAAATCTTTTAAGATATCAGATAGAATAAAGCTCAAACATAAGATCTCACATAAATTACCTATACAATCAATTGTGTTAAGTAAACGTAAATTTTATGAGATCTTGTGTTCGAGTTTTATTCCATCTAACATTATCTCACAAGTCAAGCTCAATATTTATTTATTTTAAGATATATGTTAAAAAAATTTAAATTGGGATTATTTCAATTCTCTCAATAATGTGGATGAAAAGTTTGATTTCGTCTTTGAATCTCTTATAATTTTTCTCAATGTACCTTGATCTTTGCAAAGAATAAAAATAAGTACCGGTAATTAACAGAACGAAAATTAAAACTTGATTTAAAAAAAAAGTATATTCTTGTTTCTAGAGATAAATTGAAGTTATATTATGAGATTTATAAAATCACAATTCTTTATAAAATATAGACAGATTTTCAAAAATGTGATAATTGCAGTAAAATCATACACATTGTTAAACAAAATCTGCAATTTGGACAATATTGGAAAAACCATAAAGTCTACCTATTGTTTAAAATGGGCAGAAAAGATGTCATTAACAATTATCAACCTATTACCAGTATTCAGTAAATTATTTGAAAAAGTATTATTAATTCAGCCTCTTAACATTTTAGACAAATATAAAATCCTTTATAGTGGCCAATAAGGCTTTCAAAAAGGAAAATCAACAATAGATGGTTTAGTCAAGTTAATGGACATTTTAGTGGAGCTCTTTTAAAAATATAAATTTATGAGTATTATTCTAGACCTTTCTAAAACATTTGACTGTGTCAATTTCACTTTATTATTTAATAAAAGTGAAAGGCTCAGTATTAGAGGAATACCACTAACGTGGCTGAACTCATTTTTATTAATAATAGAACACGTGTTAATGTTGCAGGAAGGCTGTTATTTATAGTAGGGTCCATAAAGACTTTACCAGGACATCATGTTAAGCAGTTGGAGATGAGACTCTGATAACAGGTATACTCTTGGATCAACTTCGATCATTTCCAAAAATAAGAATCCTGGGGCCAAGAGTATCCTCTTTAATTAGACTGTTTGGGCAATGTCCAGACTTGCAACTAAAGACCCTCCATTGTGAAAACATCCTTACCAATGACCAAAATGGTTGGTTACTGAACAGAAACCGCCCATACGTTTTCGGCAAAGCAGGCAAACACCAGCTTACCAGATTCAAAGGTTGTCACACTTTGGCCTGGTAAGCACTCCCAGATGCGCTACAGCTCTGCACAGTCAAAAACTTCCTACATATGAATGTCTAGTATCCCTTGTGAAATGTGAACACTATCAGCTTCTACCAAATGTAAAAAATATTTGAATGTTATAGATGTGTTAATTGTTCCACTCCTATTTAGCTAGAGGTTCAGCGAGAGATGGTAAACCCCTCCTAATAGGTATAGCTAGTATGCACCCTCCTGTGATTTGAATCCTAAGTTAAGGTGAAAGTAAGGAACTGTGTAATATAGGTTAATTGTGTGCATATATGGACTATATGGATGATAATTTATGAGTTGTGAGTGTTTGACTGGAGACCACGAGGGACGCCAAACCCCTCTTATTAGGTGCAGCTAGTCTGCACCATGTCATAGTAATAAATGTGAAGTGCTTGATATTATAGGAATACCATTAATGTGGTTGAACTCATTTATTATCAATAGAAAATAACGTTTTATGTTTAGGAAGGCTGTCTTAACAGACCCAACTGAGATATTGTGTCCCTCAAGGATCAATTCTAAGGCCAGTGTCATTTTTAACTTATGTTACCAGGCGACTTAAATTAAACAAAAGGCAGAACCAAATGGTAACAATGTTAAAAAATAAAAAAAGACAAAGACAAATTTAGTAATTAACAAGGCTCAAATTTATTAAACAAGAAAGAAATTTCGACGGTTCAGATTTTACCATTTACAAAGCTGAAAAACATCCTAAGATAGATTATTATAAGCAAAAGCTTAATAATTAAGAAGATTACAATTAATCTTAAAAAAAGTTATACGCCCTTAATGTAAAATTACAATATATATATAAAAAAAAATATTGATGAATAGATTCTGATATTTATCCCCCCTTGTAGTTTATATAAACAGTTACAAAATTTAACAATAAAAAAAGATTCTATAAGTGAGATTGATATTTTAAATTCAAAAAAAAATTATTAATTCTAACAAGTTCATTATTAGATTAATTATTACACATCATGATTTTGTTTGTTAAATTTCTTAAATACTAATTGGCCAATATATATATATATATATATATATATATATATATATATATATTTTTTTTTAAATAAAGAGAAAATTGTTTATGACATGAGAAGATTAAAAAAGAAAATGGTGAAATTTAGAATATTGAAATTTTTAAATTGACGTCAATTTTTATGAATTTAGAAATAACCTCTTGGAGGCTGTAAGGACCTAAAAATTTGCATGCAGCACCACCCAATTATTTTTCTTTTAAATTATAAATAGCTATACAAGATTACATTTAAAAAAAAGTTTTAAGAACACATTTTACTAAACCAGATTAGGTACATGTACAATATATATTTTTAAACAAAGTTCTGTAAAGTCAGTTTTCAAAAGTCACTTTTGTGCACTTGGAAATTTTTGATTTGCTATATGAAACATGTTTTAAAGAACAGGCGGAAACATGCTGTACACTGTTTTGCTGGAGTATGCAAAATCAAGCAAGTTGGATGTTTTGGATTATTTTCAATTAATTATCATCAAATCAGTGGTTCAGTATACTAATTAATTTTTATTAACAATGACTATCTCCTATCTTATTACAATAATACAATATCTTTATTACTACTATTAATCCAGAATGACCAGGGCCGGCCCTAGGTCTTTTTCAAGTGTAAGCAAAAAACATATTGGCGCCCCCCCACTAATCAAACCACTATAAATCAGTGCACCTGTAACACATATTAATATTAACCAGAAATTAAAGGTAGAAGCCAGGTATGTTTTAATAATACACAAAGAAAAACTTGCAAACCAGAAGTATTTATTATTTACAGGCCATCATCATTACATATAGTTACAATTATTAGTAATTTGAACTCTTCACAAATAAAACTTGAATTAAAAATGAATTTTTCTTGCTTTTGCTTTTGAAAACTCGTTGAGTAATAACTCAGTGTCCATTTTACTCAATATGTCATTTTCAATGGCCAAGATTTCTAGCCCATTCAAGTGATCTTGGCTCAAAGTAGATCTTAAATAAGTTTTAATGAGTTTTAACTTAGAAAAACTTCTTTCCCCGCTGGCTACTGACACTGGGAGCGTTAACAAAATCCTCAATGCGACAAAAAGTTTGGAAAAGTATCCACGTAACCACGCTAGAGCTCCTGCTGGGTGACTTCCAGAAGGCAGCATTGGTGAAAACACTCTTAGTTCATCAAAGAGATCATTTCCGTTCACGTCACAGTCTTCTCCATCACTCAAAATGGTTTGAAGGTGTTTACAAGCTGTTTTCAAATCTGTATCGTTAACACTCTTGTCCAAACTTGGGATATCATACAAAAAATTAAAACTAGAACTATGAGTTTCCATTAGTTCAAATCTCTCCTGAATTGAGGATATTGCTCTGTCTAGCACAACAAAAAAGAAATTGACTTTAAAGGCATCCATTCCATAGTTTACTGCTTCATCTGCGCTATCATAAGTAAACTGTTTTTTCACCTTTCTTGGCCGTTCTTTTTCAAACTCGGCAGGCACATTGATTTTTTCTGCAAGTTCCTTGCATCTATTATCACGCTGTTAAGTCCTTGATCAGATCTCATCTTTTCAAGAAATGATCTCACACTTTTAATGAGATCCATAGAACTTTGCAGGTCATTTGTGACGTTTTGCAATAGTTTACTGACCATGTTTGTTTTGTGCAGGATCTCATACCATGTCACTAAACAGCACAAGAACTTGAAGCTTTGCAGTTTTTTTAAGAGTCCTAAGGCTGAGTTTCTTCCAAATGCATCAAGTTTTTGATCTTGAGAGGCTTCATATAGTGCATCATATACTTCTTCGATATGATATCTCAAAGGCATCAGTGCCTCGATTCTGCTTTCCCATCTAGTATTGCATAGTGGTTTTACTGTGAGGGTTGTGACGTGATTGAGCAAAATACTCCATCTTTGGGTAGAACTTGAAAAAAAGTTAAAGATTTCTTGTATAGTACTGAAACACTCTACTGCACTGTTGCACGATAGAGTTGCATCGTTAATAACCAAGTTCAATGAGTGGTTCCCACATGGCACATAAAAGGCTCTACGATTTAAATCAAGGATTCTCTTCTGAACTCCAACGTGTTTTCCCTTCATTGTGGAGCCATTATCATAGCCCTGACCTCTCATGGATTTTAAAGGAATGTCTCGTGCTTTTAATTCTTTGAGTAATACTTCGGTGAGGCCTTCACCTGAAGAATTGGTAACAGGAAGAAAGCCCAAGAAATGCTCCCTTATTGAGACTTCTTCACTTTCTACAGTTTTCACAAATCTTACCACAAACGTCATTTGTTCTGTGTGGCTAATATCAGGAGTACAGTCTAATATGATAGAGCAGGGGTCTCCAAACTACGGCCCGCGGACAGATTTTGTCCGGCCCGCGGAGAGCTAGCATACTTGAAAACTCCTTTTAGAGAACATATTTTTTATAGCAAATTAAATTTAGTTTACTGAAGTATTCTAATTTTATGTTGAATAATTATTAATATGACATCTACATTGATATGGTCATGGGCTAACTACTCATAATATTGTTGTAGGCTTATTGTTATTGTTTTTGTGATAAGTTGGATAAAGAAACACAGAATTGTAATGAGTAAAGACATGTATAATATGCAGAAAATTTAACTTCAGTATATAATAACTAACAAATTATTGAAATGAATCCAACTAACATTTTATACATTTTAAATAAAAACATAACTTATAACAAGCATAATGACATATGAAATACTAATGAGATTTATGTAATTGAGATTTTCCACTGACAATAGTTTGTAGTTGTGGACTAATTTTACTTGTACCAATTATTAAAAGAGATTTAAGATGCTCACCAGTTAATTTAGATCTGTAAACATTTTTTGTGTACTTCATTTTGGAGAAGGTCTTCTCACACAAATAAGTAGTACCAAAAACAGAAAACAGCCCACGAGCAAATTTATGCAAATTATCAAATTGTGTCAGTGGAAGACTCTTATAAAATTCCAACAAAGATGAGTTTTGATATTTTGTTCTTAATTATATCACTGCACTGTAGATCAATCATTTCCATTTGAAGTTCCGGGGCTTGGGTTTCAATGTCAGTATCAAAAGGATTCTGAAAAATCTTAATTTGATTCGCAATGGCATCAAAGTCCGAGAAACGAGTATCATAATTTATTTTCAAAGCACTCAAAGTTTCGATTGCAAAATCGATAGGAAACTCAGTCTCAGTGGTGTGGCTGAATATTTCACATGTTTTAAAATGTGTAAACATTTACTTCGTAGTTGTGATTGAAACAGTATCAATTTCTGACTAGTGAAAGGGGTCAAGGGGTGTAAGGTGTAAGTTGAACGATGAGCTCGCTGCTCGGTCTAACTTCCGGCGGCTACGGCCGCCCACAGCCCTAAATAATTCACAAGTTCACTACTATTAGCACAAACACAGATTGACAGATATTCTCTTAATACTACTGATTATTATTAATCAGTAATAGGTTATATGAGTTGATTTAGTAATAGGCCAATTACTTCAGTCTTTTTTAATATTATTTCGTTGAATGGCTTGGCAACTGTAACTGACAAAACGACAAATAAGCGGAAATTTTATGCCAGATATAGATTGTGCGTTGTTGGTTGATTTAAACTTTATACGCCTAGTTCAGCGCCCCCCGCATCACGGCGCCACACGCGGCCGCGTAGTTAGCGTATAGCTCGGGCCGGCCCTGAGAATGACTCTAATGATTGTGACTCACAGATCTGATTCTACGTTATATTTTATTATTACTTGTATCTGAAATAATTACAAGGTTTAGACACGAAGTTTGCTTACCCTGCTTGCCATTCATGGATGCTCATCTGAAGTCTCAAAACTCCTAGGTAGCTCGTATACGCCAAGTCCGTCTGGCTATCTTCCAGAATTATGCTCCCAGGATTCTCTTACTCGCCAAGTCCGTCTGGCTATCTTCAAAAATTCCTGCAGCACTTCCCTCGATTAATCTTGGCCCACTGACCAAGTTTTCTCCCACCCAAGGGTTTATATGTGTTTGTAGCATCAATGACGTCTGCCTTGATTGCAAGGTAAGCAATTTCATCATTTTTTCAGGTCTGTCACAATAATTGTTGTCATACTGTGTTCCTAAAAAGAACTTAGACTATATTCCTAACTAAAACTATCCTAATTCCTAACAATGTGTTTCTCCGACCAGCATTAGCTAAAGCAAAAACACGTTTACTAGCATTTGTGCAAATTCAGACATGTTGTAGAACAAGATTCTTTAATTAAAATATCTGGTTATTTTGTCAAAATTAGAGAATATTGATTGAAACACAGAAATTCATTGAGCTTATAATTAAATGATTCTTAGATGGTTATAAAGCTGTATATAAATACTTGGTTTTGTTTAAAGTAAAGCTTGTATGTAACTTGGAAAATCTGTAAAAAATTTGTAAAACAAATATTCTGGTCTAGAAGAGACTTCTTTAATTAGTTTTTTTTATTTGACATGTTTAATAAGATATTCTGATTGTTTAATGTTTATTACCAGTTTGCTCTAATTTCACATAACTGCTCAAAACTTAAAGTCTGACTGCTTAAGGTCTTGTAAACTATGTTTTAAGAAATGAAAAATTTTTATAACTATTTAGTTTCTGAAGAACTTTGAATATTAAATAAAACATGAAATACATATCTTAATGAATAAAGTTTAAAACATTAACAAAATTTATAATATGGTAAAATCTGTAAATTTGGTTACCTGGAATCCTGTTGAAAGTTCACGTGAACATGTGCCGTAATATGTGAAAATTTAAACAACTATTTTATTTAGAACACCAGAAAACACATCACTGAACTGTAGAATTAAACTATTACATTTTTGATAGAACTGAGATATTACTTTGGCATACTGTAACTTTTGATTTAGAATTAACCAGAGTGATGAGAAGTTTGACTACATATTGTGAATCCAAGGACATGAGTGTACGTATTTTCTTCAAGGTAGGCTCGCTTGCCGTTGTACCTTGTACTTAGACAGATCAGGCGATTATTACTGATGACGATCACTACGCGGCAGCACTTGTCAAGGGCAGAATGTACTGTGGTAGGAAACTGGGTTGATAATTTATCTGCAGATTATATTTGTGAGTTTTAGAATGCTACACTTACATGATCAATAAATCTGGCTAGTCTAATTCAGTTTGACGATGACATAACTTATGAGCATGGAAGCAAACTCAGTTGAAAACTTGGGATCATAAAGCTTTTCTACACTGGGCAATATTTTGAAGAAAATAATTTCAAAGTAAATCCAGTTAAGACAAAATACATGTATTTTAATATGAAAAAAAGCTGAAATTAGACGCAAAGTGTCATTCTAGGCAACAATTTACTTGAAGAAGTAAATTGTTAAGTTCTTGGGTCTTATTATTGATAACAAGTTAATCTTGAATGACCACATAAACAGTGTTAGTGCTAAAATTAGTTCCATGATTTTCCCACTAGGATATTTATAATTGTATTGTGGTTTGTCTATTCTTATTATGAGCTTTTATATCAATATCTGCACAATGGAACTTGGGGAAACTCATCAATTATGCAATGAATATGTAGGATATGAAGACTTTTTGTCCTGCAAAAGAGGGCCGTAATACAAATATTTGTTAATAGCAGGGATTAACCAAACTGAAACTTGCAAAGTACTTTTGGGAGGTTTGAGTACTTACACTTCCATGTACTTACTTGAAGTGTTACTATATTTTAAATTTAAATGTGATTATGTCCTGAATATTATATAGACGACTACAACACCAAACAGGCTTGTAATTAGCATGCTAGATAATACAGGTTAAATGTTTACAGTAAACTTCCTTCACAAGCAAATGCTAAATAAACTCCCCCAAAGCATTATAGGTTTCCAAATACATACAACTTTTAAAAACAGCCTTAGACAACTGTATCATTTTACTCAATGCAGGAGTTTCTGTGTTGACACTGTGGTTTGTTGTTGTTGTGATCTCCTTACTGTAAAATTGTATTTACTTCTTGTGTGTGTATCTAGTATCAGGTGATACCAACCACACGGTGTCTCTCGTAAATCTTTCTGGCCAGTCTCTAAAAGATGTTGTTCCTCAGTACCCTCTTAAAGGTAAAATCCTTTTCTAGCATAGTTCTCAACATATTCCCGGCAGTTAAATTGTTAATGTTTTATAAGGTTTGGAATGTAAAAGTATTTGATGGTATATGTTTATTCTTATGTAATTTAATTTATTTGATTTAATTTGTTTATTTCGTAGTGAATGTAGTGTTATGAAAATGTTACAACTGATTGGAAAAATATTTTGAAATGTTTGAGAATGTCATGAGTTGACCATATGGATATAACAAATTACATTAAATTAAATAAAACACTTCTGACCCCATCTCTTCATGAGATTTCCTGTCCATAAAAAAAGGGGTTTTCAGTAATCACCCAGGAATAAAAATTCATTGAAGAGTACCTAGAATTGCACAGTTCAGGATATTGAACCCGCAAAGAGCAGTTTAAATCATACCCAGGTTAATGTCATACCTTCTTCCACACACAGGAAAGATATCATTCTGACCGAACGTTCTTCAAATCCTCCATCACAATTTAAAGAATCTATAATAAACTGATAATTATAGAAAAATTATTCAAATTCCGACTCAATCAAATAATTAAAATGTTTTAAAAACAGTTACATGTTTAAAAAAACGTATGATTGGGTAACACCAGTTTAAAGAGTTGTTATCTGGAAAATAAGTTCAGTTTCTAAATAGCAGAAATATCTGGTAGGTGGCTGCACATAACCCAACCAGATTCATCTGAGCCATACATGTAGGGCCATCTTCTGAGCCATACAACCAGGGCATCTTTTAAGTGACTGCAGTATTCGCAGCAAGGAGCAAAACAGGCCATATCATTATGCCAGAGTGAAAGCATAGATTCCAGTTGGCACAATCGCATGTGTGACAATTGTGGGGAAATAAAGCAGAGAATCTGCACCTGCTCAAATACAGCCTACGAAGCACTCATCATAAGATCCAAGGGAAGTGACTTGACAGGAGTACTATCTACAAGATAGCTGTGGGCAATTGTAACAACAGATTGATACCATCTGATGCTGGAAGCCTGCACTAAAAAGTAATTTCAGTTTCTGTATTGCTGCTTCATCGTTATGGTTGTGATGTTGCTCATGGAAGCTGTTAGTTGATTCATTGGCAAAGCAATATACCAATTTCAGACAGTCCAGCAGAGTATGTGGATGATGTGTCAGTTTAAAATATTTAGGAAAATATCGATGTCCATCACATGTGAAATGCAGTCTGTGATTTGTTTCTTGAATACATCAAACTAGCTAAATTCACTGTCAAATTTGTCACACAATGTAGAACATTCAATTAGTGATTCAACAGTAAGGAGATGAGTGCCACTTCTTAATGAAGGACACAAAAATGTACAATATGATGGAGTCGGCGATATTCTTGGCAGAATGAAAACTTGGTACGTGAATTTGAAGAGGAGGTTAGAGATTCATCATTATGTTATTTCTGTGCATTTTCTACAAATTTCAGTTCATGTCTTCATGAAATTGTGTCTAAAAAACTGCAGTATTGGAATTTGTGTACATGTGCGCTGAAGATATTTATGGAACAATACAAAGTTAAACAGCACAGCGGGCGCAGTTATCTGTGGAGGTTAATTTGGTTAGACAATTAAAATTACACTATGGATGAGAGTTCACCCTACAGTGTTCCAGTCGGAAATAACCGCTCTATGGGGGTAACAAAATTCGCATTTATAACGACAGTAGGCAGCCTTAAAAGCACTAGATTCAAATGAATTCAGGTCAAAACTAGTTCAAGACACTATTACAGCTTGGTGGCCGTAACAATGTTAATCTTTGTTGGGTGCCGAAGCATTCTGGAATTAGCGGAAATGAGAATGTCGACATGTTAGCAAATAAAGCAGTGAAGTTCATATGACCAGTAATTTTGTAGAATCTACAAGGAACGGCTGTGTTCACCATCAACATTTGGGCTGAAAAAAAGCATTGGACAAGGTGGAGGAAAAATCTCAGGTCTGAGAGTGATTACTCACATTTTACGTCGCCTTTACAAAAATTGCATCGTATCTTATCAAGTTAAGCCAGTGCAGTATTAGGAATATGGTTGGCTGGATCACAGGACATGACCACTTTAGAAAGCATATACAAAGGATGGGAATCTTTACAGCAGAACCTCTGTACAGAAGATGTGGAATCCACAAGACGTGACCACCTGGTTTAAGACTACGGCAGTCTTGAGCAAGAAAGGCATGTGGAGAAAGGCCTAACAATTTCCCAATACAACCTCATAGAAAAGATCCTCTAGTTCACAACCCCCATTAATCTATAGGATGCTGACTTAGGGGCGCATATCATCTCTTGTGAGAGAACACTAAGCCTTAATGGTTGAAGTGCCTTAGGTAACAATGACCGCCTGAAGTGAATTGAATTGAACAGGACACAATGTGCATTGACCTTTCTGACAGTTAGGAAAACAATGACTTTTTGACCAGTATAGTCACTATTTCAAAAAGTATATTTGAAGAAGCAAAGTTATGGTTCAATATTAATAATATTTGTTTAAATTAACAAAAAACACAATTAAATGCGTTCCGTACAAAATGTAATCCTAAAAATAAAGTTAAATTCCTGGGTGTTAACATATATTCTAGTCTTTCATGGTAGTATATATATCACAGATATACTAAAGAAACTGGCAAGAACTGTGTTCTTGATTAGAAATCTAAGACATCGACTACCACAAAATTATATTAGGAATCGATATTTTGCTTTCTTTCAAAGTGTTTAGATATGACGTAAATACGTGGGGCAAGAGTAACAATATCAGCATTTTATTAAAACTTTAAAAAAAGTTATTAGATACATAAATTATGCTGGTCATAGGGAAAGTTGTAACCAAACCTCTTATATTTGTTAAGTTAAATATTATGACTTGTGATAAATTTATATATGTTTGATTTTTTGACTTATATTAAACTAAATCAATCTTATATTAAATACAGGATATAAGACCTAACATACAACACTAGAAATAGTCATGTTACTGAAGTTCCATATTATACATTAAGTCATACAAAAACTTTAATATTTTTGGTTTAAGTCTGTTTTAATAAATTACCTACAGAATTTAAAAACATTGCTATAAATTTATTTTAAGTTAAATTATATATGTTTCTATTGGAACATCATATGGATGATATAAATGAATTCATTAGTGGAAACATCTTGATTTATGCTGAATTAAATGTAGTAATAATGTTCTGTAAGACTAACATTGTTTCATTTTTGTTTATTAACTTTACTGACATGTCTATTTTATGTTTTACATATTTAGTGACAATATATAATATAATAAGGTTGAGACATGGAGTTTGGGATCTCTGAATCGAAGGGACAGTCAATAAAGTATAGAGGTACACTTTGTCACCAAGGATGAAATTATGATGACATTTTTACACTAAAAAGTCATGCACACCCTGGTAAGCCTTCCTACAAACAAAATAAGAGGTAATATAAAACATATACTTTACATAGAGACTACAATTTTGTGAGAATAAATCTATATTACTTACAACTGTACCTAAAATCAACATTTTTCAATTCTTCACATACTTCATGGTCGTGAGTATTTCTGTTGATTGAATTTAAGTTTGTCTGACAAATTATTTAATAACCAAAATAAAAAGTGAAAACAAATCGTAATGTGGTTATTTTGAGGTTTACCTTAAATACCATTATTTTACCTTGTCAAAAGTAGTTAATTTCTATGAAGCCCAGAAGCCATCCTCAGGTGGGGCACACGTAACATAAAACACATTCCGAAAAAGCTGTAGCAATAAATAATTTGAACTACTTTTGACAAGGTATGTAAACCAATTTAATTAGTAGTTCGAAAGCAAATATGGAAATAATTAAAATACCATTTTTAAAGCTGAACAACTTTTACCAATAACATCATGCTCCATGGTATGAACTTTGAACTGTCCCTTGTAAATCGGCTGGTTCTGCCCTCCAGACCTACCCAAATCATAAATTCTGGCTGTCATTGATGCACAATGTTTTGGAATAGCTAAAAAGTGTTGTGTGCAATAATGACAATACTCACCACACACACTGTCACAATGCAATAACTTTCAGCCGGTAACAATTTAATCATCCCTATTTCAGCCCATAACTTGCACTAAGCGATTTTAAGTGTTTCAACATCTGAAAATCTGGCTAACTGGCAGTTCTGCAAAGACAAAGAGACCAAACAACCCATTAAAATCTTGCTCACATAAGTAGCACCTTTCTATGATTAAGGGATATAACAACTTGTGCCCCAATATCAATAGTGAAGACTATGTAAAAATAGTACAAGATGTATAGTAATAAAAACTATTGGGTTCAAGGTTTTAAAATTATTTTTTAGTAAAAGTGGAAATAGAACTGCAACTGTGAGCGAATTGGCATCACATTGTTATTCAACATGAAACATATTTCAGTGTTTGTGTGGGCTATGGAAAAAGAAATATGTCAGGTCTCATCTCCGAGATGGAGCTACTGACTGACATCTGAAATCTACATAACCAAAAGATGACATTGCAATATAAAGCGGAACATTCAGTGCCTTGCCTATGTTCTACCATTATCAGACTTATCAGTTGATTTTTAATTAAATCTCCCTCATGTATTATAAACATTTATAATAATTATACACTCTTTTAATTGTGGACATTTTAGTGTCTTTAACACTGGTGCATTAAAATTAATACCTACTTATAATACATTAATTATTTCTTTTCTTTTGCCATACACCACTAAGACCCATTTCCTTAAACCATACTTATTTTAAAAAAATGCCACTTCACAAGCTAGTCCGAATGACCTTGCAACAATATCGAATATCCGTGGATAAGAATCTGCTTGGTTAGCTTCTGGAGACGATACCATTTTATAAAGACATTTTCGAGTTTGCTGTTCGCAAAGACAGAAGATTGGATTTTATTTCTAAGAAATATCTTTGTATTTCTTATTTTTTAACCAATTTATTACATAAACTTATTTTATTTTGCAGATTCTGGTGTTGTCCAGACCGCACTGATATGGTTATTTAACTAAAAACCAGTCTCATTGTTATGAAGGTACAATCATAAGTTAAACAAGAGATTAGTTTCACATACAGATACCATATAGTTTTTCATTTAAGATACAATTTTTATTAGTTTTGGTTTCTCTATATAGTTCTAGTTCTTCTATGGTGTCCAAGTGTCTACTCTTACCTGCTATGTGAAGAATTTCATGGTTGGTGTTTATGTTGTTGGAAGACTCCAGATGTTCTGCATAACTTGAATCTAAAACTAATTATTAAAAAAATGTGTATTATAAATAACATTTAAATGAACAGCAAGAATGCAAAAAAAGACCTGGCACAAATGAAAAATTACAGTATATTCCCTACAAGTATCTGGACGCATATGAGTACAGAATAAACTAAATCTATAAAGAGCATGGTATTTATGACCACCAATAACCTTAGTAGATTTCTCCAAACCCAAAGTCTAAACAAATATACACTGACTTAGAAAATGGTGGGTGTATAAGATGTTTTGCAGAAAATATTAATGTGTATACATAGGACAAACTGACCGATTGTACAAAACTTTCTTTAAAGAACATATTGATATGTCAATGTCATTGTCAAGACATCCAAGTTATGCAGAACACTTAGTGCATTATAACCATAATTACAATGATATAAAAAAGAACCATGCAATTCTTCATGTAGCTGGTAAAGATAGGCTTGGGCAGCCTTGAAGAATTAGAAATATCCAGAAAAACCAAATCTAACAGAAATGACATCCTAAATGAAAAATTTGTATGGGAAACTAATCTCTTATTTCACCTGATAACAATCAAAATGGTTATCACCAAAATAACCATTATAGCACAGAATGGTCTATGAGCTCCTGGTAACCAGTTCTCGTGTAATTTTAAATTATTGGCATTTAATTTGTGATGTTTTTGTGTCACATGTATTTTATATAAAATTTAATGACCTGATAAAGCCATCAACGGTGGTGGAACACTTGTAGTCCTGACTATTATAGAAGAAAAGTGTGTCAAAAAGGTGGTAAAACAATAAAAAACTAAAAATATAGTATCAAGATATCAAATGAGGCTAAGAGGAAGAGAAACGTTTAGAAGAATCATTGATATTTGGTGACATTTAAGAGCAAACGTTAAGAGGAAAATACATTCAAAATATTTTACAATTTCATAAAATAAAAGTAAATATGTTATCTTTGTTTTTGTGAAACTTTCTTCTATGTTTGAATGCTTCCGTCACAGTGATGCACAAGATAGATTCAGTAAAAATTCTTTTCCAAAGAAAACATCAGCTGTTTAGTTCACATTATGTTAATGATATTAAGAGACACAGCGAGGGTGAATTAGCTTGACCTCCATTAAAAAGGGGGTTGTTTCATGAATGGTAGGTGGTACTATAGTCGTAGACCAATATTTAAGATTCAGACAGAACCCAATCACCTACTTCTTTATAAAGGATTCGACAGGACTTTGCTGTTAAACTAGGCTGGGCTATCTTGTCACACAGGAGTACCTTCATCATTTTGACTGTACATTTAGGTGTTTTTCCTAATAGGTTAAAGGGTAATGTCATTTTTTAAAAAGGGTGACCTAAACAATCTTGAAAATTACCGACCAGTGTCATTACTATCACATTTTTCTAAAACTATTGAATCAATTATTATGAAAAGACGATTAATGTAATTTTTTGAAAAGTTTGAAGTCTTAACAGATGAGCAAAATGGTTTTAAGTGTAAAAGGAAAAATGAGGAGTAAGAGGTTTGGCTTATAATTGGTTTAAGTCATATTTGGAAGATCGATGTCAAATAGTAGAGCTAACACCATGCAACATGGGATATGCAACCAAATACAGATCAAATTGTCTAGGAATTAAATATGGTGTACCGTACCTCAGGGATCAGTGCTATGGCCCATTTAGTTTGTAATATATTTGAATGATATTTCAGAACATATTAAATTGGCGATTCGGTTTTATTTGCTCATGATACCAATGTCATTGTTGAAGATAAATCCTATACAGAAATGTAGAAAACAGCGAGCACAGCTCTTAAAAAGTTAAATAATTGATTTTGTAATAATAAATTGACTTCAAATATTGGAAAGACTCATTGTGTAAGGTTTAAAAATAAAGGTAAATATGGAGGTACAGGGAATGACTGGCATATTGACTTGTGAAATCATCAACTTCATCTAACTAGGAGAGTGAACTTTCTTGGAGTGATTATAGATGAACAGTTGAACTGGAGGAAACACATAGAGAAAATTAATATAAAACTAAGCAACCAATGTTATCTGTTAAGAACTACTATAATTAATATTGTTAGCCGAGAAGTTGTAAAGAGTGTATATTTTGCTTCCCTTCCCTGATAAATATGGCGATGTTTTATGGGGGAGTGCTCCATAAGTAGAATCTGTTTTCAAAATGCAAAAAAAAGTGATACAGGTTATTTGTTGTGTACCTTGTAGATCATCATGTCGGATATTGTTTCAGTAACTTAATATTAATTACTATTTAATTACCTTGTATTGAGGTGTTACCGTCGAACAATCCTTACTTGTAGTTTACACTATCTTATATGACGCATTTCAACTATTTGTCAGTCATTTTCAAATATAAAAACACTTAACGACACATATTAATTCACATTTAAAAAACACGATTAAAAACATACATATACAGACGGCGTGCGTTGTTAGTGACCGATCTCGTTGACTCACTATCGTCAATTCACGACGGTAACTACTCAATACAAGGTAATTAAATAGTAATTAATTACTAACAATCCAGTTGGGCTATAAGCAAACATAATGGAACTGAATATTCTTGCATTTCCGTGTGTATATATGTATGAATGTATCTTGTTTGTAAAAAAAAAAGTAAAATTTATAGAAATTCAGATATTCATGGGCAAGAAAATAAACAAGTAACTGTACAACAAACACCTTTAATCAGGCTGTGCCTACGTCTTCTTTAGGCATACACCTAAAGATAAGTTGCCGGAATTTGAGAATTTCATTAACGTTTATTACATTCAAACAGAATCATATTCACAATGACTTTAACATGGAATTTATTGAAGGAAGATATCTCAATGACAAATCATTTAAGTCAGTATAACATTGAGGATTTCCAAACCGTGTTTATTAAATTAGAAAGATTATAAGTGAAGATTACCACTTTCTTGGATACAATGCTTTATATGTGGTAGAACTCAAATGGTTCACATATCTAGAAGGCTGTCAAAACAGGTTCAAGTAAAGTGTGAGGTTTCTTCAGGATGTTTCATTCATTTTATATATTTAAGATTTATCATCTGTGTAAATATGAACCATTTGGTACAATATACTGTTGATATAACAGTTACTCTTCAGGCTGAATACACATTATTATTGGAACAAAACACATTTTTAAAGGTGAATGAAACTAGTCAGTACTTTTCAGGTAACTTGTTGATTAATCAAGACAAAACTGTCAATATGGGTTATAGATAGAAACAAAATTAACATTACTTAACACCTACGTGTTAGATGCAATTAAATAGGTGAAAAGTGTCAATTTTTTAGGTCTGACGATAAACAGTGGTCTAACATCGAGCAACCATATAGATTACTGTATGTATCCAGATTTGGTCTAGAATTTTGGTTCTAAAGAACCTTAAATATTACTATATTAGAAAAACTCTTAGTTCTTATGTCCTACTATTAACCCATATCTGAAATATGGTATAATAATGAGGGGTGTGTTAGGATTTAGCATACGAAAATATTTATTATAAGTTTAGAATATATTCTATTAACAATAAATAGTCAAATGTTAGCACCAGTTAAAACTTCAATATCAGATGTATGGCAGTTATTGGGAAATAATTCAAAAAGTGTCGCAACTGCTCAGCTTGCAGGTCATTAGCGTGACATGGATAGTGAAGAAGCTCTATATAAACTGCTAGTGACCTAGAAAGAGGATCAGTGGCATCTGAGACGTGGGCAAGGAAGAGGAAAAGCTGCTCGTCACCAGAGAGATGTGGCCCAGAAACGTACTTACGAAAGGGACTCACTGGAAGTTTATAGAGATTCACAGCCTATGTTGAAAAGGTGAGCAGACACATGTGTTTAGAAAACAAGAGTTGGTGTTAATTTCAATAATTTTCCATTGCTCTGGATTGAGGAGTTGAAGGTTTGATTAGGACAGATTATGTTTTACATTCTATTTTATAAGATCAAATATTAGATAGAGATATAATATGTCAAGCCGAAAGAATTATTTTTAGATCTAAAATAATTGTAACAACTATAAGGGAACAAAGAACAATTAATGTTAATACTCTGAACCACCAAATTTGTTAATCCATGTTTGGTTTTTTTTACTATTTAATGAACCTGTAGAAATTAGACATAGGAAAAACCTATGCCTAATAAGTGACTCTTCAAGAATAAAGAAAAAAAAAAAAGTAGTTAGGGTTTTGTCTGGTAAAAAAAATAATGGAATCCTGTAGGAAGGCTTCCAAAGATTTGGCAATATTACCTATTCCAAGCCTATATATTTTTGAGAACATTATGTAAAATTGAATCAAATGTAAGCTAGTTTAAAACAAGATTTTCACGATTATAACACTAGAGAAGCAAAAACCATTTAAGATATCAGCCTCGTAGACTATATGTTACAGAATCCGTCACAGGCTGGTGTACCATTCATGAATAAACTTCCAGAACGCATACGACAGCAAGAAAAGTTTAAGATATTAAAAAACAGCCAAAGGCAATTTTTATTATACGAGTCCATCTACCCAGTGAGTGAGTTCATAGCCATTTGTGTATGCTTAAATATTTTAATCATTCAGTGGAGCCTAATTTTAGTGTGACAATTTTTATTCATTTTGTAATTATATTCAATTAGTATTTAAAATTTATTGTGTTATTGAAAATCACTAATATTTTGGCACCTTTATAACATTGTATGTATTTAATTTATTGAAATGTTAAATGACTATGGCCATACAGATGGAGTTTTGTCCTGGGCTATGATAAGTAAAGTTAAATGAACGGAAACAATGATAATTTTTGTATTAAAAAATATTCTTACTGTATTGTTAGTGCTTACAAGGACAAATGTGTTTGGGGATTTTATAAATTTTTTATTACTGTATATTAATAGATTATTAATGTTTCTTTGTTATAAGGTCTACTGTGTATGTTATTTTATCTCAATTGTTATATTGTTTTATCTTGACTAAACATAAAGATCTATTTTTAGTTATGGTGTAAAAAATAAATGAAATAAAAATATGTCCTTCTGTCTGACCCACTACGATAGTGAATTCAAAAAAGTGGAACTTTAAAAATGAAATTGGTGAAGGTATTAACAGTAAAAATGGAGTGTAAAGCTAATATACAAACTATCATACAATGTACCCTCTAGATATGTTGGTACAAGTGAGCAGAAAATCAGTTTTCTTCATGCATTTAATATTAAAGAAATTCTACCATAGATACCTCAGATTTCAGGCACTCTTGAGGTTTAAGGTAATCTTTGATTCGGATTGAGTAATGGCAAAATTTTGGTATATAAAGTGTGTTCAGCAAAATATACATATAGCTTTAAGATGGTGGTCGACATATTGTGACCTTCAATACTATAGAGAAAATTACTTGCACATTATTATACTTATTTACATTATTATATTACTTACAATATATAGTCATCCAAATTTTAAATACAGAAAGAACTAAAATGATATTTCCGGTTTCATTTTTCCTTCCGATATCATTTATATCAGCCACTGACATTGTTTAGATACTACGTTTAAACAGGATACAAGTTAAATAAGATAACTTAAATTTATGTACGTGCAATAACCAGTAAAACTACGATAACAAAGTTGTGCATTAGGGATAAGCTTACTGTCTAGAGTGGTCGGACTGTAACGCTAATGAGCTCAGATTCGAGCAACTGATAGACCAAGAAATAGCAGACAAAGTATGAGGGGCGAACAAAGAGCAAAGTGTAAATGAAGAGGAAGAAGGAATGAACGCCCATGCGTGAATGACACACGAAGTGGCTTTTTAGTATATCAATGGACTGCTACAGTATTTAGAAGAACAAGACGACAACACTCAGTTAGCTGAATAACTGATGCTAAGAAAAGTTCAGTCAAGAATAAAGAGACGGTCTTTTCTCAGTTAAACAAAAAAAGCAATGTTTGATTTTTGAAAAACCGCCAGGTAATTAAAATTGCAGTACTGTACTCGCGTAATGTGTTTCCTATATTGTTTTACTATAAGAATGTCTTGTTTATTACACTTTTTTATTTTAATGTAAAATGTAGATTAAAATGTTTTTACTGTGTGTAATTTATAGGTTTGTACTGTGTATTATGTACAGTATATTAAAGTCTTTTTATGTCAAAACTATTTTTTTATTACAGTATTTTCCCATTATTTTTAGCATTCTTGTAGATTATCCGCAATTTTCGTTATCCGCGATGTCTGTGCCACCCAATTTCGCGGATAATCGGGAGTACACTGTACTTTCAAACTTATATTTAAATTCTCAATACCGTAATTGCAATATTTGAACAAGAGCAACCGTCTTTAGTTTCAAATTATACAAACTTGTCCAAAATTTTGTTACTTTTTCTCTTGTAGTTATAATTGAGCTTAAAAACATTACATTATTTTCATGCTTTTTCTACCATTTTACGAAGTAATAATTCAGAAAGTAAAACATGTACTTGAAACTGTATATTTTTTAAGTTTATACTTTTACATTAACTGTCCATAATAAAAAAGAAAATATTATGTCTTTCTCACTACCATATCCCTGCTGAATAGTTTACTCATATATCTCGGTAGTACAAGTGCTTTGATTACACATGAACTACAGGTGAGAGGGAGTTTAGAAACTAAATAAAAATATTTTTTCTCATTTTTTTAGTTTACAAATTGCCTTGATTCAACAGTATAAATAACCCTGATATTAATAAAGAGTGTTTTAAGAATTGATAGAATAGTGAAATAATAATAAAAATGAGACAATGTACAGAATTTGGAATAGGTCAAACACATGACAATAACCTAAAATTATTCAGAGATCTGGAGTTGTTTCTTATTGATTCCATATTGATTCATATACATCGTAGAGTGTCAGATTATTGGCACAATACTATCATACTCTCAAAAGTGAACGAATTGATTACAAATCAAGAAATATACAAGGAGTAGTTGATTTTCACGTGGAAAATGATGGTCCACTACGCAATAGTCAGTGAACATTTTTACATTGGTACGATCTTTACATTGGTACAAACTTCAAACGATAAAGGAGAAAGCTCAAAGAACTGTTCATTGGCTGCAGTCAAATATCATTATATAAGATGTTATGAAGGCAGCTCCTTATGATGAAGACATTATACCTTATTCAATCTATTCATAGAAGGTGAGGAAAATAAGCCAATTTCTGAAAATTGTTCATCCAAATATGATGAAATTCCCTGAAAGGAAAGAAAAATCTCAGATTGAATATATTTTAAATGCATATTAAATATTAACACAACACAATTATTATAGATTATAAATGTGTTACTACATAGCACAAAATATTATGATTTGCTCCTTGCTAGAATGTATGTTGAAGGTCATTGGTGTAAGGTGACCATTATAAACCTCGCTGACTGAGTGTGGATTGACATCCCTTGCGTAGCGTTAAGGCTCTCTTAAACCTGAATGAATGAAGGTTACTGGCGTAAGGTGACCATTGTAAACCTCACCGAGTGTGTGTGTGATTGACATCCCTTGCATAGGGGTTAAGGCCCTCTTAAACCTGAATGAATGAAGGTTACTGGCGTAAGGTGACCATTGTAAACCTCACTGAGTGCGTGTGTGTGATTGACATCCCTAGCGTAGGGGTTAAGGCCCTCTTAAACCTGAATGAAGGTTACTGGCTCAGAGTTAAGTCACTCATAATCCTAATTCAGTTACATATAAAGCAAGTAGTACAAAAATAAATAAAATAAAGTAAATTACTGAGTCACTAGAATTTTCTCATGGAGAGGTAGTCATCAGTAGCGGTGTACTGGAGCTATTTCCAAAAGGGGCGAAACTTCTGCTTACCCCAGTTTGTAATGTGGAGGAACGGCTTCAACCTACAACATGACAAGCAACAGCCCATGAAAATACAAAAGACAAAGAAAGTTGATTATACTTCATGTATTGTAAACAAATGTCCAAATAAACCATATTAATAGTATGAACACGCCAGCATTATCAAATAACTTAAAAATCAGAAAAATTATACAGCAAATAAAAGTATTTTTCTTGTTTATCCGATATCTATGTTTATCTCGTGGGTTGCTCCGTAAATGTCCAAGCAATATCCCACATTTGACGTAGAACATCTGGAATCATTGGTGAAATTGCTTACTGAAATTGCCTCAAATATTCAATGATTGATATAGGTTCTAGCAATTTTATTAAAAATTTAATGAAATGTGAAGATTAATGTCCCAAAACAGTATGCAAAATTGCAAGTAAATTACATTATCAATCAGAAATATTTGACGGAAAATAAAAACAAGACCTTGACAACAACAATTTAAAATTTGATTTCAATAAAATATTATAGCGAGTTTACAGGAGAAGTAAAGCAAGTCTCTATTTATTGTAGCTTGAATTTCCAACAAAGTCTTAGGATACTAGGTCTCTTTCCATGGTGAGGTTATTTTATAAAAAAAACTTGTGTAGGTTGCTGGTCTCATATCAAGCATCTCTCCACATGGCGGATAGATAAACAATCTCTCAGATGAGTGGTACGAGGGAAATGAAATATCACGAGTGGACCAAAAACCAGAAACTGCTCTCTTACAGTGAGTAATTGAATGTTTAAAGGATAGAATTTTTCACAAAAATTATGGATCATAAACTTGCCTATAGATATACAGGTTTTAAAGGTCAGAGTTTTTGAAACAGTAGTCTATTCACAAGTTTTAAAATGACACAGTAAAATATTTATCTATTTATATTCACAGACACCAATGCACCATTATCCCATGTACGCATGGTCTATAAGCTCTAGAACATTTCTTAAACAAAGGACAGAAAAACACATATCTTACCACTTCTTTTTGTCAATCTTGATAAGTTCATTCTTCAACAAACTTACTTCCAGTTACAAGGCAAGAACTTTTTACAAATAAAGGGAACAGCAATAGGTACCAGAATGTCTCCCTCCTATGCAAACCTTTACATGGGAATAAGAGGAAACTTTTCTTAGGCGGCAACTCCATCAACCTCTCTGTGGGTACATGTACACTGACGATATATTTTTAAATTGGATATCAGGACAGTTAAACCTACATTACTTCTTAGGAAGTCTTTCAAAATATTCTCTTCTAAATTCACTTTGACTATGTCTATTTCAAAAGTTACCTTTCTGGACGTCAACGTAAAATTAAAGGATGGTAAAATACAAATTGGCATCCATGTTAAACCAACAAGCCACTTACAACACCTCCACTTCGGCAGGAGCCATCCTATGAATACTAAACGAACCATTCCCTATAGCCAGGCAATCAGAGCCAAAAGGATTTGTTCCGAGAGAGTGAACCACATGAATTTAACCAAAAAAATAACATCTGAATTTGTAAAAAGGGATTATCCTAAGAAACTGGTTAGGAATTCATTTGGCTCAAAACAAAGATATAACACACAAGAAAAAAGATAACTTGTCCATCTTTCTGGTCACCAATTATCATCGAAGCCTACATAGATTAAACAACATACTGAAGGAAGGCTTCAAAATTCTACAAGCTTCCAACCATACAAAGAATCTTCTCACATAACCTCCCAGAATCTTGTTTAAACAGCCCACAAATTTTAAACCCATGTTAGTTCACCCCGAGCTTCCGGATCCAAACACACCTAAACAACCTAGACCCCCCTCCCCGTCTTTTCCAAGCAATAGACCAAGATGCAAAATACATCTTCCCTCCAATAATTTCAATAGCTCCTCTAGTAAAAAAGAATTTTAAATTAAAGGTTAAACTACATTGGAGGTTTTGCTTAGTTCAATATTTTGGCCTAACCACAAAAAATATAAGCACCAGGATGAATTGTCACAGATATAAAGTAAAAATCATGGATATAGAGAAACCAACAGCACAACATGCAGCAATCCACAATGTTGTAAATTTTTTTGACGGCTTCACGACAAAAATTATAAAATCACTCCCTCCAGAATGTAACCCCACAGAACTAAGAAGATGGGAACTGTCTCATCAATGGGTCACAAAATCTAGAGGAGCTAACCTTAATCTCAAGTGAATCATCCTCTATCATTATTCCTTTCCCAACAGGCTAATAATAACAAATTAAGAAATTGTCTGTGTGGTTAACGCTCAGCACAGATCCATCCAAAATTAAAACAATTTAGTCTTCTTTTTATACTCTCCACTGATTGAGAAAGTGAACAGTGTTTACAAAATATTTCAGACTTTAGTGTTTTTTCTCACTAGTGTACTATTACGTAATACCAAGGACCACTTCCAAGGTAAGCCTGCGTCTCCTATCCATACTAATAAGCTATGTGCCCTATTAAACTCTAACCTATATTCACATACTGTAACTATGAAATTCACTAAGGTTCACTAATGATGCAGATTTTACTTTTTTAAAGAAATTATGGTCAAAGTTTTGCTCATAGCATAGAGCCTGCTGCATGGAGTTTACTATTAGATTTTTATTTTTAATCTTAATTGGGTCTGTGTTTTAGTAACCACACATTCAGCATTACTATGTGAAATAATTATAATATTCAACACTACTAACGAAATATTTATTAAATTTAGCCGTGAGGCTAGTGATGAAAATGTCTTGGGGATGAGCACCGGCAAAGAGAAAGTTTGCACATTAGCTACAACAACCCTCTCAGTTGTACAACCGTGAGGCGGTGTATCTTTTATAATGTTAGGAGAATTATCAATGACCATATTAAAACATTTCACTTGAACAAGTTTGCTAAAATATCGTAAATTGTACTCATACTAATAAGTGCTATGAAATATTAATAGCAAACTCGGCAATAAACATAATATATTCACAGTTTATTACTATATAATTATACCACAAAAGTTATCTGCGAAAAAACGCTGTTGTTTATTAAACAATTGCATTAAAAATGAAAAATTACTATCATATTCTTCTTTTACATGAAAATGAATCTTTAGAATGTCCTCTCTCTATAAACTTAAAGCAGCTTTGATATTTTAAGCACTGGCAGACCACTTGGTATTCTGTTCAATTCCACTCCTGAACTTTCCAGAAAGGTCCCCAGGATTACATAAAATCTACAAATAAATGATTTTTAATGATAGAATATCAGTGGAATATTGTACATTTCGTCAGATTCATATCCATATCAGTAAATAAAATAATTATAACACCATAAAAGTTGTCCTCAAGAATCCTGGTAGATAATACACTTCGGAGATTACAGCATCCAGTGGCGGCTTACTCATAAGGACTCTCGGACGCCGCCCCCCCATGATAATATTATTTTAATAATGTAAATACCTATATGTATTTAATTCTTTGGAGATAAATGAATTATGAATTGCCGCTATGGATTTCACCATCATTTGTAGCGGAAGTTTTACAATATAAAATATTTGACGAATGTATTCTGGAGTTCGGACGGTGGCCAGAGCGTCCCAGTTTCATTGCATTTAGTCATATGTGGCAAGCAGCAGACAGAGCTGAGGGTGCCGTGACGTCATTTACACAGCGTGTAATGGGCTTCTAGGGCAAAGTCCGAAGCTGCGCGCATACATCAGTCAGTGAAGCCGCCATAAATTAGATGTTCCGATTTACTAAAAACCTTGTTTTCGATGGGCAAAATAAGTTGGCGCAACTGTTCTAAATAGTGTCTCGCCACTCACACGAGTTGTTTGTTTATGTTTTTAAGTTTAACCCTTTGTGATTGTGAATGTTAAGTGAATGATAACATGCCTTCCCTTACGTGTATAAAATAAAACAGAGCCCTCCCGTTGCCCTTAACCATCGGCCGCTACTGACAGCATCTGAAACATAAATCACAAATTAATTCCTGAACACTCGGTGTCCTTACCGGAAGTTATAACAAAATTTTATTTTATTTTTAAATATAATTACTTACCTGTATACAAACTTAATAACAAAAAATCTATTGTTTTTCTTTTTATGATGATCGGAGGAAATGTCATACCCTTTTATGTTTCAGGGACATAATTGTAGCTTTCTTATGTTCTAAAAGTTCTCGCGGTTAATGGTTGATAGTATGCTCTCATGGAAACACCATAAATATGACTTAACTGCCAAAGCAGTTAATGGTTTATTATGACTATGTTTATTCCCTGGTTCATATGGGATTATATTCTGGGGAGATTCTATTATTAGTAAAAAGGTAGTCCAAATACAAAAGAAAATTGTTCAGCTTATTTTAAAACAATATGATTCGTGTAAACCACATTTTAAATGACATAGTATATTGCCCCTACTCTGTATATATATTGTGTTCTGTTAAAACAAACTATTTTAGGTTTCAAAAATATCAAAGTGAGCATGAATACTTGAGTAGGGGAAACCATTTATTCAATTACTCGATTCACAAGACTGCAATGTTTGAGAATGCAACACGTTATAGGTGTATTGTAATGTATAATAGAGTTCCAAGTATTTTGAGGCAGATTGAAAATCCAAACAAATATATTAGTTACATTTCTTTGGAAAATTGTTTCTATTCAGTTAATGAATTTATGTGTGAAAAGTTAGATAACTTGCGACGGATTAGAATTTTATATATTTTTAATTTTGGTATGTTATTTTAAAATTGTACTTATTTTGAAGATGTACTGTAATATTTGTATGGATGTTTTAGTATGTTGTTAGTATTAAGTTCCTGTATTGATTATTGTTTTTTTTTTTTTTTTGTATGTATTAATCATTGACAAGCCATCTGGAATTGGGAATTTGCCCTGTATATGCTATATGTGGAGAATTTAAAATAAATATGTACATATAATTGTATTCAATTGTATTCTTGTAAACAAATTAAGCACAGCAGAGAGAGTGAGAAACACTGAACTATCAAAGGCCATGCAGAGTGTGGAGACATTTAAATCACACAACTCCAGGCGACCTATAAATATGAGCCGCATCAGCTTCAAAATCATTCTGCTTAACAGAGTCACCAACAAAACTTCTCTCCCCCTCTCGCTGCTCTTGTTACCTAAATTCACTTGTTTTCTTTGTTGTTCCTCAACTGTCTTTCCTACTGTGGTCTGTCGGCTGATCTCGGCAGTACGGATTCCTCGTTCGTTGTCCGAGGGCTGATCTCTTCAGGACAAGCGTTACCTCTGTGGTCTGTCGACTGATCCCTCCAGGATGAACGTTACAAATCTCCAAGTGGTCTGTCAGCTGATCTCGACACACTCTACGTTTTGTTGTCTAAGGGCTGATCCTCTCGGGACGAAACTTCTTGGAAAATTCACTATGATCAAAATCATTCCTATTACTTTACAACCTGGTTTGTTAATCTAATGTGGTGTGAAAAAAAGTAAAATAAAACATAGTACTAAAACTTTTGTGTTTGTGTTGTGTGTATATATATGTGTGTGTGTGTGTGTGTGTATTCTTTATATAACCTAATGTATGTTTTTATATAACCTAAGGAATAGACCAAATTTATTGAAACATAGCTAAATAACAGATAAACCGATTTTAATGAAACATGTATTTGGAAAGAAAATGATAAACACAACCTGCAGTCAGGCGTAAACATTGTCACTTCACATTTGTTATAAAATTTACTATCTGATAATCAAAGTTAAACTAATTAAATGTAGTTAATACTACTAATATAATTGTAAGAGTAATCTAAGTTTGTTAATAGTAGTAATATAAGTTTAAACTAATTTAATTTAGGTAATATTATTATCATGTTATAAGCCGAAGTATTCATGATCCTTATTAGCGCAACAAGGTGTTGCTTCTAGTTGTAGTAAATACAGTAAAGTTGGTAAAGAAAAGAAAATTAAAGTAAATTACTTTTGAAAAAAAAAATTCTTGTAATAAGTGTTTTTTTAAGAAGAATTTTGATGTATATATTTAATGTATATACGACCATTCATGTAACCAAGACGATTTGAATGATTCAATATTGTGCAATATAGCAATGTTTTTCGCTTTAACAAAACTCTCATTCAACAATTTTTTTTAAATATTACGCAAAATAAGTTACAATTTTTTAATACTTTACCACAAACTTAATATATATATACACTATTTCATGGCAGTATAAGCGCAAATTGTTGCGTATATTGAGCTTTTGAAAGATTACTAATATCCAAAGCGTATTATATTTTTTCTAAAAGTTAAAACAAAAAAATTTCTACTTTTTCATCATTACTGACTCTGTTCAAAAGATAGACTTTGCTGCTTCCGTGTATATATTATTCAATTTAAGTTGGATAGTGCGTCTGTAGCTTGTACATTCACTAAACTATAGTTGTTGCTGCGTCCGTCAACGTTGCCAAGTCGTCCCAACCATTCCCATTGTTTACAAGATATATGACACGTCAAAAAGAATGTTAGCAGAAATACTCATTGTTATTTAATACTCCTTTTGCCTAGCGTCCCATTAAAAAAGTAAGATTTCATTTTTTCTATCTTGTCTTTTCGTTTACTCAATACATTAGCAAATATTAATAAAATGGTACTTGTTTAGTAGAGAAATTTCGTACCGTAACTCTGAATGATTTAGATGTGTTTGTAGTAATGTGTTCTTGTTCCTCTTAAGAAATAAAATATTGTACTAAAATATATAGTAATTTACATTAAAACTAATTTAATTTAAGTTTAATTTATTTCCGATAAGAACTATGCCATTAGTATAATGCAAACGTATTTTGTAATAACATTGGTAGAAAAAGTGGATTAAAAGATATATTCTCTTCCTATAATACATTTGACACAATTATGTCTACATACCATACTATTTGGAATAGGCCCTATCACAATTGTGGACGATTTTAGTTTATAAAAAAATTATTTAACTTGTGAATTTATATTATTTCTTCATTAAAATCAATTTCCAAGTAATGATAAACCTAAATGTACTGAAAGTGATTTATAAAATGTATAGCTTATATAAATAAATAAAACTCATAAATATTTTCGAAATAGGAAAAAAAAAATTATTATAACTTAAATCTTTAATTTGTAGTTGTAAACCATTCTTTAATTAAGTAAGTGGCTTTCAGGAGGCAGTATTTTAAAATTATGTTTGGTTGAGACTTTATAACTAAAAATATTTGGTGAATGCTGTTTTGTATTTTGAGTCTATATATAATATATTTTCTTGTGTACCGAAAAACTGCAGGTTATTTCTAATTTCCTCCCTACGGTTTATTTGGCTTTATATATTTTATAAAAACGATCACGAAAAGCGTATTTATAAATATTTTTCAATAAAACTTTCACAAAAAATTCTTTGTATGTTCGATAATAAACTGTTAAAACGCCAATGCCATCTAATTGTTTTAATTATGTTTTTTGGTCATAAATTATTTACGCGTGATTGTAAATTGTTCTTCGGAGTAGGTTTTCGCTTATAATTCGAATATTTCTTAATGAAATTTCCTCAAAAAGTATTCTATGCATAAATAAATGTTCTGTGTAAATCTAATCATGATAAAACTAGTTTTAATGATTTTGTGTACCGAAAAACTGCAGGTAATTTCTAATTTCCTCCCTACGGTTCATTTGGCTTTACATATTTTATAAAAACGATCACGAAAAGCGTATTTATAAATATTTTTCAATAAAACTTTCACAAAATGTTCTTTGTATGTTCGATAATAAACTTTTAAAATGTCAATGCCATCTAATTGTTTTAAGTATGTTTTTTGGTCATAAATCATTTACGTGTGATTGTAAATTGTTCTTCAGAGTAGGTTTTCGCTTATAATTCGAATATTTCTTAATATATTAATATTGGCTTATATATATAAATATATTTATTAATAGAAAAATTTCTTTTTATGAATGTAAATAATAGGATAATTAGTTTCAAAGGAAAGAAAACTGAATTTGAGATTTAATGACAGTAATTAATAAAAAATCAAATACAAAGTGATTTATTTGAATGACTTATTTTTTAAAATAATTAAATACGAGAACGTTAAATTTTTATTATTTAATTTTAATTCGAATAAGAATATGGAAATTTACGCAATTTTAGAATTGAGTCATTAGTTAATAGTTCAATGTTATTGTTTTAAATACGGGACTGTTGTTTATTAGGCTTATTTGTTTATTTTTCCCATGAACTGTGAAAGGTCACATGGTTCCACTAGTTTAATATATTTTATGTTAAAGTTAGTTGTTTACACTGTTTTAAAACAATCTAACAGACTTTAAAAAATTGTTTTTAAATAATGATAGAAAAATAATGGAAGTTTAAAGTAACATCCAACTATTTTATGTTCACGAACACATTGTTATAAAAACTCTATCTTTGTTAACCATTTTTTGGACTTAGGTTAAATAACAAAATGTTTCTAAATTCAGCACCATTTCTAAAACCTTACCTGTAACCCAGGACAATAACCCAGTAAGGTTAACATCGTTATTAGCTACTAGGGTTTTCCCTCCCCCCATCCAAGTTTCTCTTTGTTGTCCATTTACTGGCTTTGTTTGTGTAAGTTATAGTCAACTTGTTTGTTAGTTTTCATTAGCAGGTAGATGCCTCAAGAAGAAACAATTATCATAATTCATTAATTCCTTTTTATTAACTCAAATTCTTGTTTGTCTATTTGGGTGAATTTTTTAAATTGATTTTAAACTAACTTCCCGATAAGGTAAGGGCTTGCAATATTAAACACAGCTCAGGATTGGATGACGATATTGAATTATTAATTATATACTAGTTGGTGACGCCCCCTGCTCGCTCCGCTGTTGTTAATTTATATTGCAAAATTTCTGCCTTGTATTAAGCTGGATTGTACAAGACAGAAAAGTAGAAAATAAAAATTTAACATGTTTTTAAAATGAACTAAAAAATTTTAATAATTTTTCCTACAATGTTCCATACCTGTTTATATAGTTCCGGACCTACTTGTTGTCAATGATTTAATCGGACCCATTGAGGATTAAGTTGTTAAATAAGTGAAAAATCTTAAAAGTATATAAGAATATAAATAATCAACATCGAAAAAAATTTATGACTGTCGTTTTTGCATTAATATTGGTTTAGGAGTCAAAAGGGAGGTGCCATTCAAAATTTCTAGGACCCAACAAGTTAGTGAAGACGGAAAAATTTAGCTCCAAATAAAAATAAAATAAAACATTCCTTTCTCAAATTAATTTCGATTAATATGAATAAATTTATGTAACGTAGGGCCTATTAAAAACAGGTTTTCTGGTAATTGTGCATTCTTAAATACTTGTTGCGATTATAATTAATTATCACTTAAATTTTAAACAACTTCAAATGGTAATCACTAAATGCTAAGCTAACGTGGAAATATCAAAATGTGCTAATACTATAAAAACCAAATCCTAGTTAGGCAAAATTTTCCTATTAGACTTTTTATATTTCAGTTTTTTCCCTCAAAAATATATACAAATTCCATACAGTATAAAATCATGGATTTATCTCTAAACAGATATCAAAAATCTTAATAAAACCAAAGCAAACAATTTTTGGAAAGATCTTAAATGGGACACCTCAGGAAGCCGGTCTTGAATTTTTACGTTTGTGCATAAGTCTGTGGAAACTTCAAACCGATTCTAGTATGAAATAAGAAGATATAGTGCAACAATATGCAAATTGGCTACCAATTTTGACTAACAGAGTTCAAAACACGTCAGGTTTGCAGATGAAAGTATATACGATATTGTAGAAGGAAAGGACAAGCCGAATCAAATCAGTCCCCCATATTAGAGATTCCTTCTATAACACAGGAAACAAAAATAGGGAGAAGGCTGTCTGTTACGATCGTGGAAAATTTAGTGGGAAACCCGGAGACATTTCGAGGCATCTGATACCCTTTCACAGAGCGGTTGAAGCTAATGGATGGGGGTGATAACAAAAAAGGGTTATTTTCCTATATATCTGGGAAAAGCAGCAGCAGATCGTTACGAAATGTTACAATTGACAAGAGGCCACTTAACATGGCCAAAAAATTTGAAGAAAAAAAGACTTGATCATTCGGATCCACTTTTTCAAAAACTTGATATCCTCCCGCTTAGAAAGCTTTATGTCTATAAGTTAATAAAAGCATTATTGAATCTAAGATCAAAGGGAAAAGGGGGGTTTAATGCATATTGCTATGCGAACCTTAAAAATCCTCGTTTGGTTTTTGTGCCTCGGGCCAGGTTAACCTTATTTCAACAATGTCTCTTTTATAATGCACCTAGAATTTTTAACTTATTGCCCTTGGAGTTAAAGGTAGACTATTCCGAGAAGAGAACCATGAAAATGGTTAAACATTGGCTATTTGGAATCGATGACATAGATCATATCTTGAAACCAGAAAATTGATTGATGTGTACAATTTATCGTTATTTTAAATATTGTTTTGTGTGTGTGTGTGTGTGGCGTGTATGTTTGTACCTGTTATTATGAGGTGTTTTGAGTATATGTATTTTGATTTAGGTATGTAGGTATAGATTTGTATATGTATGCGACATTTAAAAAAAATGTATGTATGTATGTGTATATGTGTGTATGTATGTGTGTATATATATATATGTGTGTGTGTGTGTGTGTGTGTGTGTGTGTGTGTGTGTGTGTGTGTGTGTGTGTGTGTGTGTGTGTGTGTGTGTGTGTATGTATTTTGGCTTGGATTTTTATTATTATTTTAATAAAAGTAGATTATATTATTTCTTTTTATTTTATATTGATGCACAGCTGGTCAGCTCATGACTCTTTCTGTTTGTTTTTTGAACTGATAGCAACCCCAACACAGGCATTGCCTCTGGGGTGCTTAATTTATTTTACAAACATTAAAATTAACTGTTGACATGTAAGTAATTATACTTTTTTTTAATGTTATTATTACTGAAGTTTATTTTTTAAGTTTTATATGTATCATATTATTTTCATTTTTATATGTATTATTGAAGTGTACTGTTGTTTTTGTTTGTGAAATAAATATTTTCATTAAAAAAAAAAATACAAAATATCTTCTAAACAGAATACGAGTATGTACCGGTGCATCAACAAGAAATGATAAAATAATCCTTTATAATGCAGTTAGAGGATAGATTCCAGTTACCTGGGTAATCCATAGGAACATATAGGACTGAAATAGAATTGCTATGTTCACGGCTAGATGTGAGAATGAGCGAACAGAAGATATTCAACTACATTCTAAAAAGACTCATTCCGGCATTACTGCAACAAATTGCAATGCTGGATAATTCCACACTTGAAAAATTAAACCTCAACATGTAAACGGCTGAAAAAGCCACTTACCTCCTTAGGGAACGATTAGGTGTAAACACAGGGATACCCACAACAGCCAACAATACACTTACTGACAACAAATTAGACACCTTTTTGCACAAACTGGAGGACCTACTGATACAAGGACATAAGCCCAATAACAATAGTTGGCAACAAGGCTATGGGGGATGATATAGGCAAGTTAACGACTATGAAAGGTGAGGACAAGCGAGTAACTGGCACAATTGATACAGAAGTTCTGAAAATGGAAGGCGTGGGCCTGAACAATCACGTGATGGAATAAGTACACACTATTTTACAAATTCCAAAGCAAATTCTCAAACAAAATGAACGAGCCATTACGAAGAGAATTATAGAATAGACAATGCCAAATCAGGGCCCGCATCTTATTGTTGCAGACATGGCCACTTTGCCAAATACTGCAGAAGAGGATATCCAAAATGGTGCCAGGACGAGACAAGTGATCTGAGTGCCCCAACATAACTCAATCTTTCAAAAAGAATTAAAGCAATACAATAAACTACATGAATACATCCAACATCAACTAGAACAGCAATGACACCTCCAATTTTTAAAGAGGTACTTCACACTTGCGGTGACCACATTTATAAAAACATTCACAATTTTAACACAGAGAGAAACGCGTTGATGATACAATGACACACGATAACCACACAAACACTCCTCGGAATACACTGACTCAGCACAAAAATGATAAAATACAACCAAAACAAATAATTATATTTCACAAAAAACAGTATACAATATTAATTCCAATTTAAATCTCACTATTTCTGCAGAATTGTAAAACATGGTATATCGGTCTTACTAGATACAGGATGCAATGTATCCTGCCTAAATAACAAATTTGAGCAATTAACCATAAAACTAGACAATGACAACATAAAGTTAACCTCTGCAAACGCTACGCCAATGCAGGTCACCGGAAAGGCAGTTTTAATATATAGGGAGTGCAATACATACATCATGTATATTTATTGAAGTACATGTGATATCTTAGTAGGCAACGACTTTCTGTTAGGTAACAAAGCAACACCCAATTACAATTACAAATCTGTAACCTTAGAAAAAATAAAATAAACTTATTAAAAAACAAATTGGGACAAACACCTATGCAAAAAATTGACTCTAACAAATCAAAAAAATATATACAAAAGAGGGCATAGATATACTAACCCATGGCAGTTAAAATGTGCCAATACAAACTCAACAGAACAAAAAACAAACAACACTGCTTAGTACTCTCACATAAAGGAAAACCTACTTCCGCAAAAAGGCATATATGTACATGCCAACACAGAGCACATATATCCATATCTCTTATACCATACATTCATAACATAACAAAAATTAAACTAAACACAATTAAGGGAGATAACTCTACGTGCAGAAAACAAAGGAAAAAACCAATATCACAAAAATTTACAACTAAAGAATCTCATACAACATGAATCGCCTGTTTTCGGGATTATTGTATCAAGGCATGATTATATACGTGGATGATCTAGTGGCATACGGCAATACATTTACAGACCGATTAACAAATTTAGAAACAATTTTTAAATGGTTAGATGCAGGAAAATTAAAATTAAAAACATCAGAGTGCCATATTTTTTATCAAAACATAGACATGCTAGGACACAATATCTCACAACACGGAATACGACTCCTAGATAACAATTTGAAAGCAATCACGAACTTCCCCACTCCTTTAAAAACAAAGGATGTACGCAGCTTCCTAGAGGCAGCATCATACTATAGAAAATTTATCCATAAATTTAGCAACATCACCAAACCATTAATGGACTTTAAAAAAATGAAAATTCTGACAGAAAAAAATTCCAATGGTCACAACAACAAGAGACTGCTTTCGACAGCTAAAAAAAGCTCTGACAACACCACCTGTTCTTATCAATTTTTGTAAAGACAGAGAGATAATTATATCTTGTGATAATAGTCGAGACGGAATAAGGAGCATCATGTCAAGAAACCAACAAGCATATGTAAGTCAGAGGCCAAGAGACACTGAAGGTTGATGGGGCATATCAGAATTGTTAAGCGTCTTTTATGCAGTAAACTACTTTCGACCCTTTTTGTATGGAGGACACTTCACTATTTTTAACGACCACACCAGCCTCAAATATTATAAAAATGTCAAAACATTGAGTTCAAGACTAAACCAATTAGCATTGAAACTAATAGAATAAGTCTTCAAAATTAAACACAAACCAGGGTCAACAATGAGACTTCCAGATAGTTTAAGCCGCCCCCCAGGTTCGTTACAAGTATCAAATTCAGAACTACAAGGAGAATGCAATATACATAACATTCAAACCATAAAAATCAAAAAATCACTGTTAGAAGACAATTATTTTTTTTTAAATCAGATGAGCCTTGATTGATTCGGAAAGCGCTGACAAAGCACACATTCGAGCCACCAGATTATACATATTACGTGATAGTGTTTGTGTTACAAGAACTTTAATAGAGAAACTGAACTACTACTAGCCATACCGAAATCACTGACTTCAGATATACTACAAGCATTTCATGATTCATATATGTGGGCAGAGGACACGCTGTGATTGCAAAAACGATGTCAAAAATCAAAAGAAAATACCACTGGCCAAGCATGACCACTGACATAGTCCAGTACATAAAACAATGCCAGGTGATGAAAACCGACTGAAAAAAACCTTCGGGATTATTGCAGTCAATAAAGGTACATACCAAACCGTTCACCAAATTAACATTAGATTATATGGGACCCTTACCAAAATCAAACAAAAAATTGTATATTCTAGTCACTGACATCATAAAATTTGTTTAAAAAGTTTAAAAAAAATAACTGTTTTCTATCATTGTACCATTGATACAATAAATGAAATGTCTATACTGTTCTCGTAAAAAATGGATCAGGTTACAAATGTACATAAATTAAATAAAGCACATCCATTGAGAGCATGATGCCGCATTGTTAAACTCTAAAGACGTTCATTGCTTATAAAATATAAGGGTTGTCATCTAGGTCTAACCAATGCTCGATTAGATAATTTTAGATTGCAAGTAAAAATATATTCACAAAGAGAGAGATTATGAGGGAGCTAAATTCCAACCCCCCCCCCCCTAATGAGTTTCGCATGTGAATCAGAAATTAGCTACATTCAACTTAAAGATTCTTTATCTATTTTCCAAACTACAGATTCGTTAATTAAAACTGTATGAGGGGTTGCCAATTATGTTTTCAAGGAGAGAGTATTGCAAGCACCCCCTCCCCCCTCTTAAAGATGCTTTCTACCTCCCGGAATAATTTTTAACAACATATTTTGTATTTTTATATCCAAGGTATCAGATTATGTATTCAGTTAAAACTGCTTTACAAAAATGGTTGTTTCGCGAAGTTCGCTTCTCTATGACGGGACAGCTACTACATGGGAGAATATAAAAAAAATGACTGAAAATGACTGCACAAAGTTTACCAGACATTAAGATGAGGTGAGAGACAACTGAACTGGTACCCCTATGTTGTATACTACTTGTGTGTAATAAATATTGAGTGTGTGAGATCATACATAACGAAAGTTTTATTTTCCATCCCATTCAGTATAAAAGTTTATAATATGTATGATGGAACATTGACAGCGCAGGTGGTCTACTTTTAAAATACATAGTGCCAGTAATTTAAATGATCAATTTAAATATTTTTGGTAGGTGTTTAAATTTGTTTACAACAATTTTTTTTTGAAATATTTTAAAACATTGACGTAGATTTAAAAAAAAAAAAAATATTTTGCAAAAATTCTATACAATTAAGATCTGTTAAGTTTCAATAATACCTGAAACTTATCAGTAATACTTAAAACATAATATCTATTACAGTGTTAATCTCATTTTGATATAGAACTCATCTCACCAGTGAGTGTGCACAGTATGCTGTAAGAGAAATCCAAGACCATTACAAACTGCACCAGCTCAAAATAAATTATAACACATCGTTAAAGAGTCGAGACATAGGTAGTCGTAGTCGATTAATAAAACCACCAGATTTTGCTTCTTGTCCCAGAAGTCTATAGTGGAATGGCTTTATCAAAATAAGCAATCAGCATCTATTCATGATCCAGAATCTAGAACAGGTTAATAACATGAAGGTAAAAGTAAATTTACACTGCCATTCTAATATTTTAACACACTTAAACTTAAAAATCATAACAAAATTTATCTGCAAAAAAAAAAATTAATGCTAACTGTTAAAAACATGATAAATACCGCCCATAACCAAACACTAGTAGCCTACCCACGATCCCCAGATATATAAACTGAATGTTGGTGGCTAGTATTAGACCAGTGTGTAGTGTACTAGATGTGGGCCCAGTCAGGAGAATTAGTGATAATTAGTCCAAAAGTCTCACACCACCCACTTAATTATTTTATTTTTTAAATAACAAATTAAACTTTGGAACATCTTTCTAGCATAAGATATTGTAGTTTTTTTGCATAGTTTAGAGTTTCATCACCCATATCGAAGTACGGATTTGCAGGGGGTAACGTTAAAACTTTCAATAGTACATCATGCTACCCCTGATTTTAAAGGTCTTTAAAAGACAAAACCAATGGTGTGTTTAATTTTTTTTTTTTTTTTTTTTGATGACCCTATAACAAATGGCAGCCAAAAATGTTTGGAGAGATTTTAGTTGAACAAACTACTGCTAATGGTTGTTGGTAGCAGATTATGGGATATCATACTACGGTATGGGTTTAGGTTAAATTAGGTCTTTAAAATCAAGTAGGCCCTATTGTTTTCATTTTTTTAATGATGCAACAGAGGGTATGTGAAAAATCATCCATTTCAAACACTTTTAAAAGGCACTTCTACAATTAGGTAGTTGGATCAATAAACAAAAAAATTAATATTCACTTCCTGACAAACGTACAGTCTTGATTCAAAGGTCTTTTCTTCACATTTTCTAACATCTGTAGTGTAATCATATGACAAGAATGTACAATCCTTTCTCTTAGCTCATCGATATTTTGTGGTTTCGTTTCATAAACTTTACTTTTTAAGGACCCCCCAAAAGAAAAAATCTAGTGGAGTTAGATCCGGTGAACAACCTGGCCACTTTAACCCTTTGCGCTCGGATAGAGTATTTATAGGTTGTCCTTATCTGTCGGATGGCAAGCTGTACTGGCCGCGGACATTTGTGCAACAACTGGGATTTAATTATACATCAGTTGTTCCTGCCGCTTGGATGGCCAGTGGTACTGGCCAAGATAAAAACCATTGGACCCTCGGAAGGCCAGCAGCACTGGCCAAGAAACATATGTTGCATTTTAACAATATATTTTTGTGTTGTGATGTGTGTAGAGTGTTGTAACCTATCGAAAAACTATTTAACTAAATGACCAGCAGTTCTGGCAACTTTATCGTTGAAAGTATTGCTGGGAATGCCAAAATCAACACGTGCTCATTTCTTACAACATTCAGAACGTAGACGACCAGGAAAAGAAAGGAAAAGAACAGTTTTCTTTTGTAAAACATGCTCAAACAATCCCGGATTTCATATCGGTGAATGCTTAGAAAAATATCACAGTGAAAAAAAATTTTTAAATGTGTTAAAATATAACACAGAAAAGATGATTGCGTAACTTTTAAATATGTTAAATTTATACAAAATTTTCAATTTATTTTATAATTTTTTTTATAATTAGTAAATTAGGTGATATTTTCCCTTTTAAATTGAAACATAATTTTGTTTAGTTCATCTTGTTTGTTTGTAGCCTATATCTATATTAATAAAATATAAAAAATTGTTTGTTTGTTTTAAAATTAAAAAAACTGTAAGGTGTTCACGTCAGTTTTAAATATACGGTATGTGATTTTTGTATAATTAGTAAATTAGGCATTATTTTCCTTTTAAACTTGAAACATATGATTTTGTTTAGTTCAGTATCTTTTTTGTTTGTGTATACCTACTCATAAATTTTTTTTTAATTGTTTGTGTTAAAATAAAAATCTGACAAGGTGTTTGCGTAACTTTTAAATATATTCAATTTAAACTCAATTTTCAATTTATTTTATAAATTTTTTATTATTAGTAAATTAGGTGTTATTTTCCCCTTTAAATTAAAACATAATTTTCTTTAGTTCATTATCTTGTTTGTTTGTGTATCCATATTAATACAATATAAAAAATTGTTTGTGTGTTTTAAAATTTAAAAAAACTGTAAGGTGTTCATGTCCGTTTTAAATATATGTGATTTTTGTATAATTAGTAAATTAGGCATTATTTTCCCTTTTAACTTGAAACATATGATTTTGTTTAGTTCAGTATCTTGTTTCTTTGTGTATATTAATAAAATAATTGTTAAAATGGAATTGGTTTTTGTTTAAAAAAAAAAAAAACCCCCTTTTGTAAAAATTGCAGTCTGTAGTAAAAATAATTCCGACCTGGTGGAAGAAGCCGCCATTATGTCTGCCGAGCTGACTCGGAGGGGGGAGTGGACAGTGGTACTGGCCATCCAAGCGGCAGAGAAAATTCCTGTCGAAACAATGCTGCGCTGTCTACTATAAGGACGTGGCCCGTATAACTGGTCAACCGAGCGCAAAGGGCCAGTTATGCACCACGTCGGCCTATCCATCTTCCACAAACCGTTTATTCAAGAAATTGCACACTGTTATATGATAGTATGATGGTGTACCATCTTGCTGAAATACAGGATCATAAAAATGTTGAGCAATACCATCTAAATATAATAGGTCTACTTTGAAGTTACAGAAAGAATATTTAATACCTAGGATAAATAGGGCTATTTAGAATTCAAAGTTATTTGATAATGATGGCCATTTGATAAGGCAAATTATTAACATGGCTTTATCGGAAATTTGCCATCCTTTGTGTATATAAAAACTAATAGCCTACATATCATTTCAAGAGTAAAAATCAACTCCAGTTATCAAGAACTTATAACATTGAACTATTAGCCTACTGCTATGTTAGAAATTAAACCTAAAACCTAAGAATGGAACCCAGACCTGAGCAGTCAAAACCTATATTTAATCTTAGTTTTGAGTTCTAAGAGATAGTTCTAAACCTAGGTCCTTTCTTAAATTATAGTTTTAGTTTCCAACAACAACCGAGGCTAGTAGGCTATGTTGGTGTTCAATTTTTGTATGCTCTAGGTTGATGACAGGAGTTGATTCATACTCTCGAAATGTTGTATATTTATTGGTATTTATATACACAAATTACAGGAAATATTCGATTAAACCACATAAATAAATAAGACTATGTTACCTTGGTTTTAATAACAAACCAATTCCATTTGTAGACATAAACATTTATCAGACATGTTAGGGGGCCTACTAGTATTTCTGGCGATTTATTAAAAAATATCATATTCTACATACTTACCTTATTTCTTAATAATAAAATAAGTTTTCATGCGGAACTAACTTTTTCACATGAAAAAAAACAACATACCCTATTTTCAACATTTTTAGGTTAAGGTCTAATAAGTGAATCGCATGTTAAAATAGGTTTGTACACGAATTTTTATTCTATGAGGTCAAGTATATAAATACCTGACCTATGCATAAATTTGTTTTAAAAAAAGAAGAAATTGTGCATGATTTCCCATGCTCAATGTTGCTTGACATCAGTGATTTCTAAATGCATTAAATTCTGTAGTTTTGAAATTGCGATTTTTCGGTGAAAAAGTTAGCACTGTGTTGAAAACTTATTTTATTATTAAGAAGTAAGGTATGTAGAACATGATAAAAAAAAATCGTCAAAAATACCGTTAACTTTTTTTGTAAACAATTACCGATCATGCACTGGCTTAACCTTAACCTAAAAAAGTTGAAATTAGGTTTTTTCCATGAAAAACTTTACTGCTCGCCAAAAAATTTTAATATTCTTATGAAGACAGGTATGTAGTTCAAAAATAACGGTGGGGTGATATCTAAATTGGGGCACTTTTGTAATAATTACGGTTTTTGAAAATGTGAAACACCTAGGAAGTAGACTGAAAGTAATACTATGATCTGTGGTTAAATTTGAAATATTGTTGAATACTTACTTCTCTAGTTAGACACTTACTTCTCCAATATAACTGTATGAAATTACTTTGGTAAACTTTCAGTGAAAACTTCCAGAACTCTCACTCACAATTGAACGTACATTATAACTTAAAAGTAAAAGCTAGAATTACAATCAACAAAACGACGCCATTTTTTAATAATGTTATTGGTAGATTTGTACGTACTTCGTACTACATATGTTGATATTAATCACATGGTATCGCTTTAGTTGATATAGTATTTTCTTAATTTATTACAGGTTTAAAGTCTTAAATTTTTATTTAAAGAAGAGCATGTATTTAAAATAGGTCTATTTCAAATCATAGCTTTGGAAAATGTATTACTACACATAGTATATTTATGTTAAAGTTTCTACTACGGAATTTTACATAATATAATGTCGGCGAGGTTTTCATATTGTAATCTCTAAAAGGCATTGTCTTTACTGCCTCCCTATAGAGTTTGGAGGCGGGATATTCAATAATTCCTCATAACTCAAAGTTTAAAATTTTACTGTTAAAATAGAGTAAAGGGCAGGGAGTGTTATTTGATTTTTGTTATGATGATTAAATACTTATTTAATAATTAATGGTAAATTATAAATTAACTAAGAAATACAATTTTTGTTAGTGCTGCATAAAATTCAATTTAAAGATAAATCAAGAGGAAAAAAAACCAATTTAGTAAGAATTTTATAATTAACTGTTTTGAGAAGAATAATTCAATCAATTATTGATGAATCAAAAGTAAATTGAATAAATTTAAAATATTGTGAAATTTACATCATAAGTTACCTACCATATATTAGTGAATCTAAATATACTCCAAATATGAACATTCAAACTGTGATTTTTAGATATCAACCCAATATCACCCATACTGCATCCTAATTGTATCACTTATTCATCAGAGTCACCCATCCTTTATAATCATTTAGCCTTAGAGTTTTGCTCAACAACAATATTTACTAGAGATAAGCCCAGAGTTAAGTCATTGAACTCCAATTAACAATGAAAGAAATATAATCATATAGACTACAGACAAACATTTTAATTAATAAAAGCCAACTGAGGGAAAACAAACTAAAAATATATCAAAAGACAATTATTTAATCATTCTTATATATATATATATATATATATATATATATATATATATATCTTATTCTATTAAACGAGCAAGGAATTGTATGTATGTATGTACCTATTTCCAGTCATTTTATCTCAAAAACGACTCTAACGATTTTCTCCATATTTTGTATATAAAGGGTTTTCAACATCAGGAATCCAATGGACTTGGTCAAAATTTCGAGAAAAATCATTTTATATGAGTTTTTACGATTCGAAAATTCTATTAAACGAGCAAGGAATTGTATGTAGCCTAAATAACTTTTCTTTTGAATATAATTTTTCGTAAAAAACGTGATTTCTTAGCCAGCACGAGATCCCCTTCACCGATATATTGTATTTTGAAATTTTATTTGGTTGGTTTTGTAGTTGACATTAAAATATTAGATACATATTTTTTTTATTTTTAATTTAAACAATATTTAACCGGAGGAATAATGCATTTAATTTTGTGACGCCATACTGTTATATACAGTTAGATAGGAGCGTTTTTCACGTGATGACGTCATTTACCCCTTCTACCACTTTTTAATGGCTCATAACCCTATTGTTTTTAAAAAGTTAAAAATTACGCTTTTCGAAGATTTTAACAATGCATTTTAATTTTTTCTTAGATGCCACGCGGACGTCCTCCAAAACGACGTAAGTTTAATTTTAACAAAAATGAGCCACCAATGCCGAATTTCAATGAATCCCTAGATACTGAATTTTTAGCTGAACAAACAAGCTATGAAGCTAAATTTGAAATTACAGATCTTGATTCTAACGATGAAATTAATCTTAATTATACTTTGAAAACAACTTCTACAATCAATACTCCAAATAACTGTAAAACTTCTATCAACTTTCTTAATTACGATTTACCACCAACCTCGGGAGTAACATTCCATAATGTCGTCCAAACAACAACTTTTAATCAAGAAAGTAATGATAGTTCTGCTACTGATACACCAGTGCGTAAAGCGAAAGTTGTTTGCATAGATAGATTGATAGGAGTTATGGTGGATTTGAATGATTCACAGAGTCAAGAATGAACAGAAACAAGAATTCATCGAAAACGTAACAAAAATTTTAATGAAACAGCAGAAGAACGTCAACAACGTTTGAGTGATGATCTTTCAAGAGTCACTCAACGAATCTCTCAGGAAACTTGTGAACAAAGAAGTCAGTGTTTGAGCAATATGCGCCAAAGAATTAATCAACAAAGAAATAATGAAACTCCAGAAGAAAGAAGTAAGTGTTTGAGTGATATGCGTCAAAGAAATAGTCAATAAAGAAATGAAAAAAACTCCTGAGCAAAGAAGTCAGCGATTAGGAATTTAAAAAATGCGTGCAAATGAAATTCGAGGTGCTGAAACCCATGCTCGCAGCAAACGTCTTGAAGAACAGCAACGTCGGAATGCTCGTCACCAAAGACGTTTGTTAGCTAATCCGCTGAAACCTACTTACAAGTTAGCTGTTCAAAGTGATGTTGCATGTCACTGCTTAGGAGCATTTAATGTATCGTGCGTGCATTGTGGAGCGTTACGTTTTCCTGAAGAACGCATAGGTAATAGAAATAATAATTCATTCGGGGATTGTTGTTTGAATGGTAAAATTAATATTCAACATGTTGATTTTCCAAATGAATTAGCAAGACTTTTTTCGCTAGGCATCCCTTATCTCCTGAATTTCATCAGAGAATCAAAAGTATAAACTCATCGTATGCAATGGCATCTTATTCATGCGATGATGACCGTACAATAAATAAATGTGGAATATACACTTATATTGCCAACGGTCAGGTTTATCATAAAATAAATGCAGCTGCACAACCAACCCAAACTCCACAAGGTAATTTCGAAAAACCTCTGTATGGACCAATGTATTTTCACGACCCAGATGAAGCTGTAACGGAGCGAGGAAACCACCCTTTAAATGTTGGGATTAGTTTACCATTATTTGAGTTAGTAGAGGGAATCATACGTTCTGAAAATCCATTTGCACGGGGCTATATGATGATGAGGGAAGTAGCAGAAGATGCTGAACGAGAAGCAGCTATTCAACAGATACCAGTACCAAATGTTAGGCTTTTATTCACTTGCCCAGAAGGACTTGATCCAACAAGATACAATGTTCCTCAAAGCAATGAAGTATGTGCCATGGTTACTTTGAACGCTGATCAAAGCTTTCCAGATAATTCACTAATAATTAGACAGCGCGGAAAATCAGTTCAAATAATGAAAAATATTGATAAACACGCAGAACCTTTAACATACCCACTATTTTTTCCTAAAGGAACATTTGGTTATTCACCGGGTATGCTGCTGAGAGAAGGATATCCAAGTAGAGGTCACATGACTAGACTTGAGCTTGCACGATACAGAATTGCTTTTCGACCACATTTAGCAAAATGTATTTCACTCGATGAAACAATAAGGGGATATGATTTACGTAACATTAAATTGAATGCTTTGCATTATGGTGGACGGCTGTTTCAACAGTACCTTGTAGATACTTACATTATAATAGAATATGATAGAGTTCAATGGATAAAATTGAATCAAAAGAAAATACTTGCAGACAGTTATACATCTGTTACAAATTATCTTAACGAGATGGCAGAAAAAACAATGCTGTCTTGGGAGAAAAGATTATACTTCCATCGTCTTTTCCTGGCTCCACGAGATATTATTCTGAGCATTTTGAAGATGCTATTGCTCTGGTTAGAAGATTCGGGTCTCCTGAATTTTTTATAACCATGACATGTAACCCGGATTGGCCGGAAATTAAGGAAGCTATTAAGATAATGAATGAAAATGGAAGTGATTGGCAGCAAATAGTTCAAGATAAACCAGACATTATTGCTAGAGTCGCATATTTAAAATTTGTAGAGTTAATTGAGGATTTGGATAAAAAACAAATTTTTGGGCAAGTTGCTGCTTACGTTTATACTGTCGAATTTCAAAAAAGAGGGCTACCTCATATGCATTTGTTAATTATTTTAAAGCAAGAAGATAAGATACATAATCCTGAAGAACTAGATGATCTCGTTTCGGCAGAAATTCCAGACGTAGAAGACGATGCTGAACTACGAGAATTAGTTAAGAAATGGATGATTCATAATGCATGTGGTGAACAAAATCAAAAGGCATCATGCATGGTGAATAAAAACGGTAGAATGAGTTGTAGCTTTAAATTTCCTATAGGATTTCAAGATTCAACCTCTTTAATAGACGATGGCAAGCCAAAGTATAGAAGAAGGTATGATCCTAAATTAGATCAAAATAATAGAGATTTTTTTGTTAATGAAATTTATCGTAAAGATGCTCAAGGTCAAAAAATAACTCGAGATAATCGCCATGTAGCTCCTTACAACCCATACTTCCTGAAGAAATTTAACTGTCACATAAATGTTGAATACGTTGGAAACATTCGGGCTGTTAAGTACATTTATAAATATATATAAAGGCCATGATTGCGCTTCTTTAAAAGTTGTCCAAAATCAAACAACTATAAATTACAATGAAGCAGATAAATTTATACAAGTTAGATGCATAACTCCACCTGAAGCTTGCTGGCGACTATTTGGGAATGAGATACAAAAAAAAAGTCATTTTGTTCAACGACTAAATATCCATTTGCCTGGTCAATATCGAATTCAAAATATTGAACAAGCCCAAGAGGATTTACTAAATATAGTTCGAAAGGGTTCAAATAACTAATAACATGCCCACATTTTGTAGATGAGACAATAACCCGATCGGAGATCGGCTTTCCTGGTACTATATATATATATTTGTAAAGTCAGAATACTTGAAAGTTCCTTTATTAATTTTGTATCATATGTAATCTGTATAACAACCCATCAATTTCATAGAATTAAGTAAACAAGATCTGTTCACACATATCCATAGACTTTTATTTCATTAATTTAAGTATAACTTATATATATATATATATATATATATATATATATATATATTTAATAGCCTGGAGAATAATACAACTAATTTTCCAAACATGGCTTGTAATTTAAAAATTTAAGATTTGAAAACTTAAACTGCTTAACAAATTTAGAACAATGAAAATTATACTGTGATATGAAACTAATAATCAAAATATGATCTCATGTGTATTGGAACCAACTATTGTATAAGATAACCACCATAGAGATAAAGAAATTATGAATTAATTTAATTAAATTCACTACGGGCGGTCTGTATTGCTCATGGCACTTCAGCCATTAAGGCTTATTGTGTTTCCAAAAGATGAATTACACCCCTAACTCATCGTCCTATAGAGCTTTGTGAACTAGAGGATCTTTTCTATGAAGTGGTCTCTTGGGGAATTGTTACGTCTTTCTCTAAATGTCCGAAGATGTCTGTACTTTCCTGCTAAAGACTGCTACAGTCTAAGAGCAGGTGGTCTGCAGTCTCGTTGTGCATGCCACATCTTCTAAACACAGGTTCCTGTGCATTTGGTTTCTAAAGTGCCCATGCCCCATGAATCAGCCTGCCATCTTCCTTATATTGCACCGGTTTAACTATATTAATTCGATGCAATTTTTATAATGGGGGCATAAAGTGTGATTCTACTTACTCTTAGACTTGAGATGTTCCTCCACCTTGTTTCTTTCTTAGCCCAAGTGTTAATGGCAAACATAGCCCTTTTCTTGGAGATTCCACATAACGGCTCTAGTCCTATGAACTTTGCTGCCGATGCTTTATTTGTTAACATTTTCTGCATTCTGATATTTGCTAATTACAACCTGTCCTGGCCTGTCCTACAGAACAACATTGTTGTTATGGACATTACTACCACTAAACTGTGATAGAGTCTTGAAGCAATCCCAGACTGGCTTTGACCTAAGTTTTAATATAAATTTGACCATATTGTGAGGATACAATAAGAACAATATAATTTACAAATCTTGATTGATTTCATCTGAACATAGTCAGTTGGCTCACGATCGGTACCTTTGAACAAAAAGTTTGTACATTGGTCATAATTGAGATACATAGAACATGGAGGGTTAAGGCTGTATTTTGGGTACATTAAAGAGGACATGTTAATACTGAGATCATTCTGTACTCTATTCCATCCTTTGATTTAGAACCGTTTGTAAATCACGCCAGCATGTATAAGTAAAGTCTTCCTTCTCTCTAGTTATTCCTAACAGTCTGGTATTATCACTGTACGTGATTTTGAGAAAACGTACTTCACCTTTATATTGTTAGAGATGATTTACAATGTCCAACCTCTAGTGACCACAGATATTATTCTGAATCATCCTGTGGACACTTTCATAGTAGTTCATGTTGTAGGGGATATGCCCTTTCCTTGCTAGATGCCATTATAAATAGATCGAGTGGTAGGGTGTTAAACAACAGTGCAGGGCACATGAGAGGGACTACTAATCACTCAATGGTTATTGAATATGACAATTCTATATTGATCAGTGATAAGACCATAATTTACCCAAGAGGTTACATCAATAGTCACAGATATTCCTATTAGTTTATAGTAATCCAGATGGAAGCCAGTCATATAGGAAACAAGCTTACAATTACAATTTGGGCTGGAATATAACAAGATAAATTGATCAATCCTTACTTCCCTACAATGTCACAGATGAAACATAAATCCTAAGATCTTATTAATGACTTTTCTGGATAATAGATGCCACCAAATTTTGGTTTAACTGTAGGAGTATTTCTAAACAACAAAATTTGTAATAAGTAGACAATGAGGACTTGTTAAGGTCACCCAGCAGACTGGAGATTAACAGCTTAATTATTTTTCTGGAGGAATATGTGAAGTCTTGTTTATCAGACTAACATAAGAAATTAAAGAAAGATTCACTTAGGAATGCAGTAAAATTACAAAAGAATTGTGCCAACATATTTATGGATTCATGAAGAACTGAAATGTATTTACAGGTTGAAGTAGAATATTTCGAACATACCACATAACAAATAAATAATTAATATTTAGATGCAATAAAGCTTTTTAATATTTTTTTTTTCACATTAACATATTCTCAGATCTATTGATTTACTATATCTCTATGGACTTTTGGTTCCCTCAGTACAATAGTTGGTTTCTCATCAAGGGAAGATGACTTGATATCCAATGATTACCAATTGTAAAAACAAATTTAAAATTCATAATATAAATTTATCAATTTAATTAAGTTTTGTCATCAGTATTATTTTTTAATCACTTTATCACATTAAATGGTTAGGAACTCTTCATCTCTTTAATTCTGATTACCAGTGAGTTCAGTTGGTGGGATTACATTTTTCAAAGAACATAGATTTATATTAAAGAAAAATAAAGAAATTTGGTGCTCAATACCACTTGTAGATTCTAGAGGGCATAAAAAGTCAAAATGTTTGAGGGTCCCACTTAATGAGCCAAGTCAGTATAAAATAATAGTTAAGCCCTACTTAATATTTTTTAAGCACCTCTTTTGGAAAAAAAATATGTTTTTGGATAAACAAAGAAGTGGGCTTCATGTTCAGAAATATACGAAAGAAAGTACTAACCAAGGAATTGAAAAAGTACAATGGATTACTTATACTGATAGGAGTCAACAAATCAAAAAAAGAAGACACCACTACAATGTACACCATCATGATGGCCACCCAAATATGCAATCATTACAATCATGAGCAGAGTCAGATTCAAAGCTATAGGGCCTAACTAGAAATACGAAATTTGATATAACATAACACTGTATGATGAAAAAATCAAAAAGAGGGAGATTCTTCCCTGGACTATGTATTGGTTTGCCACTGTTTGTCAGGTCTTTTTATATTTTACTTCTTAGTGATTTATTTAATTCATACATTCCGTAAGTATAGGAAAGACTTTGCAATAACATAATTTATATTTTGACCACGTGAATGGAGGATAACACTAAAAAAAATATTAGTCAGGAAAGGGTAATAAAAAACCTTGAAACTATCACACCTAGTTTGGCAATTAGGAGTCATGTGTTGTATATTTAATAATTTTATACAAAGCTCTGATTTAGTGGAAGTGCTAGGGATTTAAATATAAATATTATGTTGGAGACACTACACACAAAAAATTCTTACAATATGTAGTGCCTGACAGCCTCAATGGTATATGCATAAATAACTACTATTGACCTCTTGATCAGGAAATGGTTGAAGTGTATGAGACAGAAGATATTAACAGTCATAATGTATGAGAGATAGAATGTTGGATAAGTGGCAGGCCAGGACAGAACCTACCAATATAGGAATCTGATTGATAAAACTCATCCCATACCTGAGGGATCCAATAAAGGAGAAATATAGAGAGGTGGACTTTTAACTTACTCAAGATTAACAGGAAATTGGTGTTTCAATTACTATACCCATAAATTCAAGTTAAGAAAAAACTATATTCTAGGCATTATTGCCTTGTTGATACGGCAGAATGTACATTATCCGTTTGTTTTAGGTGGAAAATATTTAAAGACAAAATGTATGCACTATTAGGTAATATACTATAAGTGATATTATTATAAATAGAATGTTAGAAAATATTAATAACTGTCAATTAATAGTAGTATAAATAAAGGATGTGATGATACAAAATGTTAAGAAATATTTACTTATCTAGGATATGAAATATACCGTAAGTTTAGTAATTGACGAAAATGAAAACATTTGTTTTTTGACTGATCTTCGTGTTTTCGTTAGCTCAGAAAAATGAAGATAGCGTTATGAAATTTGCTATATAGGGCTATAGTGTGCTTAAAAATTCAGCAAAATCAAATTGAAAATATCAAAATGGTGGTCATTTTAAATAAGTTTTTGTTCATATCTCAAGTGTTATTCAACTTATAACATCATATATACATTTCAATCCTATATGTAACGGTACCAACCATAACTCTATGATGACAAATAGAGAAAGTTAGTATTATAAATTAAATTTTTGAATCCTATCCTCCAAAAAATTGTGATATTTGTATATTTACTCACAAGATGCATACTATCTTACATATATAAAAGGATAAGAGTTTTTCTGGTTTAATGCCATTTCTAGAGTTCTACTGGGTTGATTTTAATAATTAACTATTTTACAAAATAATTCCTAATGTCAAAAAAAATTTACTGAAAACGTGAATAATCTACAAACTTACCTAAATAATTAGGAAAATTAGTCAGTTTTCTAGTCCAGTTTTTTAAAAGTAGTTTAGTTGACAATTATTTTAAAATTTACTTAAGACATGCTTTCCAAAGACGTAAAATTGTGAGTACAATGAAAGTTTATTGAAATAGTTAAGTACATTAATGATGAAAAATAATCCATTTGTAGAAGCATATGAATGTTCCGTCTAATCTATTAAAGGCATAATTCAAGACTACCAAGGAAGTATAAGGTTCCAAGATCTAATGAGGTCATCATTACATTTGAAAGTGGCGATGTTGAACCTCTTACTGATTTATTGTCACTCAGATACCCGCACCAACAATAGAAAAACCGAAAGAATCAGCATTCTTGATTGAAACTTAGAGTCTTTAGTGTATCTTCTTTTCTTCCCTTATGAAGATCAAAGCTGAGGAGATAACATTCCATTCCAACATAGACCAAGTATTATTCTCCAAGTATACAGTCAGTTTTATGCAATACCATCAATATCAGCTTTTGATTGTACTTAGCAATACATTGTCAATGTAAAATTTAAGCTAATAGACTGAACTACATTCGACAAAACCAATGTCAGTTTAGAATTGAGAAGAGTCTAATGAACCAAATTAAGAATCCAAGAGTTCATGAAGACTTGCTTCCTGGAAAATTTCTTATTTTTCCATCATTGTTTCAGGGTAGTCCATGAAACAAGATCTGAAATTATCCAGATATAATTACTACAGTCAGATTTTATGACAAACCTGATTTTTTGGTCACTATCACGTGTTACCAAAAATGGAAAGAAATTATGCAAAATTTGGCAAGAAAATATTTGTTGAGTATCATCCAGATTTAGTTGGTAGAATCAGAAGCTACAGTACAAGTAACTGAATTCCAAAATAAAGTCTTCCTCAAGCTCATCAAATTTTAATTTTGAAAGAAAAAGACAAACCAAAATTATTAAATAAAATTGTATCAGCATAACTTCCAACAATAGTCGAATTTCCACATTTACAACTGTTGTAAAAACATGGATCATGGTCCGTACGGTGAAATCAATCCAAATTCGCCATGTATGAAGGAACTAAAGTGCTCAAAGCAATATTCCAAATCTTTTTCAAAATAAAATGGTGACTAACATGGTAGATATCCCTTACACCTCCATAGAAACAATGGACACATTTCAACTCTAAGAGGAAAAAATATTAACAACAGTTGGCTCTTACCAATTGCTTTTCTTTTATTAAGGCACAATTGCCATATGAATCTTAAAGTATGTGGCATTGGGAAAATATTTAAATATGTATATAAACAACTTGATTGTGAACATATCCATATAACTGAGCACAACAGATTCGACAAAATTAAAAGCTACTTTAATTCCAGATATGTTAGTACGTCTGAAGGAATGTGATGAATATTCTGGTATGATATGGACCACAAGTTTCATACAATTTTTAGATTACCTGTCCATCTTCCAGAAGAACAAATCATTGTATTTGATCCTGACCAATTACAAATATGCTATTGTTCAGAATGATCAGAGATATTCAATGGTTTAAATTAAATGTGAATATTAAAGATGCACAAATCATTTCATACAGTGACATACCAAAATATTATGTTTTCAGTACCGAAAGGAGAGAATGTCTCCCCCAGCAATGTGGCGGAAACACTTTATTGGAAGAATGTATTCTATCAACCTTGGCTCTGATTCTGAAAAGTATTGTCTAAGATTACTTCTGCTCCATGTGTCTGGAGCTACAAACTTTAATGAATTAAGAGCACTCGACAACATTCTATATGTCACTTTTCAAGTTACTGTAATGCAAAGAGGTTTAATATAAATGATGACTTATCAGAGAAAACGATAGATGAAGTTGTAGTATGTAATATGCCTCGACAACTAGGAGATTTATTTGAATATAATTTTTGCTTTACCACTTTGTGCAAGAACTCTGTTAAAAAATACAACAGTAGGAGGACATTTGTACATACAGAGAACTGTATTTTATTTGACTTTTAAACAAATTTATAACTTACTCAAAGTTAACAGTAGTTCATGTCATAAATACTTTCTTCAAAATCTAATTAGAAAACATTACACAAAACAAAAACATTGATTTTGATAATTCTGCAGAGCAATAAAAAAGAAATATTGAAAAAATGGTAAGTAATTTAAATGAAGAACAATGAGCATATCATGACAGCATTATGTCAGCAATACGTAATGATGGACTTCAAGAAAAATGCTTTTTTTTATGGTCTAGTAGGCACCGGGGAACTTATCTATACAAAACTCTACTATATACTATTCATATAGAGGAGACTATTGCTTTGCCTGTTGGTTCAATATGAATCATCACTAATCTTTAAAAATGTAGCAAAACATACTTCAATCAATTTAAATCATTACCACCTCTAAATGAAACATTGATATCCAATATTAAGATCAATTCTTCTGATTCACAAATAATTTCACCTGCAAGAGAAATTTTGTATAAAGCTACCATGGCTCGCGGTATTTCTTTTACTTCTAATGACCGCATATTCACAAAAAATAAGAAAAATTCTTAACCTTTTGGTGGTAAAGTAATTTTACTTGTAGGAGATTTTAGACAAACATCCCCTGTTTTTAAACATAGTGATAGAACAAATATAGTCGAAACAAGCATAAAATTCCATCTAATATGGGAGAAGTTTAAAATTTTGTTAGTAATGTTCGATTAGATGACCCATTATTCGGGAATGACTTTTACAAATTGGTAATGGTGAACACAATTAAGACTGAATGTTTTCCAGAGGAAATGATTTCAGTACCTTCAAGTATTGCATTTGATGGCGATATTGCTAGACATATTAGGCGAGAGCTTTAAAGCTTTTTATTCACAAACATTTGTAAAAAACGCCATTATGTGTTCAACAAGCCACCATGTTGACAAATTAAAAGAAAATGTTCTTCAGCTTTTAGAGAGCAGAACTCACTTCAATTACATTGATTCAGATTCAAAGAAAATAATTAACAGTATTATCCAATAGATTTTTTTACATGAGCAAACCTCACCGAGGATGCCTCTTCATAAATTCAAATTGAAGTTTAAAGCTATTATCATGCTTCTGAGGAATCGAAATATATAAACAAGTCTTTGCAACAGAACAAGGTTAATAATTATAAAACTAAAGCCAAATTTTATTGCCGCAAAAGTATTAACTGGTTCATCATGTGGTGAAATTGTTTTTATCTCCAAATATACCTTGTTCCAACGATACTGACCTACCATTTACTCCAAGAAGACAACTACTATATCCTTTAAAACTTAAATTTTTTATGACAAGGTCAAACATTTAAGAAAGTAAGTATCTATATTACAGAACCTGTGTTTGGTTGTGGACAACTTTATGTTGCATTGTCAAGAGTGCATCATTTTGGTGATTTAAGTTCAACATTTTTTCAAGTTTGTCATGGACCAAAGCAAGCAAAATTACTTCCCTACACAAACCAAATTTCCACAAGAAAATTTATATACAAAGAAATTTATTAATATATATGGGCCAATTTTAATTATTAATGTAAGGTGTGGAAATAATTTCAAAAGAATGGATGAGGAATATTAGCCATAATAACAACAAGGGAAAAATGTATTAAGAAAATTTATAAAAAAATTAAACGCCATTTTATTTATTTCCTTTTCACTCAATAATTACACTATTCCATTGTGAATCTCTCCTGTGTTACTTTATAAAAAGAAAAAGAAAAACAACCATCGGTCAGTTTTATCCCCCAAAGGACTACCCAGACAACTATTAATCTTATTCATGTCTTTAAAGAAATTGGGGCTGTGGCCTCGAAACACTTGGCTAGCATAGCTCTATTCTGTAGAAACTGAATAATCTCGACGTTCCCTGGTTTAACTCTTAGCTGTATGTACGCATGCGCGAGTTCAAATACTCTAAATTTGTTGTTTTAAAACCTTTGTTATCATAGCCTTAAAAAAAAAAAAAGAACATAAAATAGAGCTGAATTTCTTCTTATTCTTTTACTTCGACAAGGTAGTATAAATTTTAAAAGATTTTAATTGTTAATCCGATTTTTCCTAATACATACAATATTTTTCAACGTTAAAAGTTATTGTAAATAATTTGATATGCATTTATGTTTATATGAAAGCAGTTTTTATTTTACAAAATTTAGTATTACATAGGCAGTTGTTTATTTGTGTAGATTTTGTTTATTATTGTTTAAAGGTTAAAAACCTCTCGGTCATCGTGTCCTTAGAAATTAGGCACACGAAATAAAATACCCAGCCCTCGAATAATAGCGTCAGAATTTCCAAAGAAATTGGTAAAACAGACTTTGAGCAATTAGATATTATATAACAACCCACATTTTCGATTTTTCTGTTTTTTACTGATAATTCACGACCACCATGTTTGTGAGGTTGCGACAAATACGATTTGTTTAGGTTCTTAGATGATGCATTTGAGTAAAATTTGAACAAAATCGTAGAACTGATTTTGAGAAAATCGCATTTTTATCTTATTTATAAAAAAAAAATTAACCGTACTCAAACATATCCAAAATATGTTTACATAGCAAATTCGATTAAAACAACTTCATACAGTTAGAGTACCTACTAAATATACAAAAGATATATTTCAAAAATCACTTTTTTGGACTCAGAAGTCCTCAAAATTGATACAACTGACAAAAACTCCAGATCTATATTTTGATTTATAACATAATATTTTCTATACTATGTACAAAACCACAAACATAGCTTTAAATCCTAAAACTATAGCTAAAATTAGTAGGTTTACCTAAGAAAGGAAACCTGGTATACAACTAGATCTAATATGGTAATAAGTAATAATTTATAGAAATACAATCAGTTAAAATCATCAGTCAACAGAACTGAATACAACACAAGAAATGACAAACACCTTGTCCTACAAAGATTTATTAACTAACAAAAAAGGTTTTAGCACCAATAGTGTAGATATCAAACGGTTTTTATCGAAGTGAACAACAATTATGTCTCTTTTCTTAAGAGTTCAGTGCGTGACTTGATAATGACAGTTGATAGATACTCTAGAAACGTCGTATATCTGTTTCTGTTAAATATGTTTCTGTTGCTGTACAGGGTGTCTAGAAAATATTGTCCCAAATTTTTTATGGGTGAAAATAAGAAAAAAATTCAAATAAACAAAGTCCGGAAATGTTTAGATTTCGAATTATCCGCCATTTTAAATTTTTAATTAACACTTAATATCTTTGTAAATAGAAAATATATTGAGCTCAAATTTGGAGTACATATTTGTTACGTAATCATTTACCCTTGCACAAAAAACAACGTTCTTTTATATATTTTAAAAATGGCCGATTTAAAATATTTATTGTCAAATATCTCTGAAACGCTACCTTTACAAAAAAATTTTATTAAATATAAAAAGTTACTTTTTTAATGACAAACAAAACGAATTTTTTTTCTATAGCTTAAAATATAACCGAGTTATAAGCTACAACCTAAAAACATGATTTTTATTAATTTGACAAACAATAATAACGTATCTAATAACAAATTATGATTTTAGTTTTTAGTCGTTAACTGGGTTATCTTTGAGATACGCAAAAAAAAAAACAGTTTTGTGTCTCATTAAAAAAGTAACGTATTTGGTTTCTTGATTTTTTTTTTAAAGTATGCAGTTTTAGAGATATTTAACATTAAAACTTTGAAATGGTCGCCATTTTGAAAGTTCACAAAAGAATGTTTGGATTTCTTGTACAGTGGTAAAAAGTTACGTAAAAAATATATACACCAATGTTTGAGCTTAATATCTTTTCTATTTCCAAAGATAATAAGTTTAGTGTTTAGTAAAAAAAAAAAAATAAATAAATAAATAAAAAAAATAAATAAATAAATGACGTATAATTTGAAAAATAACCATTTCCGGTCTTATGTTTGCTGGCTTTTTTTTCCCTTGTTCTACCTCTAGAATAACGTGGAGAAATATGGGACAATTTTTTTTAGACACTGTATATATAAATGATGGAAAATTTCCAAATAAAATAATAAATTTACAACCCTCATACTTTGGTAATCGTAAAAATATTTCAACATTTGTTTTTTGACTGACCTTCACGTTTCAAGGTGCTCATGCAAACCTAATTGAAATACACCAAAATAGAATTGGAAATTTAAAAATGGCGGCCATTTTAATCAGTTTTTGTTCATTTTATGTGTGTTGATCAATTTATATCACACGTATCTAGATACAAATATATAGATTTCAATTCTGCATCTAATAATACCAATCCTACCTCTCAATAACTAGGTATAAAGAAGTTATTGTAAAATATGTAATTTCGAACCCTGATTTCCCAATAATTTGTGATATTCGGGCATTCAAGGTCACCGAGACGAGCGTAGCGAGTGAAGGTTCTTTCACATATATACAGTTTTGAGAGCCGACAGGGTCAACAAAGTGAACGAGCGAAGCGAGTGGAAATTCCATTCCTACGCGTCTCTACAATGGCGCCTTTCTCTCTAATTTTCTATTTGCCAGCAAATCATTAAAAGACCTTTATAAAATTGCAAATCATGTATTTAACAAAATTTGTACAAAAGTACTTTAGTTTTGAATAGCCCTCCAGGGACCCCCCGATGTGGGAGGGGCACAGGACGAGGGACTGATGTATTTATTCGTAACGATATTGACAACAGCAGCCATTAATCACAGTGTAACACTCCCTCCACCCTCACCCTGTTTCTACCCTCAAAATTTCGTCATCAATTGAACCCTTATTCAGCGGAATTTAAATTGCAACAAAGAATTGTATAGTTTTACAAACAAAAAGTATTTTGTTTTCAATTGTTGCACAAACTGATTGTAAATTTCTAATATACTAAAAAAAGGAAGTTACAAATCAGCTGTCTGTTTCATGAACGTTAGAAAAGGAAAGTGTGCGAGTCGGCAGGAACTCTCCAGGATAAGATGAATGCAACCATCGAATCATATTCTGCCACTTTAAATCAGCTTGTTTTGTCATAATTTAATATATTTCATTGCAAATAAATTATTTCGAATTACAATTCCTAAAATAATATGTTTTTTAATTGTTTCACTCATTTACTATTTAAAACCAAAACAAGTAGATGGGCACCATCATAGTACTTACCCAGCCCTATCATACAATGAAATACAAGCAGATCCACTAAATGTAATGCACAAAAGTTGGTTTCTTGGGCCTTGTACGAAATGGTAAATTGTATTGGAAGATCAAGGAGTCCTAACCAGTAAGGTAGATTTGTTTAGAACTGTTTTTACACATTTTTTCTAAACTTCGCAATTATGTCATTACTTTCTTAACATCGTATAGGTTAGGTTAGATTAGGTTAGGTTAGGATAGATTAGGTTATGTTAGGTTAGGTTAGTTTAGGTTAGGTCAGATTAGGTTTGGTTATATTAGGTTAGGTTAGTTTAGGCTAGATTATGTTAGGTTAAATTAGATTAGGTTAGATTGGATTAGGTTAGGTTAAGTTAGGTTAGGTGAGGTTAGATTAGGTTATTTTAGGTTAGATTAGGTTAGATTACGTTAGTTTAGGTTAGGTTAGGTTAGGTTGTACCTCTAGGTCGAACCTCTAGGCTGTACAGTTGTAAGGAAACCTCCTCATGTTAGTGTGCCGTATATCGTAGCTATACTAATATAACATTATTTGAGGGGGTGTAAGGTTAGGTTAGGCTAGGCTAGGTTAGGTTAGATTAGGTTAGGTTGTACCTCTAGGTCGAACCTCTAGGCTGTACATTTGTAAAGAAACCTCCTCGTGTTAGTGTGCCGTATATCGTAACTATACTAATATCACATTATTTGGGGGATGTAAGGTTAGGTTAGGTTAGGTTAGGTTGTACCTCTAGGTCGAACCTCTAGGCTGTACATTTGTAAGGAAACCTCCTCGTGTTAGTGTGCCGTATATCGTAACTATACTAATATCACATTATTTGGGGGATGTAAGGTTAGGTTAGGGTAGGTTAGGTTAGGTTGTACCTCTAGGTCGAACCTCTAGGCTGTACATTTGTAAAGAAACCTCCTCGTGTTAGTGTGCCGTATATCGTAACTATACTAATATCACATTATTTGGGGGATGTAAGGTTAGGTTAGGGTAGGTTAGGTTAGGTTGTACCTCTAGGTCGAACCTCTAGGCTGTACATTTGTAAGGAAACCTCCTCGTGTTAGTGTGACGTATGTCGTAACTATACTAATATCACATTATTTGGGGGATGTAAGGGTAGAAAAGTACGTTCTTGTAATAACTTCGCTATTTGTCACTGCAGAGATTTGGAATTCAGAATTGAAATCTGCAAATTTTTATCTAATTTAGTGTCTTATAAGATGAATAATATACACGATATGAACTGTTTAAAATGAAAGTCATTTTTACATTTTCAATTAGAAGTTTCTGAATTTTAAGAGATTTCTATATAAACACACTGTACAACCTTTCGACCCAAAACCAAGTAAATCTCAGCTGGTTACCAGGTCACAGAGGATACGAAAGAAACGAAATTGCAGATAAACTGGTAAACCTTTGATCAAGAGATCCTTCATTGGACCTGAACCTATAAATCAACTAAAACCGTAGCAAAAGATAGTCTAAAACATTGGCTAAACTGAGAAATTTAGGAACGATGGACAATACTTCACGGGATTACTGCTCCAACCAGATCTGAAACTCAAAATTTGTCATTTCACAAAGCAATCGAAATCTGAGGAGCTTCGTATCAAGCTATAGCGCTTTCATGAAGCGTCTTAACATCATTTGTGATTACTCAAAGGAAACCAGAAATGCAGACTAGGTAATCAGCACCTAGAAACTGCAGAACATATACTTCAAAAATGCGAAGCATTAGGACGTAGAAGACAACTGATCTTCAGCCTGCGACATTTGAAGCAACAATAAACCTAGCTTGGAACATCCAGACCCTAACCAAGAGGATAAAGATAAGCTAGGTAAGATTTTAAATACACTATAAAGTGAAGCGTCTAGAGGGTAAAATCCACTTCTATTTATAAATAATAAACAAAATCGCACTGTAATCCCCTATACCAAATTTCATGTTACTATTTTTAATTTTTGTGGCCGCTATCGTGCTTACAACGGCGAAGGACGGCAGGCATGTTAAGTTTATCGGTATCCTGAGTAAAATTTATACATTTGGGTATTATAGTTATAAAATGGCGGTATATAGTTTCTCAGATTTTTACACTTTGCTTTTGTGTGTGGATTTGTATAGTTTCACGGCGATATATTCTCTCAACTACTTCTAAAATTATAATAAAAATGGCGCTACTTTTTTTTATGAACACGTGATAGATCACTGAGGTCAAAACACTCGTCCATTTTGATAATAACAAAAAATCGTAGCCTACTTTGTAATATCCTAGCTTAGTGAATAGGCTTCATGTCACACTTAGTCAAATGCTTACGTTATTATGTTGTCCATATCTGTAACACCATGACCTCTGCCATGTCAACAGTAATACTTTATGACTTGATAACCCTCAGTGTTTGAGGTCTTTCGTTACTACGACTTAAAATGTCTACGTTAGTGTCATACAACTTAAGTGTATTATGAGTTAAATTGTAGCAATTAGAGAAAATATTTCGTTCAAATATCTCAAATAGTAAACTAAATTAAACACCAAAAAAGTCAATTTGGTTTTCAAAAAGTGAAAATTAACTGTTGATAAAAATATTTACATATTTAAATAAGGCCCTAAGCTTGCTCCGCTTGTGTCATAAATACATGAATTTAAAGAAATAATAATAAAACACAGTTTTTATTTTGTAAGTTCCACTTTTTATCTTATATATATATATATATATATATATATATATATATATATATATATATATATATATCGTATTTAATTAGAATCAGTGAACTTTTTGAAACTTTTTTTTTTTTTTTTTTACATGTGATTTTACACTCGGATTTGCGTCATTAACTTTCACATTTCACCAAAAATTTAAGGAAATCTGTATATCCGATTATGAGAAATTATGTAGTTAAATTTTTGTTTTTATTTACCGTTAACTCGAGAGCTACACTTTTGACGAAATGCCGACCATTATGTTTTCTATTGTTGCTTAGAAATTTTATCAAATTTATTGTTAGGGCCTCTTTTGAGAACGTCGTAGTTTTGTGTATTTTGTTTTTGTACATCATCTCCCACAAACTTTTTAGTAATTGGATAAATAAAGAAGTCCCGAAATATTGCTTAAATATACCCACATACGAAATTTAATTGAAATCTATTTAGTGTGTGTGGGCTGTAGAGATTTGTACGTACAGACAGAGAGATACAATTAAAAAAAAATATTGACAGATAAATTGTAATAACTCTGAAACCAATTGAGATTTTAAAGTGAATTTTTCAGGGTTTACTCTACTTTCAATTCTGCATCTTTTGATATCCATATCATTGGTTTAAAAAAAAATTTGATCTTTTTGAAAAAACTTTAAACTGCAATTACTCGTAAACCCTTAGACATTTCAAAGTGTTTTTTTCAAGGTTCACTCTCTATTCAATTCTGCATCTTTTGTTGTGCATATCATTGGTGTTGTTAAATTTTGAATTTTTTACAAAAAATAGATAAAAATTTAAAAAATATTTAAAATTTTGAAATTTCAATAGCACCCCTTGACTCCAAACTTAATTCTGCTTCTATTATGCTATAAAAACAATCCAAGGTCAAAAACTCACTTTTTTCGCCTAAAAAACTGTAAGGGCGAAATTTTTAAAAGTTTGAAAATTGCCTGTTTTCTCGAGTTAATTACGAGTCAACACTTTTTTGGACTCAGTTGACCGCGGATCTCAAAACGGATACCCCCAAAAAATCTCCAGATAGATTTTTTGACCCATAATATAACTTTCTCTTAACAACGTATTCCGAATGATATGCTCTCAAGAAAAAACGTAATTTTCCTCATCTTAATTCGAGTATACACATACTGTACAGAAATCGATAAGGAAATATTTGTAGAACTATCAACTTTCAATTCTCCTAACACCCTAAAAGTGTTTTTGGAATAATGTCTGGTGCATTACTCCATAGCTTAAACGAGTAACAAACTTTAGTATGTACACATATCTTAGGCCCGCATCAACGTGTCTTAGGACTTCTTAAGACTCTAAGGAAACACTTAACTGTTCCTTTACACTTAGGCTTCCGTTAACCGAATTCATATTTTAATAACCCACATTAACATCCCTTTACTGGGTTATCCTATATGAAGGAACTACGTTGAAAATATCAGTTACGTCGATAAGAACCAATGAGAGTTCACTAATCACTACAGATGATTGTTCGTTAACCGTTAAACAGCTGACATCTGTTAGTGCGTTTTGATTTATTTTTATAATTATGCTATGAATACATAATCACAAAGAGAACGATCGGGAAAAGTTGCTGGATATTTTAAACTAGAAAAATATTTTATTAAAAATTAATATTTTAATATTTTATATTAGTTGAGAATAAAAAGCACAGGCAGTGAAATGTTGAAGAGAAAATAACATGTGGTGAAATAAAAATTTTACTGTAATTTTACACAACAATGATGTTCTAATTTAATTCATTTATTTTTTTCCAACGTAATATTACGTAATATTATCAACAATATCTATATTTTTTAGTGTAACTAAATGATAACTTTTATAACGGAAAAATATGACATCTAAAAATGTATTAACCTATAAAATTTTACACATTTTATCTTCATCGTAAAATACAAATATGTTTTCAGAATCCCCCATGTATCATGCATAAAGAAAATCGTCTTCATCTTACATCACATTCTCAATATTCAATAACAAATACATCATTCAACATTGAACAATATGATTGAGGAAGGTTTAAGGTAGCCTTAACATTAAGGGAGGATAACAAGTTAAATTGCTAAAAAAAATCCTTACCGAAATGAAAAATTGTTTTAGGAGGCCTAAGGAGAGATTAAACGAAGGAAATCGTAAAGAATATTCATAAATACTGGCTTTAAACTTTTTATTTATTGTATAGATTGTTTACAATTCGGTTATAGTTGCCTAAGGGCCAATAGTCAAAATTGAATAACAACAATTGTATCGACGAATTTTTTAATTATCGATACTTCAGAGTCGACTTTAATTCAGCAGATGAGAGTCAATACCTTTTGTGACGGTGTCACACAAACAGCTGATCGGAACGGTAGCTATGTTCAGCAGACCAAACTGAGAGAAGAATTCGTATCGTTCAGACAACCAGTTGTGAAGTACAGTCTTGTTTTAATTTTTGGGTTTAATATGTAATTTCCAAATGAACGTTGTCTTAGTACATAATTGGAGTCATGCGTTCAGGGTTTTCCGGAAGTACAATTCTAAAATCGGCCACATTAATTTATTATTTAAACCGAGACATAGGTACTTTTACGTTATACCCCCATTTTATCCACTTTTTTTTTGGTTTTAAATTAAATCCAACACATTTTGGTGTAAAATGTATTGGAATATGATAATTGATCAAAATTATGATGGAGAAATGTATTTTTAAGAAAAAAAAAACCTATAATCAAATAGCCCCACTTTTATTAATTAGAAATCCCATGAAATAACTGAATTAATTAAAAGTAATTCAATAATACAATAGCCAAATAAATCAATAAATCAAATAATACAACCTAACCTAACCTATCTAATCAAACAATCAAATAACCTAACTAAACTATTGAGTACAATATTTATATCAAATTATTGTTTACACTGATGACCGACGGTACTTGATAGAATTCCATTATACAATAAATTGTAGATACTAAATAAATTATAGAATTTTCCAAAAGGAAAATTGTGTTTTATTTGTCAATATAAAAACGTGAAAATAATATTAATGTAAATCAAATTCACTTACATTTTTATCATTATCAATTGAAATCACAATGAAGATATAACAATAAATTAAGTTATTGTGTTATTGCGTTATTTAGTTATTGTATTATTGGATTACTTTTGATTATTAAAGTTATTTTATTTAACTTTAAAGTCTACATAATTGGAACAGAAAAATTATCATTAAAAAAACAAAGAAAAGCCATAATTTAAGGTTAGAGAAATTTTTTTTTAGACGGCTTTACCGCTTTTGTTAAATTTTGCTAAAATCAAAAGCTTAATGCCCTAAACCAGAACGTTAAACTGAAATAAAATAAGATTACATTTCTGGAATAAGAAACAAAAGACGAAATTGGATTTTGACCGCCATGTGAAGTGTATTATCAAATTATTCCCGTTAATTATTGTTTGTATTATATGTTAGTAATAAGGAATAATTGGTATCATTAACTTCTCTTCGTTATAGTCAATTATTAAGAAATTATGGTTTTATTTTTTTGATCAATAACTCTGTTGACTTTTGACCCACAGAAAACCATAAAAATACCATTGTGTTTGTTATTAAAAGAAGAAAATATAATTTATCTATTAAATTTGTTGTAATCGTTTTTGAGATATTCGTTATTAAAGGCTGTCATTTTTAAGTAAATAGCAAAATATAGTAGGTGTGGTGATAAAAGGTTACATACAAAATGTCTTCGCCACGTCTAGGTTTAATATCCAATTCATTTCCACTGTGTTTATAAAACAACACAAAAAAAACAGAAAATTAAGAGTTTTCGGACAAATTTTATAAGATTTTTTTGTTCTTAAAATGATGCAAAAAAAAAACACTCAACAAAATATCACACTGTATGTATTTTTCTCCACGCCCGTATGTGTTTTTGCAGATCATACGCACTTAGTAGGCAAATACGTGCAGAGTGGAAGATTGGAGGAGATGCTTTCCACAGGTAAGATTAAAGTAAGACTTGTTCAGATAGTCAGGATTACATCAAAGCTTCAATTATAATGAGTATGGCTGAGACAATCCTAAGGTATCCTATCTGAATTTACACCGGTCTTCATCTACATCATCTTTTCTATCAGGTCTTTCTTTACTAGGAACTTGTTCTTTTCAGACCCTGACTATAAGACTTAGATTATTCGAGGGTTGGGGGGGGGGGTCTTTATATATATTTTTTTTTATTTCTTTAAAGACCAATATGACCCCAAGGCTCTACACAACCAAAATAACAACAGTATTGCTGGATTTGAGATCACTTAAAGTGGCATAATAATAGATAAGAACAGTGTCTCTTTGGTTGCGCCAGGAAGTTGTAGGCCTACTAGATCTACTTTGAGTATGCTGTTTTTGCCTTGTGACCGGAATTCGGTTTGTGCGCTATGTCAAGGGTACCAAGTGAGGATGGGCAAGAGAGTAATCCAAGCAGTGAGTCGTGGCTTGTTAATGCTTGTATTATAGTATTTATCATAAAACTATATTCAAAATTACACCAAGGCTGGCTAGTTAATTAGGGGGATTGCATAAGCCGTTCTTCCGGAGGTTCGATTCCCTTCAGACTAGGAAAAACGATTATTTAAACGATGTGGGTTGAGAATGGCTATTGGTAGAATGACTAGTGATACTGTAGCATGAATATTTAGTATTTAGTTAATATATTGTAATTGACTATTAATTAGATTTAGCTCTACAAAGCTGGCTACCCTAAGATGCATGGGCATACGTGGGAATAGACTTCTAATTGGGCATGCGCAAAAATACAGTATCGCTTTCTCAAATCGTTGACGCTAGACTAGGTTAAATTGTGACAGGTTGCTAGTGAAAACCTTGGGTTACAAGACGAGTTATAAAAATGAACTCAGATTCCAATCTTAGGCATTTATTTAAATATATAAATATTTTTTCAAAGAACATACAATTTTATACACACGTTGCAGAAACATTGCACAAACTATTTCACTCATCCACCCCCAAAACGAAATAAAAACCTATCGTTACCAAAAGTCTCAGTTCGGTCGTTGTCAGTCGAAAAGAAAAAAGGAATCATGGACACAGTTTTTGGAAAAAAAAATTGAAATAAACTTATACCCTTGTTCCAAAGACATGAATAGTATTTAAATAAAATTGAATTATTATAAGTTTAGAGAAGGTTCGGTTTTTTTTTGCCAACTAAAATATTTTTACACTTGTTGTTTTGCACACGAATTCAAGTCTTTGAACTTCATATTTCACTAAAATTTGAACGATATTGGTAGAGTCGATTTTGAGAAATTACTTTTTAATAACACAACCATTTTCGATTGTGTTTTTTATCAATAGTTAGATCTGATAGTATGTGTGAAAGAAAATCCTTTTCCATAAAAGGGGTAAGTATGAGAGATTTACAGCAATTGAAAAGCGTTGTAAAAAGCTTCAAAGTAAATTATGCTTTAAATTTAGAGAATGCTCAAAACTGTGAAAAATTAACAGTTAATTAAAATTAAGAAAAGGAAAACTTCAATTGATTAATGATTGTTTTTAATTCGTGACTTTTCAAAAATGTTTTTAAGACTGTAATTTTTAAGATCTTGAGTTTATTTTTTCCCACTATACAGAATGTTCAGAAAATGTTGTCCCCAACCTTTGGTAGTAGTTATATAGGTCAAAATAAAGAAAAATTCCTAGAAACACATGTCCCCGGAAACGCTTTGTTTTCCATCTGTTGGCCGTTTTGTATTTTTTTAAAATAATTACAGCTTTCATTAAATTATTAATATCTCGAGTCGAAATTTTAAACACGTTTAGTATTCAACGGTAGACCAAGAATCAAAACTATCTCATAAATTGTTGAAATAGTGACCATTTGATATTTTAAACTAAAACCATTAATTTTACAAAAAAATGTAAACAGCCGCCATTTTAAAATGTAAAAGTTAAAGGTTTGATTCTGGTAAACTGTTGCATACAAAATGTGTATATTAAATTTTGACTCGAAATCTTAATAACTTAATAAAAGCTGCAATTATTTTTCTAAAAACACAAAATGGCTGTTAAATAGAAAACAAAGCATTTCCGGACATACGTATATAGAAACTGTTTTCTTTATTTTGAATTATTTAAAGTTTAGGATGAGAGTTTCTGAACACCCTGAATATTTTTTGAATAATTTTGGTTTAACTATCTTTTAACATTAATCTTTCAGGTAAATTTACTCAAATTTCTTGCATTATTATTCTCATAAAATAGACTTCTAAATTAGAAATTAGTTAATTTTGTGTGTGGTTTATATCAAACAACCTAATGGCTATCATTGCCTTAACAAAGAAAAAAAATGCATAAATTTTCCTACTCACCAATAGTCTACCCAAAAAAAAAAAAAAAAAACGAACTAAAATTAATCGTCTCAACATTTTTTCTGAAGTTGTTAAAATTAGTAAAATTGAACGATTGAGGCCATCTTTGAACAAATATTTAAATGGCTAAACTTGCTTTGCTTGTGTCATAATAAAGTTGTCAGTCTAAATCGAATTTAATTAAACTCATTTTTTGTCATTATTTCATTATAATATCTGTTAATTTCGATTTTGTATACGGGTTACCGTCATTAATTTTCTCTTTTCACTAAAATTTTTACGATATCGGTTGAGACGATTTTGAGAAATTCTGTTTTATAACAGTCCCCTCCTCGATTTTTAAAAAAAATATTGATAATTCACAATCCGGAATTTTGGAGGGTTGGTGATGAAATTCGTTTGTTGGGGCCTTAGAGGCTAGTTTTGTTTTGATTAGAGCCGATTTTTAAAAAATCGTAATTTTGTGTTTTTTTCTTATATCAGCTAACGCCAAATTTAGTTTTTAAAGATTCCAGCTAGGGGTAAAATATTACCATATACATGATTTGACAATAATTGTACAACCCGTTTGTGGCTGTAAAGCGCTGCACATAAGAAAAACTAACATCGTTTCAAAAATCTTTCTTTTTTTAAATCGATGGACATGAAAACGGATTTATCCGTAAAAATTGACATTTTGAGTCAGCACAATTTCCTATACGTATATGTAACATTAATAAAATAAAATCATAAAAATAGTCTTGATAGCGCCAGGTTTGGAAAAGAACAAGAGTTGGTTAAGTGAGACTTGATAGCAAGGATGGAAAAATCGTATCTAACCCAAGAGTACGTGAAAAACGAGTAGATCCAGCTCAGTAGCAAGGGCGATTTTGGAAAAATAGCAAATACGAAAAAGAAATTTCACATCAGCATACGCTGAATTTTAAATAAGATTCAATGTAAAGGAAACCATTGCTTCAATAACATCCTTATCAAATTTAAACCCATTAATACAAAGATTAGAACATTCATATCTAAGTAATAAATTTGTATTTAACGAAAACACAAGATTAATTGGTGACTGTAAATAAATCAAGTTATGTCCACAGTCTAATGGCATATTCATGGAAAATTACAAAAGCTATTAAATTATTAATGGGTTTCTTGTTTTACTATTTATTAGTTGAAATATATAAATAGTATTCTGGAAAACTGTGAACAAAATTCCGAGGAGAATGAAAGGGTCAAAATCAGGAGTGACGTGCTTTAAAGCGGGTAATCTGAATTACCTACTAAATCCTACCCTCGTTTATGACCTTCCAATTGTTTCAAGTTTTTTCACGGAATCGCCTTCCAGCATCAAAGACAAGGCCCATAACACCAATTTAGATCTACTTCGATCACGGCTTCTATTTTCATCGAGATTTGTTGAATTGAATTCATTCTATTTATCGACCGAAATATTTAGCATATTTTCGGATGATAAGTTTCAAGGTCATTGTGGGTCGAGATACTGACACGAACGAAGCGAGTGGGGAGTTTTAAATATATAAACTCGTCAAGGACGTAATGATTACAATTACGAGCTTCAAAAAACCTATTAAAAGTTATAAAACTTACCCTACTGGATTGATCTACCAATACAGGGTGAGGCAGACCACCCGTACACAATGTATATTGGGTAAACCTAAATGAGGTAAATCCTCGTAACAACGGAAACCCCCCTATTCTACCCCAAAGAATTTGTAGAAATTATTTTGAAATCTCCAAAACGCTCAAAAAGGGTAGTTTTGGAGATGGGGGTAGTTTTGGAACATTTTCAAATGTAACGGTAGGTTAGTGATAACTCATTTTAAAGGTATTTGTTCACTGATCATTTTAATAAAAAAAGTTTTCACTTATCTTGAGGCTCATGTACAGGGTAGTCCAAAACGTCTAAAATTCAGCTTTTTACAGTTATTTTTATTGCCACCACCTACAATAATGTATAGGAACACAATTTTTACCAAATATTAATGAAAGAACACCCTTTCCAAAAATATCCTCAAATGTCCCATTACCCCAAAATTTACAAATTTACAAAATACATAAAAATTTGGAAAATGTAAGACCATGAAAGTGAAATAACTCAAATAGCAACGTAGGTTGTGTTGCACTTCATTAAAATGATCTTTAAAAAGCAAACATTTTCTGCATTTAAACTTTAACTCTATCTCCAACGATTTCGAAACTGCATACAAACTATTTTACAAACATAAATAATAATAAGACTTATGTCATTAACTTACTAAACTATACTGACACATTATTACTGACTTATTTACTTAATAATGTTAAATGAATGAAAATTCTCCAAAACCACAATAAAACAGTAACAACACAAAGACAGTTAAGTTTATTCTACCTTATGTAGATTTCAATAGCACTGCTATCATACACAGAGGTACACTGTAAAGAGTGTGTAATGTATCTGTGAAGATGATAGCAGTGCTATTAAAATCTACATAAGGTAGAATAAACATAACTATACAGTCTTTGTATTGTAGTGGTTTATTGTTTCTGGTTTATTATTGGGCTATAGAGCAATATAGAAATTACAGACGACAGATATATATATGAATCCAAAACCACATATTTTCATGTTATTAATATGACTTAATTGGACATTTACCATCATTTGTGTATACAAAATTAATAAACGACGTTTCGACAGTATTAATCAACTCTCGTTATCAAGTGCGAAACTTGAATATAAAAAAGAAGAAAAACATCAACATAGCCTATTAGACTAGTAGCATATTAGAAACTAAAAATAAATCTGCAATTTAAGAAAAGAACTCAAGCCTACTAGGCATGACTAGTCAAAGCTAAGACTAAATAAAAGAATTTCTGGAACATTAATTTTTTTTTTATTATACCATTACGATGAGACGCTCTGCAGTTATACTAAGGTCCAACTTAGCCATACCTTAGCCCAGCAAGTGCATGAGATCCAAAGCTAAATACAAACATCATCAGATAAAACCACCACACACAGGTCTAACTACACAAAGGACTGCAAGCAACTGATTGTAAGAGATGGAGCCAAGAGAAAGTTGCCACTGCTTATCGGGTAAACAACCTTTCAACCTCCTTTTTAAGAGTTTAGTTTTCGATCGCGTCATGATTGCCATTTTTGGAATAGGCGGTAAATTTTCAACCTTAAAGTAAAAGAATTTTTATCACCGATTTTTAATAGAGCTTTTATTAACGAAAGTCATAATGGTCTAAACTAGTTAGGATGATAGGATAGTCAGATAGCTTTATAGACTCAAATAGTTTTCCTGATACATTTTTTTCTGATGTATTATTTTTAACTCTTCACAATTAAATTTGTGAATTTCTGAGCAAATATGTTCAGCTATTTTCGATTTATCTGTTACGTTTTATCGCGTATTCTTCTTACGTTCGCTAATTGTTATATTTAGAGGTCTTTTTGTCTCGCCAATATATTTCTTCTCATTTTAACACTGTAAATAGAGTTTTTACCATCCAGAGTGCCAATTTTAGATTTGTTTTTTACGAGATGTTGATTAAAAGTGATTCAATTATTAAAATCTGTACGTAATTATATTTTATTGAACGTTTTCCGATAATCCCGGCATATATGGGGACGTAACGTATGATAAGGGTTTATTATCTTTAGAATCTTTTTTCTTCTTTTTTGACATGTAGAAGGTATCGATTGATGGCATCCATTGATAACTAAGTCATCCTTAATTATATTAATTTAATCCTCAATTCTTCACTCTTTATCAGAACAAACTCATATCAGTTTAACGTCTATTTCTGAGAAAACTGAACATTTTCTTTTATCGCAAAAAAAATTGTCTATACTACGAACATGTAAGAAATTAAAATGTAACATAAAAAGAAATGTTTGTTGTGTCAAATGTCAATGGGAACAGTTGCATTTGTCACCAGCTAAGTTTGGAATTCATAACGCCTTATCAACGATCTCTAACCTCTAAACTATGACTTTTATGACATGTCATAAACATTTTTAATAATGTTTCTCTGGTTGATTGAGAAACTAACGGTGACACAAATAGCATCTCTGATGAAATATATAATATTTCTTTGTAATAAATAAATGATTACACGCTGTGGTAATACATTATTTTGTATTATTAATGATATTGTTTTATATCTCGAATGTGAGGAGGTACACGTGCTTGCTTCAACGAATCTAATATCTGTTGGTCGTTGGTTATAATTGGACCGAAGCTAGATCATTTTTAAAGTCGACCTTTTGTCATTTATTTTTGTATGTTTAATTGGCTGTTATGTAGTTATGACGTCTAAACAATCGTTATGAAAATGTGGGATTTAGGTACTGTGTATTTAAAAGTTTTATTCTTATTTTTCAGTACTCAAAACAGTACTGCACGTTTTTCAACACAGGACCGTTTGTGTGTTCCGACTAAGAAATAATTCAAAGTTTAAAAAAAAAGTTAAACAAAAATTGAATTTTAATAATTAAAAAAAAAAATTATATGTAGGAGTTAACTGACGAAAAACATTTTTTTTTTTTTTTTTTTTTTTTTAACTATCTCGCTTACTGTGTTGTTGTTTTCATCTGGTTGAATTAAAACAGAGTTTTGAACAGCACGGCTACAGTAACAATATTGTCTTTATTATTACAATGATCTACACAAACATAATTTAAATAAAGATACTGTTTCAAGGTAATAGGAGGCGTTGATAATTCAAAACAAAAACACTTTCCAAAAAAGAACAAGAAAATATTTGTAGTAAAAAAAAAAATATATATATATATATTTACTACAAAGAGAAAGAGAGAGAGAGAGAGAGAGAGAGAGAGAGAGAGAGAGAGAGAGAGAGAGAGAGAGAGAGAGAGAGAGTTTTGAACAGCACGGCTGCAGTAATAATATTGTCTTTACTTAATAATACAATGATCTATACAAACATAATTTAAATAAAGAGACTTTCTCAAGGACATAGGAGGCGTTGATAGTTGTCCTCAAAACAAAAATACTTAAAAAAGAAGAAGAAAGTTGTATTAAAGTAAAGCAAACACACTTTATACTTTTAGGTTTGGTATAAAGGATATATATACATATATATATATATATATATATATATATATAAACCAAAACTATAGTCCTTAAAATTCACATCAGGAATGTATTTATGAACATTCCTTTACGATTTCCTTTGTTTTAAGGTCTCCTTATGTTGTTTCCTTAATGATATTTTACTTTATATGTTTTTACTATTTTCTTTATATTCTAATATTTTCTTATATTGTAATAAATTACAATATTGTTGTATAGTACTGAATTACAGCAAAATGGTTAATTTTATTCGAGGACACATTTTTCCTTCAACATGACAGTGCTTGTTTTATTTTCAATTCACGTTTTATATTTTTCTAGATTAGAAAATGTTGGCATTTTTTCCTTCTTTTCTTTCTCCTTGTGATTATGAATTGATCGTCAAACAAATTAAAATAAATCAAAACGACAGATGACAGCTGTTTAGCGATTAACGAACAATCAGCTGTAGTGATTACTGAACTTTCGTCGGTTCTTATTGATGACGTAATTGATATTTATGACGTAATTGCTTTAATCGCTCCTTTGTAAAAACGACTTAGTAAAGGAAAGGATGGTTTTTAAAATAAAGTCGGAGATGTGTTTTAGTGTAAAGGAAGAGTTAAGTGTTTTTTCAGGGTCTCTTAAGGAAGTCCTAAGGAATTATCATAAATATGGGTTTTATACGGAATGAAAAAAAAAATCTGCTTAGACACAAGTGTACTTTTAAATTAAATTATTATTATAACTTGTTAATCAACTTGTGCATAACTCCAAACAGCTTTGAAAAACATACTTTACCCCAATGTAATTTCATCTATATTTAAATTGACCTCACTCTTATTTTATTCTGATATTATATGATAATATTTTATTCTCTAACCATTCGGGTTTTGTACAAACGGTTAGGAAAAGATCTACAACTTTTTCCACCATCAAATCACAAAGCGAACACAATTTAGAACTACTGCTATAAGAGTATTTGTTTTTAAATTAATTCAGTCCTGGACTTGTAAAACCTAAATACATCAACCGCCTTTGTGCAAAATACGTGCACCGATCACTGTCTAATAGTTGCAGTCTGAAATTAACTTTACCTCTACTCAATATTTTATTATTCTCAAGGGTCATATATTGTATACATTTGAGTTGTCGCCCATATTTTATATCACAACTTATACATACGCCTATATTTTACATAAAATAGAATGTTTAATACCTATTTAAAATGAAGTAACATTTTAAAATCCACTTCACGGTACTTTGAAATACTCCTCTATTGAATAGAATGTAATTTGCTTCAAGTACCGTTTAAGTGAACCAGTAAAACTTAAAGAACATTACTTTTTTTATTTACAGGAAGGTTATTAAATTGTTTTAACCAGAGTATTAGATACAACGTTCTACAAATTACAATCTGTGCACGGGATGTAGATTTTTTTTGCTTGGAAATTTCATCATATACAGGGTGTGGAAACAATCCAGGGAGGGTTAAATAATTTTAAACTAGAAAAAAGTATAAAATGGAAGCTTTAGAAATATTTATTATTGTGAAAAAACTGTGTTTTGATATTATAAGATAAATTCATTCCCGCCACAAAGTTAGTTTTTGGTGTCAACTAAAAATGTCCGTACATGAACCCCCATGGAGCCTTATTAATTAATATGAAATAACTGCCCAAACTAGATGTTATTATACTACTCCAATCCAAAATGGCGGCAGTTTAAATATTCAAACAATCCAATTTACTTCTGAATCTACTCAGACAAAATTATTAGGGCAACAAAAATTTTCTTCATAAACAAAAGAATAGTGTAAGAAAATAATACATTTCTTAAAAGGTTGTCCATAAACATTTTTGGTTTTATACTTCAAACTTTAGCTCGGAAAATATTTTGTTTTGTTAAAATGGAAATCTTATGACAATGCAGTTTTCTGGCCAAACTTCAAAAAATAACTAAAATTTTTTTCGTAATAATTGTATTTCATTATTTTTCTTACAATATATTCTGAAGTAAATTGTATATTTTAAATTATTATGAAAGGCAATTTTGGATTGGAGTATGAAAGCGACTTCTAATTTAGCCAGATATTTTCTATTAAACATGGCCTTTAAAAGGATAGGCTATATCACACGATGAAGATTTAAATTTTTAAACTTTAATTTCCCCCACGCATTTTGGAGTAAGATTTAATTTACCTTATAAATGTTTTTTACGCCAAAACATTTCAGTTTCGTACCTTTTTCAATTTAAAAATTATTTACCGTCCCGTAACTTTCTTACACCCTTTATATACATGTTTAGCTGTGATAAATTTTTTCTTTAAAAAAAGTTTAACACGATTGAATAAATTTTTAATCAAATATTATAGTTATTAAAAGTTTTTGAATTCTAAAAATATTCAACAGAGTTCCCTCAGACGACCACTCCTTATCTTAACCTACAACAGTTATAGGTAAAGTTAACAGTCCTTTAGGTAAGAGATAGTTATGAGGATAATCTCTAAGGTCTACAAAATTAAATTATTTTCATAAGGTTTGGTAACTTCATGTAACTTGTATAGGTTACAAGAAACGTACAGTCTACATTTCTTCAAAATGTCGGTTTTGAATGGTTGAAAAATTGAAAAAATTAATAATCGTATCGTCCGAATTTCTCAAAATTGCTCAAGCAATTTTGGTACAATTTTACTGAAATATGATGATTTGTAATCCAGATTAATGTGGAAAATTGTAACTAACAAATTTCGGTTCCTATGTAAGAAGAAAATTTTGAAGTGTTGATTTTTAACATTAATTTATAAATAGGGATCTGGAATCTGAAGGCCTCTTGCAAGTCTACCAATTTACAGGGTTAGGTTTAGCCTAAGACTTACATTTGACTAGTTGTGGAATTATGTCACCCTTTACCAATGTCTTTTCCATCTCCTAAGACGCCCAAGAGTCCAAAGAGTGTCCTGTAATATCAGTTCATTTCCAATTATTCAACTAATAATTTATAACGAGAAATTTTATTATTATAAGCGAAGGCAACCAATTAATTTTGTTTCTGTCTTTATCGGATACACATGATTAATATTTAACTAAAATCAGTAGTTCAAATTTTGAGAATAAAGGAATTGGTGTTTTGATTTACAGCTACCACCAAATTTGAAGTATCAGAAAAAAACCTAAATTCCCAAATGCAGCTCTAACGATTTCTTTACAATTGTAGTGAAATTTGGAGCTTAATGCCCTAAATCAGTCTGTCTCTTTTGCTCATTTCAGCTATAAAAATATGTTAATTAAAATTACTGTATCTCTAAGTAGGACAGATGTTCGTTAGCGCTGATTTGTCAGAATAGATTTGATGGATTAGTTCAAAATCTGAATAAATGGTTTTTGGGAATCTTATATTATGGTTGTACAATATAATCGCTGTAACTCGAATTTAAAGGGTACCTGCAATAAAATCAAAACACCAGCAGTATTGAGTCAATTCTTCTAAAATGTTGATAATTATTTTAAATGTACATTTATTAGGTCCCCATTATTTTACAAAAGCTCTATAACGTAAGTTTATTTCTCAAAGTTGGCTACTATTTAAACAAGTTTTACTTAACACATGAAGATTAATTACTTTTATCGATTTAGGTGTCCAATTACAAATTACAAAAACTAACCTTTGGAGGAACTAAGAAAACATAATCAATGAACTTTAAACGTCTTGATTAAAAACTTAATATTTCTGGATTTTGTTGTTTAGGCTGAAACAAAACAATATTTAATATAAAGAACTACGTTGAAGATCGAACAAAACGAGTGAACTTTTTAGGAACGAGACAGCATCCCGTTCACGCAAGGATTAAAACAATTTATTTTTATCATGAACTGCAAAGTCTAATTCTATTTGTTTTATATATTCAGACCATCGTTTCTATCCTCACGAATCTAAACAAGTCTCCTGTTATAATAATTACAAAGGTAATTAAAATAAAAGCATCGGATCAGACCTGAGAAAGAAGAAGAGTTGATAATGAGGGTGTTCTCACTTTGCTGATGGAGACAAATGGTTCTGTGTTTGTGTTTTTGTAACTCTCCGCGGGCGTTTGGCAGTTTACTCAATCGCTGCTTCATTTGTCAGGCGTCGAGACGCTCCGTTCCCGCGCGTCGACATCCGATTACATCCCCGACCCTCTTAAGGATGAAGGATGTTTACTTAACAATACAATGAAAGATAAACAAACATGTTGACAAAACGTGTTCCAGTCCTTTATACTGTTGTCATAAAATGTGAAAATTCACTGAATTCTGGAATTTAAGGCTGCCAGGTTTACGACGAAAATAAACGGTGAAAAAAATACACCCATTCGAACATAAAAATCTCCGACATTTTCCTCAAATATGTCTCTAATACTGCTTATATGTTGGGGGAAAAAAATCAATTTATTTTTAACTGAGTTTCTTCTGATTTATGGAGGATAGAACCAAAATTATTTACTTGTCATTAAAAATGTCAGTTTGAGGGACAATGAACAATAATTTTCTCTATGTTTGAACAAATATATAAATTGGGCCTAAACTTCACTTGTGACATAATCGCGTCATGAAGACAAGAAGTAGTAGAAGAAGAAGAAAAAGAAGAAGAAGACAGAGAGGGAGAAGAAGAAGAGGGAGAAGAAGAAAAAGAAGAAGAAGAAGAAGAAGAAGAAGAAGAAGAAGAAGAAGAAGAAGAAGAAGAAGAAAATGGGAAAGAAGAGGAGAAGAAGAAGAGAAAGGAGAGGAGGAAGAAGAAATAGAAAGAGAAGAAGAAGTAGAAGAAGAAAAGTGGAAGAAGAAGAAGAAGAAAAGAGGAGGAAGAAGAAGAAGTTTGATTTTAATAAACTGTGATTATAATGAAATTGAAATACATTTTTCAGGACTCATTTTTAACTTTATTAAATTGTAGGGAATTATGAAAATATTTTATCTTAGAGGGTTTATTCTCAAAATTATTTAAGCCGATTTGAAAAAAATCGTAATTTTCTGATTTTTTTTATGACATTTTATCCACCTGTTTTTCAAAGTTTTGGCTCATTTTTCGAGTCATGGAATCTCTACTTAAATCTATTCATGAAAAACGTATTAAAAATAATTTTTAGCCCCTCTCATTATTTTCTCTAGATTATGTATATGGCAAAGTAAAAACAACAATATGATTTTTTTTTTCTCCGTAAAGTCCTCGTTTAAAGGTAAATAAAGAAGTACTCTGATTATTTTCAACAGTATTTATTCTACATTAGAAAAGATTGTAAAAAACATAACGAAATAAAATATATTTTAAGTGGATCCTTAGAGATAAAATTTGATCAAAATCTTTAGAGCCGATTTTGATAAAATTGTAACTTTGTGTTTATTCTCATGAAAGTTATCGGTGCCACCAAATTTTGAGTTATCACAAATATGAACATAAACACCCACAATACAAATTAAAATTTCCTTAAAATCAGTGCTCTAGTTTGGGCTGTATGCAAGCCGATCAGACATCATTCTAAAAATCACTGTTTTGGACTTAGGAGATCTCAAAACGTAAATAACTTTCTATATGCTGATGTGGACCTTTACAATAAGCTTCCTAAACGTTTTAAAAATATTAAAAATTCTCAAACTTTTAAAAATACCTTTAAACAAATCTTAATGTCTGAATCTTTTGTTTTAACCTTGAAAACCATGGAAAGTTTTAGGAGTTTCAATTATACCCGGGCTGTCTAATGATGGTAAAGCAATTTATTTTATATACTTTAAAGAGTCTTTTTTGTATTTTTAGTACACATTGAATTACCTTTATTTTAATTAAGATAAATTATTCTAATAAGTTATGCAAAATTTATTTATTCAAATGTTATTTATTTTGTTTAACATTTCTCTATTTTATATTCGTTGTCTGATTCCCTTTATGTATAGAAAAATCATTACTCACTTGTATGTTTTTTTAAAATTAATTAATTTATTTATTTATTTATTTTTATTTATTTATTTTTTTTATGCAATTGTATTGTTAACACCACAACGAAATAAATTGAATATACTATGTATATTTGAAAACGTAAAATGCAGTGACATGAAATAAATTGTTTCTACTTAAAGTGTCATTTAAAAACAACGAATGACTCATATTTTCAACTATATTTCCAGCCTACATTAGACATAACTATCAAAACATAGCGAACACAATTCAAATAGGTCCTTAGTGGCAAAACATAATCAAAATTGTTTAACCCGATTTTAAAACAATAAGTTTTTGGAAGTTTTTGTTTTTCTCTTCTACAGTTACCCCCAAATTTTGTATTATCAGAAAAATAACAATTAAAAACATTAAACTCTTACGTTCAAAATATCCCTACATATATAGATTGAGTAAAATCGGTTCACTGGTTTGTGCTGTATAGCCGACGCGACGATCAGACAGCTTTCTATTTTTTTTTTTTTTCATGTCATAACTTTTTATTTACTACGTAAATTAAAATAAATAAACGCCGTAAAATAAAATAATTTTGTTCTTAAAACCTCGTCTAAAGACCACAAATGAAGTTGCAAACGTTTTCGACTTTATTTCAGTCTACTTTAGACGAAAATGTGAAAACGTAGCGAACTCAATATTTGTAAAAGCATTGTTAAAATTGTAGAACTGCAAAAGCCGAAGGGAGACTCTCGCAGGCCATACTAACTGTCACCGTAATAATTTATGTTAATGGGCAGAACATTCAGGCGGTCTCAAAGTTGTTCAGTTACCCCAGCCAGCTAGATACGAATGGAACGCTATCCCTGCTTTCAAACATGTAAGTCCAAATAACATTATATTGATTACGTCATTAGTTGTGTGTTTCGGTTAAAAATAAACTTTATCAGTGTAATTTGTTATCGACAATAGATAACAGCGTCCAATCAGATTGATTTATAATCGAAACTATATTTTCTAACCTAACTTTGAGTTGTTTGATCAATATTAGAATTGTATATATCGGTTGTTTGAAACGTTTTAAGGTTATGTTGGAAATGTTTTGTGAATAATAAAATCTATATTATTTTTTTGTTTGAATATATTACTGCTTTGTTTTATAAATAAATTAGTAACATTTTATTCTTTTATAAATTTGTATTGAAACATTTCAGAATGAACGACTGTAATTTGTTTATAAAAAACGTACCAGTTTCGTTCAATATTCGTCTAAATTTGTTAACGAACGAAATGTTTTGTTCGTTTTTAGCTTGTTTAAATTGTTACATTTAATTTGCCACTTACTGTCTTTTAATTTTTTTAAATTTTACACATTACTTCACACTCAATGTGTTCATTTCATCAAATGGCTTTGAAATGTCCGAGTGAGATAATTTTACGTTTTATTTATGTAAGACTAAATAGAAATAGACTAGTTTTATTGAAATTGATTTAATCTAAATGTTTTAGTTTATGAATAGATTGTTTATTTTCTTAGTCTCTTCGTTTAAACTGTAGAATCCGTTAGTTTCCTTTTCTTTACCTTTTTTTTCAGCGTTTTTTTCCTGTTTTTTTACTAAAGTGAAATATGAATATACACATACAATAAATAAATTTTAAAAACACGCTTTCTCTAATGTATATATATGCTCAAAAACTCAAAAATAAAATGATTAAATTCGTTGTTTAAAAGTAAATATCTAGTTTTTTGAAAAATATTCTTTTTCAAGAGACTTTAATGAAAAAAAAAAAAATTGAAATGAAGTCTCATATTGAATCTCTCTACGACCTAAAGACGAGGAACAATTTTAATCTAATTTGATATTTTGACATCCAAAGGTTTTATTAATTTCTTTGATAAATAAAATTTGCTTGAAGTAAGTAAAAAACATCAAAATTACGATTTTATCAAAATCGGCTCTAACGATTTGAATAAAATTTTGCTCATGATAACGCCTAAAGACCCAAATGGTCGCCATCTTTAAAAAATACCGGTTCGTTAGTTGTCGGTCTAATAACTTTCTTATGCACCAATCCTCAAAAACCAATCCTCAATCGTCACCAAAAACTCCCTAAACTTGTTTCGCTTCAGCGAGGGACATACTGTAATTCAATTCCCTATTTTAATAATGCCCGTTAATTATTGTTGTTTGCAAATTATTCTTTTAAGTGCACATTTTCAGACGGGGGGTTTTTTTAAATCACATATTAGCAGATTAACGAAATCGGTAGAGATTATTTTGACAGCCAAGATGTAGGTTTTTATCGACACCTCAAGCACAGACAGTTTTGGAGAGATTTCGACGAATACGCTTTGTTTGGGTCCTTAGAAACTAAACTTGAGCTAAATTTGAACAAAATTGTTATGGTCGAATTTAAGAAAAATCATACTTCGGTTAGCATCTACTCTTAATTTTTTAGTTAAACCAAAAAAGTCCGTAGATAAAACTAAAGTATGTCTATATACCAAATATGATTACTAATTCACGTTTTACCTGTAGACAACTGCACATGCAACAGACTATAGACAGAGATCATTCCATAAATCACTTTTTTTGGACTCAAATAGGATAAATGCCCAAAAACTTGACATTGATTTTTTAATAGACTATATAACATTCTCAATATTTCGTATATACGAGAAAGTTAAAACCCTTAAAACAACAGAATATTCTGTTTCATCAAAATAGTTCAGTAAAAATGTTTTTAACATTATCGGTTTAGAAAAAGTTAGATCAAAGTCTTTTAAACGTTCTTCAAAATATATGTAGATTTTGAATTGTGTTCAGGCGAGTTTCCCGCTAGAGGTCTCCCCTTGAGTGACAGTTAAATTCTCGTAAGAGCTTAAAAAGTTATAGCGTTGAACCAGCACCGAGAGGTGAGTGAGGATTTACGAAAACTTCAATTACGCCGATGAGAACAAAGCAAGTTTCATCACATCACTTTCAACAAACTCTCAATATCGTCCTTGCTCAAAAACCAATTTGTAAAAGTCCTATTTCCTTCAATAAACAAATTTGACCAAATACTATTCATTCCATGGAAACGTATTTCGTAAGTACAAAGTTCCAAAATCAAGCAGACTAAACGTTTTTGACTGGTACCTAACAATAACTCTTTAACCTGAATTCCTATCCAATCCTAAGGATTCTAAAGGACGAATATCTCACATCAAATTTGAATTTTATTTATCCATTCGAACCATTCTTTTTTATCATAATATTTGACAAAAATGTCACAACAGACATTAACATTCCAAAAATGGTCTAAATGTTTTCTTAGGGACTGGAAAGTATAGAAAACGCAATATCGAATTTACGCACATCATTTCTTTAGTAATTGGGACCTAATTAAGAGTAAGAGAGATTAAAAAGAGGTGAGAGAGTGAATTTGTCGGCCAACCCTAAAAAAACAACAGTTACTATGTCTTCAACCATGTTGCAACAGTTCTGCCAACTTAGAACGAATTAGACCAAAAACATTTCAATTGCATGCATTTAGTGTTATATTGGTTATGGTTTTCCTCTTTTACAACATAACAGATGTATACAGAAGAGTGAAAATAAAATATAGAATCTATATAATTATATAACTTGTTTTAAGGGTTGAAATTATTACAATAACTTTAAACTAAAATGTCCTCAGGGACTAAAATACGGGTTTGGCAATCCCGAGGGACCCAGCTGTACCTACATATTGTCAGAGTATCCTTTGGTTAGATCTCTTTCTTTCATCTTTCCCATTTGGTCACTCTTGATTAACTCTTTTTCTTTTCCAATCCTGACGATATTAGATTATTCGAAAGTTATGGGTATTTATTTTACATTTTTCCCTTTCTAATACAGAGTGTTCGTGAACTGGTTTTTCATTTTTGAATTATAATATTTCTTTAAAATGAATAAAATATGTCAAATAACATAAAGTCGAATTTTGCTTCCTTATCCATCTATCCACCATTTACTTCTTGTAGAAAAAACATAACTCCTGAAATAGATAAGATATGAGTTCAGATTTGCTATAACCATTTTGTATGTTACGTTTTACAAGTGTACCAAACACAAAGACTTTATTTTTATAATTTTCAAAATGGCGGACGTTTAAAATTTCTTTTAAAGTTAACGGTTTTGGTCTTATTCGACGTTGAAAGTTTTAAACGGCTGCCATTTAAAAAAATATAAAAATAAAGTCTTTACGTTTGGTAGACTTGATTATCCAACATATAAAATTTTTATACCAAATCTGAAGTCAATATATTATTTATTTCTGGAGTTATGTTTTTTAAATAAAATTACAAAATGGTGGTTAGACTGATAATAAGCGGAATTCAACTGTATGTTATTTCACATTTACTGCTCATTTCGGTTTTTATAATCTGAAAATGAATTCTCAGTTCACATTTTTCAGGACATCCTGTATATAAGATGATGATAACCGAGAGGTTTTTCGCCTTTAAACAACACGAAAAAGATATTCTAAAATGATAACTAAAAGACTTTACATTTGGTGCTAGATCGGTAATGAAAGCGTGCAAAGCATAGAATATTTATTCATCAAAACAAGAGCATTTTCATATAATAAATCGGTTGTTTATGCTTAAAATTTAATTAAATACAAAATTAGGGAGTTAATAAATATAATAGATTTATACATTACATGCTGTGATATGGCTTTAGATTACTACCCTTATATTTGCAAGAATTAGGATAGTTCATATTTAGGTTTAGAAATTAAGCAATTTCAATACACCAACCTGAAAACTAAATAAAGAGCAGCCGACACTATTCGAATCATAAAAGGCATTTCGGAAGACTCTTAAAAAAGTGATAATGAACCATGAACAGCTGTATTTTTTAAAAGTGCTAAATTTGATTAATTTATGATATAATTTCGTCTTATTTGATTAAAATGGAGTTTTTAACACGACGGTCTAGGTACATTTTTGTTTTTTTGCCGTTTATTCCAGAACAGGGAAATGTTTTTACTTTAAGTATTGTTTACGGAATTGGACCAATAGTTTTTACTTTCATTAAAATTACAACGAAATTAATACAGTACATTAGAGAAATGACTATTTAACAGTTTGCGAGATTTCCTTATTGCAGCTACCCTCAAGTTTTAAGTTATAGAAAAAATCCCCCCCTCCCAGAAATGGTTAAATTTGTATACAATTTTTTCTAATCATTGGACCTCCTATATTTGCGCAAAAAGATCATAGATTTCTAAGTATATAGGACAGAATAAAATTGGAGGTAATTTAAAATAGTTCTTTCATTTACGAATTTCTTTTTCAAAAATTTAAAGTTCTTTTTCGTTTTATACCTGCTCAGACTTCCCAGAAACAACCTTTCTTTTAGTGTCTCATGAGTTAAAAATATTATGTAACTCAAAAACTTATATATATATATATATATATATATATATATATATATATATATATATATATATATATCTGATGTCAAAAAGTCCAGGAAGTTTAAATAACTTTTAATTTTAATAGGTAGTAATGTATAATTAGCTAAGTAAGGAATTAAATAACCTATAATCCTTAATTCACTTACTTATAGGCTTAAAATTATATTCTGAATAAAATTTGAACATACATTTTTTTCTCAGTGTATTTAATTGCTACCTTGCTTACTTTACACTAGATTTTAAATAGTTTTTATTTGTAGACCTACATTAGTATTTAAATATTCTACTTACATTTTCATCTTGATTCAACAACAGGAAGTATAGACAATCGCCTCCTGAAAATGTTTCAAAATTAAAATGTTGGAAACTTTAAGGGCCTATTAGACCTACTCATAAAGGAGTAGGTTCATCAAATAATAACCAAGAATAAAAAAAAAAAGTTCAAAATTTGTATAAAATACGAAAACAACAATAAATAGTTGTCTCAAATAAGAAATTAAAATTTAGCAGCATTATCGTAAAATGGCGTCCATCTTTCAAAGTTTGCTAAATAGATTTTTATTTTATATGCAAAGGAAACTAAGGTTCCTTTGTTTTCATCAGATTATTAGTTTATGATATTCCAATAGTGGCCACGATAAAAGAATCATCTTGTATATTGCATGCCAACAAACTTGTTCTTCCATTTATGAAAATATATATATTGTGACAGATCGGAAGACAATCGGATAAAACATACTTCCCCTCTAGAATATTTACAGAAAAATGTAATAAATACATACCTGTGTGTATTACTAATTTACACACCAGGTGTAAAACACAAAATCTCGTGTAAACTTAAAAAGGTAGAAATATGAAAAATATCAAAATGTGTTTTGGCGGGCAACTCAAAATTTGAAAACGTAAAATCTCATCGAGTTCCTCAATTTGAAAGTCTAATTTAATAGAAAATAACTGTGCAAATTAGAAGTTATTATTTTACTCTAATAAAAATTGGCTACTTGTCAAATATTAAAATTGGCTTTGTTTCAAATTTTAGCTCTGAAAAAATAAAATTTGATTATAAATTTAAAATTTTAAGGTAATTCAACTTCCTGGTAAAACGTGAATAGAATAAGAGTAAGGTTTTTGTATTTTACTTTTGTCTCATTATTGTCCTTCTGAAGTCAATTAATTTTTTTATTAAATATTTGTTTGTAGTATTTTGGATTTTACCTTTCACCAGGAGTCGCGGAACTTTTTGACACCTGGTATACTTTGAGTTACGTAATTTTTCAACTTAGGAGTACTAAATATTTTTGGAATGAAGTTCGTAAATGAAATAACTTTTCTTTTTTTTTTAAAAAAAACTCCATTTTTATTTACTCCCATATACGAAGTATTGAGAAAGTCATAGGATGGACCAGAAAATCGATTATCTTGTGGATATTTCAAAGAACTTTAGAGTCGAAAAACCATATATCAGGATATTGTGGGAGGGGGGGAGTTTTTCGATAACTTAAAACTTGAATGTAGTTGCAATAACACAGCAGGTTTACGATTTTGTAAAAATCATCAGTTTAAACAATAATTAAATCCTTAAATTATAATTATATTATAATTAAATATGTAATAATGAAAATAATCAACCAAAATCATGCTCTTTTAATTATTGATTTCCATATAAAATCACACTTAAAAATGAGTTTATTCTGTATACTTTTAAAACTTTCTGTGGCTTCCAAATAGTGTTTCCATTAATCACATGAAAATCCAAAATTAACCTTACTGACTTTAAACAGTTAATTAAATTGGATTCATACAAATGAAAGATTTTTTTTATCTTAAGATACGATTTCACAACAAAATTATAATTACAAATTTCTAGCCATTTTTATCTAATGATGTTATTATTACATAATTTTTAATTAAAAACATAGTTTAATCGCTGAGACTGAAAATTCTATCTCTTCAAAATTTTTGACAATAATGGGGACGGGGTAGCGAAATTTGTATAGGCATGTTCAGCTCACTGTAACTCAAAGATCTAGCCCAAAATGCCCACGAATGTTTTTGTGCGTTACAATGCCCCCTCCTCACTTAGCCTGGTATAATTATTAATACGTTAACCCCAAAAACTAAATAGAAAATTACCTCCATAAACTGTAAGAGATTTTACAATTTTTAAATCATCCTAAAACTTAATAACTTTTTTTCAAAAATTGGTGTTGAGTACTGGATAACTAAAAACAGATTTTGTGTAATCTAATAAATTTATTCTAAATTTTTTTTTTTACAATATCTCTGTCCTTCAACATACAAGATAAATCAAGACACAAATTTGTTCATTAACTAGTTTGTATCTAATAATTACTTTATCCGTTCTTCATTTATAATTAACGCCGTTTTTAAACGTTTAAACGTTATCAGATTTTGTGATATAGTGTAAACCAATGATAAAAACAATCTGAACAATTCGGTGTGGTATCAATCCCTCCAATACGGTACCTTCTTTTTGAAACAGAAAATATAGACAGACAGACGGAAAATTAATAATTCTCTGACAACATGTTTGTTGAAACTTTATTATTTACTTTGATCTTCAAAATTTACTTCAAAGATTGGCAGACTAATCGTGGAACATTTTATATGTGAAACATTCTGATGGTAAACCTGTGTAAGGGTAGGTTACATAACAGGGTTGGGTAGGTAATATGATGTCACCTTCAACTTGCACTTGGCCTTGAGAGCGTAGTACCGTTACATCGGATGCCTGAAGGTCGAACGACGAATTCTTCCGTCTGACCTTGTATGACCTTGGATTATTTGTATCCAAAATTTTCAAGTTTATGCAAAACTCTTGTAGTTGGTTCTATAAAATGTTGATTTTTTTTTTCATACTTTTTTACATATTAATTTTACAGAAAACTGTTTTCGTGTCTTATAATCAAACATCGTGGTTTTTGGAATAATGTAGTTTTTTTTTTCTATCTGACAGTTTGTTTACTTAGCAACAGTTTAAATATTTTTGACCCATTTTTGTGATATTTAGTAAAGCAAAATATATCAAAAAGGGTTCAAATCTCTGTTTATAATTGAAATATAATCGAGATGTGAATCAAATGTTTTTTTTTTTTAAATCGACTTCCTCCATATGCAGAGTAAGCTAAAAATTAGGTACCATGTACAGGGTGTCGAAAAATTCATACAATTAGAATTTATCTGTCTTATGAAACTATTAACAATATTTTTTTATAAGTAAAGTAATTATTAGATTTATATAATTTTAAAATGTTTTAATATTATACCCCTTTTCTTCGGATTTATAATGATTAAAATTATACATGTTATAAGAAGAATTCATTGTTCTTTTTTACAATGCTCAATTTTTTTCCCTTCGGCAGTTTGGAGATAGTAGTACTCAATTATCAAATTCTGGAGCAGATATAGAAAGCTAAAAAAAAGAAAAAAAAAAGTTTAAGAAAGCTTTAAAATTTTTGATATGATTCCACAAGATAAAGGTGGAAAAAAATCACAATTTATGAATTTCTTGAACAATCTTTAGTATATAGTAGTTAATTTATGGCTCACTCTGTAGATAGAGGATTGATTTATACAAAATTACAGTTGTTTCTCGTCTGTATCTCATTTATAATCAGAGATATTAAGCCTTTAAATTATATTTATTTTATAACTAGGTAAATAAAATAAAATTATATAATGATTTTTTTTAAATCCAAATTGGTTGCGTTAATTTTGATAATATTCTGATGAAATGTATTCCTTGATTATTATTATTATTGATTATATATATTATTCGTCATCTTCCAAAAATTTTGGTTATGGACATACAGTTCAAAATGCTAAAGTGAACTATGAAAGCAATCTTAGGTAAAAAATATTTTAAAATCACCAAAAGCAAACTAAAATAAATTTGGAAGGAATTGATAGAAAATAGAAAAATAAAATAATTTTGATGTTGTCCTTATAATCATATTTTAATCAATTATGAGGTATGTTTTTGATGTTTTAATATTTTTCGTTTTTGTTTTAATGACGGAAAATCTCTCTTTCTCATAACTTTATAAAAAAGGGATGAAAAGAACATAAAATAACGACCACTTAGTCCTCGAATACTCTAATACCACCAGAGGGTCATAGTTGGTAGAGACCTGACAAGAGATATGAAAGACATTGATCTAACTCAAGATTAATTGAAAGGTGTAGGATCCAGCTAGGTACCCTTGGGATTGCCAAACCAGTACTCACAATAAATGCGCCCTGGAGGGTGGGATATTTAGGCTATAACACAAATTAGGCAAAGTTTGTGTACATGTAACAACTGAAATTGATGACTTAAGTCATTGAAACGTCGATTTGATCCTAAACACTATTATGGAAAGTTTTTATTGATGTATCTTATTTAGTGTTGCTTATTTACAGAGAATAGTTGTCCGGTTGACTGCGGTCGAGTTGCCGACTAATGCAGCGTTCCGTTCTTTTATGTACTAAAAAGTTTCAATTTAAACATGAACAGTAATTTTAATTATTTATTTCAAAATCTTTCAAGAGGAAATATTAAACATTCAGAAAGTAATAAATAAAAAAGTAATAACAGAAAACAGAGAATTAAAAAAAAAAAATTCCGAATTAAAACAGAGTATTTTAAATATATATTATTCGATTATATATGCATTTAAAGGAAAATTGAATTGCTCTATATTGCGTCATACATTGTACAAATAGGCTTGTTTTTATTGTAGAGAGGAGTGAAAGAGAGGGAGGAATAAAAGAGAGGGAGGAGTGAAAGAGAGGGGTTGGAGTGAAAGAGAGAGAGAGAGATAGAGCAGGAGAGAGAGAAGAGAAGAAAGGAAACGAGAAAGATAAGGGGGATGAAAGGGAGAGAAAAGGGAGAAAGAGAAAGTAAACAGGAAAAAGAGAGAAAGAGAGGGGAAAATAAACAGATGAGAGAAAGAAACACAGAGAGATAGAGAGAGAGAGAGAAGACAGAAAGAGAGAGAAGAAAGAGACAAAAGAAATGAAAAGAGGATAAAAGAAAGAGAGGGAGAGAAAGACAAAGGGGAAAGTGAGTGAAAGAAAAGGGGGGAGATATGGAGAGATGAGAAAAGAAAGAGGAAGAGATCAGAGGGAAAGAGAGAGAGTGAGAAAAAAAGAATGGGAAAGAAAGACCACTTAAAAAATTATGCCTGTCATCAGTTTGTCGTATGACTACGCTTAGTGCTTTAGAGCAGAAGCGATTCAAAAATCGATTTTGACCATATTTTACAAGTGAAAATATTTTAGTCATACCTTGGGGTGCTTAAAAATTATGTTTTGATCGTTTTAAGGTGTAGAGTAGCTGCCATAACCTCGAAATTTCGATTTCCTTAAAATCTGCTTTATTGTTTCTTAGGAAATTTTTTCAATATTTGACACACAAAATGTGTTTTTGGCCATAACCAAAAAAAATTTTGATTTTAATGTTATCAATTAAAAAGGGGTAATGGATAAGTTTCTTTTAGTTTCAGATATTGACTCTCAAACTGTAATTGTCTTTCCGTGTGGTAGAAGTATAGGAAAAAGTGACTGAACTGTTAAAAGGTACTAGCTTGCTAACGCCCAAGGCCTAGACTATAAGACTTTATTGGAACTACCATTAAAAACACTCATACTTTATATTTATACCTAAAATTTAATAGTATTGGTGATAGAAATATTGGTTTTCTTAATTGGAGGGCTTTTTAATTTAAAAAAAAATCAAATAAATAATCAATGTTTTTAGAAATGTTTATAGTAAACCCTCACTGTGGGGTAATGTCTGCAGAAGGGTAGTAGTGGACTATTTGCCAGCTCCGTTAGTTCGGACTGCCTCTTACTCTACATTGGTTTGGGATATAGCCTAAATTTCACTCAAGTTTTATTAAAATCTCTGCTCCTTTTTGAGATATTCGAACTTTGACCACGATTTTTTAATGGTAATTTTCCCTTGTTACTTCTAGAACCAGTTTTTTTGAGTGGAGATTTTGATCAATTCTTTTTTTTTGGAGTTTACATTTTAGCAAAATCTCTATATAGTTTTTAAGAAGTTCGGAATTTGTCGGTGGCTATTCATGGTTTGTTTTCCATTTTGCTCGAAAAGAGATTTTTGCGATATACAATCAATATATTTTTTATCTGCTTTTAGAGATAACAATTTAGGAATTAAAAATCGTGTGTAAATCTTCGATATTCAAACTTTTACGTCGTTCATGTTATCTTTTAGACATTACCAAACTGATTTTTGTGGAGTCTGTGATATATTTCGTTTGGGGTCTTATAATTTTAAAGCCTACATTTTAACAAAATGTTATCAAAACGCGTCAAACAATTTTTGGTTTTAACAGCTTCCACTCAACATTTCTAGTTTAATTTTGATGTTTATATATGATCCCATTCATACAACTGATTTGGAAAATCCTATACTTCCCACAAGACTACGTATTAGTTCTAGTTAACAATTTACCAACAGCAGAACAACAAAATTCCCGCTCAAATTCCGTCATTCCAACACTCTGATAGTACAATAGGCAGACTGTGTTAGAATCAGGACTCCTTACACCACCAAAAGTCAAGTCTATTGTTTAATATAATGATGAATGGGAGTCGATGCCGCCATTTTGTTCAACATCGACCCAAAGCCAGCTGCCGGGACATGCGCAATAAACGAGTGCGCACGCGATGAAAAGTAAATGCATAATCGTTATATTCCAGCTAAAATATGAGGTAAATAACTTCGGGTTGCCTTATAAACAAAATTCTGTTTCTTGTTTACTTTATTTTATTAGAATTTTCTGTTAGTGTGATTTACCCTTCAAGTTTAGGTACGACTATTGTTAGCATGCATGTAATGCTGGTTGCCGATTTTTATTTATGTTGTTTATAAGGAAAAGAAATAGGGCAAATAATCAATAGAGGTTTTTCCGATATTACCTTTTTAAGGTCCCGTAAGTCCAAAAAGTGATTTCGGAATGATCCATCGGTTTGTAGGTTAAATAAATAACATTATTATTTTTATATCTTAAAATATGGTACTGCAACACGTGATTTGAAATAGTGTCGCTTTATAGCATAACACTTCAACATTCCAATCGTAAACTCCGTTAAGTCACGTGTACAACAATCTGGTTTGTTTAGAATATATTACAACAGGTAGTGTAAATTAAATGAACGTAAACAATGCACTAACTATCACTCACAATGTATGCAAAATTAAGTTACCAAATTTGAAGTTACCGATCTGAAAATACTAAATAAACCATAAATACTAAAAGGATAAATATCTCGAAACCTTTTCGAATTATTTCTATTAATTTTTGACTGTGTATTTAAAGTTTATAATCTAAATCGGGTGTAAAAGAAAATTAGAGTTCGTTCGTCGATTGTGAAAAATACAATAAAATGATTTTAGTGACGAATTGGTTAGAATGCTTCACATTTTAGTTTTTGTTAAAATCGTTTGATACAATTTTGAGATATTTTGTTTATTAGGAAAATATAAATGGTGTTTCAATTTTTGTTTCATGAAACCTCAACGGCCATTGTAGACTGATGTACAAATATTTTAGTGAATTTGTACGTTAATATTAGAGAAAATGTCGAGAAAATCCATATTTTTATTTTGTTTTATAGAAGTTACACCATATTTTTTGAAAGAAAAAAAACAAACAGGTAAGATGATGAAAATCTACTTATATAGGACCTGCTCACTTTAGTACGTACGGGTTTATCAATCCCCAGGCCAACTAGCTGGATCTACACCTTTTTTCATATAGTCTTGTGTTAGATCCCTTTCTTTTATCTTTCCTAATAGGTATTTTTTTAACATTTTCCGAGCCTGACTCTTTAGAATATCCTGGGTCAGTAGATTTTCTTTTATGTTCTTTTTTTAAAAGGTGAGGTGATGATTGCGCTTAAACAACAAAGGAAAATATATATAAGCTCTACTTCGAGTTAATAAAATTGGTCCTAGAAAAATAGTATAGGATCAATAGAAGAGTCATCACATAAAAGACTTTTTGCAGTAATACTTTCAAAGGGCAGTAAGCCTTAATCGCCTATTTTTCTCCATAATTCTAGTATTAAGTAATATTTAACTCAACTCTCTCTCTCTCTCTCTCTCTCTCTCTCTCTCTCTCTCTCTCTCTCTCTCTCTCTCTCTCTCTCTCTCTCTCTCTCTCTCTCTCTCTCTCTCTCTCTCTCTCTCTCTCTCTCTCTCTCTCTCTCTCTCTCTCTCTCTCTCTCTCTCTCTCTCTCTCTCTCTCTCTCTCTCTCTCTCTCTCTCTCTCTCTCTCTCTCTCTCTCTCTCTCTCTCTCTCTCTCTCTCTCTCTCTCTCTCTCTCTCTCTCTCTCTCTCTCTCTCTCTCTCTCTCTCTCTCTCTCTCTCTCTCTCTCTCTCTCTCTCTCTCTCTCTCTCTCTCTCTCTCTCTCTCAAAACAGTTACAAAATTCCCTGTATATATTTCACTAGATGAGAAAATAAAATAAAATTTGACACATGGATGAATAATTGTGATGAAATACATGTGAAAATACTTGAGTAATGCTACGTGATTGATCGAAAAATCGACGTTTTTTTTATTAAATACATTTTGAGATCACTTTTTTAAAGAGGTTTTTAAAATAATGTCTGTATCTCTTAAGTGCTTTACAGCACAAACGTGTGAGATAATTTTAATCAAATTTGTTATTTGAGTATATTTTGCCCATATATAGGGAGTATATTTTCGTTTCGTAAACTAAAAATCTGGGGGATTCTGCCTTATTTCCTCAAAATCTGTTTATGATCATGTGAAGCCTCTAACGACGCAATCAAAACTTTTGATCGCCATTTTACAAAAATGTCGGTTCGTGAATTATTGGTAAAAACAAATTTCTCAAATTTATTATCACTCTTAATAACTACAGATTTAGTAAAGATTTAGCTTCGGTTCGTTTTTATCTGGTTTAAGGGGATGGGTGAGTGAGAAAGTTTGTGCAAAATTTGTATCGCTTATTTATATGGTAACTACATAAACTATAACTTATGGGGGGAAGTTCTCACTAAACAATCAACAGGAAACACACTGTTTATTTTCTAGGTTATTTAAAATTGTTTATTGGAAAAGTACATTGGTAGAACAAATAAATAATTTTTAATTTCACTGAAAATTCCTTTTGAAAGGTTCAACGTTTTGGTTTGATTTTTGGTTAAAATATAGTGCGACGTTTGTTCAACACTTGTGTTAAATTTCATCTTAAAATTTGAAACTATCAAATTTCATTATACACATATTATTTCCTAAAATGTAGGCTAACATGACGTTAAAATAAAACTTGTAAATTTTAAATACAATATAAACAAAGTCTATTAAAAGTAAATATTATTGTCAGTATTATACAATTATACACAAAATAGTGAAATGACTCACAGGAAACGTCTAATGGCGATTTTATTGCATCAGAACATCATTAGTTTTATTAAACTTATTCGTTCAAATTAAACAGAAACATTATAATAACTGTTTAATGATAAAGATCACGTGACCAGTATTAAACTCGTTAACCCAAAGACATTACATTAAATGATCCTATTTATCTCTTCTGATAACAAACTAATTTCTTTAATGTATTTAGGAGGTTATCTTACTGGTCAAAAGTGTAATTGTTTTGACAATTTATAAAAACGTCGACGAGACGATTACCAGATCAGTCTGAGCTGAGGAGTGACAAGTGAACATCGAGTGACACTAATCGATTTTGTTTGTGTTTCGATATTACAAGAATAGACATAGATTTGTGTTTGTTTTGGAATTTGGACTTCGTTGCTGACCCATCCAGTGAGTACAAGTCTATTTGAAATGTTAAAACAAGCATATGTTTAATAATATAACGAATGTTTCTTACAACTATTACATTTTTTTTGTTTGTAATAATCGGGAATAAGTAAATCCAATACTATATAAATCATAATTTAGAGAAATCATTTATTGAGAATAATAATAATGTTTCTTTAATTTCAATTTTTTCAATTATTTCTATGCATAATAATTCTTGTTGAAATTATTTGTTTTAAAAGCGTTTTAAGTTATACAATTAACTATACTACGTGTTGAGTCTTGTAGAATAAACTAGAGGGCCGATTTTAATAAAACTTTGTTTGTAGGTATATTTTACCTTCGCCAACAGATTAAAAAAATCTTTGTCTTTCATTCGTTGATAAACGTAAAATTTGTCTGTAGGTGTCGATTGACAAAAAACTGAAAATTGCAATTATCTCAAAAAACAGCTTTGTAGAATGTTTTTTAATACAGCTTTTAAGGATGGTAACCAAACTTAATCATCACCTTCTACCACAAAATTTCGTTTTGGAAGTCATCGGTAAGCAATTAAAAATAAACAAAATTAAAAAAACTCTTTTCAGATCATTTATAAAAATCTAATTTAAAAAAATTGACATATTTTCATAAAGAACTGATGTTTTATCAGTTCTATATTAAAATTTTTTTTGTGTGAAAATAGCGTTTTTACTTCTTTGAATGTTAAACTATAGAAAGCTAGGGCGTAGATAACAAACGGATCTTCATAAACTGGGCTCGAACCTGTGGAACATTTGACTATTTATTTACACCCGTAAAATAATTTCAAGCTCTACCAACTGAGCTATCTTGTTCCCTATTTTAATTTATACAAAATGCGTACGCAATTAAGGATAGCTTGTTAAGTCCATTCCAAAATGTAACACCAGAAAATTTCAGATAATTATTAGTAGTTCATAAAGTTTAGATATTTTGTTTTGCATTATTGTATATTATAATTTTAAATGTACTTGTCTTACATTTTATTGGAATCATTAATATTTTATGGAAACATTAGTTTCTGATTCTACTACATATGTGTTATATATACATAATTATTCGGAACTAAACGGTTATCTCTTGGGAAATGTTTTTAATGCAAAAAGATAAAAAGTTCATTTAAATCTAAGTTTGGAAATGTTTCGTCATAGCTAGCGAAAGAATTCGTACATATTTCTGATCAACCGGTAACCATATTTAATTTCACTGTTCGCAAATTGCGACGTGATTTTGGTGGTCTTACACGTTTTAAGACCAGAAAAATTGTACAAAATAGGTTTCAGACAATAGGTATCTCGTTTAACTTTTGAGTAAATTTTCGTAAAACCCCTAAAATGTAGTAAAAAAACGTGATTCTAAAAATTGTATTCTGAGTTAATTGATGTGAAAAAGCTAATGCGATTCAAACAGGATATTTTATTAAATATTCTTACTTCAGTTTCAAGGTTTAAAATAAAATTGGAGGCAAAATTATTGAAATTCTTTTAGTCTATATTCTTGGGTATTGAAGAGAATTCCAAGAAATTACATTTTTATATTTTTTGTCGATAACTTTGTTATGTTTTGAGCTACAGACAATACGACAAAGGCATTTTGTTATTCCTTAAAAGAGAAAAACCGTTATTTTTTACTAAAAATTATTAGAATATATACATTTTAAACATCCGCATTTTGTAAATACTTCATAATTCAATTTTACAAAATAAAGTGTATTAGTAAAAGTTTACATAAATCACGCGAATACCAAATCTACAAGCAACTAAAAAGATATAGTGTCTTTTAAAAACACAAAATGGCCGACGGACCGTTAAGAATCTTTTCCTTACATGTACTTTTATCTAATGAATCATTTCCTGAGAGAATGGCGGGGAATTACCAATCACTCTGTATTCTAGGGTTAGATATTGCAAAAACCTTTGGAACGATTTAAGCTTAATGTAAGATTTTCGAATATAATAAATAGGGTTTTATATAAACAACAATATCGCCATTCTCAATAGCTAGACAAAAATTAGAAATAGGATATGTTTTTCAACCCATGCAAGTACTTATAATTTGTTTGTAGGCTATAACTGAAACGCCTATAATAATAAGTAGCCTATATATTGTGAGAATTTGTGTAAGATTAAGTTTTCTTAGAAGTCCAGCTCAATACTTTATACTGATCAGCATTTTGTCAATAATTATTATAAATTTTTAAGGAAAGGAATATTAATAACAATTTTTTTCTTTCAAAATGTGTTGAGCAGATGTACCGTTAAAACTTCAAACTTCATTTCATACTCTAATTTGCTAAATAGGGTTAACTGAGTGTGCTTTGTTTCATTTCCTGTAGGTTATTACCAATGTAAGGCATTTATTAAATGCAAGAACCGGTTTTTTTAAAAATATTTTCACGTGTCTCCTCTTGTAGGCAGGCGACGACCTAATTAAGAAGATTGACAGGTGTGCCAACTAAATTACGAATTCGGATGAAATCGAATTTTTATTGGATGACGTCATATTCAGACATGTGTAATTTTTTCTCGTGTTATTTAAAAACGAAAAATCTTTTGTTCATCATCGCCTTGCAAAAAACAAGAATAAAATTAGATCAAAATGTAAATCCTTAGCTCTGGAATATTCCAAAAGTGTCAGAGTTGGAAGAGAACAAGAGTTGGTTAAGAGAGACCTGATAGGAAAGATGAAAGAGAGGGATTTAACCCAAGGCTACTTGAAAACCTGTAGATCCAGCTAGGATACCTCGCGAATGCCAAGTCTGTAATCACTATATGGAGCCCCTGAGGATTAAACGTCTATAAATAAAAGTTTTTTCCCATACATATTTTCAGAATACATCTTTTCTAACTTTTCATTAGATTTAGTAAACAAATTAATCGAAAAAAAACTCTCACATAAAATAAGCTACTTAGTTTATAGAATTTTTGTAATAGTGCAAAATCACACTTTATAGGCCTACACTGACGGTATTTTCAAATAATTTTGGTTAAATCTAGTACCCAGAAACAGATATTTCCTTTATAAACTATAAATCGATTTTATCAGGAATACATGTATATACTACGTATATTTGAGAAAGTAAACCATCGTAAACATATCTCCATTGTTTACTCGTCCAGACCGGTCGTCTTCAAGTTTACATTTGACCTCATTTTGGTTAAATCAATAAAACCTAAGAGAATACATAATGTGAGGCGTACAATAGAGTTTTATTGCGAACAGACTGTACTACATTTGTGATTCTACAATCTAGACCTTACTTAAGTAATACAGTCTTATAAAAAATGGACCAGTTATTATTACTTAGAATTTAAACAACGATTTAGATGCGTGTTTTACTTTGGATACTATTGTTTACGTTAAAAAAAGATATAAAATTCAAACTTATCAATAGTTTCAAACAAAATTTGTAGTACAATTAATTCCAATTTTTTTGTTTATTTTGAATTTTGAGAGATGAGAACGCCAAGTACATACTCACTGATGTCAAATTCACAATGTTGCACACTAAAATATATAAATTCAATATAGAAACTTAATTTAATTAAAAGTTTCTTAGATTTTTAAATTAAGAAAAACTTACCCGCGGTTCCTTAAAAGATTGCAAAACATAAATGGAGGGACTAAAACCCGAGCCTTGTATGAAAGTGGATTTTCGAGGTAGCTTAAAGAATTATGGTGTTGACCCAACATCGTTTGTAAATTGAGCTAAGATTAGTAGCGAAAGCTGACAATGAAAGCAGGAACTACGTAGAGGGTGAACTCAATATGCTGACCAATTATCATCTGATGCAAAACCGTTATTAAGATCCTCCACATTTTTTGTTTTTTTTTATTAAAAGATTTGAACTTAAAGTTAATTTATCCTCTGTGCATTTGTTCATCACCAAAATATAAAATATTGATATTACTGTATTACTCTTTCTTGAGATAAATAAGTGATAATCAGTTTTCAACCCGTTATATTCCAAATTCCATCGCGTTATCTCAACGCTTGAAGTCAAAGCTAGTCGATGTTCTAGACAGTTACCAGAAAATTACTTTTTGCTTTTTATCGATAACTGTTATTCTTCAGCCTATCGATAAAATACAAATAACAGTAGTATTATTATACCTTTTACCGTAGCTCTAGTTTAAATATCACCTGAATTTCACTTTGAACAAAACTCTGGAAATAAATTGAATTTTTGAAACTTTTAAGTTCCTTGTAGCTCCGCAAACGGTTAGAGATATTGAAAAATGTCAAAAATAAAAAGTATTAGAGTATTATATTTTATTAATTTATTGATTGTAATGATTATACATTTTTCTTAACCAAGCTAGTATTATTAATTAAATAATTATTTGAAGTGAAAAATATTCTAGCTAGACTGAATTGAACCCAGGATCTTCATTAAATACCTACGTAAAGGCTGCAACTAAATACAGATCAGTATCAAGGTCGTTTGTAACGAGGTAATTGATCTGTTATAACTAAAAAATTGAAGCAGAAACAAAGTAAAGTGAGACGTGTACGTGAACACTCTGTATTGTTTATATAAAAGAAAAATTGAAAACTAAATGCAACTAACTATAGTCAAATATAAAGAGTTCCCTCCATCTTAGCAATGAATGCAACTCAGACAGAGCGACGGTTGCCATCTTAACAAGGGGAGGGAAAGGGTTTTTTAATCCATATTTAGGGTGCAACCTACCCTCTTATACTGTACTAGTAATGGGATTGATTCATTCATTATACATTCATTAAAGTGAATATTGTGAGTAACTTTCGGTGATTTACTTATCTGTGATTCTCTTAACAGTGATTATAAAATAGCAGGTTTTTGGTTGGACTCAACGATTGGTTGGTAAATGGTGATCAGCGATCAGTGATTTCAAGAGGTAATACTTCTTTAAAAGCGTTTCATTGATAGAGTTTCTAAAATCACTATTAATCTTAGTGGTGATTGATTTGACTAAATGCGGCATTACAATGATTTCATCGGTGAATTTAATCTAACATATTGTCCCGCGATTTTAATAATCCCCCCCCCTCCGATAGCTAAGAATTATCTAACAGTGATTTTGGTATTTAGTGATCTGTGCTTCACAGTGATTTTGTACTGCTATTACTTACTGGTGGTTTTTTTTATATTGAATGGTGATTAACAGTGATTTTATAGCTTCAATTTGTCTTCAAATGTCATCATATTTTGAACATATCACTCAACGTTTTATTCGTTATAGTTTTTTGATAGCAAGGAAAAGCACATAATTATAATTTTCTCAAAATCGGCTGCAACTATGTTGAACAAATTTTGTTCAAGTGTAGCCCATAAGGGCCTAAAGAAAACATATTGGTCGCCATATCTCCAAAAATACCGGTGCGTGAGTTATCGGGAAAAATCAATCGGCCATAGGAGTGTTATAAAATATTTAATTTCTCAAAATTAGCTCTACCGATTTTGTTCAAATTTTAATGAAATATGAACGTTAACGATTCATATCTGTGTTCTAAATCGTAATTAGCATATATATTTCTATTCAGAAATAAATAGGAAAAATAAAAATAAACCTTGGCGTCAAATGACGCTCAGTTTTAACTTAATACGTCTTACGGTAAAGAAGTGTTTACGGCACAAGTGATGCAAGTCTAGGCTCTTATTTCAATATATAATTTCCATGGTTCATTTTTACTATTTTATTTAAAAACAGAAATGACGATTTTGATGAAGAAGAACTTTGGTTGGATTATATTTTGTTTTGTGAATAGCCGACAGAGAAAGTTTGTGCAATATTTTGCACTGTTTATTATCATTTTATTGATCACGAAGTTAATAGTTTATTAACAATATTTTACTTGTTTAACAACAGAAAATCACGTAAATCACTCTTCTAATGGTTAGATTGTCGGTAGTATTCACTGTTACTGTCAAACGGTGATGTACGGTGATTTACTGAACTGTAATTCCACGCAATTGTAAAATCGTCATTACCTTTATTCGTGATCGGTTGCACTAAACGTGAAAAACAGTGAATAGTTATTTCAACGTATGCTTGAGTTGATAGCGATTTTCGCTCGACTAGTTTCAGTTCACTCCTATACGATATTTCTATAACGGTGATTTTAATAAAATTTAGTCAGTGATTGTTTGACCTAACCTAACCTAATTTTACAGAGTTATATTGCTTTAGACATTCTTGTAGGTTTTTTTTTATACTAGTAAATTTGAAAATGTTATGACTTTGATAAAGGAGTTGGATCTGTAATATTGTCACTTTTTCTTCAACAAATTTTGACATTTACAATTTGTGGAAACTAAAATATTTTATTTCAAAAGCTAGGCTGTGATTTTTAGCACGGAATTACAATCACCTGTTGAATATATTTTATGTGTTATTGTGGTTAATCACTTACATCACTGTTACCCTAGGGGCTCTAGTGAATACGGGTTTAGCAGTTCCAAGGGATACAGTTAGATCTTCAACTTTTTTCATTTAGTCTTGGGTCAGATCCTTTCATTTTACCAATCAGATCTGTCTTGACCAACTCTTGTTCTTATCTGAGCCTAACGATATTAAAGTATTTGAGGGTTTGGGGTCTTTATTTTACGCTCTTTTTTAAGGCGATGATGACCGAGAGGTGTTTGCCTTTAAACAAGAGTATCACGTTTTTAACAATTTTGCGATTGTTCGGTACCAGTTACCTCATCACCATTAAAAACGTCATTAGTTCCAGTACTTAAAATTTTACAGAGTTGTTATCGCTCAGACATTCTGCGCATCTGTTCAGTGTAATGTGCAAACATAACCTTAAAGTTAATAACGAATTGAGAACAGCTGTTAAGTGAAATCATATGGTGAACAAGTTGCTTGACTAAATTAATCTTACATGACAGCTGGTGTAATTTTTTGTTAAACCTTGCGTAGTAATAGATGCTGTACAGATATTTAAAGAGATTTATTTTCACACTTTGTGTATAGAAAAAGTACTGTGATGTAATATAAATCTTTGGACAACCTTTCTTCAGTCGCATTCCGAAAAAGTAAATGTTAACAAAACTAAACTATTCAATAAGTGAAAATTAACAATAGGATCATAACAATAAATGTAACTAAACGTGCTTCCTTCTGTTATGAACTCATCATAAATGTAAAATGTACATATAGTTTAAATGCAGGCGAACAAGGTTTATTTTCTAATTTTGTCAAATATTCCTAAGCAGTAATTTTCTATTCTTGAGATTTAGAGCGTTAGTTTAGGTCATTACCCTTTAAATATTGACAAAATAGGAATATAATCGTAGAGTGTATTTTGAGAAATTAACTCTTTTATAGTTTTGCAGTTCTCTGGATGAGTTTCAATCTTTTTAATGGTATTAATTAAACTGGGGTTTTGTGGAAAGCAGTGAGATTTTTGTATGCTTGCGTTCTTACAAGTAGAGACGACCGAAATTTAAAATTTTGGTAAGCATACAAATAAATAAATGTTATTAATATGGTTTAATAGAACATTTGCCATCATTTGTGTATAGGAAAGTAATACAAGACGTTTCGAGAGTATAAATCAACTCTCGTTATCAAGTGTAAATTTTGAATATACATTTTGAAATAGAAAATGGGTAATATCTGATTAAACCAAGTTAATCAAATAATTTTAAAACCAGAATGAAATTCATTAAAAAAGAACCTTCGACAGGGTAAAAATCACCACATACATAATTGGACTAAAATTATTTAGGCTAACTTTTTTTCTCTTTTTTTTTTGCTGCAAAGATCCAGACGACATTCTCAATGTCATTGTTTTGGGATCAAGGGACCTCAAAATAGATATTTTAAAGAAAAATTCGACATAGAATTTTTGGCCCATCACGTAGCTTGAACTACTTAGAGATACTTAGAGTGTATTTAGATATTTTTCGATTTAAGTTGATCCAAGTGTAAAAGTTTGTTTTATAAAATGTTTTTCTATATATCTTACACTTCTTATTTTTTAAAAATCTGCACTTACTTATCAACCCAACTATTAACAGACGCAAAAAAAAATCAGAGCACCAGCCATTTAAGGGGGGAAAATCTATGACCTCTCTTCTTATATGTTTTAAGTATTTCCTCTTTGAACCTTATTGGGATGAATTTTAAAATCTTAAAAATAATTGTAAACATTAAAAACTAACCTATAAAAAAATCAAGTTTTTAATTTGAATGAAATATTTCTAAAAACCATTTGACCAATTTTTTCAACGGATTTTTACACCGAAAATATAATCTCTCGAATTTTTGAACAAAACAAAAATTGTATTTTCATAAATATGACTTTTGTCGATTTTGACAAACATCTTAGTCCCTTAAACCCTTGAAGTTTCCAAACAAAAATATTATACACATCAAAAAAATAAAAGTTATCATCGATTTGGTAGTTATGGTAGTAACTGTTATCGTTACAAAATTTAAAAAAATTAAAATTGCTCTTGTAATGAAGGCTTAAAATCCCAAAATCTGCAGAACCGATTTGAATCAAACTTTGTTGCAATATGCACACTCACAACCCAAATCAGTGTGGTAAATCACAAGTAAAATACAGTTACAATATTGGAATAATTAGCAAAAACAGAAAGTATTCTTGGCTGGGTCGTTTTAATGAGAGAAATTTGTTGAAATATTTATAAATGGCACACTTTCATAACCGTACTGATACATAAATTACCGCTAATAAAGCTCGCGTCCAAACAGTCGTTTACAAGTTATGAGTACAACAATAGGCAGTCCAAATATCATTTGTTTTAAGGCGTATACATGACGTCATTAATCTTAGGACTACAAGTTGTCCTAGGTCAAGTTAATGTCCTTGCTTCATGACTCGACGGTTCTGAGTCCTGAATATAATCAACTTGCACTTAAATCCATAACAAATTGATAGTACTTGTTTTTATGATTAGTGGAAGCTTTATTGTGTTAAATAACAATTAACATATTATGCATCTCAATGTTATTGTTTTTTGTAAAAATCCTCTCTCTTTTTCTAAATTATGAAAAGTTGATAAATGGAAGACCGCCATAAATGGAATTTTAGTATTGGAAATTGGATAATTTTCGATAGTCTAAATAAATGATATTTTCAACTGAAAATATTCCCAAATATTTACATTCTTTCTTTAATCCCTCCGTACCCTTTTTTTCTATCTCCCTATATCTCTGCCTTCTTTTATTGCTCTCTTTCTTCTTCTATTATTCACCATAACCTTCTCTTACTCTCTTAAACCTACTCATATTCTCTTTAATCTCTCCTTACTTCCTTCCTTTCCTCTCATTATCTTACTCTTTTTTAAACTCCTCTTACTCTCTTCCTCTTCCTCCTCGTCTTCATCTCTTACTTTCTTTTACCTTCTTTTACTCTCTAATCTAGTCTTACTCTCTGAAATCTCTTCTTGTTTTTTTAACCATATCTTACTCTCTGCCTCCTCCTCTTCATCTCTTACTCTCTTTAACCTCCTCTTCTTCTTCATCCTATTCATCTCTTTAATCTCTTCTTACTCTCTTCCTCTTCATTTCTTACGCTGTTTAACCTATTCTTACTCTCTTCTTCCTGCTCTTTATCTCGTACTCTCTTTAACCACCTCTTACTCTCTTCCTCCTCCTCTTCATCTCTTACTCTCTTTAACCTCCTCTTCTTCTTCATCCTATTCATCTCTTTAATCTCCATTTACTCTCTTCCTCTTCATTTCTTACGCTCTTTAACATATTCTTACTCTCTTCTTCCTCCTCTTTATCTCTTACTCTCTTTAACCTCCTCCTACTCTCTTCCTCTTAATCTCTTACTCTCTTTATTCTCCTCTTACTCTCTTCATTATCCTCTTCATATCTTACTCCCTTTAACTTCATCTAACACTCATCCTCCTCCTTTTAAATATCTTACTCTCTTTAACCTCTTAAACCAGTAATACTTTCTTACTGTCTTTAAACTCCTCTTCCTCTCTTTATCCTTTATTACTCTCCTTCCATTCTTTTACCTCTCACAATCGTGAGTTCTACATCTCTTCATTCCTCTCTTTCCCTCTCCTTCCTCTCTCTAAGTCCATATCAAAAACGTATTACTTCATTGGAACAATTTCTACAATTGAAATATAATGTAATTGGTGGCCTTGTAAATTTGGCAACAGCGCATATAAAACCCAACAATAAACAATGTTTTTTGCCCTCCTTCTAAGTTGTCATCCGGTTATTTATGGGAGTCCGTAACGGTCGGGCAAATAACCGTAGTGTCCTTCCCGTATTTAACAGCCATAATGTTGGAGCATGCCCAAAAGTCTGAGAAGCAAAGAAAAGAAACAATACTAGAACCAGGCCGAAAAGTACTAGGGGATATTAGACGCATTGTGGCATATATATATATATGTTATTATAATATAATAGTCCTATAGTTATTGTTTAGTAATTCATGATAATATATTATAAAATTTGCATTGTACTATCTGTGAAAATGTGATTTTTATTTATTATTATCGATATCTGGTTATTAAGATATACTTACTACACTATAGAATGTGCACTAATCCTAATATTGTAAATTTTCAACATTTATCTCATTAATTTTTTAACAAATAGTTTAAAAATTTTAAGTATTATTATACAAGTTTTGTTTCTAAACTATTTTTGAAAATTAATGACCTGTAATGGCGAGAATTTCCCTTCCAATATTAACCTGAATTAGCGGCAAAACACTTAAAAAAACGGACTTTCACAGAGAAACGGTTAACCATAAAAATAGATTGATAATTTTAGAAATAGAATCCGATTTGCAATTGTCAGAAATGTAGGGCCTACAACGTCCAACAATAACTCATTTGGTTCATCTTTAAAATTTGTATCTAATGACGTTATATTAAAATGTTTTTGGTTATGCCTCCGAATTGTTAAATATAAGATGCGTATAAATACCTTATGCCTGTCATGCAATTCTTTTGTTGTTTTTCACCTAATGATGGCTCATTGGCGAAACAGCTGTAGTGAGAAACACAACTAAAGATTTGCATAAACGGAGATTAAGTATGTATAGAAAGTAATAAATAAGTAAACTGTGACAAAACATTGCACAAACTTTCTCATAAATCCATCCCCCCCAAAAAAAAAAATAAAACAAAAATAATAAATAAATAAACAACAGCAACAAAAAGAGGGAAAAAAACTTTACAGTATTTTCTTTTACCCATACCTAACTTTCTCCATATTTGAGAGAGTAGGCACTTTATAATAAATGCATTTCCCGCTTCTATCAGGGAGACGAGGAATTCATTCTGTGAGCAGTTCGGTCAAACAGTGACACTCTCTACTTGAAACAACTACAAAATTACAAAATCAACCAAAAAGCGCAAACACGTTTACCAACATACATATATTACATTATAAATACAGTTGATATAAATTTATCATGTGGGTAAAATTAGTGAATAATTTATACAGTTGGGTGTGGTACTTTCGAAAAGGAAATTTCAAATAGAATTGTAGAAAGTCATTGAAATTAAACTGTGTTAAAATATTGCAGTAACTTTCTTGTAAACTCATTATAATAATCAATAAGTATTACCCCCCCCCCTCCACCACGGAAAGTACCGGAGCCGTAGTTTAAAAAAAGTTTTCTCACTTGATAACGTAAGTTGATTGATATTCTCGAAACGTCGTTTATTAGTTTTATATACACAAATGATGACCAATGTTGGAAGAAAAGCGTTATTGGTCCAACTTTTTAACGAAATGCTCTTGTATATTTCAATACTGTGTCAATATATTTCGATTTTTTTGACGTGAAACTTCACATTTTTTTTTAACAGCAATTAAAAGGTAATTACAAATTATGGAAATATCAAAATTAATTTTATGACGCTTAAAGCTCATTCGTTTTCACTTCGTAACTTATAGAACTTATATTTTACTTACGATTGTCACATTGCTGTGATTATAAAAAAAGGGAAAAAAAATAATTGTAGGCCTAATTTTTTTGTGATATCTCCGAAACCAACAATTTTAATTGGTGGTATTAGAGGTGAGAGATCAATAATTTTGTTTCCTTTTATATCATAAATGTTTCTTTTGAAGACAATTATTAAATTCCACGATATTTAACCAAAAATGATCACATAAAAATTTGATAAACCTCAATCGACACTTTTGGTTTGTAACAGAATGGTACAGACAAGAGAGAGACAGACATCACGCAAAAAAAGTTTTATGATTTAGATCATTATGTAATTTCGTAGTCACAATACTTATCCTTTGTATCATGTAAAAAATTGCCACAAAATCCCAAAATTTAAATAATACAGACATTTATTTTAAAATAACAATTTGTTAAAAGATACTTTTTTTCCCCATTAACAAAACCATGAAAATCTCAATCTTATTTGTACTCTTCTACCATGGAGAATGCTTTCTAAGACTAAGACAATAAGATGAAATGATAGGGAAGTTGGGCGTTTGGTGGGGGGGGGGGGATTCGTTGAAGAACCAGTTATGTACAGTCGTTGGAATGTAAAATTAGAGCAGAATTTACGTTTTGCCTTTTGCACCTGGAATACAATCAAATTAAGCAGATTGCTCACCGACTAAAACCTACAATCGGACGGTGTTTTGCAATTTTTGGTTAATTTTCCTCAAAAATTTGGTTCAAGTTTTGGAAATTAACTCAAAATTCTCGCTGTTTTAATCTCTCTTGTGGAAACTCAAAATAGAAATTTGTATCGATCAACCATAAAATCTTTACAGTTGTTGTAATTCTCCAAATGTTTTGGTATTATTATATAATAATGGATGCCAGAAGAAAATAATTTTATTCCGAATCATTGTAGGTTGGCTGGGTTTACCATCCGTTGAAAAAGTTAGTTTACCAGAAAAGAAATCATTTTTTAAATGGTGGCAGAATTTGAAATTTTTATTTTATTTTGATCGTAACATGTTTTCATAAAACTAAAATGTCTTCAAAATGTTTCAAATATTTTTTTCAAATTTTAAAAAAGGTACCCTTACAATTTTATACAATTATAAAGATTTAACAATATTTCTTTTTTTTTTTAAGGAAAAAAAATCCATTTAAATTTAGGAGATTTCAATGCCCAAACCCGAGTTTGATCCGCTATTAGTAAATTAGATATTAAAAAAGAATCAGTAAAAAATAAAACCCCTGAAAATATTATTTCAATATATATACAGCAATTTACTTTAGTCTATAACAATCCTTATTGATGCAGCTTATTGATGGCCGTTTCGTCTTCAATGAGACATCATCAAACTTTTGTACATTTTCACACACATACAAACATATAAACATGTCATATAATATAAATCGTTTTTTGAATTGAATCACTATATTACTGTTTAAATATAATACATTAAAATCCACATACATGTTGTTGTCAGACTCACTATATGTAACTGACGTGTATTATATTTTAATATATTATATTATTTTATATGTTAGTATATTTGTGACAATATATAATAGCCTGATGATGTCTCAATTGAAGACGAAATGGCCGTAGATGTATTTAAAAAGGATTGTTATAGACTAAGGTAAATTACTATGTATATATATATATATATATATATATATATATATATATATAAACAATCCAGAGGTTTCAACTAAGAAATATTATAATTTATAAGAATTATGATTATAGTAATATTTCAAATTACAGTAGGAATATGCAATTTAATTATAAATTCACAAAAGAAAATAACATTAAAACAACAGAGCCAAAGCAAATAATTTATAAGGAAATAATAAAGTACATAAGATACAAAATATTAAGACAAAAACCAATCAACACACTGACACGACTAAAGCCTAGTTCTTAATAATTTATATTAAGTGAACAAATTCATATTTGAGAATCTGTTATAAATCTTAATGGCAGTGTAAAAGTAAAAATTGAAGCTGTTATATACTTATTTACCCTAACGATAATTACAAGATATACAAACTATCCTTAAAGATTCATAAATTCAAAATATATGTACATACAATCAAATGAATGGAAAAGCTCGTTTAAAGCAAACACAAAAATGTAAATAGTGCTCTGAAGTGTGTATATAACAGTGAATGAATTTATGACACAATTAGAGTGGTTATTTCCAACAGGTGTAGTTTTATGTTTGATGTTTTATAGTTGTAATAAAACAAGTCATTAAACAGTGAAATTATGAAATCAATAGTACAATGTAGTCATTAAGAATTCATTCATGTAGAGTTTACGTTTTGTCTAGTTGAGGTTTTTAAAACTCTAAATGGTGTACAAACTAACTATAATATAAAGAAAAGTAAACGATTTATAAGAATGCATAAACTTTCTGATATAGCCATTCCCAAAACAACACCAAGAATTTGAGATCTGTCAAAAAGTGTAAATGAACGTGTACAAAATATTAAATAATATTTATAAAGAACATGCTTGTAACTTGTGGCATTTAGACTACGCTTTCTTTGAGTAAATTCTATGTAAATTCTAAATGTAGATTGGCGGTAAAAATTAATTTTTATTTTTAACCCATTATTACCGCAACGTAAAATATTTTACTTGCAATGTTACCCACTGGTTTGGCCCAAAATTATTCACATTTGACTAAAATTTCAACGAAATCATTATAACCTATTTTGAGAAATTACGCCTTTTAAAACTGCCCTATGCAGATTTTCTGATTTTTAATGATAATTCAAAAACTAGCCGTTTTGGAGGGAAAGCAGGACCCAATAGGTTTTCTTTGTCTCTATAGAGTGAAATTTGTTGAAATTCGTTGTAACCGATTTTGGGAAAATCTCAATTTTGTAATTTTTTTTTACGTTAGCTGCAACCAAATTTTGAGCTATCGAAGAGCTCACTCGTTTGGGCTGTTAAACACGGATGACAGACAGACATTTTAAAATCACTTTTTTGAACTCAAAAGACGTCATTTAATAAATAAAAAATACGGGTTTAATTTTAAATTGTTTTACATTTTAACGATAACATTATTGCATATCAAAAATATCTTTATCAAGCACAAATATTAAGCCTTTAAAGTTGGCAATACTATATTAGGGCGGCAATGGAACCATTTAGGAAGTGAGGGGGAGAGGGGTCAAGGGTCAAGTTTAATGGCCGCCGGTTGTTAGGCAGGTATGTGCTAACTATACTGTACCAATACTGGTTTTTGTGTGCATTCAAAAGGTTCTGTAACGATTTAGTCAAAAAGTGCTCCGTACAGTGTTGCCGAATTGAACAAGTCTGAAGAATTATTGCTCTAAAGTAATCATTACTAGAAAATATTTTGTGATATGTATTAACAGTCGAGTGATTTTAATATTTATTGGTTTGTAAAATCGAGAAATCTAATTAGACTTCATCGTAAGCCATGGTTAATTAATTTGATGTTTCGAACAAGATTCCGACAAGAATGTTGTGCACTGTGCGGGATTGATAGTGTTTTTTTCTTTCTTTTAATGTGCGTATGTTGTAGATTTCGGAGTTTAGAAATATTTAAACTACTTTTGGAATGATGTCTGTCTTTTCATGAACATTATATAAGCAACTAGAGAACCGATTGATACAAAACTTGTAAGTTTGATGAATGGTTAGATAATGATCAAAATTGCTTTTGAGGTGTGAGTGAAAGTAAATGATAAATACTTATAAAAACTTATCTTAATTGTTTCTCCATTATGAAACTAGATAATATTTTTTGGTTTTACCAAAATTCGTATAAACCTTAATAGCTATAAGACCAAAAATATATTTAACAGAACTAACTTTGTCACCCCCCCCCCCCATGAAACCAAAAACTAATAATAATTTTCTTCACCCAGTCCCCAAAGAAAAAATGTATATTTTTTGTCATTGTATTTCTCACGGAAGATAAACTAGTGTGTAGAAAACCTCCATTTTATTAAATCTTGTTTTTAAATTTTAATTCGTTAATAGATATTTATTTATAGATGTAAACAGAGCTCAAGCTTAAATTGTAATAGATTGAATTCGAGTTTTTAATGACAGTTTTGTAAATCAGTCTATTCCAGAACTTTAATCTTATTTGGTAATTTAGTCCGAATCATCTTTACATTTCATAAAATCGGTAGATCCAACTTATATCTTTTATAACAGATGTACAGTTAACTTAAAGACCGATATTTCTGAAAAAAAAAAAAAATGGCGATTATTATGGATTTGTTTTTAGAAGGTATATTTTAGTAAAGAATGGATCAATATTGTTCAAACCATTTAAAAAATCAGAATTTTGATTCTGTAACTCATTTTTTTAAAATCTAACCTCCTTAAATGTTCTTTTCAGTTTAAAATTAGTCAGATAAATTAGTTTATTAAAACAAATATTTGTTTTACCAAAAAACTAAAGAAATAAATGTTACTGATTTCATGATTTTATTAGATGTTTGTACTGTGTTTAATTTTATTTCTTATTGGCGTTGGTAGGTATAGAATAAAAAAGTTATAGTCATTAAATGATGTTCTTAATATAAGAATCATTATAAATAAGTTAGGTTAGGTTAGTTGGTAATGTATACATATTAATGAAATTTCAATTAAAAAGTGTGTAAATTACATCTATTTCACTACATAATGTATTCTTATAATATTAACAATTTAATGATATGTAACAGATTTGATTTAAATGAGTTGCGAATGAAAACTTTCCCAAATTAAGGCAATGTCAAATGAAATGCCTCATTTAAACTTTTGAAGTCGAAGAGACAGTTTGAAGAATTGTTGAAGAAGGTTCCAGTTACGAGTTGGGGGCAATTTTGTAAAAAAAAACAAACTTTTCTTCACAAACTTCTGAAGGACAACTTTCTTAAGTAACGACTGTGTCAAATTTTCAAAAGCTTTTAGAGACGAAAAATATGGGGTGGGAATGGAAAGAGTGGGAAGGGGGGGGGGGTTAGAAAGGAAATGAAGAAGAGTCGGAATTCTAATTAGAAGGCGAAATGTTACCGGGGGGAGCAGAGGGGATATTTAAATATAAATTGTTGACGTTTGAAGATAATAATACTGCAATGTTTATGAAATTTGTGTTGTTAATTAACGATGAGAGAAAGATAGAGAAAAAACTGGTTTTAATTTTGTTTTACTTTTTGAATCGTTGCTATTATTTTCGTATTTATTCATAAATAAAAAATTTCAAATAAAAATGTATAATTCAAAATGCGAAAAAAATGTCCATGAAGCCGTTATAAAAAAAAAATCTCAAAATTAACTCTTCTAAATTTGATATCTTATCAGGGTAGGGCCTACTTTAGTGAATCGGCTTTGCAATTCCGAGGGAATTTAGCTAGATCTACCCCATATTTTACATGTAGTCTTGTGTTAAATTTCTGTCTTTTATCAGATCTCACTTGACAAGGTCTGACTAGAGTTATTCCCGGATAGGGGTATTTTACGTTCCGACAGATTGTGTGTCTTTAAAAAATGGAAAAAAGTAAGTTTAATTAAAGTGAAATATGTAAATTAAAAATCCAAAACTGTCGAAAAATCGTAAATAAACCAAAATTACTGTTCAAGAGTTATAAAAAAGAGAAAAGGATTTACGCTTTGGATGAGGTTAAGGCAAAAGAGATGCAATCTTCAGCTCTAAAGAGATAACATAAATATCTTTCTAAATTAAATCCAAAAATAATAAAAACAAAATAATTTATTATGTATTCATATTTTAGTAATAACACGAGATTTTATCTTTCATTTTCTTTTAATTAAAATTGGAAGTTAGGTTTCACAAAAATGAACTCAAATAATTTTAATCAAACGTAGCCTTTATGAACGTAAACAAAACATAGTTCTCATATCCTCAAAAAATACTGTTTCGGTATAGCCAAGGGAGTAAAAACTTAACCGTACATTCTTTTTTCGAAATCGGAGATGCTAAAAAGATCAATGACCAATACGAGTGTGATAAATCACAAGTAAAAGAAACGATTGAGGAATAATCAAGAATGAAGAAAAACGAAGAACGCAGTAAATAAAACTCGATTTAAGCTGAGAAAGAGGTCAAGGTATATTACACCAAACTTAGACCATTTAACAATATATAAACATCTTTCAAAATTCATGTAATATAATTTAAAATAATTAATCCTGCGATACCAATATATCTGTTTTTGAAATAAGAAAAGAACTCAGTAGAAATTATTACTTCTTACAGTATTATTTTTACGTTATTAGAAGAATTAGCTGAGATGGCAATATATATGTTAGACTAAAGTAAAATAACAATATCGTTCTGCAATATCTGTTAATGCAAGAGATAAATTTATTTAGAGTTACACTAAGGGAAATTATATTTTTTAAATTTGGTTTTGTCATAGATGAGGAAGTTAATACATTTTTTTTTTTTTGCATTTTATTAAAGAAATTTATTGTAAATAATATATTTTATTTGACTACATCTAACAAGTAATTTATTTTTATAATATTTTTAAAATAATTTTACACAGCGTCGCTCTATAAAGGTCGTAGTAACAGATGGTGTGCGAGCGTTTTTATTTGGGCCAACTGTACTTTGAGGGGAGGTCCGTATCAAACAGGATATGAAATAATGAGAGAGGGACAACGAGGGTCAGGAATCGTAAGGGAGGGGGGTAATATGGCGTCATACATGATTACATTTACCGGAAGTTATAATTTACATACACGTAGTCAGGAAGTTGGAAAGAGTGTAGACGAAATAACAAAACGACGAACGAAATTGTGGGAGATGTCACACCAGTCGGATAATCCGGATTAAACATGTTCGGATAATTGATCAATTTCTAATTATTGTTGCGTAATAAAGAAAAACCTATGATTAAAACTAGTTTGTTGTGTCCAAATTAGATCAGATTAGGTTAGGTTAGATTAAGTGAGATTAGGTTGGGTTATTTAGGTTATGATCATCAGAAGAGTTTATTAAAAGGTGCAAACAAATTGCACAAACTTACTCTCTCATCCCATACCCATAACTATTCCTAGGTGTCAATCAAAAAGTATAAATGAACAATTGAAAAAATATTTATATATTTAAATTGGACCTCAACTTGCATCGCCTTAATGTTAAATTTGTGTCCCGTTTTTTGTGTGGATGTATTCGTTTTATAGTCTCATGAATCTATTATAGTTTTAAAATAAAATTAGGTCTGTCTGTCGTTTCTGTTTGGCACCTGCTGTCATCTGTCATCTATAGTATGTGCTGCACTCTACAGTCCAAACGCGTATACAGATTTTAATCGTTTTTGGTATGTAGGTTAGGTTAGGGTAGGAATTTAAATATTTTAGAGATATATTTTTTAAATTGTTTTCTATTACTGAAAATTAGTTATTAGCTAGCATTAAATATATATATATATATATATATATATATATATATATATATATATATATATATGTATGTATGTATGTGTGTGTGTAGGCCTAAACATACAATTTTCCAAACAAGTCTAAATGTCCTAAACGAAAATTTTTGGTCGCCATATCTATAAAAATGCCTTTTCTTTGAAATATCTTAAAAAATGAAAAATCGTCATGAGGCTGTTGTAATCTACGTAATTTCACAAAAGGGTTATTAAGTTTTCTATGAAATTTTAGTTTCATCTATTACTGGCACAAATCTTTTTTTAAATCGCAATTAAAAACAGGTTGCTGTTCAGGAATAATTGATAAAAAGCCAATGTATGACAAACGTCATTCAAATTTTGATTTTAGTTAAATACAATTTTCGCTGAATACAAATTTCTGGCACTTGCTAATAACTTATAGGCTCTACTTAAATATATCAATATTTTTCAAAGACAGCATAGGGATATGGTTAGATTAGGTTAAGTTAGGTTAGGTTAGGTTAGGTGAGGCCACAAAATATTTAGATCATGGTCAAAATAATCTGGAAGATGAATTAAATGACTATGCTGGAAATTTGAATTCGAGTAGAACCCAATTTAGATTTTGGAAAGCATAAAATTTAGTTATTTGTTTATTTAAATAACATTGACTATAAGATATTTTGTGTCAAAATTATTGAGTTAGTTCGCTAGTGAGAGTTTACAGTGTGGTTTTAAAAAGTTTATTTTAAAGAATAAATACTTTAAAACATTTTTACTAATTTTGTTTCTATTGTTTCAGGTTTTGTGAATCTTTGAAAAAAATCAACCTCAGAAATCTCTCGTAAGATTGCAGGTAAATACTAGCTTTTAACGTTGTTTTTTAAATAATACAATATTTTTTCGTTGCTGTTTAAAAGGGGAAAAACTTTTCGGCTCATCACCGTCTTTAAAAAAGGATAAAACTAGCATAAATTAAAGACTTGTAGCTCTTGAATACTAAAATGGTGTCGGTATCAGAATAGAACAAGAGTTGGTTAAGGGAGACCTATAGGAAAGATGAAAAAGAAGGATCTAACCTAAGACAATGTTTGATCCATCAAGCTGCCTCTCATTATGACTGAGCTCCAAGGGAAATTATATACAATTTAATACAGAGATAAATGTTTTCTAAACTCATTTATGAAAGTTGCCTATGAGTAATAGGCGAAAATAAATACTAGCTTGTTGCTAATATATCGTCATATTATTTAGGTTTTCTTTTTAAAATTCCTCTCAGATATTCTCGGGTAGGTCTATAGAGAAAGTTATTTAATGAGTGAATAATTTGATGATGAGTTTTTTTGCAGACACCCGTTCTTATATTCAAAACAGTTTTTAGAATGATGTCTGTCCATATATAGTCGTTCGTGTTATAATACAACGGCGTGAACCAATTTTAATCAAATTTGGTATATTTCGGGGCATACATTTTGTTTGAATAATTCAAATTTTGGGTTAACTGAAGAATAAAACACGGAATATCTCAAAATTTGATCTAAAATGTTTTCTAAGAACCGAAACAAGAGAAATGGTCTATTCTTCTAAAAATTTCGAAACGTGAATTGTTAAAAAATCGACATCGCAGCTGTTATAAAAGGAATTCTCAAAATATGCTGTATTTATTTCCTTAAAATTTTAGTTAGTAGCGAAGATTAACGTCCCAACCATTTAATCAAATTTACAAATCAAAAAATATTGTTCCCGTATATTTTGAAAAATAAAAATTCACTTATAACAACAGTTGTTAGAAACTTGACTTCAATCAAAAACGATTTAAGTTTAGAACGTTTTTATGACATAAGCGAAGCACATTTTGACTCAATTTAAGTATATCATTTTTTCCCGTCATACTGCTTAAAAAACAGCTGTTTTCAAAACATACAATGAAATGCTAAAGTTGTTATGTTTAGTCCTAGGACCTAAAGACATCAGCTGAGGTCGAGATCATCAGCTGTTATTTCTTTTATACGAATTAATAACGATTGTAAAGAATCTTTAAAACAACTGATAGGCTACTCTCGATTGTGAATAACCGTTAAAACAGCTGTTACCATAGATTTGTAGGTAAATAATTTATAACATTTTAGTTTTTGTGAAATTGTTTTCTTATATTGTTTGCAGTATGATGAAAAATATAGTTCATCACTTGGTAAAAGAAGTTTTTCGAACCTTGCTCAGTTTCCGTTAAACTTGAGCTTGTATTTAAAAGCTTCACTTTTGGTCCTAATGATGAAATGAATGAGCTTAATGTACCTCTTCTAATAATTCTGAAGAAAACAAAGTCGTTTTCCTCATAATCGTGTTCACTACAGTTTCAAACCCCCCCCCCGTAATAATCACGTTAGCTTTCCCTTACAGTTACAGAGCACATCACAGAAACAAGATTCATTGAGCAGTGACGTCATTATGACGGTACAGGATACAGAACCTTGAAAAATCCTGTAGTTTAAAGTCCTATTATTTGAAATTTTGAAATATTTTTAAATTAATTTCCAAATGTAGACAACAAATTAGAAACTTTTATAATAATTATATCTTCGTAATTAGTTTGAGTAAAATATTCTACCAACCTGGCATTGTTTCATTATTTATATCTGTTCAATATTTAATTTATATCTATTTTAATTTAGGTTCGAAGATGGTGGAACTCCGAAAAAAATACCAACGTCTCCTTATAAATTCAATTTAAAGTTTCTGTTGATAAGTTATCGAGTCATAAAACCTCTTATCAGCTGTAAATAGATGTACTTTAATTGAATTACTTGTTAACAAAAAACGTATCAATATGGGAGCAAAGGTTGTTATACATGAGTCTACATATAGTGCGGTCGCCGGGTCAAAAGTATGTCATTGGAATTTAGTAAATACAGTAATTAAATTTTTTAAACGTCTGGTGTTAAAGATCAACCGACATTTGGAAAACATAATGAGTCTATTGATTGTTAATTTTATAATTTTTAGAGCTTTTCAGAGACATGTTAAAGAATAAGGCGTGTTGTTTTGAATCAATTTGTTTATTAACGTCTTTATGTCCGTTAGACTAATTAAGAAGGAAAAAAATGGAACACAGAAAAATGATCGTCATTAATCTGGCGTAATCATAACGCTCCACAAGTATGAAAGCGGCGTTTAAAGCGTTCGGCTTACTGATTTACACGGCGTTTTAATGTGGAAAGAAAATATTGCGACTAAAAAAATAGATGTAGGCCTAATTTTTTGGAAAATATCCGTATGAATTTTTACAGATAAAAAATGTTGTTAAATAATTTTACAAAAAGTCTATTTGCCCAACAATAGTGACATTAATATTACTGTTTGATCGGACATTTGCCATCATTTGTGTATAGGAAACAATACACGACGTTTCGAGAGTATAAATCAACTTCCGTTATCAAGTGCCTAAAGAGTAGTAATTTTAAAATTAAAATACTGACATTTTGTTCAAGATTATTTAAAGGTTTTTTTACTCCTGCCACTAAAGATAAAATATTATCTGTATGAGAAACAATTCACGACGTTTCAAGAGTATAAATCAACTCTCGTTATCAAATGCCTAAAAAGTAATAATTAAAAAATATATAGGCCTAATATTGTCATTTTCTGAAACTTATTTTGTTCAAATTTATTTATAGGTTTTATTACTACTATCACTAAATATAAAATATAGTGTTTGTAGCTCAATATTTTGGGCTGAAATTTAAAATTACGACTCTAAAAAACTCCTTATATTTTTATTTTTGTTAAAATGTACCTTCGATAGACCCATACAAAACGTTTTTCTCGCCACTCTAAAAATACGGTTTTGCGGTTTTGTGGTAAAACAAAAATTTTAAATGGTGTTGTTGATCATAATTGTCGTTTAAATTATTCAAATTTGGTAAAACCTAAAAATTAACTACCTCAAAATTTATGCGAAATTGCAAGTTAAAGGAAATCAAAAATTGGAAACAAATATTCCATGTTTTTAATTTTCGAGATAGGTATTTGTGAAAGTTAACGCAATCGTTTATAAATATTAATATTTATCCAAAACATTGGAATACAAATCATAAAATCGGAACCAGGTACGAGATCGCCCTATTTACTCAACTCATCGAATGACGCCTCCCCAACAAGTTGTCTCCGATGGATGACTGGGGGGATGTGGGGTGGGGGGGTTACGATAACGCTAGTGGGGGTAAGGGTGCGTGCCGCGGATCGATCCAGCTTTCCACCCCCTTCTTCCAACCCCGAAACCAAAGTGAAGCTCGGGCATAAACCGACGCGCCGACATGCTTTTTATGTAAGCTTTGTTGTTTTTTTTTGTTTGCTGTTCTTTTTTTTCTAATAAAAGTCGTAGGGAAAAAATCTGCCATCGTTGCCAGTGTCGTGGACTTAATCAAGGAGTCGGTGGTTTTGATTAATGAAAGTGAGATGTCTGGGAGTGCGCAATAGTGTACAGCAGGTTAAGTCTATCATAACAATCATTACTATGTACATTGTTTGGACGTATCTTGTTTTGTTTTCTAGAAATCATTGTCTTTTTTATATTAAAAGCCTATAAAAGAGAATAAATATATAATTATTTATATATGCATTATAAAACATTATTTATCTATATATAATTATACTTAATACAAATTTATTTATTGCTAATTATATGCAAAATTTATTTGTTTCACTATAATCATTTCCCTCTTAATAAATATTATTTAAAAGGCTACATATTTGTCTAGGTTCATTCTCATTTAAATAAATTGTATGTAGGATTACCTGAATAAGATGTGAAATATATTTGTCAGAAGAGATTTTTAATATCAAATTATAGAAATACTTTTAAAAATTATGCAATCGATTACAATGCCTATTAATTATAACACAAAAAAGATTTTAATGAAAAACAATTTTCAACAGCATATTTAGAAAAAAGAAATTATAAGTAGTAAAACTTATTACTGTTTAGAAATTAATTTTGTATTAAAGTTACGTTTGTTGTTAATAGGGTAATTAAAGTTAGATCGTTATTTGTAACCATTTATGAGGTTGTAAAATTGATATTGATAATATTCAGTGATTGGCTGTTTATATGACTTTTGTGGATGACCTTGTAATACAGTTATAGGTTGAGAATAAATTAAGTGATAAATGAATAGCGGCAAAAAATCAATAGAAAATATTTTTTGTGTTATTAAAATGTTTTTACTAACGTATAATAGAGAAGCAAATGTCGAAAATTTGTTTTTTATCTAGTTTTATTACAAAGTCTAGTTTTTTATTTTATTTTTTTGTGTATCCAAATCATAAAAAACTCCTTTTGATATTATGGATATATAACAATTAATTGTTCATCAAAAATCAGAGGTCACAGTTATACATTCATTTAATGAACACTACGCATGCGTGAAATGGTACAACGGGAGTCAAAGAGGTGTTGAAATGTCATATCTCTGACGTCATAATGTAGCTTAAGGGATGTTTGTTTTTGATATCCTAATTTATATTTTACTGGAGTTGTTTTAGGGAGTTAAATTTGTATTTATCCTAACACGAGTGTCTAGAAAGTTTATGTATAAAACGTTTTTATATTTTTAAAGAATCTAAAGGAATACTAACATTTACATTTTGTGGTTTGTTTTAGAGATATTAAGGGAAACTCCTTTTCTACTTTAAAAAATATATTAAAAAGCAATTATAAATAATGAAAGTATATGTTCCATTTAAGAATAATTGTAGAAATAAATCGTAACTTGCTGATTTCATAAAATATTGGTTTATTATCGATATTTGTCGGTAATTGACACCTCGATCTTGGTATCGACATGTGCAAAATGAGCTATTACGTATTTCATTTAACTCATTATAGGTCCAAAATTGGAGTACAGGGCCTATAGAACATCTAAATCTGGCCTTGGTCGCAAAGACTTCACTTCATTCCATGAATATTCATTCTCTCCCCCCCCTCTCTCTCTCTCTCTCTCTCTCTCTCTCTCTCTCTCGCCTTTCCTTCTTCGTCATTCGAAGTCTTCCAACCCTTCTCGAACCAGTGGATTTCAGTCTAGTATTTTTCTCTCCATATCATCTGGAATCTTCATCGAATTGTGTCCAAACCATTTTCATTCTTTTCTTAATATTCTTTCTATTTTTCTTTCGTTTGCTTATCACAAAAATATTAGTTTAAATATCAGGTTATTTTAAATTATAATTTTGTTGTTTTATAAATACCTACAACCTTCTAGTTATAGTCACTTTTTCTGTTTCACTCTTTACATAGATTTCCATAAAGGAGATCATTCTTTTCATTTTTTGCACAAAATCTTAATTTTGTTTTCTTTTCAGATATTCCGTTACCACATTTGAGTTGTACAAAAACAGCATTCGCTTCATTTGTTTTGTATATTCTCTTCTGTTTCACCTCTTCAGATCACATAGTTACAATTGATACAAACTTAAAGTTTTTATAGCATCTTCTTTCTTCCATCAAATTTGAAAATCGTTTAATTTACTGGCAGATATATAATTTTCCATTAATCTATCCTGAAACTCACATGTACTGACAATGTTTCCAAAGTAGGCCTACTAACTCTTCCCCTCATCTATTACATTCAATCAAGATCTTCCATTCTCTCCAGTAAAACCTCTTTTCCCAATATCTGTAATTTTTTTCCATTACCTCGTACCTACATCTCAAACCCCAAAAACTACAAAAATCTTCCGTCCATCTCCCCACTTACTCCACTTCGCAAACTTAGCTCTAATGAGATTTATTATCTTTAGAAGGAAACTATATCCTTTCAGGAACTTCTATTCCCTTTCCTATAGATTGAGTCAAATGTGTTCAGAAAATCAATAAAAATACTGTCCAAAATGAGTTGTATTTAGACTAACTTACAGCTTATAAGCTATTTATGTAAAAACCGATTAAAAACTCTTTTGAAAATTACAGAACTTTATAATTTGTTATATATTTTTCCGTTTTTTTCTATTTATTTTTAGAATACTTTTATATATTTCTTATAACTGAAGTGCTAATTTTTACAACTGTTGATGTTTTTAACTTGTCTAATAGCTTACTCTCACTAAATAAAATGTACATTGTCCACTAATAATGAAATGGAGAATAATAATTTATAAATATAGGTTATAATTTTGGTTCATAATTTGGGTTTTAACATCACCAAATTAAAACTACTACTCCAAATGAAATCTTATATATGTATCTCTATTTTTGTCCTTAAAAAAATTACAATTATTTGCTAAAATTTATGCGACATCTTTAAACGGAAAATGGACTTTTTCGACCACTTTAAAAATTATATATTTTTTAAAGCAATAACTATTTATTTTCTTACACATACGAATATAATTGGATGCTGAATTTTAACTGTACAGGATAAGTTATTATATTAAACTTTCTAATAAAAACTATTTAAATGACCTCCATTTTCAACATAACCAATGTAACATACTGTAATACGATACTACGTCCTGAAATCGCGTCCTGTACGCCAATTCTATTTGTATGCTTCTTCCCAACTCCAACTCTCTTATCGATATTTTCAAATTAATTTACATCCCTTTAACCTCATCTATAAATCTATCCTTTCCGAGGCTTAATTAAAAAATGTTTTCCCAAGATTGGGTTGTTGGACCAACCCCCAAACCTTTAGGACCAGGATTGTAGTCTCGAGTTTCACCTCTAGTGTTGCCACTGGAGCTGTAAACTCTCATCTATTCCTTGAGGTACAGTATCACAACCGGTTAAATCTAGATTAGATTTCCAGCGACAATATTCTACTAGATAAGCTGCTCCAGGATCATTTCCTATACACTATAACGTAGTTCTGGTGGTACTGCTTCCACCAGGAATGTTTGACCCTCCTGTTTAGATCCTTAAAGTTCTTCGTTAATAAGGTCACCTCTTGTAGAGTTCGTCTCTGTACAGCGATTTAACATTGAGAACTCCACTCAGCCATCTAAATTTATAATAATTAGAGTCTAGTAAACCCCATAACAAGGACACACTACCTATCAAGTTCCCCCTGAACAAAGTATATTTTCCCCTGATTTGGGGAAAAAATTAACAAAACATTGTGACCAGTGCCGTATATAAATTTGAAGTAAACTATAATTTTAAAACATGATTCATATCAGAATTATTTAATAGTTCTGCATCTTAAATTTGCAATGAGGGCGGCATCAGTTGCTATATTTCCAAAGAAAATTTGATAGAAACTTATGGTTCAAATTAGTTATGCGCATATTTAAAAGGTCATGCATGTTGCACTGTATAATTATTAAACAGCAAACTTGACCTGTGTGTTAATCTATAATCGGACTAAGAACTACTATTAAAGGGGTTTGGCCAAGATAATAAGTTTTTTTGAAAACGTTATTATAATTTTGATAATCTCTGTATAAGAAAAAAGGGAAATTATTTCGTAAGATTTCGTTGTTATTTACTAGAACAAAATTTTGTTTCAGACAACACGTCGTTTAAATTCAGCTACAAACAAAATGGATATCGTGCTTCCTTTGTCTTTCAAAAATTAAATTATCTATTAGTTTTTTAAACGCTCTTTGTGGAAATATTAATGTCATATTCTGACTCAAAATTTATGGTTCTAACGATTTCGAACGAATTTTATCGAGAAGTCTTGTATATCGACTAATCGATCATAAGAAAGCTTTGTATCGATGTTTCTGCTATTGCTATTTATCGATATCAACATTTAGCAGATGAATGTTTCAAAATAAAAATATAATCTTATTAAATATTAATAGAGTTAAATATTTTATATCATGTTTTTGTAAAATCTACCGTTTTCGAGATTTACGGGATCAAACAATTTAAATAGACGCCATTTTGAAATGGTTAAATAAAATTTAAAAAATCGTATTTTGTAGTACACTGCAAACTGGGTAAGGTAAGGTTGTTAAATTTGGTTAGGTTGTTAGGTTAGGTTAGGCTAGATTATATTAGGTTAGGTTGTTATGTTAGGTTAGATTATATTAGGTTAGGTTAGGGCGGATAACAAAATTATCTGCAAAATTTGATATCCATATCTTATTTCGAGAACCAATGAAAAACTACGTTTTTTAGGAAACATGTTTATAAGAACTTATTTATATTTTAAGTTCCGAAATGACTTCCCAAAAGCATAGAATTATTGTGAAAAATCCTATAAATAACATTAGGTATCATTGAGAAATTACTTTTTTTTTCTTTTTTTTTTTTCTTTTTTTTCTCTTTTTTTTTACAAATGATAGCTTCCATGTTTATAAACAAAACCCCTCCTTTAGATTCAGTTTAACTGTAAATTTCATGAATAAAGAGTAAAATTATAGACATCATTATGGATCCGTTAAAAAAAAATTGTAATCTCACTGTCAGTAGACTATAACTATCAACCCAATTTAACTTTTTAAATTGCTTAAAACATGTTTATTTCATTTTAACTACAGGTAGGTAATTTAAGCAATTATATAAAGGACGTGATAATTTCGGTTAAAACAGGTCATTGGACTGGCTGCTTAAATATCTAGCCTATTGTCTTAGATATCCAATCAAGTATTGGGTTGGCCTAGAGTATAGTCAGGATATCATAAAACTATGGAATTCCTGTAAATACAAGATTAATACCATTAAATATGAATTAGAAAGTTTTATGTAATAATAGAATATTTTATAAGTAAAGACATTGTTAGTCGTAAATACAGTGAGAGATGTACCGAAACAATGAAATGGGCATTGATTCTAATCCTTACAGCACGATTTAAGGATAATTCATACATAGGGTGTCCCAAAAAAGTGAACTGGTTATTATTTTCGGATTTATACATCAAAACGAACAAAAAATGTCAAATAACATATAGCCGAATTATCAGTCTTTTCGCCATTTTTTTTTTTTTTTTTTTTTTTTTTTTTTCAAAAAGCATTATAACTCCAAAAACAGTTAATATATTGAGTTCATATTTGGTGTAAGCATTTTGTGTATTACATTTTATAAGTGTATAAAACACAAAGATTTTAAATTAAAGTTGTATATAATCCGAAAATTAATAACCGGTTCACTCTGTATATTCGTTTAGCATAACTTTGTTATTTTTCGTCAGATCTATTTAAATATATATATATATATATATATATATATATATATATATATATATATTATTGTATTACAATAAACAATAATTCAAAAATATTTTGTTTTTAGATTATTTTGGGTGTTGTAAACGGTTACCAGGAAATTATGTTTTCATTTTTTCACAATAACTCAGTTAGCTTTTAAGGCAATGAAAACATAAAACACTCATTTTGTTTGCCATTAAAAATGAAAACTTTTTCGTCTCTTGTAATTTGCTTTTAAAGTTAATGGATTTCGATTTATTCAGCATTAACCAGTTTAAACTGCCGTCTTTATGTAAACACAAAGAAAGACCTGATTTTTGCTACATTGATGAAAACTTCCAGTAAAATATATGTATACCAAATTTGGCCATGTAATTTATTTAAAAGAAAACTGTTTTTGTAAAAACAGAAATGACCGACGGACGGAAAACTAAGAAACATTTTAAGAACAATTTTTACTTATTTTGACCCAACTAAACGTATCTTGGAGTGTGAAAATACTCTGTAAAAATATCTTAGATGTGTCCTATCGAGCTGTCCTAATTTACAACAGATTTTCATAAAATGTGATACTGATTTTTAAACTGGTTTCATAAATTTTTCAAACTGCTTGGAAACTTTCGTTACTCAGAAAAAATTGCAAAATATATTTTAAAACTAAATCTTTCGTTGGATTTGAAACAAAATTTTTTATTTAAAAAAAAGTTATTTCATCATTGTTCGCATCATTCATATAATTTATTCAGATAGTTAAAATCGTCTGTGTATATTAAAATTAAAGTACGAAGTTTCTAAAATATGAATCAACTCCCGTTTTCAAGTGAATATTAATTATTAATCCTCAATATATAGTATGAAAACGTATTAAAACTATTTCTAACAAAAATAAAGAATGTACCTAATGAAAATGATAAACCACCATGTACGTGCCACGATTATCAGATAAAAGTTAACCTCATTGTTAGGTAATATAAAATAAATTACGCTTTTAACAATAAAAACACTTTAAAGCAAATTTTGACAAAATCGTTTCTTATTGCATTGAGAACACTAAAAAAAGTGTTTAGTAATAAATAATAACGTGATAGTTTAAACAAAATGTGATATTGACGAAACAAAATGGACTGTTAAAAATGCTACAAAATGTCAGTGCACCATTCATAGAAGTGGACCTATTTAACGGGACACCCTATGTATTACAATAAAGAGGTGTAGTCACTCTCATTGTATCCAATTACCGTACTTTACTAATTTAACAAATGATGTCATTGAATTCTTTACTAATCAGTCTCCTGTTTAAGAAATTTTAAAACCAGAAACAAAAAATCTAAAGTTGTTCACTACCATTTGTTTGTTTTGATAAACGTTTACAACCATAAACGTTTTTATCTACTATTTATGTAGAGCTTTAATTTCACTACATCTGTATTGAGTGAATTTAATGACGTCATGTTTTCGAAGTTTACAGTTTCCCTCAGATAATCGGAATTGAGGGTTAGATTTTTTTTAAATACGTTGTATTTAAAGCTATCGTTTGTATGCCAAATTGTAAGTCATGACCTATATATAAAGTACTACGACAGACCTTGGAGTTGAGTGTTCGTTCATATTTTGATCAGTTTTATATTTCGCCTTTTTTTGTATTAAATTGCAGACATATAACCTTTACATTAGCTTGAACAATGTTCATTGGTAAAACCAATTTCAAAATGGCGGTTGATTCTAAAGGTTTTTAGAGGATAACGTCGTACAATACACACTGAATCGAATCTTTTTGACGTTTGTTTTTTGCCAATTATTCCTGAATCGAAATTTTTTTTAACTTGCAATTTTTACACACTGGTTTATATCAATCTTCATATTTTAGTAAAATTTGAAGGAAATCGATAGAACAGATTATGAGAAATTATAACAGCTTCGTGTCTGACTTTTTGTTTATTACTGATTGTTGGAGAGGTTTTTTCAAGGTCCTTAGCAGCTACGCTTTAGAATTTTTTTAAATAAAAATCGTTCAATACGATATTTAAAACTTGACACTAGTTTCTTCTCATTACATTTCTTTCTCTGTATTACGTATATACGACATAGTATTACTACTTTCTCCTTGTATGAACCTTCAAATTTAAAGAAACGTAACAGCAAAGAATGCCTACTAATTAAAGAATAAGAAGATTAAAAGGCAAATTATTTGTATAACATTCATTAAAAAGAATGAAAAGAAAAAGACTATATGGAGAGGAGGGTTATTTAAGAAAATAATAAATTTGTAATAAAATATATAAATATTACAATTTGTATTCTTAATTAAACTCAATCTCGGTGTCATTTTTTATCCCCCACGTATATACGACATAGTATTAATGCTTTTTCCTTGTATGGACCTACAAATTTAGATGAAAAGTAACAGCTAAGAATGCCTACTAATGAAGAAGAAGTAGATTTTAAAAGGCAAATTATTTGTAAAAAAATTCATTACAAATAATGAAAAAATCGTCAATAAGGAGTGAGAAATTTATGAAAATTAATAATATAGTAATTAAATATAATGATATTATAATTTTTATTCCTAATTAAACTCGGTCACAGTGATTTTTTTACCCCCCCCTCCACCCCGTGATCCTTCTCAAAACTCAATGCCTATGGTGTGTTATAACGACTCTTCTACGAATTTATTAAAGTTTTACAGTTGGTATGGATCGTGCTAAATAATTAACACTATCTTTGTACTAATTGCAAAAGTTCTCTTTCGGCGAAGCCATTATACAGAATATACATTCCATAACGTGACTAACTATGAAGACGCAACCGGAATATTAATTGCAATATTAACTACATTCTCAGCGACGCGAAGCCTAATGGGGGAGGGGGGGTGTCTGAATATGTCTTTTTATGAGCGTCGTATGTGACTTCGTTCTTATCTACAATAATTCATTATTCATAAATTCATCCTTGTTACGTCATTCATGGAAACGTTTATATTTGATGCTGTGAAATGTCATTGATTCTACTGGAGTAACTCGCTTCGCTCGTTGGGGCGAAGTCCCAAACATCAGTGTTTGACAAACATGAGAGTTTTGATATTCATTAGAAAAAAAAAATCACCAAAATTACAATAAAACACTAACAACACAAAGACTGTACATTGTTTATTCTATCTCATCTATATTTCATAAGAGTCATTAGATCAAAATTGTAGATAAAAACTTTAAAATTTTTAGAATCATAAAATTTCATAGACAACCGCCATAAGCGTGCCAAATTTGACGATTCTAGCTGTCAATAAGAATATCAAAGGATTAAAATAATATGTGCAAAATTTACCTAAACTAAAAATAATCTAGCTTCTACCTAAAGTTTAACCGATGGGGATGAGAAAAAGTTATAGAAACATATTCGATCTTGCCATATCCATAACATTTGGTGCAATACGTTCTTACTGTTTAACCACAATAAACCTCCAAAAAAAGTCTAGACCGATTTTATAATTGTGTCCGCCATTTTAAATTTTGTTCGTGGGTTAAAAATTAAAATTTTAAACTTTTTAAAATTTTCCCATCGGTTACAGGCTAAAAGCTATAAGTATACAAAATTTCAAATTTCTAGCTCATCGAAGTAGGTTAGAATTTGTACAGATTGATGAGTGGCACATAGGGTTGTATATGTTAGATTTGGTAATATCTTCTGTTCTTTATATATAGATGCTTTAATTAATGTTCTGTGTTAAATTCATACTATCCAAATACGGTTTAAGCTTCATTGTACCAAACTAATGTACATTTGAACAAAACACCATCACAGAGAGGAAATAGTGAAATATTTTATGGCTTGCTTCCTGAATTGTGATTTTTATCACAGTTGTAGGAAATATATTGTATGGTAATTCCTTTGACTAAAAAAAAAAATACCCGCCACTATTTGTGGATTTCGGTATTTGTTAACTCAATCCGATTAAATTGTAAAGAATTCAACAACTGTTTATATTTTATTGATGCATAAAACAATATTCAAAAATCAAGAACAGTGAAAAATTACTTTAGCTATTGTAAACTTGAACAAAACACCACATAGGGAGAAGTAGTCTAATTGCTGATTGAAACACCTAATTTAGCATTCATTAGAAATACGGTGCTAATGTTACTTAGTTTCCATCGATGTATATAAACACTGGAATGCTAATTACCTTGAACAAATTACTATCAATACATTTGGTTTTGATTGTATTCCAGTTCGTAGCTTAAATTACCCACCTGCTCTGAATGATTTACTCTAAATCGATGATCCACATAATAAGTAATAACTGTAATGCCATGTTACTGTAATCTTGATCAAAACCCCATTCGGAGGCAGATATGATAACATTTAACTGTTTTGGGTGGATTTCACATTAAATTGTGATTTACCATTTATTAAGATCAAGTGGTGAATATTATGTTGTACTATCTATTGAATGCTGAATGTATTTAATTAAAAGCTAACCTTACCTCCGTCACTGGTTGGTCCCGTTGGCGGGTGACTCAATTTGTTAGAAGCGTTAACGCGATCGGACTAGTGTTATTATATTTTATTATAATTCATTGATTTAAGTTGAACAAAATGTATATAAATTTATTAAAAAAACTATTTTTGTATAAATAATATTGTTTTTAGTATTTTTGCTTATAATGTTTTAAAATGTTTTAATATCTACAAATTAAAACGTTGAAGAAATAGTATATTTTGGTCTGGGAAATTTCCTGTGAGAATTTTTAGAAAAGAGTTTAAATTAAAATTGAAGTTTTTGTACGAATATTAGTCACAAAATTGTACTTAATACTTGGAAGTGTGCAATTTATTCCTAAAGTGCTTTCACATCATTGCCATAATTTTTTTCCTTGTTGTTTAAAGGCAAAAAACCTCTCGGCCATCATTGCCTTTAAAAATTAGAAGAATAGAACTTCAAATAAAGTCTCCTAATTATTGAATACTCTAATAACGTCAAGGTCAGAAAAGAACAAGAGTTGGTCATGAGAGACCAGATAGGAAAGATGAAAGAGAGGGATCTAACCCATGACTACATGAAAATTGTAGATCCAGCTAGGTATCCTCGGGATTGTCAAGCCTGTACTCACTAAAGAGAGCCTCTTAGGGTTCCCTACCTTGGATAATTCATCAAAATTTTTGAAAAAAAAAAACACAAAATGGCTGACAGACGGAAAGCGAAATGTGTTCCTAACTTATGTTTGTATGAAGTTTATTTCTTATATTAAACTGTAGAATCAGTACACAAAGTATTTACCTTTAATTCTGAAACACTCTTTATATTAACTAAGAGCCTTACGCTTCATTATGTCATTTTGGTGAGATAGCGACAACTTTTCTTTTTCTTTTTGTGGATATATGTCAGAAAGTTAGTGCAATGTTTTTAAAACTTTTATCGGACCTTCTAGTTCCACTATTTGACTTTCATTTAACATTGAAAATTGTACTTTTCTTTTATTCAGTAACCAAGCATAGTTTGTCACATTGGTTGACATACAATGCGAAGGTAAAGTAATTTGTTAAATGTAAAACTTGTTAATTGTGTCTCACGGATGTACTAATTGCTCCCTGTGACGTTACGACTCACATGTTGCCAACACAAATACTTTGCTATCTAATAGGCAAGACCATGTTTAGGTGTAACCTGAATAGGTGGTTAGGAACGATTGTCAAAATAGACTTTGTTTTATAACGTCTATCCTTAATATACCGTTTTATTCAATTATATGAGAGTACCTGAATAAATCTAAAATTTTCTTAATATATAGTTATATGATAGTAAAATCACGGTATAGAGGAAATTAACGGGTACAAATTAATGTAACAATTATGTAAATAACAGTTTATTAGTCGAAAACATTTAAGGGTGGTTTTATGAAAAATAGACTTCGTACTGTAGGCAATCTGACTAGTATAATGTATATTGAAGTTATATGAAAGTAAAATCACGGTTTAGAGGAAATCATCGAGAACAAAAGAATGTAACTGTTATGTATATAACAGTTTATTTGTCGAAAATATTTTAAGGGTGGTTTTATGAAAAGTAGACTTCGTTCTGTAGACAATTTGACTACTCTAATGTATATTGAAATTATGTGAAAGTAAATTCACGGTTTAGAGGAAATTATCGAGAACAAAAGAATGTAACTGTTATGTAAATAACAGTTCATTTTGTCGAAAACATTTTAAGGGTGGTTTTATGAAAAGTAGACTTCGTTCTGTAGACAATTTGACTACTATAATGTATATTGAAGTTATATGAAAGTAAAATCACGGTTTAGAGGAAATAAACAAGAACAAAAGAATGTAACTGTTATGTAAATAACAGTTTATTTGTTGAAAAGAATTTAAGGGTGGTTTTATTAATAGCAGATTACGTTAATCTTTAGAAACGTAAACAATCTGACTACCCTAATGTATATTGAAGTTATGTGAAAGTAGTAAAATCACGGTTTAGATGTAATGAACAAGAACAAAAGAATGTCACTGTTATGTAAATAACAGTTTATTTGTGGAAAAGATATTTAGGGTGTTTTTATGAAAAGTAGACTTCGTTCTGTAGACAATTTGACTACTCTAATGTATATTAAAGTTATGTGAAAGTAAAATCACGGTTTAGAGGAAATAAACGAGAACAAAACGATGCAACTAGTATGGAAATAACAGTTTATTTGTCGAAAAGATGTTAAGATGTTTATTATTAGTAGATTTTGTTATTCTTTGGAAACGTAAACAATCTGACTACTGTTTTGTATTTAATTTTAATTTATTGAAGTTACATATGTAATACCAAGTTTTAAAGCAATACATGGGGTACTGAAGAGCGATAACTTTCATCCGTCTTTTGGAACTGTTCACTGTTTTGAGATGCCGCCATTAAAAAAAAAGAAGTTTTGTGCTCATTTAGTCTTATTAACAAGTTTCATGATGATGAAGTAACGAACTATACAGACTAAACGCTAAATGGTTCTACTATTTCAAAACTTTCCAGAATTCATGAAAAACTGTAAATCATCATGTAATTACACAGTGCCTTCTGGTTTTTAACACCCTCATTATTCTTGACAGATTTAATTAGTACTATTTTCCTTCAATGTATTAAAAAACCTGTGATGAAAGAAGTTTCGGGATAGAATAGAAATTGCTGTATAAAAGGAAAGTCAAAATTTAAATTTCTTTACAATTTTTATTATGTTATTTCTAATTATTTTATATTTTAGTAATTTTTTAAAAATATTTATTTTAATATAATTATTTCTTTCAGTTTGCTGTAGTCCAAAACCAAAGACAGAGAAGTAACATCAACACCAACTTCAACCGTTCAAGATAGAAAGAGAAGAAAAAAGTAAACTTTTATAAACATATTATTTACCTGTTTAAAAACTAACCACAATGAATAAGGCCAATTGTATTTCCTACATGCTACCAACAACAAACAACACGAAAACAGTTCCTATTCGTGGAACAACCAAAAAACCACCAAAAGAAATGGATCACTGATAGGCAATGATTTCAAACAACTAGACACGGTTCCATGACTGTTTTGTGTACAGCACTAAAGATGGTGATAATGTACCAAATAGGGTAAATTTATGTTTGGTTTTAGAATGATCAAATATAGAAATATAGCTTATTCCCAGTTAGAAATAAACTAAATTGAAATGAAAGAGTTTTTAAGATATGAAAATGTTTTTAAAAATTTACATATATCGAAAAATGTTTTAATTACATTTTATATTCAACAATAAATATTTGTATAAATGAACAATTTCATAGGTTTTATAGTAAAGTGTTTTTATTTGTTTAATTCATAAAAGTATAAATACTGTTTTCTTTATATTTTGTTACACATTTTCAATCCACAATTACAAATTATAAATTATTTATCCCTACCTGTAGATTTTTTAATCCTATATTAATATCTTTATATTGACAATTAAATAACTAAGATATATAAACACTTATAACATCCATAAAATATGATTCTTACAGCTGATGTTTTGTTAATTACATGTTAATTTTTTGAAGAAAAATTTTAATATTTTTAAAACTTCAAAATTGAGCGTTAAAAATTCCTTCTAAACCAGTATAAAAGTAATAAAAAGAATCTCTTTTTGAAAACATAGATGATTTATTTAAGTGTGTATTACAATATAAATATTTCTATAAGTCTATATTAATTTGGCATCATAATTCAAATAAAATTAAACAACATTTAATCTACCAATCCATTATATTTTATTTATTATTAAACTATCTTTCAACATTTTATTTCAGTCAACGAATTAAAAATCAAACAAAATTTGTTTAATAAAATATCAAATCAATTATCTAACTGGGAATTGAAAGTAATAATAATAAAACTATTTAAATATGTATACATGATTTAACATATTCATATGCAATTAAATTGTGTCTTAAAGTTTTTAATTCGATCTACTCTGGTATTTTGATAAGTTTATGTTATTTTTATTTCTAATCGTTTGAAGTATTTTAGTTTATTGTTATATCAGTTATTATTAATTATTGTTAAGTTTGAATTATTAAGTAACTGTAGCACTTCATAATAAACATTTTATTATATGCAATTCTTCAATTATATTTTTTTTATATAAAACAATAATGAATTTGATGAAATCAAACAAGTTGGGGTATAAAATAAACAATTTTCTGTAGATGGCACCAAATTTAACAATGCTTAATTATTTGTACTTAAAAAAGATTACATTTAATTTGTACAAATATGAAATTCTTCAATTAAATATTTTTTTTTTATAAAACAATAATGAATTTGATGAAATCAAACAAGTTGGGGCATAAAACAAACAATTTTCTGTAGATGGCACCAAATTTAAGTTTGCTTAATTATTTGTACTTAAAAAAGATTATATTTAATTTGTACAAATAACTATCATTTAATTTAATGTTCATAATCTATCTGTAATCTCTTTAAATTTATCAAGATTTTATCGGTTATAAACCCCCCCACTTAGGCCTAATACAATAATTCTAATCTTCTACAGATTAATAATAATCTCTAATTATTTTACACTAATTTGTGTGACAGATTAGTGTAACTTAATTAAATGCACTAAATATTAGTGAAATAGTGTAAGAACTTTTGTAAGACAAACTGTAAATATAAAATATACGTTTTATTAAATATTTATGTTATATTTATTATTTTTTATTTTTATTAATATTAAGTCTAGTCAAGTCGTTGATAAAACATTTTGTTACATTATTTTTGTTAATTAAAATAAATTATGTTTTATATTGTTTATTTTTTATATTTATTTCTTATTCTCTAAACCTTCATATTCCAAAAAGCGGTATAAACGATTTTACATCTTTAAAATGTGTATAAATGAAACTGAAATAAATTATATGGTATTTAATTCTTTAAAATTTCTACTCGATCAAAAAACTTTGGAACATTAAATAAATAAATATAAATTAAATAGTATTTACTAAAAATATAAAAGATTTGTTTGTGAATATGTTGAGTTTATTTATTTATTTTCTAATTTCTTTCTTTGTATTATTTTTTTTAAAGAATAAACCATAATTACTCTATTTAAAAATTACTAATACACCGTCACTTCTTAAAAACACTAAAAATAATAACGTTTAAAATATTTATGTATTATTTTTAACCCATTTTCCCCCTCTAAAATAGAATTAAAAAATAATTATTGTACTATTTTATTATATTTTAATTTTTGTTCACTTGCTATATTAAGTTTATATAACAGATAGACAGACATTGGACCAGGATTTTGGACGTTTGATTCTACTTCTACGGAGTGAATGATCCCTCTGGGTTAATGCTCTACATCTACCCTGTAGATCCGAATTTGTTTGAAATTGGGCGACAAATTCGGTTCTAGAGAGGTTTGTGTGGTGCATATACAAAAACACCTGAACAGCAAGCAACGAGTGAAATGAAAAACACATTTTAGAATTAAGTTCGTAGATGTTTAAAGTTAATAATAGATATAAGCTTAAGGAAGGCTTAATACATGTTAAAAACTCTTGAAGACAAATATATTATAATAAATATTGTTTATTGTTTTTAATGTTCAATTATTTTTGCTCAGAACAATACAGAAAAAAATAAATTAACGGTGTGTTTCTTAAACGATTAAAATTCACCAAACAAATATAACTATAGTTGTATTGTTTTTGTTGAATTGTTTTTCATGTCTTTCTTTATAAAACTGTAGATGGTATAGACCTAAATTAGCAATGAAATAATATTAAAACAAAAAATTTTGTTAAACTAGAAAATAGCATTTTTTAAGTACTTAAAATAAGTAATTATACATTTAGTAATTAATGTTTAGAGATTATTTCAAAAATAAACTTTGAAATAATTAACGTAAGTTACAGATTTGAGTGAAGTGAATAATATTTCTTTTATTGTCTAAAAACGCTATTAAGATGCACGTTTATCTAAGTTAATGGGAAAGGCCGAATGTATGAGTTTGTAAATTATTATTTGACATCCATTTAAAGTCAAAATCATAAAAATTGGTTTTAATGTGTCAAATTAGATAAAACGTGACTAGAAACAAAATTCCTCTAATCGCATATGGAATGATACAAGAGTTTTGTTACAGTATTTTAGCGCCATAAATGTCGATTTTTAAATTGTTATTGTTTTTTCTACATCCCATATATATATGTGTGTGTGTGAGTGTGTGTGGGGGTGTGTGTGTGTGTGTGTTTAAAATTGAACTGTTATTAGTCCTTAAGATACCTTTTGGTTTGTTTCATTTTGCTTGTTTTTTATTATGTATACATAACTTTAATTCATTAGTTGTGAATATTATATGATTATTATTTTTTTTCATGAAGGTTTTATTGTTTTATTTGATATTATTCTCTTAATTATTGCTTCTTCTTTTTTAGTGCGATGATTACCGAAAGGTTTTTTTTTGCTTTCAAACAACAATAATATACAAAAAAAAATAAAAATGTTAGTAAAATAACAGATATTATTAAAATTTGTAGATTGAATTTTGTTATGATACTTGTTGGTATTTAATTATTGTTTTTATTTGTATACATAATAAATAATAACAATAACTAAAGGAATTTTAATGAAATTTGATAAATTAATTCCGCAAGATATGTGGATTGTATCATAAAATGCAGCAAAAATCGGTAAATAATGAATTGTTAACCAAATCTGATTTAAAAATTGAATTTGTTTAGTGAAAAAGTCCAAAATTTATAACCGGCTTAAAACCTCACTTAATATTGTGCTAAGTTGTGATTATGAAATTTTTTATTTCATGTAAAGTAACAACAATATCTTTGAAAATCAGATAAAAAATTTAATTCATTATATACATTTAAAAGTTAATGTAATTAAATTGAGTGCAAACTAAATTGATATTTGCTACTTTCTTTTATTGAATTTTAGTTAATTAAATAGTCTCCTTTTGAGGTGTGACCCAGATAACTTTCATTAGATATTAAAAAGATTGAGTAAATGGTATTTTATAATAGGAAAGAGGTTGGTGTTCTGTGAAATATCTAATATAAACGTGACTTTAAATTTGGCATGTTATATTAACTTTAAAAAATATAATGTAAATTAACCGTTTAAAAACATCAATAATTGAAAATAATAATTATAACCATAATTTACTTGACTTAAAGAATTGTGGTAATTATTTCTCACTTTTTAGAGACATAATATAAGACATATTATATTTAATTAGTCGTATTATTACTTTATTATTATGATTTACAACAGTTTTGGCCATAAATTTACTAAGTTTTGAACGAGTTTTTAAAATTTGTTTAGCTATATCATTTATATTGAACGTATTGGAAAAAAAACATGATATATATTTCTGGACTTATAAATATACGTTAATAAGTAAGTGATTTAGTAACCTAACGTATACAGTATATTAAGAATATGGGTTATTTACTAGTTTATGAAAGCTATTGTAAATCAAAAAACTGCATGTAAAAAAAACACAGGTACAATCATTTACGTAATCACCTGGATGAAGGTAAGCTATCTTTATTTCATTTACAACGTAATTAGAACTTTACTGATGCATTATTATTCATATTTTATCAATTTTTAATATAAAATACGTTCTTTGTTTAACTTTAGATTATTGTTTTTACTTAAGATTTTTACTAGAAGTAATTTTTGATACAGAACTTTTCATCTACTCAATCATTGAAGTCTGTAGTAATTAAATATGTTTTAAAATTTTAATGTTATTATGTTTACATGTTATAGAGGGGATTGTCTAGATTTTAATTATTGGGAATAATTCAAGATGGCAAAATCCAAATGATAGTGAATCGTTTAAAAATGTTGTTCCTAATTATTTGTCCGTTTTAAATAATAGTAAGTGTAAACAAATTGTAGACTTAGATATCTCCTATGTTAGTAAAAAAATATTATTATATAAATTGAATTTTACTACACATTTTTTAAACGATTTCAATTTATCTACAAAAATAGCGTTTAAAAACAAATGTTAAAATAATTTTAAATAAATACATACTTAAAATTAGAACTAATAAATACAGAACTAATATTTGAAACTGAATACGTAATTTGAGAGAAATTTCTTTTGTTATAAAAAAAACAAAAAACAATTTGAGTTCTGTATTGTTTTCACAATTGTACCATTATAATTAGAGGGAATGTAAAAGGTGAATTAGGTACTTCATATGTTAACTATTATTTAATATTAGACTTTGTAATTTAACACAGTGTTGAGTCAAATTCTGGTAAATAATTTTTTCTCTCGACTTCTAGGTCACATTGAAACATGTTTGGTCCTAGATTGATACTACATCTATGTATATAGTGAAGAAACTACAGCCAGAAATATAAAATATTGACAAAATGTACAAAAGTACTTTAATTAATTTTTTAAATGTAAGTACACGATTATTTTTATATTTTCAAATACTAGTCCTTAACAATCATTCTTTTAATGAAAAATTTACAAAATTATAATTAAAATCTGACTTATTATTTTTATTTGCAATGTATGAGAATTAATACTCATGTACAGAGTTTGCTCATGAAACAACTCATGAAATAAAGTCTGGGGATATTGGTTTGGATTTTCAAAACGTACATGTGTTTTAGTTGTCACCAACTTTATTATGTTGTTATTAATTTAACATAGAATTTGAGCACGGCAAGAAAAATTATAAAACACTTACTTAAATAATGTATTTAACATAAATAATTATACACTGATGAGCTTGTGTGAATTGTTTTGTATAACGTTAAATTTAAGACTAGCTGCTATATAAAAAAATACACGGACCAAAAATAACTTTAAAAACTGTTGGTTTGTGAGCTATTGGTTTAAAATGAAAAAAAAATAGGGGTGCTATTTTAAAGGCAGTAATTTCTCAGATTTGTCTTAACCGATTTCTATAAAATTTTTATGGTATTTGAATATTAATGACCCAATCTGTTGTGGAAAATTGCATGTAAAAAATAAAAACAGATAAGGAATAACACAAAAATGAACTTTGAGCTCCACATAAAATGCTAGATTCGAATTAAATCTGATTTAAGCTGATGAGCATGTTCATCGCACAAATAAGCAAGGTTGGGCTACATTTTAATATAAAGAACAAAGGCTACATCTGAGATTCAGTTTTATTTTTTCATTGAAAACTACTGAAATGATATATTTTTTTATAATTATTTTCAGTTCGTTTGACATATATTTTTGACCAGTTTATTTTAAATGGAAACAACTAGTATTACACATTATTCCATGAATTGTTGAATATCCTGTACAAGTGTGTTAAGTTTCATCTAATCCAGTTCATAAGACATAAACAGTTTTTCAAATATTGATTTTGTAAACTTCTAAAATGGGTTTCTACATCTAGAAGGAAATTTAAAACAATATTGTATATCTAAATTTGTATTGAAAAACTTGTATAGTGTATCTCATAAAAAAAGCTAGTTTAACCAATACAGTTTACAAATGTAAAAAAAAAAAATAGTATACTTACATTTAAGACAATATAAAATATATTTTGTTACATTAGTTATTTCTGAAATCAGTTTCTACTCACTATGATAGTAACTTACTATAATTTTTTCCAGGTTGTAATGTAATAATGACAATCATAATAATTTATTCCTCCTTTAATGTACAACAAAATAAATAACAAACTATTTCAAAATATCTAGCCATATTCCAGTATCGATGGCAGCAAAACTAGTAAATTTCTTGTAATAAAAATCCCTTTTTTTTAAATAGTATGTACTGTAAATTATTGGCTCGTTGGAGTGCTTGTTAGTCAAATACATGTTTACATATTTCTACACATAAAAATATATATGCCCGTATATAATAAACGAACAAAATCAATATGGAAATAGAGAGAAAAAATTAATATATTTTTATCTAATTCACATTGATAATCAACGTTGGAAAAAAAAACAGTGTAACTAATTATTCTTTAACTCTATGAAAATTCATACGAATTTTAAATATCAAACAATACAACTCATAATTTGTAGTGCAGTTGATGATAGATTTGAATTAATTCTGTTTGAGTTTATTTTTTGTCAAATCTTGTAATTTTTTTTCATTGTTTGCGTTTTCCTCCAAATCGGTTTTTCATATTTTTCTTAAAGACGCAAATAAAATATATCGTTTGCAATCTCTCAAAGATGTTAATTCCTAAGCTAACGGTACAAAACAAAACAATCGGCCATGGAGTTGTTGAAAAGACGTTATAAAATCGTTTCTACCGATTTTGCTTAAATTGTAATGAAATGTGCTTGCAAAATCGCAAGTAACAAAATATTAGGTTTTATATTAATTGGCATAAAACAAAAGAAAACTGTTACAGATTTCAGTAAAAGATAGTCTTTCTTCAAATCTATTTTTTCTGATATAAGCAACATTTAAATATATAAATAGTGTTTTAAAAATTACGTTATTGTTTCTTTGCACATTTTTTTAACCATAAACTTATATTTTTTATTTGTTTTAATTGATTTTGTGAATGGGAAAGTGAGAAAGTTTCTTTAATGTTTTATCACATTTATTTTAAAAGTCCCAAGGGTACATTTTTTGTTTTTACACAGTTATTTTAAAGGTTCCAAGGGTGTATTTAATGTTTTTACACAGTTATTATAGAGGTCCCAAGAGTACACTTAATGTTTTTACACATTTATTATAGAGGTCCCAAGAGTACATTTAATGTTTTTACACATTTATTATAGAGGTCCCAAGAGTACATTTAATGTTTTTACACATTTATTATAGAGGTCCCAAGAGTACACTTAATGTTTTTACACATTTATTATAGAGGTCCTAAGAGTACATTTAATGTTTTTACACATTTATTATAGAGGTCCCAAGAGTACACTTAATGTTTTTACACATTTATTATAGAGGTCCCAAGAGTACATTTAATGTTTTTACTCAGTTATATTAAAGATCCCAAGGATACATTTAATGTTTATAAATAGTTATTTTAAAGTTCCCAAATATAAATTTAATTTTTTTACACAGTTATTATAGAGGTCCCAAGAGTACATTTAATGTTTTTACACATTTATTATAGAGGTCCCAAGAGTACATTTAATGTTTTTACACATTTATTATAGAGGTCCCAAGAGTACATTTAATGTTTTTACACATTTATTATAGAGGTCCCAAGAGTACACTTAATGTTTTTACACATTTATTATAGAGGTCCTAAGAGTACATTTAATGTTTTTACACATTTATTATAGAGGTCCCAAGAGTACACTTAATGTTTTTACACATTTATTATAGAGGTCCCAAGAGTACATTTAATGTTTTTACTCAGTTATATTAAAGATCCCAAGGATACATTTAATGTTTATAAATAGTTATTTTAAAGTTCCCAAATATAAATTTAATTTTTTTACACAGTTATTATAGAGGTCCCAAGAGTACATTTAATGTTTTTAAACATTTATTATAGAGGTCCCAAGAGTACATTTAATGTTTTTACTCAGTTATATTAAAGATCCCAAGGATACATTTAATGTTTATAAATAGTTATTTTAAAGTTCCCAAATATAAATTTAATTTTTTTACACATTTATTATAGAGGTCCCAAGAGTACACTTAATGTTTTTACACATTTATTATAGAGGTCCCAAGAGTACATTTAATGTTTTTACACATTTATTATAGAGGTCCCAAGAGTACATTTAATGTTTTTACACATTTATTATAGAGGTCCCAAGAGTACACTTAATGTTTTTACACATTTATTATAGAGGTCCTAAGAGTACATTTAATGTTTTTACACATTTATTATAGAGGTCCCAAGAGTACACTTAATGTTTTTACACATTTATTATAGAGGTCCCAAGAGTACATTTAATGTTTTTACTCAGTTATATTAAAGATCCCAAGGATACATTTAATGTTTATAAATAGTTATTTTAAAGTTCCCAAATATAAATTTAATTTTTTTACACAGTTATTATAGAGGTCCCAAGAGTACATTTAATGTTTTTACACATTTATTATAGAGGTCCCAAGAGTACATTTAATGTTTTTACTCAGTTATATTAAAGATCCCAAGGATACATTTAATGTTTATAAATAGTTATTTTAAAGTTCCCAAATATAAATTTAATTTTTTTACACAGTTATTATAGAGGTCCCAAGAGTACATTTAATGTTTTTACTCAGTTATTTTAAAGATCCCAAGGGTAAATTTATGGTTTTTAAACAGTTATTTTAAACGTCCCAAGGCTACATTTAATGTTTATAAATAGTTATTTTAAAGGTGCCAAATATACATTTAATATTTTTACACAGTTTTATTAATGAATCCTGGGTTATGTGTAATGTTTTTACATTAAAGATAGCAAAGGCACATTTAATCTTTTAAGCAGTTATTTTTTAAGTCCAAGGGCACATTTAATGTTTTATACAGTTGTTTTAAAGGGCAAAAACGTACGTTAAATGTTTTTGACTTTTTGTTACACACGAGACTGTATACAATTTTGATTTTCATGTCTAACGATTTTTTTATCTAGAGTAGTTCTGTTTATTGACGCTATTCATAATTGATAATATTTTCAAAAATTCACATCATAAAAGCTAATCATTCCTAAATGGTTTGAAGCTGTTATAAGGAAAAGATCTCTATTACTATTAAATTATTAAAATAATTATATGCATATGGTATTGTCGTTATCAGAGTTGGTGTTCTGGCGACTTCTAGTAAAATTTTAAGAAATTGTTTAGTAAATACCTGAAGATAGGAAAAGACATGAAATAAAACGATTCCGCCACTGACTTCGGCATTGAAATTTTGCACCAGTTGTGACACAACAAAATTATTCAATTTCAAGATGGCGGCTAATCATTTTAAATAGATATTGTAATACAAGGAATATGGTAAAATATCAGTTGATCCAAACAGAATGTGGAAAAATGTCGGTAGGGTGGGAGGTGGGGATTAGCGATATGGTATATTTCTGTGTGTGGTAGGAAATGATTGGACAAAAATAGGTATCTAAATTTCAAAATGGCATCATCGATTTACGTTGTTTTTTTTTTAAATTTTGAAAAAAGATCTTTGATTAAATCTTTTACTTCTGACTTTGTAACGTCTCATATTAACTCGATGATATACACTTTTTCAGATATCGGGTTTTTCATTGGAACTTAGAGACATTTAAAAACCTACCAAGGTGACATGCAGCCATTTTTAAACCTTGACAGGTTTTGAAGAAAAATTTTAATTAAAACGATTGTGGGTTTTAAGACGTATAAAATATTTTTATTTGAAAATTCTTACGAACGAATTACAAAGCCGAAAAAATCGTGTTTTGTCATTCATAATTTTGAAAATTTATACAATATTTACTGTACATAAATTAGTTGAGTTGAATTTGATTTCATCTTTAGTTCAAAAGACTACAATAACTACTCTCTGATGATCGGAGACACACATTAAGCGTTAACTAAATCACATTTGTAGAATCACTTACATGAGAAAAATTTATAAATTGTCAAATCCCATCAGCCCTTCAGGGAAAACATTGTTCCTACACTGTGGCAGTTTTGAATATTGTATTCTACCAGTTGTACAATTACTGTATAGCTTGTTTATGCAAATATTAATAAATATAAATTAAACTAAATATCGACATTGGTTTGAATATTCATATAACTATCGAATATATAAATTCTATTTAAACCGATAACTAAATGGAAACGTCGATATCCAAGATTATGAAATATCCACCGACCCTACCTTTCGAAATAATTTGGTATTATTTATTCCATTTCTATCTTTACGTATATAAAACGCAAAGTCTGTCTAGCCATTTTTCACGTTAAAACTCAAAAACAGCTGATCCGATTTTCATCTTGTTTTCTATTATACGTTGGTGAGGTAAGATTTTGTACCCGTTCACATTTTACACTATGTTATATTAAAATCGGTTTTGGAGTGCCCAATTTATAATATTATTTGTCTGCACGGTTAATTTGAAAATCAGAATTTTCTTAACATTTTCATTGACATATAATTTGTAAATGTCAAAACAGGTTTTCTATTTTCGCGCCAATTAGAACTGAATTTTTTTTAGAATCTATGCTGTACTTCAGGAGTTGTAACGATTTTGTGTTAATGAAAAAGTTAAAAAATTTCGACATATGTTATATATTGTTTTCCAAATTTCTGCAACAACATGTACTAATTCGTAAGTGATAAAGTTGGAGTAAGACTTTAACGCTAATTGGAACTGAAAAACAATTTTAATTCAGTATTATATATCCCGAGTTATTATTGCTTTACTTCCGGAGAACATATAACTTTCTTAAAATTTTCAAAAACAACATACAGCATTTTTTAAAATTAATAACATTAGAACTGAAAAAGGTTTAAAATCTCTGCTACAGTTCCGAAGTTAAAATTTTATTGTTACAGAGAAGATAAGAAATCAAAATTCTTCGATCTCACTCTTTCATTTTCTTAAACGTATTAGCAAAATTACGTGCTATTTTGTTAGTGATAAATTTGGTAGACGACTTTAAAGTAATTGGAACTAAAAAAGTTTTGAAATCGGTGTTATAATTCCTAAGTTTAACAATTTATTTCTGCTGAAAAAATAAAAATACCAATTTTTTGACGCAATTTCTTAAAAGTTTAAAAAAACAACAAATATAATTATGTTAGTGACAAAGTGGAACACAATTTAACTTTAATACGAACTATAAACATTTTACATTCGTTACTATAGTTCCGGAGTTATAATGACTAATATGTAATACAAACATAATTGAAGACATATTTTACACATTTTCTTAAAGGTTTTAGGAAAGCTATATACTATTTTGATAGTAATAAATTTGGAATACCACTATAACGACAATTGGAAATGAAAACAGTTTTAAAATCGGTGCCTCAGTTCCTGAGTTATAACAAATTATTGCCAATATAAAATTTTAATAAACAAAATACATTTTAAACGTATTTTAATCATTTTCTTTCAAATGTCAACAGCAACAAATACTATTGGGTTAGCAACAAAGTTTGAAGACGACAATAACACTATATGGAATAGAACCATTTTAAAATCGGTACTATAGTACCTGAGTTATAACGATTTATTGCTATTTAAAATAAAAACTAAGATGTGGTTTTAAAAATAATAAACTCTGATGTAAAATAAAAATACCTTACTAATTTTTTAAAACTTTCAGAAGCATCAAATACTACTGTGTTACTGACAAAATTTGAACACAACTTTTACACTAATTGGAACGGAAATAGTTTTAAAATCGGTGCTATAGTTTCTGAGTTATAACGATTTTATGCTATTTAAAATAAAAACTTATATGTGGGGACATACCTTACTATTTATTTTAAAACTTTCAGAAGAAACCAATACTATTGTGTTACTGATAAAAGTTGAACACGACATTTACACTAATTGGAACTGAAACCGTTTTAAAATCATTGCTATAGTTCCTGGATTATAATGATATAATCCTCTCCTGAAAATAAATACCCAAATTAGTCAACATATTTTACTCATTTTATTAAATGTTCAGTAACAAAGTATATCATGCTGTTAGTGATAAAATTGTAACACGATTTTAACTCCAATTGGAACTGATAGTTTGACAATTATTGCTATACTTCCTGTGTTATAACACAGATTTATTGCTAATAAAAAATAAGCAATTCAAATTTGTCACAAACATTTACACATTGTCTCAAACGTTTCAGAAATAACATATTAATTGTTTCAGTGACAAAGTTGGAACACGATTTTAATTCTTATTTGTAATGATAAAATTTTAAAATTGGTGCTATAGTTCCTGTGTTAAAATGATTCTTGCTAATAAAAATCGAAATCCAAAATATGTTATGCATTTTCTTAAAACTTTCATCATCATTATCTATTATTTTGTAACTAATAAATTTGGTGTACAACTTTACCGCTAATTGGAACTGAAATTTTTTAAAATTCGGTGCTATAGTTTGTGAGTTATAAAGATTTATTGCTATTTAAAATAAAATCCCAGATGTGGAGACTAATTTATTCTTACTAATTTTATTAAAACTTTCAGCAGCAACAAACAGTATTGTGTTAAAGGAAAAATTTGAATACAAATTTTACACTAATTGGAACTTAAACAGTTTTAAAATCATTGCTTATAGTTTCTGTGTTATAACACAGATTTATTGATGATAAAAAATATGTACTCCAGAATTATCAACATATTCTAGTATTAGTTTAAGCAACAATATAAACTATTGTTTTAATGACAAAGTTGGAATAGTGTTTTAACTCTTACGTGTAATGAAAAAGGTTTAAAATTGGTGCTATAGTTCAAGTATTATAATGATTTATTATAAATAAAAATTGAATTTTGTAGATATATTTAAGCACTTATAATTATGCATCATTAATATCTACCATTTTGTAAGTGATAAATTTGCTCTACGACTTTAACGCTAGTTGAAGCTAGAAAAGATTAAACTATAGTTCCAGAGTTATAACGAATACAACTGTAAATAAACAACAATTTGTAGACATATTTTTGACGAAATTTATTAAATGTTTCAACAACAACATATACTATTAAGTTAGTGAAAAGTTGCAACACGATTTTACTTATAATTGGAACTGTAAAATTTTAATAGCCTCGCGAAATTAATAATCTTTTCCGAATTATTGCCAAAATATACTTACATACGAATTTTTTTTTTAAATCTGTCCACGTTCTTAGGCTGTAGGGCACTGTACATACAACAGATAACAGATTGATGTTATTCCAAAGACCACTTGTTTGGACACGGAGGTCCTCCAAACGGAAATATACTCAAAAAACTCGGCATCTCTTGAGCCATGACGTAACCATTGCTAGACTTCGTGTGCTCATCATTTCACTGATTACTTAGATCATTGTCACAAATTGTAGCGACTGACATAAACTTCTTATAAATAAATACTATTAAATCTAAAACTATTATAAACATCTAATGGTTGTACTAATCGACAGCATAGAATCGATTTTTCCTTTTCATTTGTGTTTTAGTATTTTCAATTCTTTTATTACAGATAATTTTTACTTTTTTTCAACAGCTCATTACCTCGAGTTATACTCAAACATATCCTAATGTTTAAAAAAAATTGAGAGTAGCTTACTCATTAACTTGTCATTATAAATTGATTAAATATACTGTTTTCTAAATTGTGCATTTTTAATAATTTGACAAGTATTTAATTTTAATTAAAAAAAATGTATGTGTTAATGTGAACAAATTAAAATAATGATAATAAAATGCAAAAAAACATCATTTAAGGGGGGGGGGGATCAACAAATTTCAATAAACCATTTTGAAACTTTTAAGCCTTATCACAATTTGTGTATTTAGTTTTGTTTTATTTTTAGCAGTGATTTTAGTGTTGAAAGTTTTTAATTGCATTTTGATCAGTGTTCAAGATTACAATTTTGACTATAACTTCATTATTTATCATTGTAAATGTAAAGTTCGTCTCATTACATACAGAATTTAAATATATTAAAAAAAAAAATCTAATGAAGTGTGTTATAAGTTGATTAACAAACAAAAACTGTTTAATTAACCGACATTTAAACATTTTTATTTAGATTTTTCTTAAATTCAATGGGCTTTTATATGAGCACACAGTATTCTAAAGCAAATTTCATGATCCTGTGTTATTTTTTGTGTCCTGAAATATGAAGATTATTAAAAAACGTAAGACAAATTTTACTTTGGATAAGCAATAGCTTGAATCTTGAGAAATTCTGAAAGGTGCACATTGTTCAAGAATTTATTTAAATTTAGTAAATTACACAACAATTTCTTCAGAATTTTATTGAGACCATTCAAAAGTAAACCCATACTATATAACCATCTACTGCTAATGAAATATTAACTATACACTTAATCGGCGAGGGAATTTTGTAATTAGTAAATAAATTTTAACTTCGTTGTTTTGGAGAAACGCCTTTAAACAGTTTTTTTTTTCTATTGCATTATAATTTTCAGTAAAAAAACATTTACTAATTATTATAAGGTTTTGTTATTAATTAAAATTAAATTATTTATTTTAAAGTATGGTTAAAAAGTGTCCCAAATTAGAACACCAGTTAGTATAAACTTGTAAAAAAAAATCATTTTTTAAAAATTTCAATTCTCTTTTTTTCCAAATTAGTATCCGACTTTAATATTAGACTTTACCAACATTTGTTCAAAATCGTTTAATCTAACTTTTAGATATACTGCAACATTTATCGTATGTCATATTTTATTCTCTTTTTTACTTACAAAGGTTAAATCCTTTCATTTGAGTAGTTGTGAAATAATTTTAATCATAATTCATTAAATCGTTTTTTCTTTTCGGAAAACAGAACTTTTATTTTATTCTAGTAAAATTCAAATATGTATTAAATTATAAAACAAATTTACATTAATCAAAAATGGTTTACTAAATTTCATCAATATTAGTTGTACTGTTATGTTAGTGGAACGGACTGACACAATTGTCTATAAATGGGTTTCTTTCGTACAATATGTCTATAGAGCAAAGAAAATGTTTTCAACATTAGATGTAGGTTGTAGTCTGAAATATAAAGCCAAGAGTTGATTGCCTAGAATACATTGTGGGTATAAAGTTTAAAAAATCCGTTATTAGGCGATTTCATACTTGTTATGATAATGGAAAATCTACTAAAGAAACAGGAGCGTAATTTATATATTAAGAAATGAAATAATATAAAGAAAATTAGAGAAAAAAAATTGTTCAAACGTATATGGAGAGGCAATGTTTGCGTAAACTTTAATGAAATACAGTAGTTAAATTTATACAAATTTGGATTGTCGTACGTTTTTCCAGAGTAGAATATTAGTCTCTCATAAGTAGACTTCGTAATTTCTAAGATTTTTTTAAAGGAAACATTAAAAATTAGAAATTAGAGTCAGTACAAAATTATACTATTTTTCAAAGTATACCTGTATGTCTATCAGCACTGATTTCTTGAAAAACTATTTCGTTCCAAACTTGTACTTTAAGGCTATGTCTGTTCCTAATTATGCCCATGAAATACCCTTTTCTCTCTATTCCTTTATATAACCTTCTGAGTAGAGAATATACTCACCATTTCATTCATTCAGTTTTTATGTGAAGTACATATCCTAACGTTTTACTGCGCTGGTTTCTTAGCTTTACCATCTGCACATGCAGTTATTGATATCTTCGTCTTCTCCATTTTTTAACTTTAATTTTCAACATTTCTTAACTTTTCTTCGTTCTCCCATTCTACATGCATTCTTATACCTGTCATACAAAGACATTCAGCTGTCTATCTTTAACTAACTTCTTGATGTTTACTCTTGCTCGTATTGTCTCACTCTCTATCTCTATGTCACATAAAATACAAGAGCATATCGACAGTTTTTATATAGCTACAGTAAACCTGAAACAACGGAGATTTCTCAAAATCAGCTCAAATGTTGTTAATGAAATATTTCTCAAACACAGTTTATATGTATTTATAGACTACGATCTGAGTAAAAGTTATATTAAAAAAAATAATAAATAAAGAAGTTACAGTACCAACATTAACTATTGAAATGTTAAAAAATGTATTTGATTAAAAATAAACGATTTTGGTAAAACGTGTAGATTAATAACAAAGTAAAATAATAACCACAAGTAAAATGAAAATAACATTAATTGTTATTAAAAAAAACAATAAATATTCACATCTTTGTTTAAAGTTTTTAAAAGGGACAAAAAATATAAAATAATTTCTACTTTAAAAATTAATATTCATAATCCCATATACTAATTGTCTTTAAACTTGTTTTTGGTAGATTTTAAAAGAAATTAAAATGCCCGTAAAATTCAAAACAAAAGACGTGGGCAGCATCCAATAGATAATTTATGAATTAATATTCACCAGTCATTATTATTTGAACTATCATTTGATTTTTTGCTACTAGAGCTACTACTGCCTATAATCCTTACTGTTCCATCCATGCAACAATCATATATATGACTGATAAGGATGCAACAGTAAGGATTGCATGCTTCCTAAGTTTTTTGTTTTGAATTTTACAAACATTGTTATTCTTTTAAAATTCACCCACACCAAGTTTAAGGACAATTAATTAGTATATATGATTATGAATAGCAATTTTTAAAAGAGAAATTATTTTATGCTCTTTAGTAACTTACCTTTTAAAAACATGTTAAAAAATTATTTAAGTGTTTCTTTTTTTTTAAAGATAATTTGTTTATATCTCCTAGTTTTTTATACATATACAACGTGGTTAGTTTTGATATTCAGTGGTTATTTTAATGTTTTGTTTACCTTTAATGTGTGTGTTTTACAACTATTTATTCATAAATGGATACTCTCTCTCTCTCTCTCTCTCTCTCTCTCTCTCTCTCTCTCTCTCTCTCTCTCTCTCTCTCTCTCTCTCTCTCTCTCTCTCTCTCTCTCTCTCTCTCTCTCTCTCTCTCTCTCTCTCTCTCTCTCTCTCTCTCTCTCTCTCTCTCTCTCTCTCTCTCTCTCTCTCTCTCTCTCTCTCTCTCAATCTCTTTCTCTCTCTCTCTCTCTCTCTCTCTCTCTCTCTCTCTCTCTCTCTCTCTCTCTCTCTCTCTCTCTCTCTCTCTCTCTCTCTCCCTCTCTGTCTTTGTGTGTATGCATGCGCGCGTGTGTGTAAATTGTATGTCGAGCAAGAATAGGTGTATTATTTGAAAAACAAATAATCTGACCCAATATTATTACACTGTAATCCAGTTCTGAGCTATGTTCAATATTTCAAGTTTCTAGACAATCAGGAAGTTAGTTTAAAATCAATTACAAAATATGCGTCTGAAAACCGCCAAAGCGAGTTAATAAAAACGTGTTAAAATAGAACCTTCATAATTAAAACCTAATTTTACATTATGCAGTTATGTATTGGTTATGTATATTGTTTTATAATAATTAATTGTGTAACAGATTCTGATATGGATAAGTGTTATTACGTTTTTAAAACAATTGAGGGTTAACGCAGAAAATTATTTAATTTAAACTGTCCCTTAATAGGACGCCACAAAAACTTACCACCATTTTAAAATAGATTTATACTAGTTTTATTAAATAGAGTTGATTTTGAGATTATTATTAAAATATGCGTACAAATGTTTTACCCAGAAGGGGAGCACTTGTCTGTAGGGAGTAACTTCGGTTTTCGACTGATTTTTTTGCCTTTCTGATAATAAAAAACGTTATTATCACATTTTAGTTTGAATGTTTAAAATATTTCGAACAATGTTGAAGATATAAAAAAAATGTTAAGAACATTAATATTCCCGCTTGGCTGGTTCCATATTAGAGCGATATGATAAATATCTAATTGTCGTAAGCGATATGCGATAATTATCTTATGAGATAGGAATTGCTAAAACCGTGTTGTAACATTAAGTGACACGTTCGGCTTAACTCTTAGCTTAATATCGTTCGATAAAAGTGGTAATATTTCTAGATGTACAAGTAACACTGAAGATTTTAATTTCTTAATTTCTTTCATTGATAGTAGTCTATTAATATACTCCAAACTTATGGAATTATAAAGGGAAAATGAAACTATTTCAAATTAAAAAAGTAACATTCAGGGGTCATCCTATCAAATTTCTTAAATTTCTCTTCGCGTTGAGATAGTTATTTTGTAAATATTGCGCAACTATATCGCACGTTCATTAAATTATATGGATGCACCAAATATTTCCTTTTATCCTTCAAAATATTTTTCAAATTGCATTACAATATGAAAAAACGATTACAATTCTGACTTGAAAAAAAATATTTGTCGAACTGATCGTATTGCTTTCGTGTGAGCAAAATTATCGTAAGATAAAAATCTCGTAAAACGATGATCGTTCGAAAACATCGTATCGCTCTGGTGGTACAGCAAGCCTATTAGTGAAAAATTTTAAGATAAAAATTAAAAAAATATATATAAGTCTTATTTAATCATTATTCTATATTGTCAAAAATATTTTGATTCAAGTGTTATTATTAGTACAAACACATTTTCTATAAATAAAAATACAAATTACAATAATTCAAAAATATTTTCACTATCTATTAAGTATTCTTCCCGGAGAATGCTTTAAACAACTCTAAAAACGGCAGATTACCACTTTCTTCTTTTTCTTCTATCATTTGGAATTTTTATTTTGAAAAATATTTTCTGTATTGTAACCGCACTCATTCTTGTTGATTTTACCTCCTATCATTCTTTCCACGCTTGTTTTTAATAACCGATCAGATATCTATGTATGCCTAATTATTGAATTATTCTGCCTTTTATTTAACTTTTATAATAATAGTTTTCTTTCTCCAATTATTTACAGTACGTATTCTTTTGTAATTATTTCTCTCCAGGATATTTTTAATATTCTTCTATATAAGTTTTATTTTTTTTTCTATTTCACTCTTAAGTCGATTCCAGTATCTTGGGTCAAATATTACAAAAAAATCTCCAAACCGATTTCTATTTTCCCTCTCTTGAAGTTCGCTTCTATCCTTGTGTGTGTGTGTGTGTGTGTGTGTGTGTGTGTGTGTGTGTGTGTGTGTGTGCTCTTTAATTTGTTTTTTTTGTCATTTTTCTTTTCGTGTTCATCTGGACCATTATTTTAGGTATCTATTCTGTTTCGCAGATAACATAGTCGAACCATTAAGTTACATGATTTTAGTTTTTTCTATTATCTTCAATCTTAATTCATCCCTATTATGGTTTTTAATAAACCTTGTTTTGTGGGCATAAAAATGAATTTAAATGTTTCTAATCGTGTTTTTTTTATGCTCTTATAGTTCCGCCTCTAAAAGAAGTTAATACACTCCACAAATTATTTTGTAATAATTGTGTTATTGTTGTTTTTTAAAATTTAACTTTTATTTTTGACCTAATGAAATGTTCCTTTTTTATAAAACCAAACCTTATTTGTTGTATTTAAGTTATATATTATTCTCTCATCGACATCATTAACAATATTTCTACCTTAATATACAGGGTGACTCAAAATTCCACGGCATTATTTCAGAGGCTGATTCTTGAGATAAAAATATATTATATTTTCAAAATGGCAGACGTTTAAACTGTTAAACCATTAACATCACAAACCATTTATAAGAAACAAAAGATTTTCCCCTCTTCACGAAATTTAAAATATATTTTTTTTAATGTATCTGTATGTCAAAGTGTAACTGAATTATGGACAAAACTAAAAATATAATTCCTTTTGTCAAAATCATCCAATATTATTCTAAACCAAATTATTATCGATGTATGATAATTGTTAATAATAATATCCATTGCCCACAAACAGAAAAAATAAAAATATTTCCTTTAACAGTTTCAAAATTATGAATGGGTTTTTAACACTAATATAAATATTTTTCGTTAAAAAGTAAATTTACTTAGTAATAAATGATTTTATCAAAATTTTGTTATGTAAAAAAAATATTTACAATTAGATTTAATTAATATTTAATTTTACCAATTATGGGGGAAAATTATAAAATATTACAAATAATAAGAAAATCACAAAATAACGTCTTGTATTTCAGGTATACTGGTAAAGGTTAAAAAATAATTGTTAAACCAAATCATTCCTAATTTTATCTACTTCAAAAAGGTAATGTTAAAAAAAAAAACACAATGACCGATAAGCGTAAAACGAATCGTTTCTAGACCCTTTTTACCCAAACTTTTAGTCTAATTTTTAGCATTAGAATTAACTCCCGAAAAATTGACATATAATTATGAATCGTTTTGTATACATTCGTGATCTATCTCTAATAAACGTCATTTAATGTTATTGGTATTTCTGCTTGCCTGAAACAAACCTTAATAGGCCTATTGTTATTCTTTTCATTTGAAACTCTATTATTTATTTAAGATATTTTTTCATCACATTCCAAATGATCTTCTTTTTTTCTGTAACACTTGTCTACGAATCTAAAATATTTATCTTTAAGCCTTGTATCTACATTTTTTTCTTAATTTTTTTCTAACCCATTTTGAATACGTTTAAGGACTAAACGTCAGGACTAATTCCTTTATTATAGCTTCTCATTCAATATTTCCTAATTCACTATATCTTCTTTCTTTATAATTATATATTTTTAAATAAATTTGCAGATTCATATTTTTACAATATTATTAAAAATTTTAACATTGTTTTGTTGATGTTTAAAATAAGAAAACCATTTTCATTTCATATGAATATTTTTTAGTTATATATTCGTAGAATGGAGATAGATATTTGATGTGTTAAAAAAGTTATGTTGAATGTTCAAAGAACTATCCTTTTTAAGATCAGCATAACAAACAAAAACGAACGATCAAATTAGTTGGAGAATTACGTCCTTCTAATGAATGGACCGATTTAAATCAAATTAGGTATTTTAACGTGAGATTATTTTTATCAATAATTCAAAATTTAAGCATAATTTTCAAAGATGACTATTAAAAATTACGATTTTCTCAGAATCTGGTATAACGAATTTTATAATTTCTTTCTGAAATACGCCTCTAAGGATACAAACACAATTTATTGGCCACCTCTATAAATTTCTAAATTACTGATTGAGAAATCATCACTAAAACATTTTCAAAAAGCTGTCTTGATTTTGTTCAAATTTGAATTAATCGTGGATACTAATAACACGAAGCCAACCTTAAAAATCGTATTTACTAAAAGTAACTGGTTCAGGAATAATTGAAAAAATCATAAATTAACCTTGTCCGACTCATTATAATACAAGCAAAGCAACAGATATTTTTCTATTGTTGAAAATAATAATTACATACTGTATTAGGAAACAAAGTGTATTTAATTTTATATCAGGCTAAATTATTGAAACTATATTTTCCTTATTTAAGAAACAAAGTGTACCCATTCCTTTCACTCCCCCTTTAAAAAAAACCCCCTTTGCATATATTTTGTTTTACAACTATTCCATAATCTAACACTAAAACATAATAATTTATTTGGTGAGTACATTTTATGAAACACTCTGTACGTATTAATTACCTAAAACATCGTTAATATAATTAAATAGAGTTTATCCAGTACAAAGGAGAAATGTTCTTTCAAAGGACAACGCCATGAAAAGTTTAGCTCATGAATTAAAATTGTTAATTTAAAAACCCATCAGAGAACTGAACATTATACCCTTGCTTCTAATAAATCTCAGAGACTTTAACGTAGCGACAGAGGAGAAGTTTACCCGAGAGTTTCTTAATAATTACAGTACATTAAAAGGCTTAAGTTTTAATTTATGAACTGCAAACTCCATTTTGAATACATAAACGATACATAAAATGATATTTATTTATTGTGATACCTAGATATTGCACATCCAGAGAGAAATGTTAGAGGACTGATTTAAATTAAATTTAGTATCTGGGCGTACTTGGAAAATTCTGATTTCTTCATGAACTCATAAAATTGAGGTTGCTTCTAAAGACCAAAATTAAATATTCAAAATTCCGATTTTCACAACATCAAGTATTACTAAAAGGTCGTCCAAGGACCCAAACAAAATATATTGATCTTTAAAACATGTAGATTCAAGAGTTATCGGTAAAAATCAAAAACATTGCCCACAGAGCTGATTAAGTTTATCAAAATCTGTTCAATCGACATCAATTAAAATTTTGTTGAGTGTAAATATTACACAAATGAATGCAATTAAAAGGAAATAATAAGTTCTGTATTATTTGGTAAAGAAAGAAAAGATTTTGATCGCTGTATTAAAAATTCGATTTCAAACAAATTCGATTTACACTCGGGTCGAGTTTATAGTAGAAGCATTTCCGGCTTAGACTATATTTTAATATATAAATAGCTATCAAAAAATTTAAAAAAACAATGCTCATAATAAGAGATTTTTATATATCACCATATTTATCATAAGAAATCAATATAGAAAGAAAAAAAACATATTGAAGAAACATATTTTTTATTTTTTTTATAAAAAATTAGAATTCATGGAGAGATAGCAATTAAATATTAATATTATATTTTGATTTTTGGATGGAGGATGAAAGAATTACTGCGATGTTTTTAAAATAACTGCTCATAACGTATGACCTAAATCTGTCAAAAGATCTATGAGAAACAAGTCCCGGGAGGATATCTATATCGAAAATTAATGAAAAACTACTCTTTTGCACTCAGGGGTATTCAAAGCTGAATTTATCACTAATATCTTAAAATCAATTTTTCCTTTATATTCCAATTTATTATTTAACATACATTAATAGATAAAATTTGAGTCGTAATAAAATTTTCAAGAATTTATTTTTAGTATGTCAAATAGCTCTGTTAATCAGGGATATGTCCTTGGTTGTTATAATATAATATAGTTTATATGGTTTGAAAAATAACAAATAATAATACACAGAAATATCATTTACTAGATTCTTCTGCTATTCCTAATATTTTCCTAACTTCTTTTGACACGTAATTTATAATGCTGTTTATCTACTGGTTTTCCCCTCAAATAAGTCGTCTTTAAAAACCCACGTTAAATAAAACTAACATTTCAAGGGACAAAATAGTACTAAATAACTTTGTAAAAATTAAGAAGTTAAGGCGATGCTAGAAATGGTAGAAGAAAATATGCTCAAAGTAATTATGTACGTCTTTGTAAAAATATAAATTGTCAAAATAAAATAAGAAGATTTTTATTCTTGTGATCATAATTTACGTCATAAAACTAAAGAGGGCTGTATATCATTGTACGAAATGGATACGAAGATAAAACCTTCGAAGATTAAAAGACAGTTTGCTGTTACCTTTTTTTCAAGGTAAATATTTATTTTCAGTATGCTACAAAGAGTGAGCATACAACTTTAAGGAGAAACTTTGGAAAAATCTTTTAAGACAAAAGTATTTTCTATTCTGTAAAACTTTATATTTGGATAAAATAAATAATTAAGTTTTATTTATATATTCTTCTATTAATTACAAATAAACGGAAAATACTTTTTTTAAAGGAATACCTAACCATCTCATACATATGAACGTAGAAAAAACGTATGTTATGTTCCCAGACAAGAATTTTCTTATGCTATGATTTCTAAACTAAATTTCCTTGTGGACAATTTTCACAATTTATTTTCCCTACCCTACTGTTTATAATATTCTTTATATTTCAACTATCGGATTTACTGAGACTAAGATAACGAAAGAAACATATACTTTGAAAAGAACATCTAAAAAACACCTTAAGTAACTAGCTGCTCAGATGCTTAAGATCAATAAAATTCGGAATTTTTATTTTATTAAAAATTTGTATTCCAAAAATGAACTTTGAAAAAAAGAACGATAATCTATATCTTGAGTTCTAAATCTGACTAAAGTTACAATTTTGATAATTTGTTTTCTAATTACGAAGATGAAAAGTTAGAGTTATATTCTTTTTATTGTAGAACATTTATACAAGACATACTTGATTTTAAAAGTGAGAGTTATTTAAAAACTAAAGGGAATGATTTCTTTGAAGAAGTCTTTCCAAATGATGTAATTTCATAATTCACGGTCAGTTTTTTCTGGTAAAATGTTTAACAATTAATACATTTCAGTGATACTAAATACCAAATTTACATATCGTTCTCGAACCTAAATTCCAACAACGAAAGTGTTTAATTCTTAGCAATACCATTTTCTTTTTTGTTAAATTAGAAAACAAAGAGCATATTTAGTTTCTGGGTCTAATGTTACCAATCCCACCTTTCTAAATAGCGAAGTTAATGTCAAAAAATCATACAGTTATTTAACCTGGCAGGACTGTGTCACCTACACCAGTAAATGGATGCTACTTTACATATGTAGGCTACAGACTTACTTGAGCGAAGCGAGTAGAGAAATGATAATATATAAACATCTACTAGGCTTGTCAAGACCTACGCGCCATCAAGAAAATAGTATAAACCTGTGTAACAGCTGTTTTAAACAAACTGGGTAAGACTTCTTGAATTACCAATACAGTTTACAACGGGGAAAAAACATTTTCGTCATACTGCTTCAAAAACAGCTGTTTTCAATACTTGCATTGAGATGTTAAAGTTATTTTTTTTAGTCCTAGGACCTAAAAACATCAGCTGAGATCGAGGTCATCAGCTGTTACATCGTTTATACGAATTAATTAACAATTGCAAAGCATCTATAAAAACAAGCGATACATTCGATTGTAAATAACCGTTAAAACAGCTGTTACCATTCATTTGAAGGTAAATAGTTTATAACATTTTAGTTTTTGTAAAATTGTTTTCTTATATTATTTACAATATAACGAAACATATAGTTTATCACTTACACCAAAAGAAGCTTTTCGATCCTCGCTCATTTTCATTTGTAAAACTTGAGCTTGTATCGAAAAGCTTGACTTTTGGTCCTAGTGATGAAATATACATTTGGGTGTTACTTTTAGAGGATTTGGTTGTATTACATTCTATAATGGTGCTGGGTACGTACCACGATGACGTACATCAACTAGTTTTAAATTGTTAAATTATTTGATTAAAAAAATTAATCTCATCATTAACAATAGGGATGTAAGTATATTTAGAGTTTCATTGGAATTCCTTCAATAGTTTCTGAAATAACGAAGCTCGAACTGACAATTTATTTTAGTCACGAGCATGTGATTATTTACAACGTTTTTCTCGACTTTCTAGTTCTTTGAGAAAGCAATAAACACATAAGTAAAATATAAACCATTAAAAACAAAGAGATAAGAATGGAATTTTAACACACGAATATATTCAACAAGATTAGACAAATTATGACGTGGTTTGATAAGTAAGTTATATAATGTTATGTTGTAACAGTTCAATACTATTAACAATTTGATGTATTAATAATCCAACAAATATTTCGTTTTAAGAAGAGATTGTTTTTGGGGAAAAACAAATCTAAAAATGAATAAACGTTTCTTTTAAATCTGCAAACAAATTAAAAAACTAAGAATGAATTTACGTCCGTTTTCACAGATTAAAGAACTAGATTATTTATACTACTTTCGTTAGGGTCCTTTGAAGTTTTACTACATTTAGTGTGTTTAACCCCTTTAAAAATGCAGCCTGTCGATAGAGAAAGATCTTTCAATAAACGTAAAAAATACTCAAAAATAAAAAAAGTCTATTTTGTATTTTATCATATACTTATATTATTTTAAAGAAGTGAAACAAAGAAAAGAAGTTCTTATCAACACTTTTTTGTGCATTTTGTTTTTACCTTTTTGAACACTTACCTTTCTATCCCTTCCCACAAAATAAACATGAAACAAGAACGGACTTGATCGATGTAGACTTCGCCTTGCTGTCTCAGTTTTTAGAATGTCCCGAGTTATAAAAGATTTACGAGTTTTACATCAGAGGGACTAAAACTGTGAGGTTAGAGTCATCTTAACTTACTAGTATTTGGGGGTAGAGGGAGGGAGGTATTTTAACTGACCAATACGGTATCTTTAAACAACATAAGGCTCCTTACATCTACATCGCAAACCATATTGTATTTTGAGACTAAAAATTAAGGGACAAATTTGGTGGGTATTTATCTGAAAAATAAAATAAAATAGGTCCCAGAACTGTATTTCTAGTAATATCTGAGATAATTGGTGTAAAATTCAAATAATGCGAGTCTGAAAACATTCTTTTTTTAGGGTTGCGAAAAAAAAATTGTTAAATGGGTGATAAACAGATAAAACCTCTGAACAAAACTTGTAAATAATTTAATTCTGAAAAAAAAAAATTAGTTAAATAAAATCAATAAAAAAGAAATAACAGTTACAGATATTTGACAAATATAAAAAAAAACCCCCTACAAAAACATTTTACAATTTTAAATAGTGCAAAAAAGCTTCATAATCCCATTCTTTTCTTCATAAACAACAATATTTCTGTAACTTTTATTCGATGCTTAATGACTTTATTTCCATACATTTCGTCAGAATTAAATTCTCTAAAAGTTTTGCTAAAAGGTTTTAAGGGTTTATTATTTATTAAACAATGATATTTTACCCCAAACATAAAACACGTGTTTTCATTAAATTTTTTCTTATTTCACACCAGTTTTCTCTAAAACTACTGGAAATACAGTTATGAGACCCAATTTATTCAATTATTTAATATATTTAACCACCAAATGTGAGCAAAAATTACAGTATGGTTTCAATTTGCTCATTTTGAAATATTTTTCTTGTCGTAATTATATTTACATATGTACATGATTTTATATCTTATTATAACCTCTAAAATCAGTTCATGAAATATTGTCGTTCTTTTGAATCACTCTGTATATAATAAAATATGTTTACAATTTTAATTATTTTTTTTCTTGGGATGTAATGTGAGTGTTACATTATTTAGAAAAAAAAAATCAAAAAGTATAATAATATTATTAGACGATTTCTCTAGCTAAAGCTGATGTTTTCAACTTTTCTGTATACAGAACTTAAAAGCTGCAGTAGAGGTCACCTACTAGCAACATTTAACGCAAATCTACTTTATAATCATAAGATAAGAACGAAATTGACTAATTTATTTTCAATCTACAAATTAATTATGGAATTCATTAATGTAATATTATATTGCATAACAACAATAAGTACTAATTATGTAATTGAATGTTTCATTTTAAGACGCACATTGTTTATCTAAAATGGTTTGATATATGTTATTAATATAATAAAAAAAATTAAAAAAAAACATTATAACTGTTATTTTCAAATCTCGTATTCTCAGTTTAAAGGACTGAATTTAATATCATACATAGCTATAATCTTTTACTCTTGTAATTAGGATAATAATGTTTGTTTACTTAATACAACAAACTTGTATTTCCAGGGTCCTATATTTATAATTTTTGTTTCGTCATTTTTATGTATTTCATTTCCTCGTAATACATCCATATAGATATTTAAAAAAATTGGAAACAATAAACTATAAATAACAACTCTATTATATAAAAAAAACTGTACTTCATATAAAAAAAGAATTTATTACAAAAATGTTATTACCATTTTATATCATCATTACCTGTATATCATTTATATAAATTACAATTTATATAAAAAAATAATTTTGAATAATGATAATCAAAAAAGCACAGTCATACAGGATATCAGACATAACTATAAAATAGTAAGAAATAATGTTAACAATATCGCAATACAGTGGGTTCCCGCTCACGTGGGTTTGTGGGGGAATGAGGCAGCAGATGATTTGGCGAAGAGAGGAACAAGAATTATCCAAAAACCAGCAGGTGCCCTGACGTTGCAAGCAATTATACGAAAATTAAAAACAACCTCACAGCAGAAATTTGTTAATGATATGAGGAATAAACTTCAGGACAAAGCTTATGTTCCGTTTGACCTTTTCAAAGAAAATAGGATGCTTCCACGTAATGTGTCTGTAGCAAATTTCCGATTAGCTACTGGTCACGATTGTCTTGCCAAGCATTTATGCAGAATGAAAATACTAACCTCTGACAAGTGCACAATTTGCTCACAAGAATTGGACTCCATGTATGTTATGGACAAGGATCATCTACTGGTCTGCAGGGGTCTGGACGGAGAGAAGCAAGGACGGAGGGACTTTCCTGGACTTTATTGGGAGGCAAGAACCAAGATGGCGTGAGCCAAAAGCAGCCATTGGAAGAAGAAGATATTTTTATAAAATTTTTGTTTTGAATAAAATATAGAAACAAAATATACTTTAAGACTTTAAACTCATTTATAAAATAACTAATTATTAACACCACTAAATAAATAATCAGTTTGATTTGTGAGATAGTATACTTGATACAATAAAAATGTATACTAAACACAAATATAGTTTAGTTATTGTAAATTGTGTATCACTGAAGATGGTGGCGGCGTTGAAACGTGTGTCGATAAATAAACGTATTTGTGTTCAAGTTTTATTCTATGAAGTAAAGCAAACTAAACTTATTAATTTAAATAACATTATACAAACAAAAGGACTACTCTAAAATGAAGAGAAATTGCCCACTTCAAGAGTAAACCAGTTTTAAGGTTAAAGAGTAAAAATAATTACAAGGAAGCAGTTAAATAAAAAAAAAGTAAAATAAAAGTATAAAAAATATATTCTAAATTAGAAAAAGAAAACAATAATCTCAAAAATTTGAATAAATATATTAAAATATAAAAATATTGACTTTAATTATTTTTAAAAGTATAAAACTATGCATTGGGAAAAAATTAAGATCTAGTTTTCTAAGGAAATATCCATTTTGAGACAACCTCAGTTTAACAAAATCGTCTTGAAATTAGATTTTCTATATTTCTATACAACACAAACGTGTTAAATGATAGTTATACAATTTATTTGCGTGGGTATATGTTGACAAATTATCCAGGACTTCTGCTTCTTTAAATTTTTTTTTCATCAATCAAAATTTGTGAGAGCCTGTTAAAAGACAACATAATTCTGTTTGCCAAAACATGGAAGAAGTGATTTTTCTTCTTGCTAACCTGTAGCTTGTAAGAACTTTAAAAAGTATTAAAATTACTATCTCTAAAAATGTTGCTCCTAAGATATCAATAAAAACTCCAAAAAATTATTAATTATTATATAATAATTAAATTACCTTTGGTTTCCGCCAGGTGACTTCTTTTTATATACACTTACGCGTTTCGAAGCGTACGCTCCATCTTCAGAGTTCTATTTTCTTTTTCACTCGATTGAGGTCGTTATACATTAAAATAACACATTATTAATTATTATTTGGGTAAAACTGGGTGGGGGGGGAGGGAATTTCAAATTAAACTCAAATAACACTCGTGAATAATTTACAGACATATGCACACACGAAAGTAAAACAAATCTGCAATAATTTAAACTCTGGATTCGTGTATTAAGTTTCACTTTGGACGAATTTACAGTATAACAGTAGCTAGCTTAGGTTGTACGAGTATATATATAAGATATATATTAAGTTTATTACTAAATTACTTACGTCTTAGCAATCTTGTGTTAGACCTTTCATAAGGCAATATGGAATTTATGATATATATATATATATATATATATATATATATATATATATATATATATATATATATATATTAATTTGTACAAATCTAAAGACACCGATAATTATTGTTAATTTTAATTATAATTACTCAAGGTTTATTAAGTTATGAACAAAATTTACATATTCCTTGAACATCACAAAATCGTAAGAACAAACCAAAACCAGCGAACGGACTTATCTGAACTTTGTTGTCACGCTTATCTGTGACGTCACAGGGTCACCAAGGAGGAGGTTACCAAAAAGTCTTTTTGATTAATGATGTTGTGAGTATTCGGGGACAGGGCAAGATCTTGTGTGAGGGAAAAATGTACAAATGTTAAATTTCCCTCAGAAAAGCAGCTCTTTCTACTTTCTTATTACATGGGAAACTTCCTTTCTTGAATAAATTTCAATTCAATTTTTAAACTAATGATTACGAATTTTGATTATATAAACAGTTCTGTTAACAGTAGACTTCGTTTCTTGTTGTAAGAGTAAACGATTTAATATTCATATTTTATATTAATTTATTGATACTACATCAAAAAAAAAATTATATCGAGTTTTAGAAGAAAACAGGTGAAATAAAATATTTTAATCTAATTGTTATGGGAAAACAAAAACCAATACAATATTATGTAAACCTAATTTTACAAAATATTTTTGAAATGCAGTAAAATGCGAAAAAGTTTTATTTGTCTTCTGAAAAGAACAGATGTTGTTCTTAGATTCATCTCCAGTATATAATTTAGGCGTAAACTAGAAACGATTGTAAAGTTTATGCAAGATGAAACATACAAACGTTGAATGATAATAGAGTTCCAAAGATTGATAATGTTAATTAATTATTTATTTCACATTTTTTCCAAGAAAACAAACATACTAATTCAAAATATAGCGTTAAGACGTTCAACAACAAAATAAACGCTCATTCTTGATTTAAGGATTATAGCCTAATGGTAAACAATATTTTATTTTAATCGAACTACTTTCTTTACCACCATTCAATTCTCTTTTTATAAAATGATAAAAACAAATGATAACACTGTGATGATGTAAATACTAAACCAGGCTCTTATTGGAAGAGTAATCAACCCCAATACTGTTTATATTGTTTTAAAGAAATGATTTATAACTTTATACAAGAACTATAAAAAGTACAATTATTGGATTATAATAATGTTAAAACTATGAAGAATGAAATAAACGATTATACTTGATTTAAGGATTATTTCATTGAAATCCAACCCCTATTTTATCCCACCATTCAATTCTCTTATAAAATTATTAATATAAATTTTAAATTGTGATTCCGCAAACACTATACCTCGTTCTCGTTTGGAAGCGTAATCAAACCAACTACGGCCTATAGTTTACTCTAGAAAATTTATTAGAAGAACTATAAAAAGTAAAAATTTTGGTTTATAATGGAGTGCCAGAGAAAAATGAGGTTAGTTAGTTATCATTCATTTCGCTTTTTGTTCTTTTATAAAAAAAAAAAAAAAAAAAAAAAAAAAACAGATACTAATTGAGAATAAGTGTTAAGATTATCAATAACAAAATAAACATTCATTCTTGATTTAAGGATTTAATAGTAAACAATATATCATTTAACATATTTTCAGACCCACCATTCTATTATCTTTTTATAACAAGATAAAACCAAAAGCATTTATAATGTTGTAACTAGGATTATTTGGAAGCTGTTCCAAGCTGATCCAACTATTGTTTATGTATTACTTTAGAAATAATAGTTGAAGTTATACACGAACAAAAATAAGAGTACAAATATTGGAACTAAAGTTCGATAAAGTTAGTTAACCAACTATTTTGAATTTTTTTTTCTTCGAAACAAACATACAATTTCAGAATATAATGTTAAGAGTCTCAACAACAAAATAAACACTCATCCATTGATTTAAGGATAACAGTAAACGATATTTTATTTAACATCTTTTCTAACCCACTATTCAATTCTTTTATTATAAACTGATATAAACAAATCATAATTTTGTGAAACTGTAAACGCTAAACCAGTCTTCCATTTGTAAGCGTAATCAATCTGACTGCTGTTTTTATATTACTTCAGAAATGATAGTTAAATTTATACAAGAAATATAATAAATTACTATATATATTGGATCATAATGGAGTTCCAAAGATAGATAAGGTTAATTATCCATCTATTTTGAATTTAGTTCTTTTCTTTTTGTTTCACAACATACATTACTTCAGAATATAGTGTTAAGATTATCATCAACAAAATAAACGCTCACATTTGAATTAAGGATTATAAAAGTCTCATAAATAAAACGGTTGAGGAAAAAAAAATAATAAAAAAATTAAAAAAATAAAATAAAATAAAAAATCATAAATTTGTGATTCTGTAACACTCCATTGGTTCCGTAATCAATCAAACTACTGTTTATATTTTACTATAGAAATAAGCGTTAAGTTTATACAGAAACAATAAAAACTGCAAATATTAGATGATAGTGTGATAATGGAGTTCCACAGATCGATAATGTTAATTGTGCACCTATTAATTTTTTTTTTTCAAAACATACATACTACTTGAGAATATAAGAATATAGTGTTAAGATTCTCAACTACAAAAAAAACACATCCTTGATTTGGATTATAATAGTAAACGATTTTTGATTTTAGTCCAATATCTTTTCTATACCACTATTCAATTCTCTCTTTATAAAGGGAGTAAAACAAATCAATAATTGTGTTTCTGTAAACACTAAACCTAGTTCTCCTTTGGAAGCGTAATCAAACGGACTTCTGTATATACTTTACTCTTTAAAATTTATACAAGAAATATAAAAAATAAATTGTGGGTGATAATGAAGTTCTAAAGATCCATGTTGTAAGTTAACCATTTAATTCGACATTTATTTATTTTTTCAAAAACACCCTACTTGGGTTTATATTGTTCACAATAATTCCAACAACAAAAGGAAACGTTCATTATTGATTTAAGTATTATAATGTAAACGATATTTTATTTTATATCCAGCATCTTTTCTATCACGCCAATTAATTCTCTTCTTATATAAAACTTATTTGTGGGGGGAAAATCAATAATTGTGTTTCTGTAAACACTAAATCTCGTTCTCCTTTGGATACGTAATAGATGTTATTTAATTCATGGATGCATATCAAGTCTTAGAAAAAATTACAAGGAATAAATATATATAATTGTTATGTAAATAATGATTTACTTGATAGATTTCGAATTTTGAAGTGGCTCTTTTACTGTTTATGTAAATACTAATGACTTCAATTCGTTACGAGTGTAAACAATCTGACTACTGTTTACGTTTTATTCTAATTCATTGATACATGTATAAAAGTTGTGTGAAAATTACAGGGAATATTGTAACTGTCATACAAATGAAAATTTCTTACACATTTTTATATAGTTATGAAACTCATAAATGTTTCACTAGTATTTAAACAATAGTCACCGTTTCTAGTTGAACGGTTTTATTTTAGTCTACACTCATATGTATTCAAGGTATATTAAAGTTATGTCACTTTTAAAAGGAAATAACTGGTAATAAAATAACTGCTATCTAAATAATAATAAATTTGATATTTTTATTAACCTATTAATTTCGAAAACGTTTTATAGAAAAATATGTAAAAAAATTAAAGACTTTTTACCTTTTCCTAAGGGTAAAAACCAGTTGGAAAGTTTAAAACAAAACTATTGAAATTGAATTTTTTAAATTTTCTTTACACGTTGCTTGTGCAAATAGTTATATTTATTATTATGAAAAGCATTCCTAGGAGAAGTACCATTTCAAAATGTGATGTAACTGCTTTGAATTGTCCCCATTTTAAAAACAATGTAATAAGCTTGTACATACAGTTTTTGGCTTAGTTTCAAGTAGATTTATAAGTTAAGTTTGTAGTTTCAAGTAGCCATTTTATAAAGTAAGAAATGGCTTTAACTGTGTGACAAAAACAAAAAGAAGAACTGTGAAACGATTGAATTAAAACAGAACTTCACGACGGTCATTCGATTTGCTGACCACACTTTACGAGCAATTGCGCCATAGAATTATTATTTAATAAATTGTATTTAATGTCATAATTAAACTGTTATTGATAAAACCCAACCATTATGTATGCAATTAGTGTTTATCTTTATCGCTTATGAACTCAACAAATATTTTAAAAGGTCAAGGTTAAATTTATCTGCTTAACTAAATAGCTCATTTAGGAAAACCAAACAGTTTAAGTTGACGATCATTAAAAGCTGAGTTATTAAAAAGAATAAATAATTTTGTGGGAGATTTCAAGTCAAATAATATCTATATATTCCTCTTTGAATGTTGTCACTAAACTGTTTTGTATTCCAGCTAGTATTTACATTCACTTTTGGGAGTGTCTAGTTGGTCATATGTATTGGATAGCTTATTACCCTCCTTTCTGGGTTTAACATTTTAAATCAAAATTGGTAATTTATCTTTCTCAAATATATGAAAAGATGGGGGGGGGGAGCAATTGTTTTTTTCATGCAAATGTAATATTTAATTTGTCAAACGTTTGGAGTAAAAAAAAGTGATTTCTATAATAACTGCTATACCCTACAGTCTAAACCAATCGATCGATTTTGATGAAATTTGGTGTGGTTATATTATATGTAGACCTATATATTTTTCTTGCTAATGTTACGCTGTGCTACCTTTGATTTTGAATATCGCAGCCCAGAAAGTGAAAATCGAAAGTCTTGCTCCATTACGGTCTGTTGTACTTACAGAATTTCATTGAGATCGGTTGTACAATAACTGAGAAACAGTCACGAAATTTTAATTGAGGTGACAAAAATGAGGATTCGCTAACAATTCGCTTCAAATAATTTTTTTTCAAATAATCCCAATTATTGGGAATTTCAAGTTAACATACATTAAATGTTTAGCAGAAATAAACGTTAAGAATACAAAAATCTTAATCCAATATAATTCAAAATAGTTGTCGCAATCTTCAACTATTTTCATTACTTATAAATTGTAATGCAACATAGTTTTTCATGTCTTCTAAATTCTGAACTTGATTTTGGTTATGTTAAAGGCACTCTACAACAAGAATTAAGCATAACTGCTTGAAATTCGTTTGAAAGCTCTTCACAGCTGTTTTTTTGCAATCTTTATTTTTGTTTTAGATAAATTTATGGAAATACAATTTTTTTAAGAAAACTATAATGTGTATTTGGAAAACTAATTACGAGGTTTAACAGTTATCTTAGTTTCGTAATAAATCCTGTTTTATATAATTGAATTTAGCTATTTATTATAATACAAGTAAGTGGTTATAAATACTTTATTTTACGTGTAAAAGATTCCTTATTTATTTAGTGCAAAATGTTTCGTCGTTGCACAGTCGTCATCTTAAATTACTTAATATTGAAATAGTAAACACTATGACATAAACATTACTGAAATGTTAAAATTTAATACACTTGTAAGCGTTATTATTTTCATTAAACGCACCAAATCATAAAATACTGTTTTAGACATAAAATAATGTATTTATAACGAATAATGTACAATAATAAACAGTTCAAACGCTATATTTTCGATTGGACTTTCACCTAAACTAATGTAATGATATGTTCAGTACAACTTTACGTTATTTTTTGCTTAATTACTACATATTATAGAATATTTGTTTCATTTAATCTTCAGAAACAACTTAAGTATTCCGAAATATTTGTCTTTCCAGATAAGTAGTTTACGAAGATATAGGGAAAGCGTCAACTAGTATTTTATCCTTGTTGTTTAAAGGTAAATAATCTCTCGGCCATCTTCGTCCTATAAAAGAAAGAACTTTTATCTAGGAACGCTCTAATAGCGTCAGAGTTTGAATAGAACAAGAGTTGGTCGTGAAAGACCTAATAGGAAAGGTGAAGTAAAGTGATCTAAACAAACATTATAAAAAAAGTGTAAATCCAGCTATGTATCTCGGGATGACCAACCTTGTAACCAAAATGAACCCCTGAGTGTAATAATAAATAACCTAACCTAACCTAACCTAGCCTAACCTAACCTAACCTAACCTAACCTAACCTAACCTAACCTAACCTAACCTAACCTAACCTAACCTAACCTAACCTAACCTAACCTAACCTAACCTAACCTAACCTAACCTAACCTAACCTAACCTAACCTAACCTAACCTAACCTAACCTAACCTAACCTAACCTGAGTGTAATAATAAAGCTGAAAGGTGAACTTTAAAATGTCTTATTATATATAATGATTTGGAGATTTATGATCACATTCCCACCTATTATGACAGTGGTTCTTTTTATTTCGATAAGTAAGTGGATAAATTTCGACTTATTATTGGAAACCGTTAAGTCAAAATTAGGATTTAATAAGGTACCACTAGTAATTAACTATTTGTTTAAAAAAATAAACATTAAACTTGATTTGTGAGATAAAATAAAATTTAAAAAAAAGCTTGAACACAATTCTCGCAAATCATAAGTTTATTAACTCTCGATTCAAAGGTAATTTCGCCATCTTCAGTGCATCAAGACCTATGTTATAATCACTGAAGATGATTACAATTCTTTGAAACGTGTTTGAGTTAATAAGCATTTTTTTTTGTGATGTAGAGATTGTGTACAAGTTTAATTTTATTTTCTATAAATGATCTTGTCTTTTTAAGTCAGTGTCCTCAATTAGATATTTCCTTTAAAATATCGATTTAGGTTTTTTAATGAATACACCGCTTTACCTGCAATACCTATAAATGGAAATATAAAAACAGATCAAATCATTCTCACAAAAGCTCTCCTACAACTATGAATATAACAATAAGTAAATTGTCCGCAAATATTATACACAACTTATTGGTTAATTAATAATAAATATAAACTCCGATTTTACACTACAATTTAACACATCAAAAAGTAGACGTTTCAACTACAAAGAAGATATCTTCAGGCGCAATTTTTATTTATTTTTTCAAAAGAGAAAACCTTCTCTTTGTGATCGCGCTATGAAAAAGGAAGAATGGAATAAAATATAGAGACCACTAAACCTGGAATACTCTATTAGTATCAGAGTCGGAAGAGACTAAAAATTGGTCAACTGATAGGAAAATCGAAAGAGGGGGAATTAACTTAAGACTAAATTAAAAATGTGTAGAACCAGTTGGTATCCCTTGGGATTGTTCTTACTCACTATACGGTTCAGGTGCAATCATTTCATCTATATAATGCTTTATATAGAGTGGTTAAAATTGCACGGCAAAATGAAGGAATAAATTTGGTTGTTTTGTATTATTTTGAATTCAAAAATTCAATAAAATAATTTTCAAAACTGTATAACTAGTAATTTCCGAAAAACCGGGTGAAAATACAAAAAAAAAAATGGAGTCGAAAAAAACACTTTCTTATCTTTGGTGTAAAATAACATTATTTTAAATACACATCTTTGAAGAAAACTTGGAGAGATTTTATTTCTGCAAAACATTAATGTTAATAATGCCATTAGAAAACAAAGACAAATTACTGAAATTTATTTGTTGATGAACAAAACAATGACATTTTAAAGCAATATAATATTACGTAAGAGTGTGACATCGTAGATCACAATAAATGTGAAAAATAATTATAAGTGTCTGTAGAGGAAGGAGTCTACGCCTGCTATCTATCCGTAGGCAACCTTTCATACACAGTGTCTAGCGGCAAGTCATTCACTGTTATTCAGGGGCTTAAAAGAAATAAGAAAATTAATTGTGTTTGTAATGTTATTAGGAACGAAAGACCGGCTCATAATGAATCTCAAAGACAATTCAACAAGAAATTATTTCCTAATTTTAGTAATAAACATGAGGTTTAAATATACATTTTTTAAACAGTAAAATAATACTCTTATAAAAAAGTATTTTTTTAACGGTCAAAAAATATTTCCAATTTTGGTATGCGATATATAAACAGTGATAATTACAGGATGTTAAAATATTTATATCAACAAAATATACTTTCAACCATATGATTTTCTGTGTTGTTGCAATAGCTTTAAAAGTTTCTCAGTTTTTCAAAATTACAAACACGTTTGTATATTTTTAATGACTAATCAGTTTAAAAACTTCTAATTTTTATTTCATAAAAAAAAAAAATAATAATATAATATTTGATCTAAACTTACAAAACAAATAATAAATTGGCAATTGGTATTTTAGACAATTAGTACTTCTACAAACATTGATTTCATAAACGGTCTAAACAAATTTGCTAGTTATAAAGTTGAAAGTTGTGATTTTTAGCTTAGTTATTCTAATTCTAACTCTAGCAGATTTTTTATTATTTGTTTATTAAATGTGCTAAGAATACACAGTTGTGGTTAAAATATTAAAGTTACAAATACTTAATCGTGTTTGGTAGTTCCCCGAAATAATTATTTAATATAGTATGTAATATGTATATTTTTGAATCTTTAAAACATGAAATCTACAAATAATTTGAATCTTTATAGAACATTCCAATATTCACAATATTTTGGAAAAGAAATGAAATTGTTTTAAAGGCATTACAGGTATATAATAAATTGTAATATAGGAAAGTTGTAGCAAATTTTATTCGATTTTGCGGGTATATAACAATGTTATTATTAGCGTCCATGAATAATTTTATATCATGAGGTAATATCCGCCTAAAATAAAACAACTGCATAAACTAGCAATGTGGGCAATAAAACAACTACATAAGCTATCGATGTGGGCCATAAAACAACTACATAAACTAGCAATGTGAGCCATAAAACAACTACATAATCTAGCAATGATGGCCATAAAACCACTACATAAGCTAGTAATGTGGTCTATAAAACAACCACATAAGGTAGCAATGTGGGCCATAAAACCACTACATAAGCTAGCAATGTGGGCCATGAAACAACTACATAAGCTAGCAATGTAGGCCATATATTACGTACATAAGCTAGCAATGTGGTCTATAAAACAACTACATAATCTAGAAATGAGGGGCATAAAACAAACACATAAGGTAGCAATTCGAGCCATAAAACAACTAGGCTACATAAGCTAGCAATGTGTGCCATAAAACAACTACATAAGGTAGCAATGTGGCCCAAAAAAATTATTGTTTTGTGAAAATACGACGTGTTTATTTATTTTCAATTAGAAAATACCTAAATTACTAATATTTCATAATACTGTTTTAATATAACCACCGTGTTTCGAATTCTTTGAAAAGTTCAAATCGATCCATACCGATCATTTGATTTGAATCGATCTCAAAGCCAATCTTTATAAACGAATTCCTTCTCAAGTAACTGTATCGTCGAACGCCTGCTGGTACAATCGACCCCCCGCAGAGTCACATTGAACAATAATCGATAATCTACATCACAATATGGCGCTCCTGTGTCTTTAAGTCTGTTTAATTAAACAAGGCATCTTCTCTCCGTCGAATGAATGCACTGGGCAGTCAAGATTTTTGCCAGAATTTCATTTATTTCGGGTTGATTTAAATCGATTATTCGTAATCTTCTGTACATTAATAAATTGCTTTTAATTTCATCTCCACTTGAGCAAAATTTGATAAAAATTTTTGTAGTCGATTTGGTAAGAATCGTAAATTGTATGGTCTGCTCTGGAAATTTGTGTTATCAATAAGATATCTCTAAGACCACATATTAAATTTGAATAAAATTCGTCGACGTTTGGGCTCAACACTTACAGACGAGGGAATCCAGACAAACAAGTATAATTCCAAAATTCACTTATTTGGGCTAAAGGAACCTCAAAACAAAGTTAACTGTAAGAAATTCGAGATCAATTATTTAACTTGTCATATACTTAATTCTACGAAATTTTTCGGATGATTGATTCTAGATTGCGATAACTAAAAAAGAAAGAAAATAAACCATTCGGTTGCATCAACATTTGGTTTTGGGGGATATGTTAATCTCATCAATATGTTTAAAGCATTTGCAAAATTCAACAGACACAAAGGCTAAAAAGCAAAATATAATTATTTAAATTAAAAAAAATAAACCAAGTTTTTAAAACGGACTAAAAAGTATAAAATAATATCTCATAGCATATTCAAGTTTGTAACTCCATACAGATTGTCCTGAAAATGTGTGACTGTGAATATTTAATAGCTATGAAAATACTTGTAAGATTTAAAACGAAAAACGTGGGGCGCAAGAAATAGAAAATAGAAGATTATCTTCATCTATTGAATTAGGAGCTACTTGACATCCATTAGGAATTTGAGATTTTTTTAAGTGGCAGCTGCTCTCTACACTCCTTACATTTTTCGTTCAATACTCACAAGTATTTTCATAGCTATTAAAATTCACAATCACAAATTTTTAGAACAATCTGTATGGGACTACGAGAAATTATTTTATACTTTTAGTTTGTTTTAAAAATATGTTTTAAAATCTATTTAAATTAGTAACAAACTTCACCAAGAGTTTGAAAAAACATTGAAAGTCAAAACATTTAAAAAGAATGTTAGACAACATGTATTACACAAAAGAGGATTCTATTTAGATGAGATTTTAATACGTATTTACGAATGAGAATAATCTCTTTATTTTAATTTATTCTTATTTTTAAACATATTGTTATAGTGCAAAAAAAAAACGATTCTTTTAACTTGTGTATAAAAATGAATACACAATGTTTCCATTCATACCCGTGTAATAACATTACCAGTATGGTTTTGCTAGTAAAAACTGAATTATAAATTTAAAACAAACATTCCTCTACTTAAAAGTTGAAATTTTTCGGTTAATTCGCCACAAGATGTAATTATAAGGACTCACTTAAAATTATTAAAAGAGGGGACACAAACCGTTGTGTAATTCGCTGTTGGCAGATAACCTTGTTGGTTTAGGTGACCCGCGATGGTTCTCGTTTCAATTTGGTGTTTAACATTCCTTGTGTTGTGCAACTCTATTGTGGTTTTCCCTGAATATGTTTGTAAACAGTTTTAGTTATTTCAACTGCTCAGCTCTTTAAACCATACTTCTTTTCTTAGATTGTGTCCCACATGTTTCGAGCAGACTAAACTATATACAGCTTTTTAATGTTTCTCATGTGTTAGATTTATCAGGTGATAACGGAGGTTGATCAATACTATCGAAACGTCGTGATTTAATTTTTATTTTAAAATGCAGACAAAAGCATTACTAAACTATATGAACAACATTCCATCATTGTTCAATAATTTAATCTCGAATTTTAAAATTATTTTGGTTTATAAGGTTCATTTTTCACATATACATATTGTGAGAAAGTTATGTGTCATAACATACAAAACGTATAGATTGATTTTAATAAAATTTGACGTGTGGGTATATTTTGGATATATGTTTGAATCATTTTAGTTTTTTTTTGTGGTTTTCATATTTTTTATCACTAAATTTGGAGGTATTATCATTAAAAAATACAAAATTATATTTTTACAAAATCGATTTTGACTTAATTTTGCTTTAAAAGTACTTTAAAAAAACATTTAACGCCATATCTCCAAAAATTCCGGCTCGTCAGTTATCGGTAAAACAAAAACAAAATAGGCCAATAGGACGCAATTTCTCAAAATTGACTTCGTTCAAATTTTAATAAAATATGACGATTAACCATTAAGTTAAAATATATCACAGATCAGGAAAAGTTGTCGAAAAATCAAAAATTTAAATACGAGATTGAGATCGCGTTTATATATATATATATATATATATATATATATATATATATATATATTGTTTTGAAGACAGCTTTACGGTTGATATTCATGTTTTTATTGACAACCGTAAAATATCAATTTTTTTGGTTAATTGCAATTTGGTTTAGGAGATTGGGATTTTGTGTAAAGTTCATATATTTGTGCTGTAAGATAGTGTCATTTTATTTAGTACGAGTATTTAACGCTTATTTGTTAGGGGTAAAGAGGAAAATAAATAAATAACCCCAAGGTCAAAGTTTTCAATTATAATGATGAAAATAAATCCGCGTTCTTTCACCTCTGCGAATTATCCCCGAGCATTTATTCGTAATATCCAACAAACGAATTCAAATTTATTCTACAATTAAATTCCGTTCTTAACAGTTTTCATATCGATTCTATGTACATTCGATTTCAACAATCGATCCATATAACTTGATTAGTCACCGTAAACATGGGTATATTGAATGGATTGGCTTCGAGTAAAGAATCGAATGAAATGACAAAACATAGAGCTGGGTGACATGTAGAAGCTATCATTAATAATGTCACTGAAAGAGTGGATACTGAACACAACTGCATGCAAGGGCTGATTGCTGACAGACAGACAGACGGACAGACCTACGGGTAACAGAGATTAATAGTGACAACAACCAGGTGTGCCAATATATACAATCAAATGTTGCCAACCTTTGTGGAGATTTAAGTAGCTGTGTAAAATATTAGTGGTTTGAAATAAAAAGTAGATTTTGTGATACTACAGGCTAAGATGTTTTAGATTGAACGGTGGGCAATAATGCATTAACTTTATAGTAAACGATGAGGAAATAAACATTGTGAAAAAATGCACAAACCTTCTCTCAAATAAAAACAAACGAAAACTTATCTTTACCAAAAATGTCTTTTCGATAGTTGTGGATAAAAAAGTAAAAAATGTGTCTTTTAATAAATAATAATATACTGTCTAAGCTTGCTCCGTTTGTGCCAATATTTATTATTATATTTGCCAATTATTCATTTACCGTAATACTTATTAATGTGCTATTTTGGATTTGGGTTTACTAAAATTTTAACTAAATCGGTCAAGTAGATTTTGAGTAATTACTTATTTTATAACAGCCCTACGGACGCTTTTAATTTTTACCAATTTCCCACAAACTAACTATTATGAAGGCAGGCGAACTGTGTGTTTTGATTTATTCCTTTGAGACATTTAAGCACAATTTGATGACAATCATTAAATCCAATTTTGAGAAAATCATAATTTTGTGTACTTAATAACATCTACCCCCACTCCAAATTTTTAGTTACGGAAAAAACCTTCCCCGCGATCTAGTCAAAATATTCCGACATCCCAAATTTGATATATTCAGCATCTCTAATTTATAATTCATAAGAAACAGAAAACCATTTACTCTTTTCTACTATATTAACTTAAAGTAGTATTTTTCCTAATGTTCACATTTTTTGAAAATGTTCACCGTTTTGAAAGTTTCACGAAAAAAAAGGTACAAAAGAAAATTTCACATCTTCCATTTCATTTATTATAGTCCCTTAAGAAAAATGATGTCACTCCTAAATGCAATTATCAAGTCTATGTTGGAATCGTGCATAACTCGGCCAAACATCTCTTGGATAATCAAATCCACTTGTTCTATAATGGTATCATTTTACTTTATTATTGATCGAGGTTTGTGAATGTAAAAACGCTGTTTCAAGTACCCCCAACCGGTAAGGTGATCTAGGACATATAACTCATCATCGAAATGCGAGGAACCCTCCAGGGTACACGTTCCTCGCCATGGATCGCGATGTTGCATCATCCTGTTGAAAATAAATATTTCTACTGTTTTTTCGTCGTTACTCTACTAATCTCCTCAGTTGTGGCAAGACGTATTCAGCACGTAAATGTAACGTGCGGAGTTCACTGTCACCATTACGCTGTTCTCCACAAAAAAGTACAGTATGATTACATAAAAAGTGGCACCTGCATACGAATTACGAGCAGAGTTGAGAGGTCTTTCATGAATTACTTGAAGATTTAACATTAATGGGTTTATTAGATACCATTACAGAATAGGTGGGATTAGAAGTACTGTTTTTAAATGTTGTCCAACAGCTTGTAGAGTCTAAGTTTGCCAGACGCTTTCTTAGAATACACGTCGTTGTAGTTCTAGTTTTTGTACATCATTCCCACGATTGTGGGTTAACATCGTAACTTTTTTAGCAATTGATTATACTCTGAAAACATATGATACAGTAAGCCAGAGCACAACATTTTGAATACCAACATATCTTATATACGTTTTTTTCTAATTTCATAAATATATTTGTACGTAATTAATGTTAAAATAAATAAATTATGTGAATTGTGAAAATTTTATGCACTAATTGATTAATTAGGTTTTTAGGTAAGAAGTTCTAAGCGAGTGTTATTATTTAATAAATGTTTAGTTTGCAGGAAGAAGATAAAGTGTCGGAGGAAATGATGGTGACAATTTTTACAGCAGTAATCGTCTAGTCAACTTTGGAAGAAGAAGAGCAAAAAAACGAATAAACGGTCTAAAATTTGCACAAATTTTCTCACTTACCCATCACCAAAACTAAATAAAACAGAAACAAAACTATTTGTCACCAAACATAGGCCTATCAGTTCGGTAGTTGTGAATATCAACGAAGGATGTCGCGTTTGACAGAAACACGTCATCATTATTTGTATTTCTTTAATATCAAGCTTTAAATGATAGCTGTCGAAGTTTTTTGTTTTTTCTAAAATTGTAATATATTTATATTCTCAATTTTTAGCTCAGTTTTTTTTTTATTAATGTTGGTAATTGTGTACGACAATTTAGATTAAACCTAAAAATAATATATCGTGAAATTATGATCATTGTTAATATATTATTATAATATATTGCCAAGAAATAATTTTTTTTAACAATTTAAAAATGGCGAGTGTTTTTTCAATACTATTTTATATTTCATACTTTCTTATATTTTTGTAAGAAAAATTTAAAATATCGAACTAAATTTGATAAAAATTATTTGTTAATATATATTTTTTTAAACTTACTGAAAAAAAAGAAAAAATATATTTAAATTAGTAATAAACACCAGCACCCATTTTGAAACTGTTGGTAAATATTTTTCGTAGCTTTATGGGTAATGGTTTATAATATTATTAACAATTATCATAATTCGATAATATTTTGGTTTTGGTTAATCTTGGTTATTGTAGACAATTATTAGGATATACTTTTTTTTTTGAAATAATAAACTCGATTTATTTTCCCTTAAAAGAGAAAAAAGTTTTTCTTGCAAATATTTTATATTTTTGATGGTTTCGAAAATATTCGACGATATCTATAATTTTAAAATAATATAAAAAAGGTCTTCACCCATTTTGTTGTCTACTTTCAAAGATATAATGTTTCTTTTTTTCATAAAAACACACACAAAAAACAAAGCGTTTCCTGGCCTGTGTTTATATAAACCATTTGATTTATTTTTAGTATTAGAATCATCTTACGAAGTATTGCCGTGTAATTTTGTATCATCCTGTATACAAGTGCACCCTGTACATGTAAACCTTTTCAAACTGAATTAAAATTTATTCACCAACGCAGGTTTCCCATACAAACGTAAACAAACGAGCTTGCCTTTGAGAGGGAAATTTAACATTTGCACATTTTTCCCTTAACACAAGATCTTGCCTTGTCCTCGTTGCAAGTCTGTATTATACTCGCAACATCATTAATCAAAAAGACTTTTTGGTAACCCCTCACCTTCCCCTGGCGACCCAGTGACGTCACAGATAAGCGTGACAACAAAGTTCAGATATTTTCGTTCGTCTGTCGCTTTTGATTTTACTTTCTCCTATTTACAAAGTATGGTAAAAGTTATGTGACGAGTAAAAAATTCGTTGGAAATATGAAGTTGAATTTTTTAAAAAAGTGATTTTTTTTTTGTAATAAATTATATCTCTTTACTGTTGTTACAATTCTTTAACTTAAACGATTGAACTAAGTTTATTAAAATTAGTAGGTTTTTATATTATGCTTATGTATTGTAACTCATTGGATAAAGCTTACATAGTAGACAAGTAGATACCTCCCAGACATTCATTAAATGCAAAGTCAAGATTTAAAATATTATATGTCATGAAATCAGTCCCACACAATGTGAAGTTGTTAGAGCGAAACTAAAATTTAAACTCTAGAGTGAAATCACCAATACTGCTAGAATAAAATCCTTACTTAATTTATTTAAAAAAATAATAACTGAAATGACCTTTTTAACCTATTGGTATTACGAAATGTTAACATTTAAAAGAGAGATAAATTGGAGTAGAACGAGGATATCGTTAGTAGAAGACCTGTTAATCAAACCATAAACATTGAAATAGTAATAAAAACATTCATAATGTAAATTAAAAGGAACGTAAGAAGTATAAATCTAATAAAGTCATAAACTTAAAAAACTAAGAAAGAATTTTAAATTAATCTTATAAGTTCACGAATATAACATAATGGAAAAGTAAATAATATAAAGTGTTTTTAAGAGTGTGGTTATAAAATATATAAAATGTATTTTTTTAAGATACAGAGTGTCCCATTATGACGTGGAAATACGTCGGGTAGTTGTTTCTTAGGTGAAATAAGATAAAAAGTTCCAATAAACATAGGTCCAAAACTGCTACGTTTTCAGGCCGTCATTTTGTGTTTTTTAAAGTAAAGTTTATATCTTGATAACGGTTCAAGATAGCTTTTTGAAATTTGGTACAGATATATCTACCACCGTTATTTACTGTTTAAAAAAATTCAGAATTTTATTTAAAAAAATTTTAAATTGTTACTAACTTTTTAATCGTTTCATCAAATTTCTTTTATAGATAGAAAATGTCGAATCTTAAATATTTGAAAACTTAGTTATCATTCTGTTTAACATTTTCTATGTATAAAAGGAATTTTATAAAATTTGAGATTAAAAAGTAACTAACAATCGAAATATTACAATATACGCCATTTTGAAATTTTTAAAGTGAAATTCTGAACTTTTTAACAGTAAATAACAGTACATGTGTACCAAATTTCAAACTGGTATCTTCAACAGTTCTGAAGATATAAATTTTCTTTAAAACAAAAGAACACACACACACACACACACACACACACACACACACACACACAAAATGTCTGCCAGACAGAAAACGAAACAGTTTTGAACCTGTTTATTGGAACTTTTATTTTATTTTCACCTAAGGAACCAACCACTCGTCGTATGTCCGCGCTTTTTTATGGCATCCTGTATAAAGCGTATTAGAAAAACTTTGATTAAAAAATTTTTTTTTTACTATGAAATTTTCGATTTTCCTAAAGAAATGTATTTTTCGTTTAAAATTACAAGGAATAATATTTTTTTAGCAAATTTCTGTTCTATATAAATCCCCCTTTCGTGGAAACTCCGACACCCGAGGCCACAAAACGTTCATGGATCCTATCATTGCAGTATTTTGGGAGTCATCTTACTCTTTAAAATCTTGGAGTCATCCTTATAGGGTAACCTCTTCTACTTCTTACCCATTACCTTTCCTTTCTTGACTATTAACAACTTTGAAAGAGTGATACTACCTTCCTTATTACATCCACCAACTGAGTGTATTCTCTTGCAACTCTGAGCAACGCATTAAATAATGCTGACGCGTTTCGAAGTCATTTTCAAAGTTGTAAATGGAATAAATCAGAAACACTTAAAATTGACGCTAGGAGTAGCAGAACAATGTATTTAAATTTGTTATGGACCTCCTAGCAGAAATATATAATAAATAATTTCAGTTCCTATAGCCTACTTCATTGCATTATTACCAAGTCTCCAATTAGGTCTTCTGGTTTACAAATACTGTAACAGTCTTAAGGCCGTCGACAATGCTTCTATCTTTACAGAGATATGTAATAGAAGCATCTTTAGGTATCAACACTATAGCTACTGTGTGATAGGTGTGTTTAATCAAACGCGTTTCAACGACGAAGTAGCCATCCTCAGTGATACATGATCTACAATAACTAAACTATAACTAAATATAGTTTAGTTATTGTGTGGATGGCAACTTTGTTGTTGAAACGTGTTTGATTAAGTAAACGTAATTTTTGTATTGTAGTTTTATTCTATCTAATATTACCTCACAAGTCAAGCTCAATATTTGTTTATGACAGGTGTTAACACAACTAACACCAAAGTGCTTCTCTATGGATTCAACTTGTCTTTTTGTCTGTCACTACACTCACTATATGTGAATATAGGTTTTCAAAATGACACTTTTTCTTGTTATTAAAGGCAAAAAACCTCTCGGTCATCATCTCCTTATGAAAAAAAGACGAGAAGAGTATAAAATAACACCCTTAGTCGTTTATAGCCTCAGGTTCGCAAGAGAACAAAAGTTGGTCAAGAGAGACCTGATAGGAAAGATGAAAGAGAGCGGTCTAACCTAAGACTACAAGGCGAAAGGTTTAGAGCTAGCTAAGGATTGCTACACCTGTAGTTTAAAAGTAACCCCCTGAGGGTATGTCACCAAATAACCAGGCAGCCATTTTTAACTACCAATCACCAATGTTTTACCATACAGTCCCCGTGGCTCTAGTTGGAGGCTAGTCTTATAAAATATTCTACCATCTAGATCGTCGCTGGGCAAACCAAAAAATGAGACGAGTTTGAGACCAAATAAAGTCTTGTGACGGTGTCATGCATCACTAGTGACCAAGTACAATTTCGATCCCTGAGCTTAGCAAATGAAAGCACAAGTAACATTTTGGTATACTCAACATATTAAACATCAGGAGAATTATTTTTGTTCAAGACTGTACTTTCTCGCGTGAGTCGAAATGAAGAGAACGGGATGTGACAGACAGTGAAAAGTTGATAAAGAATGAAGCAATTGTTGGGGTGAAATAAGGGTCAGGGATGATTTCATTTCACAAGGGGTTGAAACTTGTGTTCACTGGAGATGACAGACTGAATCCTACTTGAAAGATATTTTAGCAAACATCTCAATGTGTTACGAAGTTTTAGGATTTTAATAAAATTATTTTTGAATCTAGATTTAAAAAAAAAAATAATAATAAACACATTGTGCAGATAGGCTCGTAAATATTATGGCGAATATTTGGTAGATTTTCTTAAATAAAAATAAAGATTTTTTTTTTTATACGTTTCGAGGTCCCCTGACTCTAACAAAATGGTTTATGGATTCATATCTCTCTGTCTGTTTGTGAAGTATTCTAACAACAAATGTGTAGACTGGTTTTAATCAAATTTGCTATGTGTCCATATTTTGACCTTATCTGAACATCGTTTTTAATCATTTTTCGATAAGTCGAAATTCGGATGGTAGCTGACAGAGAAAAAAAACTAAAAATTTCGTTTTCTTCAAAATTACTGTAAATTTCAAACACGTGGACTCATTGCAATCAAAGTTTTTGCATAACTAAAAATTAGAAAGAATAATATAAAAAACAAACTACCATTTTATTAAAATTGGCTCTAACGGTTTTGATTAAATTTGGCTTATAAGTAATCTTTAAGGAGGCACTTAAAACCTATTGGTGGTCATCTGTCAAAGTTATTTAGGTTTTTGTATTACCGGTAAAATATAGAAAAATTCGGCCATTGGGCTGTTATAAAAGATGTCATTTATCAAAAGGAAATCGATTGATTTTGTTAAAATTTTACCGATATATAAAAATAATCACAAAAATCTGTGTGCAACATCGCTAGTTAAAAAAAATATTTTAAAATATATATTACACTTTATGAAAATAAAAAAAAAAATCTTTCCTTTCTACAATAAATGAAATATGATTTATACTGAGAACGTGTTTATGACTCAATGGAAGCAATATTAAACAATAATTTTTTAAAGACGGTCTTCGTGTTTGGTTATCACTTTTTGACATCCCAATTGACAATTTTGGTGAAGATTATTTTCGTTTTGGTTTTTATTTACGGTTGGGGATGGATAAGTGAGAAAGCTTGTGCACGGTTTATTTTATATACTAAGAGGTTACATAATAAATGCATCAAATCTATATTCAATATATAATTCATTTACTAAGTTATAAATTTCAAAATAGACAGATAGGAAGACGAAAATAATATTGTTTTTAAACATTGGTTTCTAGAAATCTTCCCTCTTTTTTTAAGAAATCCTCTTACAAATTTAAGTATTTTTCAGGAACACCCTGTACGTTTGTTTAAATTTTGTCTCAACCATATATTGATTTTAACAAGGCAAAAACTTGACAACAATTTCCGATTTAAATAAACTTTAATAAATAAAGGAAATGGGGTAGGTATGTGTTTCCAAAATTACTGATGAAAATTTATTATTTTTTTCATTTAAGTATACACTTAACAATAACTTCAAATTGAATAAACTTGGAATTATTGAATCTTTAAGTTCTCCACATTCTAGTTATTATTGTACTGTAATTTGTATAACAGCTTCACAATATTGTAACGAGAAGTTAATACCCCCCCGCCAGTTTCTCTGGTGGTTTCACGTATTTTATAATAACTCCTTGACGATTTATATTTTTTACCGGTCACTCAAGAAAGGATAGTTTTGTTGAAATTCTTAGACGCTAAATTTTAGCACCATTTACCAAAATCATACAACCGATTTTTAGAAATTTGATATGTTGTATTTTTATCTTATGGTAGGAAAATATGATAAAAAAACACTTTTTATAAACGTGGCTAAAATATGTATACATAATAAGTTTGACTAAAATCAGACCACTGGTTTATGTACACTGTACAAACTACTAAAAAAAATGTTTATAGATATAAAATATCAGTAAATTTTTTTTAAAAATTCATCTAGGAGCTACAACTTTAATTTTTTACTTCTATTCAAAATGAAAAATATTTCTTAGAGTAATTGCCAAATTACCCACCTATCAAGATTGTTAAAAATCGGTTCACTTGTTAGGGTGTGTGTATACTACACAACAAGAGACGATAAACACCATTCCAAAAAAAAAAATTGTTTGGCCTAGGGGCCCTTAAAACTAATATAACAGAGAAAAACTTACATTGATTTTGTACTCATCACAGAAATTTCTCCATAAAAACAAATAATAAATAAATAAAATAAAAGAATTGCATTTTAAGAGGTAAATTAACTTTAATCAAACTTATGAAGAACTCTATTTTATATAAATTAGATTTAATTTAGAATTATTTTACAATATATGAGAATTTTATAAACAATATCAAAACTTGCTAATTATTTAATATTTGAATTCCACTTTACAAAGTATTAAATACAAATTCATCTTTGGGTTTGTGCAAAGTTTGCGCGTCATTTACATTTAACACTAAGAAATAAAAGACCATTAATCAAATAATTTATTTTTCAGTTTCCAATTCTTAAACCTTTTATTTATCACAGGATAAAAAAACTCATGGATTTTATATTGATGAGACATTATCAAGGAAAATAGTTTAGCATATTTCTTCCCCTTTTAAACTAAGCACCCTAAGTTACTTTTCATTTTTCAAGATGGCCGTCAAGACCAGTGGGGTGAGTTGCGGAGTTAAAATTGGTCCAGAGCTTTGCACAGTCGGGGGGATGGGCAGGGAGAAAAGCAAGATTGTGCCTGTTTTCGCTTTTACGAGTTTTTTCTTCGCCCTGTAGGAGGGGAATGAATTCCCATCCCTGATTGGTCCACAAAATCTACCCTTGTCAATTTTCTGAATGATGAGGGTAGAATGCATTTTGCAATGCGGTTGATTTCTTTTCTTTCAAAACGATGGTTGAATAGATTTTGTTTGAGTCGTGGAAATGTTTATCTATTAATCTTAGTTTGAGATTGGTGAGAAGAAACGATGGTGAAAATTAGAATAAAAGATTCGTAGGGGTGGACGAGAAAAAAAATCAGTTGTTTACGAATTTAAATTTGTTTTTTATAACTTCCCACTTAAGCTTATCTATTCAAGGGATATTAAAAAAAATATTAATACATTTAGTAGTTTTATAAAAAACAAAAACTATTTAGACTTAATTAAATAAATATTACAAAATGATTGTACAAACTTTCTAACTTACTCATCCTCATAACCAAAAAGATCTTAACAAAAAATGTAAATCAAACAGTGAAAAGAAACCATAGGTCCCGTCTTCGAAAAAAATATTTATAAACTATATTGAAATAAGAGCTGAGGGCCTAATTTCCATTTTTCCATGAACAAGTCCTTATGGTGAATAATATTTGATTAAAACAGAATTATAATGACAGTGGTTAACGTACATTCTTTCTGTGCTAATTGCTGCACACCTGCGCAGTTGCGATGGCCAAAATTATGGACTTAATGTTTCAATTATTACAACATCCACCGTATTCACCAGATATATATTGGCTGGTGACCCAAGTGACTATTTCTTATTTACAGACTTGAAGAAATGGGTTGGCGGACAAAGGTTTACGTCTAACGAGGAAGTAATCGCCTAAACAAATGCCTATTTAGAGGAGCCTCCAAAATCCTACGTTTTAGAAGGCTTAAAAAAATTGGAAAAACGCTTAGACAAATGTATAGAGTTAAAAGGAGATTATGTTGAAAATAAAAAAAAATATTGCCCAAAAAATTCTTTTTTCTACTTTTTTCTAAGGACTTATTGAACGACCCTCGTATTCCAGAACTGCAAAGTTTTTGTACTGATTCTATACAAGGGTCATTAACTTTAACATTTCATTTCAATTTGAACGAAATCGGTAGAGTTGTTTTTGAGAAATTATGTATTTTTATAACAGCCCTAAAATCATCGATTTTTCTTTCTTTTTTTACTGTCAACTCATAATCCAGATTTTATAGGACCACTAACAGGCTATTTGATTAAAAATCGTTAGCCCTGATTATGAGAAAAACTTAATTTTGTGTGTATGTTTTTTTATCTCACCTGTCGTAAAATGTTTAGTTATCAAGAAATATTAAAGTCACTTAGCAAATTTTATTTAATTAGGCGGTCGGGAGCTACACACCATGATCGACGCTGGAATAAGAGATGATATCGTTAAAGAAAAGAGTCGGCTATGTGGAAAACAACAAGAAGTTAGTAGAACTTTCAATGTATAGATATTCTAAATATTATATCCCCCTCCGTGGTAACACCGACATAACATGTGAACCAATCCTACCGTAGGAGGAATTTAAATCATTAATTTCTCGCCATCGCATTTTGTATTTATTATTTTACAATTAACATAATTTTTGGTAACCATTTGATGAACTAATTCACAATGTCGTTGAACAAAGTAAGTTTTCCCTAGAGTTAAGGTAGGATAAATGTAGTATATTATTGTGTCAGCGTAATAAGATGTTCTTGAAATCGAGCTAAAATACTTATGGTTCAAACCTAAAGTGATTAGTTCTCTATTTAGCCGCCATTTTGTGTTTTGAACTAAAACATTCATATCTTTCAAACAATACAAAGTTGGAATTGTAAATGCTATTTAGTGCTATAAAGACCCGATTTAAAAAAAAAAATTATCAACCGATTTCCTTTACTCATTCAAAATGATTAACATGGAATATCTAGAAAAATATTACTTTTATAAAAAAATGTACAAGATACAAAAAGGTTCATATTTTACGATAAATATATATATATATATATATATATATATATATATATATATATATATATATATTATATTTTGTTCTGAACATTAAAGATTAATCGAGTTAACAACAAAAAACTGTAAGCATAATTTCTTGTTTGTTGTCCTTAAGATCAAATCTAGAACGAACATTTTCTGTAAGTTTTGGAATTTTGTACTTAATTCTGAATAGATTATTGTAAATAAAGTTTAACGAAATTAAACACTATCTTAATTTTTTTTTTTTAAACAAAACAGACCAAAATTAGACAAAAATCGTTTTATTTTGTATTTTAAAAAAACATTTCTTGGAACACTGTATACAATTTTTTTTATACATTTTCAAAATATATAATTTTATTCGTATTCACAAATTTCTATTTTATCACATATACGTAGCATAAAGTTATTGTGGGTGTAAAAAACCACTGTTTTCAGGTTATATCCCAGTTACGTGCAGCTCAAAACGTGCGGTGCGATTTTTCTAAGTAAGTTAAAATTTTCAATGGTTGTATTTTCGTTATTTTTTGTCCAATCTCTGAGAAAAATTCTTTGTTGTATAGCCTACAGATATAATTGGGATTTAAACATCAGATGTTATTTTCATTGTTATTCTATGTTGTCATAGCAACGCGTTTTCTAATCGTTTACTAATTATTCAAACACAAGAATCTAATAGGTGGTAAACTTGTAATAATTTCTAATTGATAAATTGAAATTTTCTTTCCACCATGACTTTATCTTAAAATGACGCATCGCAATGGTTCAATTTTATGGTGAATGCGAACGGAGTTTTATCAGACTAGTTAAGCAAATTTTGTACTCGCAACGGTTTGAGTGCAGGATACTCGCGTACTGAAAAGCTTGTTGGTAAGTTTAAAACCACCGGGTCCGTTGGAGACATCAAGAGGCCAGGAAGACCTTCAATATAAGAGATGAAATTGCTGTTGCTGAAGTAGCAAATAAACAAAATAAAGTTTTCTCAAATAACACTGAATACAGAGAATGTACCATAATCCAGTAAGAGAACACCAGGAGGGACATCTGTCTTAATAACCCTAACAAGGAAGAATTATCTATATTGTATGTTATTAAAAAAATAATAAATCCTGTTTAATTCCAAAGGAGTTATTCTTTATTAAAACCCAAATTTATGTTTTATTTTCTTCGATGTTAAAAAAACTGTTGTCAATTAAAATTTTAAGTTACTTTTGACCAGATATATATCGACATAATTGAATTCGATACATTTAGTTGTGATCTCAGGAGCGCCAATTTTTTTTTAAAGCCATGTAGTTATTTACCACTCTAAAATACATTTGCAATAATCCAGATCTAGTTAAATCACTTTCTCGAACTGGCAAAGACAGAAAAATGTCTTTGATCTTTGATGATAATCGAAATTGTTTATGAAATCTATTTAGTACATTGAAAATATTTGGACAATAAATCCACATTTGATTTCGTTCGAGTTGTAAATAACTAACGAAAGTAATTCAAACTTAAAAACAACGAAATGTTAATTTTTTTTTGCTTTAGGAGTGCAGACTTTTTTAGTTTAATGATGAGATTATTTAACTCTTCAAATGAATTTTCGTTGCCCAGTTCAATCGCTTTTTTATACTCAGAAAGGTATAATCCTTATTAAATCTAAATTCATTGGGTCGTTTTCATAATACAATTTACAAACCTAGAAAACTTATTTAATAATTTTACCTTCATAATTAAGACGCTGCACATACTTTATCTATCTAACCAAGTGAAATATTTAACGGCTGAGCCATCATTTCCATTCAAGTTTTTAAACTGCCCGTCAGCTCAAGAATATTCTTTAAAAAAAACTCTCCTGTAAGATAGTCTAAAATTCTTATTAAAACCCTCCTTCAATCAATCATTCGGCTAACTCTATCAAAACCACCCTCTCGCGTCCACCCCCTTATTACGTAAAAAGCTTGTCGTTTTTAAAATAGAAGGGAAAAAACGTAAGACCGAGGGTTTGAGAAAGACATTTTACTCATTAAAATTGAATCAATTATTCCTTGCTTTGGGACAGCTGTTGCCTGGGAGACGCTTTTGTTTGGACCATTCTAAGGAATGACTCAGTAGAGGACGGTATTCCAAAACCAAATGTTGATACAATATAGTGTATCCACAATTACAGTATGATTAATGATTATGTCTTAATTCTCTGTTGGAATCTACTCTAAAGGGAGGGGGGAAGAGGGGGATCACAATAACATGATTTGACGTCCCGTATTTCATCGTAATGTACCGTAATATCTAAGGGACAAATTAATCGCACAAAACACTTACTTAATAGCACATATATCAAATAGAAATTGTGTTTAATGTGTATTAGGTTATATAAATGTGTGTTTTTCTATTTTTTTTTTCTAGAAAAAAAATTATTTACCAAAGAAATAACTGTCAATAAAGTAACCGATGACCCAAAATTGCACCACATTTTTAACACTATATTACACAAATACTAAACAATTAAATCAAATAACTTACTCCTATCTATGTACATGTGGAAAAGGAAACAAATTTATAAATGAAAATAATTTAAAAATTCTGTTTTAAATTATTTGATAATGATGAATATAGTATACTTTTCTTAGATTACTAATTTTAAGTTTAATCCTTGACAACGGTAGTTGATAAATTTTATCGAAACTTCGTGATTTCATTTTCACACACAATAATGTAGGCAGAAGTAATAATAAACTATGTGAAATATTTACTTAGTTCATAATTACTTTTGCCCACATTATTGTGTATATACTTATAAATCACGACGTTTCGATAAAATGTATCAACCTCCGTTATCAGGGGATAAACTTAAAATTAGTAATCTAAGAAAGGAACTTATGACTAAATTGAGAGCTTTGCTGTCAAAATATCTATGATTAGGGAAAACTACAATAGAACTGCACAACACAAAAAGTTACAAACACCCAGTTGAAACTATTCTCTACACTATCTATAATATTTAAGATAAACATACCAAAATGCATAAATGTTTATTATAATATTTTAGATTTACCTGACTATTTAAGATAAACAATTATCAAGGAAAAAGTAACCACAAAAATATTCGCAACGTATTCACTGTAATATTATTAATTTTCCTTCGACACGCTTTGAATGTTCTTAACGAACCGACTGTCGACCAAACGATCCCTTTGTTACTTTTACAGAAAAACACGTCAATTTCGAAAGTGAATTTTTTGATAAATTGTTGTGCCGAGCCCGCCTTAAAAAGGGAAAACACTCCCTGAGGAAAATTCGCTTAGCTGACCACTCGGAGCCGACAAAAAAAAACTTAAGTCCGACTAGTTTAATAAGAAATATGAGAATGAAAAATGATGTGAGCCCACATGGGAGGGTGTGGGGCGCCAAAAGTGTTGAAGATTCGTTGTCGAGGGAACAATTCAAAGACTTTGTATCTACCGACCTCTTAACAATACATAGTGGTACAGGTGGACCTCCGAACCATGGGGAAACAACCAAAATGGTTAAAAGCTATGTTTGTCTCTTCAATAATAAATTGTACGAACGTTTAAGTTTTCAGAGAAATATCAGTTTCTATTGAGCCCGCGAAAAAGTTAGTTTGGAAATTAAATGTGTCAGTCTGTCATCTGTACATTTCAAACAGATGGTCAGATAAATTTGTTATTCAGAGAATTTTGTCGAATCTTGAGTTGTTTCATTCATTTGTTTAATAAATCAAAGTTTTTTAATAGTTATCATAAAAAAATACGATTTTCTCAAAATCAGATCACACGATTTTGATTAATATTTGCTCTAAGGATCCAAATAAAACGTGTTGGTCCCCTTCTCTCCAAACATGTGTGTTTGTGAACACTTTAGCTGTTGTCAAATATCACAATCGACTTCACTGTTAGGGAAATTTGAAAATTATTAGCCCAAAACTTGTGTGTAAAATAGATAGTAAAAATAAATATATATAAATATATAGGCCCTATATGCTATTACAGTTCAGGAAAATTGAAAAAAACAAAACAAACAACAGTTGCCCGATGATGCCGCAAGGCGAAACAACTGTAGCTCATTTATATTATTAAAATATTTGAAAAAGCTTTTGCTTTATTTTATCCTTAAATACAATTAGGATGAGGATGCGTTTAAAGGAGGCACAATCTGATCAAGTTTACAAATTATATCTGTGGTAATGGTTTACTTTTTGAACGTCATGAATAGTTTGATTGTTTTTTTTTTTATTAAGAACAATTTAGATTTTAATATTGTAGGCAAGGTCCAACCGTAATATTTTTTGACTTGTGATTTTTCATATGAGTAATTTATACTTCACATATCACTAAACATTCATCGAAATTAGTATAGTTTTTTGAGAAATTACCTATATAATAACTGTCCACTGGCAGATTTTTTGGTTTATTACTGATTAACCAAAATTGTTGAAAATATGGCGACCAATAATTATTTATGTTTGAATCCTTGAGTAAAATGTGATCAAGATCGTTGAAGCTATTTAAAAAAAAAACTATATTTTTTTTTTGGTTTTTCCCTTTATAATAACTACCCTAAAGTTTGAGTTGTCTAAAAAAGATATGTAAGAAAATCCACATATAACAAATTTGATTATAATCGGTTTACAGTTTTGTGCTGTAAAGCACTGAACTGTAGAGTCGACGGACCTCAGACAGACATAATTCCAAATCCACTTTTTCGAACTTAGCGTAACTCAAAACAAATATACCCGTAAGAAACCCGATATCAAGTTTCGATTCATCACATACCTATCTTTAAAAAATAAAAACACTATTTTTTAAATTTTCTCAAAATCAGTTGTAACGTATAGTTACTAAAGAAAGGAAAATGGCTTAACTAACGAGAAGCCTATCCTAGCCAAAACGTTTTTATAAACAGGTCCTCAGATCTCTCAATACTTGAATATAATAACTTGTTACCTTCCAGACAAAACAACCAGCACGCTAAGGAACAAGATTTGATTAATTTATAATATGAGCAAAAAGTATATATACGTATTAACTTACCAAATTCACAGAACATACTTGACTTCAAACGACAATTTAGGCCTTTGCACCGTAACACTGTACAACCTGGGTATAACTAGAATCAGATTTCATATTGGTTACCTGGATGATCCTAGATTCCCACGAAACTCTGTAATTTAGCCTGGTAAAAAAAAAATATTTATGGTGATGGACTGAATGAGGAACGCAGTTGTTGCACGTCCGTATTCCAGACTCAACTCTTTAACGTCCGGTTTGAACGTCTGCTTTAGTTGCAAAACGTCTAGACCTTTATTGGGTGGCCGAGAACATTTAGAGGTCCGGATAGGACCGCAGTGAGCCCCAGCGGCAACCAAGAACCCAAACACGGTTATCCCAGGTGACCGTACCTCTGAACACGTCGTTCTAAAGTTCTATTTTTCTCAAAATTAATTCAAAAGATTTTCATAAAATTTTGCTGAAATTAACTCTCATCTAGGTATCAAACTACGATATAAGTAGTATAAGTTTTTTATATACTTTAACTAGAGAATTATTTTATTCAACTGCGCCATTTTGAAACGGGTTATTAGATTAGGTTGGTTATTTTTTCAAAATATTTCTTTACCAGTTGGTACCATGCCAAGATTCAATTTAATCAGACTAACTGTTCTAAAAAAAAATAATGGCAGATATATGAAAAACTTATAAAATTTTTATTTTAGTTCTGATGTTGGAAACCACCTTCTGAAGTTGGAAAGTTCAATTTTAAAACACCCTGTATACTACGTACTTATGGGAAAATAAAACTAATATTATTTATATATTTGTTTCCATAATTTTATTAACAAAAATATAAGGTTTTCCTTATTTAAAGTATTTAATATTTTACTATTCCAAATGAATCAGTGGTGTACCATTGAAGAAAACAAACTGTCTATATTTCAATAGTGCTTTCACCTGCTTCGTTCATTGTAAAAAGTGGAATATAATCGACATGTATACGAAAACCCCAACATTTCTTATCCCAATCATTTCTATGTACAGAATAAGAAAGTAATAAAAAGGGGAGGAAAGTGGCTTACTGAATTCAAAATCAGATTCATTTACATCTTGTCCACTTACTGACCGATCTCATAAAAGGTTGCCATTAGACGCAGTGCTGCCAATTCATCAATACTAAAAGCAAGTCGAAAGCATTGAATGCCTCGCAACTTTGAAGATCTTTCGAAAGTGATGGGGCAAAAATTCAGTAGCGAACGATTTATCATTCACAGACAGCCGAAGTAAAGCCTATTCAGAAGCCAGAAGAGCACAGATGACCGTACGTTTCACAAATCACAGATTAAAAGTCCTGCACCTCTTCCATGAACAATAAGGTTACTGGGTGAAGGTTACAAATGATTTTCCAGACATTTTTCTCGGTACACTGTTGGGGTTAAAATCTTTTCAAAGAGTTCTTTTATTTTTCGCAAGGGTTGTAAATATGTCGACCATTGTATTGGTCTAGTTTCGTGACCTATATTCCTTAAGTAGCTCTATTGTAGTTTGGTCAAGCTGGCTTGGAGGAAACTTTATGGAAAGCTGTTTTTAAATAATTTTGAAAAATTAACAAAACTTGTTTACAACTTTGTGAGAGTTTTTTTTTACCCAATATACAAATGATAGGGTAAGGTTGTTAATTTTCAAAAACGTCGACCTTTTTATAAACATTTTATAGACTGAGGAAATTAAAAAGGTGATTTTCAACATTCTGTCCGTACGTCGTTTTTGTCGTATGTACTTAAAGCAAATACAAAAATTAATAGAGAATCAAGAAATTTGGTGTAGGAGATTACCGTGTGCTTATAAAGAAGACTATCAAAATTTAGAAAAATCGAAATTAAAACGTCAAAATGACGGCCATTTTAAACAGTATTTTGTCCATATCTCTTGTATTATTCAAATTATAAACAAATAACCTTTTGTTTCTTTTCAACTTCATTCCCATTAGAATAATTCAAGATAGCGGAGTAGGTAATACGGGGGTATTACCCCCCCCCCCAAACGCAATGATTTAATGTGTTCAAACCTGCGCTATCAAAACTAGACTTAACTACGACGAGATATAAGCACACCTAAACCAACTTAGCTACGCCGCTCCCCAGATAAAAATGTAGGGAAACTCAGTATCAATAAAGTTTTATTATATTTAAACAGTATACGAAGTACATAGTAGATTTGATAATTGTAAAAAATGTCAACCTTCGATTTTTGTCTGATCATCGCGTTTCATTGTTTCAGGATCCTCTATAAGTAATTTCCCACGTGTTCTCCATCCGTTGTCATCTCTAAGTTAACACGACAGAGGCCACAAAATTAAAGATAGGGACATCAAATTTGGTATACAGGACTATCGTGTAGTCGCGTATAATCCAATTGAAATTAAAAAAAATAAATATGTCAAATTGGCGAGCATTATAAACAGTTTTTGTTCATATCTAGTGTGTTATTTAATTCATAATAACAATAAATTATATAAGAATTTGCTGAACTCTATTTTGCGCTTAATGACATCAACACCACATTTACACGATAACAAAAAGCGAAGTTATGTAATTTCAAACTTTAACCTCCAAAATAAATATGATATTCGTATAGTTTCAAAATTCGGCAAGGACGAAACACTGTCCCAAGGGTAGCAAATCAAAACTCCTTCATATATTAACAGCTTGGATGCCCGTTAAGTTAGAGACTAACACGAGCGAAGAGAGTGGACTCTTTTTAATGACGTGTACATCTAGCCGACGTTTATACTCAAATATAGGTTCAGTTAACCCGTGTAGGCCTACCAACTGTTACAAGCAAACTTACCCTACTGGGTAAGACCTCTTAAACTACCAATGCAATTTAAATTTCTCTACTAGGACCAAGAACCCTTCACCTTTAGGTATCACATTTAAAGGATCTGCATTATGGGACTGGGTAAGTATCATGATGTAGCACACTGATTTGTTTATCTTACGATAAATATCGTAAGTTTGTAATACTTCTCATAATAATTTGTTTCCTGGTGGAATAAAATATAAAAACGTTTGTACAAATTGGGAGGATTCAAGTTATTTTACTGCGATATGTACAAATATTTAATACATTGTGCTAAGCGGATTTAACTTCCTTACACGTCAAATATTATCTAAACATAGTTGCATCTACCCAAATTTTTTGCAATAATACGAATACTTGAGGAAGGACAAAAATGTAATTTGCGTTTATAATTGATATCCTATGTACAGCTACTCTCTTGCTCAACTTTTCATTTATATTTTAAAAATTTGATATACTATATTGAAAGCCGTTTATATATTTTAATATATCTAAAGCTTGCTTCTTCTCTGTATACAGTTATCCAAAACTTAATATTAATACATTGAAAGTGAGTTTTAAATGACAGTGGTCAAGTTACAAGTCCATACTTAAAGAAAAGTTAATTTTTCTTTCTTGCGATTTTTCACATAGATTTGAGTTATTAATATTCAAGTTTCACAACAATTAGTCTTTTATGATAGCTCCTTGAACACCTTTTTTTTTAAAAAAATTCTCAAAACGGTATTTTTGAGGAGAGAAAGCAATACTTTTATATAGATGCTTATAACTTAACATCTGACAAAATTTGTTCAAACACGTTATAAGACATTGTCCTAATTTACAGTTTAGTCTTATTAGAGCTACACCCAATTCTGAGTTATCTAATAATTTTTTTTTTACAGTTTCAAGGTATGGCTAATGTATGCTGACCAACCAAAACTATAAAATTTTATTCATACTTTTGAGTTACAGGGAACTGCACAGACATGTTCTACAGGCAATTAATTTCCAGAAAGACTTTTTCATACATATAAATTGAAATGTTATATTTCAAAGAGAGAGAGAGAGAGAGAGAGAGAGAGAGAGAGAGAGAGAGAGAGAGAGAGAGAGAGAGAGAGAGAGAGAGAGAGAGAGAGAGAGAGAGAGAGAGAGAGAGAGAGAGAGAGAGAGAGAGAGAGAGAGAGAGAGAGAGAGAGAGAGAGAGAGAGAGAGAGAGAGAGAGAGAGAGAGAGAGAGAGAGAGAGAGAGAGAGAGAGAGAGAGAGAGAGAGAGAGAGAGAGAGAGAGAGAGAGAGAGAGAGAGAGAGAGAGAGAGAGAGAGAGAGAGAAGATACCGATGAACGGAGAGAAAGAGTTTAAATATCGGTAAAGAGAGGAAGCAAGAAAGAAAGTGAATGGAGAGAACATACGGTGAGAAAGGGATTAAATTCCAGATAAAGGTATGAAGGTACAAAGTAAGAAAATAAAAGGAAGAAGTAGAGGGAAAGAGAAAGAGAGTGGGGAGAATAGAGATACCGATATACTGAGAGAAAGCGTATAAATAACGGTAAAGGCAGGATAAAAAAAAGACATTGTAATGAAGAAAGGAGAGAGATAATGAGATAGTAAAAGAAATAGAGAGGGGAGAGTGAAGATACGGATGGACTGTGATAAAGGGTATAAATACGGCTAAGAGAGGATACAGAAAAGAAAATGAAAGGAAAAAGGAGAGATATGATGAAATGGAAAGATAAATAGAGAGGGGATAACGGAGATAGCAATGGATGAGATAAAGGATTTAAATAGCGGTAAAAAGTTGAACCAAGAAGGAAGGAATTGAACAGCAGAACTAGAGAGATTCTGAAAAGGAAAGAGAAATAGAGAGGGGACAACGAAGATAACGAAGGTCTGAGAGAAAGGGTATAAATAGCTGTAAAGAGAGGATACAAGAAAGAAAGAAATGTAACGAAAAAAGAGAGAGGTGATGAGATCGAAAGAGCAAGAGAGAGAGGAGAAAAAAGATAGCAATGGACGAGATAAAGGGTTTAAATAGCGGTAAAAAGTTGAACTAAGAAAGGAGGAATTGAACGCTAGAAGGAGAGAGATGATGAGATTGAAAGAGAAAGAAAGAGGGGAGAACGGTGATACCAATGGATTGGTAACAAAAGAGGAAAATATTAGTAAAGAGAGGAAGGAAGAAAGATTTAAATGAAAATAATAAGGAGAGATATGATAAGATAGAAAGAGAAAGAGAGTGGGGAGAATAGAGATAGGGAGGGACGGAGGGAAAGAGAGGAAGGAAGAAAGAAAGAAAATGAAAATAATACGGAGAGAGATTATGAGATAGAAAGAGAAAGAGAGTGGGGAAAAACAGAGATAGTGAGGTATGGAGAGAAAGAGAGGAAAATAACAGCAAAGAGAGGAAGGAAGAAACAAGAAAATGAAAATAATTAGAAGAGAGATGATGAGGTAGAAAGAGAAAGTAGAAAGAAAAGGGCGTGGAGACAACAAATAAAGCGAAGGATGATGAGAAAGGAATAGGAAAAGCGGTAAAGAGAGGAAGGAAGAAAGAAAGAAAATAAGGTGTTTTGAAAATGGAGATAGAAATAGGGAGAGAGGTTTATATCAAAAGATGAAGTTAGATATTTTGTGTGTGGTAACTTGTTATTAAAGAACTGTTAAGCTCAGGTATGATCGTTAGCACACTCCTACGGCTTCATATCTCCTTCTCTCTTTCTCTCATAAGTAATATGCACATTTACTACTTGACTTGAAAACCTCAGTGATCAATCATGCCAACCAATACATTTACAATTTGCTATATATCTGACCAAAGTGCAATTTGAATAGAAAAGAAACATGTTTTGATTTGAGCACCCGAGCAGTGATCCTTTACCGACATTCGTCTTGCCAATTGAATATCAACAGCACATGACTTGCAAGAATGTCACAATATTGAGATGGTCTTGGCGAGCAGATCCATCACCCCTCCCTCCTCCCAAGGGATATCCTAAGAGTAGATTTCATGGTAGATTCGATACCATTAAAGCTTGTCGTCAAAATATTTTTAAATTGTTCGCAATTACTTTGATTGACGAGCTCCTACGCTGGACACAATTTGGATGCAATTGTTGAGATCGTTCGAGGTTAGACTCGGGACCAATTGACCTTCGAAATAAAAAGATGGTCGAAAAATAACCATGTACCTTGTGTTTGAAAAAAAAAGTTAAATAGAGCCTAAAATTACTGTGTTTGTGCCATAAATACGTTTTCAACGTATATCGTATTTCATTAAAACCTGGTTTTCAATAACGCTAACAAGGTTCGATTATGTTCTTTTACCTGAACCGTGACATATTATGACTTACGATTTTATATCCGTGTTTTGATCGTTAATTTACACACTTCGTTAAAATTTCAAACAAATCTATAGAACCAATCTTGTGAAATTAGGTTTTTATGAGTGATTTTTCAGTATTTTACCGATAACACATTAACTGCAGTTCTTAGAGAGATCACGACCAATGGGTTTTGTTTGTGTCGTTGGAGGCTACTCATGAGCAAAATTTCATCAAAATCGTTATAAACAATTTTGAGAAAATCGTATATTTGTATTTTTTTCTTATGGCACCTTCCTCCAATTTTTGAGTAACCCGAAAAGTTAAACAAATTGAAATTCCCGAGATATGCCCTCTTACCAAATTTGATTAAAATTAGTCGAAGCGATTCACATTTAGAGGACTGCACATAAAGCTAACGACAAATAGAAGAAGGGCATTCAGAAGCCCATAATTCCAAAACACCTTTTTTGGATTAAAAAACCCCAAAACGGATACAGATTATTTGAACCAACACATAACTTCGTAGATTCGAACAAGTAAAATTTGGAAACAAAGAAAAAATCAGTAGATAGTAAGCTAATTAATACGAGGGAATATACTATATTTAATTCAAAAGAAAAGATGAATCATCATAGAGCAACAAAAGTAAGGAATAATTATAAGTAATCAAATGATCTAAAGTAGGTATTTTTGTAATTTTTCACGACGTATGGTTATCGAGTTATTTAGAAATAACTTCATAATATAGGGGTCGTTTCAGTGGTAATTTTAAGAGACAAAAAAATCATTCAACTTTTAATAACATCGAAACATAAGAAAACTAAAATAAAATGAATTTAATTATATTTTAATTTTTTTACAATTGATAGTCTACGAGATAAATACCGGTTTGATATTTATCAAAAACAACTTAACTGGGAACCCAGGTCTTGTCGATTTTTTAAAACAGGATTATTTTAAAGCAACTTTGCACAATTATTTTTGACATTTTATTTTTCATAGAGTTGTTTATCTGAGTCAAAATAAAAAAGAAAGCAGAGTTGTTTTAGTACAAAAATTACGGACGTAATACTATTGCTTTATTAGTCAATTGTCCTTTAGAGTAACAGTGAGTCAAGTTGAATACGAAGAGAGTGTTTTTTCCAGACAAGTCTTATCTAGACCAAATAATCGCTCATAGAATTTTAATTGAGCAATATCTAGAAGTTCAGTTAACTGTATATGTAGTACTTATTTCAAAAGAGATTGACGCAGTGTTAATAGAGCAATATGTGGAACACTGGAAAAAAATTAAAACCATGCAAATATTGAATAGAACAGAAAAGTGTTTATTTAAGCGATAAATTAGGACCGTCACGTCCTCAATTCTCCTCAAACCCACAAATACGTTACTGACACGGATATTCTTTAGATAATTAATTTATAAGATTAAACAACACCAGAAGGTGTTAGTAAAACAACCAACTAGCGTTTACTTAATTGATGGAAGGTCGTAAACTACATGCTCAATACCATATGTTTAAACTACTATATAATCAATTGTTACGAGCTCTACTTTGTATTTACCTTGACGATTCGGCAATAATATCAATAAATATACGATACGAGACAATCTTACTAAATAATTGCATTTATACACAGTGTAAAGTTTAAAATATTTTATAATGTTTCCTTTTTTGAAATTAATTTGTTTATTCCCCCCCCCCCCTGTATAGGATAAGTCTGATAATCCTAAAAATGTCTTCTTCTTTTGACCAATCTAAACATTTTAGACCTCGGGAAACAAAAAAAAGTGACTGTCGATATGGTACTAGTCTGGCGTTGTTGTAGTCTGAACTTTAACAAGATAGCGACTGTAAACATTAAGATAAGAACATTTGGTTTAGTGGAATACACTATGATCGTATAGAACCTTTTAGAAATTCAGAAAAATAAAAAATTATATAAATGGCGACCATTTGAAACTGTTTTTTTCATTCATACTTGTAAAACACTAAATTAGATAAGAATTTGTTGAATTCAATTCTGCATGTAACGGTATCAACCTCACATCTCTACGATGACAAGTAGCAAAATTATTGTCAAACAAGTAATTTATAATTCTGATCTCCCAGGATAGTCTGATATTTAGGTACGGCAAGGCCGAGTCGTTGAAATGAACGTAGCGAGTGAAGGTTTCTTCAGATATGCACAGATTCGTGGTCCACTAGATACGAGCAAAGCACGTGGAGACTGTTTATACACATCTACCAGGCTCGACGTCAAACATTAGTGACTATATAGACTGGATATATCTCCTTGCTCTACTAATATAATTAAAATTTCCTACTAGCCTCGACCAACTTGTTTTGCATTACAATCAGTGTATCTACTTGTATTACGTTATACGATGGGGCCTGGGTAAGTACTATGATGGTGCAGATTTACTGCCTAAATTGTAGGATAATCTCACGTCACGTGGAAGTATCACCACTGAATCTAAAACCAAACAGATCGACCGGAAACAATCTAAAACGACGGAAGTAACCGAACCTTGTTCAGAAGGCAGTGTAAATCTAATCTGCAACTCTCCACTACCGGATTTTTCGACACTTCCAGGTGTCGACCAAACGATTAAATATATCGAAATTTGTTCGAATCGATCGTCTAATTGACTATCCCTCGATGTGTGGGCGTGACTTTCATACATTGAAAATAAATTAAAACAAGTTTTGTGTTCTGTAGACAACTAAAAGGATTCTAGGAGGTCTGACGAGATCAATGTGGGCAGCTTATCAGTAGATCAGCTCGGCTATAGTGACCCGTCATACAATCAAACATTATACTGTGTTCAATGGATCTTGATCGTGGGGTGCTGTCATTCAGCTGTTGTGTTGTTGTCTTATTACGAGTTGTGTTACAGTGGAATATGTTAACGTTCTCGTGTTTATCTTTTACTAAATCCGATGTTCAAAATTATAAAATTTTCGTTCAATGGAAATGCATACTTTCGTTCTTCGAAACATTATAGTATTAGGGAAATTTATTTCATTTCTCTTTGAACCGTAAAAAGAAAAAGAGTAAACTGCAATATTAACCACTGCATTGTTTTGTATAAAATAAAAATTGTAGGCCTACACACGTTTTAAAATTAATGGATAATGGTGGATATAGTTTATTAGAACATTTGCCATAATTTGTGTATATATAAAAAATACACGATGTTTTAAAAGTATGCACCAATTAAGTCTTTTCAATATGCAAGTTCCATTTCGCTTTTTTTCCAAGAATAATCTCCTATAGGTGTTTGACAGTATAGGAAGACGAAGAATATAATAAACCTGGTGGAGATTATTCTAAAAGATATATAATTTCAAATTACTTCTGATGTACAGTATCCTCAAGGTAGGAATGTGTCTGGGGTGGAGAGGAAATAGGAGCCCCCACACTTCGTTTGTTGCGTATGGTTTCAGCGGTACAATTCTAATAAAAATATATAAACCACAAATGCTTCTGTATAAACGCCTACCCTACTTTTGTTTCTTTTATCGGTGTAAATAAAAATAAAACGTTTACATAAGTACAGAAAGGTGCATATTAAGATGGATACTTAAAGAAATATTAGAGCTAAGCAGTAATTTCTGTACCTAGTTTTCTTGGAATGGGTTGTACCGTCAAGTCAGGCTAGGGAAGCAAGTAGAAGGGAGGACACGTCCATTACACCAGACACACTCCTGGTCTGAGGGTACTGTATAAATAGAAAGGCTGACGGATCTAGGCTTTACGAAGATTATCATAAGCCTGGTGGAGATTATTCTGAAAGATATAAAATTTCAAATTACTTCTGATCTACGTCAGGAGGATGCCCTCTGCAACAATTTATGACTTTGTTATGAGAAAACTTCATCAGATGGTACTTTGTGTTGAGCTCGTGGTGATTGTGACAAGGAATATCCAGTGTGTTAACAGATATATCAGGAATTGGAAGTGAAAGCGGAGTTGAGCATAAATTGTGAAAAAAATATGGGAAGATATTTGCAGATGAAGAAGAGTTGAATTATTATAATATGGGTCGATATAAATTACAAAGAAGGATTGATTTGAGTTACCTCAAAAAATTAAAAAATAATTAGTAATGAAAAATAGATTCGCATAATCAGTGGAAATCGTTACCAAATTTATTAAAATCCAAACCACTCAACAAAGTCACTACAGAAAGGCTGTATAGATATTAATCGGTCCGATAGTCACTTATTGTCTAAACATGGACTCTCAAAAAGAGCGTTGTAAATGCCGAAAGAAGAATTATAAAAAGACTCTATGGCCTTGTTCATGTAAGAAAAGGATATCGCTTAACTATGAATTTGAAGAATTATAGAGTAGTGAGGAGCTCTTAAAGGTTATACAGTCACGACAGTTGGGACATGTAATCCGCATTCACAACAATAGCATTCCAAAAAGCGTGAACTGCTAAATATCGACAGCTAAAGGAAGAAAGCGATTATGAAAACGATGACGGCTGGAAATTTTGAGGAGGAACTTAGGCGGTTGAGTGTCAGGAATTGGGGAGGACTTAGTTGGATAGGTAGGGACGGATTGTGTTGAAGCCAAGGTGCATTATCGAAGGGGAGAAAATGAATGAAAGGAAAAGATAGAAAATATTTCTTATTTTGATACTAAATTCAACCATTTTAAATTACATTCCTCCGATTTTTCTAATTTATAACCATTTTTAAATACTAAAACTTTTTTATTTGTATTAACATTTAGGTTCTAATTAATACAATATTTCTGAACGTAGTTTAACCTCCTCTATAGGCTTAACGAAAAGATCATATGCAAAGATAATTCAGGTTAACTTATGTAAAGACTATGGGTGACTTCGACAATCTCTCAGCGCATTTATTATCATCAATATAAAAAGTTACATCCTTGTCTTAGCCCAAGATTTGATACTATATTTTTAATTATCTCGTAGGGATTAAATTATAATTTTAAAAACACCCCTTTATAAAATAATATAAGAACAGATAGATATAAATTGTGTGGATAATAATTTCTTACTTAGTTTTACTCCCATTAAGGTTTACATGCTTTAAATCAAAGCGCGTTCTTGCTAATCCTGTTAAATGCTTACAATAGCAACCGCGTATGCTGTATACAGTGGAGTTTTAAGAGTGGCGGAACATTTATCGTCAGAACCAGAATTCCAGCCACATCGTAAAGAAAAAATACTTGTATGCATTAAACTTAGAGCAATAGGCTTTGTGTCTGGTGTGAGGAGAAGATACATGTCCTAGGATGTAGGATATCCAAACTGACAAAAGAAGCACTTCTAACAAGATTAGACCACTGAATAAAGGTTTTGTGAAAATGTGGACAAAAATTATCCACACAAAATTTTGTGGAGAGTTCGGTTTTGGGGTTACTTCAATGAGAGAAAAAAAATCGGACTCTCCAGTTCACCGCTGGGCCCTCCTGGAGGGGGAGGGGGGTAAAGGTGAGGCAAAACTTTTTTGGTGTTTTAAATATATCTCAAAAACTAAGCAAAATATCACAAAAACGTTTAATACAAAAGTTGTAGTTGATTAAATTCCCCATCAAAATGGTTCTCAGTAGCACTGGGACAGAAATATGAGCGCTCAAAATTGAGACCTTTTTTTGGAGTTGTTTATATAAGGCATTTTTACGAAAAACACCTTATATAGTATAGTAAAAAGCGCTAAATATGAGTATTTAAGTGTGTTTGTACCTACATTTAATACCAAGTAATTGGATATAAATTTTTGCATATATATATATATATATATATATATATATATATATATATATATATACACAAACACACACACACTACGTTTTATAATAGTTGCTTACCAGTATGTCTTCTGTTCTAAAGAAAACTAAATTTACTTTAAATATACTGAATTCTGAAATATTACAAAACCCAACTATGTATTTACTGGTCTAATTTCCTAATTTCTTAAAAAATTCAAATCATACCTGTATTATATTCTAATTCTGATCAAACTTCAGCCCAAGAAATTGTATTCTTATTTTTCCTTGTTGTTTAAAAACACAAAACCCCTCGGTCATCATCGTCTAATACAAAGGAAGAAATGAACTTAAAATAAAGACCCCTAGCCATTAAATACTCTAGGTTGGAGAGAACATTGTTCAAGGAAGACCTGATAGTTAGGAATCTAACCCAAAACTACATAAAATGTGTAGATCGAGCTATATACCTCGGGATTGCCAAGCCAGTACTCACTATAGTGTCACCCCTTAGGGTAAACGAACATAAATGGTAAAAGTAAAGTTTTAAAATTTATTTTTGAAACATATACTAACAAGAGATTAGCATCTCTCTTAAAATATAATAAAATTACAGTATGAATAATACTACAAGGTTCAAAAAATTTCAAAAAAAAACCTAACACTTTCTAACTCTAAACCACTCTATGAAATAAAAACAACAAAATATTATGACCTTTATAAGATTTGAGGGTGCCATGAAAACAGTTTAATTTTGTTTGAAATAAAATATTAACTTTTTAACAAGAAATACAACCCTTATTCGAAATAAAGTCTTGCAACGCTAAGTTGGCAAGTTGAGATATTGTTGAAGTGAAAGTTTGGAAACAACCCCTTAGTGAAGTAATTACAACTCTTCTGTCGGTATCAAATGGGGCGCGCACTCACCCTCAGTGAACGGGAAAATTGGATAAAGAAACGGACACTTGGATAATTAAGTTGCGATCACACCATTCGATCGCTGATGTCTCCTTTTCGTACCTTTTGTTTCTAACTTGGTTTGTTTTAATTCATTTAAAAAGGATGATTATTTTAAACATTTTTAAATTTTGAAAAAGTCGGGCAACACTTCACATGTAAAGAAAACGAAAAATGGAATAACATGATTTGATGATATTTTAGTTCGTTAAAAGGTTCACCCTTTGGTATATATCTTACACCCTCTCTACGATACAGCGCGTATGTTTCTAAAACGCACCTCAAAAACGTTTATGTTACGGAATTATACGAGGGTATCTTTTTTTAAATAATCTCTGTTTTGTTACAGATCATAGAAAACTTTATTAATGGACGAAATTTCAACTGGCAGTACAAACAAAAACATCTCTTTATTTCTCTAAGTAAGCTCCATAGGACTAGTGAGATGGCACAAGTTTGTTGAGAGAAAGAATATTTACCACTTGGGAAGAAAAGGAAGTCTCTTTGGTGAAAACCTGGCTCTTTTAATTTTCAATAATCTTTTTTCAATGTTTTTAAATCGCTGCAAAGAATTTGTCAATACTTTTTGTCTACCTGAATCCAACATCCACAAACTTTAAGACTACCAAAATTTAATTTGTTTGTATTATACTTTAGTGAAATGGACTCCCGTATTATTAGTTTTGTAGTTTAAAAGTTTAAACGTTTATTTACCTGTACTTGTCAAACAAATAATCTCACCAGTCATTCTTAAATCCTTTGCCTTATTATATATATATTAATTAGCTTCTCAGTGTTAAATATTATATAGTAATTTTATAATTTATTTCGTTATGTTCTATTTTATAGATTTAATTATAGTTGATAAAATTATTACTGAACAGCTGTTAATTATTATTATCATTATTGTATTCTCTTTTTTAAATATATATTTATTTTTGTTTATCCAAATTATCCTAATTATTCTTGTTTGTATTACTCTTTTTATAATGTGTATATTTTTGTCTAGGAAATTTTGTTTTTGTATTTATTATTATTAATTTAATTTAATGTTTGATTCATTAATTCCATTTTACCTTTATTTTATTGTATTTTTGTATGGGATTAAGTTTTCGAAAGGACCCAAACTTTTCCCCGTATCTACTTTATATATTCCATGTATTAAAATAAAATATAAAGAATAAAATAAATAATACCACCATGCTTTATAAACATGCATCAATGAATACCTCTCCCTTGTTTATTTAACCTATCCCATCTTACAATACATTCCATCGTTTCAAAGATAACAAAAGTCCTTTCAAAGTGACCTTTCATAATAAGGTTCAACTTCAGACACTTGTAATAGGAGTCGTGACAAGAAATGATATCCTCAAGGTTGTTCTTAAGGTTCAATTTAGCTTGGCAGTGTATTCATTTAGTCACGTTGCTCAGCTTTATAGTCACTGGTAAAAACATTGTGAAACTGAATATATCCGAGGTAGGAATTTCGCAGAGTTAATGTTTGTAATTAACGATGTATATGAAGTTTGACGCGTTTCGGAGTGACTCCATCTTTAGGAAAATATTTTGTATTGAAATATCATCTGTACATTATTATTCTGATCAAAACCAATTTTTGTGATTTTTTTTTCTACTTTACACGTTGAGGGATTTCTTATACGTTTAGTTACACTGTTAGTCAAAATAGTTTCTCAAAGATGGTTGAATTAACATATATTGGTTGTTTGATATACAAGTAATCGTTCTAAAATATAAAGAGGACAGCATTAAATTTGAGAGTGACTCATAAACAAAATACCCTCATGAGTGCACTTATAGTAAGTACAGGCTCGGCAATCCTGAAGAACTCTAGCTGGATCTACACATTTTTTCATGTAGTCTTGGGTTATTTCCCTCTCTTTAATCTTACCTATCAGGTGTCTCTAAACCAACCGTTGCTCTTTTCCTACCTTGAACAAAATTAGAGTATTTGAAAACTTGGGGAATAACTTTTATATCATTTATTCTCTTTTTTGTTATAAAGCAAAGATAAACGAGAGGGTTTTCCCCATTACAACAACATTAAAAAAAGTTATGCAAAACTTAACTTAAAACCACCCAGTAAGATTTTTGATAAAGATTAGGACTTTCTAGATAAATTCTAGAATCTTGTTTTTAAAAGTAACCATTTTGGAATAAAGTTTAAACAAATTCTGGTTTTAATAAACAGTGGATTTTATACAGTTTAATCGTTTATGATAATAAAACTTCATAGTTATTAAAACAAATCAATTTCTTGAAAAAAAAAATTTTCTGGATAAAAATAATGTTGGTAATACACTTTATAAAAATTAGTTGATACTTTTTTTTTCAAGAAAACAGCTGTCACGAAAATTTGCACAAATGAGTTTTTGAAGAAATTCAATAAAAGTCTATTGGTTTAAAAGTTTCAACATTAGATTTCGTCCAATGTTTTTTTCAAGTTGTCCAACACTCCTACTGGTTTACACCGATTTGTAATTATTACTGGAAATATTAGACCTTTTGGATAAGATATTACGGCCGGAACAACTGTATTCAATGTTTAATAATAAATTATTATTCTGAATTCACAATACACTTTGTAATAACAATGAAATGATGTAAGCCAGCGGAGAATTAACAAAAAATATGATTTTAGTTTTCTATCGATAACTCTGTTATTCCTCAGCCTACAGAACAAATAATAATAGCAGTAGTATTATTATACCTTTTACCCAAGGTCTAAATTAAATTTCACCTGAAGTTAACTTTACAAAATTAAAAAATCGTTTTTAAATAGCTTTAATTATTTTTTTTAAATTGTAAGTGTCTGAAGCTTTTAAACAGTTAGAGTTATCGAAAAATATCCGAGTATAAAAAAGTCATAAAGTAATAAGTTTTATCCAGTCACTATTAAATATACTGGTAAGAAAATTTGGAACTTATCACCGTATTCGAAAAACACCAGGTGATATGAAAAATTATTAATATCTCTAGTTTTAACTTAAAATGTTTTTGGGAATTACCTTTTTAAGTTTTTTTGTAACTTTTGTATTTATTGAATAAAAAAGCGGGTACACCTGTTTCAATCATCCTGTATTTACAAAGTTCACATTTAATTTTTTAAATTATATTATGTTTCAGTAGTCAAAGGAGAGTCAACCAACAGACCACGATCAGGAGACGGTAAGGAATCCCTGACTGGAACGACACAAAAAGACCACAAATTTGAAAGGATTAAAAAAAAAAAGAAATGCAACTGGGTTACAAATTACAGGTGTCTGATAAGCAGCAGATCTAATCAGTATTCAAGACGAACTCTAAGACAACTCTGTTCTTGATGCTACTGTAGCCTCACATTTAAGATAAAATAAACTGTGCAGGAAGATTGCACAAACTTTCTCATTTGCGCATCCTTTAAATGAAACGAAACGATCCAAAATTATTCATCATCAAAAATAACAGTGCAAACAATGAAGCCAATTTTCAGAAAAAAATATTTAATATTGTCTAAACTTGCTTCGCTTAATGTATATCATAAAACTAGCTTTTAATAATGGCAAGCAATGATCATTTATGCAAGTCAATCCTGAACGGTATTTTTTTGTTATTCACCTACGAACCGTGTTTCGACTCGTTTATTTTCAAATTTCAATAAAATTTAAACGAAATCGGTAGAGCTGATTTTGAAAAATTATGTTTTTTATATCAGAAGATTTTTTGTTTCTTACGTATAACGGAGGAACCCACGCTACTAGAAAGATGACGATCATTGTTTTGTGTTCTTAAAGGCTTTAGCAAAATTTTAATAATTTTACAGTTAATTTTCACAATTAAAACACAACGCAAACTAGTAAATTCAAATTTAAATATTATTGTCACATCCGGAAATTTTGTACTAGAAGTCAAATATTAAAACAATATTCTGAACTTCTTCTGTTCTGCCTAAGTAAAATGAATATAATTTTTGTAACCAGGACGGTTTCAGGAAAGGGAAGCCAACAATTGAAACCGTTATCAATTAATTGAATTCGTTTGAACATCAATGGATGGGCGGGAACAAACACTGTGTTCTTACGACCTCAATATGTTTACTTGTTAATAATTTCTACTGGATTGATTTCGGTCATTTTTAACTATAAGAAGTATAGCTTCATAGACGTATCATAACCTCAAGAAATCTTATAAGTGTTGCGGCCACAAAAATGGTGATAGAAACATGAAATTTGGTGTAGAGTCCTCATATCAAACTTTCTAGAAATTCAGAAAATCGATTTGAAAATGACAGAATTTTGATCGGTTTTTTGTCTATGTCTCGTGTGTTATTCAACTTATAACACGGTAAATTTTATAACAATTTTCAAACTACAATTCTACATGTAATGGTACCAATCTCACTTCTCCATGATGACAATTAGCGAAGTTATTGTTTAAAAAAGTAATTTAAAATCCTGATAACACAAGAAAATATGATACTAAGCAAGTGGAGGCTCCTTCAGATATGTACAGATTCGAGCCCGACACAATGAGACGAGCGTAGCAAATGTAGTATACACATCCACTAGTACCTAAACAACGAAAAGAGAGTAGTATTAAGAGGTCCATAAAACCTGTGTAACGACCTTTTTAAACAAACTTTCCTTACCTCATTGATCTACCAATACAATATATTCCTAAAAAACTCAAAAAATCAACTTTTGGACATTAAATTTAGAGGATTTGCTTAAATTACATTGCTTGCACCGGTTGGGTAAGTACCGCGATGACCTCATCAACTTTCTGAACGGAAACCACAAGGATCTATATTGGGTCTAGTGTTGTTTATTTTAAATATAAATTACAAAATGTTTACAAGCAACTCGATTCTTAAAAATTAAAACATTTTATGAATTTCAGAACATTTTAAAGAAAGAGTTTTAGAAATGCGTTGGTAGTAATGAATCGGAACAAAAGTTGTGCTTTATTCCTTTGATTTGATTTTTTAATTTCTCACTATACTGATTGATTTATTAAGAAACTGAGAAATTTTAAGGAAGTGCTTTAATTGTAAAAATAAAGAAATTAGTTAAAAAAAAAACGAAAAGATTCCCGTCTATCTTACAATTTGTATTAACAAATATATATATTACATTTAATACCTCTACTAAAAATTATTACTTTACACAGAATATTTTCAAAATGGTGGCCGATTAACGTCAACTATTTCAATATTTTCCTCTTTTAGCCATAAATAAAATTTCTTTTTTCTGTAGATCAAAGAATATGAAAAAGAAAAAAAAAAAAAAAAAAAAAAAAAAAAAATAAATAAATAAAAACAAATTTTAATTCTGATAATTTCATCTCTGTATTTCTAAATTTTTATTTATTTATTAGTTTTTTCCTTTTAAACATATTACAAATATGTATTAGCAAAAGTTAATAGAGTAATCTACACTCATTGATGTAGGTCGAAAACATCACAATCCAGGTGTTCCTCAACTAAATATAATGCCCTCTCTTTAATACATTTTGCTATAACGACTTTAAATTTATTTTTAGTCAGTGATCAGGATAGAGGAAGCTTGTTGAACAACTAACTTTTACTGCAGATAGCGGTGACTAGCATTGGCCTAGGTTGGCCAAATTACATCCATTCCTAGTGTCATAATCATGGTTAGAACTGTGATTATCAAATTTGTAAATATTTTGCTTTACATATACTAGATTGCAATAAATGTACAAGGAAGGTAGAATAGTCTGAATGAAATAAACTATAGTAAATCACCAGTAATATTTCAATGATAACACAACTTCTGAGTTTCTGTATCAGATAGACAATTATGGATATTTTCTTACAAAGGTCAGTCACGTAAGGTAGCAAAGTTAGTTTACTATCCAGGTATATACTCAGTAGTTTAACGTAGCCTGAAAAATCATTGTTTTTAACGTTCCTCCTGAATGTAAATAATATTTAAATTTGTATTTAGAATCTAAATAAATAAATTATTGTGTTAGAGTGAAAATTAAAAAAATTGAAACAAATCCAAAAATCGTTTTAATAAAAGGGGAATTAATTTTACCCTTACCAAAAAATAAAATTTTTACTTTTGTACTTGATTACACAATTAACAAAAAAAATTATTAAACGACAGTTTTGATTTGTCGTTATTGGAAAATACTTAGTCTCCTGTAATGTTTTTGTAAAGTTTTGAATATCTTCAAATTTAAATATTTTAAACGTCCGCCATTTTGAAAATATACAAATAACGACTTTATTTTTGGTACACTTGAAAACTGTAATATGAAAAATGTGTTTACTAAATTTGAACTTAATATTCCATCATCGTCCAAAGTTACGTTTTTTGTAAAAAAAAAAAAAAAAAGGCTCGTAGACTACAAAAAACATTATTATTTGTGAATCGCCCTGTACGTTGTATTGTACCGAAAGGCTCCAGGTGCGTTGGCCCTCCTAGTTCCTCGGAACTAGTTAGGTTTTAAACTTTTAAAATATGTCCTTTTTGAGAGCGACATTTATTAGAATTTGAGCCTATATTTAGTATATACCTACGCAATATTTTATAACTACTGTACACAATATATAACTAATTATAAGTTAACTATAACACTCAAAAGTTATTCCTTAATTATATTCTCATTAGAAATGAGGAATAACTGTTCTTGTAAGTTGTTGGTGTTATAGTCAATTACTGAGACATTATGTTTTCTAATTACATGATAACGAGAGTTGATTTATACTCTCGAAACGTCGTTTTTATACACACAAATAATACGAAACATTTATTTAATTAAATCATATCAATAATATTTTTTTACTAATCACATAACTTCTTCAACAAATTCAAACTTACATTATTTTATTACCATAGTAAATATTCTCAACAATAAATCATTATTTATCAAACGACTCCAACACAAACATTTTAATTGTCTCGTTTTATTAATCGATTCTCAAACATGTTCCACCGACCGACCGAAATGCCAAATTAACGAAACACGTAGAAAATTAATTATCTCAGACCCGACATATTAACCTATATTTAGCCCCTCAGCTGTGTCGCTTCGCTCGTATTTCTTTGTAAAATTCTTCCTTTCTGTCTACGGACCAATTCTATCTATCCCTCAAATATGTAACATAAGGGGGAGGTTAGAGTGAGCTAGATGATAGTCTATCTCTGTTACTCTCACGGGATAATCAATCACTCGGCGACAGTCGCTCTCTCTCGCACTCACGGCGAGGATCGATACCCCATTTTGGGCGAACGTCGTGCTGAAAGCTTTTGAAAGCTGTCAAAGCTTCAGCTGACAGCCAGCTCGGCCCGCCATTATAAATAGCGACTTTCAACTGCGATAATGAACCCGGGCGAGAGACAACTTTTTAATTAGATTTTTTTATTATTTCAGAATATTTTTAATACAAAATAAAAGTAATAAAATAAAAAGTAATATTAAATTTAATAATAACATAGGAAAAAACGTATATTTTATAAATATCTATACAACCACTTGACGTATTTAAAATAACAAGCAATGTTTATTTTAATATTTAAAAAAATATTATACACTTAAATTTGTTGTTTAAATTTTATAAATTTCAGAAAAATTAGACTAAAATGTTATTGAATGACGAAATATCTTATATAAGTAATTTATTTGCTTGAACAGGGGCTATGAAAAAGTGCCTTATATTTTTGTGACTATTTTAAGCGCCTCTACTCAGTAAACAAAGTCCAAACCGTTGAAAAATATGGATTTTTAAAATTTCACAGGGAATAATATAATTCTAATTACACGTTTATAAAATGTTCTGGAAATAGGAATATAGGTACATCTTAAATTCTTAATGAGCAATGTTGAACAAATATTTAATAATATTTTTAAATACACTGTTATTAAGATTAGGCTAATAAATAAAAACAATTATTTCAACTTGCTCCATTAAAATAAACTTTATATAAATAAAATACAGAAATATCAGCTCGATATCTATTATAGTTTTCCAGTAATCGCAATTTTAACTAAAGAATAACTATTTAGTTATTTAAAATTATAAAATTTCAATAAAAAAGTGCTATGGTGTATAATGAAATGCAATTTTTCATAGGGATTTGTGTTGTTAATCGTCACGGTTTGAAAAAAAAATTATAGCCGATTTTGATCAATTTCTTATTTCATTATTGATTATCTAATATTTGGACAAATAACCCACGGACTGCTATTTTCCATGAGATGGTAACCAATTTGGGTGTTGTTTCCTTAAGGTACGCGTAAGAAAATTTGATCAAAATCGTTAGGACCAATTTTGAGAAAATAGTAATTTTGGGGTTCTTTTCGTATGGCACTTACCCTGGTGAAAATATCCTCACATACGAAATTTTATTAAAATCGCTGCACACAGTACAGACATCAAACAGACAGACAGACAGACAGACAGCAATTAAAAAACCTCGTTTTTGAGTCAGGAAACATCAAAACTGATATATCACAAAAAATCTACACATCTTTTTTACCATAGGAAGTATATTGAAGAAAGTAAAGCAAAAATAAAGTTTTAAAGTTTTTGTTGCATATCTCAAAAAAATTGCTTTTTTGACAATTTTGTACAAATTAATACCAGTATAGCTGCATAGATCACGGCCGCTATTAGTATTTCTTCTACTAGAGTATTATTGTTTTATGGGGGGGGATTTATTTTATATAAACACCATGGTCTTATAGTAATATTGGATTCCCCCAAAGGACAACCGGCTAAAAAACGCTTTCTTTTACAGGTCTCATTACATCCCATACAGCACTATAATTAAATATACCTTCGTAGGTGAAGACGCTTCTCTCTGCTAAAAAAAAAAAAAAAAAAAAAAAAAAAACACTTTAATGAACATTAACTTTTGAATATTATAATACAAAACATAATTTTTCTAAAATCAACTCTGTTTATTTAAAATGAGACTTAACAGAATTTACAAAAAAACAATGGCAGAGGGTGAAGTAAAATAACCAATAAATGCTTAGATTCTAAGCTTGGAAAATTGAGTAGAAAAGAAAACAAAACAACATATTAATGTGAACTTTTTTTGAAATTTCACTCTGTAATACAGATGTGTTCCCTTCACGATTTTTGTTCGTTACTGAGCCAGTTTACTAAAACTTCTTAATTCGTTTGTGAATTTTTCTGGAACTTCTGGAACACTTTTCACTGGAACTTCTTTTGCAACTTTTAGGCCTACAACAAACGCTTCTCTGCACTGTTTTTAAGAACCACATTATTAACATTTTTCGGCAAAAATCACCCGTTTTTGTAGGGCAGTTAGCATTTTGAAATGCATTATTCAATTAATGAGATCAAAACTGGGCAAATGTTTTTAAATTGAATATACAACAATTAAAAAGCTGAAGTAATCAATTAAAATAAACTGATCCAGGCTAGCCAACATAAAATAATCTACAACAATGGCTGAAATGATTTAAATTCTTAAATTATTGTATTTAAATTATTTAAATACAAAGTCTCTTTGTAGGTAGAGGTACAATTTAATTTGAATACGTTATTAAACCCGATTTCTCTTAAACTGATCATCCTGTACAAAAGTGTTGCAACTTTATCTTATTTTAAATTGCTCTTAATTTTTTATTTTCATATTTTACATATTTACGAAGGTATTTAGAAAAAAAAGATATTTTAAAACTTTTTTTGGCATTTTTACTTTTTCGTGTATATTTTATTTTATTTGTAAATGGCGTTGATTCAATATTACTAAATAAACGGAGTTGAAAAATATCAACCTCATCAATAATTTATTCAAAATCTAAGAAAATTTCAAGTGAAACTTCAATCTTTTCTAATTGTTTCATAAACGTATTCACCTTTATAAGACACTAGCAGAGTACTCGTCCTTCGTACGGGGTTGAAGTATATTTGTATTGTCTAATGGAGTATAGATAATTTAGAGTTTAGGGAGTTTTCAAGGCCAGTGGTGCGGTGCCCTGTTGGAATTTCTGAATAAAAATAGGCCTATCTCTTAACCAGGGAAGCTAAGAATGTCCATGTACAATTTCAGCTCAATGGGTCCAGTAGTTGTTACGTGATTGAGTAACACACAGACAGACAGACACCATTAGATTTTTATATAATAGTATAGATTATTCGTTTTTGGAGACCATGAGTTTTGATAATTGGGGATGTATTAATTTTCTCATGTAATGTACTTTATATATAAAATTAAAATATATTCGTTTTAATAGAATAAAAAAATTGTTTCTTACTTGTCGTCATACACAGAAAACAATTAAAAATTGCTTAATTTTGGCATTAATTTAAAATTAACAAACCTTAATTGACATACTTGGATAACTAATCAACATGGACGTCGTAAATAAACTTAACATATAATATAATACTTTAAATTGTTAAATGACCGGACTTTTCTTTAGGTTCTAAAAAGTGATTTTTGAAATGATGTCTATTTTATTAATTTATTGATTTTAACGCTTATACATTATTTTACCAAGCTAGTATTATTGATGTCTATTTGTCTATGGTTTGTCGTATGTGAACTAGCACTAATACAAAGATGTGAACCGATGTTAATCAAAATTTTGTACGAAATTTATCTCGAGAATTTAAAATATTAATTGATGACTCGAATTTTTACGGTATAAAAATTTTGCCTTACAAAAAAAGAAGACATTACTATTTATTCAAAATTAGTTCTGACGATTTTGATCAAATTATGCTCAAGTGCAACCATTAAAGACCAAAACCTTTAACCCCCTCCCAATATAATTTTGTGATTTTTTGTGATATAAAAATTAAACATTGAATAAACGACTTATTATATTACACTCGCTTCTATGGATTTAATTCAAACTATAATAAAATGTTTAAATTAATACGGCCAAACTCCTGTAAAAAATTGCAAGTTAAAGCAATATGGTTAATCAATAATTGGCAAAAAAACAATATGATCACCCTCTATGACACAAACGAAGTAAGTTTATACTTTTTCATTCAAAGACGACATCCATGGTTTATTTTCACTTTTAATTTAATTACCGAAATTACATTTTTGGTGACGATTAATTTTGGTTGGTTTTTATTTGTTTTTGGTTATGGGTCAGTGAGAAAGTTTGTGTAATGTTTTGAACTGTTTATTTTACATTGTTTAATAGTTAGTAACGTTTGGAAATTTACAAATAGTATAGTTTTGTGTGAAGGTTTGGCTGTTAGGTTGTACCAACTTAACATACTTTGTTTCAAATTTTAAAAAAGATTTACCATTTTATATTGTAGTTTGATTGTATGAATTGTATTATACAATTTCATTAAATTCACTCACGTTTATAATCAAACATGCATCTCATAAAATGCCACTGAAATCTTTCCTCTCTTCTATCATATCTCTATTACTACAACAAACACATATCCATATTCTATGAGATACTTATGATCTTAGAGGGGAAAAATTTAGTTTCAGCCATGTTTCTGTGACATGTTTGAGAGGGGTTGCTGTCATATGTGTTGTAGGGGCTGAGGCAGTATAAAGTAATGCACCCTATCTCACCCCACTGACGCCATCTTGACAACAGCCCCATATTTCCGTCGGGGATTTGCCTGATACCAAGTGGAGTAGCTTTTCTTGGGGTGAATTTCTATCTTTATTTTGTTGAAAATAGAATCAAATTGTATTTACATTGTAAAAATGTTTTTAAGCTTACATTTACACAGCAGCGCCATTTAAATAACCATTATTTAACAGAAATAAACTGTTTGAATTTTTTTTTCAACACACCTATTTACAATACCAAACATTTGTATTTTTATTCTCTTTAGAAACATGTATTATTTATTATTTATCCAACTCTTTTGAGTATAAAACCAGTAAAAACGCTCCATTATAAAATGTAATAATCTTCTTCAAATGTAGTGGCTAAAAGTTGTATATCTTGTAGGAAATATTACATCGTATTAATAGATCAAGGAGAGACTTATTCAGTAGGATATGTTTGTAGTTCTTAACCTAACCTAACCTAACCTAACCTAACCTGCTAGGTTCCAAGAAGCCTCTTAGACATATATTCGCATCACTCTTGTCAGTATCTCACCTCTTGGGGATATCATAACTATTTTTATTTATTTTTTTAAGGGATTTTTAATTAACAAAAATTATCTGACAAATTAGAAATAAATTAAGTTTAACACATTTTTAAACCCGTCGTATATACCAGTCAGACGAATATTGTGATAATGTAGAAATTAACTTAAAAGAACGAAATGTTAATTGCGTAATTCCACAATAAAAACAAATTGATGGTGACGTCATAGTACTTACCTAACCCATTATACAATGTAATATAAGCTGATTGTTTAAATGTAACATCCAAAAGTTGGTTTCTTGGACCTTTTAGGAAATTTTTACATCGAATTGGTAGATCAAGGCGTCTTATCAAGGTAGTGTAAATTTTGTAATTGTTGTTACTTATTTTTTTAACCTCATAATTATGTTTAACACTACTATCTTGACAGCTAGCTCATAAGAGCCACGTAGTTGTCTTTACCGGGTGTACAAAAAGTAATGCACCGGTTCGATATTTTTGGTTTAAATTACACTGAAAAGCGGAAAACCTGGATGTACACTATGAATCTAAAGAACTGTTGTTGCACAACATGAGTGACGTTGTAGGACCAGGAGGGACTTTTTGTAAGGAGTATTAAAAAAAAACTTTAGTGAAAGTTGTACATCATTTTGGGGATTTACTTGTATAGTTTAATGTCGCAAACCGGACTTCAAAAGGTTGATCCAGTGCAAAATGGCAGATTATCAAAAGTTTTACTAAAAAAAAAAAAAAAAATGTTTACTTACCTAATGTTTTCAGGTAAATGTTCCAATAATTGTTCTCCGCCGGTTATTTGACAGTTGGAAAGAGGCACATAAAAACTCTTTACAGAATTTTGCAGGGCAATTGGAGGAAGCATTTACATTCTGGAAAGTATTATTTGTCTCAGTTTATCTTATTTATGAGACTTTGTTTTGACGACTTTGTCCTTAAGGAAACCCCAAGCAAAAAAGTCTAATGGAGACAGATCTGGTGAACGCGCTAGCCTCTCTAGTTGTGGGTATGATTGTGGCTACTAAAATAATGTCTGTCTAAATCGGCCATTTGTCACGGGATCATCCTTTTGAAGTGCGGCTTGCGGCATTAAACTCTGCCAGTAAAGCCCTTTTAAAATGATGTACAACTCAGCCTGTGCTTCCATTTAAGATTTTTTTGTACTCCTTATGGGACGTCTCCCTCCTGGTCCTACACTGTCACTCATGGTGTGTAAGAATAGTTCTTTAGATTCATAGTGTAAGTCCAGGTTTTCAGCTATCCAGTGTCATTTAAACAACAAATATTAAAGAGGTTCGGTACTCTTTTTGTACACCCAGTATATTAAAAAGTCTTTACTCGCTTCTCTCATTTAAGTGATTCCATTCTAGCGAGGTTAGAATCTCTCTCTCTCTCTCTCTCTCTCTCTCTCTCTCTCTCTCTCTCTCTCTCTCTCTCTCTCTCTCTCTCTCTCTCTCTCTCTCTCTCTCTCTCTCTCTCTCTCTCTCTCTCTCTCTCTCTCTCTCTCTCTCTCTCTCTCTCTCTCTCTCTCTCTCTCTCTCTCTCTCTCTCTCTCTCTCTCTCTCTCTCTCTCTCTCTCTCTCTCTCTCTCTCTCTCTCTCTCTCTCCTCTCTCTCTCTCTCTCTCTCTCTCTCTCTCTATCTCTCTCTCTCTCTATATATATATATACTCTCTACGCTCATGTGGTGACACAGCCGTCGTAAGTATAATATATCACATTTTCTTTTTAGCTCATGGATCATAATTACATTTTTGACAATAACTTTGCTTACATTTATCATCGTAGAAAGGTAGGGTACCATTACGTGCTGAATTGAAATATACAAATTTGTATTTAATTAGTTCTAAGTTGAATAATACACGAACTATGAACAAATAACTGTTTAAAAAGGAAGCCATATTGAAATTTTCAATCGGTGAATTTCAATAGGGTTCTATTCTAGCACACTATTTTTCTAATATCAAACTTTATTCCAGTTTCGTAAAATAAACTATAACTTTTTCTGTATTGTCCTAGTTAAAATGGGCGCAAGTTTCCATAATGTACGTTTCCATTAAGGACTTCTCTGCTGGTGTGCTCCCTCCTCCCCTGTCATAATGTATGTCCTCGAGAATTACCTTCTTCTAATTATATATAATTTACATAATTTTGTGTAAACATGTTGTTTAAACAGCAGACAAATTAAATTGAGTAAACAGAAGTTTCACTTTCAGGGCATGGATTCAAGAGACTAAACTCTAAACAGATAGTCTGGAACTTCAATTTGAGTTTCAATTCTATTTTAATAAACGGTACGCAAACCTCCTCAATCGCTCATCACTTCGGTAGTTGAGAATGAAGCGTAGATATTTATATATTTAAATAAGTCCCCAAAAATAACTTCCCTAGTTCCATAAACAAGTCTTCAACATAAATCGCATTCAATAAAACAGGGTTTTTCAATTTTATTTTTTTAAAATATTATTCCTAAAGAGTAATATTGTTTTACTAACGATTCTGTACACAGAATTGTAGCACTCACATTTCACTAAAATTTAAACGTAATCGGTGGTGTCAATTTTGAGAAATTTAGTCTCTTGTAACTGGGTAATTTTTTACTGATCGTTTGATTTTTTTAATCAAAATCATTTCTATCAAAAAATGCTTTTAAAAAGTTCCAAGATCTGGTCATAATATACCGACTTACCAAGTTTGATTAAAGAGATCAACGCGTTTGTGCTAGTATTTACGACACGACATACAGATATAATTCCAAAAAATAACTTTTTGACTCAAAAGACTAATAAAGTTGTAGGCTATATCCACAAAAAAAATCAACATCAATTTTATACCAATGATTACGTGTATATGGAAATGCACCAAGGTATTGGACCACCTTCCACATTACATTTTATTTTGTTGAAACTAATTTCAAATTCAAATCAATGCCTGAAATAAATTTACAAATCCGTCTACCGCCGAATTCCGATAAATAAATACAAATGTTTCAAACTGTACGAATTGTATGATATTTAGTATCTCATACAGACATAAAACATCTACACATTAGATGGAAAATAATTTGTTCTATCCAGATACAAACTATATTACCACAACTGCAAACAAAAATTTACCTCACTATAGAGGTTAATTTTCTTACGTGTATATGTTATTCCTTGTGATCGCCTAGTTATATATTATTTTATAAAATTAACTAATTTCTATAACAAAATGTATCAATTAGTAACAAAATCATTAAATTAACAGACAATAAAAATAGCACTGTCAGTTATCGCGTCACTGTTTTATCAGGCAAAGAAATTTCAGTTACCAAATAGGCTATAAGAAGTATAGGGCGAGTTGGTAAAAAAATTTATAGATCGTTTTTAAAAATGTCGATAATTTTTAACAATAGGCCTACTTAAGTTTATATACGTTTCAAACTTCAAGAAATGGAATAAGTAATTTTCAACATGATGTCAGTCTGTCGTTTTTGTCGTCTGTGCGTAAGCACAATAGCGGTCACAAAAAACGAAAACAGGAACATGAAATTTGGTATATGGGAAATAGAATCTTATTGAAATTTTTTTAAATATGGAATTTATAATGTCAAAATGGCGGACATAAAAAAAATCATATCTCGTGTGATATTCATCATGTAATACACTAAATTAAATGACATTTTGGAGATTTCAATTCTGAATGTAACGCTACCAACTTTACGACAATAATTAATTAAGTTATTATAAAAAATGTAATTTCGAGTCAAGTCACTGACATGAACTTATCATCACATAATCACGTCTTCGAAGCCTTACACTACTGAGCCATTGGCACGAGCGAAGCGAGTGAAGACATTTATATACTTTTATATATATACACACGAAGATCAGCTAGCCTACATTAAGGAAATAGTAATTATTACGAAGTTTACAAAACCTGTGAAACAAATTATGTATTTCATAACTACCCTACTGGATAAGACTCATTGATCTACCAAAACAATCTAACAATTTCAACAAGCCTCAAGAAATCATTTTTTTCAATTCATTTCATTTAGAGATCTGCTTGTATTAGCCTATATTGTATAATACAGCTGGATAAGTATTATAATTGTGCTCATAAACTTGTTTTATAATTTTACGAGTGTAACAGAAACAATGAGGGTTAATACTCTTTAGAATCGTTCTGATTGGTCAATAGAAATCATTATAAGCTCCAATACAGTTACGGAAACTTCAAAACGTACTGAGAACAGTATAGGAAACTGTGTCTAATCAGTTTTTTGTTTGTAGATTTTTACAAAATAAAAAGTTATATAACACACTGTGTTTGTTTTATGAAACCCTACTATTAACATTTAACAAACCAGTTTTTATAAAATGTATATAATTTAGATTTATTCCAGCCAGGAGGTCTAATCAAAACTTAATCAGACTGGGCTACCCCAGGGGTCTATTGTTGGGTTCCATATTGTTTCTCTTTGCATCATGCGTGTCGTTGGTGACGTCAATGCTAGTGATACCATAGTCGGTATATTAATTAAACTTGGTCCATGCTCTTGATAAATTACTTGGTAGTCGGGTATATTCTTTGAATTTATTGTTGAATATAGGAGGTTTTGTGATTTGTAGATGGACTACTTAAGGGAGTGGACTGATTTTGTTCAAATTTAGTTAGTGAGCTTATCATATCTCCAGGTAGTTTTATTAAACATCTTCCACGATAGGGACAAAATTTCGATTTTATCAAAATTAAAGTGATCAGACCTCCTTAAAACGTGGCATGACTCGATCACAACGTATTAATTAAAAATATCGTGAGTTTTAGATGAAAAAACAAAAACATCTGTTATAATAAACTCAAATTCTCAATATTGCTTCAATCGATTTCTTTAAAATTTTAATGAAACATGAATATTAATGAGCCGAATCATTTTGTTAACCATTGTGTACCACAGTGTATCATATTGCTAGAAAAATAAAATACTGTTCTAGACTAATTTACAAGATAAAAATGTAAACTTCACGGGGCATAGATTTCGACACAAATTTAGTGGTCTTACAAGTTTTGTGACCTAAAATAAATTGTAGAAAAACAGTTTCCAGAACCGTATCTCTTGTAATCTTTTTATAATATTACTAGGCCTACAAAATAAATATTTTTTTATATGTAGTTGAAAACAAAATTAGAAAAATTTAATTCTAAGTTAATTGATATGAATGGGGGCCAGTCAAATATTCAAAAAATAATAACAAGGAAAATAATGAGCCAAAATTACAATAGCAATCATTTTACTGTTATTTTGTTCAAGAATAACCAGGAAGTTACTTTACTCGAAAATTTATTGGTCGCCATTTTGAATTGTACTAAAATGGCGACCTCTAGTTTGCGCGGTTATTTCTATTAAATAAGACTTTTAAAATGAAGTACTATTCAATGGAGCTTCACATTTTAAAAATTTAATTGCCCTAACCTAACCTAATTAATGGTGGATTTGAATTAACCTTATAATGAAAACATTTGGTGTTTTTAGACAAAAACATTTATAAAATTTGAACTCTTTACCTTTTAAAGTTTAAAAGATAAACATTTGTATTTTTGACACCTGGTTAATTCAAAACGTAGGGGTAGCCCTACTATAAGACTAAAGTCAGAGTCTGGAATCACTTCACCGATGGAGATTCCCAGGAGGGGATGACGCTCTAGAGGCGATTAGGCCAATCTGTCCTACGCTGAGGGCCTTTCAAAGAAGGCTAGAGGTGAAATTCGAGATTCTGATCTAACATAACTCACCTTCGTTTGGAGTCATATGGTAAGGAAGTTCCCATTTCCTTCCTGAGGAATGACATACCCGCCAGAAAAATTGCTGTTTTTTCCCAATGCCTATCCTAAGGCTAAACTTAACTATTAGCAAAGTTAAGACATCGAGGACAAGTTTGAACTCATAAAGGATGGACATTTTCTTTCATTTTCATAGTGCTACATTGAAAAAGGAGCTCTTGTTCCTTCCTTTCTGGAGACAATGATTGCTACCTTTGAACTCAGGTGAAGAAAACAAGTTGATCACCGGATTGAGGAAAGACATTCTGACGACTAAAAGGGTGTTTATTAGGGCCCCCAAACTTCTGAAGCGATCTTCCGATAAAACCTAGCCTACGAGGTACTTGTCCAGCATAACCATACTCTTAAGTTAAGGGAATGGAAGGTACTTTCGGGAAAGGAAGACTCAAAGGGCTTTCCTTAAACAAGTTACGGCATTACTCACTGGACACGGCTACTTCAGAAAACATCTGCTAACACTCCGGATTATCAATAGTGATCCTGTTTATAGGCTTTGTAAACACTCTGAAGAGATTGCTAAACATGTTATCCTAGAACGTGAACGACTCGACGGTAGGAGAAGGCTATATTCGGGCTTCACAACATGGTGATGATTACTCTTGCCAGAATCAGTGAAAAAAAACTGCTAAGTCCCATTGAAGGCACAGACATCGGCTTGCCTGTTAGTAGGTCCTTGGAGTGTACAATAAGCTTCAGTTGACATAGAAGCATCTTGAGTCTATATACCCCAATAATCTAATCTAATAAGACCAAAATCTACTTTAAAATATAGTACAAATACAAACAAAATATATTCTTTGCTCTCTATCCATAATATCTGAAAGTTATGGATTGTAGAGAGATTAACCATGGACGCTGTTGTAAGATTTTAAACCACCAAAAATAAACTTCAACTTTTTTGATCAAATTTTGGTAAAATGTGATTAATAACAATGTGTCAAACCTCATGCAATGGAAAACTACAGTTCCTTGATATTTTAGAAGGCACAAATTAAACCCAATAGCAGTTTTTTAAGTCTTAAATTAAACATTTCAGTAAGACTTTATTATTTAATAAATTTAAAATGGAAAGAATTCAGTTTTGGTCTTATGATAACTTACCTACAAAATATTCAAATAATTTTTGTAGTCTATGTGTTTCTAAGAAAGTGTATGCACCAATTTTGGTTATTATGATGTAAAACGTATTTAAAAAATCTTGCGTTTTCTAATTTAAACACGTGGTTTAATGTCCAATAAACTAAAGTTTATTATTAGTTTGGGTGTGATATCTTCAAACTGAAATAAAAGAAATTTCTTAAAATAACGAAATCAAATATAATAAACTCCAAAATATACAGAGTACTTAAAAAACTTCAATAAAGTTTAAAAAACTGGATAATGAAAAAAATTAATAATAAAGTTAATTTTCAAAACCATGGATTGGTAAAAAATCTAGGTTGACATAAACTGTAGAGGAGAATTATATTTGATTATATATTCATTTTCATTCCATCTTTATCTACATAAAACTCCATTTACATTTCTAAAAAATACCTAACACCAAATTCCTGTAATTGTAGTTAGTGTACAATACAAATAAAAACGGAAAATTTAGTCTGTTGTTTTAAGGTAGCTACATTTAAAAGAGCGACTTACCATTGCAAGGCAACAAGCACATACTCAATAATACATACGTATTATGTACACGTTCATACATTTTAAACCAAACCCTGTGGTACATCAAGTTTTTTTGTAAATTGTCTTTTTAATGAATTGCAATCACTCTTCCATTTGACTCATCACTTTTTCTTTTCTTTTCGCAGCCGCCATCCAATACTCATTGAAATGAGAAAATTTTAAAAATTCAAAACAAAATTTTATATTCAAACATTCTTCTATTTTGAAATTAATATTTTTTACGTGTATAAGGTTTTCGCTGTAGTTTTGTCATTTAAAACATCGTAAAAAGTCTATATGTGATACAACAAAATATTTCGTGGATCTTTTTGACTAATATAACCTCAAATTGATTTTATGACTAGCCTTATTAATCAGCTGTTACTAAATTTACAAAATTGGTTGTTATGGTTAGGAATGTTGAAATGGATTAAAATTTCAAAAAATCAAACAGCTGATTTCTAGTTTATAGTGTATTTGAAACCATTAATTATAATTTTTTTTACTCAAATTAAAAATTCGTTCTCGTTGTCGAGTTTAGTTATTCATTTAATAGATATTTATATAAGTTAATCAACTCTGCACAACATAATTAGAGGAATCGTGTATCAATGTATTGGTCCACAATGTTTTATTTTCACTCTTGGGTAATTTATTACCTATTAAATTAAAATACTTTTCACTTTTCTAATATTAAATTTTTTTTAGACTTTGATTGTTAAAAAATCTATTACACCAGAATACAATAAATTTCAGGATCTACCAAAAGTTTTAATTTATAATGGAACCGCATACATTATTACATGTATTTTACTATGTTTTTCACGATTATAAAAGTAAATAAAAAATTATTAGTGTTGCTTTTTGTAGTGAATTCATTTTGAAAAAACTTGAAATTAACTACTGTAGTTGTATATAATAAAGAAGAAAAACTCTTTTCAATAACATTGTTCTCATCTTCAATGATATATAAACTGAGCGTTATAACTTTAATTTAATTATATTTATTACAACTAAAGATACGCCAGCTTATGTATCACTGAATATGACGACAAACACGTTAACGTAAATAAATCAATTATTTTTGTGAGTTTTAGCTATTAAAGTATATCTTCTCAAAAACCGAGTTTAATATTTATTTATTAATATATTCATCATAGCGGTCCAATGTATATCTTATGCGATATTTTTATTTACTTTAACTTGTACACAAATTTTGATCTCCTCCAAGCCTAAAGACACAATATTGAGATTTCGTTCATTGAACTGCTCATTCCATTTCTAGTTTTAAATAGTTTCCGTTTAAATAAGGAGTTACAGCCTATAAAGAATTTTAGGGTGGTATTTAACATAATTAGTATTTGTATATTAAGAGATTTTTACGGTGACATTTCGATACTTTTTAACAGAATTCGCAGGTTAATGAAAAAATCGTAAAAATATTCAAGGTTTAGAAAATATACCAAAATTATTATACATAAAATAATATAACAGTTTTGACTAATATAGATTAAAGTTTTAAAGTCATAAAAATCTTCTTCTTTTATTTTTACTAATATTTTGTTGTAGGTTCGATTGAAAAAAGAAGGTAAAAACATTGTTTGATTAAGTAAACATGCCTGCTTACGATCATATAATCATGTAATTTTATTTCTCTCCCAGAAAACGGATTTTAGAATGTACGTCTGTTTTTTAATAAAATGATTTTATGACATTTTTTTTATCTATCTCATAAAGTTTCTTAATTTTATAACTGGAAAGAATAGAAACAAAAATGAAATTAACAATATCGTAAGGATTACATATTTATTTTTATATTTTCGCCAAAAAGATTTACAAATAATAATTTAAGTTATGCAATGTTCGCCAACGAATAATGAAAAAATGATATTGTGTAACCATTTTGCCTATATAACGCCTTAAAACTTAAGGTGCGTTACCTAGTATGTACATTATTTCTTATATATATTTTGAGTGTTATTAATTAATTGTATCCAGACCTTTTTAAAAATATTTTCTATTTGTATATAGACCACTTTAGTATATTTAAATAATTAAACTACTGTAAATAATTTCTTTAAAATGTTATTAGTTTCTAAAAAATTTATTTTTTTTCCAATAATTGTCGACTGTTACAATAATTATTTACTATTTATTACTTTATTAGAAATTGAATGAGATAAGTTTCTTTTGTAATTCATGCTTAATAATTAAAATAATACAATTTATTAAAAATTGTATAACTTTAATTAAATTTATTAAAGTAATTAAAATTAAATGTATTTAAAAAATGTAGAGCACAGAAATGTTGCAGCGTATTATTTTAATTTTAAAAATGAACCTCCGTTTTAATTTCCCACCTGCCAGAAATGATTGATAATAAAGAAAGAAGTGTTTAATTTCCACAGTTTCTAAATAATTGAATTAAATTTTCTTGCAATGTACGGTACGCTGCCACTCGGGGACAAAAGCTTTCAAAGAATTAAAAGCAACACCGGTTTTCGACGTGGTATATCTTTCAAAGGCCGACAAAAACAAAATAAGTTTCAGCTTGAAAACAATTCCCCCTCTTTTTCTGTCAAATCATCGCCTTAATCCTTACCAATCCACAAGGATACAGTTGGGCAAAAGTGCCACAAGGAGCGCTGTAGTAAAACGATCCATCATGGCGTACGTTGTAATTGGCTGAGAGTTGATCACGTGGTACCTATAATTGCCCTAGTGGGCGGGTACACTCGTCTCTGTCTCTTTCTAACCCTCCTCTTTGATTTTCTCTCTCTTTCTATTTCTCTCTTCCTCTACTGTCTCTGTAGGCAACATTTCATTCGCGTAGCTCGACACTTTGAAATCGCGTGAAAAACAACCTGCTAAACTGACGTACATTATATGGCAGTTATTTAGTTCGAAAAATCGGTAGAAATGTGTTTTTATTGTGCCTAAACTTTTAGTAAAGCAAACAATGTCGTGTAACTGTTTTAAATCACGTTTAGGACAAAATAATGTAGTTGAACATAAATAGTTTATTAGTGTTAAACGTGTTTGTTTATTTTGTGTTAAAGTGAACTGTACAATAGTGATACAAATTAAAATGTGATTTTGAAAAACAGTGAAAAAGTGATTTATTGGAATTGAATGTGTTTTTGGCCTTCTAAGAACTGTGATTTTACAATAATTTCAAATTTTCCTTAACAGTGATAATATGAGTTCCTTCCTAATGAACACTGGACCGTCTTATCACCACCACCAACCTCCAATTCACCACCAAAGCGTAGTAGTAGATCCTAAATTCCCTCCCACAGAAGAGTACAGTCAAAGTAACTATATTAGTACAGATTTCTTCAACGGCCACCATCACCATAATCCAGGAGGACACCCTCAGTACGCTGGATACCATCATCAAGCTACAGGTACACCTTACGGTATCTCCGGAAGTCATGGTGGAGTGCCTACAAACTACGGCACATACGCCGCAGCTGGGAATTACTACCAATTACATCCACACCCAGAAATACACCATCATCATACATTACCTCCGGAGGGACAACAACCTCCGACGATACTCCAACCTCCTCCACAGTGTACGGTACCCCCGCCGTCCACCGTCCTCGACAGTCCCAAAGGGTCGTCGTCATCTCCTTGTCATATGAGGAGTCCGGGATCGACGCCGCAACACCATGATCTTCAAGTATCGATGGAAGGTACGGAAATTGATTCGGATGATCAGGAAGAGCTAGACGATGAGGAGTTGCTCACGACAGAAGATGGATCGCCTCTGATGATTGACGAAGGATCAGAGTCGGGTGATAGGATTATTTATCCGTGGATGAAGAAAATACACGTTGCTGGAGTCGGTGAGTTGATAATGTGTTATTAGATATTTAAATACTGTAGGCTTGAATTAGCTAAACGTCAGAAAAAATTGTTCAACTGTAATGACAAACGCTTCTACAAACATATGTTCCAAACTTTGCTAATTTCCCGTTTGTTTTTTTCTAAAAACAATTATAATTTATATTCATTATAACTCATGTAGGATTGGTACAAGCATTTTGTATTTGATTCATTTTTATTATACTCTACATTAAAAGGATAATTGAGTTATCGACTTCAAAACATACGTTTTAGCAGGCTAGGCCTATAATAAAGAAAAGTTTGTGATATTTGAATTTTTCTATTCACCCAAAAATAAAAATAAAATATAATGATTTATGTGTTGTAGTCAATCAATTTTAACAATATCAACATAATTTGTCTTTTGTAAAACATTAAACCGAAATGTTTAATTTTAAACATTTCAAACGGTCACCATTTTGAAAATAAAGTCTAGATATAGGTTAAAAGTTAAAACGTTGTACAAAAAACTAAATCTGAATTCAATATTGTATCCAATTCCGAATACTTATACATACAAATCACTACACATATAATCTAAGGAAAACGAAGTTTATTCGAACATATGTTTGTAGGAACACTTTTTAAAATTTTTACACAACCTGAAACAACATAATTATATTAGAATCATTTTGTAAACTGTTTTCAATTATAATTCTAATCTATTTTATCATGATAAATTTACAAGTCGATTGTAGTACCTTTTTCAAGAAGAATTTTATAGCCTACTAATTCGTAAAAATGTTTTGCTTTATAATTTTATAGTTTTAAGATATCATCTGATTGCTTCGTTTGCAATACCGCGCTGTATTTATAAGATGCCGAAATCATTTGCTAAAGCGCAGTTTTCAGTTTTCGTTTTTGGAAATTATGAGTTATAAACTAATTTCTGTTTTAAATTAGTGTTCTATCGATTGTTTGCTATAAGTTATTGTTTTTCCTTTATATATTAAATTCTCTAGTATTTTTACTGTATAATACCATAAGTGTTTTTGGATAAAAAAAAATTTATAGATAAACATATTTGTTAGCAACAAGAAATATTTAGTCTTTACCAGATTTTATGTAAGTAGTTTCATAAAAAAAACTTTGTCCAAAAACATAAAATATGTAGGAGATTATATTTGTTTACATTATATTTAAACAAACCTATTACGAGATAGCAAACACTAGGTGTTAATTACGCTAATTTTGAAAATATGAAGGAATTATTGTGAGATATTTATAAATACAGTAGTTGAGGAAAATACAGACACACACTACATGGACTTAGTTTCTATATCTTAGACGGATTCAAGGAAAATGAAAGAAACAATATGTTACGTTAAGTAAAGAGTTGGGGGATAAACATAAAATAAATCAATCGGCGCACAGTTGCAAAGCCCTGCCTTTATGTAAGCAGTTAATAGTTTCTAACAGAGAAAATAACTGAAACATCAGCCAATTTGCATTATTGCAATTGTTATGTATTTTTATTATCTTTTACTAATTTTAGTTTTTGATGTATATGATAATGACGGATTGTTCATAAATAATGTGATTTATTACTATATAAATATTAATACACTGCGTTTCGACAATATAAATCAACTATCGTTGTAAAGTTTTAAGACAATTATGAATGTGTATTGTTATATACACCAATGTCCTATTGTACTATAATAACAATATTTACAAATATATATAGTTATGAATTGTATATTATCAACGTTCATGTTTACAATTGGAGATTAAAATTTTAAAAATTTAATATTTTATAACTTAGATAATTTTTATTGTAGGAAATTAGTATTAATATAATTATGATGTAAATAGTTTTACAAAAGAGAATTTGAATTATTCTGAATATTTTTACGTATTTGTAGTTCAATTATTGTCATTCAAGACGACAAATGTATGAATACAGAGTGCCCAGTTATTGGGTACACTCATCAGTATATAAGGTGTCAGTAAAAGGGTGCTTTGGGAAGTCATTTTGAGCATCGTGATAAAGAACAGAGCTGCTTAAACAAACCTAAAAATACTTCGTTTTCCGTCTGTCAGTTTGTCTTTTTTTTTTAACAGGACAACTCCAGAATGGTTGTAGATATCGATAACATATTTTTCAGATTATTTTATACTATTAGTTTGCTGTGTACCACAAAATCTAACAAATTCCCACTTAAATAGCGTTTATTATAAACTTATGGTGCTTAACAGTTTTTATATTCAACTTTTTAATAATTTGTAATTAATAAATTACTAAGGATTTCTTTTACCAACTTTTTTACCGATATCAAATACAACATACACAAAATATGTTTTTTGTATGTCTATTCTATAACATACAATTGAATTATAAAGATATTATCTTCTTCAAGATTATACGTCATAAAAATATTGTAACTTGTGCTTTCGAAAATTCAACGCTTTTCAACATATTCGACATCCAAAATGTTTAGTAAACTCCATTTTGAAACGGTTAAATCAAAATTATAAAATTTTTAATGAATAGTAAAATATATTCTACAATTGATATTTGGGTTTAAATAGATTCCGAAATTATTTCGGAATAAAGATAGAAATTCTTGAATTTTTCTTCTTTTATTTTATATTCAAAATCAGCTTCTAATGTTGGGATCCCATTTATTGGATATTCTGTATATATGTTAGCTTCCGCCATTTTTAAATTGTTTCGATAAACTATTCGAAAGTACAGTTAAAAACATTGTATGATAAATTTGAAAACTAAATATGATCGCAATAGCGGCAATATTTATATCCGTACAAAGTATTTATTAATAACCTGTGAAAACGTGTTCCGGGATCAGAATCTGTTTTCATTTCATACGTCCGGAACCGCGTATATCGCAATGTCTATTGTGATGGTACATTTTCTTTTAGAATTTTTCCCAATAATTGATTTGATGCTGAAAAACTTGTGTAAGTAATAATTGTTTGTAAAATGTTCACGTGGTTATTTTTAAATGTACATGGAATTCAATCGCTTCGCCCGATTCATAATTCAACTGTGACCACTTTTTATTACAATATCGTCTGTACCCACGTCGCTAGTATCCGTAACTCGGGCGTCGTTTGTATTAATTTTGGATAAAGCGTCGAATTTGGGATAAAGTTAAAATTAAATTGTTATTCATTTTTATTTTATCACTCAAACATCGAATGCGTGTATAATTTTTATTAAAAAACTAATCAAAAGGGTTTTAAAACCCTTCAAACTTCATTTAGTTACCAAAATTAAATAATAACAATACATTGTGACAGTACATTAAAAATATCAGCTCTAAGTAGGAAATTAATCAGCTGTTGGTACAACATATGATAAATTGGTTCACTGTCATTAGAGACTTCTTAACTTCAGTTAACTACATAAATATACAAAATTTAATCAATCAGAATTGTTCTAATATTTTTAAATCTAGAATTAAATCTATTTTACCAGAATTGTTCTGCAACTCGGTATTAAAATAAATTTATATTTATGAATATGTATAGTACAAAGCACCCACTCAAAAAACTTTTTTACCGTAAAATATATTCTCAGAGAATTATAAAAGTAATTCTGTAGTTTTTGTTAAATTTCTGTCTGTTATTGTATAGGTGTTAAAGTATCTCATATGGTATAAATTAAAATAAATGACCTAAATAATTCACTAACAAATATACAGTCATGCAAAATTGATTTTAAATTAAATTATTTATTTTACAGGACTAAATACGCTACGAGAGTATAATTCAATACTAAATTAAAATAGAAAAAGTCATGAATATCTAATAACATATAAATTTATAAAACAAAAAGAAATTCAAGAATGAAAGGCATAATTGAGACACGGTCCCATAAAACTTTAAATTTTAAATCTAAAATTAAAGGTTTGAAAGTGAAACAGTTAACGTTTTAATAGGGTGGAACTTTAAATGTCTGTTCAACCAAACAAATTTTGCTATAACGTGAAGATTATGAATTAAAGAAATGTGTTAAGCAAATAATTTAAAAAAGAAATAAAAATGTGTTATATAAATTTAAAAAAACTGCGTTAACTGAAATAAAAAAGTAAAATAAAACAGACGTAAAGAGTACAAATGATGAGTTTTTAAATTTTCTCATGAAATGTATGTTTGTTTTGTATGTAATTTCAAACAATACCTTCACATTAAACTAAATATTGGTTGAAATTACTAAGGTCTGTGGTTTATTTTAATTAATTTATTAATAGTTTTGGAATTGTAAATCGATATTTAAGAGACTACTTTTCCATTCTTAGAAGTTACATATTAGAAGTAAAATTGAACGACTTCGATAAAAGCAATTTAAACAAAACAATTAGAGTTTTGATTTATAGTAAATATTAAAATGTGCCAATATCAATAACTTTTTTTATTTTTTAATCAAAATGTGACCAGACTACGCATAAAGACTACGGATACTGATAAAGTATAGAGATATTATCAGAAAACCATTTGAAATCCAAATATAATTCCACAAAAAATTAGGTAATCGTTTATGTTTTTTTTTTTTTTTTTTTTTTTTTTTTTTTTTTTTTTTTTTCTTCCTAATATGCAAAATATAGAAAAACATACCTGATGATAAGAAACTCCCCTGAGTCCAAAACAGTGTGTCTAGCTTGTGTCCTGTGTGTAGTGCTATGAACACAAACATTTTAATAAAATTTAGTATATTTTTGTTCATATCTTGAGAATGTTTTGACCGGATCAAACGGTTTTGATATAATTTTGGTCTATCTGTAGTCTAAGGACTCAAACGGAACACAGGCTGTTGGTCATCATCTCTTAAAAATACCGATTTGTAAGGTAAATATCGTTAAGACAATTAAAATATCGGCTTTGGAGTTTACACGTTTCCTAATTTATAAAAATCAACAATAAACCTGTGTAAATAATCGTAGGAGAAAAGGTAAAACAAAAAGAGAACAACTGCAGTTCGGATTCAATCATATAAATAAGTGTTCAATGACTACATCCATGATTCATGTACACTTTTTTTACAAATAACTACCGGTTTTAGAGAAGGCTTAGTGTGCAAATTAGTGTGATGTTTTACACAGTTTACATTAAATACATTTTGAATTACTTTTAAAATCCTGATCAATAAATACAAACAATGCTATATTAACGTCATCAGTACTATCGTTAAAACTCTATTAGTGAAGAAAACAGCTCAGTACACACAATTTGTACACGCTTTTTATTCACTTTGTTTTAAACATAAGTTGAAAATCTAAAATATGTTTTAAATATCTCAGATGAAATTAATATATATTTCATAGAAAAGACTAATGAAATAATTAAATTGTATTTATTATTGATGAGGCAGGATATCTACACCTAACGTTACCCATTATTTATGCTTTTTATATTATTTAGAGACAAAACGCTTTATTAATTTCCTTCGTTGAAGTAATTAATGTGTATGAATTTAATAGTTAATATCATTTTATATAAAAAAATGAAAGTTCTACTTTTGTTGTTCTTATAGAAGTGGAGTTTAAAAACATATAATAATTAAAAGTAGTTGAAACTATACTGCTAATTTGGAGACCAATATAGAACATTTTTATTTGTTTAAATTTAGTTTCATTTATCTCCGGGAATCGGGGTATTTCTTCAATGAAATTGATAATAAGATAAATTGGAAATGCAATTTAAATTACTGATAATCTTATACTGTGGAGAATAGTTCATTTTGTAAAACCAGAAGGGTAATTAACAATACAGTATAATATCTCAATAATTTCTGAAACAAGTAAATAACAATATTATTTTTATATCGAAATTCTCTGTGTTGCTATAAACACAATTATTATTATAGCTATGGAACAGTCCCTATTACTCATTAAAAAAAAAAGTTTAAGTCATTATTGGCTTTTGTATGTTTATATAAATTAAAATATTACATTCATTATACACATTTTGAATACCTAACAAAGGTCATTGAAGACATTATGAAAATAGTTCAGACATTTTGTTTGCAATTTTGACTCCGGTATGAACATTTTGGAAACAAGTTACTAACAAAAGACGTATCAAAAAATGACTTTTCAGTTAAACCTGATGTTTTAAATGAAATGAGTTTCATCACTGTCCAAAATGTCCAGAAACTGGTAAGTAACCAATATAATCAGGTTTTACAACACTCATTAAGTTCTACTAAAATACATTTTTATTTGCAACCATAAAATTAAATTTCCTAAGCTAAAAAGGGGGGGCACCAAAGAATGTAAGACGAAATTTTGAAAATTAAACTATTTTTGAAATGTAAGATTTCACATTAAAACAAATTTTAAGAAAGTTTTAGTCCTGTTACTTGAAAACAAATGTTTGTAGCTTTTAAAAGTTATTGAAGTTTTATGAAATATTCAATCCTAGAATTAATTTAGGTAACATACAAAATGTTAAGGATATAATCACAATCAAATTGTGCATAGATAAATTTTATTTGACCGCCTGTAAAATTTAATTTTTATTCCTTTGAGGAATCAGTGAATTGTCATTTTACAATTTATAAAACAGATTGACTGAATTTTTAACCAATGATATTAGTATTATTTTAAATTCTAAATTTTCAACACCTTTTTAGCATATTTTTAAACAGTACCAAAAATAAAATGAATTAAAAACATAATTTTATGTGTAGGCCTAACCATATAATAAAAAAATATTGATTTTTTGTTTGAAAATGTACTGTCTGGATGCCCATTTGTGAGTTTTATACAACAAGGTTCTTAAGTTTAAGCAATAGTTGTTATCCAATTCTTATTCTGCTGTTCAAACTTTCGACAATTTTTTGGACTGTATGTCTGTATAATTTGATATATATATAAGTCAAATTGAATTTAGGATATAAAATTGTTTAAAAAAGTTCAATGGAACTAAATTCTTCTCACTCGGTTTTATATACGCCTAAAATAGTATCTTTATATACAATTTCGCTATTACCATACTATTGATATTAAGATACGGTATAGTTTTATTACATTAGTTTATTATTAGCGTGGAGAATTATTTTTTAAGTTGGAAATTAACAATAATAGCTCAATAGTTTGTTATACATTTGCTAGAACAGATAAAATTTATAAATATAAAAAATCGCCTGTAGATATAACTGAATAAAAAATATATTATTATTAACATTTTTCACTATTAAAATATGTTTTGATCAGTATATAGCGCTAAAATTATAACAAATGTTTGTAAATAAACACATAGTAAAGGTACTACACTATGTGAAGGCTGTATTATTCCTAGAAATACAATAAACATTTGCAAAACTACTTTTCTTATTTGCATTTGAAACCCATTGTTCAAACCATCACATTTTCACTACAAATAGATAATCATTTTGATGTATAAATATACACTTCGTGTACACTCATGATTAATAGGTCGTCTTGAATTTATCTTCTAAGTGTTTAAACAGCTGATTCATACCCAGCTAAAATATAGAAAATATGATTGCGTTTTTATTATTATAATTATTTAATAATAATAATAAATTTCATAATGCCTTATGAATGATTTATAATAAGTCTATAACTAAATTACATACATCTAGTAGCAATCTTGTTCTTAGTATTTATTAATACTTCATTACAGCTGTTTCAGTATAACATATACCATCATCAGAAGAAATAACACATTCATTTCATTATAATATTTCAGTATAATATGATACACAGATAATTATTGCGTGTAATATTTTAGATTCAAGTCAATTTATTATTTTCATTGGGTATACAAAATTAGCAAAGTTACATAAGAATTAAATATATAACAATATATCAAAATTGAATGACATATTTAAGAAATTACATTAAATTTATGAGTGAAAAACAAAACACAAATACCTAAAGAAGGTACAAAACAAGTACAGATTCAAATAGTCTATTGGCTCAAGAACTCCTTCATCCAAATAATACCTGTCGGGTAGATTTCTCTGATGTTCTTTTCAAACTCACCAAAATAATTAATTTCTATGGAATACTGAGTAACTCAATTCTACAACTTAAAACCTGAGTAACGCACACCAAGTTCAAATATTTTTAGTGCATGAATTTGTGTATTGGAGTATTTGTTGCCGTAACATCCATTGCTGGCTGATACTACTGGTTGAGTTTAAGGATTAGTTAAAAGTTCAAAATATAAATACAATGTTAACGAAATTACATTTTTTAATACATTTGTACGAAAAACTATAAAATTTTTGTTACAAATTATTGTAATTGATTTATTTAATATGATTTGAATATTGTAAATCTTTATGGTCTTTACAGAATTATCACAGATGATAAGATAATTAATTATCTCAGGTATGAGCAAAAGTAAGCATAGACGAATACGCCGTCTTAATTTTGGCAATACTACAATTTCTTGAGATTGAATTAAGCACGCTGAATTAAATTCATTGCAACGAACATGGATATGAGATGTCCAGTTTATTTTCACATCAATAAACATTCCAAGGAATTTGGAGTACCTAGATATAAGTAGAGCAGAAAAAAAGACGTCGTTTTTATCGTTTTTAATTAATAAATATCTATTTTTATATTACTAAAAATGAAAATTAAGTTTAACGTGTGAGAAGACACTTTTTAATACAAAACTTGAACACAAAATTCTCACAAATTTATTTGTGCAGACTCGTTTCACCGACAATTTTTGATGTCTTGCATTTCTTTCTTATATATATTGATCCAATAACTCTCACAAGCCATGAAAAATTTGCCTCATCCTACTTCAATATTCCAGTTACCATTCAAAAACGAAAACACGGTACAGCGGTAACGTGGTTAAGCGGTGAAGCGGCTAAGCGGTAAACCGGTTAAGCGGTTAAGCGGTAATGCGGTTAAAAAAAATCTAAATATTACATTTGCCAATTTTTATTTATTGAAATAACTATTGTTTAAACAAACGTAGAGACAAGAAACCAACAGAATATTGTATTGTCATCCAATTCTGACCTATGTTCAAAATTTCAGGTCTATAGCTCATCGGGAAGTTAGTTTAAACTCGATTGCAAAATTCCACAGACCTACAGATATGACGGAAACCGAACTAATAAAAACATGGCGTTTTAATGATCTGACGTTTGAGATAATTAAACGGAAACGCAATATATCGGAAGGAAAAAAAAGGATAAGTCAGAGAATGAAAGATTAATGGCGTTTGAAATACTGAATAGTGTAACGATATCCATAATATTTTGGAAACGAAGAAATTCTAACACTCGAAAACTCTAAAAGCTTCTGCGTCGGAGAAGAACAAGAGTTGATCAAGAGAAACCTGATTGAAAAGATGGAAGGATTATAATGAAGAAATTATACAAACTATGCTCCCTGGGGGTTGTCAAGATCGTACAAACTTTAAATGAGCTCCTTAGGGTCACTAATTTAAAATAACATAAAATAATAAAAATAAATAATATTACTAAAAAGCGGTTTAGTAAGGTCTTGAATGCATAATCTTGTTTTAAAATCCTAACGAGTGATTTCATTTGAACTAAGTCAATTGATAAGACTATCTGTATGACTTAATTATGTTGGTTTTAGCTTTCATATTGTAAAGGTATGTAATCTTACTATAAAAAAATGTAATTTTCTTTCATTAAGTACATACAAATCTTTTAAATAAAATCTGCCAAATAAGGAATTTTAACCCCCATTTCAGTGATAATCCATTACCAAAATAACGCAAATTTAACAACTTTTTTTTTTTAGAGTTTTGGTGTCAAAAATTTCTTCCGTCAACAAGTACGCATAGTTGCTTTTCTGATCTTTAACGGTGGAACTAGAAAGTAGCCTATCATTCAATTTAGATAAAAGGGCGTAATTATAAGTTGGCTCAATCGACTACTTTGCAAGATTGGAAATAATTATTAATTATCTGTATCTAGGCTTCTTCTTTATGATTAATGAAGTACAGAGAGTTTGAAAAAACTAACCTGTCCTCATAGATTGAAACTAGTGGCGGCACGTGGATTTTAAAACGCATAGAATGAACACTACTGTAAAAAATGCAGTTGCAGTTCAAGAAATGATTTATTTTATTGATTCACATTTTATGTTTTTTTCAGTTCATATTACAACGCTCATTTGTGGTGTGTTTAAGATTTCTTTGGAAAGACTTTTTATACGTTTTAAAACTTGATATGGTTGTTACCTAACCTACAAAACTTGAATCCACTTTAATTAAGATAATTTGGTAATAACGATGACAAACCACGGAACTTTTTGAGGTCGGGCACCACTCACCCCTTTTTATAACACCCTTGCTTCAGGACAGATTTTCTATTGACAATGTATTAACAGTTTTTGTTAAATACATGATTTCAATAGGTAACTAGGATTTTTACTCTTTTTACAACGCCTTTAAATAATTCGTAGTTTTTCCAATTTGAAATTTGATAAAACTAAACTTTCAAGCTTCATAGTCTTAAAAGTTAAGCAATTTGTACCTTTTTAATAGTAAACAAATAGTGCAGAATATTACGTTCACAGCAGATGATGTAGGGAGTTATTTTTTGGATGAAAATAGACAACAAATAGTGAGTTCTTTTATTTACTTACTTTATTAGAGATTAAAAAAATAATTAAAGCATATTCTCAACTTCATTCATAACTAAATGAATTTCGATATATTTTTTGTATTCCATTATTTTACCAATCGTAACTGTTTACTTCACTCAAAGGATCAACTATGGGTACAACTGTGGTAACCCCGAGATACCCTAGAGATACCCTAGCTGGATCACCACCTTTCTTTATCTAGTTTTGTTTTATATCACTCTCTTTCATCTTTTTTATCAGGTCTTTCTTTACCAATTTATGTTTTCTTTTGATCTTGACACTATTAGATTATCAAAAGTACTATCTTATCTTCTCTTTATTTGACGACGATGAACTAAAGGCATTTTGCCTATAAAAAACAAGGGGAAAAATAAGAACTTTTTAGTGAAAAAAAAAACTCTGACAGTAATTAATTAACCTTTTAGTTCCAATTATTTGTAGAAATATTAATTTCAACATACGACATTTGTTACATTTCAATTTATAATTCGCCAAGAATCAAGTTAATGGAAATGAAAACATAATAAATAGATTTTATGTAGTTCTAATTATTGTTATTAACAGTAATTTATGTGATAAACATCACGGAAAGCATTGCAAGTGAAGTTTCTGTGCGACGAAGTAGCAGTGAACAGTTTTTCTCGAATCGTAAAAATACAGTTGCAATCGACCAAGAAATCAGTTTATAAAGGCGCTAATTGATAGTCGAAAATCTAAACTATCTATTTAAAAATAAAACACAACCAATATTGAGATTTTAGGCATTTTGAAAATAAACTAATTAGCAAAACAGAAATTGTAAATTTTGTATCGTCAAAAATTTGTCAAACTCGCTTAATTTGCGTAAAAAAAATTTTACACTGAATAAAAAACTAGTAGAACGGTTCTTAATTTGTAACTATCATTGAGATTAAAGAAGTATTTAAACCAAGAAAACAGTAAAACAATATCTTATTTTTTTAGAAACATTTGAGAAATATTTTGAAAATTATATAAATTTATTATAAATATTTAATTTTTTTACTTTTATCTTTTATGAGTAGGCTATTAAAGAAAAAAAATTGTTTCAATAATTTTCATATTTATGAATTTTAAAATAATGATATTGAAACACTTGTGTAACCATCAATTGACAGACCCTGGAACATTCAGCATTTTACCGTAATTGATCAATCTATGTTTTAATGATTTGATCATCAACTACAGTTGAACCAAATTTTTGTGTATAAAAAGTGTGATAAAATGAAATAATAATTTTGTTTTAATCGTTTTATATTGAATTTCCCACAGTTGTGATTAATTTTAAATGAAGAAGTTTCAATATATTTAAAAAATATATATAAATATTTATTTTTTGGAAAAAATATTATCAAAATACTATGAAAAAGTATTTTGTTAATTTTTTTTAGAGTAAAAATTATCAAATTTCTTTGTTTGACATTCTGCCATTTCCTGCATTATACTATGAATTTTTCTTATAATAATCTTTAAAACTAAATATTTTATTAACGGTCACAAGATAAATACAACTTTTGAATATTCTGATAAATTTATAAAATTGATATTCAAACCGAATTTCGGTCTAAACCTTTTTTTGATTTCGTTCAAAAATCTTTATTATTTTTTAAAATATTTTTTTAGTGCAGTAATATTCTTCTTTTAACTTTTTAAATCAAACAATGTGTAACATAAGTTTAACGGCATACCTTGTTTCCAAATTGTCTCTACAAAACAGTCAAATTGTGTGGTAACAGATAAAATACATTTAAAAGTTTTAACAATTCATAACCAACTCTAAATGACTAATAGATTAACTTTGTTTATCAGTAGAAGATAATAAGTCTATGTAAATAATAGTAAGACTTAAACTATCAAACAATTCGTTTGATAAATGTTTTCGTTCAGTGACAAATGTTATATACAAAACCTACAACATAATATGTTTGTAGACGGTAGAAAGCGGTACTACTACATGCTGGCCGACCACACACAGTCTATGGTAACGAGCAAGACATTCTCCGATAAAAAATATGTACGATACTTTCTAATCTTTATTCTATTTTGTTTTATCTAATATACAATTTTAAAATGTATTTCTATTTTTATTTTTGGTTTCCGATAATCGGTCATCTGTAATTCTCACAAAGTATCAATTTTGAAAATGTTAACGGACAAAGTTTAGTAGTGATCAAAGAAAATCTTATTAGACCGTAATGTTTTACAACCATCGCAAATTTACAATTTAGAAATATTCAATCTATTGTAGTGATGGAGAAAATTTAATATAGATCTTAAAATTTCCCCTTTCATATTTCAAGTTTAATAAATCTTAAACTTTAAAAGATGTAGGGAAGACATTATGAGATAAAAAAATTAACGGTTCAATTTTCTTAAAATAGACTCTATCGAGTTATATTTTACTGTAATAAAAGTTCTAAGTGGTTCGTAGACTATTGGTGAACCATATTCTTAAAAGTTTCAGTTCTGAAGTTAATATTGGAAAATAAACTGTGAATGTCATCGTGTAAATGTTCTAATTCAAAATATTTCAGTCTGTACAATTTTGAGAGGTGATTTAAATATAAAGTTACTTTGAACATTTATAAAAAAAGGCTCGTATTTGTCTGTATTTTTTGGAAAAAACATGAAATAATTCTGGAACAAATTATGATATTGATAACAAATTTTGGAGAAAAATTGATTTAAAAAATACATTTAGTCCTGTTAAGATTAAATATTTTTCAAGTATGTTGAGGGATAACTTAAATATCCACCAAGCGCTATCTTGCAGTCAGCTTGCAAAATATTTTTCAAATTGATTACTAAGTATCAGATGTTCAGAAAACATCAAGTGTGTTAAGTTACCAAGAATTGGTTGTTCAAACTGATTTTGCAGTATAAAATAAAAATCACGTCCTATTCAGCAAGTGGTTAAAAAATTTTTTTTAACTTGTAAATATTTTCTAAAATATAATTAATTGTTGTCTATTTCACATCAAAATTTAATTAAAAATTTAACTAAAAATTATAAGATAATATGTTGTACATAAAACTAATAGCGAACATATTCAGAAACTTTTATTTTGACGATAACTCAATCCATTGTGGAGTTGTAAAATTTTGTTTAAGACAAAGAGTAAACAAAATATTGTTTCATATATGCTTATTGGAACAATTAAAAAATGTTATTACTCAAAATTATCTTCAAAATATGACAATTAATCGCTCTCTACGTAAACATCGGTTAAAGCGATTTCTACCTTCTTTTTTTTTATTGAAATGTGTAGACTTATAATCTAAACAAATGTGCCAAACTTAAAGTAAAGTGAACTGATTACGAGTAGTGTTTTAAAATGTTTGAACATTTTAAATAGTTTTCTGTCGTACTGACAGTTTATTGTGATTAACTCTACATTCAATCAACACTTATTTACTTTATACGATAAAAACTGAAACACTTACGTCCAACCACGTTAATTTAAAGTTAGAAACTTCCCCCTTTGTTTTTTAAAGGCAAAATCCCTCCCCGTTATCATAACCTTATAAAAAAAAGAATAAAAAAGTATAAAATAATTACATCTAATTCTGGAATACCACAATAGCGTCAAGGTAGGAAGAGATCAAGAAATGATCAAGAAAGACCAGATACGAAAGATGAAGGAAAGGTATCTAACTTATTTATAACTTTAAAAAAAGATGTACATTCAACTACGGTCCCTCTGTTGAGGTTTTGCGGGTAATTCTAAAACGAATAATAACAGTGTTTGTAATTTTAGATCCATTTTGTTAAATTTGTTAGAGAACCAAAGCTTTACTTTCTTACATAACGTAATAATGGGAAAACGAATTGATTTCAAGTTTTGAGGTCCTCTAAAGACAAAGAGGTCTTTTGAGTTGTGTGTATGTTGTTCTTTAGAAGTCTTAAGAATAGACCGATCGAGATCAAATTTTGTTAAAATGTAGCCTAATTATATCTAAAGATACCCTATTAATCGACATTACACCACATGTACAAGTTAAGAAGTTATTTGTTAAAAACAAATAAACAAATATTATAGGGTAATTCGGTTTTATTGATTGGATTCAAATTGTAGCAATATTAAAATATCAATGACCCAAACTATGAGTGCAAAATTGTAAGTGAAAGAAAAAATTAGACCATCTTCTTTAAACAATATAAATAATTAAGCTAAGCGAACTTTAACTCTTTAAAATAATAAGTAAATATCAAAATATTTTATAAATACATTTTTCAATTTAATCTTTTTATTATCCCCTATTATTATGTTAAGTGTTCTTTCTTTCTCAAGCCAACAAATGGATACATATATGGAGGAGCAAGTTTCGTTGTAAATATAAATAAAAACCGTGACCATCATTAAGAACTCAGTTATGTATAGGAGAACCTATTACAGTACTTCTATTTTGCGATGAAAATATGTCCTTGTGAGAGAAAGATTTTAAAGATATTTTTGTCATTTAAGAGGCAAAGCATCCCAATATGTTAATATCAGAAATAATATAAATATTATAAATACAAACGTTGATAAATTGTGTTGGTTAAACTAAGCTCAAATTTATTTTATTGTTATTCTAATCAAGCAGTTAATAAATTTGTAAAATTCTTTGTTATGGAACATAATGTCGAAATGGTTTAATTTTTCAAGAAAGAGATAGCTGGTTTGTAAGTTCCAATTTCCTTACTGTATTTGAAATTTCCGGTCGATTAAAAAGATAGGCTCAGGTTCACCTTTCTCATAACCGACATATTGTCGAGTTCAATTTATGTGTAAAAAATTCGAATCATCTGACAGAGTCTAGACTGACCATGTAGTCTCAGTTATACAGAGTTAACTTTGCTCCATGTAAATTTGTATATAAACTAAATTCAACATATATTTTTGAAGAAATAAAATCTAATTATCTTTATTACACAAAGAGATATAATAAAATACATAAACTAATTAAAATAAAGTAGTATCCGCACAGAGTATAGATGTGTAAAAAGGACAAGTGGTGTGCATAACTAATATTAAAATATTTTTGAAAAATACAAATCTAATATTTTTGTAGAATAAACAAGTATATTTATACAATTGTTATAGAATTATTCAATTACAAAATGAGTAGCTTACTCTTAATCTCAGGTTTTAAAAATTCAAGTTTGTACCTCTTGCGTTGACTATTTTTACAACACTTTTGGGTGCACAACATAAATTGAAACTTAATCTAAACACATTAGGATAAACGATATCTTAAAAAAGAATGAAACAAGTGTGATGGAAGTGGTTAAGTGATGTGAGAATATGTCATTAAATAACGATGGATTGTGTTTTAAAAAAATAGGATTTACGTTTAGTTCTTTGGTCTACAGTCTTGAGTTTGTTGTTAGGGCCCTGAATTTTGAGAGAGTTGCCATTTTCATTGGTTAATTTTGGCCGGATATAATATCGATGAATTGAGTCTTAAAGGTGAATTTATAATGTTGAAACAATTCCTGAAGGGATAAAAAAAGTTATATTTTTCACTCATCAATAAAATTGTAAACTTCAGTATTTTATATTAGCTACTTAACTGTTTTTTATCACTATAAATTCACCTTAACACAAAATCTTTTTCTAAAAATTATGCTGCCCCTTTAATTGTTTTATATAGAATATCCCAAGTCCTGTTTTCTTCATCTTCATTCTATAGACTTCCTATTCCTCCCTCGTTATAGTTCTTCCTTCTCTCTTTTTAACTTGTGACATATGACGTGAATTTCATCACTGTTCATGTTGCACAAATTATATTATTTGGAAATACAAAATATGAATGACATTTAAATTTAGTGTTGAATGGGTTTTGATGAAATGCGATATGTTTGTGATTGGTGATGATGAATGTTTAATTGGGTGTTTTTCGTGTGTTTGCCTAATCTTATAACTTTGGAATTTCGTTATCGTTACACTAACAAAGAAATTAAAGTTACAAAGAAAAACAAAATGTTTCAAAACCAAAGGAAATCAAATGTAATTAAAACTATCATTAAAATTACACATAAAACAAAAACAAAATATCAAACTAACAAATGAAAACCGCAAAATTGGCTACGCTACGCGTAGACTGGCTCAATCAGCTTTATTAATTTGACAACTTTTCTTCCCATTTCTCTCTACCCATTAATAACCTAACTTTGAAAAAAAGCAATATTACTATGTAATCTGTCTCTTTTTCATCCGTTGGAATGATTCTATATACAGGGAATAATTAAAACGAATTGAATATAGGTGTAATAAAACGAAAACTATTTTTATATATAGTTTCATATGTGAAAAACTCAAACATAGCCTAGTAGCTTAGAGCAAAAATGTATTTGTACAATGGCTCTAGGGTACGTTGGTGTTTTTAGCTTAGTTTATGCTCTAGGTTTATTACTTGGTAAGGTAGGTTGATTTATAATCTGGAAAATACTTGCATTACTTTTTATATACACTAGTAATAACAAAAATCCAATTAAACCATATAAATATTATTAACAAATCAATAATTATCAACTTTAAAACCAAAATAAAATACCATATTCCATAACATACCATAGTAAATAGTTTTTATTTGTTCCGGAGATATCACTAATTTCCTTAAATGAAAATAATAATTGTATAATGTTTTTTAAATATGTGAAATATAACCTATATAGAATCTATAATGTATTTAAACTGGCCTACCACAATCCACCGTACTAGAAGCACAAATTGAAGAATGAGTTTCTTTAAAGATATTCTAACAGTTATGACACATCTGTAAATTGATAGCGTTTATTTAAAAACTACCAAAATTAGTCAAGCTTGAATTTCTGACAAATTACGAGATGAGGGAATGTGTGTTTTTAATATTTTGATAAGAACTTAAGTAAAAATAAACAGTGAAATTGTACCATTTAAAAAGGAGAAGAGTCAAAAAGTTAGGCTATCAGTTGTCTATTGAATTAATTGATAGCTTTTATTTAACAAATTGTTCAAACTTGAACATCTTGGAAATTAGGAGATACCAGAATATGTTTTAAATATTTAGATAAGTACTTAGGTAAAAAGAAACAGTGAAATATTACCTTTTAAAAAGGTGCCAAGTCTAAAAGTTGTACCTTGTCTACTGAATTAGTACTTATTAAAAACCTTTTAAGTCTATCATGTATAAATGATTGCCTTCTACCCTTGGACAAGAACAGGATGAAAACCTCTCGTTTGTGACCGATTTATCTAGGTAGTAGTTAACAATAGGATGCTCCTTGACAATAGTACTCTTGAATACAGTATAATATATTGCTTACACGATTTACCGTAGGGGAAGCAAGATTAATACGGACCTACTCTGAAAACAAATACGCTTATGTAAGTTTAATGGAGTAGGTCGTGAAGGGCGTAATTTGTCCGATGTCACCTGAAGAAGTGGCGAATCTGAAAGGTAGTGATATTGATAGCTTTTAGGGAGGGAAAGGTAAATTAGGCTGTTGGTGGCCTTTATGTTGGGAATGTCAGTATTAATGTAAACGCACAAAAGAAAATTTATTGCACCTAATCAATTTTGAGATCGATAGTTGATTGGATCGGTTAGTAAAAGATTGTGTTGGTGTGAATTTCATTAGTGGTTATTAGTATAACGCTATGGGAGTGCACTACTACAGGCATCAAACAGCATAACTATATATTAGGGGGTCGTAAAAATCATTTAAATCTTACTTGTTTTGGCAAACTTACTTTTAATTTTGGATACGAATGAACCTAGAGATTTTAAGATACATGAGTACAAGGGAGACAGGTTTTCAATATTTTCTTCCACTTTTTACTTAATAGTATAGTAAGAAATAGGTATCTTTTTCCAAAACAAAGTACAAGAAATAAAACATAAATAACTTTATAAACGAAAAAAAACAGTTCTTTCTTAAAAATCTAACTTAACTAAATATAAATAAATTTATTTAAATAAAACAATAAAAATAAACTGAAAGAACGAGAACCACAATAAATATAAGTGTTTAAAAACTGGCAAATAACAAGAACAAATATTTTATTTTTGGATTTAGATATTTTCATATGATTACTTGTATTTTGATTTTACTTTCAAGCAACAGAAAGATAAAAAAGCACGTGGTAAAATAAGATTTAGTTTTTTTTTCCACATGGACATATAAAAAATAATTTATGAAGGAACAATTACATTAATAAGTAAGAGGTAATAAAAAACATAAATTAAAATTTGGAGTGCTGTATTTGTCAACAGAAGAATAATTTAAAAATTTTCAAGGAATTTTTAACATAAGGAAATATAGAAAACCGAAAATGACGGGACAGTTTCAAACAAATAATCAATATTGTTTCTGGTTATCAATTAAACAGAGATGTTAGGAATGTTTTACAAGTTCTGTCATTTTTATCTTTATTTGTGATAAGGTAGGAAACTGTAGGTGCACCATAATTTAAAAAAATATATATTATAACTTCATTGTTAGTTTAATTATTTGGAAAGTTCGTTCTCTACCGTACCAAAATTTACATGGATTAACAGGAAAAATACAATTCCCTGATATCTTATAAAACATAGATGAAATATATAGTAAGGAAAAGATTGTTTTTTTTTTTTTAATAATTAGAGTAATTTAAAAAAAAAGCAATTTTGGTAAATTCCGTCCATCTTTCATACTTACTTTCACACACGCACAAAAAAAAACGTAAAAGTTATTGAACTTTTTTCTGCGAAAAAAAATCTTAAGGTGGCAGCTGCATATTAGGAATAGACTGATTACTGAATGATGTGGCTAGACAATCATTTATAAACACTTAAGATTTTATTTCTGGTAAAAATACAATAATTTATGCTGTGGATAAAATGAATTTTCTGTGATCAATATAACTAAATTCTGTGCTCCATTAATAAACAATTATTGTCTTTTTCTTTAAAACAAATAAACCCCAAAACAATACAAGAAAACTAACAGGTTGCATTTATGGAATTATTAGTTAACGAATCATTAAATCTATAAATGTTAGCTACTGTAAGTATACAAATACTATAATGTACTGTAACCGAACTAGGAACTATTGAAATATCAAAATGTAAACAATTTAAGACTAGTTATTCAAAGTCGCTCAAATAATTCCAGTTTTTACTTATCGTAATATTTACTGCATTTATTAAATAATATATTTATTACAAAATAGGACAAATAAAGAATTTTCCAAAATCAAATTCCACCGAGTAATATAAACTTAACTATTTTGTGTTCAAACTTTACATTTCTATTGTATTTAAATACCTTCAAAATTTAATCCTTCTATAATCCTTTTCCAACTGTTTGACACTTGTCCTAAAATAATCCTATATTTACAAACTCTGATCCTATCTTTACTAAACCATTGTATGGAGACGGGATCTTAAACTGCCAAAATATGTAAGGATGAGAAAAAGTTCTCGAAAGATAAACTTGTATTATAACAATATATGTTTTTAAAGTAGGCTATTGAAGTTACACTATAATACATAATAAATAAAGGCATGTGATGAATTTTACTCCATGTTTAAACGATTTTGTTGTATACAACGTAAAATATCGGATATTTTAAGAGTGAAAATTTAAAGTTTTTTAAAGGAAATAAAGAAATTTCACAATGCGTGTTGGAGACTAAAGAATATTTACTTTTTTCGATCAAACTATTTTTATAATTAATTAAATCCTAAAAAATTTGGCAGTATCATTTTAGTACTTTCTCTTATAACGTACATTTTTCAAATGAATATGCGAGATACTTTGTGTAGTTTTCGGGAAGATATTTTGAAAATAAATTGAAACAAGCAGAGTTAAAAAAACTGCCAGTCCTTCTTCTTAATGACAGTGGTTATCTTTCCAGTTATACTCCTAATTGTATTTAGAACCAACGCATTTGTGGCTGTTGTTTAAAACTTTCGGTCATCATTACCATTAAAAAAAAGAAAGAAAACGACATAATGTGAAGACCCAAAGTTCTTTGACACTTTAATAGCATTAGAGCTGGAAAAGAAGGGTTGGTCAATATAGAACAGATAAAAGAGAGACATCTAACCCAAGACTATGGGAAAGAAAGTGTAGATCCAGCTAGGACCCTCGGGATTGCTAAGTATGTACTCACTATAGTTTAGCTTATAAGTTTTATATATGAATTTAAATGTATTATGAAACACTTACCACATAAAAAAATTCATTGAGATAACGATCGAAAGAAATTTTCTAAACAAATTAAAGAGGAAAATTTCTTTGATCGGAAATCGGAATATCGGGTATAATTTTATTTTTAAAGTGGCAGCAAAAATTAAATTATTATTAAAAATGGATTAGGAACCCTTAAAAGACATCTAGATTTATTATATTTGCAGTAAATTATATTTTTATTGAGGAAAGAATGTTTACAAAAATTACAAATATACAAGGAGTGTCATTAATACAATTTATTCTCAAAGGAAGAAGTGCCATATCTAGTTTTAATAGCAGACCAGACAGGGAACAAAATCCAAGATTTGTTACTGTGTGGATAAAAAAAACAAACAAAAAAAACTTTGTACTGGAGTAAAAGTTTAACTATAGAAGAAATTAGAAAATGAGATTTTGTAAGCAGTGTCTTGGGGAGGGGGAAACATATTAAATGGGGAAAATCTGTAAATGTGAGGGGAGCTTTCAAATGTAGATATAAATTTATTTTGGGAAATTAATTATTATTAGTAATTTTGAACAAGAAAAATGTGTTAACATTGTCAACCTATCAGACGACCTTTTCAGATGTCATCTTACAAATCACTAATGTTAAGTAATTTATTTATTAATATAAAGTTTATTTTCTTTTATTGCACTATATAAGTTATTTCTTGGGTTGTGTCGTAAATGTGGTAGTATAATATAATACTACTACCACATATAATATATAGTATAATATGTGGTAGAGTTTCATTCTTATTGTATTGTGTTGTACTTTTTAATATGTGGTTATTAATTTTTATTAAAATTACTAAATATTTTCAATACAAGTGTTATATTAAAAAGTTCTGTGATGTCTTACAAACTAGGTGTTGAGTATTTGTATAAAATAATTAATTGAGGTACATTAAGTACAACGAAAATGCGTAATGAAATGATATCGCCTCTTTTATGTGCAAACGCGTGAACCAAATTTATTGTAATAAAATTTGCTATGTGGGAATATTTTGATCATAGGTCAATAACAAATACACTTTTTTCTTGAATTAAAATTTTGTAATAGTGTCTATAAGATCATAACAGTTATTTCTGAATTGTGATTTTCTTTTACTTTTAATTAATTTTGATTCTTCAAAATTTGGTATAGTTTATTTTGACAAATTAGATCTTTTTGTAACAGCTCTATAGTAGATTTTTTTTATAAATCTTCTGATAACCCCTACATTTTTTTTACACATGGTGACGAATAGTATTTTACGCTTTAACAAAATTTGATGAAAAGTTGGAGTCGATTTTGAAAAAAAAAATGTTTTTTTTTAGAATTTGTATGACAACTATTCCCAAATTTTGAAAGTAATGATAGGAGAAACCTAGTTATGTAAAAAATATGCAATTTTAGAAAAAAATTATTAAATCGTTAAGGTTATTTTTTAAAAAATCAGAATCTTGAACCTAACTCAGTTATTTTAAAATTTGAGTAATAGAAAAAGTGGGAACCACTCAAGATACGTCCATTATATCAAAATTTTATTGTTCTTTGTGGTTTTAAAGTGTTGCAAAGACATAATTTTAAAAGGGTTTTTATTTTTATTTAGTTGATTGCACATTTTGATATTTTCGTATTCATGACGAAATTTTCTTTGAACACAATAAAGTGAAAATCATAAAATGTAAAGATAAAGATCTGACGCAAAAAAACAATCTACAAAGATAATTTAAATTGAGTGGTACTTGTACAAATAATTTTAAAACCGACGCCTATCAACAATTTACTATACACACACAGACTACAAATAAATATCCGTCCCCAAACGTTTGTCCGTGCTTGACTAAAGCATAACTATCTAATAAGCAGAGAATATGGCGTGAAAATTAGATTGCAGTGGACATTACAGTAGACGTGGCGTTTTTATTGAAGCTCATCGTCCTATTAAAGCATTCCACAAGCTTCAATTGAAGCAGAGACTAATGTGTTTATAATGTGTTAGTATCACAGTTCCTCTTTATTTGTTTGTCTTGTAATGTGTTGTGGGTTCTAAAATGTTTGGATGTTTTATATTTGTGTGTTTTATTGTTATTTTAAAAATACACTGGGTGTCCAAACTACTCTTGAATAACAGAAGTAAATAAATACTATGTTATTGAGCTGCAATTATTGGTTAAATTTAATTGATTTGTTGTTTACTGCCAATTATTTAAAAGACCAAAAAATTGTAATTATATAGCAGAGTAGCCTCACTTCACTTCAAAATCAATTTTTATGGGTTTTATTCGTCAAATAAATGTTGGAAAAATATTTTATTATCGAAAAAAAAGTGTCGGAAAGATGATTACATAATATAATTACACAAGATTACACAAGAAAATCTTAATCAGAGTCAAATTCTGCTGCAAATTCAGTAGAAGAGGAATTTGATGAATTTAATTTCTACTACATACCTTACTTCATAAGAATAAATAATGTTTTCTTTGCTGTAAATATGTAGGGCTGTATTATTAAATGTCACGTAAGCTTTGGCCAGGTTGCTATATATATATATATATATATATATATATATATATATATATATATATAACCACCTGGCCAAACCTTCCGTACGTTTATTGAAGGAATGTCATGAGTATGAAAGATAACACAGAGTTAATTTTTTCACGAAAAAACAACTTATGTAATTATATGTAATCATCATTCCGACACTTTTTTTTTCGATAATAAAATATTTTTCCAACATTTATTTGACGAATAAAACCCATAAAAATTGATTTTGAAGTGAGGCTACTCTGCTATATAATTACCCAAAAAATAATTCCCGGGCGATTTTGAAATCGTCCTTCACGGTTTCTTTTCACTTCTTATGACAATTGCCTCCCTCACAATATTCCTGACAAATAGTTTTGGTTGGTTTTAATGATGGGTTATTGAGAAAATGTGTGCATTGATTTTGCACAGTTTAGAAGATATTAGTCCTCAAAACTTTGAAAAATTTACGATTTTTAGCCCTGAATAAAAAAAAATCGTATAGAAAAATTTGAAAGAACTATATCACTAATATAAATTCAGCCAAAGTGATTAGTAATATTATAATTTTGTTTATGAAATCCAAAAAGAGAACAAATCCGTTTACAATAATTGTAGATTCAATTTATAGATCTCTTTTATTGTTTAATATTATTTATTGAAGCTATATTGTGATTTTAAAACTCATAGTTTATTGAAAATTAATCTTAATGCAAGATTAAAATCTATAGCTTTAACAACAAAATCTTAGGACTCTATTGCAACTAAATAAATTAAAGCTAATACACATCAGAGGTATAACTTACATAGTCCCTAATTAATAAAAATAGTTAAAATATATATTAACTACAACAGGTTACAAATACGTAACCATTAGTCAACAATTAATTATATAATTGTTAGTAGAATGGGCAATTAAAACCCTAGAGTTTAAACTATACGCCAATAGTAAGATACCAATCACTTCTAAAATCATGAAAATCGACTTATTAACAGTGTAAATATATTAGACTTTCTAAAACCCGTATAAAATGAGAGTAAATAAAACCGTAGAAAAATTAATTTCCACGATGAATACGGAGTCAGATTTTTTGTTCTTGATACAAAACCCAGACATATTGTAATCTTGAAGCCTAAAGCATCCCGATCTAGTCAAGCTAGTCCACGCCGAACCCTAAATAGGCAGACATGTTGGTTTACACATTCCAAGGCCTCGTGTATTCTAGTCATGAACTCATGTTTGAACGAATCTTTCCTATTATTCTGTTAGACGTCATTCAAGTGACGGTTCTTCTCCTGCTATGGCGTGAAAGTTTCGAATGAGACGAAAATAATTCGCTACACAGCTGATAAGTTGACGTGATAAGGCGCGAATTTATTTGAAATATACAGGGTGTTCTAAAAGTTCCTCTTGTGGGATAACTTGCACAAATTCGTTAACCAATCAAATTTTTCTATTAATTTTATAATGACGCAATAAATAATAATTTATTCCACCGTTAATGTACAATAAATTACAAATAACAGTTTATTTCGGAACATCTGTTCTAGTAACGATGACAGCACAAATTGAATTTGTAGTAAATAAAAATTACAGTCTTTAACAACTATGTACTGTGAATTAGTAGATCGCTACAATGCCTGACGGTCTTATATATTTTACATATATAGATATATATAGGCCTGTAATACAATAAATGTAGGCTATAAAATGAAAAATAATTAGAATAAAAAAAGTAGGCCTAACACAAATTACACATCTATATATTGAAAAAAATATGTTCTGCCCTATAACCACAAACTCACATAAATGACCAATCAAAAACACAATAAAATATTTAAATACAAAAGGTATTTAACTATTTCAATAAAGTCTTTTAAATTTTCTATATTGAAAAGCAATATCAAATGTTGAGCTTGACTTATGAGAAAAAACTATACAGTATACCAAACACACAGAACATAATTCTCATAAAAAAATACGCCTAAGTATCAGACACGTTTCGACGACAAGGTCGTCCTTTTCAGTGATACAACAACCAAACCACAACTCTTTTTTTTATGAGAATTGTGTTATTTGTGTTTGGTATACTGTATTGAAAAGCAAGTTGTAAGTTTATTTTGATGTCGTTTCTACTAAATACATTGTTTTATCTAGTTTGGAAGTAGATTAAAACATTTTGCTCCTAGAAACACTAAACAATTTTGTAAAATAGATATTTAAATTTTTGGGCTAATGAACGATCCATGTACAGCAGCTCTCGTGTTGCTATAAAGCTTATCAGTTCGTTAGTTCCTGTTGTACAGTATTTTTATCATCCTTACACACATTTTATAAAGAGAAAAAGAAGAACCACGCTTTGCTTAAATAAAATTATTTTGATAAATTAATTTTGTGTTATTTCTAACTGTTTGGTTATTTATTTCTTCCCCTCGTTCCAAAAAAATAACATTTCCTGATCTCCTTCTTAACTCAATTTGTATTAGTTTTTATGACAGGTTTTCGTCTAATATGTCGTCTAAATATTTCCCCTGTCTCTCACCGGATTTATTTGTGGGTAAATCGCATCCGGTAGTAAGCAAGTATCATCGATATGAGATCTCTAAGAATGATCAAAAAAGAAGCTTTTAATGTGGAAATTTATAAATTTGTTACATTCAACATTTATCAAAGAGCTGTTCCGAAGTCATTAATAGATAGAATAAAACTTCAACACAAGACCTCACAGAAATTACATTTACTTAATCAAACGCGTTTCAACGATAAAGTCGTCATCCTCAGTGATACATGAGCTACAATAACTAAACTATAACATGGAGTAAACGTATTTTTTGTGTTCGATTTTTATCCTATCTAATAATATCTCACAAGTCAAGCTCAATATTTAATTATAAGTCAACCCACATATATTTCCAATCTGTACTGGAATAACTTAGGGCGATATCATCATCAACGTAATTATTTTTCTACAGAACGGTATTAATAATAAATCATTAATGAAAATTATAAATAAACTTACTAAAAGTACTGTGCCTTGTGGTACGCCTTTAGGAACTATTTTCGGTTCTCTCACACTGCTGTATTCAAATTTGTTGCGATATACCCACTAGATAACTTCAAAACCAATTAAGAGTAATTCCTCTAATTTCCTCTGAATTGAGTTTTTCCAGAAAAATATTATGATTAAAGAGGTCGAATCCCTTATAATGTCGTTCAAATATCGGATGTTTTTAATCCGGGTTAATTAACAATAATGTTTTCATCCCTAATACAAATACATATTATTTTACAAAGTACTGATTAGAAGTTAAACTAACCACCGCTACTCCTTATTGGTGGATGGTTGTGATTAAAATTTTAATATTATAAAATTTATTAATTTATATAGTCTGCTTGGCAAGAGTGTTTTTTAAAACTCTACAGAGACTGCATGTGGTTACTTTTAGAAGTCATAGAATGTCGTGTATAATAAACTAATAATGTAATCGTTACGTACATACATTTACAATTATTATCTTAACCGTGGTAGTGGAATGAAAACCTCACTTCCCTATGTCTTTTATTCACAGGACGAAATTGATCCTTAGTTCCTTAAACAATATAATTAAATAAAGACGTTCCCATTCCACCATTGTCATGAAACATAATTCTAATATTTTAACAATTTTAATATAAATTTAAATTACTTAGATTTACTTCTATAACTAATCTCTTATATTTTAGTCTGTAAAATATCTTAACCTCATTGAAATTCGGATATTCCACTCCCAATTTAAAATCGGAACAGGAAGATTAAACAAATCTTAGTTACCAGGTATTAACGGAAGGTAAAACAAATTGATTGAGTCATTATGTTACTTACTCAGCTCTATGTAATACAAGAGACCATGTAAATGTTACACACAAAAGTTGTTTTCTTTGTCCTTCTAGGAAATGTTAAATTATATTGATTCAACAATGGGAAATATGGAAAATTGCCTCTTGAAAATGCATCAAACGTCAAATGTATGAAACTTTAAACGATTATTACTCCTAAACGAGTTGGTTAAGTAAACAATAACCAATAACTATTTGTCAGTTATAGTTTGATTGGTGTAGCTAGTGTATCACTGAAGAGGACGACCTTGTCGTTGAAACGCGTCTGATACTTAGGCGTATTTTTTGTGAGAATTGTGTTCTGTTTGTTTGTTATCCTGAATAACCGAGAATAAATAAAATATTGAACAAAATCCTAAAACGCAATAAAATATTGGCGTCCCTATACGAAATTAAAAAGTTTGAACCCAATTGGAAAATTGCGACCATTTTTTAGATTTTTCAAAACAATTTTTTAAGTTACAAGAAAAATTAACAACCCCATTTAAATTTCTTCATCAGATTAATAGTTTACTATCTACCAATAGAGCCCAAAAGAATCACCCTGTAGATTGACGAAAACACCTGCTCTGTTTCAATTTATGTCATATCACAGCTTACTATATCTCTATGGTAATTGTCGTAGCCTTCATTCTTGTAATCTGTGACGTCATCACTAGGAAGTCGCGTGCCATGGTTATCTTACTAACCAAATACCTCTACCCTAATGATCTTTTCAAGAAGATCGATTGAAGATTCCATAGATGAAGATTTATCATCATTGAATACGAAGTGATCCTCTGCTGAAAATTCAGACCCACAACTAAGCTAGCTGAGCGACGCGTTGATTTACGTTTCCAGGACATGTAAAATATCAAGAACAGGTTCTAAAGGACGTCCCCACATTAATATAAACAAAACTTACAAGATGAGAAGATGTTATCATTTTGAAACTCCAGTAGCGCGATCTAGACCTCGTGTCACACAGTCCGGGACGGAACTGGTTCCTTAAAATTGTCCTTTTTAATCATTGCGCATGTCAGTTATACTGGTTGACGTCACGGTTGTCATTAACTTTTTGTAACTTGTCAACAAGTATCGTTCCATCCAGCAAGGAACATGGTTCGAAGGTAGTGACAAGGCGCACCCATTTTGAATAAAATTCTGATTTATTTTAGTTGTTTAAATTTGTTACAACTCCTGTGGTTTTGGGCAAATGAAGCTTTGGAACTCCTAACAGGATTTGTATGTATTTAATAATATTCTGTGTACATTTTATAAGTTGACTTATTTATCGTTTTGATAATGCTTACCCTCAGGCGTTCGCATATAGTCTAATGACGTGACAATCCTGAGGTATCATTGCTGGATCTACAATATTTTTGTGGAATCTTACCTTTGATCCTTCTCTTACATCTTTTCATCAGGTCTCTCTAGACCTTGACGTTATAGGAGTATCAAGGGTTAGGGTTTTTTACATTTTATTCTATTCTTTTTCTTTTTTCCATAAAACGACGATTGCCGAGGGTTTCCGAGTGTTTCGTTTTAAACAACAACGGACAAAATAATTTAAAACTCTCTATGGTCGGCGTCTGATTAAAACTGTTGTTTTTTTATGTAAATAGCTTACGTCTTTAAATTCGGACAGTTATTAGGTTGAGAATTGTTAATTTCATTCAAATTTCATATTATAGTTTTTAATTTTATTTAGTAGTTTTATATTAGGGATCATTTTTTGTTTTATCCTATTTTTGTGTGAAGGCAATGATCACCTCTGTAGTTATTCGCCTTATACAAAAGTTTTAGTAATAAAAAGATTTTACACTAAAAAATATTATTGCAAGTTATAGACTCTTCGTAACTCCTTCGATTACTAATTGATGACGAAATAAACTGAAACATCCATTTTCTTTGCATAAACTTAAATTAACGTTCTTTGTGTAATTTCAAGAAATTGCAGTGTTGCCACAATTAAGACATCATATTATGATTACCCTTACTCACTACTCAGATATTGTATGGACAGTTGGCGTAATTCTGCAGAGTCCATAAAAATCCTCTGTATATAATAAAGAAGTTCGTTCAGGTACCACTTTCAGATACTGTTAGCCTACTTAAAACGTCCAACATCATTTTATAATTATTACACCTGAAGACGCGAGTTTGTTTTTCTTCGCGAAACGTCGTGTTTTTAATTGGCAGTATTCCCAGGATATTGTGTCTGTTGTTGTGTTAAAAATAGTTTGACGAAGAGAAAATATTTTGTTTTGAATGCTAGTTTTGTTTTTATATTGACTGCGACCTGGATAAAATTTTTTATCAACAATTAAAGTTGGGTGAAGTCTGATATTAATTTAAACTATACAACCCCCCCCCCCCAATAATGTTTTTCAAGTTTAAAAAAAATTAATTAAAAATATAATCATTTATAATTAAAAAATGTATTTGTAACCTTACCCTGTTGTTATATTTTTAACGTTTTAGTATTCCTAAAATCCAACTAGAGTTATGTCACTCAACAATGGGTATTCTTTACAGAAGCAACTATAATATCCAATTCACAGACTAAAAAATATTTTAACATGGTCAGCATTATTCAGATTTGAAGTTGTACAATGGACTGCCTCAAGTATTTAAAATACGTTAAGTATGTTAATGATTTTGAGAAGAAACTAAAAAATACCGCATTAAACGGCCAATTGTAGAGAGTACTTGAGCCAATATGTTTGAAGATGTTTTGTTTATTATTTAAGTATCTGTGTCTTATGATTTTTTTAAATATCATTCTTTCTTTATATTATATGTAAAAGCAATACTTGTGTACTGCACCCTGTATACTCAAAATCAATAATAAATTGAATTGAATGTCAAAGTTTTACGAACTCGTAAACTAAAAATGATTTAAATTTTATTGTATAAAGAATGATTGTGTCTAAAATAGTGGGTAGTAAGGGTCTGCAGCGGTTAGATGGATTGATAACGCTTGTGGGTGAACACGGAAAATGGCGCCGCCGAGCTCCATTTGGGCAGTATAACTTAGAATTGCGAAGAAGTAGGACTTTAACTTGTGGAGAATAACAAGATGTGCAATAATAAGATACAATAAAATTTGTAAATTTATAAGCCAATCAATATTTTGATATGAAGAAAATATTGGTTCGAAAAATATTTACATAGTAACTATGAACAATAAATGTAAGAAATGTAATTGGAAAAATTCAAGTAGAATCAGAAAAACCCCAAATTGACTAACACAAACAATATTGTACAGAGAACAGAAAAAATCCGAGAGCTCAAACGCCAACACGAATATTTTGAGAATATATATTTAAATAGGACAAAAACGTGTCTCTTTTTTACCATAAAATATTTCCCTAGATTAGCCTAAATAATATTCAATCAAATCAAGTTTTTAATAAAAGAAGCCAAAGTTGATTTATGTTTTTGGCAAAATATTTCTTAACCGTTATATAATTTTACATGGGTTTTTAATTTTTATATTTCACTAAAATTTGATCGATATCGAGGGAGACGTTTTTGAGAAATTACGTCTATTATAACAGCTGCATTGTCTATCTCGGTTACTGATAACTCGTAGACACAAAATATTTCAATATGGCGACCAGTACGTTTTGTTTGGGTTCTTTGAGTTGACTTTGAAAATTGTATGACAGCTATCCGAAAAAATTAAGTTATGGATAATATAGGAACAAATTAATCCGAGATATTGCAAAAATATGCACACACAAAATTTATTCGACGTGTATGGGCTGTAGAGATAGACAGATAGAAACTATTGAAAAATCTAAATTTGGGACACGTCAAACGTTAAAACTTATATATCAGCACAAAATTATACATAGATTTTTCGACCCAACATGTAACTTTCTCAATAAGAAAGTAAAAATACCTCGTCTCTCGGACTTCACTGCTGTGTTGTACTTTAGTCTAATCAAGTAATTAGTTTCTATAAAACCTGGAAAGTTTCCAACAGTTCGCACATGGGTTTGGGTCATTAATCTTCATATTTCAGTAAAATTTGAACGGAATAGGTAGAGCTGATTATGAGAAATTGCGTATTGTAACCTGACGTATTTTATATTTTGTACGGATAACTCTAAGACAAGTATTTTTGGAGAGATGATACATCAAAAGGAATGTTATCCAAATTCGATATCTGTTTATTGATCCAATACTGAATTTATTATTTTACTTGAAAATTTAGTAGAAATCATCTTTTATCCGCCCGCGGGGAAGTCGGACTATGTATCTTCGGCTCCGTATACGTGTAATACACGATTTGTATTTGTTTGTTGTGTATCTTCGGCTCCGTAAACGTGTAATACACGATTTGCATTTGTTCAACGCGTGTCTTCGGCTCCGTACACGTGTAATTCACGATTTGTATTTGTTTAACGTATATTTTCGGCTCCGTACACGTGTAATACACTATTTGTATTTGTTTAACGTGTATCGTCGGCTCCGTACACTGTAATACACGATTTGTATTTGTTCAACGTGTGTCTTCGGCTCCGTACACGTGTAATTCACGATTTGTATTTATTTAACGTATATCTTCGGCTCCGTACACGTGAAATACACGATTTGTATTTATTTAACGTATATCTTCGGCTCCGTACACGTGTAATTCACGATTTGTATTTGTTTAACGTGTATCTTCGGCTCCGTACACGATTTGTATTTGTTTAACGTGTATCTTCGGCTCTGTACACGTATATTATACGATTTGTATTTGTTTAACGTATATTTTCGGCTCCGTACACGTGTGATACACGATTTATGTTTGTTTAACGTGTATCTTCGACTCCGTACACGTGTAATACACGATTTGTATTTGTTTAACGTGTGAAACTCACGATTTGTTTGTTTGTTTAACGTATTGCAAAATGGATATTTGATTTTTATTTTTTGTAGTTAGATTGATAAAGTACAAGAAGTTTCAGTGAATTTGATTTTTTTCTATTTTAGCTTTTATTTTAACTTTTGTTTTTTAATAATAATAATAATATATTTAGCCTCATTTGGTATACAAATAACAGAAATGCTGCAGTAAACATTTGAGTTGTCACATACAAGACACTTCCTTAAGATTATCTGGCTCGTGGTACGGGATGTACTATTTGAGACCAGAGTAGCGCACCGAACAGCTTTAAATCTATGTATTGCTTATTGATTCATTTACCTTTTCAAGGAATATCCATGATTTTACTGATTAATACAAGTATTATTATTTTTTAATATCAGGAAATTCAGAATATATAATATACAGGTAAGAGTTACAAAATTTTGTAAATGAAGTCTTAGAAGATTGTCAATATTTTAAATTGCAAATTATTCATATAATTTTTTTAATGAAATATTTTTCCCAGACACTACCGAATTTATCTTATGGACAACACCATATCTAAGGTGACAGAACACATGCAAAATACATGATTTTAATTGTAGCCGGGAACTGGAACTACGCGTAGTCCAAAACAATCTGAGTTACGTTTTGTTCAAAGAAATATATAGTGTGATCTCTAGCTAGCTATTGTAATAGGTACATCGGGAAAGAAAGGTGAAGAAATATTAGGAAAGTATTTTTATCCGTGGTACTATTTGTAAACAACATTTTTAATTTTACCATTTACCATTAATTTTAAAGCAGGTAGACAGAACCCCCATGTGAACATGCCATGTGTCCATAGGCTCCGCAAATCAAGACAGCTACCATGGGAGTAGCTTTCCTTCAAATTAATACATTGTTTAAACTAAACCTACATTTAACTTAGAAACTTAGGACTTCAAAATAAAATTTTAATTTTTATACTGACAAAATATATATGCAGTTGCATGGAATACAATATACCAAAGAATATAGATTAGCTCATAATTGTTATAGTTAGGGTCAACTACATCGATTTAAAACCAGTTTAGTCACATTGTCCATCATAATGCAAGTTGTAGGTTTTAATAATATTGTCATACAACGATAGTTATATTAGTGTTTAAAGTTGTCGATTCTATGCTTATCTGGATTCTCTGTGACAGGTGTAACTTTGTATTTTTGTAATAAAACTGACATTTTTTTAAAGACACATTCACTTAGAGATTGAGGTTTTAAATGTTTTAATTTCAGAACGTTGGTAGCATTGGGTGATTTACTGTAGACTTGTAAATAATCGTCCTTTTCGGAGCACAGTACGACTGACACAGGTGTTATTATTATGTTTTGATTTGTGTAGTGGAGGGATTTTGAGGTTACAAGTTTTGTTTATGTATTTTGTGTTGTGTCAAAAGTATTCTGATTGAAATAAGTTTGTGGAAACAAAGTCAAAGATTGTTTTGATCCAATGATAATTTTAATAACATGAAAAATCAACAAAAAAATAGTATAGACATAACAAAATTAAGATGCTTAGGTTATGAAATTTTAAAAGCGTGACTGAAAGGGCTAAAAAAACATTTTGTGGCTTAAACTTAAAAAAAAATTTAATATATCTGAAAACCCGTATTTATAATTTTGAGCAGCAAACATTTTTTATAATTTTGAGCGATTTTAAAAGAGTTTTCATTTCAAATCATATATCTACTTTGCCTTGACAAAGTGTGTTTTAAAGGTGAAAATTTAAAAAAAAAATTTTAAAATTTCAAAAAATTTGTTTTTTTTCTTTTCAGCAGCAAAACATGATCACATTTCTGAAACTATTATTCTGATTTCAAAAAAAAAAAATCAGTTCCAATTAGTGTATAAATCACATGCCTTATTTGATACTTATATAGGGTATATACCCCCGTCACCCTCAGATCTCTTTCCCCAAGTTGAAACAAAGACAAAAGTGTATAAAACATATACATACTGGTTTTCTGTCTCCCCTACATTTTTATAAATAAAAAAAATAAAAATGTTATAACATTAGAAATAGATGAGATATTGAGTTCAGCGTTCTATACTCATTTCTTTCGTAACTGTTTACATGTATACCAAAAACAAAGACTTTATTTTTAATATTTTCAAAATGGCGGCCGTTTAAAGTTTTTGTCATATACCTTTATAGCTGTTAACTTTATAAAAAATTGTCTTTATAACTTTCTAACTTTATAACAGAGACACATAATTTCCATATTTTAAATAATAACATATTTTCTTTCTGTAGTTTAAAAAATAACCGAGTTACGGTCAAAAAACTAAAAATATAATTTCTTGGTAATAATCTACAAACCAGAGAATAAAACTTTCAAAATTAGATATCTAAAATTTAAACTCAATATCTCATCTATTTTCAAAGTTATGAAAAAACAAAAAGAAAATGAAGTGTTTCCGCACACATGTTTTACGAACTTTTTTTCTTTATTTTCACTTTGGAGAATAAAATATGACAATAACATAGGAACCTCGAGAAACACTTTGTATATTATGTTCTTCAAAATTGCAAGAAAATGTGTAAACTATTCAATAATTCCTTTTTTTCCACCCATAAAAACTTCTATTGTTATAACTTGAGAACTACTGAATTCATTTAAATCAAAGACTAAAATCTACGTAGGTTAGAAAATTTCATTTAAATCGACTCAAAGATTGTTGAGTTATATGCTTGTAGATAGGCAGAGATAGACGTTGCGTTTGTGTAAATAATATTTTGTAATCTTTTTAATCTCTAACACGAAAAAATTATCATATAAGTTGTTTTAGTTTAAGATAATAATAATAAAAAATAACTAATGCTAAAGATTAATCACCTGCCACTAATACGTCATGAATAATCATCTCCACATTTAACCTAAATCTTATCTGCTTCCTGTAGGTGCCACTTTAGACGCAAGACTTCATTATAAATTTAAAAAATATAGTATTGAAAAGTAAATACAAACAGAATATTTATGATATAATTTCGTCCAAAATTGAAATAGTTAGTATATAATTGTAATAACTCATAGGTTGATAATGAATCGATAATTAATTGTAGTAAGTAAATTTTATAAGAAAACGAAATAGTGAAAACAATTGTAAAGATTTAGGATTTATAGTTATTTAGTTATTAAAAAAAAAAATTCAAAATTGCAATCAGTCGAGATTCATGTTATCTGGTTTTATTTGTATTCACTGCATAATACCATATAGGCCCAACTAGTATATACAAAATTTAAATATGTTATTACTTCACTCGCTTAAACGGTTGTTTTTCATTTTAAAATAATGGGAAAACAATTAACAAAATTGACTATTCCGTACAACTGAAGTTTCAACGGTTTCAACGTCAACTCTACCTAGCCGGTGTTTTAAATAGTATTTACCACTATTAGACCTTATGTTTGGAATATTTCAATTACAAACATTATCTTAGATTCAACATATTACAGGTAATGTTCATTTTATTTCTGTAATGACGCAAACTCAAGGGACGAATCTAGGCCTATAATTATTTAGGTATATATATATATATATATATATATATATATATATATATATATATATATATATACAGTGTGAGTCAAAAGTATGGATACACCCTGTTAAATTTTAAATGGATAAAGATAGAAAAATGAAACTCAGAACACCTTTCTAGGAAATAAAAGTGAACTTTTTAGTCACTATTACAACTTTGTCCATCTCCCCAAAATGGGATTTTTGGGGGGCAGCTCAAAATTTTTAAATGTAAAGACCCATTAAGTGACACCTCATTTTAAAGTCCTTGATTAAAGAAGAATAACAGTGGAAACCAGAGCTTTCTATCTCAACCCAATACAAAATGGCAGCTCATTGAAATTAAGTAAAACTTCATTGAGGCAAAATATGAACATCCACATTCAGGTGGTAAATAACCCCAATAGACAACCAATGAGCTGCCATTTTGTACTGGGTTGAGATAGAAAGCTCTGGTTTCCACTCTTCTTCTTCTTTAATCAAGGACTTTAAAATGAGGTGTCACTTAATGGGTCTTTATATTTAAAAATTTTGAGCTGCCCCCCCCCCTCCCAAAAATACCATTTTGGGGAAATGGGCAAAGTTGTAATAGTGACTAAAAAGTTCACTTTTATTTCCTAGAAAGGTGTCCCGACTTTCATTTTTCTATCTTTATCCATTTAAAATTTAACAGGGTGTATCCATACTTTTGACTCACAGGTGCCTCAATGAAGTTTTACGTAATTTCAATGAGCTGCCATTTTGCACTGGATTGAGATAGAAAGCTCTGGTTTCCACTGTTCTTCTTCTTTAATCAAGGACTTTAAAATGAGGTGTCACTTAATGGGTCTTTATATTTAAAAATTTTGAGCTGCCCCCCAAAAATCCCATTTTGGGGAAATGGGCAAAGTTGTAATAGTGGCTAAAAAGTTCACTTTTATTTCCTAGAAAGGTGTTCTGAGTTTCATTTTTTCTATCATTATCCATTTAAAATTTAACAGGGTGTATCCATACTTTTGACTCACACTATATATATATATATATATATATATATTTGCTTTTATTTAAAGGCAAAAACCTCTTAATCATCATCGCTTTAGAAAAAAAAGGAAGTAAATACATAAAATAAAGAATCCCCAGTTCTCAAATACTGTACTCAAAGTGTCGGGGTCGGAAAATAATAAGAGTTGGTCAAGAGAGAAACCTGATAGAAAAGATGAAAAAAACGAGTCTAACCCAAGACTACATGAAGAAAGCTTTCCTCGAGATTTTCAAGCCCTTAATAGATGATTCCCTGAGGGTCTATTGTGCTATAAATAAACTAAGAAAAGTAGTTTATTTTCATGAAAAATACGAAAAAAATACATTTAAAGCAAATATATAAAAAATCAAAATTGAAGTCTTCCACAGTTAATCTGTAGAGGTGCTTATATATACAGAAAATAACGCAATAAAGATTACACAAACTTTCTTTTATCAAAAAAATAATAATAATAAAATCCAACAATAACAATTCATCACCAAAATATTTGTTCAAAGGGTGTCAGTCAAAAAGTGAAAATGAACCATAAACTTCGTCTTTAAGCTTGCTCCTCTTATCTCTTACCTCAGCTTAAATCGAATTTCACTAAAATCAAGCTATTAATGACAACTATCAATGATCATTTTTGTTTTACGCCAATTATTGAAAATTTTCTTCTTTAAAAATTATTGTTATTATTTGTAAAATAATTTATATTCTTTTTGTTGTACTGTAAATTGTATTTAACTGTAGAGCTTAGTTGGAAGAGTGACTGTGATACCTCCATTCTTGCGACCTTAACAAAAACTATTCTAATTATTCCTGCACCAAAATCACTAAAATTTTATCAAAATCTGTAGAGGTAATTTTGAAAAATTGCGTCGTTTATAACATCAACGTAAAAGGTCAACTTTTTTTTACTGATAACTAAAAAACCGACATTTTGAAGAGATGGCGAATAATCCGTAGACTTAGGTTCCTTAGATATGGAAACTAAACTCAAAGTTATTGATAAAAACACACAAAAAATCACTTCCATGGATTCAGGGAACAAACTGATTAAAAAAAAAGGGATCAGTAAACAAAAACAGAAAACCTATCTCAGAAATTTGAATACAATAATTACTTTGTAACTAATATGTAGTCGTAAGAAAGTTAACCTTTCGCTAAAGAAATAGATGTTGATATTTCAATGACATTTGTTGTGAGGTTTCATTGTATTAGTCATCATCTGGCCAAAAGTGATGTAATGTAAGTTGTCAATACAATAATTTTTTAATTACAATTGTTATAAAACACATAATTTCTCAAAATCAACTCTACTGTTTTTAGTTAGAATTTTAGTGGAATGTGAATCTTAATGACACGAACCCGTGTGAAAAATCTCAAATAAAAATATAATTCGGTTTTGGGATAATGTCAAAAATCTAATCAAAACCGCTATAATTAAATTTTCGATTTTAATCAAAGCTGGTTATGCTGAGGACACAATTATTTCACAAGAAAAACCATTTCAGTATAAGCCTTATTTAAATGTATTGGTTCGTTAATCCTTTACATCGTTTGAAAACTACCGAATTAAATTTTTTTATATATTTTTACTTAATGGATGAGTGAGAAAGTTTGTGCAATGATTTTTCATAGTTAAAATTCATACATTATTAATTCATACATACAGCTGCATTGATTCCTCAAGGTCTCAATCAGTTGTTAAAGTGGAATTCAAAATTTCAAGGCCATCATTTGACCTCCAGTAAGAAAAATAATATGTCAGTCTTGTAAACACATCGACACTTGGATGGAAGTGTTTTTATTAATTTATTATTTAAACTTAAGATTAATTGAAAGCGTCATTTAGCTTATAGAAATACAAATTTGATTAAAGAGAAACCATATGGTGATACAATTTGCAACATCACATTGGGGGATAGTTGATAGCAATTGATAAAGATTTGCAGATTCAACAAATCAAAAACAAAATTACTAAAATATAAAAAATTAGTAATTAATAGTAATAGAAATATTGTGATAAATAATTGTAACCAAAAGAAAATATTGATTTTAATTTAAATAATAATAATTTTATCTTTCTTTTTATTTTTAACAATTACATAGTTTAGAGAAAGTTATGTGATAGGTGAAAAAAATCTGTGTCACCTTTTTCGTTTTTCTTAAAATTAGTTTTTAGTACGATATCTGTATGTGGGGTGCCCTACAGCTAAAATGGGTGAACCAATTTAGTAAAATTTAGTATGTGGACATGTTTTTGTTTATATCTCGAAAAAGTTTCCAATTGTTTTGATAAATCATAATTTGAGGTAGCTGCATAAGAAACAAAACATATAATTACGATTTTACCAAATTTATCTCTAACAATTTTGATAAATTTTACTTGAGGCTAGACTCAAACAGAACCTGTTGGTCGCCATCTCTCTCTCTCTCTCTCTCTCTCTCTCTCTCTCTCTCTCTCTCTCTCTCTCTCTCTCTCTCTCTCTCTCTCTCTCTCTTTCTCTCTCTCTCTCTCTCTCTCTCTCTCTCTCTCTCTCTCTCTCTCTCTCTCTCTCTCTCTCTCTCTCTCTCTCTCTCTCTCTCTCTCTCTCTCTCTCTCTCTCGAAATTAAGGATCGTAAGTTAGCAGGAAAAACCACAATTTTTTTTTAAATCTACTATAACGATTTCGTTCAAATTTTAATAAAATCAAATCACAAGATAAAAAATATTTCAGTTTAGGAATAATTAACAAAAAAAAAAAACATTAACTATCGTCACCAATAGTTATATTTTGTTAAAAAACTATTTACGCTGAAAAAAATTTTATGCCACAAGCAAGGTAAGTTTAACCACTTATTTAAATGTATACATAGTTTGATTTTCCAAAGATAGAGTCCGTTGTTCATTTTTACTTTTTTATTGACAACTACGGTACTGTCATTTTTGATACCGATTAGTTTTTAAAGTTATTATTTGGTATTTAATATAGTTACGAAGATTTATTGTATAATTTCTTTACTTACAGACTCAGGAAATATTCTAGGATGTGTCAACATTCCTAAAGATGCAATAATTTGAAAAACCTTAATGCATTGTTTCTGTACTCTTTATTTTAAGAGTTAAATAAATTCTTATTATATGTGTACAACAACATTCATTGCTTACATAACATTTTCTCGGTAGAACTTCTGTCCTACCCACTCGTTAATATCTCCAATGCCCTCAAGTTACCATGAATCCCGGTAGTTGTTTTCCATTTCTCAATCTATCGACATTTCTCCTGTCTTCCTTTCAGATCTGTCACTAGTAGCTACTGCATGCTTGGAAGACAAGTCGACCAGTCCAGATCAGAAGGCTTCCAGTTCGATATCCATTGATTGATGACATAGCCGAGTCTATGGTATACAAAATATGGTAGTTTGCAATTACTGATACGTCATTCTGATTTGACAGTAGTTTGAAATATGGCAGTGGTAATATGTAATTTAAACCGTACCAAGTATGATTTAGAGGAGGTCGGAGATGATTTTAAATATCGATTATAGATATACTTCATATCGATTAAAGGACATTGATTGTTAGATATTTTACGGTGTGTGTAAGTCTTGATAAAGTGAATAAATTTCAACTGATATTAATAAACTTGTTACTGATATTTGTATCAAACGAATCAAAGACAGAGCTTTTTGTACGACACAATCTTGATAAATATAGATAAATAGTGTGCTAGAAAATAATAATACAACAAAAGAAATATTTAATTAGATATACAAAAATTGTGGTTATGTAACTAATAATTAATACAACAAATGAAATTTAAGATCAGATCTGAAAAAAATTGGGGATATATAATTAAAAATAATAAAAGAACAAATGAAATATAACAATACAGGTAGATCTGAAAAATGGTGGATATATAATAAAAATCATAATAACAACAAATGAAATACAAGATTAGGTAAGGACAAAATGAGGTTATATAATTAAACATAATAACAGAACAATAGTAATATAATTATTAGATTTTAGATTTGATTAAAATAGGTCCACGCGTTTTGGTTGTAGACCAAGCGGCCATAATTAAACAAATTTTTTGAATCAGTTGACCTCAAAACAATTATTATAAAGCAAACAATTGTACATCGGTTTTTTTGACATATAACGTACATTTTTCTATATTATCTATGTATGGAAATCTAATGTAATAAAAAGTCTATTTATTTGTAAACGTTGGATTGTGAATAGAAAATATACAACTTTTAAAAATGAAAGATTTTAATATTTGTAGGTTTAACCTTTCCTTCACAATGATGGGAAAAGATAATGCCTCCGAAGTTATTAAACTTTAACTTTCAGTTTTATATTGTACATCTAAATTCACTCAAGACTAGAAATTTTTCGTGGAGACATTAAAGTATGTTTATAATTTTATTTGTACTACTAATATAATTCCACTTTTAGCTATAGGCAAATTTTACATAAAATGTCCACCAATCATTTTAACCATTTTGCGACTTTAGTAGACCAATAAAAAAAAAAAAAAAACATTCATTACTAAACACAAATATATAATTAAGGAGAAAACATACAATTAAACAATAGCCTACTCCATAATCCATCTGATGGGCTATCAGTTACTTACTGTAACTGTATCAGTACGTACGGGGATGGCAATCCCGAGGATTCTGGCTGGATCTACTCCTCTATTCACATAGTTTTGGGTTATATCCCTTTCGTTCATATTTCATGTCTCTCTTCACCAATATTGTTATTTCCAACCGTGACCCTATTAAAGTACTTGAGAGATAGTTGTCTTCATTTTATGTTTGTTTTTTCCTTTCTCTCATAAGATGATGTTGATAGAGGTTGTCGCATCAAACAACAACGGAAAATAAACAAAATCAATTAAAACATCCTCTCAAAGTATACAACCTATATAATAGTGTAATAAATCGGTATAAAATAAAGTAAATTATTTGTATAAATAAGAGATGTTTGTTCTAGATTATTACCTAAACCTTGTTTTATAAATTGTGTTGACTGGAAATAAGAGTAGACTTATCTAAAGCTTAAACATTTGCAGAAAGAATGTTTACATTTTATTAAGACATATTCTATATTATATATTCATTTAATATGTATATATTTTAAATGTATTCATTTCATATTGTTGGAATTTTTTATATTTTTCTAAACATTTTTAATTGTTTGGAAATATTGATTTTGTTCCATTTAATAAGCTGAAAAGATCAGGTAGCAAGTTACAATTTTGTGTGTGACATTTTTGGAGAAATTTGTAAAGAAGAAAAATCTGTAAAACTATTTAAAATAATGTTTATACATGTTTCCCCCAATAACCCTAAAATATTAAATTCTACAAAATCTATACATTTTAATTCTACCAATGGTTCACAATCTTTGTAGTCTAAAAAATTTAATTACTTGACTCTTAACTTCTATAGTTTAAAACAAAACTCAATACCTAACATCAAGTATCAAAATATACTAAAATAGAGTGATAAAATATAACCATCAAATCAGTTAATTTAATGAATGCCCAATTTTGTTATTTGTTTGATTTCCAAAAAAGACAGTCAAGTTCAATGTAGACTTTTATATTTTAGACCAAATATTTTTCCAATCTCTTCTACCAGATAAATGCTTTAAAACACTACAAGAAAAACATTGTTATTTGAATAACTTCAAAATCACCCTCAATCCTTTTAATTAAAAACTGCCTGTTAAATACAAAATTATCCTATTCGTTCTGTCTCTTCTTATCATTAATTAATACACGCTAAACAAACACACTCAACACTTTAAATATTCTTCATTATTCATTTTATTCAGTGACATAAATTTATTACAAACCGAGATCTAGGTACGGTTTTTCTTTCTTAAAAATTCAGTCACAAGAAACAATTTATCAAGACAAGGCCACACAGGGTGGAGTCCCCACAACCCCCGCATGGAGGCAACCACCAACCACTGAACACGTTCCTGTGTTTACTGATTACAAGCCTATGCAATTTGTAACCTTGAAGTCGACAAAACAACCTGTTGGGGAGACTAAAATCTGTTCAAGGCTGGTAGTTGTATACTACAGACATTAGTCACTTTTTCAATTAAATATACATTTTATGAACTGTCTGTTAGAAGTATTCAAATGTAATTTCTTTTTAGGAGTAGTAAAGAGGTGAACATTGTATTCCACAATGAAACTACAACAACATTTTTTTTTTAAAGAAGAAAACACCCCTTTTTTTAACAATCTAAAGTTCTTTTGTTTAGATGTTCTTACAACTCATTACTACCCTCTTGAGTTTATTATCCATAAAAACAATATTACTTGAAATAATCAAAAATTACGAGACACGTGTAATTATAAATTAGAGCAACATAAATGTTACTACATTTTAATTTTTTCAAAAAATTGCTTTATTTTTAAATTGCTATATTTAAGATGTAGGATAGTTTGTAATGAAATTTAAATATATGCGATTTAAAATATAAAACGACTACCACATATGGAATTTAGTTATATTTGAAAGTTATTTTCAACAAGTTTAAATAAATTATGGTGAGAATATATTTTTTTTGATAAACATGTCATCCCAGAATTAGCATTTAGCTACATGTAAGTTTGCTATCTCGATGTAAATTCTATCCACTCCTGTCGAACATTAAACCGTTATTTCACAAGTAAATTTTGTATTATTATTACATTATAAAACAAATATTCTTTATTTCCCATGTACATAATTTGACATTATGAAAAAACAAATTTTCGATTTTGGGGAAATATATATCCCTGAGACGCATTAAATAATCAATTTTTTTTTCGAAATTGAAGAGAGTCTTGTATGAGTTTTTCGAGTATATTTTCACGAATTACATCTTCTTCATTATATTCCAAGTTTTTAATGTCTTTTTAAATAAATGGGAATAATAAAACAGATAATTGAAATAAAATCTAAATTTAAATAGACGAGCTAATAAAATTTGCTTATAATTATAGGTTTAAAAAAAGGATATTTGTAGGTTATTTTATTATGAAGTTAACTTGAAGAAGTGGTTTTTATTTTTGAAACAAATGATGGAAGCATAAAATTAATGAATTAATTATTTTGCATATATATTTAAATTTTTCAATATGTAGTTTTTGAATTTTATTATCCATTATTGATATTGCAGTTTTAATAAGGCTTTCAACATTTTATATATTGAATTTTTATTATTGCGTTATTATATTTTTTATTTTCATAATTTTATCTGTGCTGTATTGCATTATAGGATAATTGAATTGAATTAATCGCCCGTAAAGTTTCTCTGCTGAAAAATCAAGGGCTTGAGGGAAGAATAAAATTAATAAATCATTACATGCAACCATTTTACAGTAATAAATTTAATTTGTATCTGGATCAATGCTCCATAATCTTGGATTTGTTTAACTCAAGTAAATATTAAAACGTAAAGAAACATTAACTACTAAAGAAAAAGAATAAGATTTTTTTTTATTACCCTATCTATATATTGTGTAAGTTTAATATTTTTTAATAAATAAACAATTTCAATAAATTCTCACGGAGTTATGCGTTTTTGTGAATCTATGAACTAGAAGAATGTAGAGCCTAGCGCTATGGTCATGGCAGTACATACATACGTTTTTCAATCACGTTTTCCTCGGAAATCTAGAAAATCTGGGAGAGTTAAAAAAAATTTTATTATAAATTTTTCTTTCACCTATGACATTTTTATTTATGTTTATTATTTGTGGAGTTATTACAAAAATAACTTTTTTTTAAATTATCCAAATTAAAAATAAAAACTGCTTATTACACAAGTAAAGATTTAAAAAATTTTGTTCTACACATTAAGAACTTTATTGTCTAGCAAAAATCGTAGGGTGATTTAATCTATTACTCTAGAAATTTTCTCTCTAGCCATTTTATTATTAAAATATTATATCGGTAGAGACAGAACTTTTATGTTTAGTTTTGTTATGACTAGATTTGAAATTAATTTTGAAAATAATTTAGTACTTGTCCTCGATTTGAATTCCCCTGAATCCAAAAAGTAGTTTTTTAATGATGATGTCAATCTGTCACTTATCGTATGTGTATAGCCCAAACGCATACAAGACTTTTATCAGTCGTGGAACGATTTTTTTTTTTGAATCATAATTTGCCCATTAGGAAAAAATTCGATTTTCTCATAGTTTTAAAGATAAATCATTGCTGAAGTGTAGCCTTTAAGGACCTAAACAAAATATATCGGTCGTCACTTCTCAATAAATGCCGTCTTATGATTGGTAAAAAACAAAAAAAAATCGGCCATATCGGTTACTTAATGTCTCAAAATCGAATCGACCAATTTTGAGAATATTTTAGTAAAATGTGGAAAACATTAATAAACCCGTTTGAAAACTCCCAAGTTATATAATTTTAACGATCCAGGAAAAAACTAAAATTAAAAATATATTTTCAAAGAAGGTTAATTTAATTTTTTTATTGACAACTACCGAAGTAAAATGTTTGGTTTAGTTTTGATTTTATTTGCTTTTTAGGACTGATGAGTAAGATAATTTGTGTTGTTTATGCATCTTTAGTGCTGATACTTTTACTCTTAAAACGTTAAGATCAATCAAAAATGAAAGATAATTTTATTTGAGTGTACTACATAATATATAAAATATTTAATAGTAAATATGTAAAGAAACTATCCACGAACCTCCTACCTTGGATCTCATGTATCCAATACATATTTCCTTGTGCCACCGTGCACACTAGAGAGCAGAATGCAAGTCACACTCTCAGATATGACCTTGAGACCGATTCTTTGTACACCTAACTCTAATTGTAGACAGTGACTAACAACTTTCCTATTGGTCGATGCCGCCTTCATTATAATAACATTTTATACTCAAATTTATGTATTACTACTGAATATAAAATTAATTAAAAGATTTTTTTTACAGGAGTTATTTTTAATTAGCGAGAATCACTAGAGATGTAGTTATAACGAGCTGAGGTGTTCGTTGATTGGTTTAATGTTTGTAGAAATACTATGTTGTGTTATAAGAGGCGAGTAATTTGTGAAAGAACAATTTTGGTTTCGTAGAAAATGATGAACGTCCACTATGTTAATGTTTGTAAAGACAAGGTGAATTTAAAACAAAATTTCATGAAAATTGGAAGTTTATCACAAGCGTGAATATACCCTTTAATTTCTCAGATATACTTAGTATATTGCTACGTAATGGTCGAAGAAACGACGAATTTTTTTGCGGGTATTTCTAATTTGAGATCTCCTGAATCCATTTTTTTTTAATATATGTAGAGAACTCAAAAATGAAGTTGCATTAGTATGTATTGGTCTTTTTTAAAGGTACATTTTGATTAGAGCTGTTGGTAACACTGTTTATGATAGCATTGTCGATAAATACGATAAGTAATAATGTCGTGTCATTTGGTTGCATCCAATTAGAAATCCGTGCTGTTACTAGTTTTCTATGGGATAACAAGTGTAATCCCATTGAAATTCATTGGCAGTTAAGAGACGTTTACTGGGGGAAAGCTTTTCCTCTTCCGACCATTGAAAAATGGTGCGTGTTATTTGAAAATGGCTGCCATGAAAAAGAGCAAGAGTGTAGGTAAGGAAGGCCATCGATTTTGGTAACATGGCAATGTTCAATGTGTTTAACAATTGATACTGGCAACAGAAAAATCAGGAAGGACAAAATCTTAACTGAGATGAATATTTCTTATGTGTATCATCTATGAGTATCTGCAGTTTCGAAAAATATCCACTCCTTTTCAATCGGTTCTGCAGTTTTTGCTTCGTTGTGACAGAAAAGACAATGTATTTTTGGACAAAAATTTAATTGTGATGAAAGCTAGCTGAGTCCATCATTTCACTCCTGAAATAAAACGATGTTCACACGAATGGAGAGATGCCTAATTTCCTCCTACAAAAACATTCGACACGTTCCATCAGTAAGGAAAATGATGATGATTTTATTCGATAATAAAGGTGTAGTGCATACTGAGTTCAAAAAGGGGAACAGCAATTAATGCAGCAGTTTATTGTGAAACATTGAACAGTCTAAGAAAGCCAATTCAAGACCGTTGTCCAGGAAAACCGTTAAAAGGTGTTGTATTTCCCCATGACAGTTCAACCGTTCATTCTGATTGTGTAACAAGAGACCTCATAAGACAGAAGTTCTAATGGGAAGAGTAGGAAGATCCTTCGTATAGTTCAGACCTAGCGTGATTTCCACGTGTTCGATTCAATGAAAGAAGCTCTTGTCAAACAGTGATTCAATATTATGAAGAAGAGAAAAAATGCAGTAAGAGAATGGTTGTAGTTTTATTGTTATTCCTAGTTTCAGTACTAACAAAGAAATTTTCTTAAGTTATACAATTTTAAATTTTTTAAATTTTCTTTTTCACTGCCTGTTGTACCTATCGTAGTACAGTCCTAAAAGCTCAAAAGTGAGGAGAAATTTTAATCAAATTTGCCTGTGGGTATATTTTGAATATATCCTGGGACTTTTTAAAAAATTTGTTGATATATTAAAATATGGAGGTAGTTGTCATAATTTTTTTTAAATCAGTTGCTACTATTTCGATAAAGGTTTTCTCACGTATAGTCATAAACATTCGAACGAAAAATATTGGTGACCTTCTCCACGGAAATACCAATTGGTGTGCTATTATAAAATATTAAAAATATTCAATTTAGTATAAAGATGTAATTTCTCAAAATATACTACACCGATTTCGTTCAAATTTTAATGAATTAATTAATTACTCAAATCTGTAAAAAAACAGAAGACAAAAAATATTACGTTTCATAATAATTTTTAAAATGAACCTTTGTTGTTGTATTAAAAACTAGATTTTAATCAAATACATTTTACCAAGAGAACTTGCTTACGGTACAAGCGAAGCAAATTTAGGCCCTTATTTAAATACGTAAATATTTTTCAAAGAGGGCATCTATGGCTCATTTTCACTATCGATGTGAAACTACCAAACTGGCATTTTTTGTAACAAATAATTTCAGTTCTTTTTTATTTGGTTTTAGAGATGAGCGAGTAAGAAATTTTGTGCAACATTCACAAAAGCAGTTAGTGGTTTCTGAGATCTTTTTTTTTTTACAAATTTTCATACAAATTTTTAGATCTTAATCTACAAAACAAAATTGATCGATTGGTGGATGTAAAAACTCCAAAAAGTCTTTTATTAAATGGAAAAATAATACTTAGATTAAATCGTACCATACCTTCTTGTGAATTCTTTTTCATCCATTATTTATAAACAGTTTCTTAGACGAAATACAACAATGAGTAAAAATTAAGTACCTTAATAACTGAAATGAGTTGCATGAAATTTTACACATTGAAAACTGTACACGCAAGTTGAATAAATCTTTTTCAATAACATCTTTATTTGCTAAACAAGTATTTCTGTTATAATAAAGGCATTATCACCAGCAAAAATATAATTTTCCATTATTTAAACTGTTAACATAGATGAGAAATACTCCACTTTTATGCACAATTTGGAGAATTTAATGATTTAAAATTCAAACACCAAGTACCATAATTCAATAAAAGGATATTCATTTCCTTTTATGTACATTTCAGTAATATAATTACCATCTCCAGAGTTTGAGTACTAAACAAACACTGTGACAGTGTCAACTACTTGTGGTATTGGGTGTTTGATTTTCATTCATAAATGATAAACAAAATGGGTTCTAACATTGTTCCCTGGGGTACTCCAATTTTACATGTACCAAACTACAGATATGGTTGTCTAGTTGACACACTATAGTGAGGTAGATTGTGAATTATTTGGTAGCAACATTTCTTATTTGACTGTCTAAGGTTAAATTAAGCAGAATATTGTCCATAACAGCTATCGAAATATTTTTTTATGCGAGGATACATTTCACTTGATTTTTTTTTGTAACTTTTCACAAATACTGAATTAAATCGAGAAAAGCTTCCTTCTATTATAAATCCTTTATCTAAAATATTCGAATTTAATATCAGGAACTTTTTTATGAAAGATAACAAATCTTAAAATTATCTGAATATTTTCATTTTTTAAAATATTAAATTTAATAATGAAAATATATAGACAAATTTTTAAGTAATAGAAATAATCCTCTAGGGGAACTATTTCCTTTCAGAGATTGAAATATTATTATTATAGGCTTATTACTTGTAGAAATATAGTATTTCGTTCATTTATTGTGGAAATTATTCTTGATTCCTCAAAAGATCGTTCGCCTAAATACACTGTTAGTACTATGATTGTGTATTTGTGTGTTTTCAGTTTAAACTGACTGTAAATAATGCATACCAACTCTTAAAATCATACTTTCATCACAACATTGGCAGAGTCTCCAGTGATGTAACAATCGTGCCTCTACTGATGTACGTTGTCAAAGTTATCGTGCATGAAAACGTGTCGGGACGTACTCTGAATAAACCGTACAACAAAGAATGCGTGCAGTGCGACATCTACGGGGAGGGTGGTGAAATTCTTGCGTCTTATTTACAATTTAAACGTGAACAGTTTGTGCAAGAATTTATAGACGAAGATTTGTGTTGAATAAATTTTAAGAAATGAGTCATAAATAGGATATGGGGTAACTTCTAGGTTGAAGTTTATGAGACGTATGTTGTAGTTTTAATAAGCACATGGGAAGTTTGTGGGACAATAATAGCTACCTTTGTAAATCTAATTTGGGGGGGGGGAGTAAATATTATTAAATGTAAAGCTTGTGGCACATTATTTTAAAGCTTATTAAAAAACAAATATATTGATGCAGTTTTTAGTTCAAAATACTATTGTTAAAAAAAATGGCGGATGTTAAAATTTTAAAGAAAATAAAAGAGGAAATTGCTAGTAAGGAAAATTATCAAATAATATTAACGTTTGGAGCACACTTGCTTTATGAGTTATAAAGTTAAATTGAACAGCACTCATTCGACCTTTTTTCCAATAACCCACTTACAATTCATAAAGTTGAACAATAACTTACCGATAGGTATTCAACGGTAACATTCTCGAAAATAATTTCTCATTGTTTTCTTTTATTTTCTGCAAAAAATTACCATCCACCATTTTGATATCAATCTTAGTATTAAACTAAAAAACTGCACGAATGTAGATGGTTTATAATAAGCTGAATGTGCCTTTTACATTTAAATATTGTTACCTCCTCCCCGATAATTTTGAAGAGGGACAACATTTGTTTTACAAAAGTAGCTTTCATTGTTCAACAAGGTTTCCATGATTTTAAATTTTGTATGTAAACTAGTTCAAAATGAAAGGATCTTATATGGACTTTTTGATCATTCAGGATGTTAGATCTACGATCCTCAGGATCTACGAGGCCAGTTAGAGTCTATCAGATATAATTACATAATTACAAGGTACAGAAAACCTGTGCAACTGTTTCAAACAACCTAACCCTATTGGTATATACTAATAGACTACTTTATGTATTAATACAATTTAACATTTCCTACATGACCTAAAAAATTAAAAATGGGCATTAAATTTAGAGGATCTGCTTGTATTAAATTGTATGTTGGGGCCGAGTAGCCCATCAACTTTTTGTTATTGCGATTAGGTGACCAGAATAATATACTGCAAAGTATTACATAAAAAGTAAAAATCTATTTATTTTCAGTAACATTAATAACAGAAACCGTCGGAATAATGTCCGACTTTAATTAATATATTTCTTTCGTTAATACTGAAAATAGACAAATAGATATTACATATCTTATACTGAAAATTTTCGTAGAGATTTTTTGTTTTTATATTATTCTCATATATTTTTTAACTTTGAAAATATTCTAAAGCAACTCTATCACAAAATATATATTGTATTTATTAATAGACCAAACTCACGGGATGTTTGATACTTAATTTGGAAGTACGACAATTAGGGGTTTCTACGATTGTCATAGTCAAATAGTCTTATTGTTTTTGAGCTAGAATATTTTAAAAATGGAACGTTGGAATATTAAAATAAAGAAACTAGAAATGTTAAAAAATATCGTGAAATTTTGTATGGTATACCAAATTAGAGGTAATTTTTATATAAACAGTAATTGGGCTTTGTTAATTCCAACCTATAGTACTCTTAGAGTATAAAATTCAGTATTGTTAATTTGTTAATTAATATCTACATGTAGTGCGAGTTAAAATGAACTAGAATTAATTATAATCCTTAATATAATTTTGTGCACCAGAAATGTATGAGGCACGAGATAGGTGAATATTTATTAATCAATAGTAACCAAATATAAACAAACATTGATTCAAATATTCGACCGTAATATTCAGTCACAGTTGTAAATAGTGTGTAATCGGCTTAAAAGTTCATATATTTATTTGGAATATTATGAATGAAATAAAAATTAATTTAACTCATCATACACACATTATTAAATATTACTACAAAACAGATGCCTTTTTTTAATCTACAATGATAGTTCCATGAACGTCGTTATGTACCACTAATTAAAGTCTCTACACAATAATACTATAAAGTAAATACTTTTACTTCTGTAAATAAATCCGTGGTAATTAAAACAAATGGACAACTTTCATATAAAATCAATGATTCAACTTCAAACAAAACACACTGTAAAAATACAATCAATAATTGACTCCACTAAATATAACAGGTCAACTATAATTAATTACTTTGCTAATTGATGTGAAATATGTACACATTCCAAAGTCATATTGAATCAATTACGAATATAGAAACTTGTTAACAAATGAGAATATAATAAATGATTAATTTTTGACGTACCATACAAATGATAAAGTTCAAGTGATGTTAAACCAATTCATAAGAATGCTATTTTATGATTTTAAGAAAAAAATAGTGTTTCTAACTGAACTGAAATTTTCAGTACATGGGAAAAATTAGGAGTTGTTATTTTGTCACAATTAATAAGTATATATTGTGTTCTGAAACAAGAAAGTAGTTATTAGACCTCCTCACACGATATTTAACAGAATTTTTAAAATCTGTAACAACTGCACCATGTCTTCAAATATCTTATTAGAAAACAAATATCAAAAAATATCTTATTACTAAACACATTTTTTTTACTTAACCAATAAACTTTAAAAAGTCAGATGAACTGAAACCTCAATAAAGTATTATTGTATAAAGTTTAAGTATTTTGATTTTTAAATTAATATATTTCTGACATTTATTTATGTCATATTACTTGCTTCTTTTATTTATATATTTTTTAAAGAAATATTTTGCTGAAATATGTTCAGAAACTATATTTTAACAAAAAATGTCTTTTCGAAATCTTAAAAAGTCGTGCTCTACATTATATATATATATATATATATATATATTGTGTGTGTGTGTGTGTGTATTTAAAATTAGCTACTGCAGTCGCTTACCTTTACACAAATATGTTTATACACTCATTTATTACCCCCATGGACTCACTAAATTACAATCATTTATTACCCTCTTGGACTCACTATAATACACTCATTTATTACCCTCATGGACTCACTATAATACACTCATTTATTACTCTCATGGACTCACTATAATACACTCATTTATTACCCCCATGGACTCACTATAATACACTCATTTATTACCCCCATGGACTCACTAAATTACAATCATTTATTACCCTCATGGACTCACTATAATACACTCATTTATTACTCTCATGGACTCACTATAATACACTCATTTATTACCCCCATGGACTCACTATAATACACTCATTTATTACCCCCATGGACTCACTAAATTACAATCATTTATTACCCTCATGGACTCACTATAATACACTCATTTATTACCCTCATGGACTCACTATAATACACTCTTTTATTACTTTCATGGACTCACTATAATACACTCATTTATTACCCTCATGGACTCACTATAATACACTCTTTTATTACTCTCATGGACTCACTAAATTACAATCATTTATTACCCTCATGGACTCACTATAATACACTCATTTATTACCCTCATGGACTCACTATAATACACTCATTTATTACCCTCATGGACTCACTATAATACACTCATTTATTACTCTCATGGACTCACTATAATACACTCTTTTATTACTCTCATGGACTCACTATAATACACTCATTTATTACCCTCATGGACTCACTATAATACACTCATTTATTACCCTCATGGACTCACTATAATACACTCATTTATTACCCTCATGGACTCACAAGTATATACTCATTTATTACCCTCATGGACTCACTAATATACACTCATTTATTACCCTCATGGACTCACTAATATACACTCATTTATTACCCTCATGGACTCACTATAATACACTCATTTATTACCCTCATTGACTCACTAATATACACTCATTTATTACCCTCGTGGAATCACAAGTATATACTCATTTATTACCCTCATGGACTCACTAATATACACTCATTTATTACCCTCATGGACTCACTAATATACACTCATTTATTACCCTCATGGACTCACTAATATACACTCATTTATTACCCTCATGTACTCACTAATATACACTCATTTATTACCCTCATGGACTCACTATAATACACTCATTTATTACCCTCATGGACTCACTATAATACACTCTTTTATTACTCTCATGGACTCACTAAATTACAATCATTTATTACCCTCATGGACTCACTATAATACACTCATTTATTACTCTCATGGACTCACTATAATACACTCATTTATTACCCTCATGGACTCACTATAATACACTCATTTATTACTCTCATGGACTCACTATAATACACTCATTAATTACCCTCATGGACTCACTATAATACACTCATTTATTACCCTCTTGGACTCACTATAATACACTCATTTATTACCCTCATTGACTCACTAAAATACACTCATTTATTACTCTCGTGGACTCACTATAATACACTCATTTATTACCCTCATGGACTCACTATAATACACTCATTTATTACCCTCATGGACTCACTATAATACACTCATTTATTACTCTCATGGACTCACTATAATACACTCATTTATTACTCTCATGGACTCACTATAATACACTCCTTTATTACTCTCATGGACTCACTATAATACACTCATTTATTACCCTCATCGACTCACTATAATACACTCTTTTATTACTCTCATGGACTCACTAAATTACAATCATTTATTACCCTCATGGACTCACTATAATACACTCATTTATTACTCTCATGGACTCACTATAATACACTCATTTATTACTCTCATGGACTCACTATAATACACTCATTTATTACTCTCATGGACTCACTATAATACACTCATTTATTACCCTCATGGACTCACTATAATACACTCTTTTATTACCCTCATTGACTCACTAAAATACACTCATTTATTACTCTCGTGGACTCACTATAATACACTCATTTATTACCCTCATGGACTCACTATAATACACTCATTTATTACTCTCATGGACTCACTATAATACACTCATTTATTACTCTCATGGACTCACTAAAATACACTCATTTATTACTCTCATGGACTCACTATAATACACTCATTTATTACTCTCATGGACTCACTATAATACACTCATTTATTACTCTCATGGACTCACTATAATACACTCATTTATTACTCTCATGGACTCACTATAATACACTCATTTATTACTCTCATGGACTCACTATAATACACTCATTTATTACCCTCATGGACTCACTATAATACACTCATTTATTACCCTCATGGACTCACAAGTATATACTCATTTATTACCCTCATGGACTCACTAATATACACTCATTTATTACCCTCATGGACTCACTAATATACACTCATTTATTACCCTCATGGACTCACTATAATACACTCATTTATTACCCTCATGGACTCACTAATATACACTCATTTATTACCCTCATGGACTCACAAGTATATACTCATTTATTACCCTCATGGACTCACTAATATACACTCTTTTATTACCCTCATGGACTCACTAATATACACTCATTTATTACCCTCATGGACTCACTAATATACACTCATTTATTACCCTCATGGACTCACTAATATACACTCATTTATTACCCTCATGGACTCACTATAATACACTCATTTATTACCCTCATGGACTCACTATAAATAGTACAGGTAAGGAAAACCTGAGGAATTCCGCTCTATCTGCGTTTTTCTGCATGTATTCTTTGGTTAGATCCCTCTTATCTTTCCCATAAGGTTTCTCTTGACCAACACTTGATCTCTTCCGACTCAGGGGCTATTATTCGAGGGCTAAGGGGTATTTTCTTGCTTTTTAAAACGATGACAAGCGAGAGGTTTTCACCTTCAAACAAATGGGAAAACATTAATTGATTACTTAGCGTCTCTCTTAATTTTTTCTTTTTTGACGATTTATTTATTTAAATGTATTAAATTATCAGACTTGAAATATACATAAAAAAAAATAAAATGTGTATCCGAGTTTCTTTACCAATATCTAATACTTTTTAAAATTTATTTAAGTAAAACATTTGTTTATTTATTGACGTAAAAAATACATTTTATGTCACATCTATAATTTAAAAAATATAATTTTAGACAACCTACCAATATTTTTTTGATTTTTATATTTAAAACTTTCATATTATCAAAAAAAAATTACTCTTGTAAAGGGGTTTAAGAAATATAACCTGTGTTAAATTCGCAAATTATATTTGTAAAATCCACATTAAAAATTTATTATATAAATTTCAAGATGTTTTAGGGAATTTGTTGCTTTTATTGGAAATGACACTTGAAAAAAATACTCTAAATTTAAATTATCTTTTCTCACTCAGGAACACGCACACAATGATTGCTGGCGTAGCGAACTCGAGGACCCTAGTTAGATATTCATCTTTCATCTGTTTATCAGATCTCTCTTGACCAACTCTTGTTCTCTTCTGACCCCAAAGTTATAAAGTATTCGAAGACTAGGGGTCCTTCGTTTTATGCTCTCTTTTTTATAACAAAATATTTCGCCTTAAATTTAAAAAAAAATTATTCCTCTGATTATATATTTGATGTTTTTTTTTTTTTTTTTTTTTTAAATTGGATTTTGGAAAAACAATTATGACGTAACAAAAATAATAAAAACTAGTTTAAAACTGCAATTGATTTATGCGCTTTTGAGAGTATTTTATTTTGACGTATTTTTAAATTTAGATTCCTAAATAACTTGAAACAAATACAAAGCAAATACATATTATAAAATGTATTTTAAAAATAAAATAAATACATTTTTTATGTCTAGAAACTCTAGCTTAAAATTCTATCAGTTAATACAATGCATAAAAATGATTTAAAATAACATTATTCTTAATGTGGTATATATTTCTGTTTAATTTATTTGTATGTTTTACAATAAACAACAGCAAACACATTCCCACTCAACGTTTACAAAGATCTCCATTAAAAAAAAGTCAAACTTTTTGTAATACACCTCTTAGCAACAACAGTAAAGTGTTAAATACAAATATTAACTTAGAAACTTGTTTCCCTACAGTCTGTCATTACACGAAGACCTACTTAGTATTTTTTTTAAACTGCCTTCTTTAACAGACTTATATTAAGTTAATATCTAATATATTTATCAGTTAAAATAATTAGGATTCCGTACTTGTCTTACTTTCTATATCTCTCTCACTAAACGCCTCTTATACCGTTAGAAAAAACTATTACATGTAGGCATATATTTTAATTAAATTAGCCCACAGTCTCCGAAGTAAAGGCCTGGTGGCTGAACAATAACTACGATTAGATCTAAACACCTTTCACTGGTACAGTCGGTGTAAATAGGCCTTGACAAGTTTACTTTCCTGTCTATCAATAAATCGTTAGTTTAATAAGCAGAATAATTTAATACTCTTTTAAAAAAAAAAATAGTTTCTATGAATAATAATTTGTTATTGTACTAACTGACGATACTTAAAAGTTCTGCGCATTTGTTTTGAGCAATGATGTAAACATAACCTCAAAATTAGCAAATCAGTTTATAACAGCTGTTTAGTTAAAAACATCTGTTGGACACTTTTATTATACATCTGTTTAAATCGCTGTAAAGTTGTTTAAGATTAACATTATGAAGTTATAATTTAAAAATTAAAAACTAAATGATCTTTCTAAAATGTAAGGGAAGAAAGGATAGATTTAAGAAATCTATGGACGTAAGGCATATCGCTTGCAATATTCATTTTTACACATTCGTAGTACGAAGAACTTTATAAAAAACTCCATGGCGGAACATGTGTGGTTAGGGTATCGAAATTCCCGTCGCTGTTGTTTTAGTTTTCTCAACCAGAGTTCGTTACTAGTTGTAGATTCCAAATTTACCTCACGATGTTGGATCAGCCACTGGGATTGAACCAGGATTCTCCCATTCAAAGAACGTTAATATGACGTGTTAGAAACCAAACATCGGTTTAAAAAATATGTTTTAAGCTATTTTAAGTCCAAAAACATGATTTTGTTAATAATCTCTGTCTGGAGTTTTTCGTCTGTGGAGTACAAACTAGTTGACCAGTTTTAGTTTTTTTTTTTTTAATTTTACGAATTAAAAATTAGTTAGTACTCTTAAATAAGACAAAAACATAGTTCCGATTTTTCTAAGTCAACTTTAACGATTTTAATCAAATTTTGTTCACGATTCTAATAAAACGTATTGGTTTCTTTTCAATAATACCAGTTTTGAGGGTTTGGTAAACATCAAAAATTCCACAGTGAAGCTTAATGGCAGAAACTAGTGTTCAAAATCCTAATTAAAATTAAATTATCGTTAAGGAAAATTTGATTAATTAAAAATGAACCCTGACATGAACTTAATTTTATCTAATAATATTTATACTTAAAGCAAATTTATAACAAGAAAATCAAGTTTAGTTGTTTTGTAAATATTTTTAAAGTAATATTCAAAATCCAAAACTAAATCCATGATTAATTTTCATTATTTTACAAACAAATACTGAACTGACATTTTTGGGGACGCGTAAATAATTTTGGTTTGTATTTCGATTGTGATTGAGTGTGTGAGAAAGTTTGTGCAAAGTTTTAAAATCATTTATTATTGCTAGTGTCGTTGACTTAAATTTATTCAGTATCCCATTCACCTCTTCTATGTATACATTGGTTTTGTAATAAAAATTTACTTCATTATGAACAGTCAAACATTTATAAGACAAAACTTGTTTTATATTAAAGAACACACTGTCCATATAATATAACACTAACTTAAATTAATAATTAAAAAAAAAAAAAAAAACAAATAGCATAAAATAATAGTAATAATATTCAAATAAATAAAATCATGGAGAATAAGTGGATTGTTTAGGGGTTGCAGTATAAATAGAAAAACGTTTTATACTGCTGTGGTAAATATAAAACAATTTTCTTTCTTTTAAAAATAAAACAATATCAAATTTAACTAAACAAATTGAATTTAAAAGATTTATACAAAACAAATAAAACAATAAATAAAAAAATCATTTTTACACAATATCAATTTATAAAAAACCTAAATGTAAAAAATACTTCATACCTAAAAAAAAAAAACAAATATCAAGACACTCTAATTATGTTAAGAAACACTATTTGAAATTACAAAAATATTTAAATCATAACGTATTGAAGTTATTTAGTGGGAGGAGAAATACTTTTCAATTTATAATACTTTCAAAAAATATTCTACACGGATATTTTATTATAAAGAATTTGTTTTTGTATTCTAGTGTTGTAAAACCTTAGGTCATGAGCGTCCTTTTCTTACAACTAAATAATGAACGTACTGTTTAATTTAATTATTTTCTTTTGGTTTTGTCAAAATAGATTTGTATAGGCAGCGTTAATTAAATATAAAATAATTCATCAAAAATATGCATATTACAATATTATAAAAGCGTAGTTATTAATTTAACAATTAAATAAACAATACTAAAATAAATTATATACTTAAAGGAGATGACGTTTATTAGTAAGGAAGAATGTTATATTGCAAAATAGAGTTTAAGACAACTGTTAAGGTAAGTGTGCGCGACGTTTTTGTCTTCTAAATAATAAATATAGGAGAAATTTAAAACAAATTAAGTTAGGAAAATTACTATTCAAAAGAAAGATATTCTAATAATGTTGGATAAAGTTTGGCGTTAAAACTAATTGCAGCGTATTAGCATGCAGTTAGACTGAAATAGAATTACTGTTAGATCCTGCAGTTTTATTAAAATTTTCCTCTTGCTTTGGTTGCAGAAATAAAAAATGACATACAACATCCATACAGACTGATAGGCATCAATCCAAAATTCACTTTTTTTATATATATATTCAGGCGATTTTAACATGTATATCAGCACACAAGTCTACTATGTTTCAACCAATGCATAATTTGTCTCTATATTTCAGAAAATAAAACTAAACGTAGTGAAAAAAGAAAGGAAAAACATTATTTTGAATTCATCCCTTAAGTTCTAATGAAGCAGTTGTTACACTGAAAATAAAAATGTCATTGTAATTATTATAAAAATTACTTTTTATTTTTCGTCTAACAATAATTTTTTCGTAATCACAGATTACGTTTCGGGGATCGTTTCTGCCACCACCAAATCTGTACTTACGTGAAGTTCTCAAAAACACACTCGAGATAACTACGATTTAAATTTCCTACACTTAGAGCCAGTAATGACGTAAAATATGTTATTGATTGTTATAATTTGAAAAAAAAAAAAAAAAAAAAAAAAAAAAAAAAAAAAAAAAAAAAAAACACACACACATAACATTGTAAAAAGTTTCAAGAAACTGTTATTAATCCTTTTTTAACATAGGTAAAGCGACAACTTACTGTCTCTCAGTAGAGAAATTTAAATCATGGTTTCCTCGATTTTGTTTTTGAGAGTATTATGGATATTGATCTGATGATGGCGGCATAGATCGCAGAAACCGGTAATCTGTGATTAACAAAAAAAAAGGATTGTTAGATATAAAATATAAGGTAATTTTTATATATAGGCTACAATAATATATTGATTATAAACAATCCTGTTGACTATTTACTAGAATGTTGACAACGAAGTCTTTACTGTATTCATCTTTAAAGCCTTCTTGTGTAAGTATTTTTTACCCCAACGAAGAAAACTTCAGGCGTTAAAGTGTATCTTATTATTGAACGCTATAGTTGTGGTTGTGTAATAGGCTACAAAACAAAGTAAATCTGCCAATAGATAGTAACGTGTGTATGTCTATCGTTAAACAGTGCTATACGCTTCAACTGATTTTAATAAAACTAAGTAAGTGATCAAGTTTTGGACATATATCTAGACATTTTAAAAAATTTTATAACTAAAAATTTCCTGCTTGCTGCCATACAAATAAATTACAAAATTTGCTATATCCATTTTGAATAATTATTGATCTCTAAGTACTCAAATCATCTTAGGTATTTATCCCAATTTCTTTAAAAAATTGGCTTTTTTAAAGACGTAATTTCTCGAATTCGCCTCTATTGATTTCAATCAAATTTTAGTGAAATGTGAATATTAATTACTGAAATCCGCGAAAAAAAATAAAATATTACAGCTCAGAAATAAAAAATATATTCTTTTTTCGCTGTATCCGCGTTCATGACACATGCAATACAATTTTAAAACCCTATTTAAATATATGTTTTCCCAAAACAATGACATGGTTTACTTATATTTTGTAACTACACATTTTGGTAGCCATTAGTTTTGGTTCGGCGTGAGAGACTGTTTGTTCGGCGTTTATTTCTATTCAATACTTCCTACAACTCTACCTGTCATATTTATCTTTGTTGAGTTAAATGTATCCCAGGATAAATGGAATGCCAAAGATAAGTTGAACAGCGGCCATTTTGTTATCTGAATAAGTATTGACCAGCTGTTGATGACGTCACTGCAGTTCTATTCAACATGCTGGCTAACATGTATATCTCCTGACGTGCAAATCGATAAGGCAACACAAATAGTCAACATTTCACAAAAATCAGAAACTTCGTGTTTCATTTAGATCGATTCATAGATAAGCTACCTGGAGGTATAAATAGAGATTATTTTCTAACATTAACATGGTTGAGCTTTCTCTTTAATAAATGATGTGACCAACAAATAACTTTCTAAGTAAATCACTCTCGCAGATCATTTTTCAACCATTCAAATATTTCGACGTTTGTTTAGTTACTTTACTTACAATTTTCAAACAATTTTTTAGCTTTATATGTTATTGGATTGTTTATATTATTTTTATTATAGTTTATGCCGAAATTTTTAATCTTTTTTGTATGTATAAAGTATCGCCTAAATATAAGATTTAATTCACTTAAATCACTGGGATAGATGAAATCAAATAAGTTTTTTATTTACTCCAAAAATTCAATTGAAAAAAGCGATAAAATTTACATAAATGAAAATTAATGCGTCTATCAATATGTATTTACACTATGAAAGGGTATCTCCTGAAAGGTGTGTTCTTGTACAACTAGGAAACAAATTGGTTGTCCTAACTTTGTTAGGGAGCTGGCAGTCACATTTCCCGCTAAAAACTTTAAAAACTATATTTCGTCACACCCTGCACAGTAATGAAAAGATAACACAATTTTTTTGCTCCCAAATGTTCAGAAAAGAGAGACCTTTAAGATGAGGCATCACACGACCTATGTGTCTATTTGAAAATTTTCCAAAAACACCACCCTGCCCCTCAAAAGTGCCCTTTAGGGTCATTGACGAGCGTCGAAAATAATTTTGCTGAATTCTTTGGGGTCGAAAAAGCGGGGTTCTAATAGGAAGGAAATTTTTATCTGGTTTCGTTTAGGCGCTACAGATAATGTCCATGTGTTCTGACACACCCGGTACAATTTTTTAGCTTTACATGTTATTGGATTGTTTATATTATTATTATTAGCCTATAGTTTATTCCGATTTTTTTCGTTTTTGTATGTATAAAATAACGCCTAAATATAATATTTAATTCACTTAAATCATTGGTTTAGATGAAATCAAATAAGTTATATATTTATTCCAAAAATCAAAAAATCGATTGAAAAAAAGCAAAGATAATCGATAAAAACTTACATAAATAAAAATTATTGCAACCATCATGGTACTTACCCAGGCTCATCATACAATGTCCTATAAACAGATTATCTAAACGTAATGCTCAAAATTTGGTTTCTTCGGCTTTTAAATAGTTTTAGTACTTCAAGAGGTCTTATACAGTAGGGTTTGTTTATAACAGTTATCACACAGGTTATATAAGCATTGTAGATGTGTATATATTAAAACATCTTCACTCGATTTGCCCGTCTCAGTATTTCAGTCCTAGCGGGCCTCAATGCTGTACATCATGCAGGAGCTTCCACTCGCTACGATTTCCTTGCCGGATCTAGTAACTAAATGAATATCTCGTATTTATGAGAGGTCTTGTTCGTACCATTACATACAGAATTGAAATCTAAAAGTTTTTATCTAATATAATTGAATATCATACGACCTAAGAACAAAATATAGTTTAAAATAGCCGCCTTTTTATATTATTAATTTAATTTTTCAGCACATCAATACGATACTTATAAAAGCACATTATAGTCCAGTATACGTATAAACAACCCCAAAGACGACGGACGGACGGAAAACAATCTTTCGGTATCCTGAGGTCATGGTTATCCTGATTTGTAAGGGTTATCTATAAAGACACTCTTATCAGTCAATAAAGTACAAAAATAAGGCCACTATGACTTTATTTAATAAAACTAAACCAATGGAAATAATCATCTCATTATTTCCATTATCATGGAATTCCATCATGTACCGACTGTTGTAACATTAAATTATAAAACTAAAGCAGTTAAATTTTAATAAACATTAAAACGTTAATAACTATACATACCATTTAAAAAAAAGTTTTATCTACTTTAAGTACAGCTGACTGTTTCAGTTAAATCTACATAGAGTGATCATCAGGTCACGTACTAAACTTTTGAAAGAAAGAAAAAACGGCTGTTTGTCTCGATAATCAGTTAGGTAATCAGTCCGTTGGTATACATCAAGTGTTTATTTAGTAGAACCAGGTTCTCGGTTCAAATCTATGTTTGGTTCTCCTTGTGTTGTGTATGCATTGTTCTTTTCTTCGATCACTAGTTTTAATATTAGTTTATACAACGTTTTTAGGTTAGGTTTTACATTTTTTATGTTCTAGATTTTCCTGCAACGAGAGTCGATTCATAATCTCGAAATGTCATATTAGTTGTTATGTATACACAAATAAACAACAGAGCAATTAATAATTCTCTAGCAGTATATTAACATTCAACAGCACAGCAACCAAAAAGCATTTATTACCAAAATCCATACCAATACACACGGAAAATGTTCAAATTTGGTTGGTAGTCGGCGTTGTTGTGACAAATTTCAGGTTTTAACGCTAAAAGACAGTACCGTTACCAGGTGAGCAGAACGAGTTTTGTGTTTTACAATTTGCTAAAACTGAGTTTGTTATAACGGTTCAACGTTCGATCTCAGAGGTTGAAATCACACGGAATGAGATCGTGTGACCTTGAGAGCGAGGACAGCTTTGAGCTAAAGATTAGGAATAATAGCGTTAAGATAAGCCAAACGTCTAAAAGGAAATGTGTCAGAGCGCCATCCTGTTGCAAAATTAAGTGCGTGTAATTGTTGCATTAGGCATTGTTCCAACATATGAAGATATGCTGGTAACTGTTCTCTCTGATACTGTACAAACACAGTGACCTTTGTGGAGTCACGGACGTGTTAGACTGTTGCGTGAGGATTTTCCGTGCCCCAAATTTGTGATGTAGTGCTAATTATCAAACGTCCTAATTGTTAGCAGCTAACTTACGTTAGCAGTTGCAGACCACTGCTAAACTCTAGAATTAGCAGCTATACAATTAGTAGAATATAGACAAGCTGTTGGTATTATCTTCAACTGAAGCTTTTTAACTGTGTTGACAGATGATTCAGCTAATATTTAAAAGAAGCTGCAATACTGATTTAGCAGTTGAATACAATGCTGAATGGAAACTGATTTATCAGTCACTGGCTTTGTCGCTTGTTGTTATTAATATAGTTATGTTAGCTAATACACAAAATTCTTTTTAAAAAACGGAATATATTTTTAACCAAAACAAAAACAAACAAAAAAACTTATTTGCTAAAAAAAAAAATACAAACGAAATGATATGAGGATATTATTTGGGTTTCACGAACATTAATTATATATGTTTACACAAATAAACTGAACAAATTTAAATAAGATTTTTTCGGCTTTCTTAAAAGCTCATCGTTAAACTTAACTCTAAGTTATATAAGACTTTTTTTTTTACATATACAAAAGATAACTGCTAAAGATTACTTTCTGTTTAGCCTCTGCTTATTTATCATTACATATAACTGTTAACAATATTAGTTGCTAATTTTAACTGCTAATCAATATTAGCAATAGTAGCTTAAGCTGTTAATCATAATTAACGCTTTTGTCCATCACTACCCCAAATATGCACGTTGTGATGATTGACCCTAATAATTATCAAATCATGCCTCGTCTAGAAACCCATCATCCTTTTGCTTTTCTTGTAATTCCACACAAAACTTGGAACTGATAACGATGCTTGTGATCTTGATAAGAGAGTGGCTGTATTTGTTGCAGGTGGTATGGTTTGAGAAGATTATTCATTTGCGTAGTATAAGCAAAACAGTTGTAGGGGCACTTGCAAGATACGTTATTTTTTGAGTAATTCTGCTGATCGATTCTTCCACACGGTTCATAATCTCAGGCCCCGACTAGTTTCTACGTTTTGAGACATAGACAGTCTCTGTGATACTTGCCACGAAACACACTTTGAATCGTTATAAAAGACTCAGTTTTAGCAAATTGTAAGACAAAAAGCTTTCTACTCAGCTGGAAACGTCATGTTTGCACACTGCCTCCTAGCGGTAAAACACACAACTTCTGAACTACGAAAAGAACTTTCTATCTCATAGCATAGATTTTGGGAATAAATATATTTTGGTTGCAACGCTGTTGAATGTTCAAATACCGAAGGGAATTGTGAATTGCTCTGTAAGTAAAACTGTTTCTGAGAATTGGATGAAATTTTTTTAATAAACTACAAGTTAGGCGCTAATGAATGAAGGAAAACAATTTTTACTACTCCTTTTATCACGTGACATTTAACGTTCAGAAAAATATGGTCTAACTGCGGTACCCAACAGTTCAGCAACCCTATAATCTGCTACGTCATCAAGCTTCGAAAATCTATCTGTTCCGACAAGCTGTCACCACTTTCTGTCAATCATTCTATCGCGTCCAAACCAACAATAATGGTCGATGATCCACTGATTTGACTCACAGTGATGCATTACTCTTTGATGTTTATTATAGTTAGATACCCGCAAAGTCCTATGGAACACCTTGCTTTTATCTTACCCTGTGTAGCGACACGCTGCCCCTTTGCATCGTTACGCTAAATTGTTGTGCATATGTACATATAGTTGTAGCCTATTGTCTGAACTTAAATAAATGACGCACAGCAGAGAGAGAGAGAGAAGAGAGAGAGAGAGAGAGAGAGAGAGAGAGAGAGAGAGAGGAGGAGAGAGGAGAGAGAGAGAGAGAGAGAGAGAGAGAGAGAGAGAGAGAGAGAGAGAGAGAGAGAGAAGGAGAGAGAGAGAGAGAGAGGGAGAGAGAGAGGGAGAGAGAGAGAGAGAGAGAGAGAGAGAGAGAGAGAGAGAGAGAGAGAGAGAGAGAGAGGAGGAGAGGGAGAGGGAGAGAGAGAGAGAGAAACATTGGACCGACCAAAGCCGTGTAGAGAGGGAGACATACACACGCAGCCCCAGACGACCAACAAAATCCTTTACTTCAAAATCATTCTGTTTCACAGAGTCAACTAGAAATCCCTCTCTCTCTCTCTCTCTCTCTCTCTCTCTCTCTCTCTCTCTCTCTCTCTCTCTCTCTGCTCGTCTTACCTAAATTCTCTTGTTTTCTTTATGTTTCTTAATTGTCTTTCTTTTAGTGGCTGATCCCTCCAGGACGAACGTTCACACCTCCGAGTGGTCTGTAGGCTGATCCCGACAGCACCATACCTCATTCATTGGGTGATCACCTAAGTCAGAACTTTCGTTCTAAATTCCTACAACGTCATTATCTACTGAATAAGCATATTGTCGAAGCCTTCTGATACCTAAACGATAGTACCTCTACCAACAGTCTAAACCAAAAACCAGTTCCGCACTCTGTACGATAATTCAGGACGAGTTTGGTAATCGGCAAAAAAAAAAATGCTGTTTTTTTATTGTTGTCTGTACGAAGGAATTGTCTAATAGGAATATGAAATTTTGGTATAGAGTGCTTATAAAGAACTTCATAATTCATAAACTTTGAATGAAAATGCCAACCATTTTAAACAGATTATGTTCATAATTGTTATAATAGTTATAATAGTTCGCTTGTTATTCATCTTATATCACACTAAATTAGAAACAAATTTATAGATTTTAGTTATCCATAGTGGTACTAATCCTTCTTCTCTACGATGATAAATAACAAAGTTATTGACCAAAATACAATTTCAAACATGGAACTATAAAGAAAATGTGATATTCATATAGTTACGACATTCGGTAAGGGCTAGTCATCGAAACAAGCGTAACAAGTGGAGGTTGCATTCATATGTATAGCTTCGAGGCCGGAGACAATAATAAGAGCGAAATGATTTGAGGCTTTTTAATATACATTATAAGGCCCGCTAGGAAGTTGTGATATACATAATTATTATTGTCTTAACATGTGGAATAACAGTATTAATCGAACTTATTAAATAATGCTCCTTGATCTAGTGATACTCAACATTTCCTACCAACTTTATGGCGTTACATTTACAGGGTCAATTTGAATTTCGTTTTATGATGGAGCTGGGTAACTACCATGAAGGCTCTCATCAACTTGATTCCATCTTGCGTGAGTTACAATTTACAAAATTAGCATTTTGATTGAAACTGTAACAAATTATATTTAGCAACTGATAAGTGTGCGATATAAAATTACAAAAGGGAGTGTCACGCTTGAAGTGCCAACCTTATCTTTTCCCCGCAGAAATGGTTGAATAATTAATTATTGTTGAAAGTAAATGTGTTTATCAGTAGCGTGAGCAAGAGGGGAGGGATGTCTTGGAAGAAAAAGATTGGGCAGTTTAAAGAGGAGAGCTTGGTGTAATACAGTATTCGTTTATTTTGACTTCGTTGAGGGACGAATCGGTTAAATATCTGCAATCCTAACACTTTCTTATCGAAATATGTAGATAAACTGATGTAAGAGTTGAAAATTTGTTTAGAAACAAAATATCATTTTGTATTTAGTAAGTTGTACGATATTTATATACAGTCTTTCCCATGATGGTGTTCCAAAGATAGACTTTATTACAATTTTGCTTATAGTATACCACAGAATGTGCAAAGATAATGTTTGCATGCAAATGAAATAGCGGCTGCTTTCAAACAAATCACAGTTTTAGAATAATTAGTAATTCATATTTTTATTAAATTACATTGTTATTACATCAAAATTTTACTAATTTTATTTTTTACTTTTAAGAAAATGATAATTTAATAAAATATTGAAGATAAAACAATGATCGCTATTCAAATTGGAAACAATCTATCGCGATTGATTGATAGCACCGACGAATGAAAGCTTCGTATGCATGTCAACAAAAGTGTTCTGAGAATTTCATTTTCAATAATTGAGTTTAGCATCATCTGTGTTGATTGTGTTGGGATAAACTTGTTCTTTTAAGTAGCACCGCTAAATGATGTGTACAGTTAGGTCTGGCAATCTTGTTGGTCAGTCTACGAGTATAAATTCACTTCCTCTCTCAATCCATCGAACAGCAGAGTTTTGTTCAACAAATAGTTCACAAGATTAACAGAGTTTGGAATTGTTCATATTACTGGATGATATAAGTTTACATTTCTGGAACTGTGAGGTGTGGAATCACGAACTTCAATACACTATAATAGTTCCCATTATTTTAATTAACAGTTGCCCAAACGTTTAACGCCCTTACCTTCCAGTTTTGTTTCTTTAACTTCATGAGGACATGAGTAATAAATGTCGAGTTACCGTCTCATTAACATTCATCAGAAAACACAATCGAATTCTGAATCAGTTTCCATACTGAATTCTCACTGTTTAACACAGCATCGAGTGAAAAATGTTTTGAGTCCACCAAAAAGAAAATCAATGCCAGTGCTTTCAAATATTTGAGTAAACAAATATTAAATTTTTGAACAATGTATTTGGTTGTTCTCTTGAAGGAATCTAATTCTCTACCACCAGTACAGTGTTATCTTGCTATATACACAAGGATGCTTGGACATGTAGACTATTATATTTGAGAGTTTCAGCTCTTTACTGATGCATATAGAGCCAGATAGACAAGTGACGTGGAAAGAGAGCTCCCTGAGGTATTCCAAAATTGGTTTTCCCTCAAATTATATATCGTTAGATAAAATTGACAAATCTAATTTGTGTTTTAAAACAGTTTGGTTGTTTATACACAAATTCCTTTGTACATTATATCAGTTTATCATTACATTTTGATTAGAAAATGGTGTCCACAGGTGTTTGAATGGGATAATTTTGTCCTGCCACTAAACCCTAAAAAGACAGAAAATGTCCTTTATGATATATTAATGTAGAAACATGTTATGTGTTTATGCACGTATGAGTAAGTAGTTTGTAAATCCCTCTTTCAGATATTACAATCAATACAGTTTCAAAGAATGTCTGAATTTTACATCACTACCATTTATTGTAAAAACCCAAGATAACTCACATAGGTTAGTAGCTGATTTTGGAAAAGTAAATGAAATTATTGTTCAGTTTTTAAGCAACGCAAAATATTTCACAAAAAGAGACTAAGAAAATGCTTTCTTCCTACGCAATATACATGAAGAGAGTAAATGTTTACAAACAATAGCTACACCAAAAAAATGTACACAAGGCTACCCCCAAGGTTTGAAGTCTCGAAAGCAATATTTAAAAAATAATTTAAGTTCTATAGTTTGCAAAACGAATTTTTAAATTCCATGAAAAAGTAACTAAAGTACGCCATTTACAGTTTCTTTTAGAATCAATACTTTACGACAAACCAATAGTACTCCCCAATAATGAAATTTACAATGAATTAAATTAATTAGAAATTTGTTCAAAAATCATAATTTTTTACTCATTGAGTCTCAAACCAATATTCCAAAAACTCACTTTTTTTTAATCATCACATAACTTTCTTTGTACTTCGAATGACAACATAAAAACAAAGCATTCAAAAAATTAACGGTTTTATTTAAACAAATTTATACATAAGAGGGAGAAACTCTGTCCAACATTTATGTTAAAATTATACCGAGACCACAATTCTTGTTCTACTGAATACTTGCAAACCATACTGAGCAGAATGTCAGAACTTAAAACCAGTCGAATAGAAATTTCTGTTGTGATGTAATATATATTTCTGTCGCCAGATGGAGTGGGATAAACATGACAGGTACATTTCACAGCTGTATGAGAGCTAAGCGAGTACAAGGTCAGGTAGTGGGTTGAACAATGAGTTGCCACCTGCATCTAAATGGCAAGATGTACAACATTGCTTTCAAGGGAAACCTGTATCAATATATCTTGACATACTTCCTAGTTTAAATGATTGATTTTTACGTTCCTTTTGGTGGAATTTAAATATTTCAAGTTTTTTCTTTTATAACTGGACTAGGCAGTTGAGGATATTAGTGAGTTATACGGTAACGTTGGATATTCAGCACATTTGCATTTTTTTAATATCGATAAATTGAGCGGTCATTTTTTTTTTAATCTTCACTGAGGGGCTGAAGAAGAGTACGCGTATGGCAATTCACAGACATCCTCGCTGGATCTACGCTTCTCTTATCTAGACTTCATCCCTATGTTTCAACCTTCCTCTCTTGATCAACACTTCTTCCTTCCAACCTTGTTGTTATTAGAATATTGCAGATTTAGACGTCTGTATTTATTCCTCTTTTTACTTACCCAATATACGAAGTATAGGGTATGTTTGGTGATCTCAAAAAATATCAACCCTTCTTTTTTTATTAATATTCATAGTCTCAGGAAATCTAAAAAACTATTTTCAACGTGACGTCGTTTTTGTCCGAATGTGATTACAATAGCGGCCACAAAAATTAAGATATGTTCATGATATTTGTTATAAGGAAAATTGTGCTAATGTAGTCCTTTTTTGGAATGCATATAAATCGAATAAAAAATATCAAAATGGCGGAAAATTTTACCATTTAAAAAAAATTCACATCTCTTGTCTTAATCAAAACACACTAAATTGTAATGTAATGGTATATAAATGTGAAAAATGTAGGAATTTTGACTTCGTATATTTACAGGGGCCGGTAGGGCCGAATAATTGACACAAGCGTAGCGAGTGGAGTGTCCTTCAAACATCTACAAGTTCGACGCCCGTTAGCGCCGAGAAACTGACACAAACGGAAGATTTTGTAATATCTACAAAGCTTGTTAGAATCAAGTCGACCTCAAGAAAGTAGTAATATACACAATTACAGGTTTAGAAAACCTGTGTAACAACGGTTTAATAATTTATCTTACTGGATAAGACCTCTCGATCTTCCAATACAATTTAACATATCGTACAAGGTCTAAGAAATCAAATTTTGGGAATCACAATTAGAAGATTTGTTTGTTTTACATTGGACGATGCGGAAAAACCATGATGGAGGTATCAACTAGTTTCTTTTTTTTTAAGACCATTTGTCTAAAGAACAATGTTTAGAACTTCATCAAATATAGCAATAATTAGATACATTTCAAACTATTTAACTATAGACATGTATATAGACCAATTTGATGCACTAATGCGTCTTTAAAAACAGCATGTTAAATAATTTGTTTTGTTATTGGATCAAACGTGTTTAGTTTACATATCTTGTAATGTTTCTGTCTTTTAATATTTTGTTTTGGATCTGGGGTGTGTGAGAAAGTTTGTGCACAATTAATTTCTTACAAGAATAATTAAATAGAACAGTACCTTTATCATTATTCACAGCCTAGACGCCTGATCCTTATCGGCAAGGAAATAAAAAGCTATTAATTAAAAACCTAATTAGCTACCGCCAGAGCAAAGGTATAAAACTCGGTCTGGGGTGAAAAGAATCGAGGTCGAATCAACATTAAAGGGTCAACTTTGTTTGACGTATCACATTGTCGGCTTACAAGACCGAATACTTTCTCCAGGATAGATCACGTGGTTGTAAATAATAACCGTAAAGGATCTATGTTCCTTGTTAGGTAAAGGAATTATTTATTTTAAATTGTTGTTATCATTAATGATATTTAGATTGAAAATTGTTTTAAATGAAGTCACTCAATACTGTTTTACAAATTTATGTTGCACTAGATTTTCCTTTATAAAATATTTAAAATATGGTAAAACACTTTATCAAGTAGATTATACCATGTGTCCCCAAAGTCCCCCCCCCCTATTATTATTATTTTTTATTATTGGAAATAGACAGATTTGCTTTGGGGAAAGTTTAGATAACCAAAGGAGGAGTTTTTGAAGTATAAAAATTTTCAACCCTTACCCCCAAAGTGGGGTAGTTTGGGGGTAAGTCAAGAATTTTAGACGAGCACCTCAACAGCAATGCAGTTAAGCTCCGCAAACCTCGTATGAGAGAGTAAAGAAAAACGATGTCGAGAATGAAAACTTCTGCAGCAGTGATCATGCGCGTCAACGATGGTGACCGTGGCGGCGGTGGCCTTGTGCGTTAACAATGGTGCCAGTGGCGGTGGCGGACTTGTGCGTCAACGATGGTGCCAGTGGCGGCGGCAGTTCATGTAAATAATGAAATCCCTTCTACGTCAACACCACAATATACAGACATCGATTTTGTGTCGTTTTGCGACTCTGAGGAGACATTGGGCGGCAGCTAGTGCGCGTTTAACAAATACTTTCGCCAAGTATCCATTTGCCATAACTGTAACGTGTGTAATCGTCTATGGTATCCTACTTTTCATATCACAGACCTATCATCAATAACATTACGATGAAATAATAATTTATTTCTTTAATTTTTTTCACGATATTAATTGGAATAAAATCATGCCTTGGCAACACTTTATATTGAATTCAAGTTTTCTGCAGCAAAAACGCACGGGTTTTCTGGACATTGTGATATTAGTACTGACATGTAGAAAACACCTTTATTGAGTTGATCCTCGTGCTTATATAAACATTAAAGTTTATCTAACAAAATGGAGACTATAACTATAGGTAAATCTGTCCACTGAATCAGTCGGTTTCTGTCAAAAAGCTACCGAATAATTACATCATTTTTTCTAAACTTTTATATGTTTCTCGCTCAACCTTAACACATGAAAATTGGTAGACGGATGTATGATAATCACAAACTTGTTGCACTTTTATTCATTTCACTATTAATTGCAATATGACAAAACTTCTCAGACCAAATTTGACTTGATAAGGCTTGTCATACATCTTGTACTACTAATGTATGCTAGCCAGGATCGGGGTTGGATACTTGAAATGCCTAGTGGACGGGAACACAGCATTCCAACCCAGACCACTGCCTAACCTTACAGACATTGATTGCTGGATTCCAAATTGGCGGTTGAGTTACGGGAGATGGTGGTCTCAAATATTTCCCTGGAATTAAATCGCGTCCATCATATGGTTTGTAAAATTGATTGTTCATTGTTGGGCGGTGTTTTTGTAGTAAACGGTCGTTTTATAACCAATTATATTGAGATTTTCGTCTAAAATATTGTTTTAGTTTTTAGATAGTTTAGTTATGCTAAATTTATAATGAACAAACTTACACACACCTACACAAAACCATATTTTAATGAAGGTAAAAAATTATGTGGAGGATCTTCATACATTAAAAATTCAATTTCGGGACTAAAGAATTTCATAAAATGTAGATATTATGGCACAAACGTATTATACACATCTTGTAAAATGCAGGATATTGGGTTATACTGTAAAAGGGTAAATAAATATCAACAGCGTTAAAATTGATTTTGATTTTTTTTAGATGAAAAACGAAGCGGTCATCGCATTGTGCCGTAAACACGTCCTCAGGGTAAATCGTATTTGGTTAGGTTAGGTTAGGTTAGATTTGGTTAGGTTAGATTAGGTTAGGTGTAAAACATAGCGGTCATCGCATTGTGCCGTAAACACGTCCTCAAATTAAATCGTATTTGGTTAGGTTAGGTTAGGTTAGGTTAGATTATTTTAGGTTAGGTTAGGTTAGGTTAGGTTAGATTAAGATAAAAACATAGCAATCATCGCATTGTGACATAAACATTTCTTCAAATTAAATCGTATTTGGTTAAGTTAAGTTAAATTATTTTAAGTTAAGTTAAATTATTTTAGGTTAAGTTAGGTTAGAATAGATTAGGTTAGGTTAGGATATGTTAAAATAAAAACATAGCAGTCATCGCATTGTGACATAAACACGTCCTCCGACTAAATCGTATTTGGTTAGGTTAGGTTAGATTATTTTAGGTTAGGTTAGGTTAGGGTAGGTTAAGATAAAAACGTAGCAGTCATCGCATTGCGACAAAACACGTACTCCAAGTAAATAGTATTTGTTTAAAATCGAGCTATTAATTGCAGCAGTCAATTTTTGTTTTTGTAATTTATTCTTGAACCGTTAGTTTTGGATCGTGTCTTCATATTACACTCGAATTTTAACGAAATCCCTGAAGCCAATTTTTTAGAAAGTCGATTCTTTATTCCATAGTCGATTTTTTTTTTTTTTTTTTTAGCATTTTACAGATAACTGTCTAACCGAAATGTTTAGAAAAATGGTAACCGATACATTTGGTTTTCTTCTTTAGAAGCTACACTTGAGTAAAACAGAGCCAATTTTTAGAAAATGTAAGTTTTTTTTTATAGCAGCTAGCGTTGAATTTTGAGTAATAAATAGAAATGTGTTTAATACTTTTGATTTGACCGAAATATGCCACTGTAATAAATTTAATTAAAATTTGTCCACGCATATGCGCTGTAGAGATCACACATATAGAAAACGGTCACATATAATTGGAAAAACCATTTTTGGACTCAACTGACTTCAAATATATCTGCAAAACCTTGTAATTGATTTTAGATCCATTAGATCATTTTCCCTGTAACTAAGTATACACGTGAGAAAAAAAAACAGGGAATACATCTCCAAAATCATTATTTATCAACAAATATGTGCGACTTTGTTGTAAACTAATCACTATTAATCAACATACAAAAAAATCGAACACTCCATAACATCTTCAAAATATCGATTATTAACCCTTCCTATTTACTAATCATCGCCCATTCTTAACCAATGTTTTATATTGTTTAAAGACAATAAAAATTGAGTTCTAAAAGTAAATTCGGTTTTTGTTTCAGATTTGCCATTTCGAAGCGAGAATTATTGCCAAAATGGCAAATCTTATAATGAAAGTAAGTTGAACCAAAATTATCAGTTTTTTGTGTAAAACATTGTTTTTAAATCCCTTAAAACTATCCAATTTGGAAAAACTTAACAATCAGATTTTGGTAAATTTTAAAACTGTCTATTATTGTTTTAGATCAAATTGACAGTATACTAATATTATACAACACACAAAATTAAATTTTGGTGGTATTTAATAAAAATTCCAATTGTGTAATTTTCTGGCAGGAAGTTAAAATAAAAAATCAGTGACGTCGATTAAATAGTTGATCAGACCAAACGATCAAATTTTGGTAAAACATAAATCGTTACGACTGCAAACAGTGTAAAAAACAAAATTTATGTTTCAAGAGTATGTTTGGAAAGTCATCATTCCGATAGATAAATCTTGAACTGACTATTAAAAACCAAGATGGCTAACACTATCTTATTTTCAGACAATTAAGCTTTTGTATTGTTTGTTAGATAGTCCAAAATTTGAGCAAACAAATTTTAAAAGCTTCCAGATTTGATCACCAAATTCGAATAAAATGTCCCACTTAATTGAGTGTAGGGTACTGGTACTGATATCCTAGCAGAATCTACATCTCTTTCGTCTAGTCTTGACTCTTTTTTATCTTTCAAGGGGACAATAACAACATTTTTTTCTTGTGGCATTGTCAGGAACTTCATTATTGTTTAATAATAATAATTTGAGTTCAATTATCACTGCGAATATCACCACAGTGCCCAATGAATATCGGAAAATTATTATTTTTATTGTGAAATTAATTTATATTTAAGTATTAAAAGTATTTTATTTTTTTATGATATAGTGCGTATATAAATTATTCATTTGGAGTAAATACAAATGAATTTTTATGTAATTGTAAAAATAATATAATTAGCAATGAAAGAACGCGATGCAAATAGTGTTTTTCTTGCTTTATCGATACAAGTCGCGAGAATATTTAGGCCACTTTAAACGATGTGTAAAGATTTAGAAGGTCGTGTATTTTGACCGCGCGATGAACACTAACAGTTCCACAAGCGGTAAAATAATGCTTATCCTAGACCGTGACACTTAGTTTAAGATTGTGGCGTGAATGGATTTCAGATTATAATAAGTAGCTAAGTTTATAAATATTTCTTTGTTAAACGGATGCATTGTCTCTTGTCAGTTTTAAACAATTAAATGTAGGATTCTTTTGAGAATGGGAATTCAAAATTAGTATAAAATTGTTGGATATATGAGTAGAAGTGGTTTTTTGTTACTTCTTCTTCTATGAATAATTGTGTTATCCGCGCTCCGGCTAATATTTTGATTTACAAGAAGAATTAATTGATTAAATAAATTCAAACATACAACAAGCGAAGTCTACTGTTGACAAAATTACAATAAATGATATTATACAATATAAATTATGATTCGATATTTAATCTTTAAATTAATTTTTGTTTTGTTTCAGCGAATGGCTCTTACCAACCCGGAATGGAACCAAAAAGACAACGAACAGCTTATACACGGCATCAAATCCTAGAACTAGAAAAGGAATTTCATTTTAACCGCTATCTAACCAGAAGGCGGCGGATCGAAATCGCACACACACTCTGCCTTTCCGAACGACAGATCAAAATATGGTTTCAAAATCGTCGTATGAAATGGAAAAAGGACAACAAACTACCGAACACGAAAAACGTCCGTAGGAAGAACGGGCAAAACGGACCAACCGTGAAAAAATCCTCCAGATCGAGAAACCAAAGCGACAGAAGAAGAAATTCTACACCGTCGAATCAGGATCAAATGCCGATGACGCCGGGGATAAATCTTGAAGATCTTCCGGCTCACCTTCACCACGAACATCACCATCTTCAATCGCCGGATCCGTCGATGATGTCTCTTCACCACTCGTTAAACTCTCCGCCGAACTTGACGGTACTTGGACAACAATTGACGCCATTAACACCGTCCAATATGCATTCGAATTGTGGACCAGTACATCCACAACCCCTGCCACCCATCAAGACCTCCGACTACGGTCTTACTGCTTTATAACCTCGTCAGGAGCAGGATTTGCTCGCGACATTCGGACTGAGTTTTACGTTAGAACGGTAGCTGCCTTCAAAGCTGACGCCATGATGAATGTTATACACCTGGACTAAATATAATTTTTAAATGATTACATAAATATTGAAGGATCATTTGTTACTTGAAGGGATGTTAGTTTTTTTTTTTTTTTACTTTGTCAATAATACGAATAGTAGAGAATTTGTTGTATTTTGAGGTCCTTCAAGTCCAAATTTTGTGTATTTTCTACAGCTTTACTATACTAGGTACTAAAATTAGTAAAATTTTGTCTTATGCACATTTTAAGCATTATTCAAACAGTTTTCGTAAGTTTATAAGAAAAACAATTTTACGTTAGTACTGTATACTTGTATTTTAATAAAATATTTGTATAACTAATTAGTCCAATGGGTTTTTTACTTAAAAGATACGTTTAACACGCCCTTATTTTTATGGAACGAGGCTTTTTCGTATAGATTATCTCGACATTAATTCCTCCCCTCCCACTATAATTTTTCTATCTATCTAATAAATAACGTAAAAAGAGCATCCACTCTCCTTTTAATGAAAATTCTATCCTGGTAACCTAAATACATTGAAATTTTGCAAGGATCTATGGTTTTGAAATATACCCGCTTTCTTTTTATCGGTAAATTAACTCTAGCAAGCATATTAATTCTCGTTTAAATCACCAATGTTGATGGATTGAAGGGACAGAACGATGCTGGTCTCTTTAATTTAACTTCTATTTAATTTACTTGAGTCATTAACTTTGGCCTTGTAATTTTTCAGTTTTAAAAAGAATCTTTACTCCGCTCGAATTGAAAACTATCCTTAAACGCGCTTCACCATTGAGTCAAGTAATTATTTATTGAAAATAATAAAATTTTAATTATTATTTGCTAATTATATTCGAAACAGAAATGTATTAATCCGGTTTAGAAAACTGTTTCGGATTATTGATCCATGTTTTGAAAAATTAGGTCTTTTACTCATGAACCGGAATTCTAAAGGAAAATAACGATTGAATTATTTGTTAATTTGATCAAAATCTTTTGAGCATATTTTTTAAAATATCTTTTTTTTATTATTCGTGTAATTTTCAATTGCAACAACTATATTTCACATACATAATTAATAATTTACAATACCCTTTCCAAAGTTGTATTTTTCACTAAAGTAATACAAAACTGTTTCAAGAAATCTTTCAATTATACTTCATTCATCACAATAGAAAAATGAGAAAATGGAAGTATTCCAAAACCTGAAATTCAGGTTAGTTTTATTGTAAAAATAATAATGGTAATCTTTTTATTACTTTTAAAACTAGGTGTATTACACCATGGCATCAGGCTAAGCGCTATCATTAATATATTTGCAATTATTTCCACAGTTTATGTCTACCTTTATACTTTTTGATTCGTTGATACAGTGTTTCGCGATAACTAACTAAAATCTGTCAAATGATTGTAGACAGCAAAATATAGGAAAGCTTTTCTATAATCAAATGTCAAATTGTTTCATCTATCTGTTCTTTGATCTTTTATCAAGATTTAAAAAAATTGATATATTCACACCAAATTTTGAATATTTTTTTATAATATTAGTTAGCAGTGATCACAAAATATTAAAATTTTTAATATTTTGAAAATTGTTGATTTCAAAAATTAATGTTTTAAATGCTAACATAGATTATATCTTGGTTCCTCTTATAACTTAAAAATAGCCAAAATATCGGTAAAAATTTTAACGTAAAGAGTTATTGATAATACTAGAACAAATTAGAGCTTTTCATAGTTTTCATGAATTAGTTAAATTGCAAAATATTATTAAGTTGACTGCTGATTACTGGATGTAAAAAAATTGTAAGATTGTGTGGTACCCTGAACACTAGTAGTATTAAATATCTTGCAGAATTTGGTATTTATTTCTCACAGTTCAGGAGATATCTTGTTAATACAAACTGAGAGACAGACAAACATGAAATATTTACTAACGTAAATTTATTGGATATTTTGCTGTCCAAAATCACCTCTCAACCTTATACATACTCTTTACATGACATTATGTTCCTAACAAAAATATATCGGAAACAAAATATGAAAAAACATCATTTTATTTTTGTTTCTATAATAATATAAATAAAGAGCTGGCTAGAACACTAAAATATTATTGAATCTTGCCTTTTGTTTGTATTTAAGTAAAACAGATATTACTACAACAAACACCTTATCTAAAACAAGAAATGTTTTATTAAATAAGTCATCTTATACATTTGTACATATACATAAACCTTGAACCATTGTACTAAAGAATACTTTGTGCAATTATGTGGGTTTATCGTTAAAATATAGCTAACTTTTTTTATAACCACTTTCGTAAGTATAATAGCTTTCAAGATATTTGACGGAAAATTTGAATTACTGCAGTTGTTAATTTTAATGACTGCACTTGTTAATCTGTCATTCGAAAAAATATTATTTTTAGTATAAACTGGCAAACGAATAAACGTATGTAATTTACAAAATTTAAATACTATATCTTAATAAATGTTTGGGGTATTCATACACTAATACAGAACGAAAATGAAATATTTTGGGCTCATAACTACAGGGACTTTCTTCTTTACTTTTTATCCCTTAATTACATAATTAAATCATTTATTTTCCCCCAATATCGTCTGAATGACAATATCTTTATAATACTAAATAAATACGTTTTAAAATTTTTGTCCGCAGTGGTATTATATACATTAAATTTACCAAATACTTTCTTTTTGTTCTAAACAATTAAGTCAAAATTAATTTACAAATCTATTATCAATCAATATTTTTTTAACGTTTTCGTCTGCTATTTTAGTTTATGCCTTAAATTTGCATAATATTTCTCTTTGGTCTAAACAATAACGACAAAATTACATTACAAATTTTCACGTGCTATTTTAGTAAACACCTTAAATTTACATGATATAAATATTCTCTAAACAGTGACGTCAAAACTACATTACTATATCTATTACAAATCAATAACTATCCAAAATTTTTGTGCCTGCTATTTTAGAATACATCTTAAATTTGCCAAATATTTTCTGTTTGATCTAAATAATGACGTCAAAATTACTTTACAAATCCATTATAAATGAATAATTTTCTAAACATTTTCGCCTGCTATTTTAGTAAACACCTTCAATTCTTCAAACGTTGTCTAAAGAATGACTTCAAAATTACATTACCAAATCTATTCATAGCCTTGTGGTTTACAATTAGTGGCTCTTGCCTAAATTAATATTGTTGAATTATTTATCATTTAAAAATGTCAAATGTTAATTTGGACGTTAAACTATTCAATCCAAATTAATCATTTTACACGTTAAAATAAATTAAGAACCTTATCGTCATACATTATTAAACATTGTATTTGTTTACAATTACAATTGGCGTTCAACAATTAACTTAATGAATAATTTATTAAACGTTTGTTTTGACATAGCATAACGGTTATGGTAAGGGAGTATTAGAAAATTAAAATTTATTTTCATTGTTTTTATTCGTAACAGGGTAAAGGGAGTCATAGCTTCTTCTTCCTACAAATTTGAGACTAATTTATCGATTCTAGATTTAGGAGTCATTTAATAGTTTTTTTTAAATATTTAATATTTAATTTAAAAAGGTTCTTTTAAAGTTGTAACAACAACTTGGTTTGTGCAGGTATAAAAACTAAGTCCAAAGATTCACAAACAAATTATGATAACAATAAACATGTTTTTTATTTCAAAACTAAAATTGTTACAAAGCGGAACCTTAAAAACAAGTAAACAAACATAAGAACACAAAGAAAACTTACTAATGTTTAAAACATATCATCTGTTTTTAAGGGGAAAATATAATTATTTTAGTGTCAAATTAAAATTGCAACTCTTATAGATCTAATGGTTTTTAGGATGCATCTTGCAGGACACAAATATCTCATTCCGGTTTTAAAGTTATTTATTGATTATATTATTAATATAGATTAATTGGATTTCGTGTCAATTATCTAATTCACGACGTTTCGGGAGTATAAATCAACGCTCGTTATCAAGTGGTAAACATACAGTTTATTATAATTTGGTAAAATTTTAAATAATTTAATTTTAAAAAAAATCATTTAAATTTTATTTTTAACAAATAATAAAACTTCTTAATAATTATTTAAATTTTAATGTATATATGTAAATTTAACTTTTTACATAAAAATGGAAATAATTGTAAATATCTTAAACTGTATTAAAAATTTTGTTATTTTTCTACTTGACAATGTGACTATGTAAAATATTAAGTTGTGAAGAATACTTTGTGTATTATTTAAATATTATTTGTAAATTTTAAAAGTTCGATAAACTTTAAAGTGTTTCTATTTTTCCAAGACAATTTGAGTGTAAAAAGTTAGAAAATATTAACACCGGTGTATAAAATGTGAACAAATAATTATAGAAAAGTGTTTTTAGTTTTAAGTTAAGGAACGATACAATGAAGCCAAAAAGAATTGTATAATTTTAGTGTATTTGTGTGAATTTATTGTTGCTATATAGTTGCCGTATATTTCATTTGTAAATATATTAAATAGAAATGGAATCGAATTCACTGCTTTCATAGAGCTGAAAGCATCCAATATATTTTGGTTTGAAATCTGATAAATTGGATCATTTGTTTTTATTTTTGAAAAATGACAAACAAATTTGAATGTAGATAATACAAAAATTATTATCAAGGAAAAAGTTGAAATGTAATCCTAGAGAATTAAATTAAATAGAGATCTAATTAATTAATTATTGATTATTTTTTCAATTAACTGTGTTGGATTAAATACCTATTAAATTACCAAAACATGTTGGAAAATACTGTTTGAAATAATATATACAGGAGAGGTCTATAACCAATCATGAGGACTAAAACGATTTTAGAGACACTGTTTGAAAAACGCTTCGTTTCCCGTCTATCCGTCTGAATTTCTTTTTACAAAAATATTTACAATTCCAAAGTTATTTGAGATATTCACTTTAAAATTGGTGAGCTGGTGTACACAGACAAGTCTTTATTTATACGGGTATATTTCTGTAATGAGGAGAAATTATTCAGTGGGTGGTTATTTTTGTCAAAATAATGGGAAAACTTCTATAACCATATGTCCGTAATCACTTCTTTTAAAAGAAATCAGTCTATTTATTATTTTTTTTTTTTTTTTTACTAAATAATTTATATTTCTGGAACGGCTTAAGAGATCAAGTTGAAATTTTGCACGGCACTCATTAATGTAAGGACTTAATTTGAACAAAATATTCAACTTGTTCGAATAAACCGTTCCAAAATGGCGACGATTTAAGTTGAATTTCGTTAAAAATGTTTAAAAATGCCTTTTTAAAAAGATAATTGGAACAAGTTGAATTTTTTTTAACTAGCTCTTTACATTTATTACCACATTGAAAAATTTCAACTCAATCGGTTAAGCTGTTCTAGAGATGTAAATTATTTAGCACAGAAAATGGCGGATAGCTGGGAAAAAAGCGTTTGAACATAGGAAGTTTTTTCTTCATTTTAAACCAAATAACCACCCCTGTATTATCTCTAACACAATACAGAAACATCCTGTATAACATGTAAAAAAATATATTCACGTTTTTTTATCGCAGCTGTTCAAAATACTTAATAGTGAATTTTAGGAACACTATTCACGTTGGTTTGTAGAATGATCTTTCTGTGTCCTCTTTGCTCCATCATACAGTCTGAACAAGGGAATTTTTTTTTTTTTAAAGTTTGTATTTGGGAAATTTTGATTACTTTTGTAACACTTAAAATTTTAAGGAAACTGGCAAACTTAAAATTACAATTTGTTTAAAATTGACATTATCGATATTAATTATTGAACAACATTAAAATTTACCTTATAAATTACCAAATAAAGTTAATTATCATCAAAAATGTCATAATAAAGATTTTGTCGGTTAAAAAATAAATACCGCAAAGAACTGTTACAAAAGAACTGATACAAAATTTCTCAACATCTCATTTCATTAAAATTTTGGTGATTAATTATCCCAGTCATTGTACTTACAGATTAGTTTTTTTTAGAAATAATAACTATAAAAAGAAATTAAGCCTGACTGAGTTTTTAAAAACATTACAATATTAGTCTTAATCAGATTTTATGGCACAAACCAATCAACCTTACTTAGATAAGGAGTAACCCCTTCTATATCCAGTAATCTTTTATAATAAAACACATTGGTAATAAATAAGTTATAATTTCCCCCCTCTTTCTTCGATTATTTCACCTAATTTAATTTAATTTGTGTATATATGTTAGAGAAGTCTATCCACCGTTTATTTAAATTTAAAAATGAAAATCAATTAATATAATGTTGTCAATATATTACAACTATCGAAAATTATAATTCCAATAAAATAGGAATATATATATATATATATATATATATATATCTTTTTTTGTAAGTGAATTAATAAAATATTTACTTTGAATTATTTACTATACGACTAATTAATTAATTATACGACTAATTCTTTGAATTATTTACTAAATAGGTCCTTGTTCAACTCCAACTAATTTAGAAGTTCGAACTAATTTGAAATTAATAACAAATGATTCAATTTAAAATACAGAACATACTCTTTTCTCGGGCGAAAATATATTTATTTGTGTTTAGTGCCATAAATTGGAATTTGTTATGGATAATTAATTATGTATATTATATATAGAAATTGTGTTTATGTTGAGAAATACACGAAAATAAAAACTGGCCATAAAATATTTGTACACGTGTTTTATAATTTTATTTTTTTCCTGGAGTTTTTTCAGATTAGAATGGTATAGTAAAAAGTGTTCTATGTTTTAGTTTATGATACTTTAAGAAAAATAAGCAAATTAGTGAGTTCTAAAAAATGTTGCTTAAAAAATTTGTATGAAACGAAAGATAACTAAAAACTAAATAGATAACAAAGAATTAAATTCGTAAAAACTCTTTTCTCATATTACCCTAACAATAATGAAGTTGAAAATATGTTTGACAAAGTATGGGACTTAATGGTACTTCAGTTAATATATTTTGATTATATACGGTCTATAGAGCTAACTTGAGCAGATTAAAGACACAGCAATTGCCTCCAATATTGAGTTATTTTATATACAATATTTGAAGCAAAAAATATTCAAGTTTTAAATAAAATAAGAGAAACAATTTTTGAGAAACTACAGGGAGATTAGGTTTCTAAAAAGAACTTTTCTATATTTTATATAAACTTAAAAAGAATAAAGTCGAGAAAGGATTTTCTCAAAAACCGTTCAGCAGGTTTCGTTCTTTTTAAAGCAGTAGGTTTTTTTAGTTTGTCACCGATATCTTCCGAACTGGTTTTTTTTTTTTTTTTTTTTTTTTTTGAGATTATGACTAAACCGTCTTTTTGGAAAATCATGTTATGAGAAAATTTTAATAAATAACATTAGGGAAATTCAATAAAAAACAATTTTATTCTTACAGCAGAAATCCCTAAATTCTGTTTATAGGTTTTGTTTTGATTATATAATTATGAACCTGAAGAACTCCATGATACAGATTTTTAAAACAAATTTCTAAACGTTTCTGTAAAATGAAAGGGTATATAGATTTATGGATGATTATTTTATATTTTTAACACTTTTGTATATTTAGGAGTGATCAAATTAATAACATACATTTTTCTCCTAATATTAAATATACTTGTGACAATTCATTAGTATGTCACTGTTTATATAATATAACGTATTCACAGTATTTTATTGTGCATAAATATTTAAAACTAGACGACTATAATATTAACATTGTTATAAACCATAGCAAAGTGTGGAACATTGATCCGAGTAAGATTTTTTAATAATGTTGACAAAAAAAAAAATTACCCTAGCACCAATTTACGATAAAAGGAATGTTTTCCTAAATTAAAAAATTGTTAACAAAATTTGAAAAATTTAAGTAAGCTGTCTTAATTCAACATAGAATAATTTTGTACTCTACGACATTGCAAAACAAATTTTATATTTCCTGAAGTTTTTGGAAAACCTCCTTAAATTACCCAAAATAGGGTGGGAAAGAATTTGAAAAAAAAATTGTATACATTTGGGAAAATACTTTTAGATTAAGGTATAAACACTCTTTGTATCTTTAAATATTCTTTCAAATGCTCGTTTTTTGATTAACAGCTTTTTACAAACTGTTTTTACTTAAATGTTACAAGATGTTATGATGCTACAAATTTTGAGCTAGTGTCACATATTTTTATATCCATGAAAATTATGTTGATGCATAAATTATACTTACAAAAAAGTACAATGATATATAAACATGGAAGTATAATATTATTGGATTTCTTATAACAATTATAAACTTCGATAATTCATGTGTCTCAAGGTAAACATAAATGTTCTTTCTTTGATTTTTTATGGTTATTTTCTAATTTCACACCGTTTTCTCTGAAAGACGTTGATTATTTTTTCAAAAAGTTATGACTGTGTGAGAAATTTTGTACAATATTTTTGCACTGTTTATTTCGGTGTTGATAGTAGTAAAATGCGACATTTTTCACATTAATTATTTTAATTGTTTGGTATTCATTTGTCACAGATATTTACAACCAACAAAATAACTTGTTCGTCCAATTCATAACAGTTACAATTTAAAGAATATTTTTTCTAAACTAACGTTATCTCACTATTAAAAGATCTCTACAGACAGAACATGAGACGGTTTGGTCTGCAGCCAAACTGACGAGGTTATTTCTGTCACTGAATTCCGTGAAAACTAAACTTTGTGACAAGCGTTGCGAATTTCACACTGAAAATTTCACGTCTTTTAAATCCTTTTAAGTCGACAACACCTTCACAAGTGTTGATTGTAATAGCATGTACCTTTTGTAGACAACAATTGAGTGTGGGAACGATTTAGTCACGGAAAAGGGTTGAAAGTGAACTAACCACCCTCATGGGGATACTGGGGGTTAGTCTTGTTCTATTTGCCGCAGAATGTATCCTCTAGCCTCAAGGGATCTTAAACAAAGGATTTTAACAGGTAAATGATGTTAGGAGTTTGTAGCGAAGTAAGATTCTTTCGGCGGTATTTGCTTTTTGGTTTTATTGTCAATTTATTATAAATGTCAAAATCAATGAAAGTTTTAATTCGAAGTCGAAAAATTTTAAACTCATTTCAAAAAGGTTTTTATTAACGATTTCATACAAACTTTTCGAAAGATACTAAACAACGTTTTTATATGATTTTCTCTCAAATATACAAATCATGTCAAGTGTCTTAATAAACTATATAATTAATAGGGACACTGTTATAATTTAATGGTACCAGTACCATTAAATTAAATAAAAAAAGTAGGAAGCGTTGATCTCAAAACTATTCAATACACCGATCTGATGATGACATACGTGACATGTCGAAATCTGAAATCCTGTTTAGACGAATATTGGAAAAGGTAAATTCCAAGTAAGAATACTAAAAAAAAAAAAAGTCTTTTATAATAGTCTACGTCCTCGTAAAGGTACAAACAAAAGCCATGGTTTCCCCAAAAGTTTGGATATTTCTCCAATAATGCTTGTAATTGTCACTAAAAATTATAAAAAATTAATATGGGATACAAATCCCTACAGAATTTGTAACTGCCAAATCATCAAAACACAAAAAAAAATGATTACTTGAATATCTAAAAAGTTGTGGTAGCTGATGTAGCCTAATTAAACTTTTTTTAAATTTTATAAAATGTTCCCTAAGGAAAAAACAAATTGGTCACCATCATTTCAAAATATAGTTTCGTTTTTTTTTTTTTTTTTTAATTATAAAGACCTGAATTCTCAAATTTTACTCCACCGATTTCAATAAAGTTTTTAAGATATGTGAAATTTGATGACACAAATTATTAAGCAACTGAAAGAAATCTACCTGTTCTGTAATAAACGGCAAATAAGATAATAAACTGCCATTAAAAACTCGATTTCAATGAAATTAAATTTAAGTTTAAGTCCGATTTTTAAAATATTAAAAATAATAAATTGTTAAAAATTGAGATACATTTCTATACCAATTTTTCTGCAATAGAGTGAAGCCGTTAAGAGTAAAAAATCACTTGAAGTTTGTGACAGAAATATGAAAATAGGAATAATTATTTTTGATATTCCAAACATATCTTAATATTATACCCTCAAGTAAATCCTATAGTGTATCCATAAAATTTTGAAAAAAAAACGGGGCTGATTTTTTTTTACATATTTCGTTTTTGTTTTTTACTTACAACGTAACTCTGAAGGAAAATTAACAGAAAAATACAAATTTAAATCAGTTAAAATCATTCCTTGCAGGATGAAGCATAGAAAATAGTTTGAAAAACTAAGTTTAAATTTTATTTTATTTTGATTTCTCTCTTTTAGGTAGTATTGGTGATTAGAAGGAGTATCATTTTTGGATTTGTGAGTATGTGAGAAAATTACGTTATCACATGATTCGATTAGTTTTAAATTGTTGAAAGATAGAAATGAAAACCAATTAAACAATTAGGTTATTATTATCTGTTAGTTTAAAGTAGGAAACGCTATCGGTCATTCAAACAATTTCAAAAAAAACCCCCATTGAAAACAACCCTCGTGCTTTGAACAGACTGACATTCCAATAACGCTTTTGTCTAGGAACCGAAATCGATTTTTGTTCCCAACTAATCAAAATCCTTCAACAAAAGGTTGCATGTAGTGAAGTGAAAATGGCGGCTTCAACAAAATGGAGTCCCATGTGAAAGCACATGTGTTTAAAGGTTGGGGTGTTGAGGGAGGCGACCACCCCCGCTAGACAATTAATTGTGACTGTAGGGGATGAAGGAGGGTGGAGTTGTTAGCAGAACAACCTCTATGCTGTAGTTATAACGTGTTCATTGCAGTTATCAACTGAACTGTGAAATTTAACTGTTATTTTATACTGTTATTTGTAGCCTACTTGTAGGGAAAGTAATAAGGCTCAAAAAGTTGACGTTGAGCTTTTCACGTAAACGATCGTTTGGCGTCCCTTTAGCTAGCGGAAGTGTTATTCCCAATATTTTCTGTCGTTTGAGAAATTCTACTCAACCGAAATGAGTAAACAAATTTTGATGAAATAGATAAATGTGGCATTTTATAGCTACATTTCAAGACATTAGATTTTCACTTTTTTTAAATCAAAATTTACTAAAGTATAAATTTCCTACTAAAATAAAGTTATTACTCACCCACCGTTTTTCCTAAACTGAAGGTTCAGGAGTTATCTTTAAAAATAGAAAAATAGCATTTATGCAGCCATAATAAAACATTCTTTACAGCTTTCATTACAATTTTTCTCATATACAGATATAAATGATCTAAATAAGGTTGTAAAATCTCCAAAAAAATTACCATTCAGGTTAAAATAACCTTTATCACCGTCAATTAAAAGTTGATTAGTCTACTATAAATTAAGATTAATAATTTTGTGTTTTTTCTTTTTATTTAAAAGTTTAACCTGTCGGCCATCATCCCCTTATAAAAAAAAGGAAGAAAACAACGTAAAATAAAGACTCCTAACCCTTGAACACTATAATAGCGTAAGAGTCAGAAAAGAACAAGAGTTGGTTAAGGGAGTACTGATAGCAAGAAACAGAGGGATCTAATTTAAGTTTCACGAAAGAAACTGTAGTGTCCATCGGGATCGTCATTCCCGCTTCAAAATAATGAGCCCTTAAGAGTTTTAAAAGCCTGGGTGGAATTTGGAAGCCTGGGTGGCTGAGTTATTTCCCAGAAGAAATAATTGGGCAAAGAGTCAATTTTAAAGTAGGCCTATACTACTGTTTATTTTATTTCACATGAATAAGTTTGGTTTTTATTTCTATCAGAAATTTTTTTTTTTCAGTTTGTGCACCATTTATTTTTATGAATAGTACTTGAAACTATGGGAAGATAGATTTTTGAGAGTACTTTCACCAAAAGTAAAATTGTAACTATGTTTTTTTTCTTTTTTACAACGTAAATTAATGTTTTGGTAAAGGAGAAAAAATATTTGTAATATTTGCGTTATTCTTCCTCTAGTCCAAAAAAGAAAAGTTTTTATTATTTTTTAAAATTTCTCTTCATACAGGATGTGTCACAGGAAATAAATATAATTTTAGGAAGTGTTTTATGGATAAATATAAAGATCAAAGTTTATGTAAACACATACTCTAAAATGGTTAGTTTTCTATCTATCCGCTATTTTATGACTTGAAGACACAAATTCATATCTTTTGACAGCGACTGATAGAGAGTTAAAATCTTTAATGCTACTGTAAAAGACCAATTTTGGGGGAGAAATATCCACCGTTTTCCTTTGCTAATTTTCAACGGCAGCATTTTATAAATTTGTAACAAAAAATTGCTAATTTAATAAAAAAAGTTACAAGAAATTTTTAAAAATATCATTTTTTAACTACAAATAATTTATCCGTGGGAGAGGGGTCATAATGAAAACGTTAGTTTACGAGAAAAGAAGCTACAAAAGAAGAATTAGTGACAAAAATTTCAATACTGCTCACATTTTACAAAACATTCCTGATACAGAAGAGCCACCTAGCAGAACATTTTGAACAATTATTGCAATAGTTAGTGTGTATTATATTTGTTTGTTTATTTTTAAATGTGAATTGACTTTGATGTTGTTACGTAGATATTTTTTATTTTTGAATTGAATCTTGTTTTGAATTAAAATTATAACTGTTTTCTGTACTTTTTCGGTTTATTTTGTTTTTAATAAAGGTTGAATTTCTGGAACTTGTATTTGTTTTCATCAATCTATTCAGAATTAAATAAAAATTAGCAAAAATCACAGAAAATTTTCTTTCTAGATAACTAGCAAGAACATATGTTGTAAGATTTATGTCAATAACTCGATTATCCTTTGACTTAGAGTAAAATATTTTAAAACATTTTACTTTTTGTAAATGAGGAAACTTTTTTGTCTCATGATTTTTTTTTTAAAGAACAAGTCAATGATTATTAAGAATTATAAATGGCCGCCATTTTGAAATGAGTTAAGAAAATCGGTTGATAATGTTTCTCAAATCGGGTCTTTATAACACTAAGTAGGATGAAAAATTTCAATTCTGTATCACTTTTTGCCGATCAAAAGATACGATTATTTTTCAAAATGCAAAATAGTGGCTACATAGAAAACTAACTATTTTAGAGGATATGTTTATATGTACTTTTTTTCTCATTATTATCCATAAAACATGTCATAAAATTATTTCTGTTTAAAATTAGTTGTTTTATTATTGTGCATTCAGACACCAACCTGTCAGTATAAATTTTGTTCTAATAATATTGATAAGATTTCTCACAACTGTTATTCTTAAGGTCCTGTAACACAACCTATTCCTACCTAAAATTGACGATTTTGTGGTTATAAAAAAAAATCTTTTTTTATACTTTAAGTGTGACTTGACATAACCAACAATCATACTTATCTTCCTAAGTAATATTTTTAATGGAGAAGGAATAAAGGAAATTCATGAAAATTTCTGGCAAAGAATAGTAAATATCAAGGAATAAATTTACCAGCTTAATGTGGCAAGTGCTCAAATTTGACATGTATGCTGTGTTTTATAAATTTCTAAATAAAATCATTGAATGTAAAAATTCGTTGTAAATTTTGAAATAGCAGTTCTTTAAAATATTTTTTTCGATAAATCTCTAAAATAATGGTACTGCTTTAAAACTTTCTTCAATAATTGTTATAGTCCCTTAAAATGAACAAACAAGCGTCGTACGTTTTATTCCGAAATGAAAAATATTTAATTTTTCACATTAATGACTTTATTTTTAATAAGTCCACGTTTCAATGACTCAGTCATCATTAGTTCTGTTCTTTATATATACAGAAACCATTTGAGTTCAATACCAAGACGGTATAGACTACATTTACTAACTGAATATGTTGATTTAGTCACTAAAACGTCGTCTTAACAAATGAATGATTTATTTTGAAAAAAAAAAAAAAAAAAAAAAAACATTAAAAAAACCTTTTTTCATTTCTTGATTAATATAAATGTTTTCTGTAGTTCTAAAATAAAAGTTAATTCTAGTAACGAAAATTTTTTTCGACTAATCCTAATAATAGCTCATTTCAGCCGAAATTAAATTTTTCGTGTAAGATGAATGTGTTGTACTCTGAAAAGTTGTACTTTGCCTCCAATTCACACACAGCTTAATAAACGATGAGGAAAGTCTACAGTGTTGAGACTAACACTGATAATACAAATGTGATAAAAATAAATATAAAAACGAGATGGAGATAAACAAGTGGACAGTAAGGACCTGGAAGAGTCAAGTGGACTTGAGTAGTCTCATTAGTAAAAATCGAGATCTGAAAAAGAATTCAAAATAAGAATTGAAAGCTCAATGAAGTTTTGTAATAAAATTACTGTTTGTAGATCTAAATGTCAGTAAGATCCCAGATCAGGATATTAACTGCAGAAATAAAATTAGTGGGTCTTTGGTGTCAGAATAATGAAAAATAACAACAAAGTTGTAGTAATGTGGAGTAATCACAACCTCTAGAGGTACAGTGTACCCCTTATTTGTTCTAAGACGGAGAACTCCCGTATTTAGAAGTTCTTCCAACACCAACTTCTTTACAGGTCAAAGGTACATCTCCTCTATATGAATCTGATAACCTCTGAGACTTCTAGACCGTTTGTGCATTACTACTTATTGCGTAATTTTCGACTAACTCGACTACTTTGTGCATTCGACTAATAGATGTGGTAGACTCAGAATTTGTAGATCCCATCATTCTCAGTGGATCATCCAGTTCCCGCCAGTTGTCCCAGTGGCGTGAACGGGATGTTTCTTTGTTTCTGAGACCTTCTTGACCGGTCTTCTTTATGTTGAATACCCTGAACATAACCTGTCTTCTTCCTCTTGAATGCCTTGTTAGACTTCTCTACAAGATTTATTATCTCCGCGTTACCGATAAATCGGAAGACTGATCATCACAAAAATCATGATAGCACGTTGAGTTGCACAAGCTTGTTTCTCCGTGTTTTCTTGACTAGGGAAAGGATGCTCCGCACTGCCAAAACCTCGCTTGGTTGAATAAATATTATGAAAGGTTTTGAAGTACCTTTTAGCTCCGTATGCTACACCTTATGCTTTGTGCGATTCACTCAATCAGTAAGGGTTGCTTTGCATTTTAGGGTTGTGCTAAAAAGAGAGGGATACAAACATAGTAGGAGAGAGGTTAAGGTGAAAAATGGCTGACAGAAATATACATCTGCACGGGAGTATGAAGGAGTGCAGGTCATAGGGAAGACCTCAGAACTCAGAAGAGTAGGGATCTGAGGAGGCTGGTTGCAGTGGATACCCACTGGGCGATGGGTTCGCCAACCCCTACGCCATCACCACAACAAATATAATACAAAACATATTTATAAACCAATATCTGCGTAACTTCTTAAACATATTACAGAAAGAATTTCCTACGATACTCTTATCTTTACGTGATAAAAGGAGAAGAACTTGTGTCTATATGCAAAGAAAGAAAACGGAAATGAGTACTGTACTTAAAATAGACGGGGGCATCACAAGGTCAGTACTGGATTGAAATCCGTCAGAAAATAGGAAGATCAAAGAACATGTGGAGGCGTACTCTGAATGAGTAATTTAAAGGGCATGAAAAACTAAAAGCTCTGGCAAGAGAACGAGTTTATGGCGGCCCTATGCTCCAGAGGGAGCGAAAAGCATAGGTAAGACAAAGTTTATCATAGAAAAGCCTTTACTAATTAAGAGGAAAAACAAGATTATTATTATAATTTTGTAATTTATATGAAAGTATAGAAACTTTTTTTAACAGTAATTCATTTTAAATGGTCGAATGATTTTTATATAATTATAGTGTCCGAAGTGTCCCGGAACAAGTGTTGACCGTTAAAAATTAAAAAAAAACTAATAACATGTTTACCTTTGTTTTTTCTTCTCACAGTCATTCTTTTTTCATTTCTTGGATTACGACGTTTCGCCTATTATTTATTCATTTTCAAATCACATTTGTTATTTTTTATACTTTCATTGCTGCAATGCCTGATTATATGATTGTTTATGATAAATTAAACAGATATACACCTCATTTACGAAAACTTATAGAGTCTGTACAACATTTAACTTCATCATTTTAACATTTATTTTTTATTTTTGGGACACACGTGAGTCATTATTTATTTGTCAATTGATAAAAAAATTAAGCTTTCAAGCTATGCTGTTAGACGTATAATTTACAATAAACAAGTGAAAGAAACACAATTTTCCATAAAAATATAATAATTTACAACGGGGAGCAAATTATATATTTTTAAATGGTAACCTCTATTTAGTGACATTTGTTTTTAAACACTGTGCTCTTAATTTAGTTACTGTTTGGTTTTGGCAATGAATTCAACAAATTATTTTAAATTTCACATTAATATTAAAACATAATGTTCTCACTAATAAATGGAATGAATTTATAACCTCTATTTTAATTAGTATTTTCGTATAATACTTATATTGATATTGTCTAATAAATATCTTTAAAATAATAACTCGTTCAATGGTGGTTGATCATACTTTTTTGGTACATCCTACTCCCCTTTAGAAGGGATTATTTCCAACTAAAATTTATGATTTATTAAGATCATTGATATTTATAAGGCCCAAACATAATGGTAAAATTTATTAATTGACTGTAAATGCTTCCAATTAAACGGTGTGTACTGTTTTTTGAAGGTCATTATATAGCTTTGTTGTATAAAACAATTCTATGGAATTTTTTCGTCTGAACAAGATATTTTAAAAGAATTGTCACTCAAAAGATGTTACCATTTAAAAAATATGAGTTGTCCCCCATGTCGTCCTCATAAAAAGGGGTTATATTTTCACCTTCTTTTAAAATAGTATTTTAAGTTATTCAAACATAACCAAAAGTTTTAAGTTTTTATACGTATCGGTGACAAACTCACCAAGATGTTCCGAGATATTTTGGACACTCTGTATATTGATATCAATATCGACCTCGTCGAAGAGGACACGCAAGACAACTTCGTTTCCTATCATCCCAACATATTCCACACTGAAACTTTAACTAACTAACTTGTGTAGCAACAAAACGCAATTAGTTTTCAAATTAAAATAAAACTTTTATTTTTACATACATAATAACGAGTGAATGAAAACCACTTTGGGTGGAGCTCCCTTTCCCTCAGCGCTCAGCACGACACGAGCGTAGTTGTTTGCCTTGTCTGTCTGTAGCAATATGTCAAGATATCACTGTCTATCTATGGCGGTAAAACAACAAGGAAAACAAATTCGTATTTGCAGAGTCAACACTCAATGAATTGTACTTAAAGATGCAATGTCAGGATGAAAATATCTATGTAACCATCGGCAATCTGACAACGAAATGTAAAACTGACGCAACTGGCAGGAATTTATAAAAATAAACATCCAAATTATCATTTATTAAATATATATATCAATTTATCAATATTACCTAAAGATATTTTACATATGAACTGGAGTAGTTGTGGTTCGTTCATATGTAATGCTATCTACTCAGCTTCATCATACAATTTAATACAACTAAATCCTCTAAATTTAATGACCAAAAGTTTGTTTCTTGGGCCTTGTAGGAAATGTAGAATCGAGCAGTCTTATCCAGTAAGGTAAGTTTGTTTAAAACAGTTTTACACAGGTTTTCTGAAATTCGTGATTGTGTTTTCTTGACGACGAATAGGCCCTAACAAGCCTCATAGATGTGTACGAGCATATTAAAAAGTTACCACTGGTTTCGCTCGTAACAGTGGGGTCTCTGATGAGTATTGAAGGAGAACAGATGTAAAGAGACCTCTAATCTCGTAACTATACGAATAGGGTATTTGAGTCATTTGGATCAAAATAAGAAAAACGCGTTCTGCGCATATACTGTGCGCACATGAGGTAAGGTAACCCACGCATTACTGAGAAGTGATCTTTAGGAACCTATTGATGTGTTTAATTAGTGCCAAATTTTAGTACAGGATCCCCGTTGTTGATGTCTGTAAATTACCTAACATCATTTCTAGTACTAATATCAAGTTAGCAGCAAATAACTTTTAGTGAGCAAGCTAGAGCTGTATTGTGTCACATTTTATAAGGAGGTCAGGGTTAAAAATTACACTTTTCACAATAACTTCTCTATTTCTCATCGTAGAGAGTTGGGGTTGGAACCATTGCGTGCAGAATTGAAGCAAAAAAAAATGTATCTAATTTAGAGTGTTAGAAATTGAATAACACACGATATATGGACAAAAAACTTATTTAAAAGGCTGACAATTTTACATTTTCAATTTGATTTTTCTGAATTTCCATACGAATACTATATACTAATTTTTATTTTGCTATTTTAATTTTTGTGGCTTTTATAGTGCTAAAAGTATAGATGACAACGGCGACAGACTGGCTAAAAGTAGATAATAAGTTTTTCAGTTTCCAGGGACCATTCAAATGTGAAGATTAGTCGGAAAACTGAGGTCGGAATTTTGTACAATTAATTTTAACCTATACTTCTTTTAAACGGTTTGGTTTTACAAAAGAAATGATATGCAATTCTGTACCAAATAGAGAAGCTACTTAACGGTTTACGACAGTCAATGCTGTTTAGCAAGACCGTATTCAAGGTCATTGATCAATGAAGGCCATTGAAAGACGTCTTCCTGATTAATACGACATATGACATTTTGCAATCTCAATGAATATAGAGTGACACTTACATACGCTAGTGATGATGTGGTTTTCCGATTTCAACTGAACTTTCAGTAAAGTACAGAGTTGTAAATTCGATATTATTTCATTTTATTAGCCTAGCCGTTCATTCTCGTGTAATTTATAATTGTTTATTTAGTAAAACACATCATGTTATATGTCTAAAATAGTTTCGTGTGGTAGTAATTGTAAACAATGTTTTTCACCTCCTGAAAATTACACTCAAAACAATACGTTGCATTTTCTGCCCGGAGTGGTCTTTCTAATATCATACCTTATGTATTTGTTGCTTATGTTAGAAGTCTGTTTTAAAGAAAATTTACTGTAATTAATTTGAAATTGAAACCTGTTTACACCATCTGACCATATGATTCTTATATCCTCTCGTAATCCCACTAATAAATTATTACATTTTTGTACCACTAATTTCAACAAACACTTTAAACAATTTAATTATATTTGTAAAATTTTCCAATTCCGACCGGAATTTAGCCCAAGATAATTTGTTCTTAATAAGCTGGTCAGCTGATTTTTTTGGCAATCGTCCATTCAGATATCGTAAGGATTTATTCTACGGATTGGACCATAAATCTGGTGACTCTTGCAGTTATCATCGTGCAGTAGTTTATTATTTAATCAGCTCTGACTAATTTTCTACAGCTGTTTCATTCTACAGTATATTGAGATAATAAAATTCAGTATGTGCTTTTAATTGAGGTTATTTTTACAGAAATACACGAGAAGCTTTGAAAAATAGACAGACAACTATCTGTAAAAGAGAGAGTATTATTAGTCAAGACTTGGTGGAAATGCGACATTAGTAATTGATATATTTGTGGAGGGTAAAACTTTGGAAGTTGTAGCTTTGTACAGTCATCTACAAAGTCACAAGAGTAGCATCCCTGGAGTGTAGAATTAGTCTATGAAGAATGCAGAAAAGTAAAACTTTTTATATTAAGGATCAAATGAAAACGAATATGATACGGCCATAGAATTCTGTGAGTGGTGCTTCATTCGTTAAGAAGATTATAGTAACTTTTGTGAACAAACTGTGTATATTGAACATCTGATCATCAACATTTTAAATCCTCCTGGTGTAACCGCTTGGTTTTTGACTATATTTTTTTTACTTATAGGCCATAATTTCTTTGATGGAACTGTCATGAAGGAAAACTATCTTGAATTGCTACCTTCTGCTGTCATACCGCAACTAGGGAATGAACACCTCTCTTTGAACAACTCAGACTTCTTCAGGAAAAACTGATATAGCAGCAGAATAGCGCACCACCACCTTACCGTTCAATTATTAGGACCTTTTTAAAAATTCATTTGAAGAACGGCCGAAGGGAAATAACCGAATGGCTTCTTCATTCCCTAGACCTCACATCAACTGACTATTGTGTACAACAGATTACAAAAGATTGCGTTTACTATGAAAATTAACAGTAATGAATATTTAAAGAATACGAACTGAATTTGAGTGGCTGTATTCACTGAATTTACGTGATAAAATTTGTGTTTTCATTTTCAAAACTTTGTTTTGAAAACGATGGAGGGCGTTGTAAAATTGCATAGATTAATCCACAACATATTGTCTGTCTTTCTGATTAATTACAAGTCTGTATAGTGTATAGCCTTGTCTTTGTGAATAAATTTGTTCGTAAAAAAGATATATTTTTGTCAACTGACTTACCGCCCACTCTGTATATTTAAAATTAATTTCTAAAACGTGAAAATACAACACCATAACATCTGTCTTTTAGAAGTATTAATGGATAATATAAACATTGTCTTTAAAACAAAACACACCATACTTTCTAACTCTAGCTGAAATCAAATAAAATACATTTCAAAATACCAAGTACAAGGGTAAAACCACTAACCGTACTTATAAATGCAATGGTAAAACCCACTGCAAAGAATGTTATTAAGGCTTCACATATTTACATTTTATTTACAACCCGACTCCAAGTCAATCAATCATACCAACACTTTGCGTAATAACAAAATAGTCCCATTGTATTTATTGATATATACAGTGAAATCTTCGTCAAAGATTATTGATGGTGTTTTCCCAAACACTGATTCAATGTCCTAACCTCTAATATTATACTTGTTTAAACATGACCTCTGTGACCTTGGATGTGAAAGTTAAAGCGTTAAATGTAATCATTGAATAGTCATAAGCTGGTGGAATGTTTTACAAATGTTTATAATAGAAGAAAATCTTTTGTTTCTTGGAAATAAGTCGTAATGCTAATTGATTTCGAGATATTTGACTTTAAAAATATTAATCGTCCATCATTTTGAAAATAAACATTAAGTGGGTTTTCTGGTATACTGGTAACGTGTTATATAAATAATGGTACACGAAATCTTCAATCAATATCTTAACCTATTATCAAATATATAATATTGTTTTAGTTAAAACCCAAAATCTTAATAAATTCTAAAGTTATAATTAATGATAGACACAATTACAACATTCAAAAAACCTGTGCAATAACTGTTTTAAACAAACTAAGCCTACTGGATAAGATATACCAATACAATTTAACATTTCAACAAGGTACAAGAAACTAACTTTTGGGTATTACATTGTATGATGGGACTGGGTAAGTACCATAATGATATCATTAACTTGTTTGTTTAAACTATGCTTCCATTCTTTTATTATTATAGTAAAGCTCTTAATTAGAAATCAACAAATTAAAGTATTTCATAAAATTTTATTTATACAGTTTATTCTTCTTCGTATTTAAAATTTCTGTAAATGAAAAAAAAGTATTAACAGTAAACAACCCACCTATTTTTAATTAAAATATCCACAGTTAAACGAAGTTATGACGTCATCATGGATTTGATTTTAAAGGGTTGCTATGGATTTTAATGTGACCTAAATCTGTCACTTCTTATTGTTATACCATGCACCATGTCTTTGGAATTGAATCAATACTTGCTTCTTATTTATTCAGCTTTTGGAACGATTTTAAATAATTAATGTGTCAAAAAACCAGTCACAAAATTGGAAAAGGTCATTCCAACGTATAACAACCCAAACAAGTGACGATAATGGTTGTTTTTAAGACTGTCCATGAAAATTGTATTTGGTTTTATACTTAATCGAAAACTACAATATAGTAAATTTTATCCCATATTTAAACAGCGTATTTCCTTCAAAATTTTAAGAAAAAATTAGTTCATATAAAAGTGTCTCCGAAAATTTCGTTTTCCACCTGAAGATCTGTTTTATTTTTTCTAAAGAAATGTATAATTTTGGAAATGTCGAATTTCGTTACACTTATTTTTTATGAAAACTATCTATTCAGTATATAATAAAACTATTTCGTATATTTTTAAAATTGTGACTTTTAAAAATATGCAAGAAAAATTTAAATAGAGACTAAGTTTACTTTGCTTCGGTCATAAAATTGTAAAAACATAGGCAAAAATCGGTTAAAGTTCATTTTCATTCTAATTATTTCTGAACCATAGTTTTCTGTACTTTTTACAGGTACACACTTATTAAGGTCACAATTTTACTAAATTTCGGATAAACTTTATACAGCTAATATTTTTTAAAAAAATAGATTTTTCAACAGTTCCATGGCCGATGTTTTGTTTTTTGCCAATAACTCGAAGAATCGTGAAAAACAGTTAGTCATAAAATTTGAGATAAAGAAAACAAAAATAAACTTAACTCAGTAACCTAAAAGAAATCCAATTATACCAACGTTTTCTTGTTTGATTCTGCGTTAATATATGTCAAATTCATTTTTATTTTTTATTATTATATTATTTTTATTACGTTTGGAACAAAAAAGTACCAGTTTCTTCAACTCTTCAAACAAGTCTCCATTTTAAAAACTCATAATTCATAAACCTATTGTCCGATAACTACCAAATTTCTATACGATGCTTATGTAAGTGTTTTTTATAGAATACAATTTTAGACATTTAAATTAATAAAATCAATAGTTAACAATTTCGCATACATTTTTTTTCTCGTCACTGACTTACCTCACAAATAAGATTATTGATGTGTTTCTATAGATATGTGTCGTAGTAGTTATAATCCATCCTCAAAACGTAATTGTTAATCAGTGTTTTATATAGATTTATATTTCACAGCCTACCAGAGTGCACCGGGGTATAAATCATTTAGAGGGTTTATATATTGCTTGCGGTGTTACCACGTTCGCCTTCTCTCACTGTCCGATTCAAAACAAACATAATTTTTAACATTTCATACAGTTTGACCGTTAATACGTTATTAACCAACTGACCTAAAATAATTTGTCATAATTTAACCTGTTTATTTTTACGTCCATTGATATCAAAGTTGATTTTTTAATTTTAATACTGTATTATATTTTTATTGCGATTTAAAAAAAGAACAAAAGTTTTTTTAAAAAATTAATTCCAATCACATTAAAAATAAGTAGATATTAAAATTCTTTCTTTATAATATAGCCTGGATTATAGAACATAGGGTATCTCAAAATTGGTTCGCCAAAAATCTTTATGTAGATATTTTACCTATTTTTACCCATATTCTGTGTATGGATTGTATATATAATACATTAATAAAATAATTGAAATAAAAACGCCTCAAATTATAACTTCCTACCAACTTTATTAAAAATAAGTCTACCAGTTTACCATTTATAGTATTATAAATTGATATCCAATTAATCAATAATTATAGTATTAGGCTATACCATTTATATTTTTTATAATCAAAGTAACTCAAAACAAATATTTATACTTGTAACCACCATCGTATATCTCTTTACCTAAAACCTTTTTTATAACCTACTACCTACTAGAGAAAATTTAAAAAGTATTTTGTTCCTAAACAAATTTCCCTACAGATATTTATAGAAGCTCAAAAAGTCCATTGCACGTACTCATTACAAGTATCTATGAAAGTAAAAATTATATAATTACAGGCAACCACTGTTGTTGGAATTTCGTTCATGTAATAATGACTGTGGTTGCACCAACTGGGTGTGCGGTTAAAGTAATTAATCACAATTAACTAAGCGGGCTGTCCGAAGCGTTGCTAATAACGGCTGATTAAATCCCTCATGCCTACCTTCAGCCAGTGTTTCAATTAGGTCGATGGCGGTGAAACATTAACAAATACTTCGAAACAATTTTAGGTTCAAAATGTTCAACTCCAATTTATTGATACGTTTATTAGATTATAAATAAAGCTAGAAATTCTGTAAGTAGTAAGTCTCGATGTTCGTTGAAACCGTAGTCAATTCTATTTCTGTTTCACAGTAATTTATTGAAACATAAAATTTATATAAACTGTATGTTAAGTTTTAGAAGAAACAACATATTAGTCTGAGTTTTCTCTAAATTAAAATGTATATGATATTTTTGTGATCCCATGATACTTGAACGTTTCATGTAATGGAAACAACAAAATAGTAGTGAGCAAGAAAGTTTTAATTTTTTTTTTTTTATGTAAAAAAATCGAGCTTAAAAATAATTAAAAAAAATCTCGTTTGATTATTTTTTGTACGACTGGTTGTTGTATCAAGTTCACACTACATTAGAAGGCACGCTGTGTTTATAATCAAAACAACCCCATTATTGCCTTGGAACCCTGAAGTAACTGTGAAATTCACAAGCAACAAGCTTACACATTACATCCATCAATCAGATACAGAGTGAGAGGGTGAAGAAAGATTTAGAAAATGGAGAAAGAAAGAGAGGTAAAGGGAATGAAAGCCACGAAGCTGAGTAAGAAAGGAATAAAAATGGAGAGGGAAAAAAGAGAGAAAGGTAGAAAGAATGAGAGCCCTAGAGACTGAGAAAGAAAGAAATAAACCAAGAAAGATGGAGAGAAAGAGGGTTAAAATGAGAAGGAAAGGAAAAGAAAGAGAGAGAATGAAAAAGAAAGACGAAGGGATGAAGAGAAAGAGTTGGTGTAGAAAGAAAGAAGGAGATAGATAGAGATGAATGGAGGAACAGAGAAATAGGGATATATATATATATATATATATACATATATATATATAGAGAGAGAGAGAGAGAGAGAGAGAGAGAGAGAGAGAGAGAGAGAGAGAGAGAGAGAGAGAGAGAGAGAGAGAGAGAGAGAGAGAGAGAGAGAGAGAGAAGAGAGAGAGAGAGAGAGAGAGAGAGAGAGAGAGAGAGAGAGAGAGAGAGAGAGAGAGAGAGATAATAGCTGTATTTATTATTGGAACCAGGTTTGGACTACAGAGTTATTTTTTCCATTTAACTCCACCTAAGGAAAGAAAGAGAAAGAAAGAAATAATGAGAGATAGAGAAAATGAGAGCCAAAGAGACTGAAAAACAGATAATGGGAGTGTGAACGAGAGATAGAGAATGAGAAATAGGGAGATTTGAAGAAGAATTCTGAAAGATAAATAGGAGTAGAAAAGAGAGAGATAGGCGTAGAAGAAGGGACAGAGTGAAATAGGTCGGGAGAAAGAGAGAGATTACGTGATAAAAAGGAAAATAGGGAGATAGCTAGAGAGAAATAAAGGAAGAAAAAGAGAAGGAGAGAATCAATACCATATTAAAAAGAGAGGAGAGAAAAAGAGAGTTAGAGAGAAAGAGAAGGAACAAGTATGAGGAAGAAAGAAAGAGAAAGAGGGGCGGGAAAAGAGAGAAAGGGAGGGAGGTAGATAGATAGAGAGATATGGGGATGAAGAAAGCGGGATGGAAAAATAAATAGATAGATAATGGCTTTATTTATAATTATTGGTCGAGATTAGAACTATCCAGTCCTTTCTTCCATTTAACTCCTACACAAGAAAGATTAGATATTACTCTGTAGTGAATGTTATTCATTATTGCATTCATTTATTTTTTCAATTTATATAGAGGGAGAATATCAGAAATACTCAGAAATATGAATCATCAAAATCTATTAAATCTTCTACCTAAAACTGACGGTTTCCAAACTTTGGAATTTTCCGAACAGATTTGAATTTTTGGGGGCACATTTAAAGTTATGAGTACTTAAATTTGGATGTACCTTTCCAAAAATCAAAGTTCGATTATAGGAACATCAATTTTAACAAATTGTCTTAATTTAGAAGAAAAACTTATGGATCATTGTTATCAGAACGATATTGGTTTCGCTTTCAGATATTTTGTTAAAAAAGCAAAGCACTCTTATTAAATCGAAATTTCTAAAAATTGGGTTATTTGAATTGAAACAATACGAAGATTATTAAAAGCAAACCATCTAAATAACTGCAAATTTTAGATATTAGAAAAATAAATTAGTAAAAAGTAAATGAAAAGAAGTAATTAGAAAAATAAAATGAACTTCGACCGCCGTTATTAAAAACGGAAGTTTCATTACCTTCAACTGGAGAGGCCGATGATGGTGAAACATTTACAAAACTACATCTGGACAGCTTTACAGTTTCCAATTCGAATTTATTGGTAAATTTGTTAGATTATAAATAAAACTAGTTGTTCAGTGAACAAGTAGATAAATTTGGAATCGTAGTTCATCTGACTACTGTTAAAATATTATTCTATATCATTAACAACTTAGTGAAAGTATTAGACTTAACAAATTGAAAAATCTATTGTTACAGGTTATTCTCGGCTAATAAATACAATAGACTTGGAGGTTTTCCATAAAATAAATATCGCAGACGACATGAGGAATGTAAGGAATTTAGCTCTGACAATTAATATCAAGCTGACTGTTTAACAAAATGTTTGCAGGAGTTCAAATTTGAACAAAAATGAAGGATACAGCTTCACAATACGACACCCATTCTCGTATTTTACTTTCTGTCATATACGTAGTATAGAGAAAGTTGTTTGATGGTTGGAAATCGATGTCTGGTCTTTTAAGTCCGTAAAAGTACGTTTTGAAAATAAATCTGTCGTCTGTTTGTTTATGTACATCCAAACCTAACATAACCTATTTTAATCTAATTTGGTATGTGGGTATATTAACCATATCTTTGTAATGTTTGTTTGTAAGTGACAGTCCCATCAAAAAATAGGGACATTTTCCCCAAAAATATCAACCCATTAAAATTAAATAATTAGCAGTTAAATTTCTCATTTTAAATGTAGCTTTATTAGCCTACAAAATGTTTTTATAAACGTTACTATGTATTAGCTTTTTGACAGATGATGAACCACTTGAACTTACAACTTTTTGTGAATTTCTATATATGCCATACTTCAGGGGTACTTTTCTTGTTCACTTTGTAGGCGACTATACATTCCAAATATCTTCTGTACTAACAGAAACGGGCCGAGGATGATCAGCTATTAATCCCATTTGCCCTACTGTCAGCAATGCGTCCTGAGTCAAAGTACTCGCTTATCTACAGATAGTTATCTATTTATCTATCAAAGCTTCTTTAAGAAAAAAAAAATAGAAAAACCTCAATTGAAAACACGTACAGTACTACATTTTATTACAACAAATGTGGTGCAACAATGAATGTAGCTGTGGAAAATTCCCACAGCTGATTAAATATTCGTACAACCAACTTCATTTCATAACTGGCCAACTCTGAACTAAAAATGTTAACGTATAGCTGTAAAAAACGTAAGTAATAGTATTGGATTAAAAATTAGTTTAAAACAAAATTTAATACAGCGATAAAGGTGATTTATGTTTATACCAATTAAAAATTTACTGCAAATTTTTTTACTTGAGATTTTAAACTAGGATTTGTGATAATAATCTTCCAATGTAACTAAAATCAGTAATCAAAAACAGTGTATGGCAATTTTTTTTATATAAACTTCATATATATATATATATATGTATATATATATATATATATATATATTTATATATATATATATATATATATCTAATATATATATATATATATAACCTATATATATAAATATATTATATAGCTAGGTGATGATGATCTTAACACACCTCCAAATAAGTTAAATAGTTTATGAGATACTCTTTCAAAAAGTTATTTAATATTATCCTTCCCATCTAAAATATCAAATTCAAGTTTGATTTTTTTTAATTGAATGAATTTAACCAACAAATTTATTGATTTATTTGAATTCCAATAAATCAAGTCAATCCAATCAATTTTTTTTTCTTCTTTTTTAGTGTTCAAAGTAAATGTAATAGACAAAATCATCGTTTTACAAATATCTACTTGGCTCTATCTCATAATTTAAAAAAATAAATTCTTTACTTTAAAGTTATAAATTTACTTTTGATTCTAGGACTTATTTTTTAAAGGTTCCATTTAATATAATAAAAAAACGTAGAAAATAATCATCTGAAAATGTTATTATATTGTGAAATCCTTATAGTCGGTTTTAATAAATTTAATGTTTTATAGCTGCTCAGTTTACAATTTTTGTTTTCACCAATAGCCTAACCACTTTTTCTTTCTAATGAGATAACCAGTTTTTATATTGAGAATAAAATCGTTAAATCTATATTGATAAAACAATAATAGGGCATACTTGGTTTTAATATTTTGTCAACTATACAACAATATTTAGTTATCAATTTATGGGGGGGGGGGGAATCCGGTTAGATTCCACTATCTGTCAGTAACAATTTTATCAATACTTAGGTTAGTTTTGCTTTGTTTTTTTAACAATAATTTGAAGGAAGTATAATAATTTTAAAAACTGTTAAATACATTTTTATTGACTACATTTCCCATTTCATTGTTTTTAGTAGTCAGCACCAAGGGTGGTTGTTGACCTCCCATGCACAGGTATACGGAGGGAAGTTTACTTACCACATTCCATTGCGGTCGCTTATTTCACTGGTTGCTATTTTCTGCATAATCGTACTACTGTAGATGCAAATTGGTAGAATACATATTTTTTAAACCATCACTCTCATAGAAATTTACTTTCTTCAATAAATATCTTAAAAAATATATATTACTTCAAAAACAAAAACACACACACACAAACCAAATGTACTGTGATGGCTAATGTCGTGGACATCAATTTCACTAAATGGAAAATAATTTCATAATGGCGGTTAGATAACGAAATCGAACAATATAAATGGCTTGATATTTATAAACTTATGGAAAAACGTGTCTGCAGTTTGGACTTTAGTGAACTGCACACACGACCTACATTATCCCCAAAACAACTTTTTTGGAGCACAGATGACAATATTCCGCCAAAAAAAAATCGATTTTTTCCCCCATCACATAACTTTCTCTGTAGTAAGGTTAAAGCAAAAAATGTCAAGAAATGCAAAAATAACTTGAAAGTTAAAATGGTTTCAAAGTGAAGATAAATATGCAATGTTATTACCATTACGATATGTTTTAGAAAGTACCTGCCACTCAAGTAATGAATAAATATTAACCACTTTGTCCTAATTGTTAGTTAACAATGAGATAACAAGTCGAGCTCTGTTAATATTCAATATATCCAATCAAGTTCAATTTGAATAAGCCATAATATTCGTTGCAATGAAGTGTCAATTTGTTAATAAGTAATAATAACAATAACACAAGAGAAGGGGAGGGAGTTATTCCCGTTAAACTTTAATTAGTACCACAACCTACGGAACAGACAGTTAGACCTACGTAAAAAGGAGTGTTGTGTCATTAGTGTGAACCCTGACCTAGGTACAGTGTCATACAAAATATTCCTTTGGTTGGGCGGTGATCAATATGAGATTTGATTGGTAGACGAATGGACAAACAACTCTCAAACATTTTCCGAAATTTAATATAAGTGTACAAAAACATTGCACAGATCTTTTTTAGTAGACGAATGGACAAACAACTCTCAAACATTTTCTGAAATTTAATATAAGTGTACAAAATCATTACACAAATATTGTTTCGTAGAAGAATGGACAATCAACTCTCAAACATTTTCTGAAATTTAATATAAGTGTACAAAATCATTGCACGAACCTTGTTTGGTAGACGAATGGACAAACAACTCTCAAACGTTTTCCGAAATTAATTTAATAAAAGTGTGCAAAATCATTGCACAAATCTTGTTTGGTAAACGATTGAATAGCCTAAACAATTCTCAAAAACTTTCTGAAATTTAATACAACTGTACAAAATCATTGCACAAATCTTGTTTGGTAGACGAATGAATAAACAACTCTCAAAACTTTCTGAAATTTAACATAATTGTACAAAAATATTGCACAAATCTTGTTTGGATGACGAATGAACAAACAACTATAAAAAATTATCTGAAATTTAATACAAATTATCAAAAATATTGCACAAATCTTGTTTGGTAAACAAACGAACAAACAGCTGTCAAACATTTTCTGAAATTTGATTTAACTGTACAAAAACATTCCACAAATCTTATTTGGTAGACGAGTGACTTGAATTAGTTTTAGTTAAAGACTGAACAATCATCTCTCAAAAATAAACTCATTTTATACAAATGTACAAATTGCACAACCTTTCTATCTAACCCATACAAATTAATAAAAACAATCCAAATGTAATTGTCACCAAAATTATTTTTTAGATAGATGTCAATCAAAAAGTAAACATTAACAATTAACTTTAATTTTTAAAATATATTTAAATAAAGTTAAAAACTTACTTCGCTTGCGTCCTAAACACGTCTTCAGCGAAAATCTTATTCCATTAAAAAACAAGGTTTTAATAATAGCGCCCAAAGTTCATTTTAGAAACTTTTCAATCATTTCTGATCAGTAATTTTTTTACTTGGTGTTTTTTCACACTGGTTTTGATTATTATTTCTCATATTTTAATGAAATCGGTAGAAGCGGATTTGAGATATTTAACATTACAAATTTAAAACGGCCGCCATTTTTACAATTTACGAGATATAGTTTTGATTCATGGTATACTTGTCAAACGTAGCATGAAAAATGTATACCAAATATCGACTAAAACTCATATTATATTTAAAGTTATCTTTAATAAAAATTTAAAAAACGCAAACAAAATGACAGACAGGCCATAACGAAGCGTTTTTGGGTATACGTTTATAGGAACATTTTCTTTATTTTGAAGCCATAAATCATTTTCATATTTCTTAAACACTATGTACGAAAATTTCAGGATAAAACTGTCATAAAAATGTAACTTAAATTTATAATTTCATGAATATTCTTTAAACGGACTTATAAAGACCAGTTTATTTACTGATAATTATTTGAAGCAGATTAATGAAATAAACATTATTCTACATCAGGCTCACACAGTAAAATTGATTTCAAATGATTCTATCTTGATAACAGCTGGAGATACAAAGTCATATGTTCGTCTAACGTACCTACATACAGTGTGACCTAACCTAACCCGCCGATGCAGAAGAAAACAAATTGCATACAAGGATCCTGGACTCCCTGCGGAAATTATCAATACCTCCGTGCACTAACGTATGAGAAATTGATTGTCCTTAATAATGTAAGGTTAGACTTCCTTTATCTGTCTCCCGTATTGGTAAGAAGATATTTGTGTGACGGGTCAAGATGAGATCTGTACTGAGTTTTTTTGGGAAAATATCTCATAGTTTTAGAATGATGTCAGTTTGTATAGTGCTCTAAAGTAGAAACGTTTCGATTGATTTTGTTGGAATTGTTTGTTATATAATCTTAATTCTAACTTAAAACATTTTACTTTTTGACATAGTATATTGTTGAGGTAAAAAAAACGATATCTGCTTGAAGTACTCAAAACGTGGTTTTTGGAAAGATGTCTGTATCTCGTTTGTGTCTGTATAGCCCAAACTTGTAGACTAATGTGAATAAAATTTGTTATGTGGGCATATATATTGTCTATATCTCAGGCATTTAATAATTTTTTAAATTCCAAATTTGGGAATTGATAGAAAATTACAATGTTTTAAATACGGCCTTTGAACCATAGACGACTATAATATAGTCACCGATGAATCACGTGAAAAACCCCAGCGTGACGAACAATTTTGGTAAAATGTAACCTCTAAGTACGAAAATAAAATGTATTGATTGTCATTTGTCCAAAATGAAGGTTATGTTCATGCTTAAAACAAGAAATATCAGCTATGGAACTATTATAAGGTCTTAATTTCCCAAAATCAGTTAAACGTAATTCGTTTAAATTTTGATAAAATGTGATTATTAAATATGGAAACCATATCTCAGGACTTTAAAAAATATTGTTCCAGTCAACATTTGGAAGTAGATAAAAAAACAGAAAATTACAATATTATTGAAATCGCATTATAACTATTTGTAAATAAGCCCATAAGTAAGTATCTCATGTAAGATCTAAGTAAGACACATATTGGCTATATCTCAGAGCTTTTATTTTTTTTCAATTCAAAATTTTGGAATCAATTGAATAAACACAAAATTACAATTTTCTCAAAATCGATTATAAGTATTTCGTTTAAATTAGGGAGAAATGTGAAGATTAAAAACCAGTGTGGGTAATTAGAAATATTAGAAAGTAACACTTGAATAATAATTTTTAAAACTCAAGCTTTAAAGCTGCATTTTAATTTTACTTCATCTCATAATATTTACACTTAAGACATGTTTATAACACAAATTAAAACAATTTTGTCATTATTTAAATAGATAATTGTCGATTAAAATAATTTACAAAATTTAGAGCGTCCAGAGTTGTTGATTTTCATATTTTTACTGACAACTACCGAACTCACATTTTTGGTTATGAATATTTTTAGTTTGTTAGTAATTCGTTTGTGAATGGCCGTGTGAGAAAGTTTTTGCAATGTTTATGTAACATTAATATTTATTGTTTTATAACTCAATAATGTAGAATACCTGTAATTACATAAAAATAGAAAGTTTTGATTTTCTTGATATTGGTTATGAAAATTCTATAAAATGCAGTCTTTATAGCCACAAAAATTTCAAAAAAGGCATTAATCGTTAATTTTATTTTTTGGAAACTACGGCCTAACAGTTTGGTGACATAGATTATATTTGGTTTTCGGGATTGGTGAGTGATACAGTTTTGTATACTTTTAATTTGAGAAGATAGGGACGATAATTATTTTTTATTGGTATCTTGTTTTAATAATGGATGTGAAACAGAAATAGTGCAAAGTTGTGAATCTTTTCTTTATTACTGTGAATATTTTAACTTTTGTTTCGACTCTTCCTTTATTCCTGACAGAATAAAATAAACTTCGTCCTACATTCCACACTACAATTAACTAGACATTAATAATAATGCACTGAGTGCGATCTGTTATCACTTTGCAACATTTTATTAACGTGCTTTTCCAGTAAATCCTAGAGAAACGAGTCTGTATCCACTTTAAGCGGGAGTCCTGAACGTGACGTGTGTAATCCCACAGGAGAGCTGTGTTATCCTGCTCACTGTCCAACCCTAAGCCCTCCTCTCCACACATCCACCCTGTCGGGATATTTCAGGAATGAAAATTGTCGTTGAAATAAACGCTACAAGCCGGATGAAATAGCTGACCCTATCCTTTAGTCGCTCGTGCGTAGGCGATATATGTGACTTACGGTAAATTATATTCACTCCGTTTATTAGTAATTTTAACGCCACAGTTTACATAGGAGTGCTGTCCTGTCTTTAAAATAACTATTGCAGATATTTTCCCCTTTTTTCAATTACTTTTGCACTAATTTTCCCACTCGCTAAATCTAGATTATAATTGAAACTAACTATACAGTTTGGTCTCACGGCTTTACGACCATTGTATATAAAAAGAAAGACAAAATGGCGTCAAATTACATATATGAACAAGATCAGTGGGTATTTCAGTTTCTATAATGTCTATATCATAAACAGTACATTTTGTAACTACATTACAGCGGGGCGGGATTTTTTTCTCTCTGTAAATACACCAGCAGAGATGTTGTCGGCATCTCCTCATCATTATTCTATTTTTCTATTCCGGTCTGAGCTTCATATTTCATCTGTCACCACCACCCAACCCCACCCCTTCATCGCAACAACAGAACTCAAAGGATGTGATTTTACAAAAGAAGAAATATAAGGAACCCTATGGACGGACGGATTTTAATGGCAGTTTGATTGGTCTGTGACAGATTCTTAATACGGGGACAGTTTCTTGATTTGTGGGTGGGACTTGATGTTGTGTAATTAATAAAAGATACAGGGTGGGCGTTTGTTGATGGGTGCACTAAGAAGAACCTGTTTTGATTTTCTATGTGAGATTTCTTGTTTGTTTAATTGTATATTCCTATCTGATGTATACATTAATAATGTTCCTGATTTATTTCAAATTCTTCGTTTTCATTTTTATACTTAGTATAGAAAATCAGTACCGTGATGGTTAAAAATAGATGGCAAGTTTTGAAGTTCCCAAAAATGTCTGTCGTCGGCTGTTCAGTGAGCTACAGCTAGACCCATGAAACTAGTGAAACAATTTTAATCATTTTTGTGTGTAGACATATTTAGGCAATATGTCGAAATATTTTTTTCATGAATTCTATAACTGTAAATCTGAGAGTAATACAATTTTTTCCTTCTTTTTCTTGTTGTTTAAAGGGAAAGAGAAAAGGACATGAAGTAAAGCCTTGAATTATTCAAGGTAATAAAAATATGTATGTAAAAATAATTCACACATACAATTACATTTTAAATCTTCACGAAAATTAATTGAAATCAACAGGATCGATTTAAGGTTTGGATTTTTTTTTTTTTTTGCAACTGTTCATTTTTCCTCATTAACTGAACTTGCATTTCGGGGGGAAGCAATAAATACAATTAGTCCGTATCCTTAAAGGCGATATTAACATAAACGTGATCAAATTAGCTACAACTTATTATTTTTAAAAATTGGATTTTGTATTTGATTCTTATAGTAGTTATATCCAAATTTTGAGTTAAAACCAAGGCTTCACTTGAGATGACCATAATATGCTTACTAACAAAATTTTAACAAAATCGGTCCTACGTTTTGGACTGTATAACACGTCACAGACGATAATCAAATTACAATCAGACATCATTAAGTAAAAATAATTTCTCGTTTTATATCTAAACTGATATAATGTGTCTTTTAAAAGTAAATTGAAAATTTAATTAACTATACGTCAATTAATTTATTTAACAAAATAAAGTACGTAAATTAATTTGGTTTAAAAAAAAAAAAGAGTAACTTAAAATTAACCCAAATTCTTACTTAAGACATGTGTTCGAAGTATTCTCATCCAGGAGAAACAGTAGTTTACAATGTTTTGTGCAATTTTTTTCGCGCTATATTTACAAAAAAAAACTTTTTTTTTTCATTTAAGACGTCAGAATCACCAATTTCATATCTTACGATTGAAGGTCTTCCTGGCCTCTTGATGTCTCCAACGGATCCTGTGGTTTCAAACTTACTAACAAACTTTTTTATGCGCGACTACTCTGCACCGAAACCGTTGCGAGTACGAAATTTCTTAACCCTGCGTTCACATTCATAATAACACTGAATCAATGAGTTGCGTATAAAGGTAAATTCATGATGTAATTAATTGTAAACAATTACAAGTTTACCAAATATTAGATTCCTGTGTTTGTAATTCACCAACAATAAGGAAACATTTGTTTTATATATTTGATAATGACTGAAAGTAGATGCGAAACGATCGTGTTGTAAAATAAAAATAAAATACAAGACGCGAGCTGTGGAAATTAGGTGTTTTATTTACCATTCTAGTTAGTTATCTGTAGAAGCCTAAAAAATAGGGGACAAGGTTATAAAATTACAAATTTCTCAAAATCGGCTCTACCGATTTCTTCACATTTTAGTGAAATGTTTAACACGAATCCCTATTACAATCCAGGAATAATTAACAAAAAAAAAATAAACCTAAATCATCGTCATTAAAAGCTAAATTAAAAATAAATAAGTATTTTGGCAAAAGGGAAGCAAATTTACAGTTATTTAAATGCATACATATTCTTTCAATGTAGGTGCCCAAGGTTAATTTTCAATTTTTGAAATGACAATTTTAGTGACGGATAGTTTTGGATCATTTTCATTTGGTGGATGGGTGAGTGGGAAAGTTTGTGCAATGAGAGAGAGAGAGAGAGAGAGAGAGAGAGAGAGAGAGAGAGAGAGAGAGAGAGAGAGAGAGAGAGAGAGAGAGAGAGAGAGAGAGAGAGAGAGAGAGAGAGAGAGAGAGAGAGAGAGAGAGAGAGAGAGAGAGAGAGAGAGAGAGAGAGAGAGAGAGATATTGATTTTTTTAAATCAAAATCCATATATTATAATAATAGAATGTACAATCTTTGTAGGAAATAACATAAACGGATAGTTCCAAGTTAGAATTCACACAGAGTGTCGCACGCCTAACTGATTTGTTTATGGGGTTTTAGCGAAATTCCGTTAACTCCGCAAGATGTAGACAGGGTAGCTTTTCAAAACAACCCTTTCTTCAATTGTTCTTCGTACAAATAGATTTACGACCTTTGCTAAAGTTTTGACTTTCACAGGCTTTGTGAAAACGTCAAACATAACCCTATTTCAATCACTTCCTGTTTAAAGACAAAGATGGACAAGGATCTGAATAACTCCTGAACGTATTGTGTTTGAAGTCTTCAAGGGTAGATTGTTTACTTTTATGATTTAAAATGTATGTTGTGTCTAATTTAGTGTGTGGCATTCATATCGAATTAAAAAATACTGGAAAATTTCTAAACTTGATAGGATATAAGACTACCGTTTCAACTGATAAACCTACATTTTCAGATGGGTCCTACACAGTGGCCTGTTGGTGTAAAAATATATTCTAATTTATATTTACACTAGCTAATGGCTTCAGTTTCAGCAGGGGATAGTTAAGATAATTTTATTAAATTTTTCTTTTCACACAACCGTAATGGTGGTGCTATGGAAATAAATTATGCCCAAATACAGTAACACACCAATTTTTATCAAAATCAACCCATAAATAATATAGATACGATACTTGTTGTAGAGGTTAAAAAACACCCTTGGAGTGGAACATTTTTAAAACACTTTCTTAGTACTCGTCTACAGACTATTCCAAACCAAGTTAAAAAATTCATAGCTCTAGGCTTCTTGGAGCAAAAGATATGCTTTAGGGGTAAAAAACACCTGTGGAGTGTAATATTTTCAAAAGGGTTTTTTTGGTACGCGTCTACAGACCTACCCCAATCCATTTAAAAAATATACAGCTCTAGGCTCTTGGATCCAGAGATTTCGTGATCAGTCAGGGGGTTTTGAGTTATATATATATATAGACAGGGAGAGAGAGACAACAGACAGAGAGAGAGAGAGAGAGAGAGAGAGAGAGAGAGAGTGAGAGAGAGAAGAGAGAGAGAGAGAGAGAGAGAGAGAGAGAGAGAGAGAGAGAGAGAGGAGAGAGAGAGAGAGAGAGAGAGAGAGAGAGAGAGAGAGAGAGATGAAACACATTTGTTATTCTTTTTAATAGTAATGTTCGTAATTACTAAAAATTACAGGTAACCTGTTTTTTTTTTCCCATATATTCAAATTTATATTTGCACATATTTTCGTTATTGTTCATTAGATATATATTGTTATGTGTTATTATTTATCGTTTTTATTTATTGTAATTATGTTCTCAGAATTAACTGTATAGTTTTATAAATTTGTAATATTTAACTTCTGATCATTCCCAAGGACAAGGACAGGTACCGTTAGCCTCTGCTACCAGATGTTTTCTACCAAAAGGTTTATGACGTGGTTTAACTATGATTGGCCGATCTACCTGAACTGAAGTAGGGAGGGGGGAGATTGTCAGTTTAGTTATATAACTGTTATAATATTAGTTTAGAACCCTCCGATGATGGTAACTTGGTTAACGAAATGTACATCTGAGAAATCAATAACATAGGCTGTAATAAAAGTTTATTTGTGTTGTGTTATTTTACTTAACTTGCTGTGAGGGACTTAGTCTTTACAATTATAAAGAGTTCATCTAAAAATATAATTTGTTAACAAATTATTAAACGTGATGGGTGCCATCTTTATATCTACCCAGCCCGATCATAAAATGTAATACAAGCAGATCTTCTAATTACAATAATCAAAAGTTGACTTTAGATCCTTGTAGGAAACGTTAGGTTGTTTAGTCAAGGAATTTATTTAAAACAGTTGTTGCAAAGGTTTTACGAACCTAATATTTGTGTGCATGACTACTTAACTTGCTGGCCTCATAGGTGTGTATATATATTGAAATGGTTTCAACTAAGCGGCCTCGAAGCTCTACTATGTACAGAAGCGTTCACTCGGTACGCTCGTGTAGGTGTCTTGTTTTACAGGATCTCGTAGCAATGCGATTATCTCATTTTCTTGAGAAGTCTTCAGAAAAATTTTGACAATAACTTAGCAATTTGTGATCGTAGAGGTGTGAGGTTAGTAGCGTTACGTGCAGAATTGAAATCTGCAAATTTGTAACTAATTTAGTCGGTTATAAGATAAATAACAAACGAGGTGATAGAAACTCTTCGAAATCGTAGTCTAACTGATTTATGATTCTGCAACAGCGAAAGTAAAATCGTCATTATCCTTATTGCCAATACAATTCATCGTCATCATTAAAAACTAGCAACCATCAATTTATTGAGCAATCCCGAGGTAACCTAGCTGGATCTACACCTTTCTCATGTAGTCTTTGATTAAATCCGTCTCGTTTATCTTTCCTATCAAGTCTGTCTTGACCAACTCTTGTTCTCTTCCGATGCTGACGTTATTAGAGGATTAGAAGGCTAGAGATCTTGACGGCAATAATTAACTAAATGTTTTTGCCTTAAAAAGCGAATTTAAATTTAATACCCCAACACTTAAATTATATACAATTTACATTAAAGGCCGAGTTTGCGAGATAACACAAAAAAAAACTAGATTAGGCTTTATTTAAATCTGTAAATATCGTTTCAAAAACTACCAAGGATTATTTTAACTTTTTCATTGACAACTACAGAACTAAAATTTATGATGATGATTGTTTCGTTAGATTTTGTTTTGTTTTGTGCCCCTCAGGGGCAAAAATCATGGCAACTATCTCCAAATTTTTCGTAAATAAAAAAAATTTAAAGTCACGAGATGTGGCCAAAATATAACCAAATTTGATCAAAATCAATGGCCTGAAGGGCTCTGCGCATCCATGAAAAGGACTTTTTGAGTCAAAACGGATATATCCGGGAAAAAAAACATCGAATTTCTGGTCATAACATAAAATTCACTACGCTACTTATATATGATAAAAAGAATTAAATACTGAAACATACAGATGAACATTCTAATGAATTGACTGACTATTAAAATTAATTAAGGTTTTATTTTTTTTTTTTTTTTATTTTATTATTTTTTTTTTTTTGATGAAAGTGATTACCTTCCTGTTCATTAGGTCTTTGCTTTTTTTTTAATGCTTCAATTTCAGTAGTTAATGCTTCATTAAAATATATTATGTGTTCTTGTTTCGTTGTTTATTTATATACACGGAGTTTTTTTTAAATAGTTCCAAAACTTCAGTAAGCCTAGTCCTTACATCAAAACCAATTAAAAAGTTTACTTAAACATATTTCCTAAAATGCTACGTTTTCTTTAACATTGTTGACTGTAATATCCTCCCTTATTACTCATTTCTACACAACCCAATATTTTATGATATTAGTTATTATATACGATTATTAGGTGTTTTGATAATTTAGTTGTTCTTTAAGCTACAGGAAGAAAAATTTGAAGAATTTACACACAAAATATTTACAGGCTTATCTTGGATGTTGTTGACAATTAACAAAACTTAATCTTATCAATTTTTTGACGAAAACACAGTTATCCTTTTAAGCTACAGAAAGAATAAAACATTTTTTTAGGCGTTAAAAATATTTAAAAAATTGTAAAATTAATAGTTTTTCAAACATTCGACGTTAAAAAGGTGTAACAGCCGACATTTTGAAATGAGTAGAGGAAATCGGTTGATTGTTTTACGTACATTGGGTCTTTATAATAGTAAGTAGCATACAAAATTTTAACTCCATATATACTATTGAAAAGATGTTTTTTTTTGTTAGTAATACAAAATGGCTGCTTGATATAAAACTAAGCAAATTTGAAAATATGTTTATATACTCTTTTATTGGTTTTGATGTGAGGAATAAGCTCATGAAGTTTTGAAACTATTATTGGAAACACCCTGTATACAATGTATACAAGAAGAAAGGTACCGACGTCGTTAACTGTTTCTAAAGCTAAATATAAGAAATAACTTCACATAAGCATTGGTCTGAAACCGTCTAAATGCCATTTTGTGTTTTTGTTTCGAAAACTAATAACTTTATAAATTATTAAGATTTTGGATTTAAATTTACAGATGTTTTATGGTACTTTTAACACCCAAAACTTTATTAAGTAAATTTTCAAAGTGGCGGCCGTTTCCAATGTCAAAAATGGTTAGTTTTAACAAGATTGTACAAGAAACAAAATATTTCATCTTTTAACTACAAACAAAACGTTTTAATACATTTTTCTGCAAAGAATAACCTATCGACAAAAACCTAAAAAACACAATTTCTTGATAATTATCTATATCACCCCAAAATTTAACATCATAAAACGCCATTGAGTGAATTTACATAATAAAGTTTTTGTTCTTTGGTATTTTGGTAAAGCATAGCATGAAAAATGGTTGTACCAAATTTAAACTCGAAATATTCATTTTTTATTATATTTACCTCTAGAATCGGTTCAGGAAGTAATTACCTTTACTTCTGAATCACCCTCTATATATTTTGTATATAAGAACAAAATAACATAATATAAAGACCCCTAGCTTTTGAATAATATTAGGATCGGAAAAGAACATAATTGATAGGAAAGATGAAAGAGAGGGATCTAACCCAAGAAAACATAAATATTGTAAATCCAGCTAGGGTACCTCGAGCATGTCGTACTCATTACAATGCTCTTCGAGAGTGTATATTTCGATATATGAATCGAGCAAAGTAAAAATAATTTCTAATATCTTCCCTATAAATGATGTAATACAGATGTAAGAGTAATACCAAAACTGATTACATATATAGTTTCATTTGTAGGTTGTAAATTTTTTACCGATTTATTATTTTTATGTAAAATAACAAGTTGAGAATTTCCAGCTTGTAGGACAACGCCCAATGGTTCAATTTGACCTTTAATTATTGAACTTTTTTTTTATTAAATGTTGTTAAATATTTTGTGTATATTTATTTTTCTGAGTGGGTGTATAAAAAGGTTTGAATAATATTATCGCTCTGTTTATTACACTTCATCTTTCATTACAAACCTACATCCTTCAGGCATTTTCAATTCCACAAATGGGTTGTTGTATCTTGCTTGTTTACTTGTTCCAACGTTACAAAAGTAAAGGAAGTATAAAATCCAATTTCTTGGGAGTACATTAGTCGGCCCCGGTCCCGGGTTGGGCTGATTCTTATTTCTATACCGACTTGACGCTTACACGTTGATTAATGATCAAAACTCTCCCCCCCCCGTCTCCTCTACCCCGGACTGTTGCATTATATTCTTCCATAGGGAACACAACCACCCCACACACATAGTCTCTGATCCCTATCAAGTGCCACAAATAAGATACGCTTTTCAAAAGTTTATTTTGTAAAACCGCTTTGGAATTTTGGAAACAAGATGTTTGGAATAATAACACAACGTATTCGAACGCTAGGGGAAGAACAGCTTCATAATTCAACTGAAGTCCTAGTTTCGAAATTTTCGCAACATTATAATACTTTAATTATCTCGTAATTAGAGTGTAAAACGACACAAAAATGTTGCAGAAACTTTCTCAAATACAAAATCAAATACAAATGAAAGTAGAAATTTAAGGGGTAAGCTTCGTAAAACCGTTTTGATCAAATGTAGGTTTAAATCAAATATTTTTCACCGGGTCGTTCAAAATTAAGTTAAAATTTTTGTGGTTTCATTATCTATTGTTCAATCACTGAGAAAAACTCTTCATTGTATACAGATATAATTAAAACATCAGCTGTTGTTTTCATTGCTATTTATTTGTTGCCATAACAACGAGTTTTCTCGTCTACTTTTAAATACAGGAATCTAGTAGGTGGTAAACTTGTAGTAGTTGACATTTAATTTTTATTCCATCATGACTTTACCTTTACAAACACGTTGGCATTGATTCAGTGTTATTATGAGTTTGACGGACGGACAGTGAAGTGTATTAGCGTATAAAAAGCTTGCAAGTAAGTTAGAAACCACCGGGTACATTGGAGACATCAACAGGCCTGGAAGATCTTCAATCGTAAGAGATGAAATCTTCAATGAAGATATAATGTTTTGTCAAATATAACACTTTACAAAGAGACCGTAGCGTAAGTGGGATACCTGTTTCTCCAGGAAGAGAATGGCGGCCACTTCGAACACCTGTCTTAATAACCCTAACAAGTAAGAATTTGGCTAAATTTTAAGTTTTTTTTATTAAATCCCGAATAATTCCAAAGAAATATATGTACTTCATTTTGTTATATTTTTTTAAAAAACAAATAAACTATTGTCAATTGAAGTTTTAACCTAAATTTTTAGAATTTAAGAATACCCTACATAATCTACAATTTAAGAAGACCCTACATATCTTCCAGCACAGCCCTAATTACGTCATAGCATATTTTCGATATAGTAAAGTTTGGTTAATATTATTGGTTGTTCGGACATTTGCCATAATTTGTGTGTAAGAAACAATGCACGACGTTTCGAGGGTGTAAATTAACTCCCGTTAACTCGAGTTTATCAACCGTTAACGGGAGTTGATTTTTACTCTCGAAACGTCGTGTATTGTTTCTTATACACAATTGATGGAAAATGTCCGAAAAAAACAATAATATATATACAAATATTCCATCATTAAGTAATAATTTAAAAAATAGGAAAGTTTGATTGCTGAAGAAGTTTGGCGATTGATATTAGAAACTCACTTGTCGGGCTCACTGGAAGGGTGCTTTCTTCACTACAATCACTCAGGTTTTCTATTTCCTCTAAAATACTTATAGAAAATATTTTAAAATATTTTTAAAATATTGATTATTGAATCATGTCGGTCTATGTACCATCCGTCTCGTGTACATTACTCGACAACCCATTTTTACATTGTCATAAAATTTGAGTTTTTAGTTTTATTTATTAAGCACCAAACAGAACGATATTTCATTTTCTCCTTTTTAATCAACAATTTCCAAACATATATTTTGGGGTGAGGGGAGAAGATATGGATACTCCACCCCGCCAAATAAAGTATTTTTTTTACTTTCGATTTGTTTCCTTGAAGCCAATTTTGTTAGACAAGTTTTATCATGATTTTTAGTTAATGTTAGGAAACTATGAATTTTTAGTTTTGGTTTTATAATTAAACTTTGGGCTTTGTATTTATTATTCCATAACTAATGTGTCAAACCGTGAAAAATAGTAGTACGGTTATTTAAAAATAATAATATATAATAATAATGATATTTATTGCTCCTTATCTTTACACATACAAGTATATACACAACCTTACATATAAGGGAAACAATAATAACATACCTAGGTTAAAACCTGTTTGGGATGTATATAAAAAAAGGAAAGCACCTAAACATAACTACTTAAAATTTCTTTTGGAATGAAAGAAAAACCCGGCAACCAACCGCACTCCTCCGAATCTTACACACTACATCAGTCTTAGCGTGAAGTTACAATAATGGCTTCCAAATTAAATACAAATATAAACTTACAAACTACCACAAGAAATTTGAATAGAAATCACACATTAGATCAGCTTTATATACACATTTCCAGCTTTAACTTAAACAATCTAATAAGGAATGGAATTTGGAATAAAGTCATATATATATCTATGCAAACACATACATACACCAACCACTACATATACATATATAAACATATACATGCACATACATACTCATATATATATATATATATATATATATATATATATATATATATATATATATATATATATATATATATATATATATACACACATACATGCACACATACACATCATACATAGGCCTACATACGCTACATATGCTTACAAAATTTCTCCTCTTCAAACACAAAACATTGTAATACATTTCCAAAACTCTACTTCATTGTAATGTGCTAAATTCAGCAACAAATCAACTTGGTTAATCAGAATTTCCCTAACGAACCTACAAAATCTCTTTTTATTCCTACAACCTTTAATATAATCTGGCATTGCGTTAAAAAACTTAAGAGCGAGATATGAGTAAAATTTCTTAAAAACTGTTAGATTCGGTTTAGGTATAACACATTTAAGTATATAATTACGTAATTTTCCTCTTTTTGGTCCTAAATGATTTTTGCTTTCCCCACTTTTATCAAAAAAATAAATTCTCAAAACTTTATAAATGTATAAACTTTTAAGTGGTAAATTTTTTAAAGTTCTTAATAAAGGTGCAGCATGTATCATTCTGGACTTGTTTAGCATAATGCGGATAAAATGTTTTTTCAAAGAAATAATGTTGATGAAATCGAAACCAACCTACGATCTAGATTCATTTCGTTATTTTCTTTTAATTGTGCCTTGAGACATTAATTTTTAATTTTAATTCTTCAATTTTCTCCTAATTTTGTCGAGTAGATGTTGATACTTTAAGAGTCAGTGGTTTCATTTTAAACCAATAACTCCTCAACTGGCGACCAAAATGATTTGTTCGTAGTCGTTGTAACCGATTGTTAAACGATTAGAATTTTAGTTCCTACATAGGCCTAGTTGGTTTTCGAAAAACTGATTTTTTTCCATTATACAAAAAAATGTATTCATATTCCAAATTTGTTAAACTTAAACCACTAAATTAAGTGTAAGTTGGTAATTAACCACTAAGTTTGGATCTGTGCACCCAACTAATCTACTAAACCTTTTGTATAAAATAACCTCAAAATTGATATTTACCCGAAAAATTCAAAACCAATTATTTTAAACAATCACATTACCATCTCATTACGTGTAGCCTACGTGCAGGGTGAGAAATTTGTTATTAACAAATTCAAAACGCATTGCTTTACGTCCACGCTCCTTGATAATATATTAATTAATATTTTTAAAATATATCATTTATAGGAAACTGTAAATTAAGTTTTAAAATATTCTCAAACATTTAAAAACGTTTAAGGTATTATATAAACAAAAATTTTAATTATTATATTATCATTTTTTTTACACAAAACGTCAATAATGTATAAGGATGTTTAGGGTAGTGCAACCCTTGCAAGAAATGCGGGTCTCCAGAATATATAATCCTTTAACAACAGGTGGATCCTGAATGTACAGGATACAAAGCTTTTTAGTCCTTCATAATCTAGGCTAAGTTTACACATTTCTCAACATGTGAAAGCCTACAACAATACAGAGTGTTCATGAATTGCGGAGACTGTGATGTATTAAACGATTTAAAATCATATTTATAAGTTTAATTTAAAACGGACGATTTCTAGGAAATAGAATTTAAGTAGATATTTATAGTGATACTAAGCGGAAATCAAAAATACATAATTTGATAAAAATCGGACTATTTTTTCTAATTCTTATTAATTTGGGGTAATACTTTAATCAGAAACTGTAGAGTTAATTTTGATAAAATAAATATGTCTTAACAACTCCATCTGCTATAATTAGTTTGAGTACGATAATCTGGCAATCCTAGAAACACACACACACGCACATATATTTGACGAATAATATATAATATATAATATATTTGACGAAAAAGTTAATAGGTTAATTCTAGGCTAATTTAAAGTGTGAGATATCATTTTAGGGGGCTCTAACTTGAACACGGCTTGACTTATAAATCTGGAAAATTATTTGAAATTAAATTGCAGTTGTAAATCATATATTATAGTTTTTTATGTCGAATACAACTTAGTTTAAACTCACAGTAATGAAGGCATATCGTGTATGTTATAAATGCAGTTTTTGTGAGATGTGATACAAACAATTCAATAGCAATTAAAAATGGATTGCATTTTCATTGATTTCTCTTTGTTGGGGTCCTTAGGTAAAACCAAAAACCTTTATTATTTCACGGGCGTGTCTTCTGTCTGTCTATCTGTCTGTAAGTCGCAACCAGTCTACACAGACAAGACGATAAATCATATATATATTCAAAATTTTGCATTTATATTCTTAGTGTAAACTCACATATAAGGAAAATAATACAGTAACAAAAAAATGAACTAGTGGTAGTCAAGGGGTAAAAACTATGGAGTTTAAACATTTATTTTTTATAAATATTACGTGTGGGATATCAAATAAAACTAAAAGTTTTTTTGTGATTACGAATATGTTTGTTTATTTAACGAAAAAATTAATATGTAGGTGCTAAGCCATTTAAGAACCTCGACTTTATAAAAATATTTTTCCCTATAGGCCTATGTCTACTAACCCTAAGATGTGTGGTTTTAGCACACACTTGAACTTTTTATTTCCATTGGTTTAGTTTTATAAAAACACTAACTGATGGACCCAGTTTGACGTGGGGATATTTGAGATAGTTTAAGGAATTAATTTTTTTTAGCAACCCTAATGGTGGTGCAATGGAAATAAATTATGCCCAAATACAGCAACACACCAATTTAAGTGTGATCAAAATCGTCTCATAAGTAACAAAGATATGATACTTGTTTTAGGGATAAAAAACACTCTTGAAGTGGAACATTTTCAAAACCCTTTCTTAGTAGGCGTGTACAGACCTACCCCAAACCATTAAAAAAATTCATGGATCTAGGCTTCTTGGATCCAGAGATATGTTTTCGGAGTAAAAAACATCCTTGGAAGTTTAACATTATCAAAACCCTTATCTTAGTAGGCATCTACAGACTTACCACAAACCTTTTAAAAATATTCAAAGCTCTAAGCTTCTTGGATCCAGATATATGGTTTAGGGTTAAAATATACCCTTGGAGTGGAACATTTTCAAAACCTTTTCTTAGTACGCGTCTACAGACCTACCTCAAACCATGTTAAATAATCCTAGCTCTCGGCTTCTTGGATCCCGAAATATGGTTTACGGGTAAAATACACCCTTGGAGTGGAACATTATCAAAAACCCTTGATTATTACGCGTCTACAAACTTACCTCAAACCATGTTAAAAATTCATAGCTCTAAGCTTCTTGGATCCAGATATATGGTTTAGGGGTAAAATACACCCTTGGAGTGGAACATTTTCAAAACCTTTTCTTAGTACGTGCCTACAGACCTACCTCAAACCATGTTAAAAATTTCTAGCTCTAGGCTTCTTGGATCCAGAGATTTCGTGACCAGACAGTGGGTTTTGACTTATATATATAGATTTTTAGAAGGGTTTTCGACAATTTTACTTAGTCTTTTGTGGATGAATGTTAGAGGAAGGTAAGCAATATTATTTCATCCTTTATTTAAAAATAAAATAAATCGTCACTTTTAATTAGTAACTGTAATTATTTAGCGTTTTTAAATTTGAAATACATACTTTGTTAAATAAAACTCTGTCAATATGTAAAAACCACACTCTCTATTTCCAAAAATAACTACATGAATGACCACCCGAGACGGTGGTTGACCAACACAACCATCTATCTCGCATGTCACGAGAAAATAGCATCAATTACGCGAGATTTCTTTAACGGAGGTTGTATATGCAGCGCACAGTAGTGTGGTATCCTTCTCTGATAATTACAACGAACAATTAATTAATCATTCACTTGCTACGCTCTACTCCGCAACCACCGGCAATGCTATTATAGGAAAATTAATAATCATTAGGCCAGTTTATGTATTTGCTTTTGAAATATAGTCTTTTGAAAGAGTAGACCTAGCAAACAAACAATTAAATGTCAGTAAGGGAATGTCTTTATCATTGTACAATGGCAAAACAGACAATTATGGGGGACATATCGTGTGTGGGAGATTAGGTCTGATGTTTGTGGACTTATGTTGTATTCTTTTTGTTCCACACCTGCTGAATGTCGGCGTGTGTGAAATCTTTTTGACTTTTATTAACTGAGTGAATTGGAACGTCCTCGGTGTATTGTTTTGATTTGTACTTGGGAGGTCTAATTTATCATCGATGGGAATTAGCAAAAGGAAATTTTTATTTGTTTTCGAGGAGAGGTTGGGTGAATTATGATAAAAGTAACTTTCAAAATACATAGTTAAACGCTCGCTTGTGATACGTAAATAAAACGAAAGTAATGCGATCGTAAAAAAAAAAACCTATATCAACTTTTTTCGGAGATATATCCTTTCTGATGCCTATTGACCCCACTGAAAAAACATGCCTATTGTCTGTTTAGGTATTATCATTACTTTCTAGACGTCGGCTAGTACCTAACGGACCTCTTAGATGCGTATATAGTAGCTACTAAAACATCGACGCAGGCTACACTCTTATCAGTGTTACATAATTTATCATCGTAGAGAAGTGGTGTTGGTACTACTGCATACAGAATTGAAAAGCGTAAATTTTTATCTTCTTTAATGTGTTATAAATTGAATAACACACGAGATATGAACAAAACACTGTTTAAAATGGCCGGTATTTTGCCACGTTTTTATTAGTTCGGTTTCCGTCATATCTGTCAGTCTGTCCGGGTGGAATTTTGCAATCAAGTTTAAACTAACTTCCCGATAAGCTAGAGACCTGAAATTTTGAACATAGGTCAGAATTGGATGACTACAATATTCAGGGGGTTTCTTGTCTCAACATTTGTTTGAACAATAGTTATTTAAACATATAAAAATTGGCCAGTGAGATAAAAATTTTTTTAACTGCGTTATCGCTTTTGAATGGTAATCGGAATTTGAAGTCGGATGAGGCAAATTTATCATGGCTTGTGAGAGTTATTGGATTAATAATAAATCAAATAATATTTTTTTTTAACATAACACGTTTTTAAAACGAACTGAAAAGTATAAGAAAATTTTTCATGACCCTTCTAGAATTTTGAGGGTTACCTGTATGAGCGTGTCGCGTTCGCCCCCCTGGTTTAAAGTGTAATTGCATTTTTCAGTGGAAACATCCCGTTTCACGTGCGTTTGGTGATAGTGAATAGTGCGCTGGGTTTTCGCCGTCAGATGTGCATTCAATAGTGTGCTAAGCGTATGTGTGAATATTACATTTCTGAAAATCGTTACAACGGTTAAAGAGACGGCTACTCAACGGAAGCGCCGATTAGAAAAGAAGAAGCAAACACGGCGAGTTGGGATACAACAGGAATCTGAAGCAGATAAGTTGGCAAGATTAGCCAAACGCCGTAAGCGAGCTACAGAACGTCCCGAAAAACAGCACAAGATCGAACTTGAAAATTATAAGAAACGAAAGGCTCTAGAGAGGTCGCGTGAAACGGAGGGAGTAAATTCTTCTCGACTTGCCGATGACGTGCATCAACATGCTCAAGCAAGAACAAACGAGGCTCCCGAAGCCCGTGTTGCTCGGCTTGCTCGCGATGCACGCCGCCATACTGTAAAACAATCGTGCGAAACTCCCGAGACGCAAACCGCTCGCCTAGTTAACGATGTACGCCGCCATTCTGAAAAAAAAAATTTTCGAGACTCCTGAAGCGCATACCACCCGCCTACCTAGTGACTGTCAGAGTCTAATCATATATACAAAACCGATTGAAATCTTTCACCCGGACATAAGACTAAAACACAGATAACAAATTTAATAAAATTTTTTTTTAACATGCCGCGTTTTTAAAACGAACTAAAAAGTATAAAATAATTTTTCATTACCCTTCTACAATTTTGAGGTAGGATTGTTAGTGGCTATGGATATATTTGTAATACTTGGAAAGAAAAACGTAGGGCGCAGCTAGTAAATAATACAAGTAGACAATCCGGATGATGAATTCAAAGCTAATTTCAGTAAATCGGAAATGAGATTCACTGTAATTTAATTTATTTACTCCTCCTTAAATATCATAGATTGCCTGCACCTCACGTTTTCTCTCCAAGTATTCCAAATATATCCATAGCCACTAACAATCATCCCTCAAAATTGTATAAGGGACCATGAAAAATTATTTTATACTTTTTAGTTCGTTTAAACGTGGTATGTTTAAAAAAAATTGATTTTTTTACATTTAAAATTTAAGAGGATTTTTTTCCCTTTTTTGTTAAACCTCTAGATCATAATCATCTTGGAAAAGGAAGGGATTAAAAGGACATAAAATAAAACACCTCAAGCCTTCGAATATTATAATAGGGTCGGAAAAGAACAGAGTTGGTTAAATGAGACCTAATAGGGAAGATTAAAGAGAGGAGCCTAACCCAAGACTACAAGAAAAGATATAAATCCTGCAAGGTTCCCTTGGGATTGTCAAATACGCATTCAATATAAGTGACCCCCTTAGAGTTTAGTACTTCATAGTCCTCTATACCAAAGTGCATGGTCCTATAATCGTTTTTCTGACCGCTATCATGGTTACATACAGACAATCGAAAATTTCTGCTTCTGTTTCCTAAGGTTGAACGTGAAGTAAAAACAAGAGATTGACATTAGTATAGATTACCAAACTTACCCTATACTTCGTATACTGGGTGATTAAAAATCAGTTTTATTTAAATAAATTAATAATAATTACAGGTAGTGTCTCAAGGTCCTTGTGGTTAATTAGTTATATAAAGAGCTTGTGAAAGTCGACGTGGTTTTATGAATACGAACAGAAGTCTTAGATACGTATGTTTAACTACTCTTCCTGAAATAAATTTGTTATCACAACCAAATTTAAGGATAATGTCATTCAAAAGGGAGTAGAATTCTGAGTTTATAGAATTTTTCAAACAATAACTGTTTTGGTACTGTATTTATAAAAACATTTCTCCTGTTTAGAAAGACGTAAGAGACAAAACGTTTTAAAGAAAAACGAAAACTATATTCACTATATAACTATAGTTAACTAAAACTATTAAAGTATATTTGAGTGTAAACAGATTTTGTTATCGATAAACTTGCAAAAATATTCGCCCACAAAACAAAATTAATATCCACGTCCACCTTTTCGGAAATATTACTTTCAACAGGGAAAAAATTGTTTTATTACTGCATTCTTTTCCTCATTTCATATTATCAGTTGATATAGGTTTTATAAACTATTTATAAATAAAAATTACTGTGAGGAATATACAGATGATTTATGTAACTGTGCTAGATGTTTTACTTGGGAAGTGTTTGATATACTGTATTAGTAATCAAATATCAACCCCCCTAAATTTCTCTTCCTTATTTACAATTTTGATACCATCAGACATTTTTTCAATATGGCGGCCAACTTTAAATTGTCTTATAAAAACTCGTATTTCAATCTTGTGTATTTTATACCTCTAAATGTTTAGAGACTACAGAAGATCAAATTAGTAAATAACATGATTTTATGTGTTTTTATAGTAATTTTTTTGTACTTATAATATAGCATTTGAGAATTAATAAAATAAAATAATATGTTCAAAAATAAACTCCTTTGTTTTAGTAATTTATTAGGAATTTTTACAATTTTTTTACCTATATATTTGCTACTTTTTGAAGTACATTAATAGTAAAGATAACTTCTTGTTTGACATTAACGAACTAAAATTAATAAACTGAATATTACAAGGTATTAATTAATTTTTCACTAAATATGGCCACTTAATGGAAATGCATCAAGAGTAAAAAATATTATTTTCAACATTTTAAAATTTCTAGCAGTTTTTTCTTACAACATATTCTACTTAAGTTCCAATTTCAATCTCGGTTCGACTGTTATAAGTGCCTTTGTTAAATGGATATCTGGAAACACCTTTTATAATGAAAGAAAAAATTTCTACGTAGAAAAATCAAAAAGTTAATAATAACAAAACAAAGTTAATATTCAAAAAATTAAAATATAAATGGAAGACAATATTATCACCTACAAATTCACGAATTAAAAATCTATACTTATAAATTGAAAACATATAGTGCGCTCTCTGAGCAATAAATATAACCACTTGTTCAAGTCTACGTTGTTGTCGGTATTACAGTTAAAATTATTAAAGCCTGTAGAATTGTTTTAATAACAAATCTATTAAAAATATACAGAAAACATTCCTAATCTATCAAATTATTACCAATCAAACGTATTTTTATATTTAAAGTCTTAACATTATATATAATATTGAGTGAAAACAAAAAAAAATACAAAATCACTTTTAGAATACAAGAAGAACAACCAAACTAAATTTTAAATTGTAGTAAGTAAAAAAATCAATTTTCAGTGTTTAAAATAATATAATCAATTGTCTGACAATCATAAAGAATAACAAAATCTTTCTGTGGCAATCTAAAGTCTTGGTAGTTTTCCATAAATGATTTAAACATAAACTTATTAATTGTTTATATTTATATTTTATTTTTAACTAGTAGCGATTTGGTTGTTGACAGTAACTTTTATTTGTTATTGTTGTTTATTTAATTATTTTGTTTGAGTGTTAATCAGTAAACGGTAAGGAGTGCTCGCCTGAGAAAGTGTTATTTTTTGATAATTTCTAAAGTTGTATTTTGTTTCTTTATATACTAATTACCTTACTGGAAAATAGTTATAAGTAAATATTCCTGTTAGCAAAATGTGGAAGACAAATTTGTATTACAAAAATGGAAATAAATTATTATTTATATAACTTTATTATATTTTTAATTATCTATCTTTTTGTTTCCAGTACCTCTATTATTTCTTAGAGTTTTCCTGAACTCAACTTTTTAAAGTTTATATATCACATATTTCAAAAACCAAATATATCTATGGTTTTTTTCCGGTTATGTTACATAGGGAGGGAGAGGGTAGAATAAAACCATGGAAAGATAAAAAAGGCATCTCACCCAAATTCTAGATTTAGTTACGATTTATTTTAAAAGTACAAGTGTGTTTGTTAAAGGATAGGAAACTCAAGTGGCAAGGATGTTGTAGTATACACTAGAACGAAAATCACGAATTTTTACATTAAAAAGAAGGATATTTTCGAAATCATTGGTAAATCGTAATCTTGCTCATTATTACTACAAAAAGATATCTGTTGTAAAGCAATGTAAATTATTACATCCGAAATAGATAGTGATGCTAAAAAAAATACAAAATTAAAAAAAAAGGAAATGACAGCATTTAGTATTATCCAAATTACTTGACAAAACATAATTTTCTTTAACTTAGATTTTGGCGTATTGAACTGGTTTCTTATACCGTTGATATTCTTGGCCATAAACTCTCACTGAATACACATATTATATATTTCTGTAACTCTCACAGTACAGTATCATATCTTTGTATATAAATACTTGACGTGAATTATTCTCTTATTATATCCTTGCGAAAGTATTTAATATTTTAGAAATGCTCCCAGTTGTTGGGCAAAAAGATATTCACTTGTGGCTCGAAGATATTTCATATTTTGCATTTATAATTTTGTTCTATCAGAAAGACATGTTTCGTAGGCTATTATCACAATCGGACCACATGATTAGACTGTAATGAACATCAGGCAATAGTTATTTGTGCAACTAGTGAGCAAAGTAGTTATTCCTTTTTTAAACGAGAGAAAAATGTTGGCGCACGAGGCTTGCAGTTTGCGTCAATTTTATCGAGTTTAAAAAAGACACTTTGCTCACGAATTGCACATTATACTTTGTCTACAGTTGTTATTTGTGACAAATAAAAAACATACTTCAGCAGTAACACAATTTAATAAAACATTAATTTAATACAATAGTGTTCAAACAATCAATCAATTACAATTCGATCTTTAATAACCGCATTTTTATTATTTTTCAGATTATTTTTAAATCTGAACTGTCCATATTTTAAAACTAACTCACAAAATATAGCAGTAGTGCTAAACAACACATCAACACTGAGTAGAAGTTCTCACGTTAAAACTGAGGTTATTTATGAATATTACAAATAACTTAGGTGTATTGTTGAGGAAACGGGATTGCCAACTTCAAAACTCGGCAAACGAAAAATACTCTCCGTGTACATACACTGTCAATCATCTTCATGAATAATTACTTCCTTTTTCAATTTTATAAAGTTGTTTTGTTGTTTATTTATGTTAATTTACATGTAAGAATTAATCTAACCTGTATACGGGACATTTCCTGTATATTATAAATCAATTGAAATAAACTTAACCTAAATTTCGTTTTGTTCGGTTGCCATTCGGAGTGAGCAAAGTAGTGTGCAAAGTAGTGGGCAAAGTAAAACTGTTGAGAAATCAGCTGTTTTGCAAACTAATTTAAATGAACAAAATGCCACTTTGTCAACAACTGTAGACAAAATTCTTTTATATGTCTACGAGACACTCATCATATATATATATATATATATATATATATATATATATATATATATTGGTATATATATATATATATATATATATATATATATATATATATATATATATATATATATAAATTTATCTAAACAACATATAGGCTACTTAAGAAAGAAAAACAACAACAAAATCAAATTTTTGAGTGTTGCTGTATATTATATCTTTAATACTTCCGGCACGATAGACAGACAAGCAGCCGCAACTATTGTAAACCTTTTGATTGATGGTTTTTGGAACAGACATCCTGCAGATAATAGTGGGATATTTTTCTGATAAGTAGAAAGTGCTTTCCTTAATAAGTTGCAAATACAGCTCTGGATTAGGAATTACCAGTGATGCAACATATATTAATGGCAATGGTTGTGACTGCTATCGACCAATCACGCAGTTTTAAAGAGTGATTTAATTGTCACAAACTCGTAAAATATTATCAACAAGTGAACATCTTATTTCGTTTTCAGTTCTGTTTGAATTAGGAATTACCAGTGATGCAACTTATTAATGGCAATAGTTGTGACTGCTATCGACTAAATCACACAGTTTTAAAGTGTGATTTAATTCTCACAACTCGTAAAATATTATCAACAAGTGAACATGTGATTTCGTGATCAGTTCTGTTTGAATTAGAAATTACCAGTGATGTGACTTATTAATGGGAATAGTGATTACTGCTATCAACTAATCACACCGTTTTAAAGAACGATTTAATTGACACAACTCAAAAATATATTATCAACATGTGATTTCGTGATCAGTTCTGTTTGAATTAGAAATTACCAGTGATGTGACTTATTAATGGGAATAGTGATTACTGCTATCAACTAATCACACCGTTTTAAAGAACGATTTAATTGACACAACTCAAAAATATATTATCAACATGTGATTTCGTGATCAGTTCTGTTTGAATTAGAAATTACCAGTGATGTAACTTATTAATGACAATGGTAATAACTGCTATTAACTAATCACGCAGTTTTAAAGAACGATTTAATTGACACAACTCAAAAAATATTATCAACATGTGATTTCGTGTTCAGCCCTGTTTGTATTAGGAATTACCAGTGATGCAACTTATTAATGACAATATTGGTGACTGCTATCGACCAATCACGCAGTTTTAAAGAGTGATTTATTTTTTACAACACATAAAATATTATCAACATGTGATTTCGTGTTACAAATTCACACCTATGAAGTATAATAAAATTTTGCATATACTGGAAAATAGTAATCAGCTGTTGAACAGTAAAGCGATAAGTCTTCGTCAATATTTTTAACGTAAAGATTTCATTATAATTTGGATTAACATTTCACATATGACTAAATTAATTTACATGACACTTTATTGAAGAAACAGTTGTATACACTTTCACAGATTACATGTGTAAAAATATATATTAAGTAGGCTACTTGAGAGGAGCTGAACAGGCTTACAAATATTTTTTTAAACAATTTTATGTTTTAACCGATTGTTATCCTACAAAATATTTTATCTACAACGAAATGTAACACTAAAAATAAAAATGTACTTTATCAAAATTCAAAGAGTAAGAATGCCGCCTACAATTTAGGCAACTTGCACAACAAAAATGTTACGCAACTTCCCACTAATTTTAAAATACTTTTGTAAAACATTCGACCAGTACCCTTAAGTTGCTTTTTTTAGCAATTTCAGGATATCAACTTTTTAAAGTTTAAATATCATGTCAACTCAACAGACAGACCCAATGCAAACAAAATTAGATATAAATTCTTTTTATCTAGTTTTATTTTATTATGTTATTAGTGTAAACATTGTTAAGTTTTCGATGTAAGTCGTAATACTTTGAAAACTGTAAGCATTTTATACTTACTTTTGACAGCCTTACTTTTAATTTAAAAATATTTTATACAATAAGAAGAAATTAACTAACGATTAGTTTAGAGTAGTGTTTTTCCTCTTAACACAGAATGACCGAAAAAATATCTACCAAAACTTCAGGAAATAACATTCGTGTATGAACGTAAAATGGTTAGATTTCCTTTCATTCTGTTGTCCATTTTTTTTTTAGTAAAAAATATTATAATATTTGGAAATGTATTAAAGTGACCTACAAGTGAATGTCATATTGCCCAATAACCTCAAAGCTAACTATAGTTAGTATAGGCTTTAACAATCCAGAGAGACCTACTAGTAACTGAACAAATTAGAAATGAAAATTTTAAAATATTTATGAATGTCTTATGCCCAACAACTATGAGCATTTCAAAAATTACAAATTAACAAGAATTAAAATGTAACCAACAAACGTGTAGTATTAAACAGATTCTTTAAGCTTTTTTCATTGACAATGTGCTGTATTATTTGTTACAGTGAGAGTTTATAATAGATTTTCTGTAAGCTTTTTTTAAGTAAATGTTTCAGTATATCAAAAACTAAGACTATAAATACATTTTAAAAATGGAAAATTGTTAGAATTTTAAAAAATATATAAGAGGATTGTTTTTTTAAAAAACACCAACATATGACAGACAAATAAACTTTTATTCTTTATTTTTTCAGGTACAGCTGGAAGTTTGGTGATGTATTTTGAACCACCCTGTATAAATATCGTTAGATGACAACTTACATTTTATGTTTCTACAAATTATAGTTTGGAGGTTTATGTTTAAATTCCTAATTATTAGGTCAGTTTATATTTTGAGATGAAAGTTCTGTTTTGTATTTGGATTTTATTTACCCTTAAAAAATTTAGATTTTTTAAATTTATTTATGTTGCATTTTACCATTGTTTTGATTTTTTTACGAACTTTGAAAATTGGTGCAAAAAATAAGACGATTTACTACTAAGTACTCCATAAGGACTGTTATTTACATTATAAAGAGTTCTGTTTAATCCTTGACGTGTTATTTTTTATATCTCTAATTAATATTTTGAATTTTTAAATACGCTCAGTGATTTTATAATAGGAGCATAGTGATGACTTCTGTCGACTGATCATAAGGAAATTAAAGAGTGGTTTATTGTGATATCACGTGACAAGTACAATATTGTTACAAGTGATGTGATTTCTTTTTTAAGAATTCACAGCCATGCAATAAATCCCACGTTATTATTTGAGATCCCATGTTACTTTTGAAGTCCATTTCTACAGAAACGAAACTCAATAAAATGTATTATAGCATTTATGGGGAGTCGAAGATGTATACAAATATTTTAAATGATTTTTAGTTCTTAATAAATTTTATCACAAAAAGTGAAAACCTCTTGGTCATAACCACACACAAAATTGTATACCTCTCACTGACACAAATTATACAATATATTATCATATTTTGTTTAATACTTGTGAGATGAATACAAATTTTTTACTAAATAATTTTTGAAATGCTCAATGTTATTGGGCTGTAAGATAACTTGAAATTTGGTTATAACGGTACAGTATTCTGCAGCCTCAGAATCGGTGGATAATAAAAGAAAAGGATCCAAACCAAGATTGGAGATGAGATGAACAAAAGCCAAGCTACGAGGTATTTCAAAGTATAGGTGTTTCTTAGAAGGGCAAATTAGGTAATGGGCAGAAAAGAACCAAGAGTTATAACTACAAGAGCGACACTTTATTGAAAACATTTGCAAATACTATTCCTGTATAATTTTATTACAAATAAAAAGCTTTTTTTTGTACATCAGTGCAAATTATAATATCAAAAAAATATAATGATAGCAAAAGTTTTAGAAACCTGTTATGAAAGATAAAAGAGAAGGATCTAACCTAACCTAACCTACAGATGTACAGGTGTTTCTTGGAGGGCAGAAAAGACCCAACATGTATAACTATAAAAGCCAAGAAGTATAATTTGTGGTTTATAGTCCAAAAAAATTTATAATTAAAAGATATTTACTAGTCTATTCATAATTAATTTAGAAAAACTAAATCAGGTTCCTTACCAATTAGGTACCTTTTACCGACCAATACAAGACGTAAGAAGATTTGACAAAATTTTGAGAAATTGTACACTTTAGTCTTAGTCTTGTACTACTTTCATAAAATTTTGACCTAATATACAAACTTTTTGAAATATGACCACAATCCAAATATAGTAGCCTATTTTATTAAAATCTGTCCATACGTTCTGACTGTTCAGAACAGCAGACAAAATTCCAAAAAAAAAAATTGGATCTAGATTCCACAAAACTAATATATCTACAAAAAACTCCTCGACATAACTTACTCTAAACAACGTACAAGCTGATTAAAATCAAACACCCAATACCACAATTCAATAAAACAAGATTTATTTCGTTATGAACATTTCAGTAACATAGTTACCATCCTCAAAGGTTGGTAATAAACAAACACTAACTCTAAAATATTATAAACAGTTACAAGTGTGGTTCTTTACCCACTCCTTCCTGTGGCTAGTTCCTTCAATGGCATTGAGTCAAGGCATTAGCCTGGACAATGAACTAGTCCCTCACAAGATAGAATGGGAGTGAGTACACTATGGACAATGTACATTTGGATAATATATCTTGTTTATTGAATTGTCGTATAGTGTGTTTGATTTTAATCTTTTTTTCAGTTTTCCACAGTGTGCTCAAAAGTGTAGTATATATTATGCACATAATGAAATAAACCTTGTTTTGTTGAATAGTGGTATTGGGTTTGATTTTAATCTTTAATTTCGCCGAAGTCTGCTCAAAAGTGTAGTATTAACGACAGGCTATGTAAGAAATAAAAACTAATTTAAATCTATTTTGGGGGGAAACTAAAAGTAACAAACTCCGTCGCTACACATTGTCACATTCGACTTCCGGCCCGATATATAGACGGACAGGCAGCTGCAACTACTTTCAACGTTTTGATTAATGGTTTTTTGGAAGAGACATCCTGCAAATAAATGTGGGTAGTTTTTTCTGATAAGTCGAAAGTGCTTTCGTTATTAAGTTGCAAATTATATTTTTTATTTAAAAAAACGTTTACAGCTCTGTTTGAATTGGAAATTACCAGTGATGAAACTTATAGTGATTTTATATTAATAGCTATCGACGAATCACAGTGGTTTATAACAGTGATTCGTAGTGATTAATTTTTATATTGACACGTAAAATATTGCCAACAAGTGATGTGACACCTTGTTAAAAATTCTCGGAATAAGAATGCAGCATAAAATTTGTGTCAATGCACTGAACACGTTCTATTTACCACGATATATGTACATTTCCTAAAGAGTGTTTTAATAGTTATATTTTTATTATGTAAATTACCTAACAACAATCCTAAACAAGGAATAGACGCAGGTGTAAGGTGTGGAGAATATCGACAGTTGGTGATTGCATGGCCACCGCTCAGGATTGATGATCCGGCGGCCAAAGGTCCTCTTTGTCACGTGATGCTATCTACGCCTGCGCAGTCGATTCTACTCCGGAGAGAAAAGATTTTCAATTAATTTTAGTCGCTTTTTTAAACCGACAGGTAAGTGACAACATGTTACAAAATTGTGTTGTGTTTTTAGTTATACAAGCGAAATTGTATTGGAAAAGAAAACCTACTTTCTTTCAAACATTGCACAATCTTTATGTAACACATATAAAAGTAAACAAAGAGACACAAGAATTAAAATTAAGTGCGTAACAACTTATGGAATTTTGTATTTTAATACCTAAAAGTTATGGAATAGAAATAAAAAACCATAAATCATCCTTGTAAGCCTATATGAAATGAAATATTTCATGTCGGCAGTCAAGTTTATTGTAGTTTTACGTTAATTATTCCTGAAAATTAATTTTCTTATATTACTTCCAACTGTGCGTACATCTTCACATTCTACCAAAATTTCAACGAAATCGCTTGAACAGATTTTGAGAAATGAGGTCTTTACTAACAGCTCTATGGAAGTTACATTTTTATTTTACGTTTAAATTCAAAACTACCTAGAGATCAGTGCATCTAGAAATGTTTAAATTGTAAATCCTTTTATTAAGGCCCATCAAAATACAGGAAAGAAACTACTCCATATATCATGTCCTTTTTATTTTTCTGAAGGAAAAAATAGGTCAGTCGATCAGAAAACGATTGGATCTAGGCGGTTAAACTGCCGAACGGGGAACGCAGCATTGGTGTATCAAGTTATTTGCGAAAAGAACCTACCACAGAGGGTCACAGATCAGAAGACCACGATAGCTCCATTAATAATTGAAAATAAGCAAGTTTTGTATGTAATTCATTTAATTGTTACTTTAATCTTTCATAATAATTGCGATCGTTCTGGATTGAATGTTTAGAATGATTGTATTTATAAAAGAACTTTGACTAAATTGTACACATACATATTATGTTGTAGAAGTTATAGTGTAGGAAACACCAATACAAATAAACTGTGCAGGATTTACATTGTTAACTTGTTTTGACCATAATCATTTATATACTATTTTCTTCCAACTAATGTTTCAATACATGATAATATTGACTATTGAATGAGTAGCCCATTTATTAATTTGAACCCTATGATGTATTCCTATTATATATTATATTTTTTAAACTTAAGAATGACAAATAAGGTTCAAAAACATAGGTGTAAATGTTCGCTATGTGATTTTGCATTTCACACAATTGTTTTTTATAATATTACAATAGAAAAGTTTCTATTAATGTTTTTCTTTGTAGATTAAAAGTAAAAACATATTCGCCATCATCACTTTAAAAAAAGGAGAAAAGAACATTAAATAATAACATCTATCCCTCGAATGTTCTAATAACGTTAGAGTCGAAATAGAACAAAAGTTGGTCAAGATACACCGGAGAGGAAAGATGAAAGCGAGGTATTTAACCCAAGACTACTTGAAAAGGAGTAGATCCAGCTAGGTCCCCTAGGGGTTGTCAACCTTTAACTTATTAAAGTAAGCCCCTGAAGGTTTCTCTATTAAATACATCGAAATTATTTTTTTTATGAAAATTGTAGTAGAACTAGTAGATGCTTCATTTTACAAATGTTATTCAGAATTTATTGACTCTAAGAAAATTGTATATGTTAGGATATAAGCAAGTTGATTATAATCAAGTATGACCTAATTCTAGACTACAATAAGGGATAATCTGCTGGGGAGGTGCGTAGCTAGAGACAACAAAACCACTATTATCAAAATAAAATATTTGTAAGTTATTAAGAAAAAAACCATCTTTTCCTCTTTCTAAACAGGTAAATTGTCTTTAAAGAATCTGTTTCTTTACAAAGTCGTGAAATTACTTTATGTAAAGTTAAGTGGTACAAAAGGCGTACAGAATGAGAACAGCGGAAAAGTAACAGCCAATAACAAACCTATAATTCCAAGGCCATACACTGAAAATCTTTTGTGCTTTTATAATCGCTATGATGTTCAATTATTAAATTGTATACTTTTTAATGAAAATACAAAACTTTTTTAATAATCTTTGTAACGATACTGAAATTCCAAAGTTGTGAGATTATATATGCCTAATATTAAAATCATCCAATTAAACATATTCATTATCACCAACCAAAGATAACCCATTTCATCTAAACCCACACAACAGTAGATATAAATATCATTAATATTTTGTATTTCCTTATAATGTAATTTATGCCAAATGAACAGTGATAGAATTTACATTATTTGACTTTAAAAAAATGATAGAGAGAGAGAGAGAGAGAGAGAGAGAGAGAGAGAGAGAGAGAGAGAGAGAGAGAGAGAGAGAGAGAGAGAGAGAGAGAGAGAGAGAGAGAGAGAGAGAGAGAGAGAGAGAGAGAGAGAGAGAGAGAGAGAGAGAGAGAGAGAGAGAGAGAGAGAGAGAGAGAGAGAGAGAGAGAGAGATATAACAAGTATTACTTTTAAAAGATTTGGTACATTCTATTAAAATCCAAAGAGGAACTATAATTTTTTTAGAAGACTCACTGTTAAGTGAAAATCTAGTGATAAAAAAACAGCTAAGTAAGTAATATATAATATTCCAGCTTAGAATCACTGGTGAAAAATTACATAACTTTCTTTATCCCTCCAGGAAGTTATTGCACCTTGTAAATTCAATATTCAGAACCAATTGATTTATAATACACCCAGCCAAAATTAACAAACGAAAATTGTAACTTTCTCAAAATTCATTAAAAGCCATAATCGATTATGCAAGTTTAGGTTTAATTTATAAAGAGTTTTGTTTTTAGAATTCGAATTACGTATAGTGTTTTACTTACCCCAGTGTATGTAATGTACAGCAAGTTTGGTAATCGCAAACATTTCGACCTCCAGTTTTTGAGATCTTCAAATTGTCTGATCTCAGGAAAGGAAAAAGTGATATGTCGTCCTTGTAGATATGTCGCCTGTACGTAAGCACGATAGAAACAAATTAAGACAGGAACATGAAATTTAGAATGGGGGATTAAGGTGTGCTCATATAGAACTCTTTTGAAATTCAGAAAAATCTAATTGAAAATATAAAACAGTTTTAAGGTTCGTAGGTAAAATCAAGGATGAAGTTTCATGAACATGTCTTTAAGTCGCAACCAGTCTACACAGACAAGACGATACATCTTATGTAGCCTATTTCAAACTTTTCATTTATATTCTTTTTATTGTTCCATATATTAGAAAAATATAGTTGTAATGAAAAAAAATATACTGAGGTAGTTAAGGGGCAAAAACTGTCGCGTTGTAAAAATGGGGGGGGGGATATTATATGTGTAGTTTCAAATAAAACTAGAAGTTATTCTTATTACGAATATGTATGTTTATTTTAGGGGGGGGAATTTGTAGCGGCTTAGCCAAATTTAAAGTGGTAAATATAATTTCCCTCCCTGTATATCTTGAACAATTAACCTAAAAAGCTGTTAATATTATAATTATATATTCAGCTTTTTAGTTATAAAAAAATTGTGCTTTTAGTTATACAAGCGAAATTGTAATGGAAAAGAAAACTTACTGCACAATCTTTATGTTACACATATAAAAGTAAACAAAGATACACAAAAAGTAAATTTAAGTGCATAAAAACTGTATGGAATTTGTATTTTAATATCTAACAAAAACAAAAAGTTATGGAAAATAAATAAAACGTAAAACTCATTCTTGAATATGATTTGTAATATTTAATGTCGGCAGTCGAGATCATTTTAGTTTTACGTTAATTATTACTGAAAATAAATTTTCATATTTGCAACTTTACGTACATCTTCATATTCTACCGAAATTTCAACGAAATCGGTTGAACAGATTTTGAAAAATGAGGTCTTTACTAACAGCTCTATGGAAGTTACATTAGATTACACTAAATTAGATAAAACATTCCAGATTTCTAGTCTACAATTGGTGCCAACCACGACTCTCTACGATGGCAAATAGAGAAGTTAATGTACAAAATGTAATTTTTATTCCTGACCTTGCAAGAAAATGTGATATCTTTGTATAGTGCGACATCAGACAGCGCCGAGCGCAGCGAGTGGAGGCTTGTACAGCTTCGAAGGTTGACTGGATAGATACACTGACACTAGCGAAGCGAGTGGAGACACATCCACAACTCTCGTTAGGGCTTAGCCGTTGTTAAGAATGTAATGATGTACACAATTAAAATAAGATACCTTGATCTAAAAATAAAATTTAAAATTTCATACAAGAACCAAGAGACCCATTTTTAGAAGATCTGCATGCACTATATTTGTGTAATGGGTTAGGTAAATACCACGATAACCCATCACATATTTATTTTATTACCAAATACAATGATTCAATCTTTAATTTTTTTTTTTGAAAATTTAAATATATTTTTAATTAAATTAAAAACAATAATTATACCAATAAAACAAAACAATACTGGCAATTTTAGGAATAACTTTAAATTAAAAAAAATATATAAAAATTTTAAGTCTCCTTTCCCAAGTGAAAAATGTAGAAATTAAACTCCATTAAAATATAATTATACTTTAGTGTTTATATTTTGCAGACCTAGTATTACTCAAGAGAACATCATTAGCGGAATCTAACAAAGGTTATATCTGAACACACCATTAGCAGATTCCAGACGTTCCAAGGTCAAGGTAAGGGATGGTTTATGGCTGTGGTTTACCCTAAACTAATAGGGGCACATTTTTCAAAGTACAGACCACCTGTGTTGTGTAATGGTATATTTAAAATAATTATTTCTTTGTTGACAATTGGAATATTCCTTTTGAAAATGTCTTCAACACTACATATATAATACAAAGATAATTTTATAACTGTAAAATCAATTTCTGTTTTTATTTGAACGTATGATTAAATGGAATTTGAATTCAAAAAACGTTTTTACGTTTTAGGTGTGTTTGTCTATTAACCAAGTTTTGGTAGATTTTATTTTATTTATTCCCTACGCTGTTATTCAGATAAGACAGATATAAATATCGGAATAATTATCTAATTTGTTAAAAGATAGAGGTCGAGTTTATTACAGATTTATCCGTTTTTACTACCCTGAGTCACAAAAGTTTTCTTTTTATGATGTCTGTCTATCTAATATGCAGTGCTCTACCACTCAAAAGCATGGATTGATTTTAATCTGATTGGGTATTTAGACGTTTTTTGACCATATTAGAAGACGTTTTTAAAATTATTTTCTTTATAAATTAAAATTTGGGGGTAGCTGACGTAAGACAAAACACAAAGTTATAATTTAATCAAAATCGGCTCAAACGATTTTAATAAAATTTTGCCATCTCTTCAAAAATGCTATTTCATGAGTTATCTGTAAAAACAAAACAAAAATCTGCAGTAAAACTGGCATGGGAGATGTAACATCTCAAGATTAGTTCAACCGATTTCATTCAAATTTCCATGAAATGTGACAAAAAACAAAAATAAAAAAAACTGCAATTAAAAGCTCCATTTTAATCAAATACGACTTATGATGGAGACCCATTTATGGTACAAGTGAAATAAATTTAGATTCTGATTTATTATATGAATATTATTTAAAACATGGCAGCCATCGTTTATTTTCAATTGTTGTGACAATTAGTTTAGGTTCATTTTTATTTGGTTTGGGAGTGATGAAGTATGTGCATTGTTTTTGCACCGGATATTGAACATAAATTAAACTGTTTTAATTTGTTTGTAACCTAAAATCTGTTATTTTTTGTTGTAAAGTTTGTTAAGTTTATTGATCTTTAATTTAGATTTATCATTTCTATCTCCAGTAAGTACCTGTTACTTGTGAGTTTACTCTGTCATGGTATGCAGATTTTGGAAGTACAGTGAATAGAAGGTTAGATGGTTCAAACTAAAAACAAAACCAACAGTTCAGGATTAGGTATTAGTTCTGATTATGATGTAGAGAAAGCAAAAGACCACTTTCAAGTTGTGAAAGAATTTTGAGAAAACATTACAACTGGTTTTCAAAAAAAAATAGCTGCAAGCATTGATTCATTTTTAAAATAAGTCCCATAAGTATACAATAATATGTAATTTCAATATGTCTGTTGGACAGTTGTAGTTTGTAGGTTCAGTTCAGAATACACTAGTATGGATGGTGTAGAATCATTCAATACAGTATGCTGTCAAGTTATTAAAAGTAGGCAATTAGATAGTAACATTAAAGTCTCGAATTTCAGACCTTCAAAACTAAACTATGTGACAGCTTTCTTTAAAGTTAAATCAGTTGTGCAGTCAATCAGCAGAGGTAGAAAATGTTCAATTAGAACTCGGAAGCAGCTCTCTGCCGCTGGAGTAGCTTGGCTTGGACCTCAAATTTATAGCTCAAGAATATAGACTGATATCTTCCTCTTCCCTTGCCATTTCTTCTTGCTTTTTATTTTTTTGTTTTAAGGTAAACCAACGTTTATAAAAATAACCTAAGTAAACCAAATTTTAAATAAACAACATAAACAAGTCAATAATTATTATTTTTTATTATAAAATAACTTAACTAGTGCTGTCCCAGTGATATCCCAACAGGTGTAACAAACAAATGTTCTCAATAACAGCTGTTTTGATTAAATTTTTCTAATAAACTACACAAAACAATTTCGTGAGTTTGGGCATTGGTTGAAAATAAACTTTGATCTCATTCGGTTTTAGTTGTTTATATTTAAATAGTATCTCCAATCACTTCGCTCATGTTTGAAACTCGTCTAAAGTGTAACTTAATTAGTTAAAATAGAGTTTATATGATAGAGGTTAAATTTTATTTTCATTTTTTGACAAGGTAAATTTACTTTAAGTGGAATTTTTAGAAAGATAACGTCTATATGTTTTGTTTCTCAATGGAAAGATTTTTAAAAAATGTCATCAAAATAATTTTTTTCTTTGACTGCTACTGTTTTTTCCCTTTTGAGTTAAGAATTAAATGGACAAAACAAATCTGAGATATTGATAAAACGTGTCCACTTTCCATATTTTAGTGAAATTTGTCCTGCATTTGGAATGTAGAGTATTACAAATAACAGACTGACTGACGGATTGAAATATTTCCAATAACCACTTTATTGAGTTCATGGAATGCCCCTAATAATCCAAGAAAAAGTATTGGTCTCATCTATCCAAAAATGCCGGTTTGTGAGTTATCGAGAAAAAAATCAGCAATGGAACTTTTATAAAAGATGTAATTTCTCAAGATTGGTTCTACAGATTTTTTAGTTTCAGTTAAATGTGAATATTACAAATTTAAACCTGTGTGAAAAATCACAAGTAAAAAATATTACTTCTCAGGAAAATTTTGTGGTAAAACACAAAAATAAAACATTGCTAATAGCTCGAATTAAATATAATACAATTAATAAATTTATAACACTAAGTTTAGACCTAATTATTTGTTCAAAGACAGCTTTCATTGTTTATTTTAACTTTTTAATTTCCAACAATAAACTGATATTTTTAACGACGATTACTTTTGGTTTCGTTTTAGAAATGGGCGAATGACAAAGTTTGTGCACCATTTTTTTTTCACAGAGTGGAATAGTCGTGACACTTCAAAAGTATTAGAGTATGATCAAATTACAACTGCTACAGTTGCTACACATACATATTCTATTTTCAACAACACAACTATGAAAAATGATTTCAAATTTCAAGGCTATGTTATATTGAAGAGCTACAATAGATATATTTCAAATATTAATTTAGTTCAAAATTTTGAATGTCATTTATTGTATTAAAATAAAACCAAACGCTCAAATAAAACACAGCCTAGAATACGGCTTATTATCTGTGACTCCTTGTCATACATCTACCATGAAACTGCATGCATAATATAAACTGTCTGAGTAATTAATCAACAAGTTGGTTTAGATTAATGTTGTTGTAGATTAATTTACTTAATGCACTCCTTGACTCCTGGGAGGTCAAGTTAACGCATTATACTGTATATACAAATTAAATTTTGTAGACAAAATGTGCATTTTCCTGTGTCCAGTTTGAGATTTCAGAAACTTTAAAACAAAAACTCTAAATTTAATTTCCCAAGCATTCATTAAAATTGTAAACTAATGGTTGTACCTACAATCATTTTCAATCCCTCATACAAGTAAGATCTCCACCTTTTCATCTCACTAATAAGGTGTTAAGAAAAATATAACTGTTATACACTGTTTAATAAATTATAATTTACCAGTCTTTAAGAATGATAAGTGTACTTTCTGAAGTAAACTTTTTAATTATTTTTTCATACTCAGGTACCCGCAGGATCTCATTATAGTGATTATGGGCTTGAGACAATCCCGAAGAAATTATCTGGATATACACCCTTTTTTATGTAGTCTTGGGTTAAAGCCCTCTCTTTAATTTTTATATCAGGTCTCTCTAGACCAACAAGAGGTCTACTCTTTTTTTCTTTTTTTAACTCTATACATATTAGAGTTTTTGAGGGCTATAGGTCTTTATTTTATGTTCCTTTTTAAGATGATGATGGTCCAGAGGTTTTGGCTTTTAACAACAGGGGAAAATAAATCTCAGGTTCTGTTGTATTTTTTAAATTTTTTATTAATAAGTTCAATATTTTATATTGTTTGTTACCTTTCTTATTATTAGTGTATGTCCTAATAGTCCTCATGGAGTTGCATATAGGTGCAGAATGTACTTGATGTTGAGTAACTTTTCATGAATCACAATCGGTCCTTTCTGTGTAAGGAAATTCAGAACCAAATATCAAACGAAACCAGCCAAAAGACAACCATTACTGCTTTGTACAATCGGTTCCTTGAGACTGGTTGTATACCACACAAGTTACAAAGTCAGGAAAAATTTTGAGTTTCCGATGAAACCATTCATAGCCCAAAGAAAGCAACTAGACATACCAGCTTAGAACTGAAATTCTTTACCAGCTGTTGACAATAATAAACCATAACGAAATGTGTGTACAGTAAATGAATCAATAAAACATTAATGTTTGTTTACAGATATTAACAATCTTCAACAAGTTTTCATTTCTTTGTTCTATATTTGAAATAATACCATCTTTTAAATGTACTAGTGATATTGTTAGTGGCTACAAAGTGAATTTAAAAATCCAAAATCAATTTCAATAGGTTTATATTATTCGTCGATTATCTTATAATTACTTACTAGTCTCTACTGAGTCGCATACCGGTGCAGAATGTACTTTATGTTGTTTGTGGTTGCATGAATCACAATCAATAATTTTTGCACAAAGGAAATTCAGAAACAAATATCAAAAGAAACCAGTTGATCAAGCATTACTGCATGATAGGTCTACAATAGTTTTGTTGAGACTTGTTTTATAGTATGTACTAACAATCAGAAAAAAACTTGAATTTTGGGATGAAGCAATTAATATACTTTCATAGTCCGAAGGAACCAACTAAACATGCCTGTTGGAGAAGATTTGATAAAAAACATCTGTGATTTAAATCTTTCATATAACAGCTTACTGTCAGCTTCAATGGTAAGGATGAAGTAAGACAACTTAAATTTTGTATTTAAATTATTTAATTGACATAATTGATAACCTTCTTAATACAATTGTTATTAGTGATGAGGCTACTTTCATCTCAGTGGCAAGATAACCAATTATAAGTGTGAGATTATGGGGTGATGAAAATCTATGTGAAATAGTAGAACAAGTTAGCGACTTACAAGGTAAATGGACTTTTTCTTCTCTTTCTTTTTTGTATGAGAATATTGCAAGTGACACTGTTTTATAGACATGTAATTATGGTTAGAGCCAGACATGATTAGACAGTTTCTATTTGAACATGATGTTTCACTTGGTTAGGTTACATCTTACCTCAAAGACTGCTTTTGGATAAGGTGTAATGATTGCCTGGCTAATACATTCTCCTAAAATAACTGACACTTTTGGATTTATGTATATGGGGATATATTAAAGACTTTATTTGTTATACTTTTTTTCTTACAAGTCTAATCAAACTGATTTCGAATAACAGATTCAGCTGTGATGACAGACGTTGGTAAAACTAATATGATTTTGGACAAAGTTATATTCAGATTCAATATGTGTTACATAAAAAGAGAAACCCATATTGTTTAGTTCTAATACATGTAAAAAAAAAAAAAAAATTGAACTATATCATTCAATTTATTGTAAGACATATTTATTTCATAAATAAATGTTACTTTTGTGCAATTTCTTTTTGAATGCCTTGTGTGTAGTGTTGTGTAGATATGTTAATCAGTTGTAGTATTTATACATAAACAATAACATTTTTTGGAATAATTATTAGCTTTGATTTTATTAGTATTTAAAGTTGATATGGCCAATTTTGAAAACCCATTTGCTAAATCAAGATTGCTGATAACTTTTACTAGTGAATAAAAAAAACCTTTCAATTTAATCCATTGAAAAACTCTTTTATTTCATTCATTGAAAAAATCTGATGTCTGTTCTGTTTGTTTTTGAGATTTTTTATAAACTGGATTACAAGTGTTTCCTACAAACAAAACACTTCTAAGAATTTACAAAAAAGAGATTTTATTTAGATGATATACCATCCAATAATCTATATTTCGCATGATTTCACAACGGCTGTTTCAGCTATTTAGCCGTATAGACTATTGGATGATAAGTTACATACGGTATTAATCATAATTTTTTTATAAAATAAGTGATATGGTGAATATAAATATTAATAATAAAACACCAATAATATACACTAATATTATCCTGTAAAAGTTCATCACATGATCCACTAATTGTTAAAATGAGTGTATTGTTCCGCCTTTCCCAGCTTCGTTAATCTCATGTTTGTTGACACGTTTCTGATACACTCCATTCTCAAAACACTTAATAGTTCTGATCATCCGATCCTTGAACTCGTTATGTTAAGGAAATTGCTCCTCCTTCTCTTCCTCCTCCTTTCTTTCTAAGAACGAGTCCAAGCGTAGAATGATCAGTACTATTAAGTGTTTTGAGTGTGGAGTATATCCGAAACGCATCAACAATAGTGAGATTAACGAAGCTGGGAAAGACGGAACAATGTACATTTTAATTTTACATTTGTAGTAGAAAGAATTATTTAAAATATCCACTTATTGTGTTAGAAATATTACCACGGTTTCAGATGTCTCAAGCATCCATCGTTAGGTGTTACATCACTCACCGATGTAGTTATAACATCTTGTGTGAGAGATATCACACCATTACGGATGCTGGAAACATTTGAAAAGGCCGTAGTACTTCTAACACAATAAGTGGATCACATGATGGACTTTTACAGGTAATTATTATCTTTTAAAAGAATCAGTGATCCGGAAATGTAATGCTTTCGAAACTTTAACTGGATTCAGATAAATTGAAATAATAATGTTGATTAAAGTTTTTAAATGTTCTATATTTTAATTCGAGAAATTTATTATTAATTTGTCTCTCATAAAGTTTGTCGTTAGATCTAATCTTTAGAAGTTTTGTTAGCAAAACAAGAGCTATATTATAAAATAAAAGGTGAATTTCATTCACATTCAATTGAATACTCTATTATCTTTCAGAAAAAAACAATTAATTATCTGTTTAATTTGTTTTAAAGCTAAGCTAATAAGTGTCATTGAATGACATACTGAGGAGGAAGTGGGAGGGGGGAGACAGGTCATTTCACCAAGGGTGGAGTATGGGCTAAATTGGTACATAGGGTGTATATCCCTATGTATTGGTACTGAACTACAACATAACATTTTATTAAAAGATATCAAAAACTTTTCATATTTTTTTTCATTTGTTAAAGGTGAAAAACCATAATTGTTAATGGCACCTTAGAGCAATTTACCAGCAATTTATAATAAACAAACTTTATCCTTTAAATAACCACTAGCACTCTATTAATTTAAAACCAAAAATGTTTTCAGTGATTTCTTAAAAACTGTGATATTCTCAATAATTTTAGGGAAGTTCATTAAACAAATTTTTGCCCATAAAGTCAATAGTGTTAAAACCTATGTTACTTTGGTAATTGAAAGTTTTTCCTAACCTTTATACTTACGGTTTAAAAAAAAAAAAAATTTAATGAATATGACTTTTTGTAAATAGTTGTACAATGTAGGCTACATACAAAGGCAGTGTCAATACTTCTAAATTATTAAACTAACGTTTGCAAAAAATAGATTACCTTGTAAAAGCCATACAGCAGATATATTTTCGTGTTTGTATTCTGAAAATTAATTAAACTCCCGTTGCAGAATCCCACAATAATTGTGTATCTGCAACAATTGTGAATTCCATAATTGAACAAAATATCTCGTGATAAATTATTATTATAGTTCAAAACAGCTGTATCGTTTAATTATTTATTTTGTGTGTATTTCATATGTTTTCCATTAAATTCATCCCTTTCTGAAGCCCCAAATCAGACAAATTATGCTGAATTATTGTGATTACAGACATTCACCTTCAGGTAATAAATTATAAAATTTTAAAGCTAATGGTTATGACAAATGTTGGACGTAGCTCTGTTAACAGAAGTGAGAAGGTACAAGGAAATAATTTCAATTCATTTTATTCATTTATAATCTATTGCAGTGACCCTAACAGATGAAGTATATATAAACATGTTAAGTAATTAACAATAAACATAAATAAATAATATAAAAAGATGTACACACATGCAAGATACAGTCAAGTAGACAATCAAATAAATTCATGGCAAATACCCAATAAAATAGAATATAATTTGAAATGACAATAACATTGAAAACAATATTAACTTTACAATTAGAATGTGTCAAACACTAAGAACACTATTTGCATGAATATTTCTAGTGACAGGAACTCAGAAACTCTAAAAATTTTAAAATGTTCTCTTATTGTCTCCTCTATTTGGGATGAAAGATTCTGTTAGACTCATTGAATTGGCAACCCCTGTACACTTACCACATACTTAGATTAAAGAAAAAATGTGATTAATATACAATTAGACTTCTCTGAAGTTGATATTAAATTATCATTTCAACATGTAGAGTCTGGTGTTCAACTTAATAAACACATGATCAATTTATCCATACCACGTTGATCAACCATAAGACCATAAGTAACATTGCTTTTACAGATAAACCAATAAAAAATAGGAACGTTGCATTTATTAAATTTAAATTATAATCAAGTTAGTTTTTTTATAATTAATAATGATCTTATTACAATTAAGCTACTGTAAAATTGAGCTTATATCAGAGAAAAATTTAATTTCCATATATTGTACTTAGGATCTTTACCATTAAAAAATAACAGTGCTGTAATCAGCAAATATGAGTAATTTACCATGTCAATGGTAAATCATTTATGTATAAAAGAAATAGTATTGACACCAAGACAGATCCTTGGGGCTCACCAGTTTGTGTATTTTTAATATTACAACTGGCAGTTAAATTAGTAGCAATAATATGGATTCTCCACAAATTGAGATGATCCCTAAGACATTTTATCTATCCAGTGTAATTCTGGACATCTAATTAAAAAATTATATAACATTCTTGATAGAATATTCAAATTTATATTGTAAAAGCTTTAAAAAGTCCAAAAATAAATACCCATAAGTAACTGATTAGTTGTCAACTGATGTTACCAAATCAATCACCAATAATAAAGTGTATCTAGTCTTTACAAATCCATATTGAGCCACAGTTAATAAGTTAACTTTGGATAAGAATAAATTCAGTTTGATTAAAAATATTCTTTCATAAAACTTAGAAAAAACAAAGGATTGGAATAGTAGTTACCAAGATAAATAATCTTCATAAATGTCAATCATAAAAAAGAGTGACAAATAGGAATTCCTGACTATAATGATAATAAACATTTGAATTCCTATCAGGTAGCGCATTACCCATTTGACATCAGTATAAATATAACAGTATCAAGTGTGTTTGTGGTAGAACTTACAATATTATAGAAGAAAAAAAATCTGTAAGCACCATGAGATAAAGTATAATAATTATTAAGAATTATGTACTGCTGCCTGGATGTTATTTTTATCCTGGTGAGTTTGGTGCAAGAGGTCTGGAAGTCTTTTCATAAGTTATTAAAGGATCTTGTACTGGGAAAGACAAGGGTTATATGACTTCAAATAGTTATATGAAGGGTGTCTGAAGTAGCTCTGAAAGCTTATCATTGATCAGATTGTTGGTCTAACTAGAAGAGCTTTAGCTACTAAAATTATATAAACCCTCCAGCACAAGGTCGCAAGTCCTGTGCTAAACTGAAGTGTTGTCTTGTTGATTAGTTCACAATAATTAGGAGATTTCACAATAAGGTGTGTTCTACTATTATAACAAATATCTTTCAAATGTACAACCATACAGGAGCATGACTCACTTGGTGCTTTTCTTACCATTGTTCGAATTAGTGAATTAATTGTCATAGTTTGAGTCTGGTTAATGATGTTGTGTTTTTTATGTTACCACTCTACCATCTTCATTAGTCTAATGGACATAAAATAAAAACTTAAAATATACACACAAACAAACATACGCTTTAAGTTAAATTACATATTCAAATGAAAAACTCTCTAATTAAATATGTGTATAACAAACATTTGTTTATAATAACATAAGAAACAAATAAAATTGTAAACATTTTTGAAACTTTTTTATGCTTATATAACATAAATTGATACTTAATAATTATAAATTTTAATTAAGTGCATTTTAAACTAGATTAAAATGATATCACTAAAACATGTGAAGAGATAACTTACAACCTAATGAACCTACGTTTGTGGTTCTGTATTCTGGACTGCTTGTGAGGGTATAATTCAATGGAAAATTCACTGAAAACTGGGAGGAAGACATCCTGATAATTGTAGGAAGAAGGGGAAACCTAATTAGGGACCGATTTTACTTGCCTTTATTACTAAATTTGGAGAAATTTGATCAATGGATCTTAGGATTCATAGAGGTCCGAAATGAGAGACTCAAAGTCAGTAAGTGTAAGATTGTCAGAGATAAACAAGAGGTGATATCTTAAGTGACTTTATCTGTTGTCTTTGCATTAGCAGTGGTAATAAAAAAAAGATGGATCCAGTAACAGCTTTAATTTAGAAAATTTTCAAATCCATCACTGAGAAGCCAATACTTATGACAGGCAATAAGTTGGCTAACAAACATTTACCAGTAAGATACTATTTCAAAACAAGTTGATGAGAGCCATCATAGTACTTATCCAGCCCCATCACACAACTTCTAACAAGCAAATTCACTAAATGTAACGCCCAAACATTGGTGTCATGTTTGTTTAAAACAGTTGTTACACCATTTTTCTGAACTTTGAAATTGCGTATTCACTACATTCATGATATTGACCTTCGTAGGTGTGTATATGTTGAAAAATGTCTACGCACTTCACTTGCCTCAGTGTCTCTACTCTGAACGGCCTAGAAGGTAAAGAAAACTCGGCTTTGCCAGAATTTTTAACTATACGAATATCACATTTTCTTGGGAGGTCAGCGCTTGAATTTACATTTTTGGTAACGACTTTGTTATTTGTTATCGTATAGGTGGAGATGGTGGTATTACATGCTGAATTGTAACATGCAAATTTGTATCTAATTTTGTGTGTTATAAATTGAATAACACAAGTGATATGAACAAAAAACTATTTAATACAATCAACATTTTGACATTTTAAATTAGATTTTTATGAATTTCAATAGGGTTCTATATGAGCACAATATAGTATGCTAATCCAAAGTTCATGTTTCTATCTTAATTTTTGTGGTTGCAATCATCTTTACGTAGAGACAACAATTACGACAGACAGATTGAATAACGAAAAAAATTTTTTGTTTCCTGAAACCATGAAATGTAAAGATTAGTCAAAAACTAAGTTCAACACTTTTACTGATTACCAAATTTACCTTAAACTTTGTATAATTGGTAAATAATAATGATATTAGTGGAACCAGACATTTATTTGTACATTCTGTGTGAATGTGAGGTGTTGGCTACATGGAGATTCAGTACTAAACTTTACCAGGACGTGTTTTCTTCATGTATACTGATATGGAGTATCTCATGTTCTCAATATAGAAGCAAACTCTTGGAGGAATTCTAGCCAGGCGTTAACATTTTAAAATAAATATATTTTGTTTTGCTGTGAAGAAAAGTAATCCAATCCTATGCGTCCACAAGGAGGTAATAACACAGACTTCAATTAAGAACGATTAAAAATATTATGCAAAGATATAAATGGCAAAAGATATAATTAACTATTAGTGAAGACAAACATCTTATAACCAACTTACCATGCTGTAAAAATCTAAACTTTGATAATATTTATACATTTTATAGTATAATCTCAAACTTCAAACCAGAATTTGTAATAGAAATTCATTCCAAAGTGAATAACAATGTAATGTTTTTGGTCAGTTACAGGGTTATCATAAAAGAATGGTGAGGCTTCATAAATTCATTCAAAGACAGTAAGGAAATTTTGTGGTGTTGTATTGGTATCACTAATAGCCTATAACCCAAAAGTTTGTTTAACAGCTGTTGTAACTTCAAAATTGCGGCAAAAGATCGCTAGGTCGACGCCGGTGAGGCCTCTGAAGGAGGCTTTCACAGCCCAGAACGGAAAAAAAAAAAACTTAAAAATTAGTTCTTGCATTGTTGTCGTAATGTGTTTTGTGTTTTCTGTAGTGTTGTGTATGGAGGGTATTATTGTTTTTTCTAATAAAGAAAAAGCAAAGTGTGTTTTTGTTGCTGCCTGAAGACAAAATAGATGGTGGTGTTCACAATTTTTGTAATATTCGGTAATGTAATAAAAAAATTGGGTTTTACATAGGCTCGGAGGACCACTGCTTTTAATGAGAAAGCAAATAACAAGAAATTTTAATATTCATCTAAGCTACAGAATAATTGTATGTTAGAGTACTCACGGTGTCCAATGTCCATGGGAGGCGTTGTATAGCACTTCAACTGTTCTTGGCCGATACTTGTAACCATATATTGTATAATAAAGCACAGTTCACACAAATAATATAGTTCCCATATTACACATACAATACAATTAATACTTTCACAAAGATGAATATTTTATAAAAGGTAACATAACATAGAAAAAGAATTAAGTGATATTTATTTAAATTAAAAGTAAACTGCTGCGTTAATTAGCGTGTAAAAAAAACGAAAGGAATTGCGGAGCGAAAAATCCACGTGTTGTCTCTTTAGACTCGTCTTGTGTAACAACTCTAGTCATACTACTTTTTTCTAGTTAGCTCCCGACATCAATCGGACGAGTCGTGGTTTGTCGCTAGAAGCCAACGACCAATCCAAAGGTCCGGAAGTACTATACATAGCGGCGCCCTTGAAACAATGTTTCAACAAGTATTGACATGAGGAAAGGTATGTGAGTGCGAGAAGGACTGGGAGTTATAAGGTACCCGAAGAGTATGCGGTAGGAAGATGGGTGCAACTATGTCCATACTTAATCTAATTTTGAAAAGTGAGAAAAATTAAAATGAAATAGATTTAGACTTCAAGGGGTAACTTGAAGATTTTGGTGACTGGGCGAGAAAGAATTCCAGACTGAGTTTGTAATGTGACTACGCGGACAACACCATCCTTGCCAGGATGAGTGTGAAGAATACGGCCTAGCGGCCAAGTCATGGGTTTCGTGTTAGGTTCTAGTATGAGCACAAGATCTCCTATTAACAGGTTGTCAGAAGGACGTGTCCATTTAGACCTTTGTTGAAGCGTGTGTAGATACTCTACGTTCCATCGTTTCCAGAGCATCTGGGTATAGCGTTGAACTTGTTGCCATTGCTTTAGGCGGTTCGGTGATAAAAGCGTTACATCTTCTTCAGGAGGCAATAGAAGAGGTCGACCTATCAGGAAATGTCCTGGAGTTAGCGTAGCGAGTTCTGTGGGATCAGAAGAAAGCGGAGTTAGAGGTCGCGAGTTCAGAATGGCCTCTACTCTTATGGTAAGCGTGATAAAATCCGTAAGTGTTAGACACTGATTATGGAGAATGCGTTTGAGATGATGTTTAGCACTTTTGACGGCGCTTTCCCAGAGACCTCCTTGGTGAGGTGCAGCTGGCGGTAAAAAATGAAAATTTATGTGATGGTTGGTTGCGAAAGTGCTGACATCAGCTTGAAAGTTATGGAGTTTACAAAATGAAGAGTTAATGTTGTTAAGTTTTGCGGCGGCGCCCGTGAAATTAGTTCCACAATCAGAGTAAATATCGGAACATAACCCTCGGCGAGAGATGAATCTAGTTAAAGCATCGATGTATGCCTCAGTAGATAAGTCCATAGCGACTTCTAAATGGACCGCTTTAGTAGCGAAACAGACAAAAAGACATAAATAAACTTTGACCTTTTGGGCTCTACGTAAAGTATGAATTTTTACCAAGAAAGGCCCTGCATAATCAACACCGGTTTTTAAGAAAGGAGGTGTAGGTGTGATGCGTTCACGTGGGAGATTTCCCATAAGTGGAATTGTTTGAGCTGGTTTAGCTCGAAAGCAGATTATACATTTGAAAATGCAAGTGCGGATAATACTTCTGGCAGACAGAATCCAAAAATGTTGTGAAATGAGCGATTGCAGTAACTGAGGTCCTGCGTGAAGATGCGTGATGTGATAGTACTGGATTATAATTGTTGTAATGTGATGTTTCTTGGGAAGTATCATTGGGTGCATTGCGTGATAGTTAAGAGAAGATTGTGGAAGTCTTCCTCCAACTCGTAAAATCTGGTTAGTGTCTAAAAAGGGTGATAGTCGTTGTAATTTCATCGTACATGATTTATGATTTTTGAGTAGTTGAATTTCATCCGAAAAGTTATGGTGTTGAACCAGCTTTATAATTTTGATTTCAGCGGTTTTTAGTTCCTGAACAGTTAATGGTTTTGTATTTTTAATTTTGTCTTTACAGTTGTTTATAAATCTGATAACGTAAGCAAGTATACGTTTCGTAGTCGTCCAATTAGAGTAGTGTGTTAAGAGGTCCCATTCTGTCGTCGTTGAAACAATACCAATGTGGAGGGGGTTACTACGGATTTCTGGCAAAGTGTCCATAACCGGCAACAGTGATTTTGGCCACTCATGGGTAGAAGATGTTAGCCAAGTTGGCCCCGACCACCACAAAGGATGGTTTATGAGTGCAGACGGAGAAATGTTACGCGTGGCACAATCAGCTGGATTGTAGCAAGAGGGGACATGAGACCAATGTTCTGGTGATACCCAATCTTGTATTTGGCTGACTCTATTGGCGACGTAGACTTTTAATTTGTATGATGAAGTTTGAATCCATGCCAAAGTTACCGATGAATCAGTCCAACAGCGAGTCACACTGATATGATGATGCGGTTGTACTAAATTAATACAGTAGTGCATTAATTTTGCGAGCAAATGTGCACCACACAATTCTAAGCGGGGTAGCGAAATTCTCTTCAGAGGAGCCACCTTTGATTTGGCGATCAAAATAATGGTTTTTATTATGTTGTTAGCGTCAGTAGTGCGTAAGTAGACAACAGCGGAGTATCCTTGTTCGGAAGCGTCACTGAAACCGTGAAGTTGAACGTCAAGAGCGTTGCTGAGTTCAAGACAGCGTGGTATTCTTATAGAGCTTAAAGAATGTACGTCAATCGTAAAAGCTTGCCATTCTTGTCCGATGTTGTCGGGCAAAGGATCGTCCCAACTTAGACCCATGGTCCATAAGCGTTGAAGTAAGCACTTTGCGTAAAAAGTGATTGGTGTAAGCCAACCACAAGGATCATAAATGCGGGCTATGATTGATAAGACAGAGCGTTTAGTGAAAGCGTGATTTGGAATATCCATTTCATAGGAGAACTCATCTGAGATGGGTAGCCATTTGATTCCTAAGATAGAGAACAAAGGTTGATCTGGAGATCTAAAGTATAGTGGTGATTCTCTATCAGGTGCGGGAACTGCGTTTAAGAGTTCAGGAGCGTTTGACGACCATTTTCGAAGCTGAAATTGGCCTTTGTCCAACAAAGAAATTAGTTCTTGTTGTAAATTGAGCGCGTTTGGTATGTCACAAGCACCTGTGACGATGTCATCAACATAAATGTTGTGTTTTATGACTTGTGAAGCGAGCGGAAAATTAGGACCTTCGTCCTCTGCTAATTGATTTAGCGTGCGTATTGCAAGATAAGGTGCGGATTTAACCCCGTAAGTAACAGTAGTTAATTTGTATATTGCGAGCGGAAGATCAGATTTTTCTCTCCAAAGAATCAACTGGTAATTTTGATCGGTTGGAGATATTTGTATCTGGCGATACATTTGGCGTATGTCACATGAAAAGACAATGTTGTAGCGTCGAAACTGAAAGATGACATCGGAAATGTCATTTTGGAGTTTAGGACCACAATGTAGAGTTTCATTTAGAGATATACCGTTACTAGTTTTGGTACTAGCATCGAAAACAACTCTTAATTTGGTTGTAGAACTTTGTTCTTTATGAACAGCGTGATGTGGTAAGAAATAGTTTGGCGAGGTTAAGACAGAGTCGTCAATTAAGGTCATGTGACCCGATTTTATATAGTCGTTCATAAAATCTGTGTAAGCGATTTTTAATTCATGGTTAGAATTTAATGTTTTTTCAAGAGCGAAGAAGCGTCTCTTAGCTTGATCAAACGAGTTGCCTAAAAGAAGTGGGTTGGATTTAAATGGTAATGATGCAGTGTAACGCCCATTTTTGTTGCGAGAAATGGTTGAAATGTAATGGTTTTCACATTCCAGATCATCAACAGAAGTTTTAGTTATGACTGGAGGTTCTTCAATAGTCCAAAATTGTTGTAATATGTTACTAAGATCTAGGTCCTGTGTTACTAATAACGACAAAGGAGCTTTGTTTAGTAAAGTGGTTTTTATTGACCCAATTAGTGTGTAACCAAAAATGGTTCCTATTGCGATTGGCAGATTGTGGCCTAAATGAATTTTATGGCCTGTAATTACATTTGCATATAAGTCAGCGCCTAATAAAAAATCAATTTTATCTGGATTATTGAACCTAGGGTCTGCTAATTTTAAATTTTTCAATTTAGAGCGTAGATGTGAAGTGTTTTTCCATTTAGGAAGATTACAAGCGATTTTGTCCAAAACAATAACATTGTGATTTTGTTTAAGTGTATAACCACTTAGTGTAGAAATGTTGAGTTTAGCAAAGCCTCTTATTGTTGTAGAGACATTAGAAATTCCATTTAATTGCATAGAAGATGGTTTAATGTATAGACCTAACCTGTTAGCACAGTCGGTCGTAATTAGTGAAATTTGACTACCTGAGTCGAGTAATGCAGTCACAACGAGAGATTTGTTTGTATTACAGGTTAAATAAATTTTAGCGGTGCTTAATATAGTAAAGAGTCCATCATTGTTGAATGGAACACTTGCCTGATGAGAAATGCTATAATAATTTGGTGTTTTGTTAACAGGTTGAAGGTTATGTTTAGATTGCGGACTGAAATGTGTCTGTTTATTCTTAGATAGTCAGCTTGTGGTAATTTCATGTGCGTTGGGTTTGCGTGTATCAAAATGAAGTAATGTATGATGTTTATGGTTACAGTGGTTACAAGTATTAGTTGATTTGCAGTGAGAAGTTGAATGTAATGCGCTTAAACAGTTGAAACAATGCTGATTAGATTTAATGAATTCAAATCGTTTGTTGACAGTTAGTTCCTTGAACGGAGAACACATATAAATCTTATGGTCAGATTTATTACAATAGGGACATAAAGCGTGAGAAGGTACCGCTGTGTACACTTGTTTTGAAGATGGTAGTACTTTAGGTTGAGTAACGAGCGGTCTAGAATAGGTTAGGTTAGGTTTGACGACAGTGTTTAACTGTGAACCAGAGGCGGTTGTAATTGAATCTTCTAAATGAATACATTCCGCTTCTAAGAATGTGATAAGTTCTTTAATTGTAGGTAATTTATGGTCTATTGAACGTTGATTTTCAAACCGTTTTCTTGAAGATGAATCCAATTTGCGTAGTAAAAGAGTTAAAAGGGTTAACTCTTTACTGATGTCGTATTTAAGAGCGAACAAGGCTTGACTGTTTTCAGAATATGTGTCTAAAAACTGTCTTATGTTTTTAAGCGTAGCGTGCGTTATATTAGGTAGATCAATAATGTTATTGATATGAAAATTAACTAAGCGGCGAGTGTTTTGATAACGACTACAGATTGTGTCCCAAGCTATCCTATAATTTTCTGGACTGATTGGTAGGGACTTGACAAGGTTCAATGGTTCCCCTTGCAAACAAGACAAAAGATATGTAAATTTTTCAACAGGAGTTAAAGAATCATTTTGATGAATAGAGTTTGAAAAAATGTGAAAGAAATTTGACCAATCAGAAAGTAGGCCATTAAAATGAGGTAATGACAATCTAGGTAATTTTATCGCTGTTTTGTGTAATTCAGAAACTTGAGATGAAGTGGTTTGATTTAATTCATTTGCCTGACCAATATTTGGCATTAAAGTTTTAATGTTAGTTTTGGCGTTAATTACGAGTTCAGATATATTTTCCTGCACCGAGCTAATTTGATCGAGTTCCTGGTCTGAAATCTCTTCGTTGTTTGTGACTCGGTCAACCCATGTTTCGAAGTCAAGAAATTTTCTGCATACTTCACCATGATATTCTAAAACTTTCCGTTCAGTCTGTTGCGGTATATTGTCTTTACATTCTTCTGCAATCTCCGTTATCGCAGTATTAATTTTAGCTAATCTTTTAGATAATAGTTCAGCTTGTCGTGTAAAAGCTTTGTAACGCATCATTTTTGTTTAAAAATTGATAGAAAATAATTTTAGGTTGTAAGCCTAATACCAGAAGCGTATTCAAAAATTAAAAAAACAAAGATAGAAATTCCAAATTTAAGAATTTTGTTTTTCAAATTGTAAATTTTAATAAATTCTAAAAGCAACTAAATTTTTATTTATTTAAAAGAAAAATGTTTAACCACATTGAATTAGTTAAACAGCATTAAATTGATTCATAACTCAATATCATGAGTGTTGATACAAAAATTATGCTTGGTTTTGAAATCAGGTTATGTTTTAACACAGCTGACGTTGTTTACAATTTCAGCCAATCGTAGCGTTTGATGTGGCATGCGCAGAGTTGAATAAGTTCAGACGAAAGTGGATTCGATCGATAAGATCAATATAGAGTATTGAAAATTGATAAACTGAATCCTAGCGTGGTTCAACATATACGACGAATGAAATGAACTAGGTACATTTTTATCGTATATCCGGCCCGGAGGACCAAAATGTTCACAATTTTTGTAATATTCGGTAATGTAATAAAAAAATTGGGTTTTACATAGGCTCGGAGGACCACTGCTTTTAATGAGAAAGCAAATAACAAGAAATTTTAATATTCATCTAAGCTACAGAATAATTGTATGTTAGAGTACTCACGGTGTCCAATGTCCATGGGAGGCGTTGTATAGCACTTCAACTGTTCTTGGCCGATACTTGTAACCATATATTGTATAATAAAGCACAGTTCACACAAATAATATAGTTCCCATATTACACATACAATACAATTAATACTTTCACAAAGATGAATATTTTATAAAAGGTAACATAACATAGAAAAAGAATTAAGTGATATTTATTTAAATTAAAAGTAAACTGCTGCGTTAATTAGCGTGTAAAAAAAACGAAAGGAATTGCGGAGCGAAAAATCCACGTGTTGTCTCTTTAGACTCGTCTTGTGTAACAACTCTAGTCATACTACTTTTTTCTAGTTAGCTCCCGACATCAATCGGACGAGTCGTGGTTTGTCGCTAGAAGCCAACGACCAATCCAAAGGTCCGGAAGTACTATACAGGTGGTATTATTTGTAAGGTTTGGGGTGAACTGACTTCCAGTTTAAAATTGCCATCTAACAACTAAAACTTATATTAAACATTTGTAACATCTATAAATAAAATAAAGTTTAAATTGTTTTTGTTTATATCATTCATTGGTTTATATATCTGCTTCATGGTGCATTTGAGTAAAGTACTTTGTGATGAAAAGTTATATATACCATGTTGTTATTTACTTACTTCTTCGTATGACTTCCAACATCAAGTAATACCACCAATTCGATGTCTCCTATAAACTTCTGCTGCAATTGATCACAGTGATTTGTGGAGGTAAAGTCTTGTCTACTAGACACCTTGGACTTTAGAGTTTACCTGGCTAGATTAAAAACAGAACAGTTAAAAAAATATGTTCCAGAGTATCATCAGAAACTATGCACACTCTCCAAATAGTAGGGAAGTTGTGAGTTGGAAATGGCAAAGATAAAAAGCAGTGAAAATATGTCCAGTTCTAGCTGGAGCTGTAAATAAATGTCTCTACCTCACGGCGCATTTGGTAACACATTGTAGAGTCAGTTGGATTATAAATATCCTTGCATAATAACTTTATCTTGTTTCCTTGAAGTCCAGATTTTAGTGATTTCTTCCTTCACTACTGATGCACAACTACACAACAAATGTTGAATGTGTAGAACTAGGCCTAAAACTGATGGTGTCTCTCTCATAATTTGGACTCCAGTTTCTTTACCAGGGCTACCACGATGACTAGGAATCCATTTTAATACATTCCTTTCAGATACTAGAACAAATTTCAGTATTTTTGAAATGAAAAAGATATAATAGGAAGGAGTTATTAATACCATGTAACACAATTATAGTTTTTTTCACTATCAATATCACCATTTAAATCATAATTCACCAGGATTTTTATGGAATTTCTAATATTACTCATGTAACAAATTTTTAGTACCCATATTTCTAAATCAAAATATTTTAATAAACAATTGAGACAAAAATAACCACTGGAACATCCATACATATTGTTTACTTCGTAACTTTATATGGTTTAGATTTATTTTTTATGACAAAGGAAAAAAAGGAAATTCCTTGTAAAAAAAAAATTTAAAAAAAAAAAAGTTTCTTTATCATTGTCTTGCTATACCAACTAAGCAACATTTTGTCGGAACTCTTCTAATTCATCAAGTGACAAACATTTACAACGCATATTTATAAATAAAAAAAATTTAATTAACAATTAAGGGAAAAACAATAATACTGCAACTAACCCGACATTGTTTACTTCGTAACACTCAAACTGTTCACCTGTCTACTCAATTGTTTGAAAGGGCAAAGCAAATAAAGGGAAATTTCTGTGTTGACTTTCTATGTACTATAATCTAGAATAGAAAATGTAAATGAAGAAGATAAGGAATAAATGTTTAGGCCTTTCACCACTGCAATAGCAATGGTTCAAATAGAAGTAAGGGAAGAGTAGGAACAGTGTCAAACATGACAGCAAACCTGTGGATTACATTCCACATATCACTAGGGTTACAAACTCTTTTGTGCCAAAAATACAAAGATTTTGACCTAACAAAATCAGTAATATAATGTTGTTTTTTTTTATCTTAAAACAGGTTTATTGCATAAACAACCAACAATTACAAACTACAGAATTTCTTGCATATATTTGTTTACATTTTTATGCAGCAGCCTGAAGTTTATGACCATTCCTTACAAATTCCACAAATTCTTAACATGTGAAGCCAAAATGAACACATATTTGTAATTCATCTTTCATCAAATTTACATTACAACAGTTCTATCACATCATTTACGGTTTGAGAAATTTGTTTTGTTGAATATTGGATCCTCCTATACTGAGAACAAAGCCAAGAATCTTATTTATCTTCTGAGCTTTTATACTTTTGGCTATTGCTTCAGTCACCAATAGAAATTTGTGTACCTATTACAAAATCAAGAAAGAAATGTGGAATTGCCAACCGACTTGAACCAGAAATAGGAAACAGACTGTTTGTATTTGCTACTTATCAATGCAGTAATTTTAAAAAGATATTACATCAACGTATGAAGGAAACAATAATGTAATTATTATTACCAGGCACCAGATTTGAAAAAAATTGCTGCTGGTTTAACTGTTAATATAGTGTCATTTTTTAATTATGGGAGATACCATCTCCCGGATTAAATAAAAATGGGAGACAGGCTATGGATTAAAATTCACAAGAATATGGGAGTTCCTGTATAATATGAGAGAGTTGGCAATACTGCCCAACACACTGAATATGGTCACAGTCTTCCATGTGATAACTTTTTTAAATCACTTATCATAGACTAATAGATTTTATAAATCAGTTAATCCCCTACCAGCCTCTTTCCATTAGACCTTCCAATTCTTCTTCTTCTTCTTCTTCCTCCTTCCCTTCCTCTACACTCACTTCAGAAAAACATGACTCTAGGAGTCTGTAATGATCAGATGTTGTATTATTTGTTTAAAGTTAGTAACTTACTACAGGCTAGATGATGTATTGTGTCTCATAGACGTTGACTGTTTATATTGGAATCAGCATCTATACATATAACCTGATCCTCAAGAGGTTAAAAACATGCTTGTATAGAAAGATCATTGACATGAACAGACTAAAAAAGTTTCGATCCCAAGATTTCGTAAAATAAGTTTCAAAAGTGTTGAACAAGAAATATTTAAATGAATCCTTAACAATGTTAACAAATTGTTTCATAATTTTAGTGAAACGTACAGTACTTATGATGGATTTGACTTACCAAACTATTGAGTGAACATTTCCTTCATGTCTTCATAGTGTTTATTTTCATTTTGATGCTCATATACACAAACATTAGTTACAAATTTTTTTTTTTCCATATTTGAATGCTTGCTTATATATCTGCCATTTTAACAACACATCACACAATACAAAATCTGTAAAAATAACTCGAAATTCCAACAAAATCAGCACATGTTGAATAAATTAATATATTAGATAATTAGAATATTAGCTTGTATGATTGTTTGATCAGAACGGTGTTACCATCATTTGTCTTACATCATGAAAATAATTTTATGGTATTATAAAAAAAAAAAATCCTATTGAGGATCAATATAATCGTGTATGGTAACACTGGAGGTAAAAATATTATTAATTAAGTAAATATTTTAATAATACTACTATATTTGTTTCAGGCATATATTTTAACCATGTTTTCCTTGCTCGTCACTTTGTCACTAGCTAGAAACAAAATACAAACTTTGTCTTCTCCATCATATATTTTAAAAACAGCAATACCTATATATAGATTATATTACTTTACTACAAAAATTGCTCTCTTTTGGTGGTTAAATTGAATATAGAACAAGTGGTGAACAGATCATAATAAGCCAAATACTTGTACCAACTTATATATTGAATAAAAACAAACAATAAAATAATATACATCCTCTTTTGTCACGTAACAATGACATGCCCAGCAAGCCATTGTTGGGACACGCAACCTGGTGCTATGCTGAGCACACCCATGATCATTAATAGTTAAACATTTTGTACATTACTGTAAGTAATAAAGATAATTTATAAACCTTAGAACTATTCCAACATTCTACATATCCAATCATTCAACTAATCCTTTAATTTCATACTGAGATCATTAACAGAATCTATGCAGATTGGAACAATAGAATTCACAATCTTGACATCTCTACTATAAAATTTTTTAACCATTTCAAGATACATGAAAATGAAGTTTTGATATTATTTGTATATTCATAAACAAGCTCAGGAAGACAAAAAAACAGTGCACCAAAATAACCAGCTGCACATAGTCAAAATATACAAATTTCATTTGGAGTTTTTCATGAGGGATATATTAAATGGTGCTTACACATACGAAACATTGTCAACACATAGAATGAACAAGCAACAAAGTCTAGCACACTGTTCCAAGCATAACCCCAAAAAATGCTTCTACTTGTAACATTCCTATTATGACAAAAGCTTCTACTATTTGGTTTTGTATGTGAATCAATTCATAGTGTAGTTTTTCACGCTATAGTCAATCATCAAACAATTCCTGCAACTATGTTTAGTATTATTATATTAGAATTTAAAAGAGAAGGTTAGTTAAATCAGTTGATGGCAAATATCTTTTGCCCCAGAAACAATTATAAAATTTAGGTCTTTTAACTTTTTAAATTTTGTATACATCGAATTTAATATACACACACACACTTTATTATTCCCACTTTAACTCAATAATATCTTTTAACAAAATTGTCTCTCTCTTTCTCACACTCTATCAAAAATGTAATTCACATTATAATTCTAAGCTGGAGCATAACTAGAGGTAGACCAATGAAGATTAGATTAGATTATTAGGGTATGAGGACTCAAGATCCTTGTATATCAACCTAAGTATAGTTTACAGCTCAAGGACCTACTAGCAAGGCTAAGCTAGTATCGAAGTCATCACCCAGTTGTAAGGGCCCAAAGATACCTCTCTTTTTAGCCTCAAGTCCTCTCGCATTCCAGGATGGATCACTATTCAGCCTTAATTAATAACGAGTTGGTTAGTTGTACAGTAGTGCCACTTATAAGCTTTTTGCCGAGCTTTTGTTCAGAGTAATCCTGCCAGACTGTCTTTGGACAATAGCATTGTAGGCAAAAGATTTTGATATGCCACAGACTATATCTGGACTCAAACAGTATGATTTTACTATTGTTGTTTTGTTGAAGCAGAAAAGTATTAGATATTAGAGCTCCTTTCTCCATGAAGATCACAGAAAATGACTTGAAATGACATCTTCTAAATGTAGAAATTTATACTCAGTCCATCATCAATGTCCTCACTTTGTTTGTTTGTTTGGCATCGGAATAGGATTCAATCACAATAGCCATCTTGATGGAAAGAATGTCCTTATAAGTCGTTACTTTCTTTCCAGATGGCTCTGGTGAGGATTTATATCAGAAACTTGAGAATCAAACAAGAGAAAGAGAAGAAGAAAGAAGATCTCCAATAGTAAAGAGTAAAACAGGCAGGCAGCATGTACAGGAGTATTGCTGACTATAGAAAGAAAGGCTCCCAGAACAACAAGAAGAAGAGAGCTGGGAGAGGCTGTTTGCGATTGGTAGTCCAATCGGGCGGTGGGATCGCCAACCCCTACGCCGTACTACAATGAAAAGCCTCAAGATATGTTATTTAATTTCCTAATTCTTAAATACCATATGAACAATTATTGAAAATGTATTTAATTTAAAACCATACACAATTATTTAACTATACACTATTAAACACTCTTTAAATAGATTTAAGACAATAATTATTTCTATATGTCTCTGCACATCTTAGGTTAGAACAAATTCAGCAAGAATACTTACACCTTTAACGACTACCAACACCTAAAATTAATAAAATTTAAATTTACATAAGTTATGATATTCAAAATCTAGAGCCCACATTCACTTCACATCACAATTCGTTTCTACCGTCTATTCACTTCCAGATCACCACATGCTACCTCTTGTTTCCTTTTTTGACTGGCTCCCTTTTTTCTCAAATTGCTGTGCTGATGTCTCCAGAAGTCCCATGTTAGTCATTTTACACTGGTTTTCAGCTTCCAACACATCTAATTTGTTTAATACGTCACATGGATGAAATCTATTGACTGGTTTTCATTCTGGTCCATTCACCCGAGGTTTTTCTTATTGCAACATTAACGGTTAATTTCAAACAAAGTAATTTTAAAAAGCATATTCCTAACTATTTAAAATCTTCTTTTCATATGTCCTAAATATTTATATCCTTACTAATTTAGGAGTAATTTAACAATTCTGGGACTTTTGGTATATGAACCAAAAGTCCCAGAATTGGTATCTAGTATATATGCAAGCAAATATAGTGGCACGTTTCTCTTAGTTGTTGGCGTTTCCACACAAAAACATAAACAAAATTGAAAATCCGGTAATTATAACAAACTAATATATTAGGATATATATATATATATATATATATATATATATATATATATATATTAAATAAAATGTTTCAACCTTTGGCCGAAAATGTAATAGGGGAATAACAATCAGATTTCCATTCTGGCAGATTGACAATAGACCAACCATTCAGTTACCCAAACAATCAGCAAAGGATGGGAACAAAATGTTAATATATACCAAATAATTGTAGACTCCAATCATTCATATGATAGCATAGTTAGAGAGAAATAATGTACTATAATTCTTGAGTTTGGAATAGCAACAAAACTAGTAAAACCTACTTAAATTACTATGACAGAAATAGCTGTCCAAGTTAAATACAAAAACCAACGTTCAGAACCCTTCTTAATAACTCAAGTCTTATACAAGAACCAAGCGCTATTTAATAAGTATTTTATTATGTTAATAGAAACATGTAAATAGACAGATATGAAATATTCCTCAATAAATTGATGCAAATAGTAGCATACCATAATGTCGAGAATATTACCAAGGATTAAGAGGAAGGAAGGCATATGAAGAGCTGGCATATGAAGGGTGTGGATATTTCCATTAACGTGAATGGAACAAAGATGCTGAATCAAATAAGAAGTTTGAAGTTATAATCAGCACGAAGGTGCTGGTCAAAGTTTAATAGTTGGGAACAACAATATAGAAATTGTTGGAAAAGTTACATATCTGGGCATGGAACTGTCATGGAATGGAAGGGAGGATGGATAAATCCAATGCAGAATGCTATTAGGCAATAAACCATATTTCACACTGTTGCACATCTACGATCAAAAATTATACATTGTAGTAACAAGATGAGAATTTAAAAGACATGGATTAATTAAAGCAATAAAGCTAAAGTTTAAAAATTATTGGAGTTTCAACAAGAAATATTTTCTGTTACATTAAAATTTATTTAAAAAACAATTATCTGACCAATTCTAACCTGTGGTAGTGAAACAGGAGTCCTGAACTAAAGAGGAATTAAGCTCTTAAATACTTTTAAGAGGCAATTCTAAAAAGAATATGGGGGCCATAACAAGAAAATCTAAACTGAAGAAGAAGAACAAACTCTGAGATAGTTTATGGAAAGCAACACCACTATCAATGTATATTAAATTGAAAAAAAAAACTGATGGGCAGGTCATGTAATAAGAACCAGCAATGATTGAATCCTACAAAAATATTAAATATAGAAAATAGAGGGGAAGAAATAAGACACCAAAGAGACAGGGTGAAATCATTTAAAAAGAAAAACACTTTTTAGGACTCAAATGGCTTCAAAACAGATATCAACACACCCCTTCTTGCACGAATATTTTGACGTAATCAACACCATCATCATAGCACTGACTGACAAGGTATTGCTTCTAATGCAAGAACAAGTGGACTGTGGATTGATGATTCATTTGTTTCTATTCAAATGAGATGATGATAGCTCTTGGGTTTGAACAGCAAATTTGTGTGGCTGAGCATTATGGGAAGCGATACAATACCACTACTAAAAATATATCTCACCATTTGTTTTGGATGGCACGACACAGTTTTTTTTAGGATTTCTCAATAAGATTTACATAGCTGGTTGTAGGAAATCAGCAAGCAAAACTCTCTTACATTCCAAAATACTGTGCACATGATCAAAGTACTAATTGTTTAAACTATTTATGCTAGAGACCGTAGGTACTTGGTGGTATTCCATTTTAAATAAAATTAAAACAACAAATTTTTTAGTATCAACCACAATGTTTTAATAGAAACTTGCCGACCATGGTTTCGCTAGTTAAAGCATTGTCAAGGACTTATACAAGGATTTGTTGTTTTAATTTTACTAAATGTTTGTTTATATTTCTACTTTTTCGAGGCTTGGTGTGCTTCTACCAGATTGATCAATGTTTTTATTCCAACAGAATATAAAACACCCACATCTCTAAACAATGTCCCACAATTAATTTCATACAGTATATTGAAATTTGTGGCAATTCACAAATGATGAAATCTTAAACTGTTTGTGTTCATGAAGTTTTTTTTACAAGTTTCACCAAATCATCATTTAGCCACCCATTCCTATCTAATATAATATGTATTTTCACACCCTTCATAAAGCTAACCCAATATTTCACTATCACTGTAAACTTCACCAATCTGAAGAAAAATTTCCGCTGGTTTCACAAATCTTGCATTAAAAAACAAAGAGAAATACTCTGTAGTTCACAGTTTTTAAATTGTATTAAACATTTTAATTGTATAAAAAAATTTAAAAAAATGAACATTTACTTTTTCTATAATGGTGTCTTTAGTCAAGATTATTATATGAAGAAGCTCATTATGCATGCACGTTCTGACAACCAAAATACTTTAGCAGGAACATTTGGAAACTACTTACTTTCCGAACACGCCTTGTTTATCAAATGAAAAAATGATATTTTTAAAACAATTATTGTTGTAAAATTCTTATGTCAAATTATTACATTGTTTTTAACATACAATACATTGGACTAGAGGTTGTAAATTAACTAACATAAACATATTATAGCCGACTATTCTTGTAATAGCGTTGCACTTAGCCAGCAGACACAATATTATTCTTCATGTCTTCTCTTCCATAGCCGTGCTAATCTGACATTACAATGCCAGTCATCCAACTCTAGGCATTGTTCCTCTATATCAGGTAATGATAAATTACCTCAACAACTGTTTTCAATTTGTTATTACTCTAGCTTTGAGCCTATGTATGGAACCACCAAATGTTTATCAAAGAAGAAGTTCCATAACATACGATATTGTGATGTTTCAAAATGTGGGTTGAACAGTTGTAGTTATGACTTCACTTTCAGAACGTACTAGTGTGTTGAAGCCAATAGACATGCTGTCCTTTTAAGTTTCCAAAAGTGGGCCGTTAGATGACACCACTAAAGGTTTTAAATTCTGTGCTTCAAACCATACACTGAGATGCACAATCTGTTACTAAGTAAGTTATCATCTTTGATGCAATATTTAACAACAGATATTGCTAACTCATCAAATTTCAATTATCATAATAATATTGCAATACTTATTATATATCTACAAAAATAAAATAAATTGTAAACGATAAGAATCAAACACAGTTTCTTGAAGAGGCTGCGAGGTCTTCCATCCGTGAGATACCTGTAGAGTCGAGCTTCTGATTTGTATTATCTACAAAAGCCCGGATCTACAGGGTAGATCACGAATGTGCCTTTTGATGTTTGATATTCAGTGTTTGATCAATTAAAATAACAAGTATTATACTTTACATTTTAATCAGAAATAATGACTCTATAAGACTTGAGAGAAGCGGCATAGTTAATTGACAGAAAGCATACTTTTATCGCTACAATAGAAACTGGTGCATCATCACAGGTTATGCTAGTTCAATCTCAGTTGATGCTATTTTATTTCTATTTGTTATGTACTCTTCATTACTCTAATGGGTATAAAATAAATACATTAAGCAACAAACAAAATAAGTAAGAATTTAAAGTGTTCGTCTTTTTCCTTTATTGATAATTTGAAATAACCAAATGTTTTCTTTTACTTTCCAATTACAAAGTATGATATGTATTCTGATGATTCTTGATGTTTTTAATGCACTATAAATATACATTTAGACTATTAACCATATGATATCTGTCCATCAATTTCTAATGGAAATTTTATTAATTAATATCTCAAGATAGTTAAAGTCATAGCATTTGTGATGCTCTTTCAGTTACGAAGGGACTTACATTTTACTTCTTCTTGTTTACTCAAAGTAACTGCACTGGAAACTATTGCTGAATGGTACCCTGCAGGCGAATGGTTGCATATCTATACCGACGGTTCAGCAACTAACGCAAGAAGCAACGCCGGTGCCGGCGTATACTGAAGCTCTTCCAAATCGCAGCCCCCGTTGGAAAAATGGCTACCAATTTTGATGGGGAAGTTAATGCTATACTCTTAGCCGTGCAGCGGATAGCGAGGTTACAGATAATGAAAGTGGTGTTGTTCATCGACTCGCAGGCGGCAATAACATCTATCTGCAGTTATGAAATGACGGATAATCAGGAAGTTCTGAGTTGCAGACGAACTATTGACAAATGTATAGGAAGTGGATCTACGCTCGTGCTCCAGTGGATCCCTGGTCATGTTGATGTAAACGGCAACGAAGAAGCGGATAAATTAGCAAGATCAGGTGCAAGAAAGGAACAACCGGACAAGCCCACTACGTTGCACGACGCAAAAAGACACATAAAAAATTACCTGCGAGCAAGATGCATTACGACACAAAAAGTATCGGCTGAAGGCAAAAAATGGGAAAGTCTAACGGAAAAGAGCGGAAGGCCACCAATCAACTTGCCACGCCTACAACAAGTTGCTAATATCCGACTATTAACGAGTCATGATTATCTACAAAAACACCTCCACCGGATAGGGGTCACCATCGACCCTTACTGTCCCTTATGTAACAATAGGCAGGAACTGGACTGCGAGCACCTGAAATTATGTCCAGCTCTTGCGGAAAAGAGGGATTCTCCTGACTATGACCTCTACTGGGCTGCGAGGAAACTAATGGCGGAAGCCTATTGTTTGGCGTAATTAAAAAAAACAAAACTTCTTCTTGTTTAGGATCAAAAAATGCTGTCATCGTAGGTTTTCATTAAAATAGCACTAAATAGAGACATGAGCCTCGAATAATAGCAAAATAGGAAAAGTTGATCAAGAGAGACGTGATATGAAAGATGAAAGAAAGGGATCTAATTTTTAACTAAACACCCAAATATCCTGACAAAAATCGATTTTTGTGTATCGGTACATAGGTAAAAACGTTTTTCACTATTTTCAATTTAAAGAGCCATAACACTTCATCATTCACGTTTTTACTTCAACTGACTCTGGCATTTATCTCACAAAATTAGACCCATTTTATTACAGTTTACCTATTTTCAGTATAACATGTTGTAGAGCACTCTATATTATTAATACTTGAATAAGGATGACAGACTGCTTTTTGTTTCTGTTCTTTCTCTTCTTTATTTTTTTAAGGGGAGTTTCTGTTGTTGTTATTTACTGTGTAACTAATGTATTTTTGTGTGTGTTTTTTTTTCATCTTTGGTATATTAAAAAATGATCTGTAAAGGAAGAAATTCTGTTTACGTTAATATTATGTAATAAATAAGTATATAAACACTTGTTCTCCTCCGACCTGTCATTATTAGAGTAATCAAGGGATAGAGGTATCGGTTTTTGTTGTTGTGTGTTACTTATGGGTAGCTCAGATCTGTGTGCATTAACATTTTGGGATTGCAGTAGAGTTGTGCTATGTCCTGTGATCTTTTAAAATCTTTGTCTAGTATCTGACATAGGAGGAGGTGTTTACTAGTAATGTGACATAAGGTGCTTTGTTTTTAAGAGCAGATGTTAAGCCATCGAGGTGTGAAGCAAGGGAGTCATGTACAGTATTAAAAAAGTAAAAGCACAGCAGTTTGTCTTTAGCGCCTAGACTAGTTCTTCTCTTACTCCAGAGGTATCTATTTAATGTTCTTTTCCTTCAAAGTACCTCAATTTCCTACTTTTATTGATAACTTGACAAAGCTATGAATGATTGAACATTTGTCTTGCCTTATGTTTTGTATCTCTCTGTAAAGCAAAGGGGCTTAACAAATGCTCTCCAGTGAACACTGTGAGCTAAAAGCATCTTCAAATCCTGCCAGCTCTTTAGCATACTCTCAGCCTCCCTCAGCAATACACTTTGCCACATCATCTTTGCTCTTCCCCTTTTTTTGGACTCGGAGGTTCCATTCAAGGACTTTTCTTTTTATGGTAATATCCAGCTGTCACAAAACATGTTCAATCCAACGCCATTTCCATTCTTTTATCTCGTCTTCCATTGAGATTTTTCACAGACAAAAATTTACAAATTCTTGAATCTTGTGTGCCTTATATACCTTCTAAATTTCATACATGTAGAGCAGTACTGCCTTGACGTTTGTGTTAAATATCCTTAGTTTGGTTTCCATTTTCAATTCTGTGTAATGCCATATTAGCCTCAACTATGAGAAAACACTGTTCATCTTTTTGATTCCCCTCTCTAATCCACCCTTAAATGACGCCATAATGCCCCAAGAATACAAACTTCCCACCCTGTCAACCATTACAAATTGAAAATTGTAGACTAGACATATATAAGTTCTAACAGAAATATAGAATATTATAAACTAAATTTACAGTAATAACATATTTTCATTGTCAAAATTATATATCTGGTTCAAAATCAAAACCCTCAATCTCCTAAATAAAACATGTATATACATTTTACATTAGTTAGTTATTAATCAGAAACTCCTTTCTTTTTACAAAGGCATCAGTGAAAATAAACAGATTTAAAAATATTTATTAACTTTTAACACTTTTAATTGTTCATCTTTTGCTTAAAATTTATATACATTTTAAGCAAAACATGAACAATTAAAAGTGGTAAAAAATATATACAGAGAGGATGTAAAAAAATGTGCACTAATTTGTTATTAGGATAGCTAAACATGGTTTGCAGTAATCTTATTTGTAGGGAGGGGTTGCATCTATGAGCTCACATTTTTTTAATTTTGTATTTCAAGAAGTCACAGAATAGAGCATTTGTATAGTCATGTGATGTCTTATTTTGAAGATCTAATCTGTAATAGAAATGAGGTATGACAAAGGTAATGGGACGGTATTCCTCTTCATTATATTAATAATATTAGGGTGTTTAAAGAAAACAATTTTCTAATCATAGATTTTTTTGGGCAGATTGGTGGTGTGAAATCGAATGGCCAGTTTGATATACTGATCTTAATCCATTAGATATCTTTTACAGGGTCATTTAAAATAACTGTCTTCATACAGCAACAGTTCAAGATTTATGAAACAAAATTAAAGAAGAATGTTGACCAACAACAGCAGAAATATTTACAAACTACGTAGAGGACACATAGACGTAAATTTGAGTATTTTATTTGAGGTAAAGTAAATAGTAGAAGTTGATACTAAAAAAAAAAAAAAAAAAAAATCTCATTGAAGCTATGCATGTCCATTAAAAGAACAAAACATGTTCAATTACATGAAATTTAATATTTTAAATAGTCTATTATGTTTCAAAGAGAGAACCAATTAACTCAACGTTGTATAAGTTTGATGTAAGGTGGGTGCCATGTGCAGGGCCGTCGCGTGGTTTGTGGGAGCCCAAGGCGAAGTTGAAATCGGCGCCCCCCCCCCTTAAAAACCCCCGTATTTTGTCCGTTCCAGTTTTGGTTCGGGGGGATAAACCCTAGCTCTTTAGAGCCATTCCATTATCCACCACCTATGGACCCGCCGTGTTCCGGACTGGAAAAACCGGCAGATATAAATAAAATCATCACGGACCACCCACCCTCCCCTACATATTTTATATACATACATTTTTATTTACATTTGATTTATTTATTTACATAATTTTATATTTCATTCTCCGTTAATGTCTTTAGTGCTCTTTCTTGTAGTCCATAAATTCAAACTTTAAACTTTGAAAGGCATTCGCCTGGCTTTCGCATTAGCAAAAGTTCTTAAAATTTCTTTGAAGTCTAAGTTTTTTGCTGTGTCATTCTCTATTGAAAGAATGGCGAGAGAGTTCAGCCTTTCCTGTGCCATTGTAGAGCGCAAATACGTTTTTATGAGCTTAAGTTTACTAAAGCTCCGTTCGGCACTAGCAACTGTCACGGGTATTGTTAGTAAGACTCTTAGTGCGACCCACAAGTTTGGGAACAAATCTGTACTGTTTGTGGTTTTTATCTTACACAATAGATCTTTTGGTGAGACTTTGATGTTCTTTTGGTTTCCATGATCCAAAATCGAACTTACATGTAAAAGTTCATGATACAGCTCAATGCCGTTTATATCTGACACTTTGGTTATTTCGTCTGTTAAATGTATTTCAAGGTCCAAGCAACTTTTTTTTAGATCTTCTTTTCCTGGAAGTTGAGCATCATCAACATTACTCAAAAATCCCCACATTTTTCGGTGTTCCTTCAACGCAGATGATCTTTTCTCAAGTGAGGCCAGAACGTTATCTACTAATGGATAAAAAACTTCTCTTGTAAAGGTTTCTTCAGATGACGATTGCACTTCCTCAGAAGACTCATACAAAAATACGCGTTTTCTTTTTCGAATCCTTTTCTCGGAGAAAACAGGTTCTATACCAAGTTCGGCTGCTATTTCTTTAGCTGAGATTACTGCGTCCACATATCCAGTCTCTCTAAACCTGTTTAAAAACTCCAAACACTTGTTGAACTTCTCAGAACAGTCACTGATATCTACATCTTTACCTTGAATGCTTTTACTGATCAAATTAACTTCAAACAGAATTTCATTCCACAAAATCAGAGTTACGATGAACGAAAAGTCTTCCATCTGACTAATCAAAGATTGAGCTTCAGAGGCTGTTTGGGGGTCATCTATTTTGTCGCCTAACTCAACCAACGCATCTCTGACTTCCACATATTGGTATCTGACAGCTTGAACAGCACTTATGCGAGCTTCCCAACGCGTTTCACACACTTGCTTTAAAGTAAGTGCTTTAGTATGGTCGTTTATTATACACCAGCGCTTTGTTGAACTTGAAAAGATGGTAAAGAGTCGTTGTAGAATACCAAATAAAGACGTAGACTTAACTGATGATTTTGCTCCATCAGCAATCACTAGGTTTAGGCTATGGCATCCACAGGGAATAAACACAGCCGAAGGGAATTTTTCCAGTACTCGGGCTTGAACTCCATTATGTACACCTGCCATATTAGCGCCATTGTCATATCCTTGACCTCGACAGTTGGTCATGTTCAAACCACACTCTTCAATTTCTTTGAACAATAAGTCAGCGAGAGCTTCTCCAGTAGTTCCTTCGGCAACTCGATAGGCTATAAAACTTTCTTCTATTTTGATTTTCCCATCTTCATCTTCAGTGACATAGCGAATCGTTAAAGAAACTTGCTCCTTGTGACTTATGTCTGGAGTACAATCAAGGATAACGGAAAAATATCTGGCTTCCTTTATTTTAGTCAAGATGCTTTGCTTTACTGAATCACCTAGTATAGTTAGTAGTTCATTTTGTATTGACACGCTTAATAAATGAAATTGTGTTTCTTTTTCAGTTATACGTCTTAAGTGTTCCATTAGTACAGTATCAAATTTCCCTAAAAGTTGTACAAGTCCAAGGAAGTTCCCATTATTTTTGGTAAAAACTTTGGCAGATGACCCACGAAACCCCATATTGTGCTCTGCTAGAAATAAAGTAATTTCTACTAACCGACGCAACACTTCTGCTGAACGCTGAGCCTCAGTTTCAATTTGCCTTATGATGTGCTGATTAATTGAAGTGTCTCCTTTAATTCTTTTTTCTGCTTCAAACCATTCAGCCATATTTTTGAAATGATCTGGTGACAACTCATGGGATTTTAAACGGTCTGTCAAATTTTTCCAGTTATTAAAACCCATTGCTTGTCCAAAATTTGACTTTGATGATGGATTAAATAGCCTACAACAGAAACAGTAGACAGCATCCGATTTTTCAGAATAAATCAGCCATCTCCTTGATATTCTTTCTCCGTTTTCCAAAATCCGATATCGAGATTGGTTTGAAAAGTGCCTACCGTCGTTATTTTTTGGGTAATCACGGTCTTCTTTAAAATATTCAGTCGGCCCTTTCAAAATAAGTTCATCACGGTGAACATGGAGAACACGCGCTGGCCACGTTGATGGATCTGAAGTTATCACCGGCACCTGATCTGGTTCAGATATTAATTCAATTTCAGTGTCTGTTGACAGTGTTATCACTATTTTATTGTCACTAGAACTATCACAATCACTGTAGTCACGATCGCTTGTAACGGTATCATCAGCAGTACGGCCAGTATGGGAAAGTACAGGCACAAATTCTGTGTCTTTGGCCTCTTGCTCTTGAATGCTACTTTGTGAGGAAGAACTACAGCTTGATACAAACGTAGTACTGATCTCAACAACGGGAACATTTTGTGTCGTATTGGTTTTAAAAAAATTTGTTAGTTTTGGCACTTTACTTAACAAAGCCTCGTTCGCTAACTCACTTTCCTTGTTCAACCTTCTCCTTTGTGCCCCTGACAACTTTTTCGACATAATAATGCTTGAGTTTTCAACTAATATCACATAACTTAAATCTAAAGGCACCACACCATACACACGCACTGTGTGGACTGTCACTATTACACTATACGCTTATACACTTCACAAGTTCACAACAACGGTGTCTGACGCGTACTGAATGCAGCCAGCGACTGACTGACAAGTGACGACTGGTTGAGTTTAGTGTAATAAGTTGAGGGGAGGGGGGGCGCCGGCGCGGCGCGAGCCGCTGTGAGTGTGGTGAGTCATGACAGCTTTGGATTCGTATCAGTGATTTGTTTAGCAGTGCAGCGCTGCTCGTCGGTATACACAGTTGCTGAGACTGATAAATCTATTACATTACCAGTTATGCATAGACAGAATTTTACGTACTCAGTAATGCATCAATTTTATAATACAGAGTTCAAAACAGTTGTCAAAGTGCTTATAAATAAAAGTAGATAACACGTGCATGCGGTGCATGCATTTTTTTTTTTACCCCCGCTCGGTGGCGCCCCCTGGATTGCGGCGCCCAAGGCGACCGCCTCGGTCGCCCCACCCACGCGACGGCCCTGGCCATGTGCAATGATTACATTTTGAAAAATAATCACTGAAATAAAATTAGAGTGAAGATTATAACTAATTGTCCCACTTTCCTATACATGAAAAAGGGTAATCTGAATGAGTCAAAATTTTACAATTTGGTGTGTTCTACAGGTCCATTAAATTTTGATAAAAATCCTCAAATTATGAACATTATTATCATTGGACAAATTGTTATAAAACTTATGATATTTATATATTTTGAAGCTCTGATTTCTAATTTAAAAACGATTTATATTTACCTGCCACCATACATCCCAAAAGTTATCAACATTGACAAATTATGAAATAAATTGTATTAATTAATTTTTAAGAACATTTTATTATTATAACTACTGTTTTATATTCATGAGCTATAAGTGAGGTTGTTCTTTGAATTGACATAAAATAATTAGTTATTTTCAATATATGTTACAAAATATAATCAGACAGAATTTGAGATGGAGATTGATGGCTTAGTCAAGATATTTGATTATATATACAGAAGTTTATTTAAAAATACTGTGGTGCAAAAATTAACAGCTGTTATGAGAGTATAAACAATGTTAAACAATCAGCTGCTTGCACCGATGAAAGTTTCAAATTTTGTTTATGTAGATTATGTTAGTTTTGGACAGTTAGGCAGCTATACAGTCTGTAAGCACAAAGGAACAATATTCATTACTAGTGTGGGATAGTCACCGAACCAACCAAGCTTTTGACCCAAAACCAGGCAAAACATAGCTGGATACCAGATCACAGAAAATACGAAGGTAACGAAAAGGCAGATAAACTGTAAAAAATGGGACTAAGAGATCTTTCATTGGCTCAGAACATGTATGTGGAACAACTGAAGCTGTAGCAAAATATACTCTAAAACAATGGCTAAACTCAAAAATGGTGAAAAAATTGACAAAATAATCCATGAGAAAACCATAAGGATTACTGGTCCAACCAGATATGAAACTCCACAAAGTATGGAAATCTGAGGAAAATCTTAAGTTTCGTATCAGGCCACATCACTTTCAAGAAGCATCCTAGCACCAAGGGATTTTCCAAGGAAACTTGAAATACAGACTATGTAATCAGTACCTAGAAACTGCAGAACATATACTTCAAAAATTCAAAGCAATATGACATAGAAGACAACTGATATTCGGCCCAGATGCAACCTTTGAAGCAACAAGCAACCTAGCTAGCAAAATCCTGACTCTACCAAGGGAATAGACATAAGCCAGTTAGAAAAATTTAAGAAGTAGTTAGCTAAAAGTCTTATAGGCTGAAGTATCTGGGGGATAATTATCACTTCTATTTGTAATAATAATGTTAGTTTTAACCAATTCCATGTGATAGTTGTATAAATGATAAATATGATATTATCAATACAAAAGGAGTTTTATGTTTTGAAATTTGCACAACGATATCTGTAAACTATTCACCTCACAGACACTGCAATGCGTATCGGATGTGAGAATTCGAAATAAATGGTTGTTCCTGCCATCCACAACATCATAAGAGATGGTGAACAAAGCGTAAGAAGTTTATGCTGGCAGTAAAAAAAAAAGAAAAAAAGTCTACAACATGGACTAGTTTAGAACTATAGGTGTCACAGTCTACTGTTTGCCGTATCTAGAGAAAGCACCTTTGTTTTTAAGAAATAGAAATTACAATTAGTACAAGAATTAAAACTAAATGACAAACTGAAACACCAGGTCTTTTGAACTGAATTTCAGGGTATATCAGAAGAGAGGGTTTTTCTAGCAACTCATGTACTCTAGTTTCCTCTTAATTGGAAAAGTATACCGATACATAATTAGGATCTGAGGTTGAGAACCAACATTTCATTGTTGATCTTGTGAGGGATTTTCCAAAAGTAAAAGTGTTTTGTGCTATGAGCAGACATAAAATCCTTTTTTGCCAAAAAATTCCTGTCCATGTTTAATCAGGACATAATATTGGAATTGTTTTAGGTGTAGGAAGATATGGGATATAAATATAGTCTTTCAATAGGATGACGCTCCATTACATTTTCATATGGATGTTCAAGCATACTGCAATGATGTATTTTCGTAATGTTGGATTGGCTGAGCCGACGAAGAAGATTTGGCAATGCTAATTTGACCTCCAGTTTTGCCAAATTTGACAATATGTGATTACTTTATTTGGGGATACATCAAACACTTAGTGTGTGTCCCTCCTCCTTCTTCAAAACTTACATGACATAAAGCTGCATCACTGATTGAAGCAGTGGAATCAATATTTGGAGGTATTCTGATACGCACCTGGGCAGAGCTCGAACACCGCTTGGATATTTGTTATATCACTAATGAGGCTCACAGCGTCCAATTGTGAAACAATAACGTATTTCAACTTTAATGAGTTCATGTTTATACTAAAACATTTTCATTATCATTTGAATAATGAGTAGAGTTCTATTTTGTATGAGTAACTTTTGTAAGTAAGAAACAAATATATATTTCTTTGATCATATGAGATACAGAGGAATCTGGAAATTAAATTTTAACATTTTACAAAGGGCATATTTTTGAAAATCCCTCGTTAGTGGAAGTGATATATTCCCCTAATTTCTTATTTCTATGTACATGTGTTTGAGATGGATATTGATTATTTAATCAGAACATTTGTTTATACAGTATGTGCCAAAATAAACAGAACTGAAACTGAATCAGCTGTAGCTGCCTCCTCGACCAGTTGTGTCAACTTTTGATTGTTGCCATGTCTTCGCAATTATTATTTCTTTCTTATTGGAGGTTAGTTTTTGCTGACATGGTGCTAACTACTGCAGAGAAAGCTTTTATCATATAGCATTATTTTCGCTCATATGGAAATGAACATGGGGTTGGGCCAAGTTTATCACACACCGCATTACATTTTCAGGAACATTTCCCCCAAAACCCGCCTAGTAATGCTGTGATTATTAGTGTCGTTCAAAAAATTAGAAGAACAGGTAGTGTTTTGACTCAGTGGAAGGGCTATTTAGATCGCCTAACTACTGTCTGTCCAAATGAAACCACGGAAGAGTGTTGCAGCAAGTGTTACAGTCACCAAAAAGAAGCCTAAGCCGAACATCTTTGAAACTGAATAAAAGCAATACATCATTGAGAAGAATGTTTAAAAACATTGGTAGTTTTCCCTATAAGGTACGAACTAGGCAACATTTGAACTGTATAAACAAACAGTCAGATATCAGTACTGCACTTCAATATTAGCAATGTGCTATGGAGAATCTTACTTTCTGAGTGACGTGTGGTTTTCAGATAAATATCATGTGCACATTAATGGTTTCATAAACAAGCAGACAACAGTTTTTCTTGCATTTGAACATCCTGACAGTTTTGTCGAGAGGCCACAGCATAGTAACCACTTGATGCGCTGTGTCAGTGAGAGGCATAATTGGTCCATACTTTTTTGAAGACAATAATAGAAATACTTTTACTGTAAATCAGGACTGATATAGGGGTCATTCTTGATCGGTTTATAGGAGACCTCAGGAGATTTTTTTTGTGCCTAAAACTTGTCTTTTTGTTCACAATGGTTCCAGCAAGATAGCACAAGTAGCCACACTGCCTTACCCAACATTGCTTTCCGTCATGAAACTTTTGGCAACCACCTCATTTCCCTTAGAACAAACTTTCCTTACCAAGCCAACTCCCCCGATCTTACATCATCAGACGCCTACATCTGGGGAATGTTGAAGGAGAAGATTTTCTGTGAAGACCTAATCCAAGGTAGGTCCAACTTCAGGAAAATAACCATATGTATAAGGAGCATGAAACAACTCCTAACTCCTTCCTCTTCACCAAAATGTTGCAAAACTTTCAAAAACAGTACAAGTGTTGCCTAAAACTGATTGGAGGTCATATTGAACAGGTTATCACTCGAGTGTAACCAATTTTGCTTCCTTTTAAATTGTATATGTTGGTAAAACTATGAAAATAAAATCTTACAATTTTTGTACTGTTTATTTTGGCGCATACTCTATATACATATTAAAATTTAAAAGGAAAAGAAGCGAAGTAACAGAAGTAGCGCTTTGGACTGCTATTAATTGCACAAAAACGAACCATCTCACCCAGTTCCTTACATGATGAACATTAATTCGGAGCTGGGGTTGATGTCGCATTTGAATAAGATTTTGCTATGGTAGGAGGTAGAGCAGGTCTTTGCCTGTAAACTTTCCTAGCTTCTGGAAGGGAGAGTTTCTCTTCGGCAACAATTTTTAAAATTGCATTCTCAACTTTATATTTTAGGCATTTCATTCAACGTGCAGGATGGTCACCATCACAATTTTCCTCCAAATTACAACCTTTGCTTTTGTGCCTGTTAATGCCACACTGTCTACACACTTCCTCTTTGGAGCAAGTGCTGCTAACATGTCTAAAACCTTGGCATCGGAAACAATTCCTTGGATTTGGAATGTATGGTCTAACAGTTAGACTGTAGAATCCAGCAAACACTCACTCAGGAAGGTTGGGTGTAGCAAATGTTAATATTTAAGAGCTAGATGGTAATGGCCATATTAGTAATTCTTGAATTATACCACTGTCATAACCACTATGACAATAATCCCTTATGGACTAGAGTTTTTTTTTAATGATTTATCAATTAATTCAATCAAATATTTTAAAATATAATTCAAATAGCGGTTATAAAAGCAATACAGATTAGTAATTATATATAATAACTTACTACTTACATACTTGTCATACTTACTTGGATTTACATTATTCTCTTACTTGTTTCGGAGTATTCTGGAACCATCTTCAGCTGTTAGAAGTCCATAATGCTCTCAACAATTAAAGCAGATGTATTTCTTGTAATAAGTGTAGTTCCAAAATATCAACACACACTAAAACACAACACCATGTTAGAAAACATCTATAACAGATTTTTACATAATTTAATTGTCACAAAGTTCATTAAGAGTGAGGACTATCAACAGGATAAAACAGTAGAACGACGCATACAATCCATGTTATAATGCATAGAAAATCACTAGCAAGCAGTTGAGATTTTACATAGGTTGTTCTTTTTTTAAATTTTAGACATTTTACAAAAAAAAAAAAAAAAAAAAAAAAAAAACTGGAATGTTTAATTCGTGGAAAACAATAAATTATTACGACAATTAGCCTTTTTCAAATACTTCAATTTAATATGTTTCTTCATATTTATTTGTAAGTATTGTCAACAATATTGACAATTTAAAGATTAAAATTTATGCAAACTAGAGTTTTGTTATTTTTGAACCAATTCCCACATATTACATTAGATTATTCATACATTTATAAGATTACAGACAGCTACATGGGGATCGATTTCATTCTGGTAATAGATCAATTTTAACAAACAAAAAAGAATACAGATGTAATATTTTCACTTAGTCTGTCTGTCATCCACATGTTACAGCCGTCACAGACAGACCAGGGAGATAAAGTGTGATTCTTTCAATGAAATGATGGTCAGTGGTGTGATCCCCTTGGTTTACAGGGTCCCCCCATCTTTACCAATAATTTTTCAATAGTTCATCAAATTTTAGGGGTCCCCCCAAATTTCTCCCCCAAAATAAATCTTTAGATATACCTAAAAGGAAAATTATTACGCTTTAGGCTCATTTGTTTGAAAGTTGTAAATTGTTGTTATTAACATTTTTGGTGGTTCTTCTATTCTTTTTACATTTTATAATCGCACGTAGAAGTATTTTCTGAAATTGATGGGTTTACCCATATATTAAATTATATACCAACTGTTTTAAAGTGTGGAAAATATATAAAATTTTTGAAATGAATGAATAAAAAAGTTCGTTTTTGGTATATGTTATAAGACAACATTTACTTAAAGTTTTGATAGTATTAAATTTTGGCGCCATCTTAGATCCACCATCTTGAAATTAGGTTTCATTTTAAAATAGATTTATAACATGGATATATAATATGTGACACATGTTTTTACATTGCTTTTTTATTCTAAGTTTATTGGTGGAATCCATTTTTTTATATCTCATTTCCTAAAAGTTATCAACTAACACAACTATAGAACATTTAAAACCGTAATTTACAGTTGGACAAATGATTTGGGTACTTACCTTCCAAACATGTACAAGCTGTAGTTTTGAACTTGTTATTTTCAAATATGCTCAAAATGTTCCCCTTGAGCTACTTGGTACAGTCATAAACAGTTATAAAATTTATTATTTCAACCAACCAGGAAACCTAAATGAACTTCAAAATATGATATATACAGAAATTAGTGCTGTTATTGATCAGAGAATTTCTAAAGTAGTTGGTGGACTTTATAACCTTTTAGGACTGTGCCAAATAGGTCAGGGCAACAATTTGAGCATATTTGAAAATCACAAGTTCAAAACTACAGCATTATCAGGTAAGTACACAACTAATTTGTCCATTTGTCAATTATGGTTTTAAATGTTCTGTAGTTGTATTTGTTGATATTTTTTAAAGTAAATGAGATATAAAAAAAACGGATTCAACTATTAAACTCAGAATAAAAAATCATTGAAAAAGATGTATCACATGACCCTTTTCTTATTTTAAAAATTAAACCTAATTTCAAGATGGCTGCCAAAATTTAAAACTGTCAAAACAGAAATTAATTGTTTTCTTATGAGCATATACCAAAAACGAACATTTTATGTTGAGCCGTTTTAAATTTTTTTTATATATTCCATACTTTCTGAACACTGTATGCTTGACGCAATTACGAAAAAATAAGAAAAATTCTATGTGTACTTGATCTGACCGGGATTTCTTTATATAAGAGTGTTTTGTCTAGTAGTGTACACAACTTTTGAATTTGTACTGAGTTTTTATGATATATTTTAAATCTAACTGTGACCAAAATTTTGTTTTAAGTATATTTTGACTGAAAACATATGTGAAACATGTCTGTAGGCTTTTTATTACTTTTTACACTTTAATATCTCTAGAAATTTTCATAATAAAAGCCTAACCATTATTAGGCACATATAATAAACTTTTACTACTCGTTAATACCAAATGGAATGTATATTACTGATCTATATTACAGAAAAAATAGTATTGGGATTTTGGCTCTTTTATAAGAGATTATATCTTAATTTTTGTTTTACTAAGACAGGAGAAAAAAGTATATTTATTATCTACTACTTATAAGTTTGATAATAACTTTTAAATATTAAATACAGTATGCCTCAAAATAAACAGTACTGAAATTGTAAGATTTTATTTACATAGTTTTACCAACATATACAAGTAAATGGAAGCAACATTGGTTAGACTCGGGTAATAACATGTTCAATATGACCTCCGTTCAGTTTTAAGTAACACTGTTTTTGAAGGTTTTGCATCATTTTAGTGAAGAAGGGTTGTTTCATCCTCCTTGTACACATGGTTATTTTTCTTGGAGTTGGACTGGTGGGTCTTCACAGAAAATCTTCTCCTTCAACATTCCCCAGACAAATGGTGTAAGATAAGGGGAGTGGACTGGGTAGGGAAAATTTGTTTTAAGGGAGATGAGGCGGTTGCCAAAAGTTTCTTGAAGGAAAACAATGTTGGTTAAGGCAATGTGGCTGGTTGCGCCATCTTGCTGGAACCATTGTGTACAAAAAGACAGTTTTCGGGTTCGACATATTCTCCTTAGATCTCCTACAAAATGATCAAGAGGTCCTGGTTTACACTAAGAGGATTTCTATTGTGTTCAACAAATTATGGACCTGGACCAATAATTATGCCTCACCCTGACACAGCCCACCAAATGCAGACATGCTTACTACACTGTGACCTCTCTACAACACCGGCAGGACGATCAAACCTAAGAAAAACTGTTGTCCGTTTGTTTATGAAACTATTACGGTGTTATTGACATTCATTTGAAAACCATGCATCACTCTGAAACTCAGGTTCTCCACAGCACATTGCTAACATTGAAGCGTAGTACTTAACTCTGACTGTTTTGTTTATACAGTTTAAAGGTTGCCCAGTTTGTATCTTGTAGGAAAAACTACCATTGTTTTTAAACATTTTTCTCAACGACGTATTGCTTACATTCACTTTCAAAGATGTTCGGTTTAGGCTTCTTTTCGGCGACTGTAACACGTGCTACAACACTCTTCAATGGTTTTCATTTGTACAGACAGTAGTTGGGCGACCTGAATACCCCTTCCGCTGCGTCAAAACACTACCTGTTCTTCGAAACTTTTTAACAACACTAATAATCACAGCATTACTAGGCGGGTTTTTGTGAAAATGTTCCTGAAAATGTAATGCAGTGAGTGTGTGACAATCTTGGCCCAACCACACGTTAAATTCTTTCCTTATGAGAGAAAATAATGCTCTACATTAAAACTTTCTCTGCAGAAGTTAGCACCATGTCAGCAAAAACTAACCTCAAATAAGAAAAAAAGAATCACAATGACATGGCAACAATCAAATGTTGACACAGCTGATCAAGAAGGCAGCTACAGCTGATTCAGTTTCAGGACTGTTTATTTTGGCGCATACCATATTTGCTGTTAGATTCTTGAACCTCATACAAAACAATTGTTCAGTGATGTTAAAAAAGAAAATGTGTAACAGTTGTTATTTTAACCTGTTATTTCTAACAAAATATTTAACATTTGTTATTCTTACCTGTTAAATCCAACAAAATCTGCAACAGTTGTTATTCTTACCTGTAAATCCAACAAAATGTTTAACAGTTGTTATTCTCACCGGTTAAATCCAACAAAATGTGTAACCGTTGTTATTCTTACCTGTTAAATCTAACAAAATGTGTTTCTGATACAAAAAATACCAGTAATTGAATATTCACTCACTGTGTTAGGGCATCAGCATGTAAGAAGTACTCCGTTATTTATTTTCCATCTTTACTTGTCAGGTAATCTGAAAAGGAAGTTGTTAAATAAAATCAGTTTACAATATATTTAAGTTTATTTAGTATTTTTAACACATTAAAAAAGTTTTACTAGTTTATTGCAGTAAAAAAAATATAGGATACTATATAGCAAAATGAATATATTTCTTTTTGAGAATGAATGTGAGAAGATTTTATAGCATATATATGTCACAGGTTAATACATTTGGTAGTTAATTACTTATGCAAAAAATAATAATATTATGCCCTCTATGTTGTTGACAATCAACAAATTTCTTGATTATTTTAAAACAAATTTGATTGTGTATAAGAGTAAGTTTGTGCATTATTGTATTCATACATAAAAGTACTTGGTTACTCAACACACAAAAACAATCGATATAATAAATTGTGGTTTTTTTTAGCAGAGCTTACTTTACCAAATGTAAAAACCGCTGAATATCAAAAAAATATTTGACCAAGCAAATTGATTTATTGAATATAATTTGTCAATTCATGTCAAAGACAGATTTTAAAATTTGTCCCACTAACAGGAAGGAAGGTGGTTGTTAATGAGTAAGAATCTCACACCTGGAAATACAGGATTTTCAGTGTTTTAAAGATTTTAGATTTTCCACTTCTTAAGTAATAAAAATAAAATCAGACATATTCTCCACCAAATTAAACGTAATGTGTTGTTGTAATGAAATCTTGAGTAGTGTACAGTATAACATAATATTACAAAATCATTACATGACATACTCATAAAACGATAAGAGTGATGTGACACAATACTACATAAAATAGGTGAAGATCCAGTTAGGATGTCGGGATTGCCAAACCTGTACTCACAGGTGAGCTCATAAGGGTACTCTTGTAATAAGCATTATATATACAGTACCAACTAAGTCTAAAACATAACAGTGAATAATTTAGTATCTCAAGGAACAAATATTAAAAACTTTTTTTTTAACCTCTTACTGATACAATTCATACAACAGTGTCTTATATTTTATCAAGTATAAAATATAACTAGCTTATTTAAATTAACACATAACACATATTTTTTGAAATATTCGGCTTTGCCGGACATGAAATATTCATTTTGTAGTCACTAGAGATGAGATAATCGGTTACTATCCCACTAACGGTTATTTCGCTACTGCTACTGGTCAATAACTACATATTAAACAGTTATTGTAGTGTGAGACGATTTCATAAACTGAGTGTTATGAAATAGTCATTGAAAAACTGCTTTATTAATATAACGTATGATTGAAAACCTACGATTTGTTGTGTTTTACTTTTGAAACAAATTGTTTAACTATAAACTAAGTCCAATTTATCCATCCCCTCAACTAACATTTTTATAGAAAAAATCAACAATTTGCTTCAAATTGAAACAACTTTTTTAAAATAAACGAAATTTAACAACTAATACTATTGAATTGTAAACAAAAAGTATCCAAGTATGCATTTAGCCAATAATATAGAAGCTATGAAGTCCAACTGCAACTTTTAGTTATAAATGAAAGCCTTAACAGCTAGTAATTTGTTCTCCGATAACGCGGCGAGCAGCAATAACCGTCTGATAAATTGGGCAACTTGCATTCTAGTTCTTGTACAAGTTGCTCAACTTAAATTAGAATGTCCTCTGTGAATAACTCATTTGTTTTGTTGCATTACAAATTGCTGCTCTGATATTACACTATACTTGATATTTGATTACTTATCCATCGAAGAGATAAATAGCAAGTATTTATTAATAGTTACAATTTACATAAAACAAGATGATTAATGGAATCTTGTGTTTTGAATATGTAATAATAAACTTTTTCTGGCAGTAATTGAACTAATACCATTTTTGTACTAAACACAAGGTTGTTTTTTAAAAAAATACTTTTTTAAATTAGACAAATGTGTTTTGTGAATATTATGAAGAGAGTACATACATTTTTATTAATAATAAATGTAGGCTATACATAGCATCTCAAATAAAAAAAATATATTTTTTATATAGGAAGGATTATAACCATTATTAAAAAGCTTTCTTTGGCAACAATATGAAGGACATCAAATCAAACTACAAAACATTTCAAATTTTAAAAAAAGTTCACAACATACATTTTAAATTGATTTAAATTAAAAATCTCAATTTTATTAAATGTCACAGTTCCATTGTGAAAACATCAAATATCACTTAGTTGTTATTTCTTTTTTAGAAACGGCGTACATGTTAAAAAAACCTCTTTTAAAAATGTAAAAAAATAATATAATCACCAATAAGTTACCTTATATGGGCTCCGCCATGTGACCTCTTTCTTGATTTAAACTTACGCGTTTCGGATCCTATATACTCCATCGTCAGAATTTATCCCTCAATAGAGTTCATCACAAATTACATAACATCACAGACAAACATATAACATTGAACACTATTATATTAAAACATGGCGACACACGGTGGACATCGTTTCAATGCCGTCGAACAACTAACGTCTCATGTCCATAACTTAATAGTAGGCTATTGTTTATTTAGAATCAGTATCATGGATCTTTATACCCGTCTCGTATATTGTATTCGAAGAATAATTTAATTTCTCGTTCAATAATATGTGATTATTCTCTTTAAAAGGCCTTATAAATATCGTATTCTTCTGAGGCATCCATATAATTTCCTTTCTTGCAAATGTGAAGTGGTTCAAAGTTCGTACTAAAATCAGTGTTTGAATGATTCTCGTCAACAAAGTGGCATAATTAGATTTAATGTTCTTCTTTGGAAGATGCTCTTTGAAAAAAATTAATACCAAACAAAATGAATCTTAAAAATATAAATTTCAATAGTTAGTTGTCTAGTAAAAAAAAAAAGTAATGATACATTCAACACCACTGAACAAAGCTTCACTACCGAGCACCAGCACATCTTAAACCCGTGAACGTAAAATGAACTTTACAATTCAACTAACTGAGAGAATAACGAAGTTAGTCATCTACGAGTAATCGATTGTTACAGGTAAAAAACTGAAAACAATCTTTTACTGTTTACTTCAGATGATAAGGACGAGTGGGTAAATAGAGAAGGGGTGAAAACTCCCCACACCATCTCTTCTTTCTTGATATCTTTCTCCCTCCTACAAACTTCTTCCGAGAATTTAGCAGTCTGTATTATACCAATGACTACATAAATACTATAAGACACGACATGGCCATGTTAAATATTCTACGCTTATTCTTGAGTTGTCCAATACCCGCTAGGTCGCTCTGCTAGAGAATCTGAAGATGATGTGACTGGCGCTAGGTGGCTCTACGGTCAATCAATGTTTCAGGCGGGTAAGAGAAAACGCACTGATGCCACATATGGGACCAGAGATGCGAGGGAAGGTCGAGAATCGCTTATCTCAGCGCACGAACTGACAACACTGACTATGCTGACGGAAGTAAGTGAGAAGGTTTGTGATAGAGAGGTCAACAGTTGTACAGTCTCAACCAAGTGGGATGCGTACAGTCAAGCACCTGCTGCTAGCGCTTTCTGATAGCTGTGTGTCAAACTTGTGACGAACGGCACCCGTAAAGCGTAGACTATTTCCCTATCCTATGTCGTGTCTTATAGTATTTATGTAGTCATTGATTATACTGAGACCAGTGTCTTTCCCACCCTACCTTTGGACTCTCTCTCTCTCTCTCTCTCTCTCTCTCTCTCTCTCTCTCTCTCTCTCTCTCTCTCTCTCTCTCTCTCTCTCTCTCTCTCTCTCTCTCTCTCTCTCTCTCGCCATATCTCTATCTTTGTGATCTACGGAGAGATATGTTGAGGACCTAAACTATTTGAAATCTCATTTTGTGTTTGTGAGAATTACCGTCGAAATAACGCTCAACTCTACAATCATTACAATCTATCATTGTAAATTTTGGAAGTTCAGCGTTGCTGGGTAAAATTCTTACTCAAAGGTTGGTAGCAAGTTGCATAATAATGATGTAGATGATTAAAAAAAAATACAGAATTTTTAACGATAAATACACCAAGTCACATGGCTAAAAATTGACATCATTCTTATTGTCGCTACCATAATTTTACTGGGAAAAACAATTTTTAAAATAATAACTTTTGTAGTAAACCGATATTTGATATATTTGTTTTCCTTTTTCAAAATATATTTTTTTAAAGGAAGGATTTAGTTAATTTGTCTATTGGTTTTATGTAGAAATTTTAATTACTACATTTAATTTAAAAAGTCACATTAAAATTGGCAACTAGTATATAAATTCCAATTCTCATATGTAAATAAAAGTTGATCTTAAAAAAATCACGGTTATAAAATATATTGCACCTTTAATTATAGATGAGATCAGTGGATAACTATTCCTACTTAAAGAAACCAGAAGAGATGGTAATTCCTTTCCTAAAAAATACAAATCGTTAAGGGTATTTTTGTTTCATTGAAGGTTTAAAAATATTTAAGTCTATTATCGAAATATAATTTTAAAGTCGTGATATTATTTTATTGATAAAACATTGTTCTAAACTTTAAATACATCTTAAATTCTAGAGTTTTAATTAGAGTAATAACAAATATTAGAAATAATTAAAAGCTAACCTCTCACTGATATAATCCATACAGAAAAGTCTTGTGATTTAACTTGTAGATATTTACCATATTTATCTAACAATATCATACATATTGTAGCCTACCATGATTTTTTTACAAGTTCATCATTGCTGAACAACAAGCTTTATATAATACACAGGTGTTTAAAAAATCCAGGACGAGTTCCACTGGTTAAAATAAAGTAAGAATTTAATATAAACATAGGTCTGGAAACGCTTCCTTTTCCATCAGTTAGAATTTTTTAAAGTATTAGAAATAGTAAATTTTATAAATGGCAAAATATTTGTTTTTTATGATAAACAAAATGTTATTAATATTTCTGTACCTTGTAAAATAATTTAGTTAATGTCAAAAAACCTAAAGCGCAAAAATAACTATTGTCAAGAACACACAAAACATTAAGATAGCCTTAATAGTTATTTCTTATTATACAGTATCAATAACACGAACTAAAAAGCGATATTTTTTTATCATGACATATTCAAAATAACTTTTTATAGATTTTCCATTTTATGTTCAACCTATTTTTGTTTTATAGTTGACTTTATTTACATCAAATATCTCAGAATGTAATTTTCTCTGCAAGTTTTGTTTAAAAGTTTTATAAGTTCATACCCATTTAATTGTTAATTAATATTAAACGTTGAGCTTGACTTATGAGAAAAATTATACAGTATAACAAACACACAGAACACAATTCTCACAAAAAAATACTCCCAAGTATCAGACGCGTTTCAACGACAAGGTCGTCCTCATCAGTGATACACGAGCTACACCAATCAAACTATAACTAACTGTTATAGCTAATAACATTTATAACTAACTGTTATAACTAATAGAGTTTTATTATGTATTTATGTTATTAATAGAGTCCTAAAAATATAACTATTAGGAGTATTTTTTGTGAGAATTGTGTTCTGTGTGTTTGTTATATTGTTAATTAATGTTAATGTTGACCCATTGTTAAATTTTAATGTTTTTCGAGATATTCCATATTAAAAGTCTGCTATCTTGAAAATACATAAAATAAAGTCTTTGGTTTTAATACTACCTGGTTACATAAAGAATGAGTATACCAATTTTCACTCAATGTCGTATCTGTTTCGGAAGACAATAAAAATGTTAATAAAAACACAAAATGGCGGTTAGATGGACACCGAGGTGTTTCCGGACCTATGTTTACATGGACTTTTTTCTTAAACTATCTCTAGAATCAGCTCCCGATATATGGGTGTGTAGTTTTGAATCACCCTGTAAAGAAAAAAATTGTTTAACCTTTGCATTATGTTTCTGATAACAGGAAGGTATTGGCTTGGCTTATATTTGCGCAGAGTGGTCTTGGGTATTGAAAAACGGAGCACGCAGAGAGAGAGAGAGAGAGAGAGAGAGAGAGAGAGAGAGAGAGAGAGAGAGAGAGAGAGAGAGAGAGAGAGAGAGAGAGAGAGAGAGAGAGAGAGAGAGAGAGAGAGAGAGAGAGTACTGTCGGTGGTTTAATATAGATTTATTATTTTATTAATGCATCATAAATAGCGTTTTTGTCCTAGTTAAAAAAAATTACAGTTTATATTCCTTTAAAAGTTTTGGCCAATTATAAAAAAAATTAACTATATGTGTAACCATCTAAATAAGTTACTCTAAAATTGCGATCTAGCTCATTTTGCTTATACTCGAAAACTTACATTCACCAAATTTCAATAAAAAACATTGACCATTTTACAAATAAAATTTACAAAACTACAAGTAAATGCATAAATTTTTACATCAGCTTACAGCGTAAAAAGCTGTCCAAGGTTTTCAGAAAATACAGTAATTCAGTTTTGTTATTTTTACGATTGAAATTTTTCTCTGACCGCTTTTAATTATCTGTTTAACATAAACTACAATGTAGGTTTCTTAGTTTCCTTTAAAAAAATTAGTGCGTTGATGATTTGATACTAATTCTTACCTGTTAAATGTAAATAATACATTTCTGATCTGACAAAATTATCTGATGATTGAAGATCTAGTGTAAAACTTTTTTAGGCTGTGTAGATCACTTTGTTATATGTATGTTCTATTTTTTGCCTTTCTGAAATCAGAGATTAAATAAAAAGTTATTTTTAAGTATATTTTTTAAAAAAAGATGTCTTGAAACAACTTATTTAATAAACACATATAATCCCTTGCAATCATATGAACTATAAAAAAAACATATGATCTTTTAAAAACATATGAGCTCTTAAAAACACATGATATATTAAAACATCTTATTTATTGAAAAGATATAATCTATTAAAATCATATGATCTATAAAAACATACGAGCTCTATTAAAAAACATAATGATCTCTTGAAAACATATGACCTCTTGGAAACATATAATCTTAAAACATATGAGCTCTTGAAAACATATGATCTCTTAAGTACGTATGATATATAAGACTGCATATTTTCTTATATATATATATTTACAGTTTCATTATTTTCAATTACCCATCCCCAAAAATATTAAATCAAACTAAAACCCTTCGTCACCACAAATCTCAGTTTAGTAGATGTCAGTCTAAAAGTGAGTATAACCCATGGATACGTTTAAAAAAAAAGAAAGAATTTCAAAAAAGAGCAAAACATCCTTTGCTTGTGCCGTACACTCGTCCTTGACGTAAATCGTATATGATTGAAATCAAGCTTTTAATGACTGCGGTTGCCATCGCCTCCTTACATCGGAACTAATTCACCCGACTCACTGAACCTACACTCCCCGGCGTTTGGACACACAAGCGCCGGGAACACTTCGCCGCACTTCTCCCGGACCTAAGTGCCGGAACCCTGGGCCAACCAAACACACACATCTCCCCTTACTGTCGAACAGTAAGGGAAGCTCTCTGATTGAAATTTAATGGGGTAGTGGCTACCCGGCGGACCCCTGTGCTAAATGCCGGGGATGCGAAACAACAAGCAACGGCGGGCAGTACGTCGAGTTCAGCGGCAAATTTGCCGTGAGTTGCAGCATTCTACTAGCAAAGCATCGCCACATCTCAACGGCCGTTTTCAGGGCCAAGCTCCTACCACTCCACTGCCGCAACTACACGACTCTTTTCAAGACCAAGCTCCTGCAGCTTGCCCGTCGTGGCGACCTCCAACTCCACTTCCCCGCTACCACAACCTTACTCCTACCCAGTACCGGATCTCCCGTACTTTGATCTCCGAGCCCCCTACTAACTTAGGCTTTAGGGAAACACCAAGATTCCCCGGTCCAAGAACCCGTCCCCGGCTAGGCATCCGACGTCCCCTACAACCATCATATTCTCCACCTCTACAGTAACCCGACGTCAGTATAAATTTATGTTTTCAATCGTAAAACTTTACTTTCAATTTTTCACACGACTAAGTGTCATTAATCTTTATTAAAATGTACGAAATCGGTACAACCGATGTAGAGATATTAGTATTTTATGTACGTTTTTATAGGCTATGGATTTTAGAAAATGTGATCAATTTTAACAAAATCGTTAATTAGTTTCTTCAAACACTCTAACGATTAAATAAGTCATCTAAATCGATTTGTTATATACATATTATATAAGTAGAGATTAGCTGTTATGCTGTAAAGCAATATAAAACAAATTAGTTAACAATAGTTTTAAAAGCGAAAGCTAATTCAAATTGACAAAGTGTTTCTTTCGTCTCTATTAAAAATTTAATGGGTTCAAATCGGTTAAATAAGCGAGAAGTTTTAAAGGAGCATATCATTCGAATACAATAAATCTAAATTGAATGGTACAAATAAAAAATAAATAAATACCTCTCACTGATATAATCTATTCAGATAGAGTTGTAGACTACTTTACGATTATGCGAGAACTGAGAAAAACTTGAACATAAACACAATAATTTTTTGAAAGCTCGGTATTGCCGGGTAGAAAAGTTTGTTTTAATTTTAATCAAAAATTACCCCAAGTGTACAAGGGTGTGTATGGGGGGGGGAGGGGTAATTATACTTTCATTTTCTTTATGTGGTGTTGGCTTAGGAAATGCATTTTATAACTTTTATATGAAAAGGAAAGTATTGTAAACGACATGATGTTTAAAATAAATAATAAATAAAATTACCATCAATATGTTATTTATTTGCACAGGATGTTTATATTGTAAAAATTTTAAATTCAATGAGTGAAACAAATTAATAATTTGTTACTAATTAAAATCTCTCACTGACGTGCAATCCACAGAACAAAGTTATATATTTTTACAAAAAACACATAGAACCATTAGAAAAATAAGAAAGAAATTAAAAATAAATAGTTGGGGAAAATGGGGTTGGTTGGTAGAAAATGTTATTATTAGAATTAAACAATATATACTCCAATTAATTTTTCTTTTTTAAGGTTCCGAAAAAACTTGGATTTCTGTTTTTTTTTAATGTGAAACTCCAATAACTTTTTACTCTCTAAACCTACACAACGAGATTGATTTGGATAAAATCATTAAAATTCTGTCATTATAATTGTATATACATTTTTAATTATCCATAATAAGATTAAATTTATGTATTATCTTTTGACTTTAAGTTTTTTTGTATATTTAAGTTATAGTATTACATTCATAGAACAATTTACTCTTAATATAAAATAAATAACATGCAGAGTTGGAACTATTACACTGGCAGCTACAATAGTCGGACCATTTTGTTTGAAATCGGTGTATTTACTTTAATTGGTTTTTAGTTATTAAATACTATGATTTGACAACTTTTCTGCTTTTACATAAAGCTAAGTTAGTAGACATATTGTGTAGAACATTGTGGAACAGGTTAGTCGATATTGCAGTGCAGTGCAGAGCAGTAAAGATGTTTTTTCTTTTCAAAACTTTAAAGTTTCTATTTATGTGATTACAAAATATACAATATTAAACAATTTATTAATAAGTTAATCCTCTAGAACTTTGTTATCTAGTGTAATATTGTAGTTATTTAAAATCACTCTTACAGTATTGCTCAATATAAGCTAGAAAGAGAAACAAAAGCACAAACTTTCTCTGTTTAGTCTTCCCCAAAGCTAAATTTTCAGTTTGGTAGTTGACAGTCAAAAATGAAAATAGTTATAAAAACTGTTCCACAATTTTATATTACTTAATTGCTAAATAAATTTTTGAATCACAATTATGAAAATCACATTTATTCAAAAAATTCACAAAAAGTAAAATTTATTTTTGTAGTTTTTAAAGTAGGAAAACGTTCATGTTAATCGCGATTAAAATAATTATGAGGTAAAGATTAACATCAAATATTTTTTAAGCTTATTAGAGCTCTGTTAGTTTTAGTGTTTTCAATAATAAAATTCGGCTCCATTCAGCCTCCCTCTCACACATCCCCTCAATCTAATCCCCCAAATCTTCCTAAAAAACCAAAACTTCCTTTACTTTCCTCTGATTTTCTTACCTGTTGGTTTCCAATCTGATATATTTTTTGACGCTCTCACTGTGACCTAGCAAACCTATCCTCAGCTTTCCCCTCAGGAATTCACTTACTTTAGGCCTAATTGTGGATGTGACAATCCCGAGGTAGTACTAGATAGAGCAACACCTATCTTGGCATCCCTCACTTTCATACCTTCCACATATTTTTACTAACCCTTTTTTCTCACCAACCCTGACAGTATTAGATTATTTGTACTATATTGCCGTTATTTTATTACTTTTCTCTTCTTTTAAGGTGATTATGATTTTGAGATTTTTCGCCTTTAAAAACAACAACTGAAAAATTCTTCGGTTCTATAAATTTTACTATATCGGCACTTCCTATCTAGTTCAACAGGAGCCACCCTCTTTAAGGGTGTGGTTTTTCTTTAGACTCTTCCGCTCTTCTCGTTTTAATAATGTTCATGCTCCAGAACCATACGTCACTTCAAGTCTCCCTATACGTTTATAGATTTTTACTTTCTCAAATATACGTCGTATAGATTAGGGTTATGTGATGGGTCAAAAAATCAATGTCGATTATTTTGATGATATATATATATATATATACGTTTATGTCCCTTAAGTCAAAAATAGTGTTTTTTGAAATATGTTTAACGTATTTCGTATGAGCAGTGTTGTACAACAAAAACGTATGGGTCGATTTTAATAAAATGTTGTATGTGGGCATATTTTGGCCATATCTTGAAACATTTGGATAAGTTAAAATTTGAGGGAAATCTCAAATATGTAAGAAAAAACACCACCAAATTATAAATTTCTAAAAATCTACTCCAACGATTTTGAAAATCTTTTTCTCAAGTGTAACCACTAAGGGCTCAAATGAAACTCATTACTCGACATCTGTGGAATTACATAGGGAATGGGTAAAAAACAAAACAAAAAATGCATCTCGTTACAAAATACATAACTGGAAAATATCGGCTGTACCGATTTCGTTAAAATTTCAGTGGAATTAGAAGATTATGCACTGAAACCCGTGTAAAAATCGCAACTAAAAAATATACCTTTCAGATATAATTGGCTCACAAAAAATTGACCCCTGTCATTAAAAGGTAAATTAAGGATGTGTTTGCATCACAAGGGAAGCTAGTTTAGGTACTTAAATATAACTTCAAAGACTATTAATTTTTTTTATTTGATTGACAAAATGATATTTTTGGTGACGATTGCTTTTCTTTCTTTTTATTTGGTTTTACTGATGAGTGAGTGAGAAATTTTGTGCAATTATTTTTCCACCATTTTAACTTTTATTTTCTATTTAATACTTGGACTTTATCAGTGGGAAAGGAGCTGAAGCTTGTAGGCCTACACAGCACTCGAGTCTTACCAACCATAATCAATGGAATCAAGGTAAGAGAGGTTGCCAGAAACAAGCTTCAAGAAGTGATATGTAAGTGTTATCAAAAAGTAAAACTGAACAATGGACATCATTTCTGAAATAATGTTTATATAATTAAAATAAAGGCATTGATTTGTATATGCACGAACATCTCAGCCTAAATAGAATTTCATTAAAATCCACATCTTCATTTTTGTTTTTGTCAATTATTCCTAAACGGTATTATTTTATTATTTCAATGTTGTACACGTGTTTGCGTTATTATTAATGACCACGTTACACTAAAATTTGAATAATATCGGTCAAGTTCATTTTGAGAAATTATGTAGTTTTTAAACGATAAACTTTTTATTATTATTATTTTTTTTTTAACCGATAACTCACCAACAGAAATTTTGAAAAGTTAAACACTAATACATTGTCAGTCTTTAGAAAAGGCTAAAATTGACCAATATTTGTTCAAAACCGTTTGAGGCGATTATGAGAAAGTAGGTCATTTCTTTTTTCTTATCACAATCAAATTGTTTAGTAATCTAAAAACGGAAAAAAAACAACTCCGGATATTTTGCTAAAATAAAAGGTTTGATTAAAATCGATCCACGTGTTGGGTCTGTATTACATACGACAGCCTTTCATTCATATCACCTCAAAAAGTTCAACTTTTGACTCGCTACATCTTTTTGTCACTTACATGTGAGAAAAATTAAATTAAATCTCATTTTGTACCAAATCCAGAAACTATTGTAAGAGGAATTCCAAAGAGAAGTGTTAAGCATGGAAGTGGAAAGACTAAGAAGGATAGACGGAGAATGTAGTGGAAAGACGAAGTGAAGAATAATATAATAATTATGTGTAACTATAATATTCACCAAATGATGACTAAATTAGTTTTCTACGAAAAAAAAAAAAAAAAGAGATAAGTTAGTGTGAAAAAATTGATAAATTTAAAAATTTAGGCTGTTTAAAATAGTCTAAATAACGACTTGTATGAAAAATATTATAATGTCTCACTTCAACTTTTTTTCGAACCTTATAAATATGTTTTCAACATTAATGCTGTTATTGCTAAAAAAAAAGCATGTTTAAGGTACGATTTTTTTTTCAATTTTATAAATAATCACTATTTTTGCAAGTAACCCACAAATACCATTAATTTATTGAATGTTTTTATTAAGATAAGAAAGATGGAAAATAGTAAGTTTATGTTATACAGTTGTTGTTTAGTTGATAGTTTTTAAGTTGTTGTTTACAGACAAACAATTATTGGCCATCATCGCTTTATAAGGAAAAAGGAAAAAAAGAGCATAAAATAAAAACCCCATCCCTCGAATAGGTACTCTAATAGGATAAACAACAAGAGTTGGTCGTGAGAGACCTGATAAAAACGATGAATGAGAGGGGATTTAACTCCGAAAAATTTGATTTAGAGTGATCTGCTGAGAGTCAGTTTCATTAACTTGTAGTCTTCAAGGCATTCTCGAAATGTCAACCTTGCAGTATCTTATAAACTTGTAGCCTACGATTTCCGAAAAACCTAGTTGTCTTCAACGCCTTCAAAATAGAAAAATCATAACATGAGACCCTTAAATCACAATTATTAGAGATAGGGAAGAAATAGACGAAAGTAACCTCTTGTATACTTGGGATATCTATTGCTTTAAGTATAAAAGAAGAAGAATGACAACAGATAGTTTATTGGCTCTCTGCTGTTCTCAGTTAATGGCTTGTGGCTCCTAAGGAGAATAGATAAAACGTAGTTTAATTTTAAACATATTTTTTCTCTAGTAAAGCGAGAAACAAACGACAGACGATTCAAAATAGCTATTTACGTTTTAATTTTCCAGACGATAAAGTATAGTTTTTTTTTAAATTTTAAGGCATTTTAAAACATGGCTCTATTATTAAAATTATTCTAATACTTTTCGTGTAAACAACTTAAAACCAGTCCCAGATTGTTCACTATTGTGTGGTGGCTCATGATTACAGCGCTACTACAACTCCTAGCAGTTTGGTTTTGCAGAATAGTTATCTGTAGCTCCATTTCGGACTAGTGAACTATCAAAGGTTATGAAGATACAAGCCCGGCTTATGAAACGTTAAGATCTGATAAGATCTACATAATTAGTTTTAGTACAATCACCTCCCAATTTATATCCCACAGACATCAGTTTAGTATGTGTCAATCTAAAGATTTTAGAATGCTTAGCGTCAACACACACATTAGCATCAACTGAACGGAAAAAGCTGGCAGAGTGGGTGGTAGTATTACCGTAAATAAGAGGTGTTGCATCTATAGAGGTAACACTTCACTCCTTGATAGCATTTAAGTCATCTCACCACAGTCCTTCCACCATTTTCACATTATTCTAGCGGTCTTAAAATGTAATAAGAAAAACTTCATATTCCTGTCAGTTGTTAATGCTTCTGTAGGCTACAGTGCGTTTAGTGTCGCAGCTGAATCACTTTATTTTCTGCAAGAAAGGATAGTTTGAGCTTAAATTCGTTCAGGACCCTTCAAGGAAATATTCACTGCAAATGCATTTCAATGGCTACATTACTGCAAAATGTAATATTAAAAATGTTGTTAAAAAAATGCCGTATCGCATCAATAAATCAGCTACTTTCTGTTAAGACTCCAGAGGTAGTAAGCAATTTCAAAAATATGAATATATATATATATATATATATATATATATATATATATATACGAAAGTTATCACAAGAAAATGGTTTAAATACACACATGACGTTTCTTTAATTTTGAAAATACATAATGTATTATAATATGTAATAACTGAAGGAATCAGATAAAAGTAAATGTTTTAATTCTGAACTGGCTTTTCGATAAAATTTCTGATGATGGTAAATCACAAAGGGACTGATATCACCTCTCATTTGGAAGGGCTGTTATCCTTCCAAAAAAAGAAGAAGAAGAAAAGTTATAAAAAAATATATAAAACCATGTAAACCTGGCATGGAAATACAACACATACAGACACACGTATAAAAACAAATTAGAAAAGAAAAGAAATGAAAACACAAGTTTTTTATGATTGATAAGTATAGTATTTTGTCTATTATTGTTGCATATGTTATATTATATTAACCTTACCCTTCTTATCGTTGAATATATTGTGATGGCATTGGAAACTTGGGGGCGTGGCCAAACTTGTTTCTATTGTTATCTGTGTTAAGCTTTGGCTTTGCCAGTCACAGTTTGGTGTCAGTAAAGTTTGTGTAGATGTAACAATTGAAAATGGTGACTTAATCATTCAAACGTCATCATGTATTTATATTGCACAAATAAAATGTTTTTTGTGGAAAATTGTGTTTTCATTCATTTGGTATTGAGGGTTTTTTGGTTTTCGATGCCAACGCCCTGACTTCAAAGCCACCCTGATCAGTTTACTATGTACTTGAATTAGTTATTACTGCTTATTTATCTCCAATTTGATTGTAACAGCACTACAATGGTATCAATGAATTGAATTTATTATTGGATTAACCGTTTGTTACATTAATTTAATTTTTATGTTGATTTATTTCTATACGTTTAGATGTAGGAAATGCGTTGGCAGTGATAATCGAATACTAACCATAATGAAAAAGTAGAGTTTCTCTACAAACGTTAACAGGGAAGTTGATTTTCAGAATAAATATTTCATGTATTTTGAATAACAGTTGTGTTTAATTTAGTGAAATGTTTTCCCGTTGGGTAATACCGCGCAACCTCACTGCATTAAAAACACACTGCCAACTTAATGTTAAACAGCATATAGGGTAGGAAAATTGTACAAATTTAAACAAATGAAAGCGTATTTGTATAAAGTATAATGAATAAGGAAAACAATTAAAAAAAAAAATTTTCATTTATAAAATTTTTATATTTGTGTAGTGGTACACGTGACTGGCATATTTACTATTTCCAATGGTATTATATTGATTTGTACTAAATCTTACATTTTAAAAATAATATATTCTCTTTAGAAAGAGAGAGAAAACACTGCCTAAAGTGTAATTGCAAATGATTATTTTTTTAATCCAGATATCTGTGGGTGAGAAGAGTGGGTGGGGGTTCATCATTGTTCAAATTATCCTGATTTATAAGAACAAAAATACAACGAATAATAAAATCATACTAATAATTCCTGATTCCACTCTGTAAACTTTGAACCCTTTTGTACCAAACTAACGATATAAAAAAATCTATAAAACAAAATTTTAAACTTTGTCCTTGTAACATAAAGCATTTAATGATTTTACATCTCATTTTTGTTTTTACTTTTAGAGGTTTTATAAACGCTGTATCAAACAAAGATGTTGACATATTAAAATACAAATATTTGAAAAACTCAATAAAAATAACAATAATCAATAATATATGAATTAAATATATAATGTATTTTAATTTTACAGTTTGTAGAATGGATAATTATTATATTAATTAATTGTATAATTCTTATTATAATAACTTAATTAATTACTTTAAAATATCGCAAATTAACTATAAATAACCCAATTTGTAAAATTTAAAAAATATGATTTATTTCACACACCAGTGTTTCATTTCTATACCGACGTTAAAGTCTTTAATAATACATATTTAATAACAAATTAATTCCGATAACCAAAATCACTGATCAAAATAAAATGGCCGACTAGAATCAAAACCATATCTAAAACAAATTAAAAACTCTACTTACTCTTCGAAAGATCCTATCTCGATTTCGTCACTATTAATAGTCACACATCGCAAATTTAAAAATATAAAAACTGCTTTAAACTGATTAAATAAAACTTAAGTTATGCAAATATAAGAGGAACGTTCGATTATGATTGTACGACACGAGACGGGCGAAAGAGACGCTCAGAACCTGCGTCGGGATGCCAGGGTGGGATGCTGCGTGGCAGAATGACGCCTGGAGCTTTGGGCGTCACCCTCTTACTGTCTCTTTCCGATACATAGATTTTGTTCCGCTCTCTCACTCATTCACTCTCTCTGTTATTCTATAGGAAACAATACTGAAATGATTTTCATCTCCGTTACTCTTTTGATATAACCAACCCCCCCCAGCTTTCGCCACCCTTAGCTACTGACATTTAATGTAAAATCATTAAATGCTTTATATAACAACGACAAAGTTGTAAATTTTGTTTTATAGATTTTTATATCGTTCGGTTGGTACACATGGGTTCAAAGTATACAGAGTGCTATCAGGAATTATTAGTATGATTTTATTATTCGTTGTATTTTTGTTCTTATAAATCAGGGCTGCCAAATGTTTTATATCTACCTAACAGATAAACATTGTTTGCATTAGTTTAGTTACTCTAAACCTTCATAAAAAATTCAACTCAGTGTTCCAGTTCTAAATCGTGCCGCGATTTTTTCATGATTTAGGATTTTCAGGATAAAATTATAACTTAATGATATTTAAAATTCATGGAAACCTATAAGACTGAGTATCTCTTAGAAGAGGGGGAGGTTGAAGTAATTACAATTTATATTTTTTGCTATGTTATTTTCCCATTTCCTAGGGAATTGCTTGCTATGCCAAGCCTATATCAAAAGTTAAATATGTATATTTAAATAATGTTTTATATAAATATATATAGTGACCTTTTTCTTTATTTTAACCCCTGAAGAATGGGTACAGTATGTGTTTGAGTGAGGTAAAAATCTAGAATAACAAAATTATAAAGAAAGAAAAACTGGTTTGTTTTAAAACCTATTTGATCTTTATATCTACGCCCTAAAGAACATTTTGTGGATTACTGTTATCATCGGCCATTTTGAACCCATTACCTTTTTTTAAAATGGCAAAGGTGTCATGTGACACATGTTTCTAGATTGCTTTTAAATTCTGAAACCGATTTTGTAATACGAATGTTACTGTCTCCTATACAGGGTGTCCCGAAAAAGGTGATCTGACTATTCATTTCTGGATTATATACATTCAGATAACATGCAGTCGAACTCCATTTCATTATCGGTTTATTCGCCTTGTTGTTCTTTTACAAAAAACATTATAACTCCTGAAATACATAAGATATTGTGTTCAGATTTCATACAAGCATTTTGTATGTTATGTTTTACAAGTGTGCCAAACACAAAGGACTTTATATGTATAACTTTCAAAATGGCGGCTGTTTAAAACTTTTAACGTCAAATATCTCCAAAACCTTTACCTTTAAAATATTTTGGGTAAATTAACAATTACGAGGTTCAGATTTTCAATAAGACAAATTTACAGAGGGAAGAGTTAAGAATTAAAGCATATTATGTATACGTTGTGTAAAAGTCATATAAAATACACAAAAATATAAATATAGTTTCGTTTTGTTTTATTGTTATCCAATATATACAAACATTATGTTATTTAATTTTGATCTCCTAAAAAATATATTTTATATATCGATCTATATGTATATAATTTTTAGAGGTAAAATATTAAAATTGACCTGTGAATATAAATCACAAGGCCAAATGATATTAAAGAACACTAAAACTCCGTGTTTTAACTACTTTGAAAGAAGGCATAAGTCTGCTAGACGGTTTTTCAATAGGGTAATGTTGTGCTTTAGTAGCCTACACCTAATACCCATCACCGTTGTTCTGGAATCTTAACTTGAGGGAGCTACTAATTGTAGTTTTTTATATTTTTTTCCCCCAATATTCATAACTACTAACTGTCAAGAAAGTATACACAATCAAGGTATTCATACAACTGTTTTAATACGAGCTTACTCTATTGTTTAAAGACAGTTTGATCTAAAAATATAACAGTTTGATCATACAATTTAAAATTTTCTACAATTTCTAGGAAACGATCTTTTTTGGGCATTTCATATAGAGAATCTGCTTGTATTACATTGTATGATGGGGTAGGATAAATACCACTATGGTAAAATTCAACTGGTTTGATTTATGGAACTATCTTAATGCAATCATGTTTTGAGCTTGGGTGGTGAAAATTCCACTTTTCATCTCATTTAATTTTTCTCATCTGACAGACTTCAAAATAAGGTGACTGTACATCCTATTTAAAAATTTTCAGCCATCCCATTATCTGACGCCAAAACTTCAAAATTGTTGACTTAACCCCTGTTATCTCACCCCCGGAATCAAAATTTTAAAACGTTAAACCTCCTCACTATATAGAATATCGATTTGAGTTAAGAACAAGGTTAAGAGGGTGCAATATTTCACCCACTCTGTATATATTGAAATTGAAAGACTTCTGTATTCTTGTTATACAGATAATAACAGAACTCTCCTGTTTCAAGCTGCCATGATGAATCTCCATAAAAATCCTTCACCACGGCTGAAAAAGTAGCGATTTATAATTACCTCAAAACAATTGTAATAATCGATGGTAGAGTTTTTGAGATACAGTTGGAGATAAAGGCGTTTGTTTGAGATAGTTAACTAACCAATTTCAGTTTTCTTACCTTTTTGAAAATTTAAGCAGGAAATGAGAATGCTCATCACATCTGAACACCAACTGGAATCTGTGAACACAATGTATTTGAAAACTTAAATATTCATATATTTTACAAATTAACTGAGATTTGTATAAAAACTTTAGAACTTAAAAATAATTTGTTTTTTTATAGTTTTTTCTTGTTGAAGCAAAAAACCTCTCGGTCATCATCACTTAATAAAATAAATAACCCCAGCCTTCGAAAACTTTAATATCAGGTTTGTAAAAGCACACGAGTCAGTCAAAAGATAACCGATAGGAATATGAAAGAGAAGGATTTAACCCAAGGCTAAATGAAAAAAATTATAGGTTCAGCTAGGGATACTCGGAAATTCCATCCTGAACTCACTAATGTGAACCCGAAAACTTTCTACCACGTATGCATGCTTTCAGTGGCAAATGGTTTTCATAATCTGGTTTAAAGTTTTATAGTGATAGATTTTCATACGTTTCAAATAGTTTATTCGGGTATTTTAGTCACAATTTCTGTGTATACAAACTAATAATCGACATTTGGGAATATAAATCAAGTCCACTTTTGAATGCAACTAGATCTAGTTGATAAATCAAAAATAACCAAATATATTTGGTTCAAATATAATATAGTGGGAAGTGGGAAAGATAATAAATAGTGAAAACACTTATATGAATAAAAATTACTGAAGCATCGTATATATATATATATATATATATATATATATATATATATATATATATATATATTAACATATAGTGTGAATCCCCCTCCCATAGAGTGTGTTGATATCCCCCATATGTTAATATCCCTATACAGTGTGTTGATATCCTTCGTACAGTGTGTTAATACATCCCCATACAGTGTGTTGATACATCCCTATACAGTGTGTTGATATACCCCATACACTATGTTAATATCCCACATATTATATTGTGTATTATATAGTGTATTATAGTGTGTATCTGGATATTATAATATCCCCATACGCTACGTAAACATCCCTATATAGTGTGATGATATCCCCATACAATACGTAAATATCCCCATATAGTGTGTTGATATCCCCATACGCTACGTAAACATACCCATATAGTGTGATGATATCCCCATACAATACGTAAATACCCCCCATAGAGTGTGTTAATATCCCCATACAGTGCGTTGATATCCCCTACTTTAACTTTTGTATAAACTGACATATAACAAATCGCTTTTGAAATTCTTAAACTAGGTCACTTGAAGTTTCTTGAATTTTTGGGGGTACTCAACATTTTCCAAATGAAAACTAGTATCTTGTGACATGTCCAATAAAAGGACATAAAAAGAAAAAAATTAATGGAGCTTAGGGGGGCCTACGAAATATTTTTTGATGACTAACGAAAGTAAAATTTAGAACAAAATCAAAAAAACACCAAAATAATAGGAGCCCCCCCATAAGATATTAAATAGTTGGCAAATTGGAAAATGACTGCCATTTTCCATACTTTAATTGAAGTACGTGGACGTCAAGTACTTTTTAAATCAAATTGCGATATTGACAGACAAATTAATTAATAATATAAAATTTCTTATTGTTGAAAATACAGAAGTCCTAAAAGGAACAGAAGTTATTCACATGTGCGAGACTTACTTGCACATCAATCTAACTAATAAAGTTAAATCCAATATGGCTTCTATCAAACGTTGTCTTAAACAGAACGAAACTATATAATGTACATCGCGTAGTTCATGCAGGCAGAACTATTTGATTAAGAAGGAAAGCTTTCAAAATTAAACTTTACTAATATCTATTAATTTTAGCAATTGCAACTGTACTCAACCTCATACATAGATTTCATTTAGTCCACGTAACTTCCGGAGTATCTTGAAATCGTTATTCAAATAGGCTTTGTAATGTAGACTAAACACAAGTTGTGTTTTGAATATTATGGTTCTCTTCTCATCTCTATTAATTTTTCTGATGATTTTTGTACAACATATTGTGGTACTTACTGTAGCATCTAAACTGTTAATATTTATCTCATCTAGAAGAGTATAAAAATATATTTTGAAACCAAAAAATCAGGGCCTCTGGCTGCTTTGTAGGACCAGAACCCGTTTGCGGGATCTACATTCAACGGCAGGACGAGCGGTAAGAAAATGGGCCAAGGAAGAACACATCGAACGATGGAAACTATTTTACCTGGCCAGAGATTGTGTAAGCGTATTCTCTTTGGACGACCAGATTTTGTGCTGACAAAGGTACTGGTTGAGTATGACAGGAAGTCCTTTGAGACAGATCGTTGCCATGATTACCGGACATGGCCATATCCGGAGAAACTTAGATAAGGTGAACTACTACAAGACTTACCTAACTGCCGTCTTTCCGGTCTCATACCTGAGACCGCAGTACAGATTTTGTTGATTGCCATGTCCTGGAGTACAAAAGAAGGAGAATCTTTGGACCTCAGCAACCAGACATAAATTTTCACAAGAACACCCTGCACAAGATCCTGGAGCTTGTTAGAGGCACTGGGGTCGGTGTAAGGTCAAGAAAGGGATCATAACATAATAGGCTCATAGCCGAAGTACCGAGGCTAATGGAGCTTCAGCAATATGTCCCCAAGGAGAAAAAATTAAAGTGTCAAAACAAATGCTAATAATTTCTTTTTTTAATCAATTGTTGTGTAACAGTTCTCTGAAGATTCGATTTTTAAAGGCAGGGAATGAAATGGATAAACAATGTACAATTATCCCTTAAAATATGAAGTTTACAAAACAATTTGAAATACAACTTTCCGTCACATTTTTATTACATATAGTTTAATCTCATGAGTTAAATAGAACTGGCAAAGTAGACAAAATTCATGACAATTACGATTTTAATAGTTTAGATACGATTAAAATTAACCGAGATATGGCGTTTTAAAGAGGGGGGTGAAACTACCCCATTGTCGCAAGCACGAAATTACCCCCTTTAATAGGTAATAACGCAAGAACCTTAACTCAAATCAAACATTCTAAAACTTTGAAACTTAGTTAATTTAATTGCCGTTATTTTGAGTTATGGCTTCAATTGAAAGTTAAACAAGTTGTGATTGATTTTGTATAAATAATAATTAATAACAATATTGTTTGACCCAAATAACAATGAATTTTAATTTTGCATTATCTAATCTTATATTTAATTCGCTAAAAAATTTCTGCGCCATTCCGATATTTCTTTACCCACTGCCGATTTTAATATTTGAAATGTCAAAATAAACAGTGTTACCTTCAGATTGGGCAAAAATTATACATTTTCTTTTGAAACACTTATTTTGAAATAAATACATCATTTAAATAACATGTTTCACAACAAAAATAATTTGAAGCAGCTGTTATAAATTCTGAAGTGTTTTGGTTTGAGAATATATAACAGATTTTAAAAATTATGTTTTTGTTAGCTTATTTTATTCGTGCTGATACATGTTTTGTTGTGATTGCTTAAATCTCGCCAAATTAAACAGTTTAAATTCTCAAATATATTTTATTCTGTTTTATTTTAGAAATTATAACAGCTCTCTTAAATTATTTTTAGTTTAACTTATAGAGTGCTTTATAGGTCTGAATTCACCTCGTGTTACAGAGTTACAGAGTTGACATTTTGCTTGCTACTTAGTGTTATAAAGACTTGATTTATTTGAGAATAATAATCAACCGATTTCCTCACTCATTTAAAAATGACGTCAATTTAAAATTTTTATGTGGAATTTATCCGTTAAAATAAAATATTTACAAAAGACAATAGATATTATTATTGGATGTATCGATAATGAAGTTGTCCTTTAAGCTACAGGAAGATTTAGAGATACAAATTTTCAAAATTCAAACAATAAATCAATCTTTGAGTGTTGTAGATAATTACCAAGAATTTTAATATGTTCAGTTTTGTTCGATAATTCATGTAGCCTTTAAGTTACAGAAAAAATATTTTAGAAATTACTCGTCTTTAAAAAAATAAAATATTCTAAAGGTTTCTGAGATGTTCGAAGACAAAAAATTTAAATAGCCACCACTTTGAAATTAGTGAAAGAAAAAGTTTGATAAATTTCCCTCAAACTGTGTCTTTAAAACACTAAGTAGTATGCAATATTACAACTCTGTATCGTTTATCATTAAAACTAAATGAGTTGTTTTTGTTAAAACCATAAAATGTCGGCTGGATAGAAAACTAAATAATTTAGGAAATAAGTTTATATAAACTTTTAATTGGATTTGAAGTCAATTTTATTTGGAATAAACTTAACTTAAGTGGACACTGTATTTGAATGAAATTGATAATTACAATTTACAGGGTTTAATTGGTATTTTGTCAATTAGTCCTAAATTTTTTTAATTTTTATTATTATTATTTTTTATTTACATGCGATTTGGATAATCGACATATATTCGGTTAGCAATTCCGAACTAACTTAGCTGGATTAATACTATTGATGTAGTACTAGGCTAGATCCCTCTTTTTCTTCTTTCCTATCAGGTCTCTCTGACGTAAGCTTGTTGTTTTGCAACGTTGGCGCTATTAACTATTAGAGGGGTAGGTTATGTTAGGTGAGGTTAGGTTAGGTTATGCTAGGTTAGGTTAGGTTATATTTCATTTTATGTGGCGTTGATGAGAGAGAGATTTTCCACTTTCAACATCAGAAAAAGAAATGAATAATCTATCTTCATATTTCACCAATATTTGAACGAAATCTGTAGAAACGATTTTGAGAAATTACGTCGTGTCAGCACCATGGATCTTTTAAAAAATTTATTTACAGAAAACTCAAGAACTAGATTTTTTAGTAACTAGTTGTTTTGTTTAGGTGTTCGAAGCTGTTTTGATCAAAATTGTTATTGCCGATTTTGAGAAAATCTAAACTTTAAATTTTTAAGAAAAGTTTAAACAAAATTAATTAACCAACTCGTTTGGGTCTCTGAGAACGACAGAGACAAGAGACAAACAAACATATTTCAAAAACACATTTTTGAGTTCAGAGAAATTTTTTAATGGAAATTTCCACAAACATCCACTTTTGATTTTTCGATACAAAATAATTTTCTCTATACAACGTATGTATACGAGATTGTAAAAATATTTTTTTAAACTTTCAAAATGGATTCAAAATTGTTGTATCTCAACACGGATTTTCCCAATCTCAGTACTTTATACTTATAGTGAAATAAAAACACATTTCAAGTTGACTATCCTACAAGCCAAAATAACAAAATGAATTGCACACGCTTGCCAACTTTACAATTATCTGTTACAATTTCATCTGAAAAAGCCATTCCCAGAGCTGTTGTGGAGAACAAAAAGCATCCAATGAATCCTAGTATGGTACACGCATGCGCAGAGATATTGATCTGGATGGAAGGGTCCAAAGTTAGGTTAGAAACACAGATTCACTTTAAAGCTTAATTATTCAAAGACGGCCGCGATGAATTTGTTAAGATGGAGGCAGAAGGCTTAAAGAATCTTTCAGTCAAGTAAATACGTTAGGAAACTTGATATTTATTGTTTTAAAGGAAAAACCACTCGATCATCATCGCCATATAAAAAAAAGAAGATAAAATTAAGACCGCTAAGGCTTGGAATACTCTATAGAGTCAGGGTCGGAAGAGAACAAGAGTTGGTCAAGAGAGATCTGATAGGAAAGATGACAGAGATTCTAATACAAGACTACATGAAGAAAGGTGTAGATCCAGATGGCACCGATGGGGTTGTCAAACAGTACTGAGGGGTTTGAAAGTATATTAAAAAAATATTGAAATAATGATTATTTTAGTGTTTACCAATATTTTGAAATTAAATTAACTTATAAATATGAATTGTAGCTTTCGTTTAGATTATTGTAAACAATTCAATGAAATCGGAGAAATAGATATTAAAAAATCTACATTTAATATTGGCGCTATTTTCATTATTTGGACAATTTCTCGTAGCTCCCAATTTTTGGAGACATATATAAAATATTTGAGTTCTAAAAACAATAATTGATTATGATTTTGCGGTCGTATTACGTAGTTCCTGTGGCATGAAAGGTTTTAAGACTTGAAAGAATATCTAGTTTTCATAGTGGGACTATTTACATTTTATTACATATATAAATAAGTTTGTCTTACATTCTCAGGTGCTCAATTGCTGGCAATTACGAGGCACCTAGATCTACACTCTTCTTAATTCCTTCTTAATTGTTTAAATCATCGCCTAATAAAATATTAAATAAAGACCCTAGCCCTCAAATAAATTCTCTATAGTGTCAAGATCCGAAGAAAATAAGAGTTGGTGAAGATAGACATGATACGAAAGATGAAAGAGAGGTATCTAACCCATGACTACATGAAAAAGGTGTAGATCCAGCTGAGATACCACGGAATTTTCAAGCTCGTATTCACTATCATTCAGTCTCTGAAGGAACACCTTTTTCATCTAGTATAGGGTTAGATCCCTCTCTTTCAGCTTTCCTACTAACTCAGATCTACTCTTTGGACCAACTCTTTTTCTCATCCGACATTAGCGCTATTGAAGTATTCGAGTGCCAGTGCTCTTTTTCTTCTTTTCTTTGTGATGATGACTGAAAGGAGTGCTTTTAGGCCTACATTGAAAAAATACAATATCAACAAAATTGAACAATAAATTAAATACCTACTAAATAGAAGACCACCCACTGTAGCAAAATTTAAAGATTAAATATTAAGATTTTTATAAAGTTTAAAAAAAAATTAAATGGTAGCCATTTTGAAATTGTACGAAATAAATTCTTTGCTTTAAGTATACGTTAAAACGTTACGTAAAAAAAAATAAAAATAAATAAAAATTAGTGAACATCAAATTTGAACCTATTTCCAAAGTTATAACTTTTTATGAAAAAAAATAATAATTTACGGGGAGAGAGAGAGAGAGAGAGAGAGTGAGAGAGAGAGAGAGAGAGAGAGAGAGAGAGAGAGAGAGAGAGAGAGAGAGAGAGAGAGAGAGAGAGAGAGAGAGAGAGAGAGAGAGAGAGAGAGAGAGAGAGAGAGAGAGAGAATTGAATTGAATTGAATTGATTTGCCTTTATTTAGGGGCGAGGTTAGGACTGTATAGTCCTCTCTACCACCTAACCCCATACAACATAACAACATATTATATAAAAATATAAAATATAACTTGATAATAACAAAAAAAATTTAAATCGATTAAAAATAACTAAGATAATATAAAAATTAACAAACTTAAAATTAGCTACAAAATGAAATTAATAATTTAAAATAAAATAAAAAGTAACAATCTTAAATTTAAAGTGACAAAATGAAAGTTATAACTTAAAATAAACTAAAAATAAACAAATTTAAATTTAAACAACGTAATAAAATTAAAAATTTAGAAACAAAAATAAAATAAAATGAAATACTGTAGCTTACACTTGTAGATACAGATAAATACAATCACACATACACACAAGCACATTCATACATAATAACATTTAAAAAAGACACCACATAATTAAAAATCACTATTATTACTACATAAAAGCTAAAGAAAGTAACAAATACTTATTTCAATCATTCACACTTATTACAACAAAAAAAAAATTAATAAAATAAAATAAAATAAAAAATTAAAAAACACTATTCCGCCACACCCAGGGACGAGGACACCAAATCCATTCTATTCAAAAAGAAAGTCTTAAGTAATTTTGAAAACTGGACACGACTGTCAACAGTTTTAAGTGACTCTGGAAGTAAATTCCACAAGCGGCAAGCGGACACAGTAAACGATTTATTAAACATAACAGTTCTATGTAGCGGTATCATAAGCAAAGTGGAACCTCTTCTAGTGCTCCTTGCACTGATATCAGAGGTGAAAACAAACTTTTCTGCCAAGTAATTCGGCACTCCAGTTTTTAGGACCGAATGCAAGATAATTAAAATATGAAATGATCGGAAATCGTTAAGTTTTAGAAAATTAAGTTCTTTATAATAAGGAGTTACATGAGCATCGCGTTTTAAGCCAAAAATAAATCGCACGCAGTAGTTCTGTGCCCGCTGCAACCTGTTAGCCAGAACAACAGACATGTCATTGACTACAGTGTCACAATAAGAAAAGTAAGGAAATATTAAAGTCTTTACTAGGAGTGCTCTAATTTGGAGCGGCAAGCAATCTTGCATTTTTTTCAAAGAGTGGATCCCAGCAAAGACCCTGTTACACGTCTCAGTCACGTAATCATTCCAAGTCATTCTACTGTCAATTATTAGTCCCAAGTCTTTCACTCTATCATAGTAGTCCAAAAAATGATTGTCAAACTGGATTCTAGGAAATGTCGTTACATCTATTTTATTTAGTAGTCGAGAATAACCCAAGATTATTGGCTTTGTCTTAGCTCTGTTAATCGAGAGTCCATTTTTCTTAACCCACAATGAAACATTTTTCAGATCATAATTTACATTATCCACTGCTCTATCAATATCACCAATTTTAAAATGCAAATATACTTGAAAATCATCAGCATACAAATGAAATTTACAGAGAAATTTAGAGAGAGAGAGAGAGAGAGAGAGAGAGAGAGAGAGAGAGAGAGAGAGAGAGAGAGAGAGAGAGAGAGAGAGGAGCGTACTACACAGTTCAATATATAATACTCTGTACTAGTAATAACATTATCTCTCGCCGGTGCCAGTTATTCCAGATTCAAGATGGAACGTAGAGAGGGTAGTTTGGACACGGTATGGCGTCCTCCACCCCAAATACAAACTCACCCTCCTGACGACCCTATACCCTACTTCTATGGTACCCAGGTTTACTATTGAGTTAAATACACTCCATTATATACAGTCTCATTATAACAATCCTTTTGTTTAAGGGTTTGTTTTTTAGATATGAAATTATATAGGGATCAGGAAATATAATACAATTGGAGATTTTAACGACAGTGTAATACTTTAACACATAAACGTAGTTTAAAGAAAATTTAAGTGATGAATGAAATAATCGATGTCGGGTCTTTAGGGGATATCCGCTTTGACGTACCTTGAGTGTAAAATGTAGATTTTCGAATGATGACTGTCTATGGTTTCCCTTTTCAAGTCTGTACAGCGCTCTACAGCAAAAACGTGTGAACCAATTTTAATCAAATTTTGGATGCTGATATATTTTGGCCATATTTTTTGGATTTTTTAAATTTTAATTTTAATTCAAAACTTGAAGGGAGGTTCAAGTGTCACCTCTAAAGACTCAAAGTATTTGTCGCCTTCTCTTCTACAATTAGTCTACGTAAAAAAAATAATAAATAAGATCATGAATTATAAAATTCGTACTTTTTTATAATCGGCCCTATAGATTCGTTGTGGGGTCAAATAAGTAAATAACATGTGGTTTTTAGAACGACTTCTGTCATATATGCAGTGATTTACATCCCAATTACGTGGACTGCTTTTAATCACATTTAATATGTGGCCATATTTTGACAATATCTAGGGAATTTTTAATTATTTGTACAACACAAAACTTAAGGGTAACTGCTATAAGAAAAGAAGACACAATTATGATTTCTTGTACGGCTCTAGTATTTCCCCCTAGATTAAAAAAAGGGGGAACTAATTTTCATCATCGCCTTATAAAAAAAAGGAAGAAAAAAAAACCACATAAACTACAAACCTCGATTACTCTAAAAGAATAAGGGTCGGAATAGAACAAGAATTGGTCAAGAGAGACCTGATAGGAAAATGAAAGAAAGGGATCTAAACCAATACTACATGTAAAAACTTGTAGATCCACCTTGGTTTCCTTGAGATTGCCAAGCTTGTACTCACTAAAATCCCCATTTTCAAACCACTCTGTCACAAAAAGTTTAAGTTTTAAATATGATTTTCTATCCATTATTATTGTAACTTTTATTTGTAGTGCGACACTCCCTTGAAATAGGTGAAACTCAACTTTTATATATAATTAAGTACAGTTTCTTTGGTACCTCTTCTATGATATTATAAATAAAGAGTGTGAAATAAGTTGTGATACACCGCTATATAATTTAAATGGATTGGTATATCAACGTAAACCTTCTATCATATACTTCCTATCATAACACTTTTTTTGGTGTTTAATCTGTGTTAAAATTGTTGACATTTTTGAAAGAAGAGGTAAAGGGAGCAGTCTTAATTTTTTTTAATGAAACTACTATTTTGTGACATATGATTGGAAAGGTCTATGCAATATAAAAACAATGGAACCTCCAAAAGGTTTCAGTACATCACTGGCAAAAGTTACACGAAAAAATTGGTTTAACCAACTGGTTGTTAACTATAATAAATGTTGAGCTTGACTTATGAGAAAAATTATACAGTTATAGTTATAGTTTGATTGGTGTGGCTCGTGTATCACTAAGGAGGACGAACTTGTCGTTGAAACGCGTCTGATACTTAGGCGTGTTTTTTGTGAGCATTGTGTTCTGTGTGTTTGTTATACTGTATGGTTGTTATCTATTCCTACCTCATTTACCTTTGAAGGGCGTTGCGTATGTCCAGTTGGTTGGACAGTTTGTAACTTGAAATTCGACAAATAATTAGAGATGCTTGCCTACCAGATCGTGTCTGCACTCCAAAATATTTTTAGACAGGAGACAGAAAACATTTGGTTACTACAAGATGGAGCACCACCACACCACGGCCGTGATGTACGACAATACTTCGACATTGTTTTTCCGAGAAGATGGATAGGAAGAAGAGTGGCTATGGAATGGCCAGCAAGGTCTACTGACTTTAATCAATGACTACATAAATACTATAAGACACGACATGGCCATGTTAAATATTCTACGCTTATTCTTGAGTTGACCAATACCCGCTAGGGTGTGGAGCTGTCGCTCTGTTAGAGAATCTGAAGTTGATGTGACTGGCGCTAGGTGGCTCTACGGTCAAACAATGTTTCAGGCGGGTAAGAGAAAACGCACTGATGCCACATATGGGACCAGAGATGCGAGGGAAGGTCGAGAATCGCTTATCTCAGCGCACGAACTGACAACACTGACTATGCTGACGGAAGTAAGTGAGAAGGTTTGTGAGAGAGAGGTCAACAGTTGTACAGTCTCAACCAAGTGGGATGCGTACAGTCAAGCACCTGCTGCTAGCGCTTTCTGATAGCTGTGTGTCAAACTTGTGACGAACAGCACCCGTAAAGCGTACACTATTTCCCTATCCTATGTCGTGTCTTATAGTATTTATGTAGTCATTGCTTTAATTCACTAAATTATTTCTTTTGTGGTCACACGAAGAACCCTGTTTATAAAATTAAACCAACTGACGTCAATGGTCTATGGGGGAGAATTTTACAAAAGGCTCAATTTCATTGCAAGAGAAACTTTTTCGAATGGTGTCATAGTGCCAAACCACCGAAAGTCATCAATTCGAGAAATTGTTATATTAAAACAGGTAAGAGATACGCAAGTTAGTCATAATTATATTTCATGTGTATTTCGCCAGGGATGTACTACGAGTATCAACCTTTCGTAGGTGTCATTAGTTTTCTATTCCGTAAACCTTTCCAATGATACGTCACAAAATACCCCCCCTTCCGTTAAACACCAGAAAAAGTGTTTTACGTTGATATAGCAATGCATTTAAGTTACATCGAGTTCTATCACGACTTATTTTTCACCCTGTATACAGAGCGTTTTCAAAAATCGCTCATAAACTTCGTCATGTTATTCTTTACATTAAACCATTGGAAAATTGTACGTAAAAAAATTTCCTAAAATGCTTAGTTTTCTAATATAGTTTTTTTTTTGTTTTCAACAAAAATATTCACATCTTTTGAACTGTAAATGATTTCTAGTTATAGTTTTGCAAACAACTTAGTGACATAAAAACACAATTAGAAAAAAAAAAAATCAACCTATTTCAATCAATATCTTAAATCCCATCCACTTGTTAAAGGTTTTGTATTTTATACTCAACAGTAAGAAATCAAAAAAATTATTACTGAGTTCAATACTTCTGTGAAAATTTCAGTAACATTTGTTTCATATTATTGTCTATTTAGAGGTATCACCAACAGCTGTAGTATGGTTCTTGAGAAAAATTATCCCTGATAGTAAAGATATAAAGACGTTAAATTTGTATAATCTGTTATATAGAAGAGGATAGCACTAAGCACTTTGAATCTTAGCAAGAACTTAATTTATACTAACTTAGAACTAACCGCTGAGGAGGTCACTGCAGTGAGTACGGAATAGGCAATCCCAAGGTCACCTAACTGGATTTATACCATAGTCTTGAGTTAGATCCCTCTCTTTCGTCTTTCCTATTAGCTCGCTTTTGACCAATTCTTGTTCGCTTCCAACTCCTGCCGTTATTAGAGTAATTAATGGCTAAGGGTTTTTATTTTATGTCGTTTTCTTTTTTTTAAAGGCAAAGAAGATAACTAATAATTTATGTGTAGTTGTTATACAAGAAAAAAATAAAAAATTACACCTTTCTCAAAATAAGCTTTAACGATTTTCGTCCAATTTTCTTCAAGTGTAGCTTCTAAATTGTCTTTGTCCAATTCCTCCAAAAATCCTAATACGCGAGTTATTGGTAAAAAAAATAGGCAATGTGACTGTTATAAAATGCTTATACTTCGCCGATTTCGTTAGAATCTTAGTGAAATATGAAAATTATCATAAAAACCAGTGTCTAAAATAGCAAGTAAAAACTTACTGAGTTTCTGGAGTAATTGGTATTTAAGGGTCAATTTAAATTTTAAATCACATTCATGTTGATCATATTTAAATATATTAATAGTATTTGTTTGTGTTTTTTTAAACAGTGTCCATTGTTCAATTTCATTTTTTTTTATTGATAAATATGGATCTGACATTTTTTGTCATTTTTATGTGTGTTTCTTTTTTATTTGGTTTTGAAGATAGAGGAGTGATAACGTTTTTACAATGTTATTGGACACTTTATTACCTTCACGGACAATTAAGTCCTGATTTTTATTATTTTTTACTTGAGTATTGTATTGTATTGTGTATTATATTCAGTGTTTAAACGGAGGGGGGGAGAGAGAGAGAGAGAGAGAGAGAGAGAGAGAGAGAGAGAGAGAGAGAGAGAGAGAGAGAAGAGAGAGAGAGAGAGAGAGAGAGAGGGAGGGAGGGAGGGGAGCGTACTACACAGTTCAATATATATTACTCTGTACTAGTAATAACATTATCTAGTACAGAGTTTTAAATGTTTTAAAAAGTTTTTAATGACAAGTCTACACCCTGATGATGCCAGCTGTGTGAAGCGAAACAACCCTGCAGTATTATCTACAAAATTATATTACACATAATTAAAAACAAAGTTTTTATAACTGTTTATCCCGCAAAATAAAGCTAAAAAATAGTTTCAAGCGAAGCGAGCTTGTACAATAATACAGCGATCACAGATGTATATAACAACAGAAGAAACCCTTAGTCTCCAGAGAATATTTGAAAGTATTGTTGAAGTCTGGTTGTCTCCTTTAAGGGATGGAACTGCCCTCACATCATTAATCAGTTCTTTCGGACAGAAGATACAAAGAGGGTGGTAATGTAGCCCACCGGAGGGAGCCCACCCTTGGGTCCTTCGTTTCACAACCGTATGACAAGAAAAGGAAATGTGAAAAACTTGAAGTGACTGGATTTGTTTTGGTACATTGACTGTTGAAACCTAATCTAACCAGATTAATCTAATCTAACCTTCAAAATTAACATAACCTAACCTAACCAAGCATGTTTTGATATATACAGAGGGTCTTACGGAGAAGCAGAAAGAATTTTAGGTTGTGTACTACTTTCGAGAATAAAAAAAAATTCATTTAAACATATGCCCTAAACCTTTTAGTCATTTTGGGTTTTGAACAAACAAAAAATAATATTTTTTGAATGGTAAAAGATTCAGACGTGAAATGTTGCGTGTTACTTAGTGTTACAATTTGAAAAAAAATATTATGAACCGATTTCATTTACTGATTTCAAAATGGCAGCTATTAAAATTTTTAACATAGCATAACTCGAAAATTGTTTTGTTTATTTTACAAATGTTTACGAGACAAAAAAGATACTTCTTTCTAATGACATATATATATATTTTTTTAATAAATTATAAAAAGCTTTTTCTGACACATTTTAGTTCTATTTTGTTTTTAATAAATGTTTATTTCTATTTACTTTATTAATTTATGCAGAATTAAATCAATTTTAGCAAAAGTCACTGAAATTTTTCATTTTAAGCTAATCTTGGGTATGTAGACAACTAACAGGAAAATAAGTTTTCAATTTTTGTTTTTGATAACGCGATTCACATTTGATTTAACTCCAAAAAAAATCTTAAAAAACTTTTTTTGTAATTAAAAGAAGTACCCATAACGTTTTTATGTCTTGTAATGTTTTTATAAGATTATCAGTTTTTGAGATATTATATATTACAAATTTTAAATGGGAGCCATTTTGAAATAAATAAAGTAAATCGGTTGATATCTTTTTTTGAAAATTGGTTTTTATAACGCTAATTAGCCAACACAATTCAGTTCTGTATCATTCGCCGTTCAAGATATGATTTTTTTCTTCAAAACAAGAAATGACAGCAAGATAGAAAAATAAACACTTTAGGACAATTTTTTTCTTTATTTTTATCTATGGAACAAGTACTAAAATTGTTTCAGTTTGACGTAGGGTCAGGTTGTTAGGAAAGGGAGAGAGGTGCAGGGAACGTGGAGTTGGCCCTGAAGTAGGTCGAGTCGAGCCGGGAGGCGACTGGTAGATTATGGAAGAGGAAGATTATGGAAGAGGATTTGTTACTCGGGAAGGTTTCTAGGGCTTGGTGCGAGGAATTTTGATTGGAATAACGAAACCTAGGAGTGTTGCTGTCCTTGAAAAGGGCCAGTTGGCTTTAGGTTAGGTGAGGAAAGATAGGATGTGTTCTGGTCTAAGAGCTGGATGTTCACCGACTATCGCCGGCGCCAAAGCATCTACAATTTCCTTTTCAGGAGGCGACTAGGGTGAAGCAAGTACTGCCGTTACCCGGATTTCTCCGTTAATTTCCCTTACGGGTGGCCACGGGGTGAGTCTTGAAGAAGGCGTTGTTCTGTGGAGTGAGAGCAGGAGTCAGGTGTTGCAAGAAATGATCCAAAAACGTGTATTGGTTGAACAGTTGTTGGAATGTGGCAGGTGGCAGCAAAAGTGTGTGGTGAGCTTGTGAGTAGTCTTCTTGGTGTGTGGTGTGAGATTGTTGAGGGGTCTCTCAGTCTTGCGTAAGAAGACCGCGGGAGAGATGGTCCCTGTGAAGTGTGTGAGTGAGGGGTCTCTTGGCCTTGCGTAAGAAGGCCGTGGGAGAGATGGTCCCTATGAGTCTCGCGTCAGGAGAAGTGTGGTGTTGATTTCTAGGTTGAGAAGTGATTGTGATGATGCTTGTTGAGGATGTGTTGTGAGTTGTCCACTGCAGGTCTTCCGGAGGAATGTGGTGCCAGTTGGTCTCCTGGTTGACAAGTGTTTTTTTTGTCCTTGAGAAATGGGTACTCATACAATTTTGGCTCTGCTAGCTTGTAGCTTAGCTTGCCTAGGATTGGTTTGCTCCTAGACAATGAGCTGTCCATTGTTTAAGTTTCCCGAGAAGCAAACCAATCTCAACGTGCGATGTGTGTGAGATTAGTTCGGAGTTTTGTCGCGGATTGCCATTGTTGTGGCGGCGGACTTTTAGATGCTCGGCGTGATCTGTCGTCCAATCAGAGACGAGTAGCGTGTCCGGGTCTTGTAATGTGGAGATTGGCCGATGTAGAGCCGTTTAAGGCCGGGGAATTGATGCCTGTGAGTGTTGGCAGATTTTGCCGTGTAGGTTGTGGGAAACTAGTCGGGTGAACTAGTTCCCTTGGTGGTGACGTTACCAAGTTTTTCCTTGAAATACCCTGTATATAGTTAATTAAATAAAGGTGTGCGATATTTGTAAAGATTGGTTCTCAAGGCACTAAAATAAAAAAGTTCCTATAAGCACATCACCGTATTCTTCTTTTCAGTTTGTTTGTCTGATTATCTTCTTTTTTTAAATACATTTCAGGTTTATCTTTTAAAAAGAATCTCCAGAATGGATTAAGATATCGGTTTACAATAATATTATACTTAGAAACTATCGTTCAACTATTAGATGAAGTTCTTGGAATAACCAAAGTACTTAGGCCTACGTGTTTATTAGGTTATGATTTTCCTTATAACATAATATTACTATTGTTATTGTTGGTCTATTGTGAGAATATTGATATAGTTTATACTGATAGTAATTTAATAAATTGTGTTTTTTCAACTCTTGAATGTGGAAAGTGATGTAATCTAAACACGGCAAGGTTCTAACTTCATTAATAAAAATTTGGACAAAATACCGATGATTTTAAGAGGAGACTTCAACACAAATTATGCAGAAGAATCATCTCAGCCATTGATTGACATTTTAAAAGACAAGTTACACTTAACAATGTCTAAAGATAAAAAAATAAGTAAACTATTTTGATGTATCACATCTACCAAGCGTCCTGCACCAGCTCATTTTGTACAGTGTTATGACACATTCGTAAAAAAATAAATGCAGATCGCTTTTTTCATTTTTAGTTGTACTATCTTGAGAAATAACTTGATACAAACTACATTTGATTAAACTACTAAATAATGTTAAACTACATTCTATTTTGTATAATTATTTAAGTTTCTATTTTATTTATGTTACTTTTTATTACCATGTATTATAATTAGGAAAGTGTTTCACGAAATTGCCATTTTACATTTAATTTTTAGTCAACCTGTACGCTCATTGGTAATTTTTATGTAAACACGTGAGTAAAATAAGTTAAAAGTGAATGAATGAATGTTTACGCTCTAAGTAACTCATAAGCTAGAAATTAGATTAAAATTCACTATTTTTTTATAATTAATAATCTTGACTAAAGATAACTTATTTCCCCAAAAATATGCTTCTTTCAGATTAGAATAATATGGAATAAAATAAACATAGTTGTATTTAAAAAAATCTTTAAAACGTTCGTTTTATGATTTCTGAACACCTGCATAATTGTATATTAATTTTGGGGCATCCACTAGATAGCCGAGGTCAAAATCTATCCAACAACGTTTGTTGCATTCTTCCACCTTAACTAGAAAAGATAAAACATTATATTCCAAATTTTTGTATTATGTGCAGAGTATAAAAAGTCCGAACTGGCCTGATTTTGAACCCGAATTTGGTATGCCACAAATTTAGGAAAAATTGGAGATAAACCGCTATCCTTAGGGAAGCTAGATGTATATACAGGGTGAGTTATAAGTCTCTTCTCCCCTACCTTTTCTTACATGGTTTAAGTTAAAACATTGAAATTTCACATATCCATATTGAACTTAAATACCTTGGTTTTGTTGCGCTCACTGACTGTCCAATTCCAATGGGGGACGGATAACAGGAACACAGAAGACTTAAATGAGAGCATAGGTCGATATATACATCAAATTAAAGGTGTTTGTTAGTAGAGCACCGTGCCTCAAACCGTATCTCAAAAGGTTCATCCTATCAAAAATAACAGTAATTTAAAGTTTACAAAATAGTATGTTCTAGAACTGCTTTTAGTGTATTAATTTTAAAAAAGTTAACCAAGTATTTTTTCCTACACACTATTTGTTAAACACCTGAAACAACTATCGTTTGTGGTGTTATAAAAATTTAGGTTATCACCAGAAATCCCAGATCTAGGTTTCAACTAAGATTTAAAAAAAGAACAGTGTCATCTGATATATAGTATAATCTAGGGGGGGGGGGGGGGGGAGGAACAAAAATCTCACTCTGTATATAAAACCGTTGAAAATTTTAAAAACACGTTCTACAACAGTGACGATTCACATGTCATGGACATTAAGTTTACTCACGAGAAAACTGCTACAATAGGCTATTTATATTTTCAGTAAGGCCCAAAAGTCTGATAAAAATTGATTTTCAGCATTATTCATTCAGCCGCCATTATTTTTCCTCTTTCTTTGACTAAAATAAGGGTGCAAAGAATGTACTCTAATTTCAATAGCAAGGGATTGTATTAATCTAAAAGGGGCGGGGGATGATCCACCATATTGAACAGCTGCTGTACTGTCTGATTTTATTAAATTTGTCAGATAACAACTTTTTGTCATTTCGCTTTGGTTGTGTCATGGAAGGAAACTAGATGGCAGCAGCGTATGAGTTTTAAATAAATAATTAAATTATTGTTGTTTAAATTTAAGAAGAAAAGGAGGGGGTAGGAAAAGGGAAATTATCTGTGAAATAAAATAACCTATATAAATACGTTCGGAAATATAATATGATCAAGAAAATAATAATGTTGAGATTTAATGGGAACAAATTCTTTTCATCTAATTTAGACCAATTATTCAAAAACAGTTGTTTCTGAGTCAGTCGTAAATAAACGGATTTTATAACAATTTTATAATCTTAGGGTCACTCTAGTGAGTATGTGCTTGGCAATCCCGAAAAATCAAGCTGGATATACACATTTTTCATTTAGTTTTGAGTTAGATTCTGTACTTTCATTTTTCCTATCAGGTCTCTCTTGACCAACTCTTGTTCTTATACGACACTGTCGCTATTAGAGTATTCAAGGGATAGGAGTTTTAATTTAAATTAATTTCTTCATTTTTTATCAGGAGATGAATGGTTTTTGGCCTTTAAACGACAAGGAACAAAGAGAGAGAAAAACGATATTGCAGGGTTTTAACATTATTTAATTAAAGCAATTATTTTAAAATGTGAGGTTTAAATAAAATTGTAAGTGTTGAAATTGGATACATTTGCTTTACTAAGACCTTGATTGTTAATCGTGTCTAACAACGTTCCATTTGGTTAAAAATTCAAACAGCTGTAATATTTTCAAAATTAAACACATTTCACCTACGAACAAACATAACCCAATTTTTATGCAGTTGCCTTGCAATTTACTCGAAACGTCAGGTTTCACAAGAAATTAGTAAATTTAAGGTTCAAATTAATTAGCTAAAATTTGCATTTTAAAAGAAATTTTCATTAGCCTAAGACCAAATCGATATTATTAAACTCTATTAAAAACAAAATGACTACTGGTTTGCTTTGTTGTTCATTGAGAAAAACCTCTCGATCATCCGCACCTTGTAAAAATAAGGAAGAAAAGAGTTTAAAGTAAAGATGACTAGTCCTCGAATACTCTAATAGACTCGTGTCGGAAAAGAACAAGAGTTGGTCAAGAGAGACCTATATTAAATGTTGAGCTTGACTTATGAGAAAAATTATACAGTATAACAAACACACAGAACACAATTCTCATAAAAAAATATCCCTAAGTATCAGACGCGTTTCAACGACAAGGTCGTCTTCTTCAGTGATACACGAGCTACACCAATCAAACTATAACAATAACATCTTATAGTTTGATTGGTGTAGCTCGTGTATCACTGAAGAGGACGACCTTTTCGTTGAAACGCGTCTGATACTAGGCGTATTTTTTATTATGAGAATTGTGTTCTGTGTGTTTGTTATACTGTACCAGAGAGACCTGATAGCAAAGATGAAAGAGAAAGATCTAACCCAAGGCTACGTTAAAAAGGTGTAGATTCAGCTACGTTCCTCGGGATTGCCATGCCTGTACTCACTAGAAGGGCTAAAGAATCCCCCTTAAAGAATAAAAAATAATAGTTAACAGAAGGATAAGGCTTTATATTATTTTACACAGTTCAAAATCTTTCTCAAAATTTTAAATACGGGCTATTTTCCCCACAAAGTTCTATCTCACTTTATATCGAGTGAGACAATTTATGACGCAACAATCTACCGTCCCTTTGAACGAAATTCGGATATATCATCTTCCATAAATATATGGAGGGAAAACATTATACAAACTTCTCAGGTGCCCGACCAAAACAACAAATATTGCCCAACAATAATATTTGTTATCTACCTAAAAAGGTGTTTATAAGTTAATACATTTACCTTTATAAATGTACATGGTAATGAAAAAGTTATGTGATGGGTAAATATTTCGATTTTGCGGATATGTCAGTTTTTAGGTCCCCAAAGTCAAATAAAGTAGATTTTAGGAATAATGTCTAGACCGTTGTACTTGTAACAATGAAACTCGCAGACAGAATTTAATCATTTTTGGTATGTGGGTATATCTTAGCCACTTTTTTTTCACGTTCTTTTGATGACTTTAAATTTTGTGGGTATCTCGGAAAAACTATTTTATTAAAGTTGAGATGTTCTCAAAATCGGCTTTTCTCAAATTTTGATTCAGTTTAGCCTATAAATCCAAAAAACGAATGATTTGATAGCAATAACCGCAAAAATCTTGGTTCATGAATTATCGTAGAAAACAAAACAAAAATCTTTGATTGGACTGTATGACAAATTACTTTCAATTTTAGTCGCAAGCGGTTTTTAGAAAAAAAAACCGTTTAGGAATAACTGAAAAGAGATCATGGACCTCCGCCCCTAATATCAGATTTAAATGAGTTGGGGTCTTGTTTATGGCATATGTGAAGGACTTTTATATCATAATTATATATATAAATACTTTTTCAAAGACGTCATCAATGGTTTATTTTTTCATTTTTTGATTGACAACTGTTGATAACAATTTTGGTAACGAATACTTTTGGTGGGATTTAATTTTTAGGTTTTGGGGATAGGTGTGTGAGAAAGTTTGTGCAATGTTTTAGAACTTTTATTTTATGTACAGGAGAAAATTTGGTTTAGTAATTCTCATTCTCAAATCGTTCCTATACAAAATATTCATATACAGTTTAGATTAGCTGAGATCCATAAATTCATTATAAATTCAAATTCCATACAATTCAATTTCGTTTACTACCCCGATTTGTGATTTAAAACACTAGTTTAGATAATTAATACTCGCGAATTGAGACTTTTAATATACTGTATCTACACATATTACAAGGCCTAGCAGGTGTCAAAAAAGTATTGATTTACATAATTACGAGGCTTATATACATATATAACAACTGTTTAAAAAAAAACCTTAGCTTACTAAGACCTCTTGATCTACCAATACAATTTAACCCTCCTACATAACCCGAGAAACCAACATTAGTGTAACTTATTAAATTTTGAGGATTTGCTTGTTTTACATTTTATAATTAAGCTGGGTAAGTACTATGATGGTCTCAACTAACATATTTTATACCTCTAACCGTAGACAAGATTATCTATTTAAAAGTATAGTATATTCACTGTTTGAGATTTTAATGGTGGCCGAGTTAAAATAAAACAGTTGGTGCTGTGCAGATTAAATCTATCTGATGTTGCAAGGTAATGATTAAAAATGTCTCAATTTATTGGAGAACTGTTTTACTTAGGATGAAATATTAAAATGTATAACTTCAAGTCATGTATAGAGAATATCTATTAAATTTTATTTTTGGATATAGGTTAATTAGAGTGGAGGGGAGATGTTGATTCTAGACATTGTTAATAGTAACATGGGTGACTTCTTTTAACTTTGTTGTTTATAGATCTTAAATAACAACACGTGGGCTTGTGGGGGAATGAGGCAGCAGATGATTTGGCGAAGAGAGGAACAAGAATTATCCAAAGACCAGCAGGTGCCCTGACGTTGCAAGCAATTATACGAAAACTAAAAACAACCTCACAGCAGAGATTTGTTGATGATATGAGGAATAAACTGCAGGGCAAATCTTATGATCCGTTTGACCTTTTCAAAGAAAATAGGATGCTTCCGCATAATGTGTCTGTAGCAAATTTCCGATTAGCTACTGGTCACGATTGTCTTGCCAAGCATTTATGCAGAATGAAAATACTAACCTCTGACAAGCGTACGATTTGCTCACAAGAATTGGACTCCATGTATGTTATGGACAAGGATCATCTACTGGTCTGTAGGGGTCTGGACGGAGAGAAGCAAGGACGAAGGGACTTTCCTGGACTTTATTGGGAGGCAAGAACCAAGATGGCGTGAGCCAGAAGGTGCCATTGGAAGAAGAAGAAGAAGATATATCATAAATTTCAAAATGGCGGCTTATGTAACCGTCTTTAATGAATGTGTTTTGATATATCTTGACTATGTAAATCACGGTTAAAAACAAAAAAAAAAAAATGTCCCGAAATTTAGCGTTATACAGAAACTAACAGCACTTCATTTAATTTTCTTTATCCATGAGCTATACAACAGGGTTGATTGTGGGAGCATCCTATTAAAAACATGAAACATTGTTGATGTACTCTGTAAAAAGACTTGTGTTACTTTAAAAGAATCCATTTTATATAGGGATTAAATTTCATAATCAATTGATAAATGCTGTATTTTAATGTATATTTGATTATTTTTGTTATTATTTATTATTGTTATTGTTTAGATGTGTATTGTTTTTCTTCACTTATAATGAATCATGATGATTAAATTACCTTAAACAAATTTCACAACTTTTAAGATGCCCAAAGCAACAAATTTGGAAACCTGTATCTAATGAACTTTAAATAGAAAATTTAGGTCAAGTTAGGTCAAAATTTACCTCTTTTAAAAGACGATGGAAACACTAGCATTGCCTCAATTTCAAATACTACTTTCACAGTATACATATTATAGGGCTGGTTTGGTAATTTAAAAAAAATTAGAACAGTTTTTATTTTTTATTAATCCTCACCTATTCAGGAAACTGAAAAAGTGATAATACACGTGCTGTCCGTCCATGTCGTTATCGACTGTATTTAAGCACGATAATGACCATAAAAAATAACAATATGAACTTTTAATTTAATATATAGGGTACCCATATTGAACCATGGAAAACATTTGTTAGATATGTCAATATGGCTGCTATATTAAACAGTTCTTGATATATTTTGTGTTATCTATATAATTAAAAGTCAAAACACACTGACTGATTACGAAATCTTTGGATCCAAGAAGCCTTAAGCTATAATTTTTTTAACATAGTTTGGGGTAGGTCTGTAAGTTAATACTAAGTAAAGGTTTTGAAAATGTTCCACACCAAGGGTGTTTTTTGTATTTTACCCATAAAGCATATCTCTCGATCCAAGAAGCCTAGAGCTATGAATTTTTTAACATAATTTGGGGTAGGTCTGTAAACGTGTACTAAGAAAAGGTTTTGAAAATGTTCCACACCAAGGGTGTTTTACCCATAAAGCATATCACTGGATCCAAGAAGCCTAAGAGCTATGAATTTTTTAACATAGTTTGGGATAGGTCTGTAAACGCGTAATAAGAAAAGATTTTGAAAATGTTCAACTCCAAGGGTTTTTTTTTGTATTTTACCCATAAAGTATATCACTGGATCCAAGAAGCCTAGAACTATGAAGTTTTTAACATAGTTTGATTTAGGTCTGCAAACGCGTAATAAGAAAAGATTTTGAAAACGTTCAACTCCAAGGGTAGTTTTTTGTATTTTTCACATAAAGCATATCTCAGGATCCAAGAAGCCTAGAGATATTAATTTTTTAACATAATTTGGGATATGTCTGTAAACGCGTACTAAGAAAAGGTTTTGAAAATGATCCACTCCAAGGGTGTTTTTTGTATTTTACCCCTAAAGCATATCTCTGGAACCAAGAAGCCTAGAGCTATGAATTTTTTAACATAGTTTGATTTAGGTCTGTTAACGCGTACTAAGAAAAGGTTTTGAAAATGTTCTCACCAAGGGTGTTTTTTTTTTGTATTTTACCCATAATGTATATCTCTGGATCCAAGAAGCCTAGAGCTATGAATTTTTTAACATAATTTGGGGTATGTCTGAAAACATGTAATAAGAAAAGATTTTGAAAATGTTCCACTCCAAGGGTGTTTTATTGTATTTTACCCATAAACATATCTCTGGAAAGAAGCCTAGAGCTATGAATTTTTTAACATAGTTTGATTTAGGTCTGTAAACGCGTACTAAGGAAACGTTTTGAAAATGTTCCACCCCAAGGGTGTTTTTTTTTTGTATTTTACCCCTAAAGCATATCTCTGGAACAAAGAAGCCTAGAGCTATGAATTTTTTAACATAGTTTGGGGTAGGTCTGTAAACGCGTAATAAGATAAGGTTTTGTAAATGTTCCACACTAAGGGTGTTTTTTTTGTATTTTACCCCTAAAGCATATCTCTGGAACCAAGAAGCCTAGAGCTATGAATTTTTTAACATAGTTTGATTTAGGTCTGTAAACGCGTACTAAGGAAACGTTTTGAAAATGTTCCACCCCAAGGGTGTTTTTTTTTGTATTTTACCCCTAAAGCATATCTCTGGAACAAAGAAGCCTAGAGCTATGAATTTTTTAACATAGTTTGGGGTAGGTCTGTAAACGCGTAATAAGATAAGGTTTTGTAAATGTTCCACACTAAGGGTGTTTTTTTTGTATTTTACCCCTAAAGCATATCTCTGGAACCAAGAAGCCTAGAGCTATGAATTTTTTAACATAGTTTGATTTAGGTCTGTAAACGCGTACTAAGGAAACGTTTTGAAAATGTTCCACCCCAAGGGTGTTTTTTTTTGTATTTTACCCCTAAAGCATATCTCAGGATCCAAGAAGCCTAGAGATATGAATTTTTTAACATAATTTGGGGTATATCTGTAAACACGTACTAAGAAAAGGTTTTGAAAATGTTCCACACCAAGGATTTTTTTTGTATTTTACCCCTAAAGCATATCTCTGGAACCAAGAAGCCTAGAGCTATGAATTTTTTAACATAGTTTGGGGTAGGTCTGTAAACGCGTAATAAGAAAAGGTTTTGAAAATGTTCCATTCCAAGGGTATTTATTATACCCATAAAGCATATCCCTGGGTCCATAAAGCCTAGAGGTATGAATTTTTTAACATAATTTGGGGTAGGTCTGTAAACGCGTATTAAGAAAAGGTTTTGAAAATGTTCCACTACAAGGGTATTTTACCCATAAAGCATATCACTGGATCCAAGAACCCTAGAGCTATGAATTTTTTAACATAGTTTGGGGTAGGTCTGTAAACGCGTAATTAGAAAAGATTTTGAAAATGTTCAACTCCAAGGGTAGTTTTTTGTATTTTTCACATAAAGCATATCTCAGGATCCAAGAAGCCTAGAGATATGAATTTTTTAACATAATTTGGGGTATATCTGTAAACACGTACTAAGAAAAGGTTTTGAAAATGTTCCACACCAAGGATGTTTTTTTGTATTTTACCCATAAACATATCTCTGGAACCAAGAAGCCTAGAGCTATGAATTTTTTAACATAATTTGAGGTATGTCTGTAAACGCGTAATAAGAAAAGGTTTTGAAAATGTTCCACTCCAAGGGTGTTTTATTGTTTTTTACCCATAAAGTATATCTCTGGATCCAAGAAGCCTGTAAACGCGTAATAAGAAAAGGTTTTGAAAATGTTCCACTCCAAGGGTGTTTTTACCCCTAAAACAAGTATCATATTGTTGTTATTTATGCCTTGATTTTGATCAACATTGGTGCGTTACTGTATTTGGGCATAATTTATTTCCATAGCACCACCGTTAGTGTTGTGTTAAAAAATACTTCTTTATAGAATTATCTCAACTATCCCCAGGTGAAACTAGGAATCAACTAGTTGAACTTATAAAACATTAAATTAGATACAAATTAGTTGATTTCAATTCTGCATGTAAACGGTACCAACTTCATCTTCCTACGGTGGCAAATGACGAAGTTATTGTCAAAGATTAATTTTGTAATCTGACCTCATAAGAAAATGTGATATTTGTCTAGTTATGACATAATCTAGGGACGATATAGACGCGAGCGAAGCGAGTGGGTACTTTTTATCTACGAGGCCAGTCAAAGCCGACGTCAAGAAAGTAGAAAGGTTAAGAAAATCTGTTTAATAAATATTTTAAATAAACTTACCATACTGGATAAAACCACTTGATCTACCTTTACAATTTAAAATATCCTACAAAGTACAAGAAACCAACTTTTAGGCTTACAATTAGAGGATTTTGCTTGCTATTATACATTGTTTGATGTCATTCATCAACTCTTTTTTTTTTAAGAGAGGCAATTAAGGTTATTTTTTGTTAGGTAGTTAACTTTGAAAACCATTTGAATGATAAATATGTTGTATGATTTAATAATGAATGAAACAATAACAGCTATTATGAGGATATGCCCATACACGAGAATGGGACTAAACAATTTGTTTTTTGTTACAGGCATCTTTTGGAAATGAAAGTTGGCAAGATCTATTATTTATCGGAAACAAAGTGGTCTAATTTGTTTTACATTTCCAAAATTACCAAAGTAACAAGGAAATTGCTAAAAGAATTACAATTTGGACTTCCATTGCAAAATAATAATAGATAATTACATACTTTAAATTTGGAAAGTGTTTTTCAATTATCGTTAAAAAATTAGATATTTATTTATATAATTTTTTTTTTTTAGAAACATTAAAATTTTTCAATTTAGTTTATACATTTAGAGCAAGGTAAACTTTCTAAAATGTGCTTAAATACTACATAGTTTAAACTTATGTTATTGTTTACATGATTAGAAAAGTCAAAATAGATAAAAAACATAATGCTGCAAACATTTTTACCGACATTTTGAAATGGTGATTGAAATGGTCAATGTGAGTGATTTAAAAAGTGCTTCAAATTAAAGCATCACTACCATGTTTACATTTTAAAATTTCAATCCCGAACCCTGATATTGAAACAACCTGTATCGATAAATTACACGTAGTAGGGTATTTTTAGGAGATATTAACGCAATATAGTACCACTACATTTACTGAAACATTCTAAATAATAATTATAACCGAAAAGTATTTAAAGATTTTGTCTACATCGCCATAGAATTACATAATTGTCCAATAGTATAAGGAAATATATGAAGATTAATCCTTTTGAACGAAATTTAGTTACAATTATATACTTTGTCTTTCGTTTTATCTGACTAATAAACTACAAACAACTAAATACTTTACTGTATATTAAATAACAACTCAAAACAGCTTACACACAATGGAAGATGTATTTATCAGTCACTAAAAACCAGTTCTACGGAGCACAGAGTAGACATGATCAGAGCAAACTAACCCAGCTTCAACTCTTTAACAATAGTACAGACAGGGGGAATGGAGGGGTAGAGGAGGGGTTCTGGACCGCCCTCATCACGTCTGTATGATGAAACTTGCAACCATTTTACTGCAGCTCCTTCGATAAATAATGTTACAATGAGTGATTGGTTGGAGAAGTGCATTCTTGAGTATAGTAAATAAAATAGCAAAAGTTGACATTGAGTCAGAGGTAAAAATGGTTATGTTTTAAAAAGATAATAAAAGATGCAAAAACACTGCTCCTTCCAGCTTGTCCATACAACAACAAAACAAAAAATAAATAAATAAAAACAAAAAAAAAAAAAACTCACCAAATATTAAAATTCAGTAATATCAATAAAGGAAAAAACCATGACGTCGTCTTTGAAAACAAGTTTTATTTATTTAAAAAAGGGACTAATCTTGTTCCCTTTGAATCATATAACGACCCAAAACCGTAAGATAAATATAGTAAACAAATTATGGTTTTAGAAGAATTAGAAGCTCTATTTTAACAAAATACGACTACACTCAGGACGTGTTTATGACACAAGCGAAGCGAGCTTACTTTCAATTTCAGTTTTCACCGATAACTATAAAACTAAATGTTTTGTTGACGTATATACTTGATTGGTTCTAGAAGATTTGTCATTGTTGGACAAATTCAAAAAACCTTTCGGTCTTCATCGCTTTATTAAAGAAAATAATATAAAATAAAAATACCTAGTCCTCGAATACTCAAATGGCTTTTCAAGGTCGGAAAAGAATAACGACTTAGTGAGAAAGATTGTGCAAAGTTTTTTCAACTCTAATGGAAAATTTAGCTGCATTTTTGCTCTTGTTTTGTTCATGGGTAATTATATAGCATAGCTGCCTCACTTCAAAATCAATTTTTAAAGGTTTTATTCGTCAAATAAATGTTGGAAAAATATTTTATTATCGAAAAAAAGTGTCGGAAAGATGATTACATAATATAATTACACAAGAAAATCTTAATCAGAGTCAAATTCTGCTGCAAATTCAGTAGAAGAGGAATTTATTGAATTTAAATGTATTTCACTCGTAATTCGCCATAAATGATGAAAACGAGTATTATACTCATTGTACTTTCTTTTTAACATAAATTCGGCTATATGGCCATGGAAATGTTGTTTTGAATTTCCGAATTTCCATATCGCGGCACATTTCCTCGCACCTCCCTCCATTGACGTTCAATTGTCTGCGTATGTGCTTCAGTGTACGCATATGTAGGGCTGTATTATTATATGTCACGAAAGGTTTGGCCAGGTTGCTATATATATATAACCACCTGGCCAAACCTTCCGTACGTTTATTGAAGTGAATGTCATGAGTATGAAAGATAACACAGAGTTAATTTTTTCACGAAAAAATTACTTGTGTAATTGTATTATTGTATTATGTAATCATCTTTCCGACACTTTTTTTCGATAGTAAAATATTTTTCCAACATTTATTTGACGAATAAAACCCATAAAAATTGATTTTGAAGTGAGGCAGCTCTGCTATATAATTACCTGTTCATGTTTAAATTTTAAAATTAAACTTTTAACAAACGTTAATAAACTTACATTCAAAATAAAAGTGTCTAATGTTTCGAAATTTTCACCAAATTGTAATAACTTACTATTTAATATAAACATTTAAAACACACTTAAACTCTATAAATATACACAAAATACCCATCTTTACTATCTAAATAAAAACAACACAAAACACATTCCACCACTTTCAGCACAACTATACTACTGAGAGTAGCAGATGGGAAACGAGCTGTGGTTCCCCATTGCAGCCTAATAAAAGGATCATGTCAGAAAAAAGAAATTTATTACTTTCGACTCTATTCAAACTTTCCCCTCTATATACACCCTCTCTCTATCTCTCTCACTCTTATGACTCTACGGACGAACTGTTCTCCTCTCTGTTACCTACCGTTATAACATTACAACACATCTTTCGTACGAGTGATGCAGATTTCAAACGCAACGATTTGAGTTCTAATGGAATGATAACATTATAAACTTTCATATTATTTCGGACCATCCATTATACAGGGTGTGGTAAAATTGTGTTTACAATCTGCAAGAAGCGGTTTTCAACGTCAAAATTAAGAAAAAATATTCTATGGACATATGCAATTGTTTACTTGCCCATTTTGTTTTTTCACAAATATTTTTTATCTCCAGAACGGTTTGTCGGATTGAATTGAAACTTGACTTGGTAAATAATAAGGTAATTAAATATTTCGATGAAAATAAACCGGCGTTATCTAATAACCCGTTTCCAAATTCCGACTGCTAACATTTTTCATAAATTTTCCCGTTATCTACTTATTTAATATTTAGGCAATCGCCATTTTAAGCGGGTTATCGGATTAAGTTTTTTTTTTCAATATAGTTCTTTACCTTGGTGTCATCCAAAGTTTTAATTCAATTCTTCGAACTGTTCTAGAGATGAAAAATATTTTCCGAATAAAACTCAACGATAGATATCTGGGAAACTTGGTAATTCCGGAAATGTGTTTATATGAAATTTTTCTTAGTTTTGATGTGGTAAACCTCCTAATGAAATTTGGAAACACAATTTTCCAACACCCTCTATAATAATAGTAGTAGGATATTATGTATGAATATCATTTAAGTAAACAAATATCATTCAAGGAAACAAATATCATTCAAGTAAACAAATATCATTCAAGAGTAAACAAATATCATTCAAGTAAACAAATATCATTCCAGTAAACAAATATCATTCAAGTAAACAAATATAATTCAAGTAAACAAATATTATTCAAGTAAACAAATATTATTCAAGTAAACAAATATCAATTAAGTAAACAAATATAATGTAAGTAAACCAAATAATTCTATTTTATAATAAATTCAATCTTCGTTCTAATCTAAACAGTGCAGAACAATTATTAAAGACCGGTTTAAATAGCAAATAAACAAAACGCATTCATACAATTAATCGACAGAATTCGAGAAATTGCGTATTTTATGAGCCCCATGGTCGATATTTTGATGTTTTGCTGATAACTCACGAACTGTTACTTTTGGAGAGATTACGTCTAATACGATTTATTAGAATCCTTCGATTCTACACTTGAGAAAAAAATTTATCAGAATCGTTTGGAACGATTTTGAGAAAAACGTAATTGTGTTTTTTTCTTATGACAAATTAATTTTTTTTTTAAATATAAATAAAACGTCTAAAAATTAATATAACCAAAATATGCTACGTATCAAATAAGATTAAAATCTGTTGAGACGTTTATGCTGTTGAGCACATAATTCTAAAACGGATCATCCGTAAAATCTACAATCATAAATGTCACGAGAAGCTCCCGGAAGTGAAAGCAAAAGATCAATTATATTCAGCGGTATCACAATATTTTGAAGGAGTACATTTAGCCCGAAACGTAGAGATCACACCTCACCCAGTGCCAGGGTTTAAGTTGTATCGTTTTATTTGTTACAAATTATACTGTATTTTATTTTAAATAAATCGTTACTAATATAAAGTATAATGTTTCATAGGACTTGTAGTCAATAAAGTATTTGATTGGTCGATTGATTAAGAAATTACCTAAATGTAAAACAGTTAACCGTATACATTCTATGTTCAACGTTTATGAAGGTCGTGTATGTTAATTTTGCTTTAAATAAACTGTAACATTTTACGTTCAGTAGACATCGATTTTTTTAATTAATACATAACTTTCTCCAAACCTATTACATATTATGTTGAAAGTAATGAGGGAATGAATCCACAGCGATGCAATATTCTCCACTATATTTTTATAACATTATACAATTTTCTTATTATAAATTGTGAACATAATAATCAGATATAAAAGCAATTGGAAGGGTTCTAGAACATTAAACCATCTTCTATTGATAGCAAACTCTAAGAGAGAGGAAATATGGAGCTTCCTGGAGGAACCAATCCGACCCTGATAGGGATGACAATGACGTCATGGTTTAGACAACCGGAAATGACGTCTTACTTGTACTTCCGGGTTGAAGTTCTTATCTTGTCTTGGTTCTTGTTTGGAAGAACTTGTTTATCGCAAGTGTTTTGGGATTTAATGTTATCAGTAGGGGAGGGAAAGTTTGAGGTTATATTTCAACTTTACTTCAATATAAGGTTTTTTATATTTTTTGTTTCGTTAATAAGATGAATGAAAAGTAAAATCATTGCAGTATCGTAACGAGTGTCCTATTATTTTAAGAGATTGTTGGGTTTCAGTTAGTTAGAAAATTACGTCCAATCAGGTTAATCGTAGGAATTAAATTCTTTGTAAATAGGCCTAACGACGAAGAGAGGAGCAAGACGAGACGAGACGAGACGAGACGAGACGAGACGAGAAGAGACGAGACGAGAGGAGACGATAGGAAACGAAAGGAGAGGAGAGGAGAGGAGACGAGACGAGAGGAGACGAGACGAGAGGAGATGAGACGAGACGAGAGGAAATGAGACGAGAGGTGACGAGAGGAAACGAGAGGAGAGGAAAGGAGAGGAGACGAGACTAGACGAGACGAGAGGAAACGAGAGGAGAGGAAAAGAGAGGAGAGGAGACGAGACGAGACGAGAGGAGACGAGACGAGAGGAGACGAGAGGAAACGAAAGGAGAGGAGAGGAGAGGAGACGAGACGAGAGGAGACGAGACGAGAGGAGACGAGACGAGAGGAGATGAGACGAGACGAGAGGTGACGAGACGAGAGGAAATGAGACGAGAGGTGACGAGACGAGACGAGAGGAAACGAGAGGAGAGGAGAGGAGACGAGAGGAGAGGAAATGAGACGAGACGAGAAGAGACGAGACGAGAGGAGACGATAGGAAACGAAAGGAGAGGAGAGGAGAGGAGACGAGACGAGAGGAGACGAGACGAGAGGAGATGAGACGAGACGAGAGGAAATGAGACGAGAGGTGACGAGAGGAAACGAGAGGAGAGGAAAGGAGAGGAGACGAGACTAGACGAGACGAGAGGAAACGAGAGGAGAGGAAAAGAGAGGAGAGGAGACGAGACGAGACGAGAGGAGACGAGACGAGAGGAGACGAGAGGAAACGAAAGGAGAGGAGAGGAGAGGAGACGAGACGAGAGGAGACGAGACGAGAGGAGATGAGACGAGACGAGAGGTGACGAGACGAGAGGAAATGAGACGAGAGGTGACGAGACGAGACGAGAGGAAACGAGAGGAGAGGAGAGGAGACGAGAGGAGAGGAAATGAGACGAGAGGAAATGAGACGAGAGGTGACGAGACGAGACGAGAGGAAACGAGAGGAGAGGAGACGAGACGAGACGAGAGGAAACGAGACGAGACGAGAGGAGACGAGACGAGACGAGAGGAAACGAGAGGAGAGGAAATGAGACGAGACGAGACGAGAGGAGACGAGAGGAAACGAGAGGAGAGGAGACGAGACGAGACGAGAGGTGACGAGACGAGAGGAGACGAGAAGAGACGAGAGGTGACGAGACGAGAGGAAATGAGACGAGAGGTGACGAGACGAGACGAGAGGAAACGAGACGAGTGGAGAGGAGACGAGACGAGAGAAGACGAGAGGAGACGAGACGAGACGAGAGGAAACGAGAGGAGAGGAGACGAGACGAGAGAAGACGAGATGAGACGAGAGGAGACGAGACAATGTTTTAATTTATTATGCAATATACGATATATATTGTATGTATGGTAATGGTACAAAATTTCGACCTTCATTTTTGACAGATCTTTACGTTTAATGACCTAAGAAAAGTTAAAAATAAATTTGATATACGGTTCGTCGTTTGTAGGAATGCACCATAGCGACCGATAGGAACATGCTATAGTGTCCTCCTATACGTTGATTTAACGTGTAAAATCAAATTAAAATGTCAAAATGACGTCTAAATATTTCATCACTAGAACCAAAAGTGAAGCTTTCCGATACAAGCCTAAGTTTTAAGCGAGGATCGAAAAGCTTCTTTTGGTCCAAGTGGTGAACTATATTTTTCGTTATACTACAGACAATTTCACAAAAACTAAAATGTTATAACCTATTTAAATTCAAAAGATTGCATAAGTTGCACAATTTAGCAGCTATTACAGCTGTATAGTTTGTGTTATTGGTTTTTATTTATTAAATCAATGGAAACAGTGGTTATTTACATTCGAGAGTATCGTTAGTTTTTATAGATTCATTACAAAATTTATTAATTCGTATAAGCGAAGTAACAGCTGATGATCTCGACCTCAGGTGATGTTTAAAAAGAACAACTTTAGTATTTCAATGCATGTATTCATATGCTAAAGTTGTTCTTTAGAGTTGTTTAAAATGGTTCTTATGCATGTATTGAAAACAGCTATTTTTGAAGCAGTATGATAAAAAATTAATTCGACACACTGTTCGTCGTTTGTATGAATGCACTATAGCGACCCTCAAAATTAAGATATAAACATGGTCTAGTGGGCTCGTACAGAACCTTATTGAATTCAGTAAAATCAAATTAAAATGTCAAAACGACGCATACATAAAACAGTTTTTTGCCCATATCTTATGTGTTATTCAATTTTTAACACTCACATACAAATGTTCAAATTTGAATTCTGCTTGTAATGGTATCAAGTCTAACTTTCGATGACAAATAGGGAAGTTATTGTCAAAAATTAAAACTAGAAACCTAACCTAACCTAACCTAACCTAACCTAATCTAACCTAACCTAACCTAACCTAACCTAACCTAACCTAACCTAACCTAACCTAACCTAACCTAACCTAACCTAACCTAACCTAACCTAACCTAACCTAACCTAACCTAACCTAACCTAACCTAACCTAACCTAACCTAACCTAACCTAACCTAACCTAACCTAACCTAACCTAACCTAACCTAACCTCTTTAGAAAGTTTGTTTCGTATGAAATCCGACAAAGCCGAGTCACTGACAGGAGCGAAGCGAATGAAATTTTATTTACAATGTACAGCTTAAAGGCTCGAGGAGCCAAGACACTGGCTCGATCGGAGCAATTATTATATACACATGTATAAACCAGGATTGTTTACATATGTACTCAATGAACCTCTTAGCAGAACTTAGATACAGGGTGGCTAGAAAGAAAGGGCAACTCCTTTTTAACTTATGATAGCTAAATAGTGTGGGGGTGCTCACGTTTTTAAATTTTGACTTATGGGGTTAGGTGAGCATGAGATAAGTGAACAATTTCAAATGACACATACACACAGTCGTGTGTGACATCATGTTAAAGAGTTCGATAGCAAAGAGAAATTTTATGAAGGAAAAAAAATTGCCTGAATTATAATAACTAAAATGGCGGCCTTTTCTGTGATCGTATTTAAAGTTACCTTACGTTTATTTACAGTTCTTTGAGAATTTTCCAGATAAAACGGGCATACGCTTCTCAGGGCGTTGTGGTAACTCAAAATTTGTAAATAGCATATATTAAATTTATATTATTATATTAAATACTCAACGATATTCGAGTATTCTAAGGTAATGGGTCTTTATTTTATGCTGTTCTATTCTTCTTTTTATTTATCCAATATACAAAGTAGAGGGTATGTTGGATAATAATAAAAAATTCAACCTCTGTTTTTGATTTAACTTCATGTTTCATGGTCTCGGAAAACCGAAAAAGTGATCGGCGGCTCTCCCGTTCTTGTTGTTTGTAGCGACTGCAGTAGGATTGGAATATAAAGAGTAGAGGTTGGAGTTGCAGTACAGGACCCCGAGCAGGAAATAAGGTATTTATTATAAGTTACAGTATCCTCAAGGTAGGAATGTGTCTGGGGTGGAGAGGAAAAGAGGGACCCCACACTTTGTTTGTTGCGTTTACTTTCAGCGGAACAACCCCAATAAAAAAATAGAGACCTCAAATTCTTCCGTGTAAACGCGTACCCTACTTTCGTTTCTTTTATCGGTGTAAATAAGACTAAAACGTTTACAAAAGTCTGTCACGAAGTTGTAACTTTAGGAATAAAATGTAGCTAAGCAGTAATTTGTGTACCTAGTTTTCTTGGAATGGGTTGTACCGTCAAGTCAGGCTAAGGAAGCAAGTAGAAGGAAGGACACGCCCTTTACACCAGATACAATCCTATTCTGAGGCTACTCTATATGTGTATATAGCCAGTCCATAACGCAAAAACAAATTAAAAAACAATTACAAAAAATGTCAAAATGGTATCCCATTATTGTCTACCCCTCTCTTTCTTCTTTCTTATCAGGTTTTGCTCAACCAAATCTTGTTCTATTCCTACCCTTACGCTATTAAAGTATTTGAGTGAACTTTATATTATCTTCATCATTTTTTTAAAGTGAAGATGAAAGGGCAGTTTTTTACCTCTAAACAAGAAGAAGAAAAAAAATCAATATTGATTTTACAAATGTTCAAGGAACGTTGTGGGGATATTCAGAAGGAAAACATAGATTCCCGGAACGACAAAAATAAGAAACAAAACTAAGATTATAATAAATCTAGTATGTTTAAATGTTTCTTACACTAAAACATACTTTATGCAATAAATATAAATCATATAAATCTAGTAAGTTATGTTTATATTATTTATAGTAATCTTGGTTTTGTTTATATGGTTCGGGGAATTCGTGTTTCCTTTTATTGTTTGTACAGTTTTTCCTGAAAACAATTTAATTAATTGTTAATGTTTCAACTTTTTTTCACAAAACCATAACTAATAAATATCACTGTCAATATTTTTTAGAGATTTAGTTTCAAAAAGATTAAATCGCAATGCTTGTGTAAATCAGATGATTAGTAAACCAAACTGATTTTCAATTTTCATATTCAAGAATTACCTGCTTGGCTTTACTACAATTACTGTAAAACAAATTAAAACCGTAAGTGAGAATATAATTAAACAATTAAACTATAAACTCAGATTTGTTTAGGAATTACAACAATACTGTCATGACTGTCAACCTGTGTTTCCTGAAAAGTTCGAACTTTCTCTGGCAGAGTGTGTTGGCTAGCGTACAGGATAGGATTTAGTTCAGGGAAATATGAACTGATTGTGCTCAGATACGGTGTGGAGCAAAACATGATGCACGATTTTTTAAAATTATTTTACAGTTTGATATATAAATAGGAATATTGATTTCTTTCACTTATATAAGTAAAAATATATTTTTAAAATAATTCAGTTTTAGTATGATAGATAGTCTTTCAAAAAAGTAGGGGGGGGAGGGGGCAGTAAATAATAGAATACAATTGAATATTTTCTCAGTTTTGGTGTAATCTAATGACAAAACAAATATATAAATTCAGTTAAAATTTGTTTGTAATGTATCTTTTAACCACGTTAATAAAATAAATATGTTATTTCATAAAAATGAATACACTTTTTGAAAAAAAAAAAAGAAAAAAATCATTTATTATTCGTCAAATTAGTAATCATCAAATAAAATTTCAATAAATTTTAACGAGAGTCGAACAAATATAGAAATATTCTTTAATATTTTTTCTTCTAAGGAATCTCTTCCTTACATTTTAGAATCAAACAACACGATCAGCCTAATGTTGCGCAATCTCTCGATATTTGCTATACTTCAACTACTACTTTATTTCATTGTATTAGAATATATTGTTAAAAAATAACTACACTACACTTGTGTTCTGCTACTTCAATAGGTTGTTTAAATATGAGACACTTCACTGTCATTAAAGTCTTAAAAACAATTTAAAGGCTCCATCAAAAGACTTACCCAACCCAATCTTATAATATAATAGAAGGAGATGCTCTAAATGTAATACCCATCAATAGTAAGATGGTTTCTTAGAGCTTGTAGGAAATGTCAAATTTATTACTAAGGTTAGGTTAGGTTAGGATGGCCCTAGCGGGCTGTACACGTGTTCGCTAAGCTCGTCGTTTTCTCGGATCTGGACCACGTAACTATATTTCTTGGGAAATAGGTTTCCATTTTACATTTTTTTGAAAATAATTAGCTATATGTCTACTTAGATAAGTAGGGTGACACCATTACATGCAGAATTGTGGTAGGAAAATTTAGTGTTTTACAAGGTGTAAAAAAAAAACGCTCTAATTTTTTTACAAAGTTTGAACGATTTTCGAGATATTGGAAGTTAAAAATTTTAAAGGTCAGCCATTTTGAAAATATAAGAAATAGGTTTTGGTAAAAGTTTAAAATGTTACAGAAAAAATATGTACAGCAAATTTGAACTCAATATCCCGTCTATTTCCAAAGTTACTAGTTTTTTGTAAAAAAAACAAAATGGCGGATAAACCGAAATTAAGTAAAATTGATATGTTGTATGTATCCTAACCAATCAGCTCCTAAAGTTGGGTCGAATAATTTCTAGACACCCTGTTATATTTGACTTTTTTTATACTTTATATAAGCGAGAAAGTTTGTGCGATATTTTGACATACGTTCTTGTAACGTCCACAAACACTGAAGATGAACTAAATTGTTTTCAAAACCAAAACTGCCTTACATTGTAAGACCATAATCTCCATATTCTGTAGCAATTTAAGCTGTCGAGAGGGTAAAGGGTGGTTTAGGGGAGGTTTTAGAAGGGGTGTTGAGAGAATAAGCCCTTTCCAAGGGGGTTGGCTTTCAATAAGGCATAATCCCTACACTTACTTTACTACTGAACAGTTTAAGCTGTAGAAGAAAAGTCTATGTTTAGGCATAAATAACATATTTAAATTGTTAATTGTTTAAACTCAAATTGTTAATTGTATAAACTGGGGTTTTTAATTTTCGGCGAAATCAGTAGAATCGTTAGTCGCTAAATAATACGTGGCAAAGTGAATGTGACAGGTGGAGAAATCCTTTGCTTTCTTTAATTAAATTATTTATTGAATTTTTCAGCACGCCAATTGTACAAATTTTTAAAAAAACTTTCAAAAAGCCATCATTTTGAATTTTTTTTTATTTACACATTTTTTAGGCCATTTATACTTAACCACTCTACTAGTATAGGGTAAGCTTTGTAATCCCAATTTTTATAATATTTGACATGCCGTCTATTCGTCGTTGTCTTCTGTACGTACAGTATCCTCAAGGTAGGAATGTGTCAGGAGTGGAGAGGAAAAGAGGGGCCCCCACAATTCGTTTTTTGCGTTTGCTTTCAGCGGTACAACCCCAATAAAAAAATATAGACCTCAAATGCTTCTGTGCAAACGCGTACCCTAATTTCGTTTCTTTTATCGGTGTAAATAAGAATAAAACGTTTACAATAGTCTGTCACGAAGTTGCAACTTTAGGAATTAAATGTAGCTTAGCAGTAATTTGTGTACATAGTTTTCTTGGAATGGGTTGTACCGTCAAGTCAGGTTAGGGAAACAAGTGGAAGATAGCGGTTGCAGAAATTAAGATAGAAATAGGAAATTTAATATAGAGATTGTGCTTATATAGAAACCTATGGAAACATCAAATAGCGGTGATTTTAACGTGTCTTATTCAACTTATAACAAAATAAATTATTTAAAAAGTTGCAGATTTAATTCGGCTTGTAATTGTATCAATCCCACATCTCTACGATGACAAATAGTGAAGTTAACGTCAAAACTGTTATTTCTAAGCGTGAAGTTCCAAGAAAATATTATTTGATAGTTACAAGTTACAGTAAGACCGATTCACCGACACGAGCGTAGAGAGTGGAGGCTCCTTCAACTTCATTGTCAACTACGACAATAACACGAGTGAAGCGAGTGAAAACGTTTTTATAGACGTTAGTTCTTATCCCACGCTCAGTGGTTCCAAATCCAGAAAAATCGGCCAAAATATGAAGGTATGAGCGATTTATCGAAAATTGTGTATACAGCGATTTTTGAATATGCTCAATAAGAATCTGATGGTAAAATTGCAAAAAACGAAATGTCGGATCCAATATGGCGGACAAAAATGTCGGAAAATTGTTATTTTTTAATGAAAATCTGTATACAGGAGTTTTCGGTCATGTTGATTAAAAATCTAATGTTACAATTTCAAAAAAACAAATGTTATATCCAATATGGCGGACACAAATGTCAGAAAATGGTTTTTTTTAAATTAAAATCTGTATAGAGGAGTTTTCGGTCATGTTGATTAAAAATCTAATGTTACAATTTCAAAAAAACAAATGTTATATCCAATATGGCGCACAAAAATGTCAGAAAATGGTTTTTTTTTAATGAAAATCTGTATAGAGGAGTTTTTGGCCATGTTGATTCAAAATCTAATGTTACAATTTAAATAAAAACAAATGTTATATCCAATATGGCGGACACAAATGTCAGAAAATGGCTATTTTTTAATGAAAATCTGTATAGAGGAGTTTTCGGCCATAATGATTAAAAATCTAATGTTACAATTTCAAAAAAAACCAATGTTATATCCAATATGGCGCACAAAAATGTCAGAAAATGGTTTTTTTTTAATGAAAATCTGTATAGAGGAGTTTTTGGCCATGTTGATTAAAAATCTAATGTTACAATTTAAATAAAAACAAATGTTATATCCAATATGGCGGACACAAATGTCAGAAAATGGCTATTTTTTAATGAAAATCTGTATAGAGGAGTTTTCGGCCATGTTGATTAAAAATCTAATGTTACAATTTCAAAAAAAACCAATGTTATATCCAATATGGCGGACACAAATGTCAGAAAATGGTTATGTTTTTATGAAAATCTGTATAGAGGAGTTTTCTGTTATGTTGATTAAAAATCTAATGTTACAATTTCAAAAAAACAAATGTTATATCCAATATGGCGGACACAAATGTCAGAAAATGGTTATTTTTTAATGAAAATCTGTATAGAGGAGTTTTCTGTTATGTTGATTAAAAATATAATGTTACAATTTAAAAAAAACAAATGTTATATCCAATATGGCGGACACAAATGTCAGAAAATGGTTATTTTTTAATGAAAATCTGTATAGAGGAGTTTTCTGTTATGTTGATTAAAAATATAATGTTACAATTTCAAAAAAACAAATGTTATATCCAATATGGCGGACACAAATGTCAGAAAATGGTTATTTTTTAATGAAAATCTGTATAAAGGAGTTTTCGGTCATGTTGATTAAAAATCTAATGTTACAATTTCAAAAAAACAAATGTTATATCCAATATGGCGGACACAAATGTCAGAAAATGGTTATTTTTTAATGAAAATCTGTATAGAGGAGTTTTCGGTCATGTTGATTAAAAATCTAATGTTACAATTTCAAAAAAAACAAAACAAATGTTATATCCAATATGGCGGACACAAATGTCAGAAAATGGTTATTTTTTAATGAAAATCTGTATAGAGGAGTTTTCTGTTATGTTGATTAAAAATCTAATGTTACAATTTCAAAAAAACAAATGTTATATCCAATATGGCGGACACAAATGTCAGAAAATGGCTATTTTTTAATGAAAATCTGTATAGAGGAGTTTTCGGCCATGTTGATTAAAAATCTAATGTTACAATTTCAAAAAAAACCAATGTTATATCCAATATGGCGGACACAAATGTCAGAAAATGGTTGTTTTTATGAAAATCTGTATAGAGGAGTTTTCTGTTATGTTGATTAAAAATCTAATGTTACAATTTCAAAAAAAACAAATGTTATATCCAATATGGCGGACACAAATGTCAGAAAATGGTTATTTTTTAATGAAAATCTGTATAGAGGAGTTTTCTGTTATGTTGATTAAAAATATAATGTTACAATTTCAAAAAAACAAATGTTATATCCAATATGGCGGACACAAATGTCAGAAAATGGTTATTTTTTAATGAAAATCTGTATAAAGGAGTTTTCGGTCATGTTGATTAAAAATCTAATGTTACAATTTCAAAAAAACAAATGTTATATCCAATATGGCGGACACAAATGTCAGAAAATGGTTATTTTTTAATGAAAATCTGTATAGAGGAGTTTTCGGTCATGTTGATTAAAAATCTAATGTTACAATTTCAAAAAAAAAAAAACAAATGTTATATCCAATATGGCGGACACAAATGTCAGAAAATGGTTATTTTTTAATGAAAATCTGTATAGAGGAGTTTTCTGTTATGTTGATTAAAAATCTAATGTTACAATTTCAAAAAAACAAATGTTATATCCAATATGGCGGACACAAATGTCAGAAAATGGTTATTTTTTAATGAAAATCTGTATAGAGGAGTTTTCGGTGATGTTGATTAAAAATCTAATGTTAAAATTTCAAAAAAACAAATGTTATATCCAATATGGCGGACACAAATGTCAGAAAATGGTTATTTTTTAGTGAAAATCTGTATAGAGGAGTTTTCTGTTATGTTGATTAAAAATCTAATGTTACAATTTCAAAAAAAAAAACAAATGTTATATCCAATATGGCGGACACAAATGTCAGAAAATGGTTATTTTTTAATGAAAATCTGTATAGAGGACTTTTCGGCCATGTTGATTAAAAATCTAATGTTACAATTTCAAAAAAAAAAAAATGTTATATCCAATATGGCGGACACAAATGTCAGAAAATGGTTATTTTTTAATGAAAATCTGTATAGAGGAGTTTTCTGTTATGTTGATTAAAAATCTAATGTTACAATTTCAAAAAAACAAATGTTATATCCAATATGGCGGACACAAATGTCAGAAAATGGTTATTTTTTAATGAAAATCTGTATAGAGGAGTTTTTGGTCATGTTGATTAAAAATCTAATGTTACAATTTCAAAAAAACAAATGTTATATCCAATATGGCGGACACAAATGTCAGAAAATGGTTATTTTTAATGAAAATCTGTATAGAGGAGTTTTCGGTCATGTTGATTAAAAATCTGATGATAGAATTTCAAAAAAAAAAAAAAAAATGTCGGATCCAATATGGCTGAAAAAATGTCGGAAAATTGTTATTTTTTCATAAAAATCTGTATAGTGGAATTTTTCGGTCATGTTGATTAAAAATCCAATGTTAAAATTTCAAAAAAGAAAATGTGGGATCCAATATGGCGGACAAAAATGTTGGAAAATTGTTCTTTCAGTTTGAAAATCGGAATGGTGGAGTTTGTGTGCATGCTTATTTGGAATCTAATTTTAATTTTTTTAAAATAGTTTTATCTACAATAGAAATCAGTACAGAATACGTTTTGATTACTCACTATCAGATGATTCATTGTAATCAGTTATCGACTTATCACTTATATTACATTCCGCTACAGCTGGAAGGTTCACTAAGTCCAGGGTTTTCGAAGATAAGGATCTTAAAATTTTGTTGGGTAATTTCCATAGTCACGTAATAAAACGTTCTGACAAAATTGAGTCTTCAAAATATATCCTCCATTGTTTTTGTGCGGCTACATTTTGGCGAAAATCTTCTAGAAATATTTTAATGTAATTATTACATGATTATTGCGCATCTTCAGATATCTGCCCCATCGGCAATAATGCGGATAAAATTATTTCACTGCCTTGCATGACAGTTTTTTGCATGGAAGTTGGGATATAAAACGAAGGATATAACTCCACAAATTTTCGAGATGTAACTATAGCGAATTGTTGAAACCGATCCATGTTATTACATGACCACTTAATAACTATTATAATTAAGTATATTTTAAATTTTAATTGATGCAATTATTAAAAATTATATATTTTATGTTTTGTAAAAATAATCTCATATAAAACATACCTCAAAATCAGTTCTTATATAATATTAAATTCATTAATTCATTATATTACCCATCTACTAAATTTTCCAACTGTTTGCATTTTCTATAAAATATTTCACTGCAAACAAAATAGCACTTAATAGCTGATATTTTTTCTTGTTATATTTTTTAATATTAGTCTAGACTACGATACATTTTTGTCCGAACACGACGGTGCAAACAACTTTTTTAATGTTCGATAATATTTTAATTAGTATGTTAAATCTTATTATCATTGAATGTTAATAATTATTTTTGCAATTTAAATATCTAAATTTTACTTTGCAGACTATTATTCTACGTACTTTTTTAAGATGATTCCATTTTACGCCTTGAAAATCTATTCACTACAAGCTTTTCTATTGGAAAATGTAAAGCTGGTAAAAATTCAATTATTGTTCACATGCCATGAATGCCGTTCGAGGGTCACTTTCGAACTAGTCCATTAGTTTAGGTGTAAGAGATTAGCGCCAAGTATCAATGGAATTTCATAACCTAAATACTTACCTACTGAACTAAAATCCATATATAAAAACTGTATTTTTTGACTCTTGGGCAACTTCTCGGTTTTTGGAACCACTGTACAAAGACAACAGTTCCTGTGTAACAACTATTTTAAACAAACTAAACATTCTGGATAAGAACCTTGATCTAACAATACAATTTACAAATTCCTACGAGGCCCAAGAAACCGTTTTTTGTCCATTGCATTTATATTACTTTGTATGGTGGGCTGGGTAACTATCATGATGGCGTTTATAAACGTTTTCAATCTTAACCAACGAATAGTAAAATGTAGATTTAAAATTCATCTACAAGATTTGTTATTTGTAATTTCTTCTATGTACAGTCAAGGTTAATTTTTTTAAATTGTAAGGCAGTTGAAAATTACTTCAAAAAAATCGGTTTTACAGTTTTTGTTCAAATTTGAGAAAACTGTGTGCGAAATCTGTAAAAAAAAATATATATATATATATATATATATATATATTATCCTGCAATAAAACCAAAAAAACCTTGACCACTATTTTAAAGCTAGATTTTTATTAAAAACGACTTTTTCTGAAATGTGTTCATGACACAAGTGACTCAAGTTTAGACTCTTATTTAAATAGATTATTATATCTACAAAGATAGCGTTCATTGTTCATTTTAACTTTTAACAGTTTTATCCAAGATTAATTTTGGATTTTATTTTTCAGGTGGGGGTATAGGTTAAGTGGAACAGTTTGTGCAACGTTTTTGCACCATTTAGAAACGGTGGAAATATATCTTAATAAAAAAAGTTGGAATTTTCACAACTTAACTATGGACGTGTAATTTGACATGTAAATTCAGATTTTTTAAAAATTCCAGTTTAGGGGATGACAAGTAAAATTTTGAAAACCTACCCAAGTGACATATCTTCGTTAGTATACGAATTATTTCTATGGTATTTTAATTTGTCTCTATTAATGGTGTAAGTGTAATTTCAATTGTGTTTAAACAAAATTTTCCAAACATTTTGTTTGGCGGACAAGGTAAAGGATATTTAAAAAAACTTTATTTAGTAATATTTGAGGTTCAAAGTACTTTAATTTTGGGGAATATCATATCCTGTATTTTAAATTTGTTTGAAATATGCTGTTTTGTTGTCAAAAAAAGAAGTTTTTACAACATTCATTGCTTACAGAATTAGAATGTTAAACCTTTTCCCCTTCTTTATAGCTAATGTTACTATAACGAGTACGGTTTTGACAATCCCGAGATATCCTAGCTAGATTAACACTTTTTATGTAGTCTAGGGTTACATCTCTCTCTTTCATCTTTCCTAAAATGTCGTGACAAACTTTTGCTCTTTTTCATCCCTGAACTAGCATTTTCTTGGTCTAGTGATCTTCATTTTATGTTATTTTTTTATATAGCAACGATGACATAAAAGTTTTTCGCTTTTTAAAAAAAAGAAACAAAATCTAATTGAAGTAGTTTCCTCGTAATAAAGTGTCCTTAAAAATATCGACTGGTTATTCTCTTTCCGATTATATACATAAAAACTAACAAAAAATGTCAAACAACATATTGTCGAATTCCACTTTATTATTAGTCTATCCACCATTTTGTTCTTCAAAAAAGCATTATAACTCTATAAATAGATACCACATTGTGTTCAGATTTGGTATAAGCATTTTGGATGTTACGTTTTACAAGTGTACCAATCAAACAGATTTTATTGTTTATAATTTTTTAAATGACGGCCGTTTAAAACTTTTAACGGCGAATATCTCAAAAACCGTTAACTTACAATAACCTATAACGCCCGTCATTTTGAAAATTATAAAAATAAAGTCTTTGTGTTTACTACACTTGTAAAACGTAACATACAAAGTGCTTATAATAAATATGTACTTAATATCATATTTATTTCTGTAGTTATAACGTTTTTGTAAAATAAAAAAAAGTCAGATAGACGAATATAAAATCGGAATTCGACTGTTATTTCAATTATTTTGTTTGTTTTATTGTAGGTCTATATTATCAAAAAATAGCCAGTTCACATTTTTCGGGACACCCTCTATATCCTTCAAGAGTGGTCTGTTAAACTCTGTATTTAGAACTGCCCCTTCAACTACTCTCAACGCAATTTCTACTCATAGCTAAACATTTTACCTAATGCGGACTTAATTACTCTTTCATTATTCTATCCAATGACTTTTTCCAAATGATTGAGCAAAACAAAATCTCAAACTGTCTGGCGCAATTATCAAATGACATTCATAATTAATAAATAACGACTACAAAATGAACATTTCGTTAATTGCTTCATTAAATAAAATTATTGTCGTTAAGCCTCTTCTATCAGAAATTTAGTTTTATTAAAAGTTTGTGTGGTGATGTTCGTTTGTTCAAAAAGAATGATTGTAGTTAAAATGTGGTGCGCAGACCGTATTGAATTCGTGGTGGGGTTAAGAAGGAAAAGATAGTGGTGAGTGTTGGGTTAAATATGAAGTGTTAGTTGCATTGTAATCGGTTATGGGGTTTTAGTATTTAAATCAAGTGTCAGCATTATCACATGGGTGGAATAAAAGAATATCTCTCCTTGTTACATAGATTTTACTTCAATCAAATTTACCTTCAATTTTAGACATACGTTTCATGGGAAAATGTAATGTGTAATTCGTAAATATCAGCGATTCATTATATTTACTGATTTCAAATAATTTAGGTTAAAAATTTAGTTTGACAAGTTAGAGGTTTTAAAATTAAAATAAAATTTGAAAAAAATACATATTTTATTGTTTGATTGTTATAAGTCATGAACAACTGAAGATGACGATATTATCGTTGAAACTCGTTTAATAGACATATCATTTGTAAGAAATTTTGTTTAAGTTTTATTGTTCTAACATAAAATAGCTATTCTCTTCATTATAAATATCATTAGGTGATACTGGTAATTAAAAAAAAAATGTTTTCTACAAATAATTTGGATGTTTATCCCACCAATTTTGATAACAAAGTGATAAGTGGACAATATTATGGGAGAGTTTCGTCCTGATACAGTGCATCCTTAAGTTCTCTATTCAAATTTATCATTTCCAGGTCTAATGGTTACAAACAATATTTGCTTAAAGAATGTAAATTGAGTTGAGATAGAAAGAGATTAGATTTGATAATCTTTTGAGAATATTTAAATTTTGAATTTAGACAGGTCAGATAAAAATTACTCACAAACTCCTAAGGAAACTTCAAAAGAACATATGGAAATAAGAAGTGGTTTAATTTATGGCGGCCATTTTGAATTTTTAAGTGATTTAAACTGTAAACTTTGTGAATCTGAACTTGTTATTTCATCACTGAAATGAAAAGCGTACTTAATACATTTATTAATTTAATGTAAATTTGTAAATCTTTACTTATCAAAGACACCTAGTTTTATAATATTTAGTGTGTTAGTATATATCAACACAATTAGGTTTGACCAATCTTACATTTAAAAAAATATTTCAATAAATCAAAAACTGGAAGCCTACAAAAAGACAAAATTCCATCCCCAAAAATATGAGTTCAGGAGTTACAGTTGAACACGGAAATGAATCATCCATGAGTTGTTATATTATATCTTAATATCAGCTTTATCGATTTCGATAGAATTTTCGTGAAATATGAAGACTAATAACTGGGACGAGTGTTAGTAAACGAAAATTGCCTTTTAGAAATAATGGTTAAAGAAACGAAAATGAATCTCGACTTCCGTCAATAAAAATTCGATTTAAATCAAATACTACAGTTTGTTTCAAAAAGGACGCAACCCTATTTTTGATGACGTGAATTTATTACTTTAAAAAAATTAATAAAACAATATATAGTTATACAATATTCAAATTACTTTAATCTTTTATAATAAATGTTAAAAATGACTTCCTCCGTTTGCATTGCAGGTTCGGACACGTTTCATAACATTTGCAGCCACTTTTCGTAGTGTTCGCTCAGTAATATTTGAAATCTCACTTTTAATGTTATCCTTCAATTCGTCAAGTGTACGAGGATTGTTTTGAAAACCCTTATTTTTAAATCACGCTGGAGTAATATCCGGGGATCTTAGAGGTCACAATCCTTTTGATATCACACGATGGCCAAACATTCCCGTAACACATCCAGCGTTTCATTAGAAGTATGACACGTTGCGTTATCCCACTGGAACCATTAATATCGTTCGTGTAAATCTAACAAGGACATTGTTCAATTAAGTTAAACCACACCATCTACAGATTTGTCAAGAAATAAAGGCCCCATAATAAGGCCCCCGGGAGATCGCACATCAAACACCAATATTACGTGCGTGTAGTGGTCGTTCGTGAAACGAGTGAGGATTTTCAGCGCTCCATATTCAGCAGTTTTGGTTGTTAATGTAACCATGCAAGTGAAAACATGCCTCGCCACTAAAAAATTACCTATGCTTAATTTATACCTTCTTAAACTTCGGTTTGTGTCCTTTTTGAAACACTCATTATTACATCTTAATACGTAAGCAAATCAAAAGAAATTTTTTATTTACTAAAATTATTACACATTTTTAAGGGTAAAGCGACCAATACATTTGCCTTTGTAAGAAAATACATGGGTTTAAGAGAAAAATAGTTCGACTTAATTACACTGTTCATTATAAAAATAGATATTGAAATATAGCTTCCTCCTACTACTGTACCCAAAATCCAATCCTGGCCTTAGTTATAGTGCCTCACCAATTCTCTCATATTTGTAACAAATAAATTCTACCCTGACACATCCAGCATCTCTCTCACATTCATAGAAACAACATCCTCTCTCTTGGACGTGTTTCTGGATATTTTCCTTCTATACTTCTCATAAGAAATATTTTTGTTATCAGTGTTCTATTGTTTTCCATTCTCACGACTTGGCCAATACATCCCAACAACAGTTTTAAGTACCTTTTCTTAGTTGGTCCTTTGATGATTGTATTTATTATACCAAATCCTATACTACTTTTCTCTCTTTTCAAAACCTTCAAGACCTTTCTTTAGAACACCTTCAAGAATTTCAGTGCTTTAAATTATATATATAAACTGACTGTACTTGTGAAAATAAATTTCTTATACGCTGTATTTCTTCAACCACACTACTGATTATGACAAGTTAATCTTAAAGTTGATAGAGATATGCTTTTCCAGAACATGCTTTAAATTTTACGAACCTTTACCCTAAAAATGAAAAGAAGACCTTATTTCTATTTTGACTTTTTTTTTTTTTTTAAGTAAACCCATCAATTACATAAATGAACCTTAGTGGTTTTTTTTCGAATTGAAGTTGTCCATATAATGGCTTAGTTACATTGTTGACCCATTGAGAAAAAGTGGAGAGCTTCGACTGGTAACGAAATCTTCGTGGGTTTTGTGTTGTATGATTATTTTTGTGACAATATACATTTTCATTTTTGTATCAATTTTCGTAAGGAGATTTTCCGATAGATTTTGAAAAAAAAACTGTTTCATTTAGCATAGTTAATCTTTACATGGCGATTTATAGAATAGGAATTTGAATTACGACAGACAAAATCTGAACACTTTTATGTATAAAATAACATATAAATAAAAAATTAAATTAAATAATAAATTAAATGAAAACATAGAAAAATGGGAGAAAATGTCAAAATATATGCCCGAAACTTTCTTTATTGTTCATCGGTCTCTTTGTGTTAAAAAAATATATATATATAAGATTTGAAATGGATGAAATATTGAGTTCAAATTCCATATTTGTTTCAACTTTTTAATAGTATACCAAAAACTAAATCTTCGTTTTGTAAATTTTATACAGTCATTACAAATGTGTAAAATTGAATATCTCGAACACCATTCATTTTACCAAACATTCACACAAGACAAAATAATTTGTTCTTTTTAAGAAAAAGGCGACAGCATTTATATTTTTTAATACGCAAGGCATTTTTGGCCATTAATAGGTTACAAAATATATAACCTACAAAACTAAAAATTTGAGGAATCTACGGTAAAAAAATTAATGGTTTCCATACAAATGATGAATCTGGGTACCTTCAAACCCGTATTTGACACAAAATATTAACAGATTATACATGTTTGCGTCACATATTAACTGAGAACACAAGCCAAATACATTTCCATAGACTTTACTTAAATAGGCCTTTACGAAAGTCTGTACTTTCATTTCAAGGATCAAAAGTGATGTTAGATCATAAAACGAACTTAAAAATTTTAAACGAGTTCAAACGTCGTCATATCTGTGTCCAGACAAGTTTGTAAACAAATTCATCTGAAAAAGAAAAGTTTAATTTTCTACATGAAAACAATTTCAGCGCTTTACATTCAGAACATGTTTGGAGAAATTCCAATTTCATTTCGAAGCTCTCTGAAAGTAGGTTAGGCAGATCGTACATTTTGAGTGATATTTTTATAGATGTAATAAAACTATATAGTCGGGGGAAACACCTGTGATGTAACTCAGCATCTATGGATGCATCTTAATGTATGTAGATGTTTAATTTTATATACAGGGTGGGTGTAAAGGAAATTGCATTTTAACTTTGTTATTAATTAAGGTTGGTAAACTCGTTGTAAGGCACTGTTCATGTTTTCAATATTGAACTTCTTAACGTATGGAAGTAAGTTAAGCAATTCAAGGGGAATGTTGTAAACACCAAGCCCCTTACAAGTTAGGTACAATAACATAACACATATACACTTAGGCTAATAAATATTTGCCAACATTTTATTTGTGTTGTGTTATTGTAACTAATTTGTGGTGTTTACAAATGTAAAATTCACCACAACCATTATTGTTCATCTATTTATTCATGTGTTTAATAATTTTAAAGGATTTGATGAGGCGAGATGAATGACTGGACGAAAACAATTGTTGATTACGTAATATTTTATTAAAGATAAAAAATAACAATTATTAAGAAATAAATGCATGAAAATTTAAAAAGAAACTTTTTATACCTATCTTAATAAATTATATTCTCTTAAAAAAGTCATTTTGGTTTGGATGGTAAGAATTTCTTCTCTTTTTTTTACCTAATATAATCCCCATAAATAAGACCTTGAAAATGAAAATACGACTATATATCCAATTTTAAAATTTTGTATTACTATGACACTCTGAGACACCAACTTTGGACTTATTGGGGCAACCCCTTTTATCTGAAAGTAAAGGAGAAGAGATGCAATTTCATAATTAGATTTGGCAGGTAAAACCAAAGGTCCTTAAATTTCACACACGTTTGTCCTGTCTGTCTGTTGCAGCCAGTCTACACAGACAATACGATAAATCCTATATATTTCAAACGTTGCATTTCTATTCATTTATTGTACTACATATGGGAAAAATATAGAGTTAAGAAAAAAATGACCTTGGAGTAGTTAAGAGGGAAAAATATAGAGTTTAAAAAATTTTTTTAATGGAAATTTTATTCATGGGTTATCAAATAAAACTAGAAGTTATTCTGATAACGAATATGAGTGTTTATTAACGGAAATATTAATATGTTAGCGCTTCAAATCTTAAATAAACATTATTTGGTTTTGAAATAAAATTTCAGTGAGAAATAATATATTATAGTGTTTTGTGTGACGAATGAAACTTAATTTAACCACACTATGAGAAATGCGTAGCGTATAGTTTTTAAAAGCAATTTTTGTGAGATGTGAGATACACAATTCAATAGCGATTTAAAGATGAATTATAGTTTCAATGATTACTCTTTATAAGGGTTGTAGGTAAAATCAACAACCCTTATAATTACACTCTCTTCTCTGTCTGTACAATGTGAACTGCCACTTCAAAGAGTTCAACTTTATAAAAATAACTGTCCCTAATATGCCTAAGGATCCTAAGTCGCATGGTTTTAGTACATGGTTGAACTTTTGATTAATTATCTCAATGGATACGCGCCAATGACCGCCATTTTAATAAGCGTGGTCCAAAACAAAATTTCTTCGTATTATATTTTTTGTAAATCGAGCTATTTAAAATTACTTGACTAAATATGTCATTTGCATTTTTTAAACTTACCCCTTCCAATCCCACCTTTAGTTCAAAATTAACTAATGTTCGCTCGTAGAAGCAACTCCTTTCTACAAAGAAGATTGGCAGTAATGGTGTTCAGCTATTTAGAAGGGGGGGGGGCAGTATTTAGTAACACTATACAGGGGTGTAAAAACTGGAGAGATCATAACAAAAATCGGTGGAAAAATAATGAACAAAATAAAGAAACTTTTCACTCATAAATATCGATATGCGTTCTGTTAAAACTCAGATGTCAAATTCGTAAATGCTACATCGTATTTGTATTGCTTTTTATTAGGGGTATAATCCATATAGCATGGATATTTGTTTAAAAAAAAGTAGTTTTGGGAAAGTGGTCTTTAAGCATCATTGTCGTGACTAATTTTTGAAGGGATAGCGAGTTATGTTTGATTTCGGACCATATTGGTTACACTTAATAAATAAACTTTGTAAAATCATTGCACAAATATTCTCGCATGTAATTTAAAATGGAAGCTCCCATAATATATTATATATATATATATATTTCAAAAATAGCTTAATTTTTTTTTACTAAATTTATTATTAACCCCCAGGAATCAAATAGATGATTCAAGACTTACCAGTTAAGAAAGTCAATAAATGGTTGAATTTTTTTTGTTTAAAAATATATATTGTTAAGTGTACCAACAGTAAGACAAATTACCGTTTTAATTTTTTAAATTCAAAAATCCTAATGGCCGTTGGGTTTTTTGCTTAAATCCTTTTTCCCTCCAAAATATACTCATTAGCCGAAATTCTTTTCTCAGTTTGGGAAACTGTTTTGAGTTATAATTCTATATAATTATTCAATATTTTGAAAATGGTTGTCTCGTTTTTGAAACATTCGAAACTTAATAAAGAGGATCTAGGTCCATTTTTCGTTTTTAATTGATGGGAACCGTTATAATTGGATTTTTCCGACAATGGGACTTCAAGTATTGGTTACACCTACTTTAAATATTTTCCTTTAGAATGTTATTATTGTTTTATTGGAATGTTTATTGTAAGAAATACACTCTTTGCAGCAAATCCTGCACTGACGCAATTTTCAAACATATCTACACCATTTAAATCTTTCAAATGAGTCTGATTAAATTACAACACTCTTGTAATCACTTCCAGCTGATAATAAACTTCCGGTATGGATTTTAATGATCCTGGTAATGACTCGAAAGACAAATTACTGATAATAAATTTGTTTTCATAATCAAATGTTAGTGATTCATTTGGTGATGAGAAAATAAAACAATGTCGCAATGAAGTAAATATTTAGATTTAGATTTATCAAGAGTTTGTTTTAGATTAATATCATTACAGGAAGAAATATCGAAGTTAATGTCTTTTGATTGGTGCGTAGTTGTTTTAAAAATCTTCGGTTTGAATTTCTACTACCAAATATCATAAAACTTTAAATAATAGTATATTTCATCACAAGGACCAAAAGTGAAGCTCATGATACAAGCTCAAGTTTAACTTAATTCGGAAAATGACCGAGGATCGAAAAGTTTCTTTTGGTCCAAGTGATGAACCAAAAGATTTTTCGTTATACTGCAAACAATATAACAAAACATTTTCACTAAAACTAAAATGTTATAACCTATTTACCTTCAAATCGATGGTAACAGCTGTTTTAACGGTTATTTACAATCGATAGTATCGGTTTTTTTTATAGATGCTTTACAATCGTCAATTAATTCTTATAAACGAATTAAAAGCTGATGACTTCGAATTCAGCTAATGTTTTTAGGTCCTAGGAATAAAAAGAACAACTTTAGCATCTCAATGCATGTATTGAAAACAGCTGTTTTTGAAGCAGTATGGAAAAAATATTTTTTTCTTTACTACAAATACACTTTTACCCTAACATAATGATCTTCAAAATTGATAGTTTTGAGAATATTATTGATGTTAATTCGATCAAAAAGAAAATAACATGAAATAGAGACTCCTATCCTTCGAATAATCCATTATCATCAAAGTCGTAATAAAAGTTGGTCGAAACCAGATAGGAAGAATGGAAGAGAAGGACATAAGTTGTAGAGCCAGCTAGGTACTTCAGGATTACCAAATCCTTACTGAATATGATTGTGCTTCTACGTCAATTCTGAGAGACACTGTTGGTGTTTTATTGGATACAATATTGACGCAACAATAGAATAAAAACAGTAAAATTATGACGGGTACTGTACACGTGAATAAAACACCGCATATGAAGAAATAAAAAGTGTATTGGTGGTTTACGTTTTGCAATGCGAATTACCATTTTATTGGTAAATATTATGTTGTTCACATTGATGGAGATAAATCGTAAAAGCCATTAGAGGCTCATTTTAGTGAGCACAGACTTGACAATCCCGTTGCATCTAAACTTTTCTCAAGTAGTATTGAATTAGATCCCTCTTTTTCGTCTTTCTCTCTTGAACATCAATTTTTCTTTCCGACATTGAAGCTATTAGAGTAATCAAGGGGGTGTTTATTTTATAATTTTTTCTTCCTTTTTGTTTATCAGGCCGAAAGGTGTTTCGCTTTTAAACGAAAATTTAAAAAAATATACTGACGGATAAATAATGAAATATTACTCCCACCACTGATCGGCCTCGGTGGCAGGTGATTTGTTCCATAAGAAGCGAAAAGGTTCCGATTACTGTCTATATATTGTTTTAATTCAGATAAATACAAGTAAAGTGAACTCTATAGAGGGGATACAACATTGTTACTGTTCTGTAAATAACATAAACTCTTACTTTCATACACATACCTAGTACAGAGAAAGTTATTCAATGTTGAGGGTTTTGATGAGATAGCCGTTTTGAAGGCCGCTCAAGTCTTGTTTTGTGTACAGTAGGCTACTCTACAGCCCAACGGGTGGATAAATTCAATCAAATTTAAATTGTAGTCATATTATTGAAATATCTCAGCAATGCAAAAAAAAAATCAAAATTTGTATGTGGTCGTAAAAAACATATTAAATTAAATTTTCTCAAATTCGGTTCGTAAGATTTTGATCAAATCTAATTAAAGTTTAGCTTCTAAAGATCCGTAAAAAGTATCGATAGCATTGTTATAAACGACGTAATTTATCAAAATTAGCTCTACCGATTTTGTTCAAATTTTTTTAAAGATCACTGACTCAAATCCGTGTACAAGATCGCATGTAAAAATTATAATACAATCGAAGCAAATTTAGACTACAAGTATGAATACATCTTGAGTTTTATAAAACAATAGCAGTTTCTTCCTCTATTTTGTTGTTGTTTTTGTGACTGTTTACTTCGCCTACAAGTAGGACTTTTCATTCAATTCGGCACTCTCAAAGATTTGCACTCCACCTCGCCTACTTGTTTCCATCTACCTCATATTTTTTTAATTCATATAGCATTCGATAACAACACGTAGAACAACCGAAAGGAACACAATTAAACAAAGAAACGAAATTAAATATGTAAAAGATTATTGCAAAATAAAAACTAATTCTGGTCCTAACTTAAACTCATTAAAATAAGTAATTTACTTCCATATTTTGTTTAAATTAATAACTTCTGCAGTAAGAAAACAAACATTAAAAGACTGCTGTTTAATTTAGTGAAATAAAGGTATTAAATGTTGAGCTTGACTTATGAGAAAAACTATACTGTATAACAAACACACAGATCACCATTCTCATAAAAAAATACGCCCAAGTATCAGACGCGTTTCAACGACAATGTCGTCCTCTTCAGTGATTCACCAGCTACACCAACCAAACCACAACCACAACGCGTCTGATACTTGGGCGTATTTTTTTTTATGAGAATTGTGTCCTGTGTGTTTGTTATACTGTGAAATAAAGGTGTTTTAAAGCTGATAGTTTTGTCAAAGTTGTCCACCTTGAAATAAACATTAGATGAATGCATGTATTTAAATGGGAAAATTAAACATTTTATTTTTGAATAATTAATTTTATTGGGTTTTAAAAAGAAAAACAGTTTTATCTTGCGTCACTAAACTTTGTCTTTAAAATGAGCCATTTCGGAACGCTGTAGGCCAACGTCGAAATAGGGGGTGAGACGTAAATATAAGTCAATCTCCAGGGAAACGATTCTTTAGCTAAAAATAAAATAAAACGTTCATTTCCTCCGGATTTCTGATTCACTGATAATATGAAGCCAAATTGAAATTTACCGGGGCTAAATTACGATGCAAAATTGGTTTTCCTACAGGTTTTGAGATCTGAAAAATTATAAAAATAGGGTGATAGGTTTTGAAAAAAATATTGTGAAACTTCAAGAAATATAGTCGAAAAACACAATTCAAAAATTTAATTTTGAGTTAATTAAAATTGTCTTGTTTTTAGTATATTCTTGGGTAGTGGTTTTTAGGTTTTTGTTATAACTCGGTTGTCGTTTGAGCTAGAGAAAAAAAGCTGTTTTGTTTTTCATTAAAAGAGGAAAACCGTTTCTTTTCAGGGTATTCGACAGTAATCATTTTAAACATCCTCAATTTTGAAACTGTTAAAAGTGAGATTAGGTTAGATAATTTGAGGTTAGGTTAAGTGTGGTTAAGTTAGGTAAGATTAGGTTAGGTTAGGTTAGGTTAGATTAAATTAGGTAAAGTTAGATCAGGTTAGGTGAGGTTAGATTAGGTTATATTAAGTTAGGCAAGGTTAGTTTATTTACGGTGAGCTGAAGTGAGATTGGGTTAGGTAATTTGAGGGTAGGCTAGGTGTGGTTAAGTTTGGTAAGTTTAGGTTAGGTTAGGTTAGGTCAGGTTAGGTGAGGTTAAATTAGGTAATGTTAGGTGAGTTAAAGTTAGTTTATTTAAGGTGAGGTGAAAATAGATTAGGTTAGGTAATTGAGGTTAGGTTAGGTATAGTTAGTTTAGGTAAGATTAGGTTAGGTTAGTTGTTAACAGCTTGTTTTACAGTTAAGACAATCAGTACTCCAGAGTTTCTAAATATCTATAGGTACAGATATTTACAATCATTGTCAGTCAATAAATAATAATTCACAATTACAAAGCAAGAAGCAAGCCACCCATAAAGCTTTTAACTTTTAGTATTTCCCCTGTGATTGTGTATTGTTCAAGTGTACAGTAGCTGTGGGGTTATTCGCTGTTTTTTGTTTATATTTATATTGCATTACATCGTTTGTTAGGCAGAGGACATATTTGATTTAAATTTTTTGTAGCCTATGTATTAAAACATACAATGATTTAAGTTCACAGAACTACAAGTTCACTTATGAGAATCTCAGTTTGAGGGTGGATTCTGACATAAAACTTCCTCAAAATATCCTCACACAATTTCTTTCGCTAGTTTACAGCTCAGATTATAACCTCTTTTACATAACAGAATTATAAATACCGTCTTCATTGATCTAACCAGTGATTGAATGAAACTTAGTGCGAAGCAAACGAGTGAGTAAGGGTCGGTTTATTGTCAGGGGATTGGAAGGGGAAAGTCACCCTTAACTTTGTCTAAAGGGGTGAAAGTAACGCTCAAGGTCATTCGCGGTCGATTGAAGATTTTAATAGCGCAGTTTCATTGCTTAATAAAGTTGTTCGTTTGAAAGTTGTCGGTATTGTGAGTGGAAGATGGATCTGGTAAAGAATGAAAGCTGTAATGATTTTGTTACCAAGTTAATGTGTGGTCATCATAGTACGCTCCTGGCTTGTATGCTAATATAAGTTTATTAAAAGTCGAAAATAGTTGTTCTATTCACGAGACAGATTTAATCTGGAGCGTGTCATCGTTGGTCGTAGAGGAATGTACAGGTTGATTGATATAAGTGTGTCAACTGTTATATTTGGAAATAATTATATATATATATATATATATATATATATATATATATATATATATATTAACCTAACCTAACCTAACCTAACCTAACCTATCCTAACAATACCTATACTAACCTAACCTAACCTAAACTTTTTATGTTGTCTTATTTGGGTTTTTTAAATTTTGATACAATCAGCAATTTATCCAATACAGTGGTCAATTAATATTTCTCACAGAAATATATATTTTTTATGAGATTTTAGAAATACTTTTAAGACTTTATTTATTTAATCGTATTTTTTAATACATCCAAATGTTTAGGTTAGGCTAAAATTAGCGAAAAACTAAATTTTAAGAGTTTTCGGAGGTTTATTTAGTGTACTAACATTTGAACAGAGAATAATATTTAAACGTAAATAGAGTTAAATGTGATGAATAAAAGAAATTTGAAATTCAGGTTAGGTTGGGTTAGGTTAGGTTAGATTATGTTAGGTTAGGTTAGGTTAGGTTGACAATTGCAAGACAAAGTTATTTTTAAAATTAACATTGAGTGACCAAAACCACTGCAACGCTGAAAGTCAAAATGACGTAAAAGAGTAACTCGAGCTGCTAAACGGTTCCATCTCTAGCGCCATATTGAAAAATGGCGGACAAATTTTGAAAATTAAAAAATACTGTACCCCAGAAAAAGTCACGTAAACGTAAGGGGGGGGGGACCCCATTAGCTGTAAGCTGTCAGACATATTGTTGAAAAGTTAGCTATTAGTGAGACATCTGTTAGGCCTATACATAGGCCTACCGATTTATTGGAGTCGAAATTTTAGATGAGATTATCTACGATTTTAATTTTCATAATTTTTTACTATAAAAATTTACCCTAATATAATTATAAAAATAATGATACGGCTTAAACCTGCTTTCTCTGTGTCATAAACTCAGCATTAATCGTATTTTAATAAAATAGCTTTTATGCCGACTGTATGGTTCATTTTCAATTGTTTTATCAATTATTCCTGAAAGATTTGTATCTACTTTCAACAAGAGTTTGGGTCAATAATCATTTCGTTAATATGTATTCGAATGAAATCGGCGAAGTAGATTTTGATAAATTACGTATTCTATAACTGCCCCCACTGCAAACTTTTTGTGACTTTCCCCCAATAACTTGTAGTCAGACATGTTTAGACAGATGGCGAAAAACACGTTTTGTTTGTCTCCTTAAAAGCTACATTTGGACAAAATTTTATTTAAATCGTTAAAGCCGATTTTGAAAAAAATTATAATTTTGTGTTTTTTTATTGCAACAATCACAAAACTGTGATTTATGGAAAAATTGAACAAACCCTAGTGAGATATCGCCAAAATATGAATAGGTATCTAATTTGATTAAAATCAGTTCACACGGTTAGGCTGTAGAGACACACGCTTCACTAAATAAGTGGTCGAGATTCATTTTTTTACTTGCTGTTTTGTAGACGGGGGTAATTATTATTTACATTTCAATAAAATCATAACGAAATCAGTGGAGCTGATTTTGAGAAATACGTCTTTCATAACAGCCTTACAATCGATTTAAGTTTTCCGATTTTTTAACCAGCACATTTGGATAAATGGTGACGAAATGTTTTGATTATGCTCTTAGAGAACAAACATTATTAAGCTCTTAACCATTATTAAGATGGTTAAACAAAATTAAAAGCTAAATTTTTACAGGTTTTTTAGTAAAAGTTTTTTAATTAGGTAATATAAATGGTCGTTTAATAATGGTCGGTAATATAAATGGTGGTACAGTATAAAGAAATAGTAGTCCATGCTGAAATGAGGTAGTCATAAGATGTGTTTACGACACAAACTTATGTAAAAATTAGTTCTTTCAGTCAAATGTAGACCTAGTTGTTTTTAAACTAGATATTTAGGCTGGTAGAAATGTGTAAAACAATAAAGGCCTAAACATAAAGGTAAATGCATAAAGTTCACCTAAATACATTTTTATACTTGAGAAAAATTTGAGCAAAATCGTTATTCTTGATTTTGAGAAAATCGTAATTTTGTTTTTGTTTTTATTGTAACTACGTAAATTTTCATAGGATGACAAATAGCGATGTTATTGTCAAAAAGGTAATTGATAAACCTATAAAATATTTTATAGTTACGGGATACGGAAAGGCCGAAATACTGATAAGAACTTAGCGAGTGGATGCTCAATAGAGATACACTTACGCGAGCGAAGCGAGAGTAATCCTTTTTTATTATCTACACGTCTTCAAGGTCCGCTAAACCCTAGTTGTAAAGTAGTTATATAAACAATTATAAGGTTCAGAAAACCTGTGTAACAACTGTTTTAAGCAAACTTTCCTTCTGGTTAAGGCCCTTTGAACTACCAACAATTTAACATTTCCAACAAGGCTCATGATACGAACTTTCGGTGATTACAATTAGAAGATCTGTTTGTATTCTGTAAGATGGGGTTGGGTACGTACTACGATTTCCCATCAACTTTTTATTAAACAAAATATTCCCAAATTACAACCTAATTAAACAATAAAAGGAATAAACAGTAATTAAATTTCAAGATCGCAATGACAACTTTGACAACCTCTAAACAAGGGTGCAACTTATTTGCAGGCGTACTTGAGCGCTTCAAGATTGACAGCTGTGGGGTGAGAGGGTTGGAGCAACGCCGCCATATATCATTCAAGATGGCTGACAGGGGGTGACGTCACTCCCTCCACACAACTGTCAATGGGGTTGTTTTCAACTTATTTCACAAGAGGGAGCCCACAGTTGATTTCTACGCGAAGGTTTTTCAATGTAGTAAACAAAACAGTAAGTCTTTAATAATTAAGAAGGAACAATTTCGGGGGGGGGGGTGACATTGTAAGGGTTGACGATAAATAATTTCGCTTCGCTCTGAGAGATAACTCAATTTATCTTCTGGAATAATTAATTTTCGCTAGATATTTTGGCAGTATGTACAAAATATAATAGTGCAAAAAATTGTCTAGCTTGCTGGTAAATTATTTTGATCTCTCACAAAGTAAATCGTAATCAAATACGATATTTTCATATAAACTGAGGAATAAATAAAATATGATTGAAGAATTTTTATCGTTTACAAAATAGAGTTTGTCAATTAGAAATTCTTATAATAAATATACCTGCTAGGAATTTGTTTGATCTTATCGTCCAATCCTAGCATTGTTTTATTATATATATATATATATATATATATATATATATATATATATATATATATATATATATATATATTATTTGTCGACGTGTTTCCATGTTACTCCATCTTCGGGACCTAATTCAGTATTCTGCTTCTAATAGACTCTTATTCGTTCATTTTATGTTCATAACGACTGCACTGGAATTTTTAGGAAATATGACAGATTAATTCCAAAAAAAAGACTGTTTCTTCGTAGTTAAACACCAATTCTTAACCATCGTGTTTATTGACTTGTAGTCATGGCAACAAGCAAATGAACAGTGCCGTATGATCAGTGTTATACAGCCCAAACGACGTGACAGATATTAATGAAATTAACTATGAAGGTAAATTTTTCTTTATTTAGAAAAATTTTAAACAAAATTTCAACACTAACTACAAATTTCGGGCTACCTGTTATAAGAAAATAATACAAAATTTCCATTTATCCTAAATCGAGTTGAAATATATCACCTAAGTACCCAAGAATGTGGGTTGCTTTAAAAACGACGGTTCGAGTTTTAACGGTTAATAAAAGGGTCAATCGTTTGCTTAAATTACACGACTTGGGTTTATAAGCATATAGGGAGAGTTATTTCAATAAAATAAAAGTCTTTTAAGAGACAGTTTAAATTGTACAGATAGACACGCCTGTGAAACTATATTGATCCTAATAAAGAGAAATCAATGAAAATGCAATCCATCTTTTAATTGTTATTGAATTGTTTGTCTCTCATCTAACATATTCTACCTTTTTAAAACTTATACGCTACGCATTTCTCATTGTGTGGTTAAATGAAGTTGTATTCGTCATACAAAAACTATAATACTCGTTCATGACTTTAGACTGCAATTTAATTTCAAATCCCAAATTAATATATTCATATTTATAGGTCACCTCTTGTTAAATTTAGAGGTGGTATAGACGCTATCTACAGTATAACAAACACACAGAACACAATTCTCACAAAAAAAAAATACGCCTAAGTATTAGACGCGTTTCAAAGACAAGGTCGTCCTCTTCAGTGATACACGAGCTACACCAATCAAACTATAACAGAGTTTGAGTTTGAGTTTTGAGTTATACAGTAGTTTGATTGGTGTAGCTCGTGTATCACTGAAGAGGACGACCTTGTCGTTGAAACGCGTCTGATACTTAGGCATATTTTTTGTGAGAATTGTGTTCTGTGTGTTTGTTATACTGTATAATTTTTCTCATAAGTAAAGCTCAACATTTAATATAGACGCTATCTGACAATTCAAATTTGGTTTAGCCCCAACATATTTTTTTTCCGTCAAATAAACATACATTTTCGCAATCAGAATAACTTGTAGTTTTCCTTGATACAACATATATAATATTAATAAAAAAAAATCAACTGACTAGGTTTTGTCTACTACTTTAAAATCATTTTTTTGGTTGCCGCTATATTTTTCTAATTAGTAGGAGAATACAAATATTATAAATGAAAAGTTTGAAATATCTGTGTAAACTGGTTGCAAATTACAGGCAGACTCGGTTTTACCTAAAAACGAAAACCTTTAAAGATGTCGAAACGTTCCTCTTAGTTTTACCACTTTTTAAACCTGAATGTAATAATATTGATCAAATTTTGGTTAAATATGAAAATCAATATCTAAACACTGTGCCCCACGAAAAAAACAAAACAAATCGGGAGTAACTTGTAAATTAAAACTAAAAAGAAGCGGGATTGGCATCATTAAAAATTATATTTAAATCAATTAAGAGGTATGTTTACAGTATGGTTTGGTTATGTTAGGTTAGGTTAGGTTAGATTAGGTTAGGTTAGGTAAGGTTAGGTTCTCAATAAAAAATAATAAAACAGTAATCATTTTATACGCGTATGTTAAGCCTATTATTATATGAAAATTTTGTTTGATATTTGTGAGTTTTTTTTCTTATTATAAAAACCAAGAATAAATTTATGTAGTGGAAAACAAACTCATAGTGATTTTTTGAAATATCCGATTTAAAGTGTCGTAAATCTCCAGGTTTTACTAATAGAGTTAACCAATTTAACAAATTTTGTGCATTTTAATTTTTTTTAATAACTCAAATTTCGGTACCAAAAAAATTGATTCATCTATGATTGAATATTTCAAAAATTTAGGTTCTACGAACCCATAACGTATTGGTCAACATCTGCTAAAAAAGGCGGTGTTGAGAATATCGCAAAAACGGTGTAAAAACATCGCACAAACTTTCTCACATCCCCATTCAAAATTGAAATATTAACCAAACAAAACTATTGAATACAAAAATGTCAGTTGGGGGGTGTTGTCAGTAAAAAGGTGAAAATGATCTACGAACGCCATTTTTGAAAATAAATTTTAGGACCTACACTTGATCTGCTTGTACCGTAGACCATCCTCAACTTAAATTTGATTAAATCCAAGATTTTAATAAGTCTGTCAAAGTACAGTCTTGTTTTATTCCAATCATTCCTCAACCGTTAATTTTGTATCTTACAATTACACACATTAATATCCATGTTTCACTAAAATTTGAAAGAAATCGGTTTTTCTGATTTTGAGAAATTGTGTATTTTAGCCTCGTATCAGATTTTTGTTGTTTTATCGATAACACATGAATATTTGGAAAGATGGGAACAAATACGTTTGGTTTGGGTTCTTAAAAACTACATTTAAGCAAAATTTTATCAATATCAATAAAACCGAACTCATGAAAATCGTAATTTTGTAATTTTTTGTTTATAACAGATAGTTTTAAATTATCGAGAACAAAAACTCGAACTCATGATCTCACAAAAATTACATTTATTCAATCAAACGCGTTTCAACGACAAAGTCGCCATCCTCAGTGATACATGAGCATAATATAAGTTATAGCATCACTATAATAACAAAACTATAACTGTTATAATTTTTTTTTATTGTAGCTCATGTATCACTGAGGATGGTGACTTTTTCGTTGAAACGCGTTTGATTGAATAAACGTAGTTTTTGTGAAATCTTGTGTTCGAGTTTTTGTTCTACGTAATAGTATCTCACAAGTCAAGCTCAATATTTATTTTTAAATTATCGAAATAATGTTAAGAGAAAAGAAGGCTCCATATGACCACATTAAATTTTTTTTTAATCGGTCCATTCATTTAGGATGTACAGCATATTCTGGGCTCGAAGGACCTCAAAACGTATTTTATCCGAAAAAAAACTCTGCAAATGTCTATCGATCAATCACACAATTTTTCTATACAACGTATTTGAAAACGTATTAAATCGTTTATATAATTTATGTCTTGAAATTTGTTTTAAAGTTTGTTGAAATTTTAAAATTGATTATTCAAACCAGTCTAAGAAAACTCAAACGAACAAAAATTATATTTTCAAACCCTATACATTCAATATCCACATTCAAGACAATAATGTAGCTTCCTGTATTTTTCTAAGAATCCTTTTGACAATTTCGTCAAGCAGGTAGTGAGTGTCTGTCAAGGAAATAGTATATTTATGGTTTTAAAGAAATTATGAATGAGGAAGCCACACCTTCTTTTATTGCTAGGATTTCCCCACGTCCCAAAGGATATTATATAAGGTTTGAGAAATTGCTGGTACCATATGTTTTTTTTAGTTATCATTTTGATATTCTCACATGCAATATAGAAATGTTTGAAGTATTCACAGTCAAAACCGGCAATATTTGAAATGTTGTGAGGATTTTGATCTTATAATGTTCTTTTATATAAAGCAACGATGAATAAGAGGGTTTTCGCCATTAAGCTAAAAGGGAAGCATTGCATGGGCGCCAACAAGGTACTTACCCAGCCCTCTCTAAATCTAATACCGAAAAGTTTGTTTTTTAGGTATTGTAAGAAATGTAAAATTATATTGATAGATCAAGTGGTAGGGATATAGTAGGGTAAGTTTTTTTTTTCAAATGAATCAATAGAACACTGTGGTGAATATACAACGAAAGAAAATTCCCCAAAACCAGAATAAAACATTTTATTTTGGTTTTCGGGAATTTTCTTTCATTGTTGTTACAAAGATTTTTAATTGTGTATAGTAATTTTTTTGTACACAATTTTCCGATTATAAAATTTTGAGATTTTTCAATTAGTTTTTAATTTGTTGATTTTCCGCTTATAGACTCCGTTTTTACAAGCAGGTATTGAAAATATACTAATATATCAAGTAAAAAATATACGACCTAGTCCGGGAATCAAACCTCGGGCCATCGGCGCGTAAAGCCGAAGTTCCTGGGTTCGATTCCCGATCTAGGTCGTATGTTTTTCACTTGATATATTAGTGTATTTTCAATTAGATTTTTCTGAATTTTAATACGATTACACTATCCTTGTACTCAAATTCATTTTCGTATCTTACTTTTTGTGGCCGCTATCGTGCTATCTTATAGACGACAATAATAACAGGACCGACGACGGACGTACGGCATGAGGTCAAGAAACGTGTTGGTTTCTAACCTAACCTAACCTAACCTAACCTAACCTAACCTAACCTAACCTAACCCAACCTAACATAACCTAACTTAACCTAACCTAACCTAACCTAACCTAACCTAACCTAACCTAACCAAACCTAACCTAACCTAACCTAACCTAACCTAACCGAACCTAACCTAACCTAACCTAACCTAACAGGACCAACGACGGACGTACGGCATGAGGTCAAGAAACGTGTTGGTTTCTAACCTAACCTAACCTAACCTAACCTAACCTAACCTAACCTAACCAAACCCAACCCAACCCAACCCAACCCAACCTAACCTAACCTAACCTAACCTAACCTAACCTAACAGGACCGACGACGGACGTACGGCATGAGGTCAAGAAACGTGTTGGTTTCTAACCTAACCTAACCTAACCTAACCTAACCTAACCTAACCTAACCTAACCTAACCCAACCCAACCCAACCTAACCTAACCTAACCTAACCTAACCTAACCTAACAGGACCGACGACGGACGTACGGCATGAGGTCAAGAAACGTGTTGGTTTCTAACCTAACCTAACCTAACCTAACCTAACCTAACCTAACCTAACCTAACCTAACCTAACCTATAGTCCTTGTACTCAAATTCATATTCGTATCTTACTTTTTGTGGCCGCCATCGTACAGACGACAATAGTAACAGGACCGACGACGGACGGACGGCGTGCCTAAAGTCAAATTTTAGTTTCCTGAGGTCAAGAAACCTGTTGGTCAGTAAAAACACTGAGATCGAATATTTGACGATTACGAAATTATTTGTATACTGCAAAGAAAAATTACGTTCAACTTTTAAATTGATTGATTAAAATACTTATTAATTGAAATGTAAAACCGTTCTTGAATACGAAATTATAAATCGGATAAAGTTTCTACACATATCATACTACAGGGAGTCCAATATTTCGCGAACTACTGTGAAATATCACGAATTTACAAATTAACTAAAAGGTTAAAATGAACGATTTCCATCTTGTGAATTACAAACGGCAAAATTAATTCTCCAACACATCATTTCAAACATATACGCCATTTTATTAGGACACATAAAACAATGTTACAATCCCTACAGTTTGTGAGTTAGGTTATGGATAGAGAGGGTTTCGCTCACAACTCTACAAATATTAAGATGTCACCCTCTAGAATACGTCAGATACAACACGTAAGAAGGGTTGCCGAGTACAACATGTTTGTCCCTGACACTATCAGTCGTCTAGGAGACGCTGGGATACCGTGTTCATTTCCTGTGCAGCGTCTCTCCTGATGTTATCCTACAGATGAGAGGGAGGGGAGGGGGAGGAAATAGAGATAGCGAGATGTGAGCTCCGAGAAGCAAAATTATATTATTTAAACTTAAATGAAATATTCTGGTTTTTACTAGTTCGTTTTAATTGTGGGGGGCTGCGCCCCCCAAAAATGTATACTTCACTCGTGTAGAATTAAGAGTTAACAGTTTATTAGCGTTTAATAACAGTTAACGGATAATGAAGAATTTTCGAGCATATCAATTTTTTTTCTTCTGCATTGAATCTCTTGCCGAAGCTAGGACATAATTTTTGAAACATCCTGTAAAGTCTAGATTAGAGAGAAGTTACGGAACACCCGTTGCAAGCAGATGTAATTTAAAAATTTTGCTACGATTTGAAACTTTTAAATAACTTTTCTATTTCATGAAGATAAAATCCAACTTCGCAAGGGTGTCTCTTCTCCATATTAAATTTGAAAATACGATTTTTTTTTTTTAGTAGAATTTTAAAACTTTGCTCTTTTAAACGTTTTAATGTGGGGGGGGGGTAGTATGGGATAAGTCTAAATTTTAAATGGAACATAAGGTAATATGATGCATCGATTTACAGGAAATGATAAAAACAAAAAATAAATTAAAATGTTGGCTGTTAAAGTGTTAGCTGAGCAAGAAATTATTCACCCCAATTTAAATATATTTTTAATTGATAATCTTTCAGGTAAGAAGTCAATAGTATAATTTATGGTTTTGGTATCACTCTAGGGGTGGTAGTGATTCAATATTTTTAAATACAATGTGTAATTTAATATTGAGTTTGACTTGTGAGATGATAAGAAATAAGAACACAATGTCTCACGAATTAAGTCAAACACGTTTCAACGACAATACCGCCATCTTCAGTGGTGCATGAGCTAAGATAAGTAAACTGTAACTATACTATGAGCTATGAATCATATCCGTTGAGTTATAGCCAATAGGAGAGTAACAGTAGCGCGAGTTTGTCAATTCGAACAGCTCCCTGCACGAGGCTATCGCACGAGTGAGGCTAACAACGTTTTGCAGTGCTAATTGAGTTGCGTAAATAAGTAGTTTTAATATGAGTTAAAAGTTAGTTTTATGTTTTAATAATTTAAACATGTTTAGTATAACTGGTATATTAACATTATATCAGCGGTATTGATGGATTTATTTTTTACACATTTTTTACTTTAACGGTGTTAATTATTTCCCCTGTAGTTGTAGTAATAATATAAAAAATAATACAAATCAGTTTTAAATTTAGGTTTCTCTCAATTTAAAGGGAAAGATTTCTATTATTTATTTATAAATCCCGAAAAATTGTTTTCTTGTAGTAATTTCTTATGATTTGTTTACAAAGGAAACCAGCTACGGGTGTATTTTTTAATTTTTCTGTTAAATTACACTCCTTGCAACTATGATTCAAAATTAAATGCAGTATCTATCATTTTTCCGATTGTCTTAAATGAACGTAACTGCTTTGAAGAATCATCATGACAAGAGCTGTCACAACTGGGAAACGAGTTGGTAAACTTGCACGATCTCTATTGTTTTTTACAAGGTCAGAGTGTCCTCTCTCAACGGATTTACCACAAGACGATAAATGCATCACTGAAGATGATGAGTTTGTCACTGAAACGCGTTTGACTTACATAACATTTTATTTGTGAGAAACTATTTTAATGTTTTAAAAAGAACGTATGTGGAGATTAAAAAAAAAAGTTCAAAATAAGTCAAAATGACCACCAAAAAACGTGATTGCGTACACCTAATAATAAAATTATTGTTACTTGAAAATCATTTCAGGTAAGTGGGGCTAATTTCGAGGTTTTGACTTCTATATAGCTGTAGATGACACAAAGGCAATTTAAGATTGTTTGACGAAAACCAACTTCATTGCGTTATTTTTTTATCACGCGGTGTCCATTAAAATAATGTATCAATTGGCCAAATTTCCCATTTAAACTTTTGATTATTGAAAAATTCAACAAATAAAACTTTTTTTGTAGGTCGAAGAATAATTAAATACATAATTTGTTGGTGGTTGTCTACAACACTCAAGAATAGCTTAAACCAAAATATTATAAATATAATAAAATTATAATCTGTTGCTCAGAAATGTACAAAAAAATGTTTTGATACCAATTTTAATATTTTATATTTTCCCCTTTTAAGTTGGCAATATCAACTAATTTGTTTTTCATTTGTTTTATTTATATAAATTGTATAAGATTATCTACAAATTTAGTTTCTGATTTTTATTTGTTACAAACTAATGTGATTAAAAAAAAAAGTAATATAACACAATTCGCCATTTTGAAACTGTTACGGAGAATATTTTGCTACATTTCAGAGCAATGTATTATATTTTTATTAAAAATTAACGTAATTTCATAAATTTTATGTTTACCATAATCTTGGACTTGTAGAAAATTACCAAGATAGAAACCTTAGAATTTTTATTTTTTTTGGGTGAAAATGGAAAAGTTATAAGTGTTAATTTTCGTTACTTTGTCATGTAAAATTTGAAACGTTTGTCAATTTGGTAATGTACAAAATAAAGTCGTGATATTCTGGTAAAAGATTACATAAATAATGCATTTATAAAATTTTCACTCAATATTTTATATTTTTTCCAAATATATAATATATATATATATATATATATAGGCCTTTATATATATATATATATATATATATATATATATATATATATATATATATATATATATATATATATATTTCAAAAACACTAAATGATCGACAAAAACCGAAGCATTTCTGGAGCTATGATCACATAGGCATTTTAATTTTTTTTTCTAGAATCAGCTCTCGAAATATTACCGTGGAATTTTGAAACACTCTGTATATTCAGCGAGTAAAAACTGGGAGAAATTACTAGAGCTAGAAGACACTAAACAGAATAATATTATCAGCTAAGCTGAAAGTTCTTCCTCAAATAATTCTAAATACATAGAATTTATATTTAACAAATTCGTCAATAATTACAGCTAAATTGGCTATAAGTTTCATTCTAAATGATCATAAATGTAAGATTATGCATACAAAATAAAAACCAAAAACTAATTTAACACTATAGTACTTAAGATGGTCAATCCAGTGCAACTGTTTGCATTATTTGATTTCCTCCCCCCCCCTCTCTTCACATCCGCCGGCCTCTTTGACACGCCATTAGCCAAATTACCTCCCATTACTTAGACTAATTATCTATTTGCTAGGAATAACTGATATTTAACCTGAATATTTATTGTAATTTAAAAGTATTTAACTTTCTCACACTAATGTAGAAGTGGTATGATAGAAAAAGAAAATTTAATTTGCATGTTTCGAAATATTTATTATGGTATCATTTAGTTTGAAAAAGACAAGAAGGTGACTCAAGCGTAAAGAATTATTAGTAATGAGGGTACTAGATAATAGACTAGAAAGAAAAAAAAGTAGAATCCAAGAAAGATATTTAATGTCAACTAGTATTTAAAATTCACACTACAAAAATCCTAGAAGATTAGGGTAAGTTTGGTAATCGTCAAAAACTTCAACCTCTGTTTTTTGACTAATCTTCACGTTTCATGGTTTCAGGAAACAAAATAAATGATTTACGACACGCCTATCCTAACCTAACCTAACCTAACCTAAACAAACGTAACCTAACCTAACCTAACCTCTGTTTTTTGACTAATCTTCACGTTTCATGGTTTCAGGAAACAAAATAAATGATTTACGACACGCCTATCCTAACCTAACCTAACCTAACCTAAACTAACGTAACCTAACCTAACCAATCCTAAACTAACATAACATAACCTAACCTAACCTAAACTAACGTAACGTAACCTAACCTATCCTAAACTAACCCAACCTAAACTAACGTAACCTAACCTAACCTAACCTATCCTAACCTAAACTAACGTAACGTAACCTAACCTATCCTAAACTAACCCAACCTAAACTAACGTAACCTAACCTAACCTAACCTATCCTAACCTAACCTAACCTAACCTAAACAAACGTAACCTAACCTAACCTAACCTAGCCTAAACTAACATAACATAACCTAACCTAACCTAAACTAACGTAACCTAACCTAACCTATCCTAAACTAACCCAACCTAAACTAACGTAACCTAACCTAACCTAACCTAACCTATCCTAACCTAACGTAGCCTAAACTAACGTAACCTAACCTAACCAATCCTAAACTAACCCAACCTAAACTAACGAAACCTAACCTAACCTAACCTAGCATAAACTAACATAACATAACCTAACCTAACCTAAACTAACGTAACCTAACTTAACCTATCCTTAACTAACCCAACCTAAACTAACGTAACCTAACCTAACCTAACCTAACCTATCCTAACCTAACCTAACCTAAACTAACGTAACCTAACCTAACCAATCCTAAACTAACCCAACCTAAACTAACGTAACCTAACCAAAGTCAAAGTCTCTAGAGTATTATCAACTTCCGTTTTCAAGTGAACAAACGAGAACATAACACGAAATGAGGTCAACATAACCTAGTATCCTTACGACTTGTTGGCATCTAAAATTAATAACAAAAGAAAGACAAATAACTTTATTCAAACGCGTTTCAATGACAAGATAGCCATCTTCAGTGACACACGAGCTAAAATTACTAAACTGTAACTTTATATAACTTCAAGTATAGTTATTGATGCTCGTAAATTTTTGAAGATGACGATTTTGTCGTTGAAAAGCGTTTGGGTAGATAAACGTGTGTGAGAATTGTGTTCAAGTTTTATTCTATAAAGGTTACCATCTCACAAACTCAATATTTATTTATAAACACGAGCTGTAAATATAACTTATATATTTTTAAAAATTGTGTTACATTTTTCAAATGAATTCTAATTGTTGTATTTAATTTTTAGGCAATTCTGCAGAATTAACCCAGCATGTCTAACAATTTGAGATGGATTATCCCCAGAAAAATTGGAACGAAATATGAAGTTAAATTCAAAATGAAAACGCTTAAATTGTAAGTAAACAATAGGATTGTGGTTTTAAAATATTTGATAATAACTATCCATATCATTAATAAGGTTTAATCGGCCATTTTCAATAATATAAAAACCAATATATGAAGTTTCGAGATTATAAATCAACTCTCATTATCAAGTGATAAACTTAGATTTTATAAGTGAACAACACCAATATAGCCTCTTAGCCTAATCAAAAATGAATCATATGATTTTCTAGATAATTTTAGTTACCAACAAGGCCGCTAGGCTACGGTTTTGTTGGAGTTTTACACTTTTATGGTCTAGGTTTATCACTTAATTACGTGAGTTGATTTATACTTTCGAAACTTAGTGTTTTAGTTTTTATATACAGAAATTATAGCAAATTAATGAACTATATTGAAATATAAGGACTATTTATTTAAAGTATGCAAAAATTAATGTTACACAAATCATTTTTTGGAGTCGGTAGGTCAAACTATAGACCCTTATAAATTGACGCTCGTGTCTACACAGACAAGACGAGAAATTAAATTATATTTATTTCAAACTTTGCATTTTATATTCTTTGTATTCTCACAAATATAACGGTTACATCACTTTTATATTCAAATTTCCCTCTACTAATAAAAACAGATTTAAGTTATTGAAAAAATGATAACTTGCTTAGAAAATTTTGAATTCAGATAGCTACCTGGCACTCTATGATCAAACTTAAGCGAAGCAAATTACAACTGTCGAAGCCCTGTAAAAATAGTTCAAAATTTGGTCAACTAATATACTTATATATGATTACATAAAACTTCGGATGAGAAACTTGATTGTTTTTTGTTGTTTTAAAGGCGAAAAACCTCACTGTCATCACATCCTTATTAGAAGAACGAAAAGAACATACAATTATGTTATTTTCCCATAGAATACTCTAATAGAGTCAGGGTTGGAAAAGAACAAGAGTTGGTTAAAAGAGACCTAATTAGAAAGTTGAAAGTTAAGACTATCTGAAAAAAGTGTAGATCCAGCTAGGTACTTTGGGATTGTCATGCCTATAGTCACTGTAAGCAATGTATAAACTGTACGTAAGCCGATGAAGGCATTCAAGAATCTTGAAGTCGTTCATCACAAATAATAAAACTTATAAGTTTAGTACTAGTTGTATTAAATTGATTTTTTGAAAGTTACAAAATACACAATTTTTATAATACATGTTACAATGCCACATCTAGAAGTGTTCAAGGGTTGCTTATCTATCAAAATCCACTCACCCTACATCCGGAATGACCTTTGACCACGAGGATTTAAAAATTACCTGAGTTTCCAGAAAGTAGTATGGCTTTAATGACCGGATGTGGTTGATATTTTTACAAATTTATAATAGTAAAAGCAATAAATTTTGAAGACATAATTTGGGTATTTCCAGATACTAACAAGAAAATTGAATTTTGTAGATTCAAAATTTATTGTTCAAGGACTATAACAATTTAAAAAGTCAACAGCATCTGGTCAGTGATGCCAGACTTCTAGGAACTGGGGTAAATTTCAAATCGTATGATAAAGGTCATTCCGGTTGTAGAGAGGGTGCAGTTTGAGATTCTGTCTGTCTGTGCCATATTCAACATACCAAACAAATGAACCGATTTTAATCAAATTTTGTATGTGCACCTATTATAACCATACCCCGTATCCAAATATTTTGATAACTCAAAATTTGGTTGAATCTCTGACAAACTGAAATTCCAATATATAACATTTAGCTTAAGTGTAGTCTGTAAATACAGAAACGACTGGACGGTACCACTCCAAACTTTTAGTTAAAAATAAAAAAAAATTGACAATAAAGCGTTTAAAACGTAGTTTCACAACATTGTCTCCATCGATTTCGTTGAAATTTTGATAAAATGTGAATAATAATTAGGCTAACCAGTAGAACATATATAAATAGTAATTAAAATTATGGGTCAAATGCGTGCTAAAACCCTACAATTATGGGTCCATAGGGATATTCCAATCTTTTAAACGCTAGCTTAAATCTTGACATACACGCATGTGCAAAATATAAGGGCTCTAAGTTTTACCTACGAACTAAAGAGAAATCAATGAAAATGCAACCCATTATCAAATACTATTGAAATGTATCTTTTTCATCTCACAAAAACTGGTTTTTAAAATATACGCTACAAATTTCTCATTTTTGGGCTAAATTTAATTTTATTCGTCTAAAAAAATTATAATATATTATTTCGCACTGCAATTTAATTTCAAATCCAAATAAGTTTTTTTTTTCTTTCTTCAGATTTATAGGGCATGCCGTGTTCTAGTAAATGGTGAGGCATAAAACGGATTCTTTAAATTTTGTTAGCGCCAACATATTAATTTTTCGTCAATTAAACATAAATATTCGTAATAAGAACAACTTCTAGTTTTATTTCACATGCCGCACATAATTTATCTACAAAAAAAAAATTCAACTCAGTAGTTTTTGCTCCTTAACTACCCCAAGGTCATGTTTTGTTACCGCTATATTTTTCCTACATATGGGACAAAGAGTATTAATGCAAAGTTTAAAATGTGTCCATTATCGTCTCGTATAGACTGGTTGCGACCTATAGATGGACGGGTATTTGCGTGAAATTACAAGGGTCCTTAAACTTATTTATGGACACTTAAAACGAAATCTTGACTGTACTCGTTAAAAAATCGATTTAAACCAAATAATATTTACACTTAGTTTATACCACAAGGGATGTAAACCTTAAACAAATAAATTTGAAAATATTAAAACAAAAATTTAGTCAAAACGATATTTATACCAACTAAACTCCCATACGAAATACATGGGCAAAATATCGGCTATTTATGAAGGTACAACTAGTTTTTAACGAATTTTATGGTTGCATTAATTATTATTTAATATGCAGATGGTGTGACAAAGATATTGGAATGTTCTTGCACTTTTTTTTAGTAGCGGAATTAGACTGCAATTATTAAACATCGGTAATTCACCTTTGCAATTCTAGTTAAATACTTTATTACCTCATTTTCAAAATTGCAAACCAATTGAAAAACATTTTTGAAAGTGTTGTTTTTATCACCCAGCCGTGGGATGTGTTGCTGGAAGATTACTATCGGTTTTGAAAGCTAAGAGAGTTTGTGCCTTTGGGAAATTACAGACTTCATGGAAACACCAATCAGATGTAGCCAGTGCAATCAAAACACATGTCTGACACAAGACAGATAATGGAGGCAAATACACTTTCATAAATATAAACATATTCAAGGTCGAGATAAGATAAACTATATTTTATTCGATGTGAATAAATTTTCGGAATATATTTTCAAAATTTTAGTTGATTAAATTTGTTTTATGGAATCTATGACTTTTGGAACTATAAAAGATTCAATATTTGGAAGAAATTTAGTGTCGTTTTAGTGACATATACGTTCTGTAGATAAAGTAACATATGGTTAAAAAAAATGTACGGTTAGTTTGCACCGAGTTAAAAAAAAATGCACCGAGTCTAAAAAAGGGTTTTTGGTTAGGTTAGGTTAGGTTAGGAAATATATAATATTTTGGTTTTTTCAAAAAACATCGAGCGTCATAAGTTTTATTTTTTTAAATACAAATATCAAAACTTTATTTTTGGTGACAATTAGTTTTTATTTCATTTTGGGATAGGAGTGAGAATATTTTGTATTTAATTATTTCAGTAAATATATTGTAAACAAGATTGGGTATAAGAATTAAAATATTTTTTCGTCATACTCTTCAAAAACAGCTGTTTTCAATACATGCATTGAGATGCTAATGTTGTTCTTTTTAGTCATAGGAGCTAAAAACATCAGATGAGGTCGAGGTCATGAGCTGTTAGTTCGTTTATACGAATTAATTAACGACTGTATAACATCTATAAAAACAATCGATACTCTCGATTGTAAATAACCGTTAAAACAGCTGTTATCATCGATTTGAAGGTAAATGTGACATATTAGTTTTTGTGAAATTGTTTTCTTATATTAATTACAGTATAACGAAAAATATGGTTCATCACTTAAACCAAAAGGAGCTTTTCGATCCTCGCTCATTTTCCGGCCTCGGCCGTTAAAACTTGAGCTTATATTGAAAAGCTTGACTTTTGGTTCTAGTGATGAAATGTACTATTTTTTTATCTCAATTTATAGGTCATGTAATAATACGTATGATCTAATGTTGGTTAATTCCGAACAGAGAAAAACGTGATACAGGATGTTACAAAATTAGGATATATATTTTTTTAAATGTAAAATACTATTATTTTTAAATTTACAAATGGTATTCGTAACATAGATTCTAATATTTCATTAGAAACTGAAAAACGGATGTATTACTTTCTCAATTTACGGTGTAATAATTCTTGGAAATTCACAAAAACGAGAATTAAAACCTCAATGAAAAAAAAAAGGAAAGGAAAGGAAAGGAAACAAAATTTCCACACACAAAAATTTATTGCTCTGAGAAAACGTGACAATGATTTATAATTTATTGTTCTTAAATGTATACAAACCTATTTTGGTGGAATGTCAAGAGATTTTGTGCATATGTAACTACAGTTAATGAATTAATTGATCATTGAAATTTCGTGGTGAATTTTTTTTTTCATTTGTTGATTAAAAAGTTAGCTTATGAACTGGATTGATGACATTTAGTAACAGGCAGCCCAGTTGAGAGAACTGGCAGGAAGTCTACTTCCACCCTTCTGCGGACATTACCCAACAGTTGGTTATTACTAAAAATATTTCTATAAACAAATTAATTACGTTCAATTTTTAAATTGATATTTACAGTTGAGCCACTTTGCTTATTTTTATCAGGGATACATGTACAGTAATAATGTTAGTAAAATATATGCAATTCAATACAAATCCACATGTAACAGTAAGTAATATTTTAGTTACTTTATTAAAACATAAGTGACATTTAATTAATTAATGTTTAATTAATAATATATTATATTGATGCTGTACTTATATTTAAAGTAATTAATTGTATTATTGTTAAAGATAGTCAGGTCTAATAACAACTTACTTTAATACGAAACTAAATACAATATTAATATTCAAATGTACACATGATTAGATTGTTGATATAAACATGATTATAATACATTCATAAATATCATTATTAGCTCCTCATTCTTTGACAGTTATGAGAATATAGACGGATAAAAATGAAAGTATATTTTTAGAAAACCATATTTAAAAAAAAAAAAAATTATGGAAGCTCCCCCAAATTTTTAGTTACCAAAAAAAATTAAGATATTCCCAAAATGTGCCCACATACCAAATGTGATTGAAAATTCATACTTCGGGCAGTACAGCACTCACTGCATATATACGATAAACTACAAATGATAGACGTCATACCAAAACACACTATTTTCGATTTATTAGGCCTAAAAACGGAAATTTTGGCAGAAAATTACATAGGTTTTTGTCCCATCACCTATTTTTTCAATACTACTACATATATTATTTAAAAAATCGGGGATTTTAAACGATACTTACTATACAAGTATCTTAACTCCATTTTTGATTATATAAATAACTATACCGTAAGGTGTAACCCCCTTATTTTTTTTCCCACAATTTTCGTCGTGGCGATTTGAGACTAATGACTTGTTCTTTCGTATTTAGGATGTTTAGAATTGAGAACAGCCGTATCGAATACTTGTCATTTTTTGAAGTTGTTGTATGATTGCGTGAAACGTGTTTTTCAAAGCTGAGCATCGTTTTTTGTGAATAGCTGAAGACAAAAACCGATGTAACAACTGCTCTTCGTTAAAAGATAATTTTTCTAAAATTTTATTGAAGTTTAGAGCAATTTTGAGATATTAGTCATGTAAGACAAAATCTAAGATTGATAATAAATTTTTGATTGAATAACATTTTTAAGGGATGATGAAAAACTTTTGTTTTTTGTTTCAAATGGAATAGTTTGACTGTGCTTACACTCTGTTTGTTAATAAATATTGAGCTTGACTTGTGAGATAATATTAGATAGAATAAAACTCGAACACAAGATCTTAAATTAGGTTTTCCTAATCAAACGCGTTTCAACGACAAAGTCCATCTTCAGTGATACATGAGCTACAATAACTAAACTACAACTGTTATAACTTTTGATTAAGTAAATGTAATTTTTTTGAGATCTTTTGTTCGAGTTTTATTCTATCTAACTCTTTTTATTTACTATACGGTAAGGTTTGTCTAGCAAATGAAACAAAAATATTGTATTTATTTTCCTCTTTCCAATCGTAAATACTTCTTAGAGATAAAGTTTTTGTAGAGTTTGTGACCAATATATCTTTTTAACAAAATTTCATCAAAATCTGTTTACATAAAATGTCACTGTCGCTCTTTTTAGATATGGATTTTTTTAAATTCCAATTCAAAGGAAATATATATATATATTTTTTTAATTTAGAAAGGTGTAATTATTTTATTCTTGTAATGTATTTTACTGCCTAAAGAGCTTCCAATTACTTCCGGACGCACCTTTAAACGGACTTCCTTTCACCACTCGCAAATCACAGATTTGACATTAAATCTATTATCTAGCCGGTGATGTGTTTGCCAGAAAACGTGCTTCTTTTCAGCTTTCATATTCATACGATGAAGTCTGTCAACAAGCAGCTTAGATTTTATGAATAATCTGAGAAAAATAAATACAAATCATATAAAGTAAGACATGTCAGAAGCCCCGCTTAATGATTTGGCTATTATCGTATTTCGATAAGAAATCAACAGAAACTCATACCGTCACAAAGATTACAAACTAAGATATGTGTCAAGATTGCACATAGAAGTTCGTTTGATCCCATTTACCACACAATTGAAAATAGCAGCATTTTATCCGTTTTGTTTTCAGATGATCGTACAAACTGTATGTTTTTAAATGTAAGAAAAACGTTTAGATTGCCATTGCAATTCTTTGTATATTGCTGTTTTCTGTACTATTCAAATAGTTAGTAAGTTTCATCTTAATTCCCAACAGACCAAATAACAAAATAAACAACCAGAGAGAGAGAGAGAGAGAGAGAGAGAGAGAGAGAGAGAGAGAGAGAGAGAGAGAGAGAGAGAGAGAGAGAGAGAGAGAGAGAGAGAGAGAGAGTGTGTGTGTGTGTGTGTGAGAGAGTTATGTAAGGGTAGGATGTCGTGAACTTTGTACTAGGGATTGTCTGCACTAACTGACAGGGTTGTAAAATCATTAAAATTTCCCAGGGCATTCATTTGTCTACTCGCATCCGGTCGAAATATAACGAAAGTACGCCTCATTGTTCATATATTATTGTTTCAATAAGAAACTGTTGGTTTCATTCGACAAATTTTACTAGCGTTGGAAAAATTAAAACCACCATTCGATCATTGTAAATTTTGTTTACAATATGAGTTTCTCAAACATGAAGCTGTACAATTCAAGCATGGGATATGAAGATTTTTTTTTTATCACTCTAAATGTAATTCCAGAAGGTTTTATATATTTTATAATTTTTAAGAGTTAACTCGTTTAAAAAAATTATTCGTTAAACACCATTTTTAAAACGTCATCTTCTATAGCGTTAAACTCTTTCAGTTTTAATGAATTTTCGACCTCGGCTACGCACACGTGGAATATAAAATGAACATTAATGAGTAAAGCTCAGCATGGTTTTAACATTTGTAGTTAGATTGATAAAGTACATTTTAGGTAACTAAATCTACTAATACTAAAAAAAAAAAAAAAAAAAAAAAAAGGCACTGTACTTACGTATAGCCGGAGGCCACTATTTTAGAGGGGATGATTTTTTTTACGGACTAACAAAAATAACTACATAATTAATTGGAAAGAACATACTTTATTTGATTTACATTGCAAATATAAAGTAATTATGATGAGCAGTCTTTGCGTTCTGCCTCCCAGAAGGCAGCGATGTCGGCGAGGATGGAGTTGAACGCGTCGCCGTCGCTGGCCGTCACACCCGACCGCCACATGTACTCCGCCAAAGAGGAGTTCATATGATGACGCGCAGTTCTTCGATGCTTCTTATTTCTCCATTTAACATTCCCCCACATACGCTCAACTTGCTGGGTACTTGCCCCAGTTTCAGGATCCACAAAGTTGTACTTATGGTTTACCGTGAAATTCGAAAATCCGGCTTCTTTCAGTTGCTCAGTACTGGAACTAAGGAAACTCCGACTGAAATATTTATGACAACCAAAACAACCAAAACCACCGCAGCGCACTGTATAACGGTGGCCTCCGGCTATTACGTAAGTACCAAAAAAAACTATTAAATGTGTTTTTTTTTTAATTACAATAGTTAGGGGCAGAGAAAAGAAAATGAAGAGACACAATAGTCTTGTTATCTCTTTGTAAACAATATTTTGTGTAAAGAAACCTACCTAGGTCCACATACGAGATAATCGCATGCAAATCGTAATAGTGCCTCTTGAGTTATACAAACCGACAATTCAGACAAGAGATGTTAAGTAGATGAGGTCATCTTAGAGAGGTTTTATTAAAATTAGGCAAATAATTTTTACAACTATTATTGAAGAAGTGAATGGAAATAGAGGTTTGGTATCGCTTTCCACAAAGAATTTGTTAAATTTTGATAAACGTTTTATCAATAATTGTCTAAACTTTTCAATAGTTGTCAGAGAATTTTATCAAATATATTCTAATACAGCTCCTGTTCATTATAACAATTTGTAGAATGGAATATATAAAGTCATAGTGGAGTTACAAATTGATATAATTCCCTAAGGTGATGCATAAAACAGCTGTTTTTTTTTTAAATTGATTTATACGTAGATTTTTTGTCACATTTTTTGTCTCATTTAATTATTGATCCATTCCATCTTAAATATAAATACGACAATTGTACAAAGGGAAATTCAGAGTGTTTTTTTGGGTTACAAAATTAAATTTGTAACTCTAATACAACTTTAGTATCGGCAGGTGTTCATGAAATAACATTCGTAGATGGGACAAACAGAAACTGGTAGACGTCAGTGAGCAATGAAACTGCTGTAAAAAGCTCTATAAAAAGTTTAACAAAGTTTGTTAGAAAATTGTTCGAGAACTAGATGTTACAAAATCAACAGTTTGCAAGGTTTTGAAAAACATAACTATTTTTTACAGTCTATATGTAAAATAAAATAATATTTAAAATTTCCATTAATTTAGCTTTGTGGTCAGAATTCTCTAAACAGAGATATGTTTAATGACGAGGGCTCTTCATATTTGAGGATATGCACATTGCAACAATGTTCGAATTTTTGTAAATGAAGTCTCTCATGCCTTTCTTAAACATGAGCGTAACAGCCAAGAAGTCAATGTTTGATGTTTCAAATCACATTATCAGTCCATTTTTCACTAACAAAAACATTTAAAATGTCTACTTAGACATATTGCACCTATATGTTCTCCCCCAAATCGAGAATAGAAACTTCATTTTGCAGCAAGATGGTTCACCGCTTCACTATGCCGATGTTGTTCTTGATTTCCATGAAAAGAAAATTTGTTTACTTTGGTTTATAAGATGCGCACGAAACGCTTGACCACCACGCTCACCGTACTTCAAACATATGTAATTTTATTTATTTAGGTATGTAAACAAAATGTTCACAGTGAGGTTCAGGAAACAGAACATTTGAGACAACGAATTCAAAAAGCAGTTGTATCAATAATAACTCCAGATGACCATGTCACGTTAGAAATAGTTGGGATATTTTACAAAGATACCTAAGAGGCTTACGGAAAAGTTATAAAACAAGATTAATATTTTCTATCTGCTCTTTCAATTAAATATTTTAAAAAAAAATGATTATGTTTAAATATTTATTTAAATACCTTGACTTTAATGACACTACAGAGTTTTGACTTCTATAGAATTTGTCAATTGTTTAAAGTTACAACTTTATGAAATATTTTGTCTACAAAATAATCTTTTCACTTTCAATTTTTGAAACAATAGTAGATTCACACTCTTTTCTATTTTTTGATTTCAGGCTGTTATGGGTTTTACGTTAACTAACCTCTTTTACAAAAATACTACCGGTACTTCACAATGTTGACCAATTTAAAAAATTTAATTAATCATGTATGTAACTAATATAATAAACAGTGCAACTAAAATGCACAAAATTTCTCACTCCGCTTTCCCCAAAACGAAATAAAAACCAACCATAACTATCCGTTACAATAATCAGTCCGGTAGATATGATACAAAAAGTGGAAATAATGAATCATAGACGTTGTCATTGTAAAGTTAACCCTTCAATATTTAAGTAGACCCTTAACTTACATTCTTAGAATAAAACCCATTTAATTAAAATTACACTTTTAGTGAAAGAAAATTCCCCAAAACCATAATAAAACACTAACAACAAAAAAACTGTGTAAGTATGTTTATTCTACCTTATGTACATTTCAATAGCACTACTATCATCTTCAGAGACACAACACACACTAATATTAATAACTACAATTACTCTAGTTATTAATAATCGTATTATAATTGTAGTTATTAAGGTTAGTGTGTATTGTGTACCTCTGAAGATTATAGCAGTGCTATTGAAATGTACAAGATAGAATAAACATAACTTTACAGTCTTTGTGTTGTTAGTGTTTTATTGTGGTTTTGGGGAATTTTCTTTCATTGCATATTCACCAGAGTGCTCTAGTGATTCGTATGAACATGGTTTCAATGAAATTGGTCGGAGTTAATTTTTATTTTTGACAATTATTCATGAACAGTAATATTTTTTACATCCGATTTCGCACACGGGTTTAGATGAATTTTCAAATTTCTCTGATATTTTATCCGATTCTTGAGAGCCGATTCAGAATATTATTTTTTTATTTATACAGCTAATCCAAATTTCTAAGTTGTATGAAAAAAATTGTCATCATTATAATTATTTTAGACTCAGTGTATCTCAAAACAGATATATCGCAAAAAAACTATTCGTCGATTTTTCGATACATCCATAACTTTCTTCTATACTACGCTGAGGAAGTAAACAAACCTGACAATCAAGGACATCACATTGTAGAGTTGTAACAAAAATTCTTGTTAGGTGAAATTATTATAGATAAACAGCTTTTGTGTCATTTCGATTTAGATCTACGTTCAACTATTTCGTGTAGGGTTCTGGAGAAATTTTACATTTTAAAATTTATAAAAATGAATTAAACGTTTTCTGGAGTAACAGTGGAGCATCTAAGTTTATTAACATGACATGTATAAACAGATTAGATGTTGAAAGAACCGACCTTCTACATTTTGACGTTAATCAATTGCATTTTTTTTTAGATTTCAACAATAAGTTTTATATTAGAATTTAGAAGCGAAATTTTAGCAAATTTTGAAACGATGTAGTGCCATCTCATCCCAGTGCTATCTCATCCAACATCCAATTTCCTAGAAAAAAATGCCACCTCGTCCAGTGCAGTTTTACAGTTGATTAACCTAACCTAACCTAACGGCCGCTTTTAATATTTTCAGATTTTATTTGTAATGTATGTCATATAATTCTGTTAATATATAAGCGGCTTCATATTCTACAAACCTTGAGGTGGAACATTAGAACAGACTGTTGTTGAACTGCGCAACCTGGAGCCTAGGTAAGGAGCACTAGCAAGAAGATTATATTTCTCCCTGTATTACAGTCTGTATGAAGTAACCTGTCTCCTGACCCTTCGACTACCTGGGAAAGGCCCGGGCCATTCACCAGCACTCGGCGTCGCCCGCAGTTGTTTACCTAATTAGTCGACCGTAAACTTCCCCACTAGCTTAAGTAACTTTTTTACCTAAATCATAATTTCCGAAATGTTATCAAATATTTGAAAAGTACATAAAAAAATAAGATCAACGATACTAAACAAGGGCAAATTTGATAAAAACTAACAATATAGAGGTAATAAGAAATATAGAAGTAGTCTGTTTAAATCTTTATCAGATTTATCAAACGCAATATAAAAATTGTTTGTTTTTTATCAAATTTGCCCTTGTTTAGTATCGTTGATCTTATTTTTTTATGTACTTCTCAAATTTTTGATAAAATTTCGGAAATTAAGATTCGGCTAAAAAAGTTACTTAAGCTAGTGGAGAAACTAAAAGGTGACTATTTAGGAATGACCTGGGCCTGTCCCAGGTAGTCGAAGGGTCAGGAGACAGGTTACTTCATACAGACTATATATACAAGGCGAGTTTTAACATGATTGTATATGATTTATAGCATTTTGATATAAAACGCAAAGAGCGTTTAAATAGTATGAAGCTAGAAAATATGGAAGACCCAAAATGTTATAAATAACAAGAATTTTATAAAATTATAAAGGTAGGCTACTACAAACGTTCCAATAGTAAACAATAGCATAGGTTTTTGGACGAAATGGCACTAGTTGCTGGGTAAAGAATTAACCCCCTGCCCTACGTCCGTGGAATCTTGATGAGATGGCACTTGGAAGAGATAGCACCTGGACGAGATGGCACGACACCTTTGAAACAATAGGTATTTCACTTAGTTACTGACAAATACCTTACAATTTAGAGGCACACAACACTGAAGGTGGCCTTTATACTCTGTTAGGTCTGGTTGAGCCCTGAAGCCGGGAATACCTGCGACCACCCCCAATAAATCCTGCCGGAATCGGACCGGGCTGCATTTGTTTCGCCAATGAGTTACCTACTGTTATCATACTACGAATATATATATATATTAATTAGTAATTTGAAACCTACTATATAAGTTATGGAAAATAAAACCAAACTCGACTATGGTGTCATCACATTTAATATCATTTGTGTCATATATTGTCACACACCTATTGACGTATCAAAATGTTATTTGAAATCTACTACAAAAGTAGATTCCTGACTTACTTATTCAAGCGGAGATACTCCCAAGTTGTCATAGCAAGGGACATTATTGTAGTTACTGTAAAATAGTTATTCGTATTAAATTTATAGAAATCATTTGTATTAACTTCGTAGAATAGTAATTTATCTATATTACAACTTTGTAATCTAGCCAAAATGATATTAAAAGTGTTTACCCCATAGTCGAGTTTTTATCATTTTCCATAACTTTTTTAGTAGGTTTGAAATAAATGATAAAAATAATTATATTTTATTAAAAAAATGATCTTTGTAGTAAGATAACAGTAGGTGACTCATTGTCGAAACAACTGCTGGCCGGTCCGATTTGGAGAGGGTCACAGGTATTCCCGGCTTCAGGGCTTAACCAGTCCTACACAGATTAATTAATAAAAATCAGTTTAAAATGTAATGCACTTTTAAAATAACATTTTAAAGAAATACGCATATATTGGGGTACTTTTGAAAATCAATATTTGGAACATGTTTTCAATATTACAGATACATCGAAAAGGCTTACAATAAAGTGTGATAAATAGTTTTGTTATTATTACAAAACTCATAAGTTATTTATTTAAATTTTGCAACTTTGAGCTAATATTAATAAAATACAACCCTCAGGGGTGTGGTTATTACTGGGGTGGCAATCCTGAAGAACCTAGCTGGATATACTCCTTTTTGAACGTAGTCTTTGATTACATCCCCCTCTTTCATCTTCTCCATCAATTCTCTCTTAGCCAACGTTCTCTTCCGATCCTGACGCTATTAAAGTAATCGTAGACTAAGACACTTTATTTTATTCTCTTTTTATATAAGGCGATGATGACAGAGGGTTTTTGCCTTAAAAAACTCATAAATGGTGTTTAGGTTAAGGTATGTGTTTACATTTAAAAAAATGACTAACCTTCAAAGCAACGTAAATTGTTAATAAACAAAACTATTAAGTGGTATTGTTAACCCATTCCATAATAACAATTTCACAAGAAACTAGTTCAAAGATTAAAACTGATATTTCTTGAGATCTATCTAAAAGTTATGTTGTGGAATATTAGCGAGTGAAAGGATAACAGAGATGGGTGTGTATTTCATTTTATGCGTTTCTTGAAAATCATTCTTTATGCAGGGTGATTGAAACCGGTGTGACCGCTGTTTTATTCGATAAGAACAAAAGTTACAAAGTAACTTTAAAAAGGAACTCTAGGATATTTTTTAGTTAAAACTAGAGGTATTACCAAATTGTATATATTATCCACCATTTTTATAATATGGTGGACATTTTAATGGTGATATAACGCTTTATTTTAGGAAGTTTTTATTCTCGAGTACTTTTCTTTGTCTCAAAACGTTTAGGAGCTACAGACACTTAAATGTTTAAAATTCTCAAGTTCAAGAAATTTTCGATTTTTCAGAGTCAAATTCAGGTGAAATTTTACCTAGAGCTAGACTAAAAAGTATAATAATATTGTTCTGTAGGCTGAGAAATAACACAGTTATAGATAGAAAGTAACTCCATACGGTCTAGGATGAGTTCCTACCGGTTCTCTCTTGATCATCTCTTGTTCTTTTTCGACGCTATTAAAGTATTCAATGGCTAGTGGTATTTATTTTATGCTATTTTTTTATATATTTTTTAAAGCAATGAAGACCAAGAGGTTTTCACAATTAAACAACAATGTAAAACAAAAATAAACTTGACGATTTGGACCCTCCGGGGCTCATTCATAGTGAATACGGGCGTGGCAAGTCCGAAGGGTCCTTGCTGGATTTACACATTTCTTCACGTCGTCTTGTATTAGATCGCTGTCTTTCATCTTACCTATCAGTCCTCACTGAACCAGCACTTGTTCTTTTTCAAACCCTAATGTTATAGGTATTTTCAAGCCTAAGGGTATTAATTTCATGCTCTTTTAGTCTTGTTTTAAAGCAAGGAGGTTTTTCGCCTTTAGGCAACATCGGTAAATAAAACTTAAAACTCCTCAATATTTACTTTACCGATTTCAATAAACTTTTGGTGACAAATTATAATTAACAAATTGTGAAATGGTGCAGAGGCAATTTATTATAAACGAAAAACTAATAAGAAATTTACAAATATCGGTTTTCCTGATCTTGATCTCGAATAACCGCATACATGAATAGTGTATTGTTGTTAAAATAAATCAAAATGTAACAAAATTAAATTGATGACCTTCGAATTATTGAAGACTTTAAAATAAGTCGCACATAATTAATATTCCAATAAATTGTGCACGATTTTAAAGTTGTTCCAACAGGCCTATAGATTAAATACAAGATGGCGGTTGAATCTGAAGTGTTTTTAACCCGTAAGGAAACTGTAATTTCACACACATTTCCTTATCGAGGTAAATCCCTGAACTGACGAAACTATAAATCCGAATTTAAAGTAAAAGTACTCTACGGTCTGACGTATCGAAATAGTCGAAGTTCAAGGTCAAATGTTGAGTTTGTTTGTCACCGATACATTCAAGGTGAAAAGTTTCACTTTGTCTTTCATGTTCAGTTCTTATCCCACGATTAATTTGAATCAAATCCACAACTAGTCAAAACAATTCATGAATTACGATGTATTAAATAAATTACAATATATTTACAACAATCTAATACTAGACGTAATACGATTTTGATTTTTTTTATATTCTTTGACACGACTATAGTTATATCTGTTGATGTCTGCTCGAAGGCCCTGAGGGTCTGTCTAGGAAGGGGATGATGGGGAATAACACCTCAATCTCTAGTCCAACAGTTTCTAATCTGAACATTGTTTAGTTGTGCTGACTTTCTCTTGGAATTAGTGATTGTCTCGACTTTAAAGTGTTTTAGTGACTTTTGTGTGGGAATTTATTAAAACTATACCGTGTTTAGTTGTACAAGTGCCACGGATGTTTGCATAATAACAAAATGTATATGTATAAGTGATTAGAGAAATGTTTTAACTTCAATTTACCATTAACGTTTGACAACTTACCTCCGAATTGTGCTTTACAGATAATACTGTCGTCGTTTAAAATCAAATTCTCTTAAAAAAATGTTTAGGTCATTCTTTTATCCACAAATAGTGCATTTAAATTATACGAAAATTTCTCACGCCACGTATTTTGAATTATTACAAGAGATGCTAACATTGTTATAACCTCAAATTTCAAATTACAAGTGATACGAACATTATTTTAATTTCAAATTAACGAATTACAAGAGATGCTAACATTGTTATAACCTCAAATTTCAAATTACAAGTGATACGAACATTATTTTAATTTCAAATTGACGAATTACAAGAGATGCTAACATTGTTATAACCTCAAATTTCAAATTACAAGTGATACGAACATTATTTTAATATCAAATTGACGAATTACAAGAGATGCTAAAAGCTCAAATTTCAAATTACAAGTGATACGAACATTATTTTAATTTCAAATTAACGAATTACAAGAGATGCTAACATTGTTATAACCTCAAATTTCAAATTACAACTGATACGAGGGTTATTTTAATTTCAAATTTCGAATTACAAGTGACACGAACATTATTTTAATTTCAAATTTTGAATTATAAGTAATACAAACAATATTTTAATTTCAAAATTGTGATACGACTCACGTTTTAACTTTAAATTTCAAATTAAAAGTGATACGAACATTATTTATATTTCAAATTTCGAATTACTAGTAATACAAACATTGAAACTAACATTATTTTAACTTCAAATTGTGCATTAAAGTGATACATACATTTTTGTTATAATAAAAATTTGGATTAAAAGTGGCAGAACATTGTTTTAACCTTAAATACTGAAATTCAAATAATTCGTACTTTTTGGTACCTGAAATTGTTCATTAAAAGTGAAACGGACATTGTCTTAAAAATAATTTTTTCATTACCAGTGTTACAAACTATTTTAAAACTTCAAATTTCACATTCATACAAAGTACACTTCAATATATTTTATACAAAAAGTCTTTTAAAATGAAGTTATTTAATTTCATGTTTTGTGGTAAAGTGACATGATTAAACAACAAATTGGAAGATAAACATCAAATTTAATAATTTGTTTAAGAATTGTTATTGGATAGTTTTAGGCAAATATTGGTAAGTAATAGTATAATCAGTATAATAGCAATGTAATTAGTAATAGCTAATTAGAATTACTACAAAACAACGGTACCTTCAAAATAATAATTAAAATGATTTTAAATTTTAAGAATCATCAATTTAAAATTTAAATTTTGACTTGTGTTACGTCGAAATAAATAACTAAATCATGTTCAGAGTTAAACTAAATATAACTTGGCTTTCGATGTGCTGTTTATGAGCTGAAACTCAAAATGTTTCCGTTGTTATCAGGTTAAAGAAAACTGTATATGGACAATTAAAAACGTAGGTATTAACATGAGAAATCGTCAATGTAAAATTAAATTGTAGAGTTAACCATCTTAAGTAATGAAAATTGTGGAAACAGAAATGAAATCCATCCTATTCGCAAAAATCCGTTGTTGGTAGGACAGCTAGATGGCAACAACGGACGTTGTTTGGTTAGCACGAGTTCCCGTCGCTTCAATTTGAGCTTTTGTTACCAGAATACGCTACTAATCGAAGCTCATAATCTAACCTTACCTCTCGATGCTGGTTCAACACCATAACGTTTTTTTACCTTACACGTTTGTCGGAACCGAAACCTCTTGCAAACAACGCTCTAACCACCAGGCCAACCAAAGATTTATTACCATGTTTGTTTTAAAAAGTTAATTATTAATCATGTGCATACGAAAGTTATACTTCTAAACTAAAAACAACTCAAAGAACTAAACCGGATTTGAAATAGTTTAGATAATGTAAAGAAGAGAATATTGAAAATCATATGTACATTTGTTTAACATCTGTACTGAGTATTTCAATAAAAAAAATCACAATTTATAGAAAACCTGTTGGAGAGAAATTAATCGTTTGTGTTATAGCATACTGGCTGATGGCCCCATTTTCACCTGGGGATAGTTGAGATAGTTTTATAAAGAAATAATTTTGTTAGTAACTTTAACGGTGGTGCTATGGAAATAAATTATACCAAACACAACAAAACACCAATTTTTATCAAAACGTACCCATAAATATCAAAGATATGAATAGTTGTTTTAGTGGTAAAGAACACCCTTGCAGTGGAACATTTTCAAAATCCTTTCTTAGCACGCGTCTACATACCTACCCCCCAAACAATGTTAAAAAATTCATAGCTCTAGGCTTTTTGGATGCAGAGATATGCTTTAGGGTAAAAGCACCTTTGGAGAGGAACATTTTCAAAGCCTTTTCTTAGTACGCGTCTAAGGACCTACCTCTAATCATGTTGAAAAAATTCATAGCTCTAGGCTTCTTGGATGCAGGGATTTCGTGATCAATCAGTGGGTTTTTACTTTTATATATATATATATATATATATATATAGATCAAGAAGAGTAAAATCACTAAAAATCAGTTGACCTGTTAAGACGACCGCAAATAACCAATAAGTACCGTACTTCTGTTTGCTCATATAGCCCAAGATCTCTGGAACAGGAAACAATACATAGAAAGTTGTGTTATTGAAATATTGGTGGTTTGAATTATAATCTAAGATGTCCACAAGTGTGTTATCCGGAACCTAATACTTTGCAATTCGTTAGAGGTGCAAGAAATAAAATATATTGTTTATTTACTCGATGAAATCTTTGAATGGACATAAATTGTATGTAAATTGATAATTATCACTATAACCTCTAATAATACAATATATAGTAACAAATATCAACAAACCTGACATTTTAAAACAAACAACTAACTACGGATAACAACATGGTTAAAAATATAAACATACAATTTATAAAATTATAAAGTAATTTAAATAAAAATGTATGGACTTTTAGGAACTGATGAAAATAATTATTTTAATGTGTTCTGTTGGTTTCTCAAACTCTGTAGGTCGTTTATGTTTTATTATACAGTATTCTTGTTTGGTATACAAAAACAGCTAGGCTGCAGTACACACAAGAATTGTCATTCTATATTATATTATACAAAAATGTTCCTTCTTAAGATACAGTAAATTTATAAAAAAAATAAAAACATATTACACAGATACTTAAATAAGGAATAAAACAACAACATCAGGCATACATCTCAAAGTATAGTCACTGGTTCAGGTACTCTTCACCGAGTAAAATTCCCGTTAAGTGAGGCATTTTTTAAAGTTCTTCTCAAACTTACTAAAAGAATTAATTTCTGTCAAATACTGAGGCAGTCCATTGTACAACTTCAAACCCGAGTAGCACACACCATGTTTATAAATTTTTAGTCTATGAATTGTGTATTGGAGTATTTGCTGCCGTAAGTAATACCCGTGTTGGTGTTGCGTGACATCACTCTGGTTGGTTTTTAGGGATAGCAAAACATTCAAAATATAAATACAAGAATGAATCTTTATATTTTAAATTACAAATTATGCTATTTTTTTTGTTTTATACAAAAACGTTTTATGGCTTCTACAGTATTACCTTTTATGGCTATATCATAATTGAGGTTCGAGTATATGTATGTCTAATACCACGTCTTAATTGTGCTAAAATTACAATTTCATATTGTATGAAGTGCAAAGCATGCTGAATTAAGTTTATTGCAAAGATAATAGATATTTATTCACTAAATGGAGTCCTGCTTCAAATACCATTAAAAAAAATCTCCTACAGGTATTGAATGACAACATTTTAGGGTTTGTTTCTAAAACAAAAAATCAAATTTGGGTGGTCTTTGAGTGGAGTTACCTTATAGAACAATTCCATAATTTAATGGAGATGAAAACGAACCAAAGTATGCTAGTAAGTAATATACTTAGCGAGAATACCAATGATCTGTTTTTTACACATTTTTATGTTACAATTTACTGACCCTGAAAATATACTGCCTCTATTGTGTGCTCACCTAATAAAATATCAAGATTGATTTAAGTTTACGTTTTAAATTTTTAAAAAAACATACATTTAAATTGGACAATATACAAGTATTTGTTAGTATAAATTCATTGGTTTCAAAAACACAAATCCAGTGGTCGTTTAGTCTAAATCGTATCATAAGCATACGCTCACTTTATTACTTTTTACGATAAATAACACTGGAACCAACACATATCCCTTTGGGATACCATAACTTATGCAAATTAAATAGATGTACCATTTCTGTTTGTCATGGATGACTTGAACCAGCATAGTGATATATTTCTAATTTATCAAACAATTTATGAGAAATACCAAAATCGAATCTTAGACTACATTACAAAATATGTTAAATATTATAAAATTATCTGTAATAAAACTTTATACTTGTTAAAACCACATTATTTATCTAAAAAAGCCGAGTTAATGCACCCATAATATATTAGTCGTCTCAGCTTTATTAGCGATATCTTCACGGAAGTGTTTTACAAAAATATAAATTCAACTGAAATCTGCACTACAGTAATAGATTGATTTCGTGTTGAATAGAATTTGACGACGGAGATAGTTTACAACACAAAGATTGAAGCGAACTTGAAAAAATCTTCGTCTGAACTAACTTAAATGTTTTTATCCCTAGGACGTAGAAACTAATATTAATATACAGGGTGAGTTAAAATTGCGCGGCAATATTACAGAAACTTATTTTAGAGCTAAAAATAGGAAAGTTATTAGGTTAGGAAATTTTTCGATTTACGTCTGTCTGACATTTTGTGTTTTTAAATTTAAATACTATATCAGTGGAAGTAAATAAGATTTTGAGTGAATATGTGGTGTACGTATTATTTATGTAAGATATAATAGACATAAGACTTTATTTTATTTCTAATGGCGGACGATTTAAATGTTTAATGTTGAATATCTCATTAAAATTTTAAAACATTTAGAAGGAAAGAAAAGATGTCCTGTTTTCATGTAAGTTAAAAAATTACAAAGTTTTCTAGAAAAAAAAAATTATTACTACCAAAAATAAAATTATTATAAACCAAAATATTACGCTAATATGATAATTGTTAACAATATAGTTAAATATATATATATATATATATATATATATATATATATATATATATATATATATATAATTATTTGTATTAACAATTTTACAATGGCGACTGGTGTTTTAATACTAATATTATAATTTCCCCCCCCATAAGTTTGTAAATTTATTTATTAACAAATAAATTTTATCAGAATTTAATTTCCACAATTTAAAATTTTTATTAATTGTACTAACATATTGGCAAAAAAATACGATATTTAAATTAAATCATAAATCCCCATTTTGAAACTGGTAAAGGAAAAATTTTCATTTTGTTACGTTTCTGTTAAATAAATTATAATATTAGGGTTATTATCAATTATCATAATTCCATAATATATTGTTTGTTCTAGACAATTACCAAGAAATTATAGTTTTTAGTCTATTGTTGATAACTCGGTTATCCTTTATCCTACAGGAAAGAAATCTCGTCAGAGTCGGAAAAGAACAAAAGTTGGTTAAGAGGAACCTGATGTGTTCTGTTTTTCGTCAATAGAGAAAAATTCATGAATGATTATCGAGATATTCTATATTAAAGATTTTAAACTTCCTCTATTTTGAAAAAGTAAGGAATAATGTATTGATTTTCTGGTATACGGGTAAAAGGTTCGACAAATAATGCGTATATCAAATCTAATCTTCACTCAATATCTTATATATAAAAAAAAAACTTTTTTTAACACAAAATGGTTGACAATCGGAAAAGCTATGAAATCAATTCACGAAATATTTTAGTTAATTTTGAATCACTCTGTATAATTCACTTATATGTTCGTAAAAGAAGCAAAAATATGAAAATTAATATTAATTTCTTTTCCAAATTTGACAAAGGTATTTAATAATATTTTTTAATAATTTGAAATATACAAACATTAAAAAAATAATTAATTTCAATCAAAAATTTCGCTATTTATATAATCATTTAATTATACTATAAGGAAAAATATTTAGACCGACGATTTAGGCCTAAACGGGGGCAAAGGGGGGAAGGAGAGGGTGTTCGTTAAAGAAGCGTGCCTATACCAGACCTCGACGTTCACAGAAAATAATACATTTAGTTTTTCTGAATTCTATAAGCTTTACAAAAAGAGGTCAAAATTGTTTGCGATTACCAAAAGTAATAACAAATATTTCGTTTAAAAATTTAAAAAATTGCAGAAACTAATATATGATTTAATTGAAACTACTGCAATGGTTCTTTTATATGCCATGTAATTTAAGGAATAGTTTTAAGAAGAAAATTTGTTACAGGTAAATTATACTTGATATATTTTTGTGTGTCCAACTTATAACCGTAACATAAATTGTTTCTTTTCATCTTTATTGAATAAAATATTACGTGTATATATTAGTTACCTTTATCAGTGTCGGAGCAATTCTTTTAATTTTGTAGAAACACTACAGCCCTGTTTCGATAAATATTACGTTCCAAAAAAATCACTTGACTTTATAAATTATATAATCGTTGCAAAAACCTTACGTACATTCATTCAAAATTCAAACTAAATGAAACAATCCGTCGCGAAAAGTTTCAGTTTGGGGGAGTTGAAAGTGAAAAAGTGAAAATCAAAAATGGTAGCCATCTTAGAATTTCGAATTTATTTTAGAGTTAAATTTATTTCTTTTGTTTCATTATATATATTCACTTACTCGATTTGTGTATTTTTAGATTCTTAAAAACTCCAGTAAAAAGTTATTAATGATAAAAGAGACAAAGAATCGCGTTTTTTTCACTTAGTTTATTGTTACTTAAATTTGTAAAATTCATTACATGAAACAGAATACATTCAATTCTGCACAAAACTCGATTTCAAGACAAAGTTAATTTTAAATGAATATTAAGTGAGCAAACCACTACGGAATTGAAAATTAAAATGACGTAAACGGGTAAACGGTTAAGTTTATGAATAAAACTAATAAAACAGTCTTAAGCTTACATTTAAAAAAATCTGAAATTATCATAAAACATAGGGACTTTTATAAGAATTTTTCAAGTTGGTTTACATATTGGAAAATGACGGACAAATTTTGAAAATTTGAATGCACTCTTAAAAAAGTCACGTAAGGGGAGTTACCCATTAGAAGTTGTCAGATATATTGTTAAAAAGTTAGGTATTGGTTCACTTTAGGTGAAACACATTCTCTATGGCTAATATTTTGGTTTTAAATAACTAATGAACCTGCATTTTTGGGGGCTACTAATAACAAAATTGGATCAAAATCATTACATCCGATTCTCAGAAAATACTAAGTTTTTGTTTTTGTATTACAGAACAAAAAATTTTACCCTTAAATTTTAATTTATTATAAAATTTAAAATGTCCAAACATTTAGGCAAAATATGCTTAAAAACCAAATTTGATTTAAATGTATTTGTGCTGTAGTGCACTGCACTGAGAGATATCATTCCCTAACATACCCAGAGGAGTTCTAAAATGATATATCCGCGAAAAACCCAACACCAGTTTTCTACCTATCACATTACTTTGTACAAGAAAGTAATCATTTGTTATAACTTTTTTTTTCGAACTTTCAACTGATATGTTTACGCCTTTTGAATGTGTTTTCTCAATTATCAGAAACGAAAACAAAAAAAAACCTTACATTTTTCTTAATCCTAAGGATACACTGCCATTGATGATTATAATGATAAAAAATTATTACAATAATGATTCGAATTCGCCCCTAACCACAATCACTCGCTAGGGGCAAGTGATTGTAGTTAGTGGCAAATTCGAATCATTATTGTGAATTTCAACCACAGTGCTCAATAAGATTTTATCATAAAAAAATTGGTTTGAATTAAACATCAAACTATTAAAAGCAAATCATTAATTTCATATTTCACATCAATGTTATCAGCAATTTGTATTCACCCAATATAAGATGTATAGGTTAGGTTCAGTTATGGTTAAAATTGTCGACTCCCGTTGTTTTGAATGACCTTGACTTTTCATAGCGTCCGAAACTGAAAAAGCAATTTTTGACATGCTGTCTGTCCGTCGTCAATGACGTAAGCGAGAAGACGGCTACAAAGATTAAGATGAAATTTTGAAATAGAGGACAATAGTGTGCTCTATGGAAATTAAATAAAATCGAATAAAAATTCAAAATGGCGGCTGTTTTAAACAGTTTTTTGTCCCTATCTAGTGTGTTTTTCAACAAATAACAAATCAAACTAGGTACAAAATAGTAGATTTCAATTCTGTACATGACGTTAAGGTCTAAAATATTTTCAAACTACAAAGAAATATTTATCTGTCAAACTACACGTGGGAAATTTTCCAAATTTTTGGAAATTTTTGTATAGCCTATTCATTTTTATTCTTAAATTTTTGTACAGTTTTAAACGTTTTTTTTCTGGAAAATATCAATTTATTCGAAAAATCATACAGGATGCATTTTTTATTTTTTATTATAGGACTACAACTTTATTTTTTAGATTTATTTGCAAAAAAGAAATGTAAATAATTTTATTGTTCATGACAATGATAAACAATCGCAATCGAGAATTAATTTAGTCCAGAAAGTGCACCCCCCCCCCACCACTGTTTAGATTTTTAATTAATTTACTCCTGGAATTTTTCGAAGTTTCACTTTAAAAATGATTAAACTGAAGTTTTGGTCTATAAACCTTTACACTTTATGAAAATTTAATCAGAATTTTTTGCTGTCTTTCGTGAATTTTTGCTTTTCACTTATAACTCTCAGTAAAAAGTTATTATATTTACGCACTAAGCCTCAAAAAATTCCGGTAAACCTAACCTAACCTAACCTAACCTAACCTAACCTAACCTAAACCTCAAAATTAAAAATTCCGATAAATCTATAAATCAATTTTGTTCACTATTGCATCATTTATCCGCAATACATATACAGTATGACAAACACACAGAACACAATTCTCACAAAAAATACGCCTAAGTTAGTTTGATTGGTGTAGCTCGTGTATCACTGAAGAGGACGACCTTGTCGTTAAAACGCGTCTAATACTTAGAAGTATTTTTTTGTGAGAATTGTGTTCTGTGTGTTTGTTATACTGTATAATTTTTCTCATAAGTCAAGCTCAACATTTAATCGCAATACATATGATACAGTAAACCCAACTATTATTTAAATTAAAAACCATTACATTTCCCAAAACCATTTTAACCATAAATCAGAAGAAAATAACCAAAATGAACTTTGAACACAAAACTGCAATTCATACTTCTCTTCCAACACGTCACAGATAATGAAAACAACATATTGACAAGTCAAGTAATAATCACGCATGCGCGTTGAAGTGCGACTGATGTTATTTTGAATATAAATACGTTGTGGAAATTATTGAATACGACAAAAATAAATTGTACATCTCACGGCACGTGTTTTCCAATAACTTAACAAGACGAAGTAGAAATCTCTAGTTAAGTAATATATCTTTTATTGTGTTGTGACCTCTTATACAAGTAAGGTGAGATACAATAATTTTAAATCGAAAGGTACTTTCTTAATGAACTATTTCTCTCTTCCGACCCGATGCTATTAGAGTATTTGTTGGTTACTCTCTTTTTAATATAAAGCAATGATCGAGAGACGGTTTCGCCATTAAACAGAATTGTATGCAAGTTTTGGTATCATCTTTGTTGTTTATAGTTTCACAACAAATTCCTTATTTAAAATATTTCGTGTTGGAGAAATGTTATTTCTTATGTCAGTTGGTATTCTATTCTGTATTGGAAAGAGCTATACATCCCCGTAGTTAGGTCTCATGAGCCCTATCTACCTACCACATCATTCAGTAAACAATATCCTAATAAATACAACCATTTTCCAAATCAAGTGTCCTTTTAATAAACCTCAGCAGATGCGAAATTTTCATCTCTCGTAACTCCTCCACATTCAGTCGTTCACTTCCATAGTCCATAATCTATCACAATGAGACTGATCTTTATATCGAATCATCTAAAGATGCCAATTCAACAAACAATGTTAGAATAACTACCTCAGGTCCTTCCTTCCTAGACCTATGAGCCATCCGATATTTCTATCATCAGATCCATTTAAAATGATCTTTCACAGCCTACAGTGTACTTTCTCCATCCACTTTACCATGTTATTTTCCTCGCACATTCTCTTCCTACCTGTTTATCTCGAAACCGCCAGTGCAGACTCAGGACCTACAAAAGGAGTCGCTCTTTTTGTGCTTGCAATTTCATATTGTCTCAGTGTCCAGATTAAACTCACATATTTGTCCTGTGGCAATCATATAAGAGTGTCTTTGAATTCATATATTTACACAGATGTCATCTTAGAAGAACTCGGAGCTCGTAGTATCGCCTGATTTTCTGAGCAAATTCTGACCTTATTCTTAACTGAGGAAGCATTTCTTTCACTCTTAAACGCACTAAATTTTCGTAAGCTGCCATCAGAACTACTGATGTTTACTTAAACAAAGGTTTAGATCTAATGATCTCTGGTTCCTCCAGAAACACTCCCCAGCTTGAACAGATTCTCACACTGGATCAAACCGAATTGGCAACTAACGTGTTAGATTTTTTATTTTATAACTAAAAAAGACAAACTGTTTTGCAACTTAAATTGTTAATGTCAAATTACGTTTACTTAAAATTGGGACACATATTATTTGTGAATTACAGTGTGGAAGTTTCTCTAATATAAATAATGATTGGTTCAAAAATTAATGTCGTACCAGTTTTCAGTTCACATGAATTAAAAAGAATGATCTTAGGAATTATGAACAAACGTGTAGAAAGATTTCAATCACATTATGCATATTAATATATTTCGACCATATCTCGAAAGCTCATTTCATTATTCTCATAACCTAAAACATGGAGTTATCTACGATAAAACAAAAACTAAATTACGATTTTGATGAAATTTATTCCAAGTGGAACCGATAAGAATTAAATCAAAGCGTATTGTCTCCAAATTTAGCGGTTAGTGAGTTATCAGAAAAAAACAACAGCAAATCAGCTATGACTATTAGATAAATTCAAAATGTGCTCTACCGATTTCAACCGGGCAATGTTTAAATCAGTTGATGGGCGTTAACATTGTACCTACCCAGACCCATTATACAAAGTAGTTCTACCAGATCCTCTACATGTAATCCCCCAAAAAATAAACTCTTATGCGTTGTATAAATTGTTAAATTATATTAATAGATTGTTACGCATGTTTTCAGAAGATTGTAATTATGTATCACTAAATTTTTAACGTTTTAGATGTATTAAACGCTTCGAAGGTGTCAGTATATCTGCACTATCGGGCCTCGAAGCTGAACATATGTAAAGAAGCCTTCCACTCGCTTTGTACGTGTCGGTAACTCAGCCCTACCGAATCTGGTAACACATTTGAAATCTCTAGGTTTGAAATTACATTTTTTACAATAACTTCTTTATTTATCATCATATTGTCCTTCATTTTAAAATATTTCTACATACCACTTTACAGTCCTCTGTACCAAATTTCATGGTCGTATCTTTATTTGACGACAATAGCGACCGATGGACGCCATGTAGAAAATAACTTTAGATTTTCTGATGTCATGAAATGTGAAAAATGGTGGTTGAAACTTTATACGATTATCAAATTTACTCTATACGATGTATACTGGTTAAGTAATCGAATTGGGATACAGTTCGCGATTTCTTACGTTCAAAAACCTTATTAATATATTTATTTCATAACCATCGGAATGACGTTTGGGATTATCTGTAAAAAAAAAAAAAAAAAAAAAAAAAAAAAAAAAAAAAAACATGTACCCGAATGTAAAAGGATCGAGCTTAAAAATAAATTCGTTTTGCCCGATCAACAACTACATAACAAATTTTAAAATGGAAAAGTAGCTCTAACGTTTTCTTCGCAATAACAACTTATCTCAATCGAGAACGGTTCAACAACGACTTCTGCAAGCAATGTAAAACGGTGTCAATGACCTTGAACTGATGCTATTGTTACCCCTAGCTTACACAACCCTAAATAACTCAATGCTATCCTTTGTTGTGTTAGTATAATTACGTCGTAACCAAAGTTATAATCTTTGAATTTTTATCTAGAGTATGCTTATTGTAAATAATACCTTTCTATTTTTTTTTCTTTCTTGTTTCAACATCTCTTTTGATTATCGTATATGTGTAAATAAATAGTGTAAAATAAACACCACTATCCCAAGAATTCTCTAATAGCGTCAGGGTTGGAGGAGAACAAGAGTTGGTCAAGAGAGACCAGACGCGAAAGTTGAAAGAGACGAATATAACCCAAGGTTATATGAACAAAAGGTAATTATATAGCAGAGCTGCCTCACTTCAAAATCAATTTTTATGGGTTTTATTCGTCAAATAAATGTTGGAAAAATATTTTATTATCGAAAAAAAGTGTCGGAAAGATGATTACATAATACAATAATACAATTACACAAGTAGTTTTTTCGTGAAAAAATTAACTCTGTGTTATCTTTCATACTCATGACAATCACTTCAATAAACGTACGGAAGGTTTGGCCAGGTGGTTATATATATATATAGCAACCTGGCCAAACCTTTCGTGATATATAATAATACAGCCCTACATATGCGTACACTGAAGCACATACGCAGACAATTGAACGTCAATGGAGGGAGGTGCGAGGAAATGTGCCGCGATATGGAAATTCAAAACAACATTTCCATGGCCATATAGCCGAATTTATGTTTAAGAGAAAGTACAATGAGTACTCGTTTTCATCATTTATGGCGAATTACGAGTGAAATACATTTAAATTCAATAAATTCCTCATCTACTGAATTTGCAGCAGAATTTGACTCTGATTAAGATTTTCTTGTGTAATCTTGTGAAATTATGTTATGTAATCATCTTTCCGACACTTTTTTTTCGATAGTAAAATATTTTTCCAACATTTATTTGACGAATAAAACCTTTAAAAATTGATTTTGAAGTGAGGCAGCTCTGCTATATAATTACCGAACAAAAAAGTGTGTGTTTTTTTTTTTTTTTTTTTTTTTTTTTGTTTAAAGTTGATAAATCTATCGTTAAGATCGCTTTATAAGAAAAAGAAAGGAAATGAATATAAAACGACTGCAAGTTTTCGAATATTCTAATAGCGTCAAATCTGAAGAGAGGAAAAGTTGATCATGAGAGATCTGATAGGAAAGAAAGTTATTTAACCCATGATTACATGAAAAAAGGTGTAAATGTAGCTAAGGTACCTCGGAATTGCCATGTTTGTATTTCCTACATTAGCTGCTATAAATAGGTAATATAATTCTAAACCGTTGTATTTCATTGAAAATATTTTTTTTGAAGCCTTAAGTGTTCAAAAATATCGTTTATCTCTTGTACGTTGAAGCTTAAAGAGTATGGTAATATTTTAACAAAATTTCTTAGGTTATGTTTTTAAAATTATTCGATATTGATGGATTATTCGGATATTTTCCATCATTTCTCAATGTAAACACTATTACACGACGTTTCAAGATGTATTGATCAACTTTCATTATCGAGTGAAAACCTAGAACATGATAAACAAGGAAAAGGTTAAACTAGACTACTAGCTATTAGTGTTGGAAATTCAAACTAAAGAAAGAAACGGAGGAAAATCTAATTCTGAACACAAAAATAAGTGATTCTTTTAACTTGGCCACTATTAGTAAACAGTAAAATATTCATGTGATGAAAACTTAAAATGGGGGATAATTGTTAGTTATTAATATAACTTAAAAAAATGGTTTGATAACTGTGAAAAACGGCCGCCATTTTATAATATGGCTGACAAATTTTAATTCTTGTTGCGACTCCTATTTTTGTACAATATGTTTTAACATTTTACACCTGATTACTGTTTTATAAACCTACTTGTTTAGGACTAACATCCACTTACAGTTTCGAACATTTGACTATTGAAACATTTTCATTAGGCGATTTTCTAAACTTCATATTGTAGAATCAAGATAAAAAATGTAAGTAGTATATTTTGTGTAAATACTCATGTAGGACTACATATATTTTATGCAACAAATAAAAACTTGCTACAAGTACAAAACACGACCAAAATGTCAAACAACCTTTCTTTACAGTATTACAAACAGACAGAACAAAATGCTCATTAAAAAAAAATACGCCTAATTATCAGACGCGTTTCAACGACAACAAAGCGTTTCAACCTTTCTTTAACAAAGCAGAGATTTTTCATAACAAGTGAACAAACAAACCACCATAAATTTTAATCCTTCATCCACTTCCTAATAGTTTTTAAATTATATTTTGAATCAGTTTTAATCTTACAAAATATTACTTTCACTGGCTATTTAATTCCTTACCTAGTTTAACATTAGATTCTAACAAATTTGTATCTGTTGCAGAAATTATTTGTAGTCCTACATTAGTGTTAACATAACATACTTACATTTTAAACTTGATTCAACAATGGGAAGTATGGAAAATGTCCTCCTGCTATGGAAAATGTTTTAATCGTTAATTGTTGGAAAATTTAAGTGTCTATTATTTCTAAACGAGTAGCTTTATCAAACAATAACCAAGAATAAAATAGTCTTATAATATTGTACAGAATCTTTAAACACTATAAAAATTAAGGTAAACTATAAGAAATTTTTAGCAGCCATCGATATGTTTTGCAATGCAAATGGCTTTTTTCAGAGTTTGCAAAACAAAATTTTAAGCTTTATAAAAGTAACAACAGTCCTTCATTTAAAGTTTTTCAGTCCCCACGATAATAGAATCACCCTGTATTCAAACTTGATTAGGTACAACTACAATTGATTTATATTGATTTCGTGTAATATAGGTTTTTTACTTATTGAAGAGAGTGGATCGAAACGCACACAAATGATTTTAAATTTCTGAATATAACGTAACAATAATATTTGGAGTATATTATCGCTGAATCTCAGGTGACTTTTATTCATATTTGTATGAGTATAAATCAAAATTTCAATTTTCTCAAAATCAGTTTTAATGATATTGACCAAGTTTACCAAAATCTGTAAAACCCCTTATAAAACGTGATGGTCACCATCCAAAAATTACTGTCCGGGAGTAAAAAGGGTGCTGTCGTAAAAATTCGCATATCTCAAAATAAACGCAAATAATTTCGATGAAATTGTTAATTTAATAACCCAAACTAACTGTAATAACGAACAATAAGAAGTCATTACAAATTAAAGAATCTTACCTTATATTCATCACGTGATCTCTTTTCTTCATTTTAAACAAAATGATGCGTTTTGAGACTTCTACAAAGTCGAGAGAATCATTAGATAAAACAAAACTCGAAAATGAATAAAGATTTCAATATCAAATTTTGCAGAACGTTTTATGTTATGCATTTTTAGTGTTTCAATAAATCTCATGTTTAACTTAAAGGTTTCAAAATGGCGGCCATTATATATTTTTTTATCTGGAAGTTGACTTTAAAAATATGAAATGCCGCCATTTAGTAACTGTTTAGGGAAAAAAATTAAATTGTTGTATTAGTTATAAAATTACTCAAAATTGTATTTGTGCTAGAGTTATATCCTGGTATTGAAAAAACACAAAATGGCTGACAGACGGAATAGAAAGCGTTTTATTTCATGTGTTTATATACAGTTTTTTCTTCTTTTGATGTCCCTTATCACCTGACAAAGGTTAGAAAAACATTATTTTATTAAGACTGTTATTGTATATACTTTACGTTGATTCCATATGTTTATCATTTCCAGAATGAAAATAACCCATACACTCGCCTGAAATCAGAACCTTAAATGTTTTTGAGAAGATTAACAAGATTATTTCTATTCAACTTAAAAATAACGAATTAATTCACACCATCATGGTACTTACCCAGCTTTAACACGTAATGTAATATAAGCAGATCGCCTAAATGTAACAACGAAAATTTGCTTTCCTAGATCTTGTGGGAAATGTTAAATTTCATTCAACGATCAAACATTAGATAAAGCTTGCTTAGAAAAGTTAAACAAGTATTCTGAACCTCGTAATTGTCTACTTTCCTGTCGTCGTTTAGGCTTCGTAGATGTGTATATATTTAAAGTTTTTTATTCGCTTCGCTCGTGTCAATGTTTCGAACCTGGTGGGACTCAAAGCTATGTGTAGGAACTTCCACTTGCTACGCTCGTGTCGGTGACATCGTAACTATACGGGTTTTGTAGATCATAGAGAAAAATAACGTTTTTTTACAATATCATCGTTATTCGTAGGTAGGTAGGTTAGGTTTGGTTATCACTCAATAGGTTAGGTTAAGGAATCATTACATAGGTTAAGTTAGGTTATCATTGCATAGTATAAGCTAGGTTATCATTGCATAGGTTAGGTTAGGTTATCATTGCATAGGTTAGGTTATCATTACATAGGTTAGGTTAGGTTATCATTGTATAGGTTAGATTAGGTTATTATTACATAGGTTAGGTTAGGTTATCATTGCATAGGTTAGGTTATCATTACATAGGTTAGGTTAGGTTATCAATATATAGGTTAGATTAGGTTATCATTGTATAGGTTAGATTAGGTTATCATTCCATAGCTTAGGTTAGGTTATTATTACATAGGTTAGGTTAGGTTATCATTGCATAGGTTAGGTTATCATTACATAGGTTAGGTTAGGTTATCATTATATAGGTTAGATTAGGTTATCATTCCATAGCTTAGGTTAGGTTATTATTACATAGGTTAGGTTAGGTTATCATTGCATAGGTTAGGTTATCATTACATAGGTTAGGTTAGGTTATCATTATATAGGTTAGATTAGGTTATCATTCCATAGCTTATGTTAGGTTATTATTACATAGGTTAGGTTAGGTTATCATTCCATAGGTTAGGTTTTCATTGCATAGGATAGGTATCATTGCATGGGCTTCTGCCGCCCTTAATCGCTTTTTCGTTTACCATGAAAAGTAAAGATCTTACAAAAATTAAAGGTCCAATTTTTTATAATTACCAAATTTACCATGTAATTTTGTATACTGGAAGTAAAATCAAATAATTTCAGCTTTAATTATTCTCAAAACCTTGTTTAGTTAAGGTTTTCGAGTATCAGAATGAAACTGATTTACAACTGCAAACTTACCTCTTTCTTATCGTAATGTAAGTTTAAACTTATATGATAAGGTGGGGAGGGGATATGTTCATAATAATTCAAACTATCTTTTTTAGAAAACACAAACTTTTATTGTGAATTTTACCTAATGAAATTTAAATATAATCTGAAGGGAAAACAATATTTTAATCTGAAGTAGTTAAAATACTAATTCCCATTTCTGTGAATTATAAACTGAAGTTTTCTTGGAACGTTTTGTTTAATATTGAAACTCCGGTTGTCCATGTAAAATATTGTTATTGTAAGATATTTTCTAGACATTGTAATCTTTAATTGTTTTCGCTATTTTTAAGCTCTGTGATCTTCCACATCTTCCCTGAGTTTTCACAAAACACCTTCATAGAATACAAATTTTTAAATCCATATTTATAAACATACCTCCGCAAAGATGCAATTCAAGAAATACTGGTGACATTATTTCTTGAAATTAAATTTTGGTTTAAGTTAGGCTTACACCATGTTAAGATTTTCTAAGACTAGGGGTAGTTATATTTTATCATAATGTCTATTAAATAAATTGAATTATGTAGGACGAACCAAAAATATAGTACTGAAAATGTAATTATACAATATTTTAATTATTAGTCATTGTTAGATTACATTTTATACATAATTGTTTATTTTCTAGTATCTTTGTGCATTCTGTTCCGTTTGTATAAAACTCATTGTTCAGGAAGATTATGTAACATAATCCTGTCGTGTGGGTGATTATGTGTTATTCTCGACGGTTTTCAGGTACAAGGAGTTGACCTGTATCATTTCCGATTATTTTATGTAATATTATAACCTATGTTTGAACGGTAACAATGTAATCATATGACCCAAGAAAGAAGGTTTGAGAAATTCGTTACTTTTTATCTTTACTATACGTTAAACAGGTCACAAATTTAAACTATTATTTCATCTTTAATAGCAAGTTGGAATAAAAACGCGTAGTCCAGTAAACTATGTAGTTAAAAAAAGCAAAACTTTGAATACTTTAGGCTTGCATACGTTTTAATGAAACAGGAATCATTTGTTACTGAAAGTAGATTATGTGTATCAAGTAAGAAAATGCGCTGTTTGCTTGTTAAGCAATTGCAATAAAGCAATAATTAAATTAATGTTTTAAAGTAGAAATTTAACCATGAAGGTGAATTCTTCGAGATATTTAGGGTTGTTTATTTTAAACTACAGAACAAGAATGATCAATAATAATAATTATTTTCTTGTTGTTAAAAAACAAACAACCTCTTGGACATAATCGCTTTATAAAAACAAAAGATAAGACGAAATAAAGACCCCTAGTCTTCGAATTCTCTAACATCGTCGTCAGAGTCGGAAAATAACAAGAGTTGGTTAAGAGAGATATGATAGAAAGAGAGGGATCTAGCTTACACTACATGCCAAGCTTGTACTCAGTAATATGAACCCCTGAGAGAAAAATTATATAATACTAATAGTGAACCTGAATGTTTCTCTGTTTCTACATTAAAATAAGAGTAGTCTTTTATTTGTAAACTTGTTTAGAGTGTAATTAGGAATAAAAATTTTAATTAAATTTAAAAACAAAATTATAATAATCCTTATACGTTTATTTATTTTGTACACCCAAACATCTACAGTGTCTAATATTTGTTTTTCGTTATAAAGATAAGCTTAATTGAATAAATAATTTTATTAACAAATACCTTTTCATGGAAGTAATAATTAAAATCCGTCTTTATACGTATCACTAAGTTGGAAACCTCAACAAGTTAACATTTTCTTCGAGTTTCGATCAGCTATACTTAATTCACCAGTTGGTATTTTAGATTTTTTAAATCTCAAATTAAAAATCAGCTATCCAAAAAACCCTTTAAATTCGTGGCTAAATTTTTATTTTCAATAATGCTAATGATCATTTAAAAAATAATTTTATATACTTTTCCAATAGTTTAATTTAAATCTAGATTCGATTGCAAGTCGTTTGAACGTTGTTTCATCAAAAACTGTGTAGGTTGACTTATTCTTTACTATTGGTAAAACTACAGTAAGTTTAAACAACAAAAAATACTTGAGTCAAATATCTATTACTGTATATATATTTAAATTGTTACGTAAGCAATGTAAAGATTTTTTTTTAATTTGGTATTATTACTTCCCAGTTTGAGGTTAGGTTAGGTTAGGTTATGTTAGGTTAGGTTAGGGTAGGTTAGGTTAGGGTAGGTTAGGTTAGGTTAGGTTATGTTAGGTTAGGTTAGTTTGGTAATAGCAAAATCATTCGTCCTCTATTCTTTGACTGATCTTCACGTTGCAGGCCTGTGTAACTGTAAAATTATCGACATCCCATCCTCCTGTCTTCGTTCTATAGGGGATTATACTGTCCTTATATAGAATCATAATAAAACTAAGAAAAATCTAACTAAAACTATCAAATTGAAGGCAATACTAAACAGTTTTTAGTTCTTATCTAGTGTGTTATGCAACTTATAACACTAAATTCGACGCAAATTTGGAGATTTTAATTTTGAATGTATTGGTACCGACCCCATCTCCAAACAGCGAAATTATCGGAATAAATGTAATTTTTACCTCTAAAGGAAATGTGGTATTTCCATACTTACGAAAGTCGAGGCATTGATGCGAGCGAAGCGAATATACAGGGTGTCTTGCAAACATATTAACAAAATTTGTCACGTTATTTAGCATGTCAAAAGAAACAAAAAATGTAATATAACATGTGTCCTATCTCATTTCGTTTTCGGTCTATCTGTCTGTATGTGTTTTTTTTAAACCTTATCAGCTGTTTTGTTGTTTGTTCTTTTCTAATGGACGTTTTAATAACCATGGTAACCCATGTTAACCAAAATGTAATGTTCTAAGTTATACTTCAGTCAATAAGAATAAATTATACATCATTTTATTTGTATAACTTTTTTTCGTTATAACATTTTTTGATAAAATTTGTAGTTTATTAATTATTTAACTTTGAATATTTTGAACTGCCGCCATCTTGAAACAGAAAGTTGTATGAAAACGAAATTTTATTGGCATTTATAAACTACCTACAGTAACAATCATACCAATTATCATGATTTTCCCTCAAATAGTTTCAAAGATATTAAGGTTTAAAAAAAAACACATACAGACAGATAGACCGAAAACGGAATGAGATAGGACACATGTTATATTACATTTTTTGTTTCTTTTGACATGCTGAATAACGTGACAAAGTTTGTTCATATGGTTGCAAGACACCCTGTATAGACATTTACAAATTATTACTTATCAAAATAGTGACATAAGCCAATTAGTAACAACTGTTTTAAACAAACCTTTCATACAGGATAAGACCCGTCGAGTAACCAAACAATATAACATTTCATATAAGGTCCAGAAAACCAACTTTTGGGGATTACAGTTAGAAGATGCACTTGTATTAAATAGCAATATTGGACTGGTAAGTACCATGGTGGGTCAATCATTTTGTTTTTATCCCCAATGCACAGAGATTTCAGAGTTGTAATATTGATGAGAAATGTATAGATATTATTTTTTCGAGTCATAATTGAAATTATCAGTGCACAATTGTAGTACTTAATGAAGAGAATATTAGAAATATCTTGTTTTATCTATTAAAACTGTGAAGAATGTGTTTTTTACCAAAAGACTTATAAAGAACTAATTTGGAGGTAGGGGAAAATTTGTTGTGCACAGTTAAACAATCAAAAGAGAATAATAATGAAAACTGCATTAAAATTGATTCAACTGTTTAGGCTGTAGAGAAGATTGTATATTTTATAATAAATACTATCGTTTGGGTTTCTTCAGATTTGTTTTTTGGTTGTTCTGAAATAAGTTGAAAGTTTCATTTACGCAATTTAAATGTGCATCATAATACCCCACCATTTGATATTCAATCAATATAATGCTTTCTTTACGTTAGAGAAATATTTATCCTTTACAATGGATTTCAAAGACGTTTAAAACTTTTAAAGTAGAATATCTATAAATGGTAACTTTCAAAAAATGTTTAAACCGCTCCATTTATAAAATTATAAAAGTAAAACCTTTGTGTTTGGCACACTTGTAAGACTAACATACAATACACTTATAAAAAATTTGAACTGAATATCTTGTTTATTTCTGTAGTTATATTACTTTTTTTAAAGAACGAAATGCCGGATAAACGAATAATGAAGCGGAATTTGACTAAATGTTATTTTTCGTTCGTTTTGATGTATATAATCCAAAATGAATAACTTGTATACATTTTTTCGGGAAAATCTGTCTAATATTTATTTATATGTTTTTTTTTTACTATCAAAATATTATTTCTTTCTATAAACAGTGAGAACGTAATATCAAATGTTTATATAATTTATCTAATACAGTGTTACCTCTTCATTTAAACTGTTTTACTTGAAATGAGATTTCATTTGATACGTAATTTTGGAAAAAACTTCCTTTTGTACCCGAAAAAAATAGTTACGTAAAAAAAATAAGAAAATTTTAAAAAAATCAAAAAAATTTCGTATTAAATCCAAGTTGCCACATGTTCTCAACATTTTTATAAATATTTTGAAGACAGATTGTATTTTGTTGGAGAGTTTAAACTGAAAATGAAGAAACAGGCTAGTTATGGACTATTAGTTAAACAAAGAGTTTATTGAAAATGGTTGAAAAGTTGTAAAGATGATACATATCGGGTGGTATGGACTTTGTTCGATCTATATTATGTAAATCTTCGGAACGAAATGTATAATAATGTTTTATATGCCAATGTCGAACATGATAAAAGGAGTAAATATAAGGCACAAACTATCCCCTTTCACTAATCCCCAAAATCACGTAAAAATTAACAAAAACTAAAATCACCAAAAAAGTCATTTAGTTAGATTTTATTCACAAATTGAAAATTAATGATGGTGGTTTTGAATATTCATAGAGAGAGAAACACAGAGAGAGAGAGAGAGAGAGAGAGAGAGAGAGAGAGAGAGAGAGAGAGAGAGAGAGAGAGAGAGAGAGAGAGAGAGAGAGAGAGAGAGAGAGAGAGAGAGAGAGAGAGAGAGAGAGAGAGAGAGAGAGAGAGAGAGAGAGAGAGAGAGAGAGAGAGAGAGAGAGAGAGAGAGAGAGAGAGAGAGAGAGAGAGAGAGAGAGAGAGAGAGAGAGAGAGAGAGAGAGAGAGAGAGAGAGAGAGAGAGAGAGAGAGAGAGAGAGAGAGAGAGAGAGACTTTTTTGCCGTTAGTACCATGAACAAGTTGTTAAATTTTGATGTGTGGTTTTACATTTTATTAAATATTAAACGAAATAAGTCAAGTCTATTTTGAAAACTTAGGCTTTATAACAGTTCAATGACAGATTTTCAAATTTTTACCGATCACTCACGAACTGGAATTTGTAGGACAGGTGGCAACGTTAGGCTTTGTTTCGGGCATTGGAGATTGCATTGGGCAAAATGAGTTCAAAATCGATTTTGAACAAATCGTACTTTGTGTTTTTCTTGCGTGACTCAAAATTAAGAAGAAAATGCATACCTATGTTTGTGTGTAGGTATATTTATGTATTAAAGAGCCTAATACTGGAGCCTTTTTGTCTTTCAAATCCTAAAAAAAAATTAAATACAAAACATGAAGATAAACATAATACAGCCTAGCTTGGCTAAATGTTTACCTAATTTTGCAGAAAACCTCGACAAGGCAAAATCAGTGATATGTTTCCTGTATAAATAAATGTATGTTATTTTTAATACTGTATATCAGCTGTGTAGCAAGTTGTAGTCTAAAGTTTAACTATAGGCATAAGGAAGCAATCTGTCATACAAACAAGAATAGAGAAAATTAAGTGTTTTTCAAAAATCTATGTATATTTTGTATTTACCTTAATTGATCTGTCTAAAATAATCCTAACTGGAATGTTATTTAGCTATGCTGTTTCGCCTACAAAGAGACATCATCAGGCTTCGCAATTGTCACAATTATAAAACTACACAATAAATACACGAACATTTAAACAATATACAATTTAAAATTCACCAAGTTTGCCACTTTAATCATCACCATTCTAGGTTTTGGGGCCGTGTATATCCTACTATATTGTTTTCATAGAGTTAAGTATCAATTAGTTAATTAAGTTACCCTAATAATAAATACAAAATATATTTAAAATAAACAATAAATAATTTTTAAATAAAATACAATCGAATAGAGCAGTCTAGCTATTTAAAAATGTATATCACCAAATACAACGGCACAAAGTGAGCTATTTAAGCCACTTTCCAAATTACACGAATTTTTAAACTGACAATTATTTTCATTGGACAACCACATTCAAAGATCTTAATAACCTAAGTCATCTGCCAATTTTAACTAAAATCCAGAAATAATTCTGTTTTTCAAAAAAAATTTTAGCGTTTTTTTATTGCATGATTAGGGGGGGGGGGGAGGGTCATGAATACTTATTTGATGGTCTCCGATGTAGCCTACTATATCTTTCTGATGTATTAGATATGTTTCCAAAAATTCTTTAAAAATTGGAGGAGTTTTATTATTACTATATATTTATAAATTTATATTTTGTAATTATGAACTAAACAATTTTTTTAAAGTTAATAACAATTATTTTATTATTGGTCGCCGGTCACATGGTTTATCTTTTATTTAATTTTCCCTTTCATTTTAATCCTTTCACATGCTGTCCTTTAAGGGTGGTTAATTTCTGTCATTATTGTTTATGTTTTTATGAACACTCGTCATTATTTTGGAATTTAGTTTACCCCCCCCCCCACTTCATTCCACAGTTTTCATCATATCGATGTCTAATCAATGAAGTTTGCGTATAATTATTTATAGCATGTTTTGTCATGTTAAAATTGTCGACAACCATTTTGGATTTGAGTCAATTTTTGTAATGGCAACATGGCGTTTTGATACACGTTTTAACATTGCTTTTCAACTTAAAGTTCAAAGGTATACATTTAAAAAAAAAATACTTCTTCACGAAAACCCATACACGTATGTATGAAATTTAACTCTTTTCCAATACTGCAAATTTACGGTTTTATATGAGACCCATGTTACTGCACTAGACTTGATTTTAACCTCAATGGTTATCTACAGGTCAGTGTAATTGCACAACTTGCTTTAATTTACTAATGAGTAAATTTCTTATTAAAAAAAAATTAATTAAAAACAGTTTAAAAAATTTAAAAGCTATTTGTGGTGTAATATGAGTTTCACAGATTCCACAGTTACATTGAGGTGATTCTGTATAGTGTAATGTGTGCTGTGTTCAGTTATTCTGTATAGTGTACTGTGTGTTGTGTTCAGTTATTCTGTATCGTGTACTCTGTGCTGTGTTCAGTTATTCTGTATAGTAAACTGTGTGTTGTGTTCAGTTATTCTATATCGTGTAATGTGTGCTGTGTTCAGTTATTCTGTATAGTGTACTGTGTGCTGTGTTCAGTTATTCTGTATCGTGTACTGTATGCTGTGTACAGTTATTCTGTATCGTGTACTGTGTGCTGTGTACAGTTATTCTGTATTGTGTACTTTGTGCTGTGTTCAGTTATTCTGTATCGTGTACTTTGTGCTGTGTTCAGTTATTCTGTATCGTGTACTGTGTGCTGTGTACAGTTATTCTGTATCGTGTACTGTGTGCTGTGTACAGTTATTCTGTATTGTGTACTTTGTGCTGTGTTCAGTTATTCTGTATCGTGTACTGTATGCTGTGTACAGTTATTCTGTATCGTGTACTTTGTGCTGTGGTCAGTCATTCTGTATCGTGTACTTTGTGCTGTGTACAGTTATTCTGTATCGTGTACTTTGTGCTGTGGTCAGTTATTCTGTATCGTGTACTGTGTGCTGTGTACAGTTATTCTGTATCATGTACTTTGTGCTGTGTTCAGTTATTCTGTATCATGTACTGTGTGCTGTGTACAGTTATTCTGTATCATGTACTGTGTGCTGTGTACAGTTATTCTGTATCATGTACTTTGTGCTGTGTACAGTTATTCTGTATCATGTACTGTGTGCTGTGGTCAGTTATTCTGTATCGTGTACTGTGTGCTGTGTACAGTTATTCTGTATCGTGTACTTTGTGCTGTGGTCAGTTATTCTGTATCATGTACTGTGTGCTGTGTACAGTTATTCTGTATCATGTACTTTGTGCTGTGTTCAGTTATTCTGTATCATGTACTGTGTGCTGTGTTCAGTTATTCTGTATCATGTACTGTGTGCTGTGTTCAGTTATTCTGTATCATGTACTGTGTGCTGTGTTCAGTTATTCTGTATCGTGTACTGTGTGCTGTGGTCAGTTATTCTGTATCGTGTACTGTGTGCTGTGTTCAGTTATTCTGTATCATGTACTGTGTGCTGTGTACAGTTATTCTGTATCATGTACTTTGTGCTGTGGTCAGTTATTCTGTATCGTGTACTGTGTGCTGTGTTCAGTTATTCTGTATCATGTACTGTGTGCTGTGTACAGTTATTTGTATCATGTACTTTGTGCTGTGTTCAGTTATTCTGTATCATGTACTGTGTGCTGTGTTCAGTTATTCTGTATCATGTACTGTGTGCTGTGTTCAGTTATTCTGTATCGTGTACTGTGTGTTATCTTCTGTCTATTTAAGTTTTAAGACACAAATATACTTTGTTGAAGCCGGCTGTATACGACGAACGATAGCTCTATTTTAAAATAATGTCTACTCACCATCGTCAATAGTCTATTATGTCGTTTCGTTGTAAACGACAGCCGTTTCAGCTATTTAGTCATTATCAAGTTTACGTTGGATATTTCATTTCCTTTGTCTTCAGACACATAACAATAATAAAATCACACAACACAAAACACACTAATACATAGATTACAGTACGAATACACGGATGTCTAGTAGGCCCAAGGTCTCGTTTCAAAGATAGAAAAACGTTTGTTATAAATTGAGGTATTTATACTTCCATTTCTGTTATTATGGTGAATTGAAGGTCAAGATGTAATTTTCCATTATGTAGAATGTTGAGTTTTTTCTTTGTACATTTTATATATTTCAAATTGTTCTAATGTTTTCATCAGTTTTACTTTTTTATAATGATGTAAAATGTTTAAGGAACTAGCAGTTACTGAGTAGTTGTGGTTGTTACTGATAACTTGTTCTGAGAATTTAGAATCAATTTTCTGTCAGTTTAGATTTTGTTTAGCTGACAAAATATGTTCTTAAAACCTCTTTTTAAAGGATCTACATATTGGACAGTCAGCACATGACAATTCGTAAATTCCTAAGCTCTCAATTTTATTTACGATACTTTGCAAATTGTTTTTGGTCTTAAATGATGTGGTGTTTTGGGGAAATGTTACCAGTAAAGTGCGCTATTTACGAAAAGTCAAATAATTTATTTGTTGTCAGATTTTTTCGATCGTTACAACGATACGAAAAAATAGAATATTGTCGACGGCAAGGACATTGTATTAAGTTATAACAATAATCGTAATGGCGGAACCAAAGACATTAAAAAAAACTACAAAACCATATTCGCAGAGACTCAAAAACAAGATACTTATAACTGATTATCCTGTTATTCATTAAAGCGAACAAATTTGTAAATCAAACATTTTTATTTTCTTTCTCGGAGCATTATTTTATCGAGATTTTATCAATATCGTTCCAGCTGATTATGAGAAAATCAGAATCTTATAGTTTGTAAAACGAACTAAGGCGGCTGCTGGCAAAGCCCTCTCTCACGCACGCACACTTACAAACGTCCTGCCCCATACAAGCTGCTTAATTTGTAACTCACTGCAAACTCTTTTGATAAACAAAGACAACTTTCTTAAGGGTTACTTGTTAAAAAATAAGGACTTAACTTAAATGTTCAATCGTTTTAACTGAAAACAACTCCAAACAAGTCATTGTTTAAAAAAAGGAAAAATAATGTGAAGGAAAAGTAAAGAATCAATGTTGAAATATATTTGTCATATAATAATTGATAAAACCGTATTAATTAATTACATAAACGACGAAAATATTATCTAACATATCCAAACTTAAAATATATACTTTAAAATGATAATTATGTACAAACATTGCAAAAAAACAACAAAGTAGTTTACTCAAAACTAAGTAGCTACTGTTTTTTTTGTTTTGTTTTTTTTTTTTTTTTAAATGAAATACCGTACGAAATAGCAATATAATTAATTATTAGCATTAAGACAAATTAAGAAAATATAAAAACTATAATATATTGGAATTATTTAGAAAATCAATGCACAATATTTCAACAAATAAATGTAATCTATTAAGTTGCACGCAAATCATGCTATAAATGAGAACATTCTATAGACTTTAGAGTAATAGAGTGAAAATAAATGGTACCAGGAATGAAATTAAATTTCGTTTTGCAATTTAGTTTTAAATTAGGAAAAACTTATTTTCTCTTTCTTACTAGTACATTTCCCCCTCTCCTAAATTTTGAACTCGATATGATTTTGTGAGAAGATTTGTGTAATATTACTGAATTATGTAAATTGCGACAGTTTGTCATTTATCACTTGTCATTTTCGCTTCTGTTCTTTAAAATGATAAAAATTAAAAGTCATTGCATTGTTCATTACTGATAGGCTATAGTTTAATTTGAACATGTATGCGTAAAAACTAATCTTCGACGTTTCGAGAATATGAGTCACTACTGTTATCAAGTGATATAAATAAAATGTGAGAAATGTTAAGAACTAACATAGTTTAGTATTGTCGGAAACCGAAACTAAATCTAGTAACTTAAGAAATTACCTCTGAGCGAAAACTAGGCCTGAGAAGTAATCATGACTATAGAAACTATAAATCACACTATACAAATTATTTAGTCGTGTGTTAGTATCTAACCTCTCAATAGAAATAATATGCAGAAAGTCAAGTGATGGACAAAAAACGAAATGGTTTTTTTGTGGAAATATCAGTTTTGTTTTTTCCGCTAAGTACAAAAACCGATGTTGAAAATAATGTATGTCTGTGGGATGCCCTACAGCCCAAATGAGTAGACCGATTTTAATCAATTTTTTGTATATGGCCATATTTTAGCCATAAAACCAAAAGAGAGGTAAAGTTTGGGGGAAAAATGGGGGTATCTGTTATAAGATAGAAACAATAATTATATTCCGTCGAAATAATTAAGATATTGAAAAATTTTTGCTAAAGTTGGCATCTAGATTTTGTAACAAAACATCGGTTTTTGAGTCATCGTTAAAAAACCAATAAAGTCGTAATTTCTCAAAATTTACAATAACGATTTCATTGAAATATAAATATTATTGATTCAAATCAGAGTGAAAAAATATAATTACGATTAAAAATTTTAATTAATGCTTAAGGCTCGTTTATGATACAAGTGACGGAACCATGTTTTCATATTTATAAAAATTGTCTTAATAATCTACTAAATCAAATCCGATGCCCTGGTTTTTACTTTTCTACTAACTATTAGACCAAATTTTTGACTAGAAATAGTTTTGTTTGTTTAGAAATTCTACTGTGAGAAAGTTTGTGCAATTTTTTTGCATGTAAAAGTGATAGAATAAATTATCGGTAATAAAAACGAATATTTTTAAAATTTGTAAAATTTTTATAAATTGTGTATTTTCAGAATCTTGACAATTTGAAAATACTTGTGTTAAAAATATGTTCTTATTTAACTTCCAGGTAACTAGGACCTGCAAAGCAACCACTTGAAGACTATAAAGGGTGACCGGAAATCATAAACAATGTCGGTGATTCAAAAGAAATTCACACAAAACCAATTGAAGTATGACAAACACATCCTTATCTGTAAATGAATGAATTGTGGGAGGTAAATACTAGTTTCTGATTGGTTCTAGTGAAAGGGTTGTGGGAATGGCCGACAACAAAACCGAAACACTGTTGGAGACGGTAGAACAGTCAAACAGTTTAACTACGCCAGTTGAAGACGGTACTGTCAGTGAAAATATCGATACTGGAGAGACGAAGTTGTTTTTAGATTTAGATCAAGGGAATTTAGTTTCGAGTGCGCAGTATTCTGGAGGTATGAAACAGTTCCAAGGAGTTCCGGAAGAGTCGAGTATGGAAGTGTACGTCGATACAACGCGATCGTTTTATAATAACTTCACTTCGCAAATTGACGTAACGCTTAAACACGACGATTTGAAGGAGCATTGGAATCGTCAGTTTGTAAAACCATCGCGGGCAGTTCAGGCAGCGACTCTGGAGGAAATGCTGAGATATCAGAATGAGTATTCGTCGCATTGGAAGAATCAGGATCAGCAGCGCATGGCGGAACCACCCGCCAGCTTCCCGCAGCAGAATCCTCAACAGGATATTGTGAAAAAGCAAGGTTAGTTGTTGATATTTTTCAGTTTTTATGTTATGAAATGAATAAATGAATTACGTGTGTGTATTAATAACACGAAATAAGTTTTTAATGTTTTGACTGCGTAAAAAGCTAGTTTATTTTTCATATATAAGCAATAAAGAGAAAGTTATGATTGGTTAAAAAACGATATTGAATTATCTAAGAATTTTAAGATTTCTCGAAACCCCAAAATTTAAAAATGACTGCCTCTGTCTATGGTGCCACTGCCACTGATACTAATTTTCGATCAAATTTGATGACGTGAGAATATTTGTCAAATCTGGAAGCTGTTTTTAATTAATTTTATTTAGATTTTACAATTTTTACGTATTTTAAGACGTATTATAGAGAATGTTGTGAGATTAATCAAAACCAATGTCGCGTTTTCAAGAAATGTTAACTTTTTGAATCCAAAAAAGTGGTTTATAGGATGATGTATAGTTTTTGTGCAGTTGTTTGCAACCATATCGAGTGGAGCCACTTTTATTTTCGTTTTTCTAATAATTCAAAATACGAAAACAGCTGCCGTTAATATTATAACTAAATATTACGTTTATCTCAAAATATATTGTAATAATTTTTATGAAGTTTTGATAATATTTAGTCTATAAGAACGCAAACAAAACGTATTCGGTTGCCAGAATGATTGAAGCCTTTTATATCGAATATAGAATGTGGACATATTTTGACAATTCCTCGATTTTTTTTCTCCTTTTTTTACAATAATGCAAAATATGTGGACAGCTGCCATTAGACTATAACTAAAAATTATGTTTATTTCAAAAATAGGTTCTAATAATATTGATGAAGCTTTGATATGTAGTCTATAAGGACCCAAGCAAAACGTATTTGACTGTCATCTTTATAAAAATGTCAGTGCTGGGTTTATATCGCAAAATCAGCTTTACCAATTTTAAAATTTTTTTGATTAAATATGAAGATTATTAACACAAACGAATGGAAATTTGGGGTTAAAAGGAAATTACGAATTTGAAATAATAGGTAAATATGAAATTAAGTGTTTAGTGGAAAATAATAAACCGGTGTTTAAGCAAGTAACGTTTTTATTATATAATTGTCCGAAGGAAAATTTTATTTCGTAATTATTTACGTTAATGCCCTAGGAATGAATAAAGAATGGCCTTGATGTTTGAATATATAAAAGCAATTACTTTTAATTACTTGCTGTGAATTTTTTGTTAGGCTATGCTTTTTAATAGAAAATAAATAATTATAATCGTTTACAATTACGTATAATCCGGTATGTTATCTCTTTCCATAGTTTGTTGAAGAAATGTAAAAGTTTTTTTACCATTTAGTCATAAGAAAAGAGAAAAAAAGGATGTTCTGTCATTCATGTGTAATGTTTCTACAACCCAAACTGATTAATTCATTTCCCTGTAGTTTTCACTATTCTATTTGGGTAGTTTATCTATAATTTAACCCTAAAAAATTTTGGATCATTTTCTGAAATATAGGGTATTGGATTGTGATGTATTGTTACTATTATCGATGTAGATATATTTTATTCGAACATATGAAATCATTTGTGTATATACAATCTACACAACTTCGGTGTATAGACAAACTTGGGTTATCACGTCATAAATTTAACACACGTTATGTTGACTCTTTTGGTATATTTCAAATATTTTAAGTTTGTCACTTGATAACGCAGGTTGACACGAATTTTCGAAACGTCGTGAATTAGTTTTAGTGTACACAAATGATTGCAAGTGTTCGGATAAACTATAACTATAAATAAAATTCTTGTTTTTAAAACCCCCAAAGAACTAACAAACCCCTCAATGTCATTCTACGCCCAATAGTCCTAAAAGCGGATATTAAAGAATAATTCATTTTGGTGTTTATAATGAACATAAATTTGATTAAGATGGCTTGATACTGTGAATAAATATTTGTACTAACTTCTCTATTTTTAAATTCTAATGGAATATGAAGCCACATCTGTAATTCTTGAATTAAACTAATGTATTGTAAATAAAAATCGTTTATGTACTTTCCTCAAATATTTAATTGTGTCTAATGTCTTTATTATGTTACAGTCGGAAATAAAAACGTTGTCAGAATTTTTAGGTTATGTAAGAATAAAAATATTCCGAAATTTGTCATTACAGTAATTTTTATTTGGTTTCTGGATTGTTGACTTATTTTAAGCTTTAATAATAATGATACATTATATTATATTCTATTTATTTGTAGTCTAAATGTACCGTTACGTTCTCGCGTTTACAGTTTAGATTTGAAAATAAATTTTGTACATTAATTCAGACCAACCCTAGATCAAAATAATTCAAAACTCTAAGTATCAGAACATAAGTCAAATATCTAGAACGATTTGCATGACGTTTACACGGATCATTCTATGGGTTATTGTGCCACATAGAGTCGGATTTTTAAATTAAGGTTTATAAACTCAAAAACAACCAAAAACTAAATAATACACTTTCTAGACTCCCAAAATTCACAACTATCAATTATTGTCTACATTCTTTTTTAATTGTCAAAGTCTATTTTTACATGGTAAATTATCCTTTACTGTTTAATCATTTTTATCCGTTCAGACCTATTTTAATAGCATTCGTTATACAAGGAATAAAGCTTTAATATGATATACAACAAAATCCCAGAAATTTAGTTTCGTGCGTTGGTAGACCTGTATGGAAGTGGACATTGTATGTATACAGCTGTTTTCAACTTCTGTATTTACTACACTTATTATTTTTTAAAGTTTTAATGCACATATGACAAACACAACGTGTAGAAGTTACGATATAAGAAAATTCAAAACGGAAAAAAGCGTTACAGTACTGTTCTCTTGGATAATTTTTGTTAATTTACTCATTAAATTGTACAAATATATATTTTCGTGATTTTGAATATAATGAAATTGCATTTTGATAATATCTGTAGAAACTGTGATAAAAGAAATTACGAATTGTTTCAATGATGGTTGAAAACTTTTTTTCTATTTATAACAACTTGCTTGTATATATTGAGTAAACATCAGTACTGAATAGTATTTGTTTTCAATTTATGGTGAATGAAAATAGGCAAAGGAAATAAAAGAAAGTGGCTTTAACAGGTAGCCATTTCGAAAATAAAATTTGTTTACATCATATCAGTGATTTAGTTATCTATAAAATCTTTAAAAAACATATGAAATCTAAATTCGATCAAAGTAATTTTTAGAAACAACAAAAATGTTAAATTAAACTACTTTGGATTGAAAGCAACAAAATTTGTGTATTTTTATTTTCCCACAAAGATAAATATAACAATATTTGCCTTGATATAACACAACCTAAAGTAACATTCCATAATAAAAATAAACGATAATATTAAACTGAAAATATATAGTTTTGAAAAGTTATTTACAAAATTAAACAAAAGTAGTAAATTCAGGAGTAGTAAATTCAGGAGTAGTAAATTTAATACACTAAACAATGAATAGTTTTATATAGGTTTGCAAACTAACTAAACTAAAAATGTTTTTGTGTAATAGGAAAAATTGATTAGTTAAGTTACGAAAGTTTAAAAATTAATCGAATCGAGTAAAAATTGAGCGGATTGTGTTAAATTGAACAAATCCTGTTTGATTGTTTTTTAAAAAAAGATTGTTAATTAAAATTTTGAGCTGTTTCTAATCTTGTGAAAAAACAAGGATTGACTGGCGAAAAATAGATCGTTTAGCAGTTAAGAGAGAGGGTTGAGGAAGAAAAAATTTAAAATACCTAATCAATTCTGACACAGTCGGGCAGTGGAAACAATACATTTTGAAATAAGAAAACCTTATTAAGGACAGAAACTAAAAAGCGCCTTTAAATTAAGAATTAATGACAAACTTAAATGACAGAATAAATTAAGAAAATTAGTGTTCTTGGAGTACTTTAAAATCAACTGCGATTATTGAAAAAGGCGTAAATATCGATTCTCCGGATGTACAGAATACAAAGGATATTTAACTAATTGTTTTTAGAAATTCCTAAAATGAGAGAATAGTATCTTTAAAATAAGTACCATAAACTCAAAAAATTACATTACACTGCGATTAAATTTAGTAGCACTTGTATAATTATTTATGTTGTTTTCAAAATAATTAATTATTTTAAGGGATGCACTTGTCATTTTAATAAAACACCAGAATGTTGTAATGGTTAGAGCGATACGATGTTGATTTTGGAAATATTAGTTTCAATTTTAGACACATTTTTAACACAATTTAAATGAAAAAACTCCAATTTTTGGTAGAAATATTTAAAAAAAAATTATTATGTTGATTGTTGATTTTTAAATATTAATTCTAAAAGTAATGTTATACACTTTTATTTTCATATATACTAAATTGAAATATTATTTTTAACAATTTAAAAAAAATTGTATTGCCTATTACATTAGTTGTTCAATAATAAAATGGCAAAAGTTCAGACGGCTGAACTAGTTTCATCCACTGAAATTTATTAATATCGTTAACTCGGAAGTTGGTCTTTATTTTTGTACATATAAATTAATCAATAAATTATCAAGTTTTAAATCTAGAACATGATAAACATCAAAATAGCCATTTTGAAACTGAAACTTAAAAAATAAACTTAGTCATAAACAGTCAAAATTGCTGACTACAAAAACGTGATAAAAAAACAAACAAAACTAAAACAGGTGACAGAACTGAACTATAAAAGGAACGGGAAATAACTTTGAATGTGTTCTATGTTTATTACTTGATAACAGAAGTTGATTTATCCTCGAAACCCCGTGTATTTGTTTGTATTTATTATAATGTTTGATTAAAGCAGGTTAATTATATGAAAATCTATCATTATACAAAACTTAAACCATCTTTGGAATTTGTTTCATAACATGCCTTTAAATTAGTGTCATTTAAAACGATCGATTTTCGGATTGTCAAATATTTAAAATTAGTAGTTTGTTGTTACCAATTATCCAATTCCAATTAGTGCGAGTAACGGTTAATTAATTAGGGCCATAATTAACTAACGACCCGGTAAGGGGTTGGTTACGTTAAGGTCTGTCTCTAATTATAAATGTATATTAAGATTTTAGTTCTAGTGCTTTCACTTGTGTCTGCCAGACTGACCTACTGTCATCGTTTTCAAAGTTTTTGTACAACAAATTATTGATGAGTGGAAACTATTTTGCAATCCTACTCGCGGCACGCCGTTATTATACAGTGCAACAAATCCGGCAATATTAACTATACTAGTTGGTGATTCATTGAACTGTGATTACTTCACAGTGATTGTAAAATCGTCCCCCTTATCGGTGATTGGTTGGACGAAATGTGATAAACAGTGAACATCAATCGCTCGTTTGAGTTGAGACGAGATTATTCCATTTTCGCTATTCAGTTCTTTAATACGATTCTAACAGTGATTTTGATGATTCAGTCGCTGTTTGGTATTTCGTGAATTCAATGCGTATTGTGGGATTGTCATTAACTGTCGCAGTGATTTTATTTTTGTTAAAAGTTAATTGTGAAAGTGTATTGTGTACAATATTTTCATCGCTGATACAACACAACAGTTCACGATCTAAACAAATATTTTCCTATACAATTTCAATATCTACTACCTTGAAGAGACATATTTCACTGTTTACCTTTTTAACATGTAATTACCATCAGTTGTTACAAGGGCAAATCTTAAATAACTGTTAATCACTTTTAAAAATCGCTTTTGTAACTACTTTCGACAATATTTTAAAATCACAATATTCATCTTATTTGAGTCCTAAATATTTTATGTGTATGTTTGTGGCTGTATACGATCTAGAAACAGCTGTTTTTGTACGATTACTGCTAAAACTAAATTTTGAACATGTTTTCCAAACTGTTAAGTCGTTCAGGAGTTTAAAAATTTTGAAAATAATATTTTGAGGATGTAAAAAACATTAGGTCGTGGATGTTCCGAAATAGCCCTTTTTATAAAGCTTTAATGATGAGTTTTATACGATGAAGATTAATAGAATTGCACAATCTTCTGTAAATAGTAAGTTTGGGTGTAATGGCAAATATAAAAATATTACATGGACGCCATCATACAAGGTTGAATTACACTTAAAAGATAATTACGGTACAGTCGAAAAGTAATTGTTTTTCATTTAGATTTGTTTTGGTCGTTAACCCTTGGATTTTCACCAGTTTATTAAATTATTTTAAAGCAATTATGATATGTACAGACCTACATCGGTATTTGTTATTTAGTATTTTGATTAATATATCTTGTATTTTAATTTTTGATAAGGCAATGATAAATTGGTAACAACCAACCGTGTACACATTAAATATAAAAACTTAAATATAAAATTTACACAGAATCTAGAAAAACAAAACTCTCAAAACATCTTCTAACATAAAGTTGTAAATAAACAAATCAAAAAAGAAATATAGCGAACAAAATAAAATTAAAGAATTTCATGGTTTAAATATGTATATAATTACTGCCGTTAATACATACACTAATATCATTCATACATTCCTCTGTTTATTATTTTAAAGAAGGACATCAAATTAAAAGTAAATTCTTTTTCTTCAATTAATTAGTTCCGTAATAATTTTCCAAACTTATATTTATATCCAAATATTTTAAAACCTTTGGGTGAACAACGATCAATATCGGTGCTAAGTATCTATAAAATTTCATGAAAACTGACAGGTTGGGTTTAGTTACAATAACATTAACTTACGTAGATCTCTAGTTAAATTGCCTTTTGATAAAATTGGATCTATTCGTCACTCTCACTTAAGCCATCGGTCGAAAATCTAATCATATCAGCTGTCACTCAACCTTAAGAAACTATAAAAGTGCAAGTTAAGAGTTCGCAAGAAATCTCTTAGGTACACTAAATCGTCTAACAATGTGTAACCTACGGGCATAAATTATATTGTGTATTTTTCGCCATAATTTAGGTATACGATCTTATTTTCACTAAAAAAATCTATATTTTTAGGTATACCGAGATAAAAAAAAGGATTTTGTAATGTTTGTCTCATGTGCAGTGCACTTAAGTCAAAACGAGTAGAAAGATTTTAATTCAATTTTGAAAGTTGGCATATTTTGAAATTAAACAAACATATTTAAGACTCAAATTTTAGGAGTAGGTGCCTTAAGAAAAAAAAGACACATAATTACGATTTTCTCAAAATCAGCTCAAAATATTTTGATTAAATTTTACTCTAAAGACTTTTAAACCTAAAAGTATTGGTGGCCATCTTTCCAAAAAAGTACTGGTTTTAGAGTTATCGGTTAAAGGAGAAAAGCATTTTAGGAAATACGTTTATACAAACTTTTTTTTGCTTTTGATATGATGAAGCTCCTGAAGTTTTGGGAACACCCTGTATCTTAATTGCAAATTGAGTTTTCCTCGACATTATCCATTATCTACGTATATTTAAAATTAAAAGTACGATATGTGCTTATCAATATGGAATGCTGTGATGACGTCCAACCTTAATCCGTAAAATACAACACGATGTTTTCCAAAATAAGAAATAAGTGTAACCTAAAAATAAATTAAAACCAAGATTAGCCTTTGTCGACAGATGACGTGTTATCTAAAGCCTAGTCTAGACCTACAAGGCCTAACAATAGGGTGTTACCGAGGGTAAATGGCAGAACAGACGTTGAGACTAGAAGGACTTGTCGAAGAACGGGTCAAACTTATGAAAAGCTTTTTGAGTACATTGTAATACTCCCAGACTAGAATGATTTCATGTAGGAATGGATCAATGACTCTGGAATGTATGAGCACTTGGAACCAGTCAAATTTTGGTTTATTTAATGTTCTATTGTTGTCGGTTGACCCAAATTTCTTGACCATGTAGTGGAAATTTCTAATTTAGACATTTTTAAGAGATCGTCCTTATAAAAGCACCAACGCTCGAGACTATGTAATATCTGATCCTTGTCGTAGGAGTATTTTAGCATAATTTGTAACTCACTGTAAATATACAGGGTGCTCAAAAAATGCAGTAAATTTGGGAAATGTTTCTATACATCAAAACAGAACGGTTTCTCTTACAATATGGCCTATCTCACTTTTTTGTCCGTCTGTCTGTCTGTGTTTTTACATAATAATTAATATATCAAGCTACTACTTTATAATTTTGCAGTTAATTATGTCTAATTTTGTAATTTAATGTTATTATTTCAATCATTTAAAAATGGCGAACGTTTGAAACATTCAAAACCCCAATAACTATAAAACTGCAAATTTGGCCAAAAATATATAATTTTGGAAATGGTTGAAATAATTTGAACAATATTAGGCAATATTAACTATAAATTCTTGAAAAATCAAAAAGTTGTAGCTCATGTGGTTCTTGATATTAATTATTATAAAAACCGCTAACAGATGGACAGACAGATAACGGAGCAAGATAGATATTGTAAAAAGTTCTTTTTTTTTTTATGTATGGAACCATTTTCTGCCAGGAGTATTTGAGCACCTGGTAAATGTGATGTTTAACGTTCTACAGATATCAATTTAAGACATGTTTTTTTTTCTCAAATTTCGTATGTTTTATGTTGATTTTATAAAGTTTTGGACATTTAACCAGAAAAATCGGAAAGTAAAATAAAAAATAGCTGCAAACTTACCAGATAGCACGTTAAATATTTTCCTTCAATGATCCCCAAACGAGATTTCGTTGTAAAATAGGTGAGGTATTCCTACAAAAAAAAAAAATCATTAAGAAAATAAATATAAAATAAATAAAATTTACTAATATCTCTAGGAAAAAAATGTACAAACGAAAAAGTAGATTTTAATAATTCTACTTTTTTCTTTCTTGGGGGTAATAATGGCTTATGTTTAATTAAGTAGTAATGGAAGATTTTGTTGGTATTTAAATTTCAACATGGCGTCTTCAAAAATTCCTATATATTGAGCCATTAAAATTACATTAAGATTATTCTCGGAATTTGGATGCTATTACAATATAAATTTTTTTGTGAGTTGACTATATTTGGGGAACAGTATTGAAATTGTTGTATATGAATTACAGAACAAAATTGAAAAGAGTTTATCGTTCATAAAATCTTATTGTAAAAATACACAAATTTTTAAGAAATTTTGATTTTATTTTAGTCATAATAAATTTCTAAATTAACAAGACAAAGCTGTATTTCTTAAGTTACTCATGACAAAATCCTGTTCAACTTAAAATTAAACCAAGAGTATTGAGTTTCTAATAAAAAACTAAAATTGAATTACCTCCGTTTTCTAATTTTATCACACTAAACTTTGTAATACTATTAGAGCTACAAAAAACTCTGGATCACGAAGTTTTATAAAATTCAGTTCATAATTTAAAAAATTTACTCCGTTTTGTAATTTTAAGAGATTATAAATAAATATCGTAACTTTGGTATATTTGTATCACAAATTTTCGTTCCCGGTTGTTACTTTTAACTTATAGCCTATATATATATATATATTATATATATATTATATATATATATATTATATATATATATTATATATATATATATATATATTATATATATATATATATAAAACTATAGACATTTCTTTTAACATAAATACGAATTTATGAAAAATATATTTTTTGTATTTAAACTGTTATGGTATGAATGCTAAGTGGTGCACATTCAATACTGTTAGAAGTTATTAAAGAATTTAAATACACTTCTTAAAAAAATACTTAAAATAGGAAAAATATAATAATATAATAAGTTACTTCGTAGCATATATACAATAAGTTATGTGAAAATAAAAAAAAAGGTATTTTAAAGTACCGTACCTAGATTTAAAAAGAGGTTTAGAAATTTTATTTCTCTGTCGTCTATACAAATCAAAATTGAACTAATTTTGAAAATATCGAAATAAAAATGGAGCCATTAGATTTGTTTTGGGTTTTTACAAGGTACACCGTAGTAGTTACAGTAATTTTATTTTTCTCTACAGATTGAGAAATCGGTTTAGGCAAATCTTTCATAAAATTTTCATCAAAAATTCTTGAGCCATTTTTCAGACAAAACCTTTCAAACAACAGCTAAAGTTAGTTATTAATGCTAATTCGTGAACTAATATTGCAGAAAACGAACCAATTCTTGCCCTTGAGGTGTAGTTTATAATAAAATCAGATAAAAATTGTTTTTGAAATTGAAATTTTATGTTTTTCTTCCAGCTTAAATTTAAGCTTGAAAATTTGCTTAGTTTAATTTAAAGTTATCAAATTTCAACTTTTCTATACACTTTAGGTCATTAATGTTCAAACCCCACTATGCATGATTGTAAACAGCTGACAGGATTCTAGAATAATTTAAAATATTTAATAGTGTGTGCCAGTATTAAGAGCTAAGATCTGTCATTGTTGTTGTATATATGAAAATATTATTGAAAGTAAAATATCCCGGACCTAGAGAGATGCAGTTATTAATAGTTGGGTATTTCCATGATCACCTTTGTTTCTTATTCAATACACAGGGTATATTTAAAATAAAATTTCCTTAAGATTGAATGTATTGTTATTAATAATAATCTAAACTTGGAGTCAGCGTAGATGTTGTAAAATTATGTTTAATTACTTAATTTCCATTTGAATAAAATATGTTTTATTTTTGTATAGATATTTCGAGATATTTAACACGAAATATTTAAATAGACGCCATTTTGAAATAAATAAAGGCCAGAATAAAATTTTTGTGCAATTCAGAGCAATTGTTTTTATTATTTTTATTAAAAGTATTAGAATTCATAAATACTTTGTTTCCAGGTCAATCTTGGATGTTGTACACAATATCGTTTCCTGTTTTTTTGTCAATAATTCCGTTAATCTTTGACCTACAAAAAAACTACAAAATCTCTTTTGTATGTTACTAAAAATAAACTTAACTTCTCTTGAGAATATTTTTTGTAAATGTAATGGTTTTTGAGATATTCAATAATAAATAGTTAAACGACCGCCATTTTAAAAATATATAAAATAAAGTTTTTGATATCTGTTCACTTATAAAATGTAACATAGTAAATGGGTATTCCAAATCTGAACTCAATATCTTTTCTATGTCCAAAGATATAGTTATTTAAAAAAAAAAGTGACCGATATCTGGAAAATTAAGCATATTTGGGAAAAAAAATATTAATATTTTTTTCTTTATCCTGAACAAAATAATTTCCTTAAGTTTGATAGCTTACTTACGGGGCATTCTCTACATCCAATTTAATTTAAACAATAACATTTAATTAGATATAGCTGCAAATTTGAAAAATAATTTACACAAGATATTAAATTGTTTTTTTATATAAACCAATGTTCTCTCAAAGGAAAAAAAATGTAATATAAAATTCTTGAATTAACAAAACGCATTTCTACTTGTCGCCATCTTCAGTGGTACATTAGTCATAGCTACCTAGTTATAAATAGTTGTAGTTATCAGTTGTTGACCTAGTGTACCACCACTGAGGATGACGTAAATGAAGCCGAAACGCGTATTATATAAAGTTTTTCTAAAGCAAACGCTATTGCCTTAATCTCCCCAACGTAGCTACTTTTGTTTTTTCTTCTACCGAGAATATATGCTTACGAAAATATGTCAAGTCGCAATGCAAAGACAATCAATTGTTAGAAGTCAGAAATAAACGATCTTTAAAATCTCTATTTCAATTTAAGATGAGGTAGGCATACTGTTGAGGCAAGATTACAACGTTAGTTTAGAACTTTATTTATATGAGAATAGGCAACTACCAGAGGGGTTATCTAGGGCCTAGGGTGCGTCGCCTTACACCGGAGGGGCAAACGAACAACACTAGAGTGATTTAAATTTAAAACAGTCTGATACATTTTTCTTAAAAAATCATATTCTATAATTCTTTCTTAATTAAAAATTATTGTGGGGGTGAAAGATATGGTGCAAAAATCTCGTTTTCTTTTACAATTTTATTTACCTTCCAATTTTTGACGATTTATCAAATCTAATATAAGCCTACATCAAATTCCTGGAGGCGATAACAGACCCATTAGTGTATTGCAAGAATTCTATAATCATTAATGACGATAGTGTTTTGGGATGATAATATTATCTGCCCGGCTGTCTGTCTCATTTGCTCTTTTATTGTTCCCTCTAAAACAAAGTGTTCAACCTGTTATAAAACTTCCTTACTTGGACCGGTGTTTTCCAGTTTGGGAGTTCACCGACTTTGTCATTGGTGATAATGTTGATCAAATCCAATTTAACTTTCTTCTTTTCTTGGTCGGTACAATTAAATTTTGAGTTGGCGATATTTTAGTTATACAGTGTGAGTCAAAAGTATGGATACACCCTGTTAAATTTTAAATGGATAAAGATAGAAAAATGAAACTCAGAACACCTTTCTAGGAAATAAAAGTGAACTTTTAAGTCACTATTACAACTTTGCCCATTTCCCCAAAATGGGATTTTTGGGGGGCAGCTCAAAATTTTTAAATGTAAAGACCCATTAAGTGACACCTCATTTTAAAGTCCTTAATTAAAGAGGAAGGACAGTGGAAACCAGAGCCTTCTATATCAAACCAGTACAAAATGGCATCTCATTGGTTGTCTATTGGGGTTATTTACCACCTGAATGTGGATGTTCATATTTTGCCTCAATGAAGTTTTACTTAATTTCAATGAGCTGCCATTTTGTACTGGGTTGAGATAGAAAGCTCTAGTTTCCACTGTTCTTCTTTAATCAAGGACTTTAAAATGATGTGTCACTTAATGGGTCTTTATATTTAAAAATTTTGAGCTGCCCCCCAAAAATCCCATTTTGGGGAAATGAGCAAAGTTGTAATAGTGACTAAAACGTTCACTTTTATTTCCTAGAAAGGTGTCCTGACTTTCATTTTTCTATCTTTATCCATTTAAAATTTAACAGGGTGTATCCATACTTTTGACTCACAGGTGCCTCAATGAAGTTTTACTTAATTTCAATGAGCTGCCATTTTGTACTGGGTTGAGATAGAAAGCTCTAGTTTCCACTGTTCTTCTTCTTTAATCAAGGACTTTAAAATGAGGTGTCACTTAATGGGTCTTTATATATAAAAATTTTGAGCTGCCCCCCAAAAATCCCATTTTGGGGAATTGGGCAAAGTTGTAATAGTGGCTAAAAAGTTCACTTTTATTTCCTAGAAAGGTGTTCTGAGTTTCATTATTCTATCTTTATCCATTTAAAATTTAATAGGGTGTATTCATACTTTTGACTCACACTGTACAACTAGTAACAAAAAATCGTTATTTATTATTAATTTAAAAAAAACGGTTAAATGGTATACAGATCCTTTTTGGGTTCTCAAGTGACCCCAAAAGTGTAACACATGAAAATTTAAAAATTATTATTTTATACATAAAGTAACAACGTACGAAAGATTTTTCTAAAAAAATCTTGAATTGGAAATAAAATTCTTACCACAAAACCAATGACAAACTTACAACACCTTTAAACAAGTTAATGTGAACCATTATGGTACTTACCGAGTTACATCATTTTAATTTCTTGTAAGTAATTTTAAAATATATATTTTTTTGATAAAATGTGTTAATTTATCAGGGGTATCGCGCAGTAAGGTAAAATTGTTTAAAACCGTTGTTACAGAGGTTTACTGAACCTCTTATAGGCCTTACGAGCCTTGTAGATGTGTATATGTTAAGGGTCTCCACTCGCTTCGCTCGTGCCTTTGCAGGTCTCGAAGGTGTTAATATGTGAACAAGCCTCCACTCGCTACGCTCGTGTCGGTGACTCGTCCCTGATAGATCGTATCTACGAATGTTAAATTTTATGGGAAGGTCAGGTTAGAGTAGGTTAGGTTAGGTTATGTTATTTACATTTTGGACAATAATTTCACTATTTGTCATCATGTAGGGTTAGTAAGATTTACCACATATAAGGGTTTAATAACATAAGAGATATGGAAAATAAATATTTAAAATGGCCGCCATTTTCACATTGTCAATTCGTTTTTTTTCTGAATTACATTTAACTAGGCTATTAATAACTTGTTAAATATACCTTCTCATTTCAGTGAAATATCACATGTATATATAGACTACTAATATAATTTAGTCTGGAAAAATATCGAATACTTAGCATTTAGGAAATATGATTGGTTCTGTATGCAATGTAGCACGTTTAAAATTTTCTTCTTTATTTGCTCATTAAATACTAATAAACAAAAAATTGAAAATATTAATGTTTATTTTAATCTTGTGACTAAAATATTTAATTATAAAAAAATAAATAAATTAAGGTATGATTTGATATGACGTACCAAAAATCGATTCCACTAATTTGGTTTACAGAGACAAAATTTAAATAAAACTTTTATCGGCCATAAAATATTTTAATGCTAAAATCAATATAAATGGTTTTACTCTACTATAAAACCGTTTCCATACTACTAATATATGAAAAGTAAAAACTAAAAATCTATGAAACACGAGGCCATTTTTGTTTTGGGCGGAGATTTTTAAAGAGGGTCTTCAAAGTGACCTGTCAATCATCACATATGGGGTAGATTTCTCACAGTTGAAATGGAGTCTGTTTTGGGGGTGGATTCTAAAACTGAGAATATGTTGTGGCAATAGTCGTGAAGGTGGCATCGTCTCTTTTCTAGTTTAGCGAAGATCGGGTTTGAAATATGTCTCCAATTATTGACGGTTAAGGAAAATATTTAATATGCAAATTTACATAGTAGGAAATGTATAACTTATACCTAGCCCAATACCAATAACATGTTTCTAGTAGTTTTTAAAACATAATATACAGGGTGTTTAAAAATACGCTTGTTCCCGCATTAGTTATGTTATAAATTAAGTTTGCTAACCACCATCGGTAAATCGTTTACAACTCTGGCTTGGGAAATGATCCGAATTTAATACCCACGTAGGTCAAAGAATAGAAAACAAAAGTTTCGTATGAAATCAAATGAGAGAAGCAATTGTGGGAAAAAAACATTTCTGAAACGATATGTGTATATGTTGTTGAAAATGAAGGACATATTCTATAAGCCAACTGTTTAAATTTTTGACTTCCGGGGTCAACAGTTTCAAATAGGATATATGATCATATGTAACATGATTTGAAGGGGCTTAACGGAACAAAAATAATGACTTGTAGAAATGGTTTTTCGAACAACTATACCTATAACCGTAGTCGTGAGCTTGTCTTTATTCACATACCTAAAAGTGAAATTAAACAATATTTATAATTTAACTGTTATCGTTCAGTTATTGTAGCTGAAGTATCACTGAGGAGGGCGACTTTGTCGTTGAAACGCGTTTGATCGAGTAAAAGTAATTTTGTGAGATCTTGTGTTCATTTTTATTCTATCTAAACCTTCCCAAATTTTGTTGTTGTTACATATGATTTCTATCAATATTCTCAAATATGACGGGCTACCCCCAATAAATTCTAATTTTGTCCCTCAAGGAATTGGAGTAATTCGCTATTTTTTGAAAAAGGTTGTAGAGATCGTGTAATATTATTTTTTTTAATATTGGTGAGGCAAAGCAAATTATATAAAATATACAAAATTGTAATTATTCCAACTATGAAATCCAAAATGGCGGAATAAAAAGTATTTTAAAAATTAAATATAATTCTTCCTTAAATTTTCATGTCTTTTTTATAGTTTTAAATTTCGAATTATTCTTTAATTACTGTAAAAGTAGCGGCAATTTTACATTTTAAAAAGTCCTTTCAGAAATTATTTAAATAGATTTTAGTGTTTAATTATTGGTACGTTAAATTTGATCTTTTAACAAATGTATAAATTGATTTTAATGCCTATGCGTTTTTACCAGTTAGTATTGTTAATTAAATAATATTTCAAGTGGAAAATATACGACCTAGACTTGAAATTTAACCCAGGTCTCAACTTGCAGCCCTTATGTATGTATTTATTGTTTTCAAGTTTATTCATAAATTTGTAATCAATAGGGTTGCAAGTTGAGTAAAAATTAATTTCAAATATCGTTTGTAACGAGGTAATTAATTTGAAAACTTGAAAATTGCAGCAAAAAAGCAAAGTCAATTGAGAAGTGTACGCCCTATGCTGGGAAGCGACTATGGATAGAGTATGGCACCTAAAGATCCTGGGTTCAATTCCCACTCTATGTCGTATATTTTTCACTTGAAATATTATTTAAATTTATTAAACCAAAATTAAACTTCAAAATCTTAACCACTGAATTACTTTCGCTGTAAACGATTTTTTTCTTTTTAGTTTTCTCTTATTTTATAGGGATTTTCATAATTTAAACAAAAATCAAAATTTAATTTCGACATAGTTTTTAATTTCTGTCTTATTGTACAAATTGACCAATCACAATAACTCCCGTCCTCCCCAATTTCCACACTTTCCTTGTTCGGTGTATCAGATCGGCTGGTGAAAATATAAATGATAAAAAAACTCTTTTATTGGATTTTCATTAATAAATCTTTCATCGATTCAAATTTTTCAATCAATTACAACACAATTTTTATTCTACCTAACGTGCGAAAAACAAGCAACATAAACTACTAAGTAATTTATTTCTTCTACTCAGTGAAATAAGGTTTAGATTAGGTTAAACATTGATTTTCCACAATTAAGGAAGAGAACTAGTTTGTTTTGTTTACAAAGCCCCTTCATCCCTTAGCACTACTACACTATTTACAAAGGTTTCACATTTTTGGATTTGTTACTGAGTGACAGATTCTTGTGTGGGAAACTATTGGTAAGAGGATTATAAGACCGTAGAACACACGGTAGCTAAGTCCCTTGACAGATTTACTATAGAACAATACATGAAATATTACGACTTCTGAACAAAGTCTTCTCTTTAAGATTTACCACTGCTTGAAGGAACAGTATTTAGGGTTAGGTTAGGTTCCTTATAGGAACTGTAAAACATCTTTCAGTTTCGAATTCTATCTCAAAGGCCCAAATTAAACAGAAGTTTAATAAAATTTAAATTATTAGACACAAATATCAATTCAAATAAATTATAACCAAAATATAATTGCTCTCACAGATATGTACAATCACGAGTAATTTAAAAGTATAGCATTAAAATAAAGGGTGACATTATTGTCATTTATAACTTTTAAATGAATGATCACCGAACTCCCTTAAGTTGCACATTAACACGATACGACACATATCTTAAGATCTTAAGCGATACAGGATAATTATCTTATAAGATATGTATCGTTAGTGCACATCCAAATCGTGTTGTAGTGGCTAAACACGTGCACACCAATACGACAATATCGTATAGGCTACATTTAGTACGCGACACGCTCGGCCGATCTCTTCACTTAGTAAAGTACGAAGTGACAAAAAATGTGCAAGTAATGGTGGAAATTTAACTTTCTAATTTCTCTCATATATTGTTGAAAATATTTCTGTTTATGAAATTATGAACTAAAAGAGTACCGTAATCTAACGTGAAATGTTCGGTCTGGAAGATCATTGAATATGAATTAAAAAGCACAAGTAAAAAAAATCACATTTTACAAGGGAAATAGTTGCGATATCGAATGGAAACTTTTAGGACCCTATAAAATTTATACTTGTCATTTACAATTCGTCCAAGCGAATATTTTTCTATAACACTTTGACGTCTAACTTGAAGAGGTATATTTTACTGAACAGGTGTAATGTTTTAATTATAATAACTTGTTGACAATATTTTATAGTTGTTACTTTAATTACAGGTAATCACATTTTAAAACGCAGTGATTGGTCGGTAACATGCACTATTTTCAGGTGTTAGTTCCAACATTAATTTTTATCCTCATATTTGTCCGAAATTACCAACTGGTCTCGATTTTCAAAATGCATTTAAACCCCCCCCCCCCATATTTTGCGCTTTAAAATTTAATATCTACTTTTTATTAGTGTTTATGTTTAATTGATCTGTTACTAGAATAATTTGAATGTAATCTAATTTCGTTCAAATCTGAATTTTGGAGTACTTAAATTTTTTAAATTTTCTATACATAATGAAAATATGGTAGTGAACTAATAATAAAAATTTAGCAACGTATTTATTTATCATTATAAAAACAAGTTTGCACATATGTGTCTAGTATAGGTAAGGGATGATAAATATGAGACATTCTTATTCCATCCCCTTTTTATTATAAATCTAGCATCGACGCGTATTTCCGGTTTATGCAAACCAAAATATCCCTCCTTCCGTTCGAACTTCCCACTTCCCAAATCAATCCCTCCACCAGCTGGATTCTATTTCTTCTATTCTTGCGCTATTTTTTGACTATATTAGAACTTTTGTTTTATTCATGAGCTTCCATCGGGTAAGTTTCCCCTGAGTTTCCAAGTGCCACCTAAACACCCCTCATGCTCCCTTAGCTATAAAAACACCCTTCATATATCACTTTTATACATAAATCGTATCGGTATTCAACTGGAGCGTCCCCCCCCCCGATTATTTTATTTTCGTCATTCATGGTATTTCTTGTAGTTTTATTGCTTTCCGATTGTTGGTAAAGATGTGTTTAAACGAGAGGGAAATAGTGGAAATAATTTCTATTTTTCTTGACGAATGGAATATTTTTGAAAAGTTTCAAATATAATACAAGGGAAAATAAAAGAACTCTCTGCAAAATATTTCAATCTACCCTTAAACTTATTACAAAATATTTTCCATTTTTGTTGTTTTTTATAATTTTTGTATGAATGACAGTCAGTAGCTTTTTTTTTCATTTAGTATTGGAAGATTATTTGCTCCGATTAATTCAAAATTTTTGAAGTTATTTGTGGTGAGGGAGAGTTGGATTGTTGAATGATTGAACTTTAATTCGCTAAAAGGTTGTGAGGATAATAGAAAAAGTCACGATTTGTCAAATAAATCGTATTGCTACTATTATAGTCTTAATCTTTCTTAGAAATTCCATAATTAGGGTGATCAATATATTCAGCCATTACTCTTCTTGTCAAATTATATTAGTTAACGCGTTTCAGAGTTTCTTCATCTTCAAAACCTACTTCCGCATTTACTTATGATGAGTAAATAAGTAGTTTCTGAAGATGGATATATTCCGAAACGCGCAAAATAATAAATACTAAGGTAACAAAGCTAGGAATATCCAATATAATCCTACAGAACTGATAACATTTCAGCAATCGTTCAAAATTTATATTGTCATGAACACAGAAATTTCTAGAGGGTATATATAATTGTATTTATGATTTCATAATTATTGATTTAAAATTCAACATCTGTGTGTAATTTCATTGACCCACGAGCTTTCGAAAATTTAAAAGCTTGAAATCTTTTAATTGACCTATTTTTGTTAAACTTATTACTCTAAATTCAAATTGAATTGTTGGTGTTAAACCGCATCAGCTATATTTTAACAGAGGTCTATTTTCTACCAATAAAATATCGTTGTTGCAAAGTGTTTCTATATACACGTCATCTTATTTCTTATCTAATTCGTTAGGAATTTCTTCGCCATTTGCGTATTTCTTTACTACAAGGTCGATTTTAATAATTAAGGTGTCAAACTAAACAGTGTTACTTGCAGATATGTCGAAAATTATTCATTTTTCTTTAAACACTTATTTTGTAATACATTTATGATTTATATAACATGCTTGTTAAGGGTAAATAAAATGGTTCACGACAAAACTAATTTGAAACCTGTGTTACAAATTCTCAAAATCATTTTATTTTGTTGTTTTGTTTGATAATTTATAACACCTGGTTTAAATTATTTTAAAGTAACTTATTAACTTTACACTTACTTTACTTGTTCACATTGTGTTGTGATTGATTGCTTACATCTCGTAAAACTAAACAGTTTATATGGCTTATTGGTAATCTGTGAAAAATCAGATTTGAAGTTTTTATTTCGTAAAAGTTAACTACTTATCTCGACGTACTGTATACTCTTTACTTTATTGGTGATACATATCACCTACATCTCACAAATGTTTACGGTTTATGTGGCTTATTGTTAATGTGTGACAATTTCGTGGGTACTTAAAAATTCAAAATCCCGGGGCGCAGGAAGTATCGAACACTTTACTGAACAACGAAAAACTGATAAAGACATAATCGAAGATCACAGAATCGTAATGTGAACCAAAAGGCTCAAACCTTTTGATACCTACATGAACCTCAGACGTGACTTTATTTTAAAATTTCACTTTAATACTGTTAAAATTCTTAACTGCGAATGACTAGTACAATTGAATATAATAATTTTAAAAAACGTATCTATTTAGTTTTGAAATACTTCTCAAAAATTTAATTTAATGTTATTACTTCTAAGTTGTACAAATATTGTAATAAATTCTTCGTCAATTAATTTCTAGCATTATCTTAATTTCTGATGTGGCGTTTCGGACGAACGTCATCTTCAAAAGCTATTTACGTACATTTAGTTTTTGAAAATGACATTCATCCAAAACGCATCAGAAGCAATCAAAGGAACAATAGGAGTGGTGGAAGAATATATTCAAATTAATTATAATTATATTTGTCTAAATATAATAAATTTTTTAAATTTAAAAAATAATTTCGAAAACAGAGTTTTATATAAATATGTTTACGTGATTTATTCCCACTGTTTCAGATTATTCAGTGGAACTCAAGCCTTCATCTACTGGATCAAAGAGAGCTCGAACAGCATACACTAGCGCTCAACTAGTCGAATTAGAGAAAGAATTCCATTTCAATCGATACCTGTGTCGACCTCGACGTATCGAGATGGCTTCATTGCTACGATTATCGGAGCGACAGATTAAAATTTGGTTTCAGAACCGCAGAATGAAATATAAGAAGGATACACGTTCTAAAGGTCTACTTGTTGGTGAGTAGGTTAGGTTAGGTTTAGAAGAGCTAGTGGGAGGGGAAATGAGTTTGTAAAAATAGAGAGTGACAGAAAGAGAAAGAAGGAGGCGAGAGAGAGAGAGAGAGAGAGAGAATTAATAATACATTAAACATGCTTCTTCCTTTTTTCATAATTATTTTATTGTTTTTGGTATCACAATTTGTACATAACTTGACATAGATTTCTGTAATGTAGGAACTGAAGATGACAAACGTTGAAACGACCTCCTTTTATTAATCGAGCGTTTATTGTAAATAATGTTATGTTCTAATTTATTTGATGATTTTAATTATCAGTCGTAATTACCAAGTGTTAATTTCCATCAGTCATAAAGTATGATTTTATGTCATCAAAAATAAATTCATTTTTGATTATTTAAATTTTTTTTTTCAATGATCATGTACACTTGGATTTTACACATTTTAACTTACAAGCTTTTTCATATAAAATAAAGTACATAGGAATAATATTTCGATAAGAAACATTATATCTGTAAATTCAAGATATTTCAGGATATATTCTATTTGTTTTTTTTTTCTCTTGGATAATTTATTACAAATATAAATCCTTAAATACTACTTAAAGTAAGTAATAACATTATTTTTATATGTTTATAAATTCAAAATGGTGCATTTAACATATTTACTTGAAAATAAATTAAAAAGAAAATATAAAACCAATCTTTTCATTTTTTTTACTATATACGAATTTAAAGATTTAAATTTTTCAGACAAATAAGTTAAAATATTTTTGTTATTTTAATTTTATTATTATTATTGTTCATTTAAGCTAAATGATTGACTAAAACAATTACACATTTGTTAATATATCCAAAGATACAGTGTAAAGAACATCCACTCGGGCGGCTATTTTTGGCAGAATTTTTGTTTTTGCTTGTTCTGATGATACTTTGATACATAATCATTCATGTTAAATAAAGAGACTTACTATTATTATATAACGTTTTTTATATTATTTATTTCATTAAAAGCTATCTATACTGACGAAATTTAAATAAATTAAACACAATCTATACCAAATGTAAAACAGTTACAATTTGAATCATTAAAGTATTTTGAAGTAAATAAAATTATAATTTTATAAAACTTTATCAATTTATTTATTTCTCATCTTATTTGAAATTGTAACTTGTCCTTATTTTCATTTAAAGCTTCTACAACTCGTCATCAAATGTTCTATCATCTAACAACAGAATTTTATTTTTACAGGACATCAAGAGATCACCTCATCTTCAGCAATGAGTGACAAGGCGCCCACCCCTACAGCAAACTCACCCTTGTCAACCACATCTTCATCCCCTCCTTGCACCATGATATCCGCTACATCTTCGTCACCTACGACAACTATTCACCACACCCCTCACAACGCCTGTCATCAACCCTTTAGAATTGATCCTCAATACACAGATCAATACCAGGCTCAAAAATACCAAACACAATTCCAAAACGACAACCAAATGTTAAACTGGTCTTGGAGTGATACGAAACCAACCCATTCCGTGTATCCAAGCATCAATGATCAGAGATTCCAGTTACACAACTTTAACACCAGACAATACCACGGAGATCTTCCACCAATGCAGAATTTCTATCAAAACCATCCCGTCAAATCGGAGAGTATTTTTCCTGTTAGTTCTACTTTTGATGAACCTCACAACGAGTCCTTCATAATGCATTTGGATCAATCTATCGATACTGGAAATACTTTCTTCGCTCCTCAACCTTTCGTTGAAGATGCCAACAAACAGAACATGTATACGATGAACGAAAGTATCGATAAATCAATTTGGGACTCATCTAATGTGAAATCAGAAACGAGTCAAAATCTTCCAGAATCAATCACTGAAAATACTGATTTGCTGAACAAGAATTACCAAGATCCAAAAACTCACATTCCAAACTATCAAAGTGGTCATGCTGATGATTTCTTCTGGACCGGAAGTGGCGAAACGTATGAACCGCCAAATTCCGCTGTTCCTCAAGATATAGCTGCTCCTGTTGACTACAATGAATCGTTTTCTTCTGTTGATCTAACACCACTTTAAATACTCATTGGTTTTTTTAAATATTTTTATCAAACTCAAGTGATATAATTAATAAGTCATTAGTAATAATTGTTTTTTAAAAAATTTTCTATATGATATCGTTACTAAAAAACATTATTATCTTCCATTGAAAGTTGTTTCAATTTTTTTCGTATTATTACCTAACACAGAGTACGATAATAAAGTGCCTTGAAAATCGCATGTTAGCACTTAAAATCTTACTTTCGTCAACTTTATTCTAACTTTTAAAACGGACACAACAATAAATTTTTCGAAACTCCAATTTTAATTTGGTGCATTTCAGAAAATCGTTGAGTGTTTTCAACTGCTTTAACATAAGTTAGTGTTTTTCCTACTGTTTATCATATATTGTATCAGTTAATATTGACATACTAAAGTGTTTTTTAAATAATGATAATTTAAGTATTTATGAATACCTATAAACCAGTTTGTTTTTTTTTAATAGGAAAATTAAGATTGCATGATTAATTTTAGTCTTTATGTAACGCATCCTTGGAGAAATTACTTTTAAAGGGTTAATTTATTCTATATCTGACGATAAGCAGATGACACTATTTTATTCCTGATATAATTGAAATAATATGTCCATTGTTTTAAAAATTAAGAATATACTAAGCATGTGAATTAAACGTGTTTGTTTGTTGATTGTATAATGGAAATTTAATTATTTAGTTAAAATAAATATAAATTTATTTGTTTATTAAAAGTTAAAAAAAATTATAAACGATTATTTTTCTAGTTTTAATGTTGAATAATCGTGAAATTATCTCAACATTATAAAAGTAAAAAGAACCTGTTATTTTTTTAATGTTATTGTACAATTAAAGCATGTTTTATTTTTATTTTAATTATATTACAACAATAATAATACAAAGTGTGTTCCACATAATTTTCACTAGTATTAAGATATTTGTGGTACAGTGGAAGATATATCTGAATAACCACTTCATGATAATTCTGATATCCAAAATTACACAGATCTTGTGATGTTGTTGTAGTATTGCCTTCTAATGATAGCTTTAGTTTTGGTATACAGGGAGGGATATTCCACTTGTTTCCAACAAAATGACGTAACATAATTTAGGGTTTGATAAGTACTGTACAGTTGAGCATTGTCGTAAGCAATAAAGGACCGTCTAAATATACTCCTTGAAAATGGTGACATGATTTTCCGGATAGAAATTGTTTCATTGAGTTTTTCGGAGAACTAGCCTATATGTCTCAATTTCACCGAATATTTTTTTTTTTTTTTTTTTTTTTTTTTTTTTTTTTTTTTTTTTTTTTTTTTTTTTTTTTTTTCCAGTGTAAAGAGAGGCAATGACATCTCATCACCAGAGACGATTTGATTTTTAAAAAAATTCATGTATTATTGCGTGTAAAGTCTAGCAAACAGGGTGAGCTTATCTTCTGATAATGTTATCGTTGTGACAAAACAGCGTCACAACAAAATTTAAAATTTGAGAAAATTCACAAGAAAAAACGAAAGTAACAGTTTGATTTCAAAAAGTTTTTTATTTACAACCTGTACAAAATCATTATTATTGACTAATGACACCCCCCCCCCACTTCTCATCATGCATGCTTTTGTTAAACAATTTGAATTTCACCGTAAAAATTCGCTAAGATACCAATGGATCTCTGCTGACTTCACATTTCTTGCGTTCTAAAAACGTATAAAACGTCCATAGTTTACGTTCTCTCAACTGTCTTAAACATGTTAATCATACGATATAACTGTTTTTGTAATGGGGTTTGAAGTTAAATAATATTCGGAAGAAGTCAGGGCGCATGTGCATTTAGACACCTGAAGCAGTCTAGCGGCCACGTTTAGAAACGGTAGTTTCATAACATGCCTTTTAAATTATTTATTAATAAGTTTGTTATATTGTCTATAAACAATTTGTACATGTACAATATAAAAAAAATCGTTGATTATTTTGTAAATGTATAAATTTAAACATATTTAAACGTTAGTTTGAATGTGTAGATTAGTTTAATTGGTTTGTTTTTAGAGCAAACAGAAAATTAAACTGTTCTTGTTTAATATATAATATTGTAATTTTTTTCGCATGTAAACATTGTAATAAATCAATAATCAGAATAAACGTTACCAATTTTAAAGTACAGGGTAACTTCAAATTTCAGTTGATCTAGTTCTTAACCAATTTGGTTTAAACGTTACCACAATGAAATTTAAATTTCCTTTTTATATAACGTTATGCTTTCTTCATACTTTGATAGTTTGAGACCTTATAAGATTTTGTTAAACTACATGGAACTGTTTATTTTGTTAAATGTTAAATTAAGGGATTTGTGCAAAAAATAATTTGAATAAAGTGATAACTAGAACATTGTTTTATTTATTGTGTTTTTATTATTAGTAATTTTATTGTTGTATTTGTATTGTTTAGTATATAATAAATTTAATATAAATAAATTCTGTTATTTTCTATTAGTTGTTTATTTGTTTATTATATTTCCTTAATAGTAAATTAAATCTAAGCATTAAACAATATCTAATTTAAGGAATGAAAAATCTCCAAACCACAGTAAAATACTAATAACACAAAGACTGTATAGTTATGTTTATTCTACCTTATATAGATTTCAATAGCACTGCTATCATTTAAATGTGCTATTGAAATGTACATAAGATAGAATAACCATAACTCCACAGTCTTTGTGTTTTTAGTGTTTTATTGGGAATTTTCTTTCATTGTATATTCACCAAAGTGCTCTAGTGATTAGTATGAATATCTAATTCAAACCATAATGAAAATTAAAAAACTATTCTTTTGTGCATAATAACGTTCTAAGGGGGAGGGGGTGTAAATAAATAACTGACAATCAGACTGAAGGTCAGACATATTGTAAAAATGTAACATTATTTTCTTATACGTAAATGGTAAAGGGAGATGAGTAAATTTACAAGATGAGTAAAAAGTTATGACGAGTTGTTAGACGAAAGATCAATTTTGAAGTTCAATTCGGATCCAAAAAAGTGATTTTTACTGATTTATATTTATTTTTACCAAAACGGTTGACTGAATTTTGCCAAATTTGTTTATTGGGTAATATCTTTATAAATGTTATATACAATTATTAATTTAATGACGCTATAAATTTGCAGGTAGCTAGCATAAAACCGTCATACCTCAAAATTACAATTTCCTCAAAAACCAATCCACCGATTTTGATAATATTTTACAAAAATTAAACCACTAAGGATAAAAAAAGCGTATTCTCATCTCCCCCCAAAAATACTATACTTGAAAATGTCAAATATCTCAAAATCATCACCTGCCCAAAGTATTGTTTTTGAAAGAAATTGATATCCGTCTGTCATTTGTCGTCTGCAATGTTCTACAATGAATATTATTTAACTTATATCAAGCAGTCGTTGTTTAGAAGATTCTATTATTTTGGCATAGTTGTTTCGGCATATATTATACCATCATCAGGTGATGATTACATTACACATATACGTATATAATTGTTACTGTAGTAGACGTCAAAGTATTAAATTAGTATAAACAATCTAATAGTTGACGCTACATTATTAAAATTTACTTTAGTCAATATTATTACTGTTAGATCAGTGGGTCTTACCCGGAAGGGTTGTTTTATAAATTTTTCTGAACCTTGTAAATGTGTATCTGGGACTATGAAAATGCCCCGATATTTTCGGTACGTTTGAAATGATGAAACTGCCCCGCTCATTAAAGAGTATCAAGAAGACATATGTAGAGTGTTCCATATGTCCGCCATATAAATTTTAAAATAGCAACCTCTTCGTCGGACATCCCGAGAGATTCCACAAATAAAACGTATAATTTCCTCAGAATTATACTACATTTCAACCAATAATACTATAAATATTTAAACATAACCATTAAGAGTTGCACAGTTCTTTCAAAGACATTGTTGCATTTTCAGTAGGGTTTCTGCGGTACAATGGGTACAAAGCAGACAGGCTTAAGGGGTTGAGAGGGAGGTTATGATACTATTCATCTATCTCATTCATCATTGGCTGACAGCAACGCGATTGTGCGTGAAGTTACCAGGTAACATTTCTTTCCAGAATATAACGTTTTGATTTCTAACAATCTAATACTACTCAAAGAAGAAAAAAAATGTTCAATAATGTAACTGGAAAATGTATATTGTAATTGCTTGATTGTAATTAAATAAGAAATACTTTAATTAAATAAGAAATAATTTAATTAAATAAGACTGTAATCATGACAAGTTTCTCACTTATCAAACAATAAAACTAAAAGTAACGGAAAGTGTTTAGAAATAAACAAACAATTCTCTTTTGGAATTTTTGCCTATTATTTCGTATATGTGATAAAACGTATTTCAGCCATTCTTTTATAAAGTACACCTAATGTCAAAAAAATAATTTTTTTTTTTTTTCTAATTTCAACGCCTTGACTTTATGTATAAACATCCTTATAGTTCGTAAATATGAATAAAACCCTGATTTCCCCCCAATTTATCATTATAATATTGATTTCAGTATTTTTTAAAAAATAGGAATAGGCCCTATGATTTACAGCCTACAACTTTAACATAATATAGGCCTAGTGTTTTTCTCAGATTTATTATGGAAATTTGATAAAATATGAATTTTTGGGTTACTGGAATAACTTCTTTAATTTAATTATTTTCCATTTGTTTAGCCAAAACTGTAGTTAACTATGGATTATCTTTAAGTTCATAAATAAGAAGTATTTTTTCATATATTATATTTTTTCTACCTTCCACTACACGTGTCATGTCCGTTACAAAACGATGTCACGTCCGTGACGACAGGAAACTTTTTTTTTCTCTCAACAGAAATAAAAGAATAAAAACTAGATATTATGGTTATAAAGATTATATATTAAGCAATAAAGTAATATTTTATTTTATACCCTAACTGTAAATACTTAACAGAATTTTTATAAGACTTGCCGAACCTCAGAAGACAGTTGAATTTCTTGTCACGTCCGTTACAGCCAATTAAAGTTTAATAATACCTAGACTAATACAAAATCATGCCACATGAAATTAGGCATGCAGTTAAATAACCTTCATTCCTTTAGGCTCAGCAAAGAAAATATTTGCTAGTGAATAATTTTTACTATTTTTTTCTACTGTAAAGTCATATAATTGTCACGTCCGTTACAAAAGAATGGCTGAATTATGAATCTTATTAAAGGTACTGTACCTATTTAAATTTGTTTTGGTCTCTTTTTTAAAGATATATTTATAATCAATTTTTAAATGATGGCAGGAAATTTTCTTTTACATTTTTTTAACAATTACTACAGAACGATAATTTTCGTTTACTTACTATTTTTCACGTTGATTTTGTTATTAATATTCTTTATTCCACTAAATTTGAACGAAATTGGTAGAGTGATTTTTGAGAAATTACGTATCTTAGAATAACTTTTCTTAATATAAACGCGTCCTTTGAATCGTATTCGTTTAAAATCATGCTTTTAATAACGATGGTCAGAGTTTATTTGTTTACCAATTAATTATTACTGAACCGTTATATTTTTTATAAGCGATTTTGCACACGGATTAGGGTCATAAACGTTCATATCTCAATAAAATTTGAACGAAATCGGTAGAGGCGATTTTAAGTTATCAGGTATTTAAATTAGCCTCATATCCCATTTTTGTTTTTGTTTTTACCAAAACTCAAGAATACTTTTTTGGGGGGAAGGGGTTTCCTAGAGACTTGAGCAAATAGGTTTTTAGAATATTGTAAATTTTAAAAAGTGTAATTTTATTATTTGTTATTACCAAAAATGGAGACGAATTTCGTATAAAACTATAAAACATTTCTCAAAACCTATTTAAAAATAAAGATATCTCCCCCTTCTACTTCACCAAAAGTGTTTTATATCTTATTTTTATGTGTTTAGAATATTGTTTACAAGCTCCTAAGATCTATAATTTTAACGTTAGATACATATACGCGAGGAAATTAGTGACCATGAAATTAGGAGTAAAACAATAAAGTTAGAAGCTGAAGTGTGTGAGCCCAGAAGCGCATACCACCAGCCCCCACTCAAAATAGAAAAGAGGAGAATCTATCCACCATCAGCTGTGATGCTACCCCGTGCGAATTATTGCTGGAGCGCACTCAGGAGCAAGCTTCAGAGTAGGACCCACCAGAGTCTTCCATGCTCCAGTGGTACCAATATGACAACTATAAATAGCTGCCTTAAGGTCTAGACTGGTCACCGGCCAAACTGCTTGTAGTCGCGAACACGTTGCCTAAGGTTTCAGATTCCTTTCATATCCTGCTCTGAGTCACCTGGTATTCCGTACCTTAGGTAATTAATTAGTGACCAATGAAATTTTAGATATGAGGTCCATTTCTTAGCAAAAAAGCGATAAAATTCTTCAATTCTTTTTTTCATATGGCGATGATGATTGCCTTAAAATAACAAAGAAAATATATTAACAAATATTATTGATTACTCTTTTTTTTCGTGTAGTCTTGAGCTTAATCCTCATCTTTAAAACTTTCAGATCTCTCTTGATAAAATTATTGTTCTTTCTTCCGACTCTGACAATATTTAAGGACAACGAGTCTTCATTGTATATTCATTTTTTAATAAACAATGCTAACCGAGAGGTTTTTATCAAGAAAATCAATATTATAGGTAAGGCAAATGATGTTGATATCTCTAACAGTTTATATTTTAGCGTGGGAAGATTTATTTTAAATGAATTCATTTTCAGTATCCAGGTCACTATTATTCTAAAATAAAGTTTCGTACCTTTGTTTCCGTCAAGTCACCTCTTTTTTGTAATCCTAACGCGTTTCGAGACTTTTATCCCATCTTCAAACACAGGTATATTAATGTAAATTACTCGACCGAGGTCGTCAAACACTAAAATTATTCATAAAACACACATATCACATTAAAAGTCCGCTTTGGTGTACACCTTCTGGCTACCGGACGTCAACTGACCATCTGTTATCTTCTCAACAAAGCCAATATACTAAATTCTCATCATATCTCGGAACTAATTAACTTATTGGAAGTAATACTTAAAAAGAAATTTTTTAACCATAATGGAAAATATTACGTCCAAAAAGACGGTCTAGCAATGGGATCGCAACTTTGAGGTCTTTTAGCAGAGATATTTGTAAACAATTTTGAAAACGAATTTCTATTATCCAATTCGAACAAGTATTACAACCAAATTATATATTACACCAGATATGTAGATGACACATTTATAATTTTTAATGGAACTATTAGACAAATAGAAAATTTAAAAAAACTACATTTTTGCAATAAACCCAAAAATACAGTTCACACTGGAAATTGAAGAAGATAACAGTTTATATTTTCTAGACATAACTGAGAAAAAACAACAAAACAAATTCCCTTATAAGATATATAGAAAACCTACCACAACTGACATCACTATACATTCTGACTCCCACCATCCCCTACCTCAAAAAATGGCAGCCTATAACAGCATGATCAACAGACTAATGCCAGTACCAATGGAGCCTTGTGATTTTCAAGAAGAGCTAAATACGATCAAATACATCGCCATAAGAAACGGATACAGAGAAGCTCCATAATCGACAAACTTCTCTTAAAACACAAAGTAGATCTAAATCGCACCCCAAAGAGAAAACAAAACCTGTCTATGTATCAACTGAATATGGCAGCATCCTACCTACAATAGTCACTTCTACCTTCCATAAACTTAACAGAATAATAACCTTCCGAACTACTAACATCATTAAACAACTTCTTCACCCCCAAAACCCTAAGACCCTTAGAAAACCAAACTGGCGTGTATAGATTGACATGTAATGATTGTGAAAAGGTATACATAGGCCAAACTGGGAGAGCGTTTTAAGACTCGATTTAAAGAACACTTGCCAAAAAGAACAATTTCAGTTAACAAATCGAATTTTGCACGCCATCTAATAAACAATAACCATGGTTACACGGACCTACAGAATAATCTGAAAGCAATCAAAATATGTTCTAAAGGTAGATATATGAATGCAGTCGAGGAGTAGGAGATTTATAAGGCGTTCAAATCAAGAAATGCAAATGGCGAACATCGACTATTGAACGACTAACTAAATTTCGACTCAAATACATTGTACGACACGGCGATAAGAATTCAAGAAGCACGCGATAAGAACAGGTTCGGAGTGCGCGAGATAAGAGATGGTCAGTTGACGTCCGGTAGCCAGAAGGTGTACACCAAAACGGACTTTTAATGTGATATGTGTGTTTATGAATAATTTTAATGTTTGACGACCTCGATCGAGTAATATAAATTAATATATCAGTGTCTGAAGATGGGATGAAAGTCCAGAAACGCGTAACGATTACAAAAAGAGGTCACTTGACTGAAACAAAGGTAAGAAACTTTATTTTATTTTAAATAATTAACACAAATAACAACAAATGATAGTTTGGTTGTTTATGAACAAATTCCCACCTATTATTTTTATTTCAGTAGTAAGATTGTAGACCGTCGCATTGATAAGATTCGTAGTTATTCGCCTGTTATCACGCCAGCTTACTAGTTGCGAGTTTTGTTTGTTTTAAATTTTAACTCAATAAAATAAATTTAATTCTTCCTTCCCCGTCAAGTCTACGTATTAAAATATAAACTAGGTGAGAACGTCTCGGGTGTTTTTTATTTTAAATCTCGCGATGAAAAAGAAAAACTTGGCACCCCATAGTGATATGCAAAAGGGTCGCCTATAAAATAGGGCTGCGTTTTCATATAGTGGCAAAGGTCTGCATTTTGCATCTATACTTGTCGTGTTCTGCATAGTAAGTACTGTCTTCCCTGACCTGTTTGGTTTTTATGTAAGGATTTAATGGTTGACAGGATTTTTAAAATTCAGGACCGAACGTTTTTATTTGCGTTTGTGTAAGGACGGGAAACAATTACGATATTTATTCTCCCCTTTATTATTGCCCTTTTTTGTTTCGACTAATTGCAATGTATTCTGTAATTGTTTATTGACTAAACTTTGGAACTAATTAGAATTTACTTTTACACGTGTATAGAGAAAGTTATGTGATGGGTACAAAAATTGACAGAGTTTTAGCGTTTTGAAATCTTCTCAGTTCAAGAAAGTACTTTATAAATTATAAAAGTATTTTATAGTATATTTCCTGCTCTACAGAAAAAAATCGTAAAATGTTTAGTGTGCAGTGCTCTACAGCTAAAACTAATATTTAGATGAAGTTTGATATGTGGGCATATTTTAATCATATCTTGGTTGGCGTTTTAAATTTTTGTGTATAATTGAAAACTCTGTGTGCTACGTAATTTTATTTTTTTTCAAAATCGGAAATAATGTTTTTAATGAAATTTTGTCGAAGTGTTCCTTCTAAGGACTGAAACAAAGATTTTCATCTATTCTCAATTGTTGCTATGTGAGTGCAAAAACAAAATCAACCACGATGCCGCTATAAAAGACATGTTTTCTTAAAATCGGCTAAATCGATTTAGTTGAAATTTTAGTGAAATATGAAGATTTATGACCAAATCCTTGTAAAAAAATCACAAATAGGATCTGGAATAATTAAAAAAAGTAATTCTTGTCGGTTGACATTAAAAACTTGATTTATTGGAAAAGGATTTAAACAAGCGGAGCAAGAGCAAGCGCATTTTAATTAACGCCTGTTCAATCTACACTATAGGAGTGAGTGCCAGCCAGTAGGCAGAGCCGAGACTCAAGAGAAGAAATATCTCTATATATAAAAAGTTAAAAAATACTGACTGATCACGAAATATCTGGATTCAAGAAGCCTAGAGCTATGAATTTTTTAACATGTTTTAGGGTAGGTCCGTAGGCGCGTACGAAGAAAGGGTTTTTAAAATGTTCTACTCCAAGGGTGTTTTTTATCCCTAAAACAAGTGTCATATCTTTGTTACTTAAGAGTAGATTTTGATCAAAATTGGTGTGTTGGTGTATTTGGCCATAATTTATTATCATAGCACCACCATTAGGGTTGTGCTAAAAAAAGAAGTTATTTATAAAACAATCTAAACTATCGCCAGGTTAAACTGAGGCATTAGCTAGTTTTAAATAAAATGTCTCAAGTTAGGCAAAGCTTCTTCTAGGTTAAGTTAATCTTTTCAAGTTTATTACATTCAAGATTTTATCAATTGATAAATAGAGTTGATACATATTCGAAACGTCAAGTAAACAAATGACGAGATCAGCCCCAATAAACTATAATAATAATACACCTCTGAAACGGTTAAAGATATCTAAATTAGACATTCGGTAACAATGCTACCGGAAAGTAAGGCTAATTAACTGAACAGTGGACACCCTTTAGGCCTTCAACTGGGAATGAATTGTTGTTACAATTTGTTGTCTATTTCCACTAATAGTGTTTTAGAAAATATATGACGACTTTCAATTCTCTTTTATTTTCTCAACGGGTTTTTCATATCATAAACGAATTAAATGGCGTTCTTCAGTCAAAAAACAAGTTGATATTTGCCATTGCACAGATCCACAAATGTAATGTCCTAAAGTTGGTTTCTTGTGCCTTGGTAGACCAAGGAGTCTTATCCAGCAAAGTTTGTGACACAGGTTACCTAACCTCATATACAGGGTGAGTCAGACCACCCGTGCAGTACTTATAGCTGTCTTACAAACTTACTTTAACACTTTTTCATTCTCATTTCCCCCTAATTTGGCTCCACTGAATCAAATGAAATTAATTTCAATTTTGAAAAATGCCCCAAAAGGGCCCTTTTTGGGGGTAGGGGTGCTTTTTGAGGAATTTTGAAATGTAAACATGGGTTGTGTGATACATCATTTTAAAGGTCTAATTACCTTGAACATTTTGGCGCAATCAAAAGTTAATTATCTTTAACCGTATGTACAGGGTGTACCAAAACGTATTGAAATTGGACTTTAAAATAAAATACCGTATTATCCTAACTACAATACGGAACAGCACCAGATTTTTATCCAAGCTTATTATTGAGCTATTCTTTAAGAAAACGTGTGGTACGGGCATTTTTCACTGAATTTTGAATATTTTAAAAATGCTCAAAATTGAAGAATTTAAAAAAGCCTAAAACTCAAAATTCTTAAATAGCAACTTATAGCAAATGTTATATCAAGTAAAAGGTCTTTTAAACACAAACATTTTTTGTATTTTATTTTTTTATCTATCTCTTACTGTTAAAAAATGGCAGCCAAAAAACTTAATTATGGCAGTTTACAAAATTTAACAAATTACTTTTATTTGAACAAAAAGGTGTTTATGATTAAATAAACAGTCTCTGTTATGTAATAAGAACAAAATTCAACTTGTTTTTATTTTTCAATGTGGCCCGATACTTTGGTAGTAGTTGTCCATGTTTATCTTTAAAAGATAACAATGATTCATGCACATGCACAATCTCAATGCAGGCTTGGACTAGAAAGGTACTTTGAACCACCCTCAACAGGCTTATCACTTGCGATATGCTGACTATTTATCTGACAAATATGATTTGGCTACCCTTAGTTAGTTCATTGGTGTCTGCTGTGAAGGACGTACTGCTTGTGCTTTTTCGACATGCCGTACACAAATGCGGAGGCATTCGATATGCTAATGGTGTTAGGCGAATGTTTCCAAAACTATGCGGCTTCTGCAAGAGTGTATGCCGAGCGGTATCCAGGTAGAGAAATTCAGTCTCGAATGGTCTTTAGTAGACTTGCTAGTCGAGTTCGTGAAAAAGGACAGGTACAACCTGACAGTAATAAAGGAAAATCGCTTGAAAGGCCTGTAAGAAGTGATAGGGCACCAGAAGTATTGGCAGCAGTTCTACTAAACCCAAGAGAGTCTTCCAGAAGAATAGCTCTTGATTCAGGTATAAGCCAAACGTCAGTGATGAGGATCCTGAAAGACAGTAAAATGCATCCCTACAAGATGTCACTGCACCAAGAACTTCATGGTGATGATGGCATTCAAAGAATGAATTTTTGTTTGTGGGCCAGAGAACAGTTGCAACGAAATGAGCACTTTTTTCGTAATGTACTATGGTGTGACGAAGCTACATTTCGGAGCAATGGCGAAGTTAACCGCCACAACATGAGGTACTGGGCTCATGAGAACCCCCATTGGATGCAAGAGGTTGACAACCAGAGGTACTGGACTGTGAATACCTGGTGTGGTATTGTTGGCGGGAAAATTGTAGGTCCTTTTTTCTTTGCAGGACACCTGGATGGAGTGACTTATAACAATTTTTTAATTAATCACTTGCCCAACTTATTAATAGATGTACCTGACGAAGTTGTTGACAGCATGTGATTTATGCACGATGGTGCTCCGGCTCATTACTCTCACGACGTACGACTAACGCTTGATGAACAATATCGTGGAAGATGGCTTGGAAGAGGTGGTCCAGTTAACTACCAACCAAGATCCCCTGATTTGACCTGTATTGACTTTTACTTATGGGGTAGGCTGAAAGACCTAGTATATGGTTTACGACCGACAACACCCGAAGATATGATGCAGCGCATCCGGAATGCTGTAAATTCGATCAGCCAGAAGAAGTGTTGCGAGCTGTAGATAACTTCAGTTCCAGAAATGAAGTGTGTTTAGAAAATGATGGACTACAGTTTAAGCACCTGTACTAGCAAAATCAGTGAAAGATAAGGTTATGGCTAGTCCAGTGGACCTTCAGAGCTGTGAAGGTAACATTGTAGGAAAACTTTTTATTTAATATCATGTACAATTAATTTGTTACATTTTGTAAACTGGCATAATTAAGTTTTTTGGCTGCCATTTTTTAACAGTAAGAGATAGATAAAAAAATAATATACAAAAAATGTTTGTTTTTAAAAGACCTTTTACTTGATATAACATTTGCTATAAGTTGCTATTTAAGAATATTGAGTTTTAGGCTTTTTTAAATTCTTCAATTTTGAGCATTTTTAAAATATTCAAAATCCAGTGAAAAATGCCCTTACCACACGTTTTCTTAAAGAATAGCTCAATAATAAGCTTGGACAAAAATCTGGTGCTGTTCCGTATTGTAGTTAGGATAACACGGTATTTTATTTTAAAGTCCAATTTCAATACGTTTTGGTACACCCTGTACATACGGTTAAAGATAATTAACTTTTGATTGCGCCAAAATGTTCAAGGTAATTAGACATTTAAAATGATGTATCACACAACCCATGTTTACATTTCAAAATTCCTCAAAAAGCACCCCTACCCCCCAAAAAGGGCCCTTTTGGGGCATTTTTCAAAATTGAAATTAATTTCATTGGATTCAGTGGAGCCAAATTAGGGGGAAATGAGAATGAAAAAGTGTTAAAGTAAGTTTGTAAGACAGCTATAAGTACTGCACGGGTGGTCTGACTCACCCCGTATATATTGTGTATGTTACTGTTTTCTAAAGGTCGGCTAGATGTAAAGGGTGACCCAAAAATGGGTCACATACCTTTTTTTATTTTAACATACCTTTTTAAAATTCGGTACACATTTATCTAACACAAATATTAACTGTTTTAAAAAAATCAGAATTTTATTTTATAAATTTCAAAATGGCGGCAATTGTAATTTTTCCGTTCTAGGTCGGAAAAATTTCCGTTCCGGACACTATCTCTATACAACAATAATTGTTTATTAAATCAACAGTTAACCTCAAAAATACAATTGTAAACTATAGCGTTATATTTGTTTTGTTATTTGTGTTTTTATTCACTTTCTGGCTAATTATGTTGAATACGAAGGAGATGTTGAAATAGACATTCCTGAGGACATTTTACTTGAAGCCTTTGGAATTACATCAGAATTACTAAATTCAAAATCTATATTAAGATTGGAAAAAAGAGTAGGAAGAATTTTGGAAATTGGGCGAGCATAAGAACATAAAAACTGTAAGTGATAATGTCCTTCTTGTTTATGTACTGTATGATTTAAATATTGTTTGCTAAAACGTTGTCAATTATGAAAGAAAACACAGATGTAAGTCATTTCCCACAAATTGATTTTTTTCCCTACTGCTTACAAACATAAAAAAAAGAACTATGTTTTAACCTCAGTTTTAACAAGTTACACAATTCATCCTTGAAGCACCGAATGCGAAATGATTCACCGAATGCACCGAATGCGAAATGGCCTATTAAACCGGCCCTTAGCGTAAATCGTAATCTAAAATTTTAATGGAGGGGTGGGAGGAGGGCTTATATACAAATTTATCTCCAATAAGATATTTAAAAAAATATTTATAATGAACGCAATTTTTTTCTTCTAAGTTTAGGTAGAATTGACATTTCTCGATGAAAGCAATGCATGTTATATTTGGTTTGTAGATGGATATGCGAGAAACTTAAAACATTATTTAATTTAATATTGGTTTTAAAAATAAAACGAATTAAATTTACGTATTTGGTATTTATAACCTACTATAAACAGTGAACTTTATGGTTATACTTATGAGTGACGTCTATGAGTCAGAAATAGCTGAGATGAATGTGAGTGACATGCATCTACCCTAGATCAGCTGTTTTGACACCTACTAAATGTAATCACCTAGAAGTGACATAACCTCAAAGACAACTTAAGTCAGAGATAACATGGTAGATATACAGAGCTTAACACTTACACATTACAAGTTACACTTTCGATTTCACTAACACCAACGCCTTGTACTGCCACAGGGCGAAAGGAAAATCTATTTATGGAACCGTACTTCTAACATCAAACGTGTTGGACAAATTTAATTAGTGAGCAAAGATTTGTTAGAACAATTAAAATAGATTTATTTTAATGTATGTTCTTTCCATTAAAGAACTTATATTAAATTATATTTATGTATAGAAATAAATTATGAACAAACTTTCTCACTAACCATCCCCAAAATCAATAGCATCAACCAAAATTATTCTTTAACAAAAGTGTTAATCCAGTAGTCGATCAAAATGTGAAAATAAACTATGTACACCATCTTTAAAAACACATTTTTATATATTTTATTAGGGAATGAAACTTGTTTCGATCGTTCTATAAGCCCGTCCTCCGCGAAAATCGTATTTGATTACATATTTGAATGAAGCTGGTTATAGTTAATTAAAACTGTAATAGTATTTCACACGAGGATTTGATTAGTTAATTTTCCCACTTCACTAAAATTTCAACAAAATCTGAAGAACCGGTTTTGAAAAATTAAGTCTTTTAAACAGCCTCACTTGTGAACGTTTTTAGTGTGTCGGTCTTATTACAGAAACTTGAATATTATGGTTTAAAAAAAAATATGGTAAGTTAGGTTCAAATCGAATTTATAAAATAGAAAACAAATTATTTTTATAGGCCTACTCATGGTTTTATAGCATTTCATATAGGAGGTCGTCTTCAGTGGAGTTCCTCATCTCTAGTAATTCAAGTGACTTTTGGAGTTTAATTTTCATCCAAAATAACGCCCATAAATTTCACCTATGTTTTGGATTTTTTTCTTTACATTAATTTTGATTAGCAATAATCAATCCGTTTTGGATTTTAATTAATATATGGATTTTAATTAAACGTCCATTTGATATACACCAGCATAAATTATTTAACTGGTAAACATATTTCAATATATTGATGTTTTTAATTTGTCATGTTATTTTTAAAATAAACACAAAATTACGATTTCGTAAAAGTCGGCTTTTAAAATTCTGATGGATTCTACTTCAAGCTTTGCAAATTTGAACATGGTATTAGTTTCTAACTGTAGATATAAAACTATGAAGTATCGTTCCATTTTGCAGTACCGATAAAATCGTTTACAAACTTTTACTTATAGACAAATCATGTTTGCAAAAGAATATTTTGAATAAAATTATAACTTTTAATTCTTATAAATTGGTAATCATTTTTGTAGATTGATTTAATTTGGATAATAAAGGGCTATTCAAAAACCAGCCCTTGCACCTCGACCTATTGTGCATCGAAAGCCTCCTCATTTTATCTTAGCAGATTTGTCCCCCTTACGATTTTAAGCAATCTACTATCTACCTCTTCCTACGGTAGTTCCCACAAATTTGGAATCCAAAAACCTTTCGCCTCTTAATTAGGGCCTCAAAATTGAAAATTATGTGGTCTGCAGTCTCCTCGTCCTTCCCGTACATTTTCACCATGATAAGCTCCTATCCTGTGCAAATGCACTCTCGAAACAGTGTCACATAATAAGTCCAGTAACTTGTCTGAGTTGTCCCACCTCGAGTCATTGTTGTCCTCTCAACACTACCTGAAGGGATGTCCATAATAAATGATTTACTATGATTGTGCTACTTAAGGCTTCCCCAACTTTGTTGATGTTTTGCATGAACCCACCTATTTATAACCATCTTGGCCAGACACAAGGATATTCCTTCAGCTGGTTCAGGTCCTACAGACGCTGATGCAGAGCCCCGTTTAGCTGGTTTGTCTGTTTTCTACCCCGGCACTCAGTGCAAAGTTACCAGGTTTTCCTGGGATAAAGCATTTAGGTTCTCTCGGCATTCCCATACCAGACTAGATTTTATGAGTGTCTCCAAGTTCAATAATTTCACCCTAACTATCTGTACACACGTGGATACGGTTTTTCTTAAAGTCTCGTCTCAAACTCTCCTATAATCAGTAATCATTACAACGATTTTTGTATTTATAACGGGTAACGGGTATATTCGATAGATAGGAATATACTTAAATGTAGTCTTTGAATATCATTACTTTGGAAAACGTGTTACCCATTACCAGACATTAATCTTAAATACCTTAACCTCTTCTGACCCAATACCACGCTGGGTAACCAGCAGTTAATGAGTTCACCAGTAAAATTAATATAGCGTCACTAAATCAATAATTAATAAAACACTCCACTTAACACTTAACCAAATTGAAGTAAATCCTTCTTAATTCTAAATTGACTCAACTCCGAAATGTAAAAAATTCAAGGGTCCGACATAATTGTCCGGGCTTTCAGACTAACTTACAAAACGGGCTACAACAACAACTGACCATCATAATTTGGAAAAATAATATAAATTAAAAAATAAATGGTTGGCAGTTGCAACTAAATTGTTGTTCAATATGGCGGACACACTTGACTGTGTTTCACAAATTTTGCTCAAATCAGGAGATTCATCTGCCAATAATATTGGAGACTGCCAATAGTATTATGTTGGTGTGAACTGTGGAAACGAAACGAGCGGCCCTAGAGGCAACAGATGTTCTTCTCAGAACCCTGACTGCAACCAGATTCAAACACGACTGTTCGTTCCAACCGTTATGAACGTAACTTGAAAGCATCACGTATTTCCCCTCATATTTATATAAAATTATCAGATAATACTGAAAATTTATAATTTGTGTTTTCTACAAAAAGTTTGCATTTTTATTAACTAATTCCCGTTTGTTAGATAGGTTTATAATTACATTTCAATACGAAAATTCTGAAATAATGCAGTCGACAGTCTCTTTCCGAATCCAACCCTTCCCTACTAGTCATTGAAGTATTTTTTTAAATAAAAAACAAATACATTTTAAATAACAATTATCTTTCTATCGATTTTCTTTTTAAATCCAATTGTAGCTACTTTTTTCGGCTTCGCACGGGCATCTTCAGGTTATCTATGTTCACAGTGACTTTTACACACTAAACATCACAACATTGAATATTTATGTTTATACACGTCAATATTATAAATATTAAAATTTACAATAACACAAATAAATAAAAGAGGATTATGGTTAGATGTTTTTCCTACAACTGTCACATTCGTATGAGATTGTGTTTTTATAAATTTATAATTCGACCTGTACTTATGTACCAATACAAATATTAAATTTGTAATACAAATAAAAAAAATGTAAGTAGAATGTAATATGTATAGTAAAATGTCAACGACATGTGTACAAATAAATATAAAAAAGGGCCCTAAGAGAGTGGAGAAAGGGTATTCATATGTAATACGAATATTAAATGATGTTATGATACATAGTGTGTTTGTCATTGTGAACACGGAAAGCTCTTAGTTATTACAAATTTACAAACAAATCACAGGTTAAAATGAATAATACAAATCAATTTGTAATACAAATAACAAAATGTAAGTAGAATGTAATATGCATAGAAAAATGTCGACGACATGTGTACAAATAAGTAAATATCAAAAACAAGGGCCCTAAGAGGGTGGAGCAAGGGTAGTCATATGTAAGGGTAATTAAGCCCAACGAGCGTGTTGTACAGAAACCACCATCTCGTTCTAAATCTTTTAAAAAAATAGAGGCAGAAAAAAGTAGCAATTACAAGCGCGTCCACGTTTACCCTTCTTGGGGTGGGCCCACCTGTGGTGTAGGGGTGTGGGAGGGCATACGTTGGAAAAGATGGTATGACGCTTTGCTCCCTGAATTACCATTTTTATATCATTTCCCTTTCTGGAATCAGTAAAAAGAATTCCACCCTACACAAACAAAAGGGTTGAGAATATAAAAATAAGCACTGGTTGAGGGCTGCGAAAGAAAGGAGGAAAGGTGGGGGGTTGGAAACACAAGGGTTGAAAAATTAGTACCCCGTTTAAGGTGTATAAAGGATAGAGGGAGGTATGCAGGTGGCACCATGCGGCGGGAACTGCTACAACTACGAGGACGTGACCGGAGACTTAGCTAAGTTCGTGACAAACTTGTACTTTTAGAATATATTATAAGTTGTATAAGTAAAGGTAGCGTACTTTAAGTTATTTATAAATATGTAGACTAGTGTGTTGTTACAGGGAGCATTAAAGTCTCTTTAGATTCAGTCTATGTTTAATGTATAACATAGGATCAACTTAGTGTAATTTCGAAATCGTCAAAAATAGGTGTACAGTATATCAAAAAATACTGATCCCACCATTTTAATTTCGACAAGTTGGATAGATACAAGTGAAAAACTTATTCATGCTTATGTCTCCAATCTTATCACTTTTTTATCGATAAGTAAAAGTGATAACAGATCGGAATTTGGTCATAAATATACAAAATATCATTTGCATAAAACAAATTTTTATAGTTGTTATAACTACCTAATGAACTTTACATAATAAATTAGAGTTTTCTTCAAATTTTTCGGTAAATACATGTGCCTAAAATTAAAAGTATGGTTGGTACAGTAATATTTTATTTGTTTGAAATGTTTTAAAGATTTTCTAACTTCTAGGAGCTCCAAATAATACGTCTTATCTAAATTGTTGTGCACTGAAATGGGCGGTAAAATCGTGTTACGTTTCCCAAAAACTGAGAGAAAAACTACGTTCCACCGACAATAAATTATTATGAATTGTTAAAGACCCAAACAGAAAATATTGTAATTCTTGACTAATTTTATAACTAATTATTTTAAATGGTATTGCTGCTATGTTTTAAGTCCCTAAGAATACAAATATACAACTCACAAATTATTCTAATGTTGAATAAAGTTCTTAGTGACTACACTTGAGTAAACGTTTATCAAATTATGGACGAAAAATCGAGATTCATGATTATTTGGAACCTGTTGGTTAAGTAGTTAAAGCTCTCACTTTTGTGTATTCACGTGAAAGTTTAACAAATTTACGGTGTTGAACCTACATCGTGGGGTCGTGAGGGGAAAGTGGGAGCTACGATTTGTAGCGAATCCCGGACACAAAAACTAGAATTTCGATTGGATGACCGCACATCACCCAAGGATAAGCCATCTAGAAAGTCAAAGCCCATTACAAGTTGTTGAGCTAACAATTTTTTTTTTGAAAAATCTATACAACTTTAGTCAGACTTCATTTTGTTTTCGGTAATCAATAACATCCAAAAAGTATTGGGGGGGGGGGAAATGAACATTGAAGTTTTTGAAAGCTTCTAAATTTTGAGTTTGATTTTGTGTATGTTACAAAGTTTGTGCAGTATTTGTTGCAGTGTTAATTATTTAAACATAAACCAGTTTTTTTTGAAATTGTATGTTTCTTAAGCATTATTATGCAATTCAATAGAAACAATGTTGTAAATATAATTTTAGAAATTGATGAGAAAAATCGTTAAGGGTTTGCAGAAATAAATATTTATGCTGAAGGTCATTAACCTCTGAAAACCATCTAACAGATAGGTACAAGAAAATATTTAGAAGTCATGTCGCCAAGAAACAAGAAGGTCTTTAGCTGCTAATTGCCTTAATTGTAATAATCACTTCTGCTTATGTAAAAATACAAACTATTCACATAACCTAAAAATAATTATTGAGACTATGAAACAAATAATTTTTAACACAACATCCTTAATATAACGACCATTTTTAATCTATAATTCAGTTTAATTACAATGACAATCTTTACCTTGGCATTTTTTTTACAAATTTAAAACAAGGCAAATTAAAATATTGGAAGTTAAAAAAAGAGACAAGGGAAAGGACCTATAGAGAGAAAAGCTGGCAAGCTGAGGTAAACCTGTTATAATGTATTCTTTATTTTTAATCTATTGTACAGGTTTTAAAACATAAAGGAACATTAACGACTTATGAGTGTTTTTTATCAGAGATTCAGAATGTTTCTTTCCAATTTTTGCAATATTTAAATTAAAAAGTAAGAATTTTAATTTTAAAACTGATACAATTTTTAAAATAAATTGTAAAAATAGACGTCATTTTCACGAGTACAATAGTTTTAGGTAATCGATGATTTTTTTTAAATATGCCTAGAGGAAATAACTCGCTGGAGAAAGATCAGTTGACTTCCAATAGGTCTTTCAGTAGGTCCATTGTTGAGGTAACTGTATTGTGTAACTGTTGAAACGAAGAAAACCTTTCAATTCCTTCCATCATTGCAATTACTTGCATAAGATTATATTTACAATTGCTATGCATTGAGTGTGTTTAAAAAACAATTAGTTGTCGTGAAACAACATACTTAATTTTTGAGAATGCAGAGATTGTTGATGACAAGAGGATTTCACAACTCCAGTAGCTGTCATTTGTATTGTTACATAGCTAAATAATAGAAACATGCTTCATCTGTGTAATGAAATTAGTCCAAAGCTGTTATACTTTCTGGAATAAAATTGTTAAACCAATGACAAAGTCTGGTATTAAATTGTGTGACGCATGGTTTTTAGCATAAATAATAATTTAAAAACAATACCAATGGACACACCCTTTTGTTGAAATAAATTCCTTAGACAATTTCTTTGGAGACAGTAACAAACTTACTCTCATGTCTTCTATTGTCATATCATTTAAAACAGTGCGTCTTCGTACATGTTTACTACAAATATTTTCTAACGTGTGGACATTATAAGTCACCCTGTGAGGCTCACTTTGGTTAGTACGGCTTTACAATCCTGAAAATCTACACCTTTATTCTTGGATCAGATCTCTCTGTTTCATCTATCCTATTTCTTGAACAACACTTGTTCTTTTCCGACCCTAATCTATTAGAAAATCGAGAGATAGGTGTCTTTATTTTATGTTATTTTTTATAGGGCGATGATGACAAGAGAACCACATTATATATTTAAGAATGACGTCTATTTGAAATAATTGAATCCATTTATCTCTAAAACGATTTATTTTACACAAATTCACTAATATAATATATTTTAGTCTCTTACTGAAAACTACAACGATATTTTAATTGGAGGTTAAGAGACAAGAATTTATTTATCAAATATAGATTGTCGACAAAAAATAATTAGCCTACTTCCTCTTTGAGTAACACACTCTGTATTCCAGTCCACTTTAACAAGACTAACCAAAAAGGTAACATCATCTCCCAAATACAAAATAATAAATATAAAAATTATCCCTAATTAGAACGTAGTTATCCTGCAACATTCAATAAATTGTGTTTTGTTTTTAGACAATTTGATTTCAAAGGAATAATGACGAAGTTGTTTTTTCACCTTCAAACAAAACAAATCACCATAAAGCCCAAAACAGAATAAGACTTAACAAGTGAGGACCTTACATAAAAGACTTAAATCAAACAACACATCTAACAAATATCAACTAATCTCTACAAGGGGGCCCATGCACACCCAACACTGATCTATTCGTTCGGTACGACACAACGTTTGACAAACACAGAACGGCCACTGTCCATATTCACACGACCAACCTTGATCTCTCATTTGGGTCCATAAAGCCATGTATACCCAAATTTCACCGCTTTGCTTTCTAGCTTTGTTTCAGACCAAAAAGGTGCAGGCCAGTAGCCAAGCTGTCGCCACCATGACGCAGTTACATGCAGTCTAATCTTGCACGCTTCACGCTTATTTCAGGCAGCAGGAGAAGATGTAGTTTGTAGCTCCTCCAATAAATTCACTAACAAGGTAATTGTAAGGTAACTCTCACCCTTCACCTTGCACGCCACATCTACCAAACCTGGGCTCCTGCAATCTGTCGCGTGGTTTTACCTAACTGGACTCTGTGTCCCATCCAGACCTTTACCTTGCCCTTCGCGCGGATACAAAACGTTCTGCCTTTACCCACACTTACAATCTCGATATGCCCATGGAAAGAGCTTTTCAGATTGGTACATGGAAAACCTTTCCTGTTTCCTTGTCCTACGTGTTAGGGGTACTAACAGGAAGGAGGTGGTTTTTAGTAAGTTCACACTATTGGGAAAAGCGGATTTCTCCCTATCTGTCTTTTGAATATTTTCCACCTACCTTGTGAAAAAAAACCTACGGGCTCTACCGCACAACAAATGTAGTACCTTTGACTGTACTTTGAGTCACGGACTGTACATCCCTACGGCTACAATTTGTCTTTTCTAGTTCTATTTCAGTGACGGTCGCACTTCTTACGTGCTAACCTGCTATATCTCAATGAATATTATACTTTTCTTTTTAAATTTGACGTCGATATATTATTTTAATAGTATTGTAAATATTAATATTTACATTGTGACATCACATTTTTTTGTTTATTGAATTAATTTTAAAATGAGATAAAATTAGTAATTTTAGGATAAAAAGTGGAGGAGATATGTGAGTAACGCAGTTCTTATAGGACTACAAATTCAATATGGCGGGCACCTTTACCGTCCCTTAATCCGTTTGATTATTTCTTTTGGAGGTCACATAAAAACCCTTGTGTACCAAACGAAACCAACTGACGTCCATGATTTCAAGATATAATTTTACAAACGGCTCAATCCTTTCTTAGAGATCCGATTTCGAGTGAAGTCTCTCAAGTTTTTACACACGGTCATCAAATTATAAAACGACTCAAGGTCAGCAAATCGAGCACTTGCAACGTTAAAACTGTAGGATAGCACATTTCAATAATTAAGTAGTAAATAAAATAGGTCATTATTTTTCTTTTTTTAAAACCTATCCAATGATTTCACAAGATAGGGGTTGCAATTTAAAAGAAATAGAGCCCCCCTATTACCCCCTTTAATAAAGAAAGCATGATTATTAAACCCATATTTGTTACAAAAACGTATTATAATGAGCATAGTCTCCCGTCCATTCCTCAAACCAAATCTGAATTGAAGCCAGGTCAGTCGGGACTTATATCTAAATATTTACTAAAAATGGACAAGTTTTGAACTAAACACTACAACTACTAAGTACTACAACTTTATTCAGATATTTCTTAGAATTTTGAAGCGAAACACAAAAACATAAAGAGCTCTTAAAAGTCTAACAGTCACTTACTCGTAATACAGACAACGCCACCTAGGTTGCGTGTTAGTTGTTATTAAACAACATACAGTTAGACAAATCCCATTAAGTAAATTCGTTAATTGTGTAATAGTTATGGATTGCGGTAAACCTAACCTATAAGTAAACATGAGAGACTGACGCCAGACATTGGCAGCCATAATTAACTATAACTGTGAGAATTTTGCAAATTAAATTAATTTTAATTAATCAGACAATTGTTAAAAGTATTTCTATTAATGGTCTTTGTTGAAATTAGCGAAATTGCATTATTAAAATTCTCATTAACAGTGGGGTAATTATAGAATAGTGTGAGATTTATTTAGTGTGAAAGTTTGGTATGTATTGGTTTGATCGGACAACTACTAGACATTTTGAGAGGGAGGGAATGGATAGATTTGAAATTTTAATTTAAGCCTATTTATACAGGGTGATTGATACAGGTGTTACCGTTGTTTTAATCAATATGTACAAAACGGAAAAAAATTTAAACGTTAACCCCAGGATGGTTTGAGTTAAAACTAGATGTATTTCCAATATTTTTCTAATCCATATTTTCTCTAAATATTTTTATAATTGTCTTAAAAAGTTTTGTTATAAGAACCCTTATTTGTTATCACGTTTTTAGATAAAACTTATTATTTTACAACTCTTTTATTTCTGGGTATTTTTCAACATCTCTAACTGTTTAGGAGCTACAGGCACTCACATATTTCAAAAATTCACAAATTCAAGAATTTTCCGAGACGATTTTTCTTATTTTTCAAAGTCAAATTCAGGTAAAATATTAACCAAAACTGACTAGAGTAAAAGGTATGATAACACTACTGTTGAACTAAGATCAAATTGTATTATTAAGCGCTGTTAATAGGTTTGTTTCTGCTATAATAAAAGGTCTAATACATGAAAGTAATAATTACAAACTGGTGTAGGCCAATAGGAGTTCTAAACAATTGCCAGTTTAATAAAAATAAATGGGTAAAATCGTCGCTTTAAAAAAGTCAACATATTTTTTCGAAACTGCTTACGATTGTAAAATTTGCATAACAGCTGTTCTTAGGAATACAGTATAAAATAACTGCCTGTTATTTATAAAATGTACTGCTAAAATTACATTTAGGCTATCCATAAAAATTATTATTTTCTCAAAAATGTTGCCATTTTTAGTCCTGCACTTGAGTAAAAAAAAAGGGGGGAAAGATCATTTAAACAGTAAGAACGTTGTGTAATATTTATGGAGAGTTTTTTTTGTATTTCTCTTCATATAGTCCGGTAAAGATGGTAAAACGGAAAGCCTTCGTACTACGATAAACGGATTTTAATGAAACGTTTTCATTCAATTTGTATTTGTGATTAAAATAACATGGAATTTTGCTATTTGTTTAATCAATTGAAATAATAAAAATATAAATTTTTTTTTAATAGGAATTTAGCAACGAAACTGGGTTTTGGAGTCGCTGTTTCTAAATTTAAAAATCAAGAATAATAAGTTGTGCAATGTCAATAGTTGTCCTAATGCTTCACCTACTTCAGCTTAAATTAAAGTATAAACTAATAACTATTATATTTAGATACATATCTAAATTCTAATAAAAAGAAATTTAAAACTTACTTTAAGTTACCAGAAATAAAATTATAAAATTCTAGTAAGTCTAAAAATTTTCAAAACCAAAAATCTAAGGTGCACACGCAATTTTTTACCATCCTCTATTGTAAATAATTTAATACATAATTTTATTAATAAATACTCATTCGTAGAGAATAATAATTAGAAACGAATTCACCTAACTTTTATCTATTGAATTTAGGTTGAAAAACTCAGGGTTTTGATAGTTAGTATTGGTGTGTCTTAGCTGGATCTACACCTTTCTTCACCTAGTAATGGTTTTTTACTGTCATCTTTCCTATAAGGTCTCTTATGATCATCACCAACTCTCTCTCTCTCTCTCTCTCTCTCTCTCTCTCTCCTCTCTCTCTCTCTCTCTCTCTCTCTCTCTCTCTCTCTCTCTCTCTCTCTCTCTCTCTCTCTCTCTCTCTCTCTCTCTCTCTCTCTCTCTCTCTCTCTCTCTCTCTCTCTCTCTCTCTCTCTCTCTCTCTCTCTCTCTCTCTCTCTCTCTCTCTCTCTCTCTCTCTCTCTCTCTCTCTCTCTCTCTCTCTCTCTCTCTCTCTCTCTCTCTCTCTCTCTCTCTCTCTCTCTCTCTCTCTCTCTCTCTCTCTCTCTCTCTCTCTCTCTCTCTCTCTCTCTCTCTCTCTCTCTCTCTCTCTCTCTCTCTCTCTCTCTCTCTCTCTCTCTCTCTCTCTCTCTCTCTCTCTCTCTCTCTCTCTCTCTCTCTCTTTTAACATGCTGTTAACCACGAGGTTTTTCACCTTTAAAAAAGAAAACACTTAAATTCTCCTCACAGACTCATTTATAGGGAATAGAGGCGAGGCAATCCCGAGGACCATAACTGAATCTACATCTTTCTTCATTTAATCTTGGGTTAGATTCAACTTTTTCATCTTTGCTATCGGGTCTCTCTTTACCAACTCTTGTTATCTTCCGAACCTGACGATATTAGAGTATTACAGTACTATGTCTCTATATTTTATGTTTTCCTCATCTCTTCTAAACACTTAACAACCGCGAGGTTTTTCGCTGTAAAATAACACTTTAATTCCCCTCACAGACTCAATTATAATGAGTAAAGGTGTGGAAATCCCGAACTACCAGAACTGATTCTACATCTTCCATTTAGTCTCGGCTTAGATTCCTCTTTTTCAGCTTTGTTATCGTGTCTCTCTTCACCAACTCTTGTTCTTTTCTAACACTGACGTAATTTGAGTAGCCTATTCCAGAGCTAGGTGTGTTTTTCACCTTTAAACCATTAAAAATATCTTAATCCTCATCAGGTGGTCACTTATAGTGAGTAGTGGTGTGGCAAAACCGAGGTGTCCATAGCTCTACAACTGTCTTCATTTAGTGTCGTGTTTGATCCATCTCTATCAGATATTTTGACCAACTTTTGTTCTATTTCTACCATGACTCTATTAGAGTTATTACACGTTTGCATGTCTATATGTTATAATATTTTTGATGAATTTTTGATAAATGATGGATGTGAAGTTTTTCGCCTCGATTTTTTTAAAAGTTTCAATCGGCCAAATCGGTCATTTAGTGTTTTAAATTTATCATCACAATTTAAAAATCACCGAAATAACACATCATTACGGAGTATTCGTGGTTAAATTCTCAATTTAAGATTTTTTTTTATATATAAAAGTTGTTTAAACAAATGCCATACTTTCTCATTACGTGAGTTTAATACAGATTGATTTACAAATCGAACGAGCCATGTTTCATTTAAAATCGATGAAGGTTTACCGTATTCTAAAGTGAAAAGTATCGTTTACTGTATTAATAATTATAAGATTGGAAAAATGTTGTTTTTTATTCCAATCCAAATTTTCTTAGTCCTGTTACAAAATATAGAAGAAAACACAAATATTTATCTTTTGTTACAGACAAAGAATAAAGTACAAATATAAACGAAAAATAATTATATGAAGAAACACAAATATTTATATTTAGTTACAAAAAAAGAAGAAAATACAAATGTTTATAGTCTGTTACAAAAAACAAAACAAAAACAAAACAAACAAATATTTATCTTTTCTTTCAAAAAAAAGAAGAAAACACAAATATTTATCTTTTCTTAAAAAATAAAGAAGAAAATACAAATATTTATCTTTTGTTACAGACAAAGAATAAAGTTAAAATATAAAACAAAAAATAATAATTAGAAGAAACACAAATATTTATCTTCAGTTAAAAAAAAGAAGAAAATACAAATGTTTATAGTCTGTTACAAAAATATATATATAACTTATATTTATCTTTTCTTTCAAAAAAAAAGAAGAAAACACACATATTTATTTTTTCTTACAAAATAAAGAAGAAAATACAAATATTTATCATCCGTAAAAAAAGTTTATAGTTTGTTACAAAAAAGAAGTAAATAAAAATATTTATAGTCTTTCTGTACTGTGTTAAAATAAATTTATGTTTAATATTGTATATCGATAAAAGAAAAATATTTCTGCTTGAACGTTACCGATAATATGACATCATCAAGTCAAGAATATATTTATTGTAGAGTACAAGTGTAACGTAGATAAGCATGTTAAGTAGTCAGTGGTACCAACCCTTAACGAGTAATGCATCGTATTCTGATAAGATAGTACAACTTGAGGGAGAAACGTTCTCTGCAGATTGGAAATGAGCTCTTAAAGGAAAAGGAAGGAGGAGCAGAGAGGGGTGTGGAACGCTAAATGAGTAATGATGAGAGACTCTGATCGAGACTATCTTCTATCTCGCTCCCTCTTAAACAATTTATAACATAGAAAAAGAATCTAATAAGATGGTTTTTTATATACGCTCTCTGAAGTTTGTTTATATGTAAAAAATACTTAAATTTATTTTATCAACGATATAAATAACTTAAGAATGTTGCACTAACTTTCTCATAAACACTTGAAGAGAACCAAAACATAACACAAAAATTATTCAACACTAACAACCAAAAAATCATAAAAGGTCAAATTTGATAATTTTTCTAAATCGGCTTTATTTTTATCAAATTTTAATAGGAGGTAATCTTAATGAATCAAATAATGGTTCCGCACATAATCTTAAAAATATTGGTAAAAGTGTTTGGGAATCTTCCCTAAGAAAAAAATACAAAACTTCTCTTATAAAATGTGCAGCGATCCAAAAAGTTGAAACGTTTCGGTATGTTTTCAAAATAGTTTGGATATTGCTATCCCCCCCACCATTAACAAGGGGACACTAGTCCATAATCTACAAATTTTTTACTGTTGCCTTAGGTTAGATATATCGTTACCTATTAGGTTTTTCTTGAATAATTCTTGGTCTCTTGCGATTCGGATGTAAGAATATTCTAGGCCTATGTGTCTTTTATGATCTTTTCCTTCCTATTTAGTAAGGCGATGATGACAGAAAAGTTCCTCGCCTTTAAGCAACAATTCCCTAAAGCTCAGAAGAACACATCCCATCAAACGATTTTGATAAAATTTGGTTAAAATGGAACCTCTTCCCAAAGGATCAATAGGTTAGGTTAGTTTAGGTTAGATTATGTTAGGTTTGGTTACATTAAGATATGTGAGGTTAGGTTAGGAAGTATGGTTAGAATAAGTTATGTGATGATAGATTAAGTTGGGTTATGTTAAATATTTAAAGGTATACTTTTTTTTTTTTTTTATAGAACACTATGGAACTGATATTTTGAGCAACGATTATTTTTTGGTAGGTCTTAATTTAGTGGTTGATAGGTGAGTAAGAAAATTTGTGGCATGTTAGTTTAGGTTAGATTAGGTTAGGTTTGGTTACATTAAGATATGTGAGGTTAGGTTAGGAAGTAAGGTTAGGTTAAGTTATGTGAGGTTAGTTAGGTTAGGTTAAATATTTAAATGTATACTTTTTTTTTTTTTTTTTTATAGAACCCTATGGAACTGATATTTTGAGCAACGATTATTTTTGGTAGGTGTTTATTTAGTGATTAATATGTGAGTAAGAAAATTTGTGGCATGTCTTCACATCCTTTATTCAAATCAATCAGAGGTCGGTCCATATTTTAACATACTCCATTTTCATAAATAAATATTGAGCTTAAGTTGTGATATAATATTATGTAGAATAAAAACTCGAGCACAAGATCTCACAAAAACAACGTTTATTCAATCAAACGCGTTTCAACGACAAAGTCGTCATCCTCAGTGGTACATGAGCTACAATAATCAAACTATAACACTCCATTTTTGTGTAAGTAGATGGTTTGGTACTTTGGGTTGTGTTGGGTCACACACAGTTCATTAATTTTTTTTTTCAAAAACTTCCAAGAGTATATTTGAGATATTAATTATAAAAAATATTTGATTGAAATCACTACAACTTTTATTTTAATCTTGTTATATTTATAACTGTGTCTTAACTGTGATTTGTAGCGTTTTAAATTTTCTTCGTTATTTTTCTCAAAAGGACTACTGCAGAATTATATTTCCAATTCAAAGTTCAGTAATAATTCGTCAAAATTGTTTTTAAAAAGTCAAAATATTTGTACACACAACATCTAAAGTCCTCCCCAAATATCTATTGACCTCTTAACTGTCTAATTAGGCTTTATAAGTACTACAATCTGCAAAGGGACTTGAAACCACCCCCCGGTCTAACCGTTAACAATCATTTAACCAATGATTATTTAATGATAAATTGATTACACTATTGCGGTTCTGTAATTAGTGGCCAGGGATCGGCTTTCTAACCTCAAAGTGACATCTTGGTGACATGGCTAATTGTTGGTAATTGTTGTTAATAGTAGCGGCATCTAATGGCAACTAGAGGAACCGATGTTGCAGTCATCAATGGTGATTGGATAGCGGGAGTCGGATGCCTCGAAATAATTGGATACAGATTAGAAGGAAGTGTTGGACATTAGTGTTTTAATTATTTTGGTATAATTAAATCGATTATTAGTTTCTTGCTCTTTAGATATTTGTGTTCAACTTTAAATTGTTTAACGTATGAATAGTCTGTCTGGATGTACAGAATGTGTATCCAATACATCTTTAAAGAGAGTCAGGTTTTGGTTAGGTTAGGTCAGGTCAGGTTAGGTTAGGTTAGGATAGGTTGAAGCTGTTTTTACAAAAATTCTAAAATACAAACAAAAAGATTAGGGACTTTTATCTTGTACAAAATAAATGCTAATTAATTATTTTTATTATTTGTATACATACTCGTACCTATAATTTAATTGTGGATAGTTAAATTAGGTTAGGTTATGTTAGGTCAGGTTAGGTTAGGTTAGGTTAGGTTAGGTTAGATCACGTCAGGTTAGGTTAGGTTTAATCTGTTTTTTACAAATACTCTAAAATACAAACTAAAAGATAGGAAACTTTTATCTAGTAAAAATTAAATGCTGATATAATTATTTTCATTTTGTTGGATACATACTAGTACCTAAATTAAAATTGTGGATATTTAGATTAGGTTAGGTTATGTTATGTTAGGTTATTTTAGGTTAGGTTAGTTTAGATTAGGTTAGGTCAGGTTAGGATAAAAAAGGTCAGGTTAGGTCAGATTAGGATGGGTTAGGTTAAGTTAGATCACGTTAGGTTAGGTTAGGTTTAATCTGTTTTTACAAATACTCTAAAATACAAACTAAAAGATAGGAAACTTTTATCTAGTAAAAATTAAATGCTGATATAATTATTTTCATTTTGTTGGATACATACCAGTACCTAAATTAAAATTGTGGATATTTAGATTAGGTTAGGTTATGTTAGGTTAGGTTAGGTCAGGTTAGGTTAGGTTAGGTCAGGTTAGGTTAGGTTAGTTTAGATTAGGTTAGGTCAGGTTATATTAAAAAGGTCAGGTTAGGTCAGATTAGGATGGGTTAGGAAGTTAGATCACGTTAGGTTAGGTTAGGATTAAGCTGTTTTTACAAATACTCTAAAATACAAACTAAAAGCTAGGAAACTTTTATCTAGTAAAAAATTAAATGCTGATATAATTATTTTCATTTTGTTGGATACATACCAGTACCTAATTAAAATTGCGGATATTTAGATTAGGTTAGGTTATGTTAGGTTGGGTTAGGTCAGGTTAGGTTAGGTTAGTTTAGATTTGGTTAGGTCAGGTTACTTTAAAAAAGGTCAGGTTAGGTCAGATTAGGATGGGTTAGGTTAAGTTAGATCACGTAGACTTTCATTATGTAAAATATAAATCCTCGTATAATTATTTTCATATTGTTGAATACATACCCGTAGCTAATATAAATTGTTGATAGTTAGGATGATTGCTCGGAGGGGAGGATAACGCTTACGTGTGAACACTGAATAAAGCGATGTTTGGGTAATATAACTTTTGAATCGCCTAAAGATAGAACGTTAAAATTAACTTCAATTTGTAGAGAATAACAGGATGTACAATATCACTTAGCAATAACAACTAATCAAATAGAATTTGTAACGTTATAATCCGATAAGTGTGCTGAGTTGAAGGAAATTTAGATTAATGTTGAAATAATATTATATATCCCCATTATATAATATAATATATGTAATGCTCATTTAATTGGTCTTTTGATCTTTGTAGGAAATGTTAAATTGTATTGGTAGATGAAGACGTCGCCGTCGGTTCTTTCAGACCTGGAAGCTGTAAATTTGTGAACAGCCTCCGCTCCCTACGCTCGTGTCGATATAAAAAGATAATATATATTCAATTTTGAAATAGTAGTCAAAACTTTAATATTCAGCACCATTTGGCCTTTCCCTACATCCCGAATCTCAAAAGTGACCCCAATACAGGCACAGAATAAATGGGTGTCCTTTTTTGTAGTACTTTTTGTTTTTGTTTCCTTAGATACTAAGGTATTATATAAGGCTTCTAAGTTAAAATTTTGGTTTTCTGTATGGCTTAAAAGGGTCAGCAAAATATTTTAAATTGATGTTAAACCGATATGTGCGCCAATCTTTAAATTCATTTAAAATTTGTCTCTAATTTCATCAAATACTGAAATTTACAATTTTTCAATTTCGAAGCTCTGCAGCATTTACTCTGCAATGCAAGGCTACTTCCTTCCAAACAATTTCCTCACGGGGTCATCCATCTTAGTTCCTGAATCCCTGCGTCCGAGATCAAATCGTCTCATTTTTCATAGAGTCGTTCGCTATTATACAACAGGCAGTGACAACGTCGGCAGATTAATATTCAGTCAGTCAAAAGGAAGAAGAATAAGAAGAGGGGAAAGGGCGGAGGGGGTTGGGGGTGGAAAAAAAACTACAACAAGATTTGTTGAAACATTGTTGAAGGAAATAAATCAGAAGGATTCGAGATAAAATGGATTTGCGTGTGGACGACAGCTCGTCACTCTGATGTTTAATATCTCTGGAGGATATTTTTTTTATACAAATTTAGAATTAAAATGCATTATTCAATGTCATAAGGTCAAATCGAGGATTAAGATGAGAAGTTCATTTAAGATCATCGTGGGAGGTCAAAATGGGAAAACTGCGTAGCAAACTTGGTACAGACTGATTTTGAGACGTTTGTTGTATACATGGAAGGAGTATGTACGGAACTGGCAATCCCACGATATCTAACTCGATCTACACCTTCTTGTGTTATATCACTATCTTTCATTTTCCTATGAAGTTACTCTTGTCCATCCTCTCCTTCCGTTATTACCGCTAGACTATTGGAGAGTTCGGAGTCTTTATTATAAGTTCTTTTATTCTTTCTTTGAAACACTTGATCAAACTGAGAGGTTTTTCGCCTTTGTCTACACAATTACACTTAAAAAGAGGAGCGGAGTAGCTCAGTTGGTAGAACGTGCGCTTATCTCGTCACTGTTCCGATTAGTAAACATTAAATTTTACGCAGGTTTAAACTGTGGTTGTTTGAACATTTAATGTCAAATTCTATGTGAAATAATATTTGTACGGAAAATATCCAAGTTTCTATAATTTCAATAATAATCTAACCACCCATCTAGGTTGCAATCAGGTGTAGAAATATCAAGATACTATAGTCACGAACAATATCCCCGTTTATTAGATTATACAAGCAAAGATTAAGAACAACAATTTGACCTTACAGATTTAAAACTTCCATCATCTTAAAAGAGCTATATTTCTTTACACCAATCTAGTAACGTATTGGTGTCACATCAGTGTACTATAGTGGTTACAGCCATGGCAATCCTGAGGTGTCTACCTGGATCTACACCATTTTTTCATGTAGTCTTGGTAGTTCCTTCTCCTTCATCTATCCTAACAGGTCTCTCTTGACCAACACTTGTTCTTTTTCGACCTTTATGCTATTAGAATATTCGAGGGCTATTTTATACTGTTTTCTTATATGGCGATGATGATCAAGAGATGATTTCGCAACAAGACAAAAATATTTGTAATTTATATTTAAAATGAGTTATACTGGATTCTGTGAAAAACTCTTTCCACGCGGAAACATATCAAAGCAATGTCTGAATGTAACTTACTTATTTTGATGTCTCCTATCACCTAACAAATTCTTTTCCTTTATATGAAAAACACTTTGGGCTTACGGTGAAGAGAAATGGTTAGAGAGAGAGAGAGAGAGAGAGAGAGAGAGAGAGAGAGAGAGAGAGAGAGAGAGAGAGAGAGAGAGAGAGAGAGAGAGAGAGAGAGAGAGAGAGAGAGAGAGAGAGAGAGAGAGAGAGAGAGAGAGAGAGAGAGAGAGAGAGAGAGAGAGAGAGAGAGAGAGAGAGAGGAGAGAGAGAGAGAGAGAGAGAGAGAGAGAGAGAGAGAGAGAGAGAGAGAGAGAGAAGAGAGAGAGAGAGAGAGAGAGAGAGAGAGAGAGAGAGAGAGAGAGAGAGAGAGAGAGAGGAGAGAGAGAGAGAGAGAGAGAGAGAGAGAGAGAGAGAGAGAGAGAGAGAGTGAAAGTGAATGTATTCAAGTGGCAGACATTCTCCCATCAAACAATGACACCACAAAGACATGTTCTCAGAGATTACTTAACTAGGACATTATCTGGACAGGTCAAATCTTCAGGTAGGAGAGTGACTATAAGCTACACCATTTTAAGAGCAAACATGAGACAACTATATCCGCTGTTCAATAAGACAAGTTCTCTTAAGTAGTATTTGTTTTACCATCGCTGCCACTTTTCTAGGGTCACTCAATTCTACAGATCTCAACTATTCTCAAAACTTTGTAAATAAAGCATCAAGAGTTTCTCTTGACGTTTATTAAATAATAAATATCAACAAAGAAGCTCATGCAAAGACCTCAGTAGTCTTTTCTTAACGAAATAAGCAGAATATGATGCTGTTTGATCCTACATTTAATGTTTTCGTTTGCAAACAGCTGCTAAAACGTAGTTCGATTTTAGCATTGCCACTTTTGCTGCTTACTTCAGTTTCAAGTGGACAAGAGATATGTAGCACAGTCTCTGATAAGATATTTGTTTAATGTAACACTCTTAATAAAGAAGTGATTCATTTAATTGGTTTATTCTTACTGAAAGTATTGTAAATATTTAAATAAATGTAGGAGCTTATTATTGTTTCCTCACAGACAAAATTATACATACTCAATGTAGTAACCTTATTCTAAAAATCAAATTAAATAGACTAATCAATAAACATTTACAATACAATATTATTTATGATCTCATTAAATTACAAGTTATTTATATTTTCCTTTACAAAACTTAAACTTTCCTAATTATTTACTTATTTATAACTCTTTATGGGATATTTCTGATTTGTTGGGAACTGTTAATTTATATACTTGATTTTTAAATACTTATAACTACGCATGAAAACTGTAAATTCTTAAGATTTAATAGTTTCTGTTCAAATTTTGCAGTACTTAAATTTTATTTAACTAGTGTTAATACTAAATTTTATTATTTTCCATCGTTAACATTTCAATATTTGATAATAAATTAGCACGTTATTATTTCAAATTTTATACGTCTTTTCTTTATTTACATAAGATTACTTTTTTCACTTTGACTTCAACACATTTTTTACAGGAAACATTTACTTGACTGCTGGATTTTCGATGAAATTTAAATTATTGACACTTACTATTTTTAGTGCCTTCACGATATTAATTTTTTTTAATTAAAAAAGAACAAAAAAACACTTTTTTATAACACTGCAAACCTGGTGTCATTCTCTCTTGTCGACCATTTTAAAGTCCTTTAAATTTTGACCTTGCTTAAGTTTTCTCGATATCCTATCGCAATTATAAAGGCTAATTGATACTGTAACCTCAATCCACATTTTTTTTCTTTTTAGTCAAAACTGAACACAGTAATTTCTAATTAAGTTACTTTATTATTTTTTAAATTAATTTTGTTACACAATTTAAATAACTAAATATATTTATACTATTTTATTATTTTTTTTCTCCTTAAATTACGTTTTAAAACGTTCTAAATTAAAACGATTTCACCCAATCGCGTCGCTCTAAATTTTTTCCTACCTATATATCTGGTTCGTTAAAACAATAATCCAACTCCATCATAGCGCCATTATACAAATAACCTCACTTCTCATACTCTAATTGATTATTTAATAGTCTCACTACACTTATTATTATTATTTCACATAATTTATTATTTCTTACCAATTTAATTAATCATGCACACATACACAACATCCCTTTGTGCCCTCAAATAAATAATTACGACGATTTTTGGAGTCATACATCAGGTATGTTTACAATATCTTTGGCTAAAAGTGTCTACATCTTCAGTGATATGTCACATATAAATAGTCAATTTGTGTTTACGAGACTTTAATTGAAATTTAGTATATTGGTTATGTTTATTTAAACTCAGTGTTCTTGAATTATTATTTACATTGACTCTTTACTATTTGTATATAACCTATTGGATTTAATAGCGTAACCCTGTTTACTACCTTAAACCGTTAAACTATCCTTCACTTTGATCCTAGGTTGATACATGATTTGTAGTGATGTGTTTCCTTTTTGTTTACGCTGAAAAACCTCTCGGTAATCATGGCTTCATATAACAAATGAAGATCAAATAAAGCCCTTGGATACTTTAATAGTTCAAGGGTGAGAAGAGAACAAGAATTGGTCAATAGTTATTTGTGCAACTAGTAAGCAAAGTGGCACTTTTTAAAAAAAGACACTTTAAAAAAGACACTTTGCTCACGAATTGCACATTATACTTTGTCTACAGTTGTTATTTCGGCAATAGAAACAGTTCATACTGGCGGTCGAACTTTTTCCTTGATTTGACAGGAAGGAGATTTAGTACAACGTTGTAGCTTTTTCCGCTAATTTAGGCGGGGTATTTGACAGGTTTTCATCCTCTGAACTGTCCATATTTTAAAACTAACTACACAAAATATAGCAGTAGTGCTAATCAACACATCAACACTGAGTAGAAGTTCTCATGTCAAAACTGAGGTTATTTATGAATATTACAAATAACTTAGGTGTATTGTTGAG